>OZ004679.1:12061607-14461607 GCA_963924505.1 Agonopterix alstromeriana
TTGTGAACAGTTAAAATTAGGTACATCTAGAAATGTTTCACGCTCTTGAGCATTCGATGTATAGGTTACATTCTTCTTCTTCTTATCTTGTGGGCAACAAGCCCTGGTATCAAAGTTTTTTCAGACCGCCTTACGGCCTCTGACGTGGTTTTTATGTAACGACTACTACTGTAACGGGACAAGGGTCCCGTAGCTTGAAGAGCCTACAGAGGGTAAACTACGAGCAGTAAAACAAGTAGGTAGAATAATAATAAAGGATGGTTCTTTAATAATAACCTTGATAAAAGGGTTCACAAATGCCTATAGCTACGCTTTCGTCACTTTCATTAATCTAAGCACTTCCCTGCGAGCCGACCAATGAAGACAGCACGACGACGCGACGGATAGCGACGACGGTGGCGGGTGATGACGACCAGGTAGGTAGATGCAGGACGGCGTCACGTCCAGGGTACGGGATCCGTATTTCGATGACCAGGTAGGTGGACGTTTGATACTCTTCAGAGGAGACCGGCCAGGTTCCTTCCTACCAGCCAATATGTTCTAATCCAAAGGTTGCTCCCTGGAAATGAGTATCCAACGTCTTAGCAAGGAATCCAAACCGCGCCCCCGCGTATCAGCTCACCAGCAAAGCAAGGGAAGTACTATTTTGCAGGTGAGGCGTCGCAAGAAACCAGAAGCGGAGCATATAGGAGTGAAATTACAGTTAGGTATTCAAATTCGAAATGAGCGTCTTAACGGTCATCGGTAGAAAATTTGATTCGACAGCAAGTATGGAATGCGATGCGTAGCATGAAATATGGTGATAGCGAAACAATTACAATTATAGCACCAATACAAGTAGCTACGCGTATCTAGTAAAACATTAACACAATATAAAATGAAAGCTATAAATCAGTTACAAAAGATAGTAATTAAATAACTGTTCACGACTTACCCAAGTAGGGGAATATCACCGACACACAGTTAAAAACCAAAACTGGCCGAATTAGTTTTGCAAGTTAGATTTAAAATAAAATATTTAAAGTAATTAACGTCCGCGATCGTTTAGTTAGCGCCTGCGGTGTTGGTAAGAAGGGACACAACTTCACGCAAGTACGATCGGGAACCGTCTGTCGCCGTTGGCCAGCCACTTCCAATCCGCGTATAGCTATACCAAGCGCAGCTATGCATCTAGGGTGCGTAGGGCTGCCAGGATTCGATTATCGATATCGATCGATATTAAGACTTACAACGATTATCGATAAATCACTTAATAGAAATGTAAATGGTTACATTACCCCGCTCGTCACGGAAGGATTTTGCCCCTAAAGGGATAAAATCCGATTAAAATTGGTAGGTATTCTGGACCAATAATAGTCTTTAAAAAAATAAATATAATAATAACAATAATAATAGTAACAATTAAGTAATTTACGTTGTTATTAATCATTATCTTACTTAGTTATGATTTTTGCTGTAATATTTTGTTGTTTTATTTTATTGTTATTATTAGATTGTGATCATTATTCTTTATAATTAGTTAATTTAAAATCTTTGATGTGCCAGGTACCTAAGTCTCGTCCATTCATATCTTCCACTGAATAGACCAGAGGTGAAAGTTACCCTGTGATTCTACACTTAATATATTTCGGTGCTAGTTTCTTTGAAAAATATTTATCCTTATCACTCTGAAAGAACGTGCGTTTCCAAACAATATCTCCAATGTTGAATTCCGCCGGTTTTCTCCTTAGATTATAGTGGGTGGAATTCCTGCTGTGTGCCTGGATTAAAGCTGCTTGGACTTTATTAAATATATTGCTCAAGGTACCTAGATTTTCAGCATAAGGGTCCCGCGGCTGGAAAATAATTTCGTCCACTCTGTCGGTGTCCACATAGTGTGACCCGCAGTCCACTAACTCCCTACCATAAACTAAAAATGACGGTGTGTAACTTGTCACTTCATTTACCGAGTTGTTTATGGCAAACTGTATCTTTGGAATGTTTGAATCCCAGGAACGTTGATCGTCTTCAATAAAGGTAGAAACGGCTGTCATGATAGTTTTATTGTAACGTTCGACATTATTTATCTGTGGCGAATACTTGGGTGTATAATTTACACGTGGAATTTTATATTTTGCAAACATGTTTTTTAACGTATTACTCACAAATTGCTTCCCGTTGTCTAGAATTATACTAGAAGGTATGCCATGAATGAGAAAGATATTCTCCTCCATTATCCTTGTAATAATATCCGCGGTCGCACGCCGAATAGGAAAGAGTAAACAATATTTCGAGAAGCAACAAGTGACCACAAATAAGAACGAATTTTGCTTTCTTGATGGGGGCAATGGTCCCACTAAATCAACGCTTATCATTTGAAATGGTCTGCTACAGTCTTTTGGTCTACCCATTTCCCCAAGAGTGGCATGATTAGCATGTTTGTGAGAAATACAGGTTTCGCAAGAAGAAACATATGAAACGACATCATCGTGCATACGTGGCCAAAAATATTTTAATGAAATACGTCTGTATGTTTTGAATATGCCAAAGTGACCGAAAGTAGGTTCAGAATTATGAGTGTCCAAGATGTGCTCCCTGTCCTCAGAAGGAATCACCTCTTTCCACTCAAATTCGGATGTCAATGGATTTTTACTTTTCATGAAACGGTACAATTTATTGTTTTTGATAAGGTAATTTGGATAAGCGGTAGGGTTTGTAATGCAACCATTAAATATATTCAGATACCAACCATCAGTAGAGTCCGTTTGTGGGGTGCTTGTATTAAGTGGACATGTTATAAGCACAGAAACAGGTACGGCTCGTGATAGTGCGTCGGGAATAACGTTATCTACACCTCGTCTATGTTTAATAATAAAATCAAAGGACGATAGTCGAACCCCCCAGCGCGCTAAACGCCCAGTAGGATTACTGAGAGACAGGAACCATTTAAGCGCGGAATGGTCAGTGTAAACTGTATTGGTTTTCCCATTCTCCAGGTAACAACGCCAATGCTCCAAAGCTGTCAATACTGCTAATGTCTCCCTTTCAGTTATGCTGTAGTTCTTTTCTGCTCCAGTCAAAGACTTGCTCATATAGGCCACAGGGTGTTCTTTCCCATTCACCGTTTGGGTTAACATAGCGCCAACACCGTAATCACTAGCATCGGTGTGAACCTCAAACGGCAAATCGTAGTTTGGACACGAGAGGACTGGAGCAGACACCAAGCATTCTTTTAGCTTGCGAAAAGCTTCATTAGCCTCCGTTGTCCATGAAAAGGGGGAAGAGCTTTTTTTTGTTGACGTCAAACTATTTAGAGGACCGGCTAAGGTGCTAAAGTTAGGCACAAAACGGCGGTACCATGTAGCGGTGCCAAGAAAACGTTTAACGTCTTTTTTATTGGTGGGTGTCGGGTAGTTAAGAATTGCCTCAACCTTTTCGGGATCAGTGCGTAGGCCTTGAGCATCAACTACATATCCCAAGTACTTTAATCGACTGCGAAAGAATTGGCATTTCTCAAGGTTTACTGTCAAATTTGCTTGTTTTAACTTCTTAAGAACATCATCGAGAATTGACACGTGCTCTTTGAAGGTACTAGAGACAATAATTATATCATCCAAATAAGCAAAAACCCTTAAATTAAACTCTGGTCCGAAGAGTGTATCAACCAAGCGTTGTTGGGTTGCTGGAGCATTGGTCAATCCAAATGCAGTGACCTTGAAGCGAAGTGTACCACGCCCTGGGACATAAAATGCTGTTTTGTCTCTGTCCTTTTCCGCAATAGGGATTTGCCAGAAAGCCTTCGATAAATCTATACTACTCAGAAATTTGGCGTCCCTAAGGTTATCTAGTATTTCCGTGATATACGGTAGACTGTAGGCATCACGTTTCGTTACCGAATTCAACTTCCTACTGTCCAAACAAAATCTCGGTTGGCCATTCTTTTTGGAAACAATCAGTACTGGGGATGACCATGCACTTTCGCAGGGTTCTACAACTTCGAGGCCCAGCATTTCGTCAACTTGTTCAATCAGAATCCTTTGTCTTTCTGGGGACATCCTATAGTACCTCTGGCGAATAGGCAGTGACTCACCAGTGTCAATGTGATGGGTGATAACAGACGTTTTCCCCAAACCCCTCTGCTCAAAAGAGACTGTTGTGAACTTTTCTATTATATTATTTGCAATAGAACGCTGTTCATCATCTAAGTGTTCGTAAGAATGAATTTGAGGGTCCTTAGGTTGAACAGTAAGTTCTGATAGAATTAACTCTGGACCACTAATAGTGTCGATAGAATCTAAATGTTTAGGAAATAAGTTGAATAAGCGCCAAAAATCTATCCCTAAAATAAGTGGTGTTTCAACTTGTGGCACGACAAACGCTTTAATAATATGAAATGTGTCAAGGAAATAAATGGGTAAGTTCGTTACTCCAATACATTTCATTCTTTGACCACCGGCGGCAACAATATTGATCGTTTCATCATTTAGTGGTAACACTTCAAAATCCCGCAACCTTTCGTGTGAGTTGTTACCCAAAATTGTCACCGCAGAGCCGGAGTCTAGTAATCCATAAACGGCTAAGTCATTGATTTTGACTTTCAAATAAGGCCTAGTATCGACGGATGGTTTGCCCTTTAGAATTGGTGAAGTTCTATAAACGCGAAAGAAATTTTTAATAAATAAAAGCCAATTATTCCATTCAGAAGGTGTGGAAAAATTGGTACTAGGCTTCTCGCAATTCCGGGCTATTCGTTTTTTGGCGGATTTTTGGTAGGTTTGTTACAATCTGGGCAATCATGGAATCTAAAATTTGGTTTACCGCAACGAAAACAAACTACTTTGCGTTGAGCCGTACAGTTCCTGAGGTTGTGTGTATCTACGCGACACCTTGGACAAAATTTTGCTTTTGCGGACATAGCGTGTACGTAGCTAATGTTATTTTTGTTTAAATTATTACTGTTAGGTGACATCGAACTATTGCCAGGTTTTAGATGAGCAAACTCAGGTGCCATGGTTTCAGCTGTTGGTTGTGGTGGTTCGTGAAAAGACAAACCGCGTGACTTAATATTTTCAAACGCTTTACACAATGTTTGCAGAGTTGAAATATCTTTAATTTCCCCTGCCGATGCAATTATATTAGCATAACATGGTCGAATATTGTGTAATATAATTTCCAGCTTGTCTTCCTCGGAGAGAGTTTTCGTGAGACGTGAAAACATGCCAGCCATAATTGATATGTATATTGTGATGCTCTCATTTACACCTTGCGTTCTAGCCTCAATTTCTTTCTTGAAATTTCGATCAAAATCAGGACGATCAAAGTCTTGTTTCAAACGACTACGAAGTTCCTCCCATGAAGTGATTCCATCCTTAACATAACGGAACCAGTGTAAAGCTTGATCCGTAAATATTTCGGTAGCCATGGAAAGTATTCTACTAAAAGGAATATCTCGTGCTGTAATGAATTCATCCACTCTTTGGATGAATTCTCGCACGCAGGTCTTCCCATTAAATTTTAATTTATTAAAATCATTGGAAAAATCGCGCTCACATTTTACAGATATGCAGGTAACTGCATCGCCTTGTCGCGAACTCCCATCCTCAACTTTGTTAGCTTTTGTTTTAGAAGCTAACGAAACGAAATCATGCAGTACCTGAAATCTCCGCTTGAAATCATCTAACAATGAAACTGTCTCTTGAGAATTTGGCTCGATGCGGCTCAAACGATGATAAATATGGCAAATTAAAATTTTTGTCCTATTCAAGAGGCTGCTATCTTGTTTTGACTGGTACGTTTTAATATTACTTTCAGCCTTTACAATACTTTCGTGAACTTCATTTAAATCTTCTGCCACATCGAACCCTGATACTAAAATATCCTCCGATGGAAAATCAGGCGCTAACTTGACGATTTGTTTACGCATTTCAGCAACACTATCAGCAGGTGAACTGCCCCTAATCATAATCTCGTAAGTCAGTTCTGGTTTTTGGAGTGATAAGAATTTTATATCGTAGGCCATTTCTGATAGGAAAGTAGGTACGGTAAAATAAAACGTAAATTTTAAAGGTTTCCGTGAACAGTTATCCGCAAATTATAAAACTAGCTCCGTTCTGTTACAATTATATAGCTAGTATTGCACAGTACGCTTCGGTTTCTTATAACTACACTTGAAATTAAACTAAAGGATAAAACATAAAAAAAAAACAACTAAAAAAATAAAAACAATAAAAATATGCAACTGAAGTGTGAAACTATTACCAGTAGTGCTTAACTACAAAGAAAATACTTTATTTTTAACAATATGAACTGATTGCAAACTTTCGATATCGATAGTTCTATGTGTTTAGCCCAGCTCTACGCTTCAGTTGCTGCAAACCAAAAACGTTCACAAAACAGGAAAGGAAAAAAAAAAAAAAAAAAAAAAAAAACGCACACACCATGCAACTAAAAATAAAAGCGACGAAAACTACAGCTAACCACGTAAGGGCGCCAATGTAACGGGACAAGGGTCCCGTAGCTTGAAGAGCCTACAGAGGGTAAACTACGAGCAGTAAAACAAGTAGGTAGAATAATAATAAAGGATGGTTCTTTAATAATAACCTTGATAAAAGGGTTCACAAATGCCTATAGCTACGCTTTCGTCACTTTCATTAATCTAAGCACTTCCCTGCGAGCCGACCAATGAAGACAGCACGACGACGCGACGGATAGCGACGACGGTGGCGGGTGATGACGACCAGGTAGGTAGATGCAGGACGGCGTCACGTCCAGGGTACGGGATCCGTATTTCGATGACCAGGTAGGTGGACGTTTGATACTCTTCAGAGGAGACCGGCCAGGTTCCTTCCTACCAGCCAATATGTTCTAATCCAAAGGTTGCTCCCCAAGTAGGGGAATATCACCGACACACAGTTAAAAACCAAAACTGGCCGAATTCGTTTTGCAAGTTAGATTTAAAATAAAATATTTAAAGTAATTAACGTCCGCGATCGTTTAGTTAGCGCCTGCGGTGTTGGTAAGAAGGGACACAACTTCACGCAAGTACGATCGGGAACCGTCCGTCGCCGTTGGCCAGCCACTTCCAATCCGCGTATAGCTATACCAAGCGCAGCTATGCATCTAGGGTGCGTAGGGCTGCCAGGATTCGATTATCGATATCGATCGATATTAAGACTTACAACGATTATCGATAAATCACTTAATAGAAATGTAAATGGTTACAAACGTGGAAAGTTCAGTTCACCTCGAGTTTTTATGCCAATTTAGCAAATTTATCACAAAATAATATTTTCTACAAGATCCTTAGCACGAGCCCGACATACACTTGGCCGGTTTTTTATTTGTTGTTTTACTGTAATTTTTGCATTATATTATACCTAATCACACCAAGTTTGATGCTTCTTAAATACGTGTAAGGTGTTACAAAAATACAAATAAACATTTAAGGGGGTGGTTTAGACCATCAAACTGAACAACTTTAACTATGGGACCTATATCGATATCACGAAAAAAATATGTATTATTTCATACTAAACTTCAAAATTACAAATCCACTCGAGCTAAATCTACGGGACAGCAGATTTATTTCGCGATTTCGATGTTGGTGCCATAATGAAAGTTAAACAACTTTCACACTTTAGAAGTTTGACGATCTAAACTAAAAGTTTAAAATATTTATTTTTACTTTTGTAACACCGAACAGAAACAAAAAACCGTGAAAAACGTATAATTTTACTTTTCGTTTTTAAATTATTTGTTAGCAAATCCGCCATAATAACATAATAATCTTCTGAGATACAGCCTTAGCATTAAAGATGCAGTCCTTTACGACTGGGACCGACACGACGCACGGCCGGACAGCGGGGCCTTAATAATAGGGTACCATTTGGGTACGGAACCCTGAAAAGCTAGTGAGGTCTTATAGCAGGGTAGCTTTTCTTACGAATAAAGGTTGAAGTAGAGAGAGGGAGTAGGCCATACTCCACCATGCGGGCTCAGTACTGATTGGTGGAGGCATGTTAGTGGTCAACTTGCTGAAGCACGGAGACGCTCAATATAAAATTCCTACCACCAAACGGTCAGTCGGTAACCCATCCAAAAACTAACCGGTCCTGACGCTTAACTTTGGTGATCGTTTCTAATTCCAATACCGAAGTTGAAGTTCCACACTACGTACTCCAACGAGCTCCTTGTTGCTTTATAATTCAAAATTCTTACTTGTATTGATATTCAGCTTGCATAGGATATCCACGTCTGGAATAATCCACAGGAATGATTGTAATGTAATTTCCACTGTTTTGAACATTCGGATTCTCTCCGTAAGCGCCCATATCGGATTGATGTTCCATCTAGTTTATAAATATCATTTATTTGTTGGTCAACATTTTGAGCGAACGACGAGCTTTTCCGGAAGGAAATATCGATCGGATTTCGCGCGCAAGTCAGTGCTACCATATGAAAAAAAAACTTAGTGAAAACTGAAAACAGGAAGCTGGCTTATATGTATTTTGAAAATTTATTTCAGACCGATAAGAAATCATTGACCAAGGATTTTTGAATTTTCTCTCTATTTTACGGATAATATGGATAGTTTAGTTGATAGATTTTTATTTGATTCTGTCCTATTTGCCGTGCGCAATGCAATACATAGAAATCGGACCATTTTAGGATTTTCGGGATTTTCCAAAGGATTTTCATTTTCGCAAATTGTAACTGAAAACAAACTAAATATTAGCTGTCACGTCCACAGTGACAAGACGGTCAGTGCTGCCACCTTAGCGATCTTGTCGCTTAATCTAGCGGTGTTTTTGACTCACTAGCGACTAACGTCAAAGTCATTTGCATTCTTCAGCAACTTTTGAGAGCAGTGTCTTTATTTATTGATTTTTTAATTAGCATTTTCAATGCCCCTTCATAAATTTTCTCGCGTGATTTGCAACTTTTGCTCTAGCACTTAGAGATTAGAGACTTTTCAAAAAATTTTGCGGCAACACTGGTCGATTCGCGTTTTGTCGTGTTGGTGTTTTTCATTGTTTTTGTATTGTTATTTTACATTAAATAAAATATAATAAGTCAAGGTAATTTTAAATACTATTTTGTAAGTATAACGAGTAGCGACCGAGCTGATAGGTTTATCCTAAACCCTACATGTATTGTTTACCGCAAGCTTGCAAACACATTATCACACTTTCTTTTCGTAAACAGGTGATAAGAAAAACAATCAATCAAACAGGTATTTCTACAAACTGATGTCAGTACGAATGGAGGCGAAATTAAAGGAATACCGAGCTCTTAGACGTCGCAAAGAACTAATAGACAATACAAAGGAAAAACTGGAACAAACGAAAGATAAATTGGTTGAACTGTTTGTGCCTAAAATATTTACAGACATGGATAAGGAGAAAAAGGAAGAGGAAGTCCTTTTGGTAAGAATTCACCTTTGGTCTTCTTTCTGTTGTTATACAAGGTGTTAAAATTTGTGTTACAAAAATACAAATAAATATTTAAGGGGGTGGTTTAGAACATCAAACTGAACAACTTTCACTATTGGACCAATATCGTAATAGCAAAAAAGTGTGGTGAAAAAGAGTATTTGTAGTTACCCAAGTCAGGGATATTTGTATATTTATAATTAGCCTAGCTGTTGCCCGTGATTCCGTGGACCTTAAAAAAGTATCCTATGTGTTAATCCAGAACATATTCTATCTGCGTGCCAAATTTCATCAAAATCTGTTCAGCCCTTTCTGCATGATTGCGCCACAAACATACAACCTTACAACATACAAACATTATCACAAACTTTGATATTTGAACTAGATTCTGGTACTTTAAATGGGACCTGATAATATCTTCTGTCAATAAATTATCTCAAATAAGAGGGGTTTCAAATGTGATAAACTAATTTTGACAATTTATTTTGATTAAAGAACCTTAATCATATTTCAGCTGGAAGAAGAACCAACCCCAACCTCTGCACCTCTTCTACAACCCGAGGAAGATGTCGACATCACATCTGAAGCCAGCGAAGAGACCTTGGCAGAAGAAAAACAAGAATCATGGAAATACTTCATCACAAAATGGACTATTTACATCATAATCTGGCTATCTCTATACATTTTCTTCTTAAAACAGGGTTTTGGAGCAGTTTTCTTTGTGATCTCAGCTCTTATAGGAATATGTTTGAATACTAGGACTAGTAGAAAGAAGAGGGGTGAAGTTTCAGCATATAGCGTGTTCAATCATAACTGTGCTAGTATAGATGGTACTCTGAAGGCAGAGGACTTGCAACGGCAGATGTTATATGGTGTAGCGGGCATAAGATAAGTACTTCAAGAGCTGAGGTCAAAGGTGAACTCTTAGCCACGGTTTATACAGAAGATACGTGTGGCGGTGGCGGATAATTAAAGTAAAACAATATAAACCTTATAGTATGTAGCATAGCGTCGTTTTTGTCGTAAAGGAGTATCGCGCCCGCGCCTACAGGTGTACACACACAGGTGTACAGGCGTAATTCTCCAAACGACGCTATGCTATGTACTATAAGGTGTATAATTGTGTTACTTTGACTATCCGCCACCTCTACACGTCTCTTTTGTATAAACCGTGCCTTAGATCATTTTACTAGGGACCTCGCGTTAGCATTCCCCTTTGATACGGTACTAGACCAACTGATCAAGTGCAGTTACTTAAAATTGAAATACCACATCACTAAGCGAGATGCTTCAATTTCGAGGCAAATTTCTATTACAAGTGGCGACGCGCTCACCCCGTCATACTGGACAGAGTTTTGGTACTACTAGTGAAACATGGATGTTCTGGGGTTTCAGAATATCTCTGATGACCCCCTCAGGGAAAATAGCCGTGAGCATATGCATGTGCACTAGTCTCATTTCGGGTTCACAAGACTATTTTTCATGATTTTATACAACAATATTAGAATCGAAAGTAATGGAATATAAACTTGGTAGTTGTAGTAATGTTTCTGACCACACCTAAAAGGATGACGGTTCGTGAGTTTATGTATGGAATAAATTCCAAAGGTGCGGATTTCATGCTACCTCATGCCCTGCAAAAAGTGTCAGAAAAATTTATTACACGGGTAACTCGTCCATAGTTAAATGGTCTAAGGGTGACCCCCTTTCAACCAAGGTCCTATTTTTTATTTATTTACTAGCCCACAAGGCTAAATTGAAATTGTTATTAGTATAATGTTTTTTATTCGGTTTAAAATATTATTTAAACCCTGTGATAGAAAATACCTAGTTAATATTTTAGGATTAAGTATTTTTACTATTCTGCAGTGTTTATCAAAGGTGCAGTGGCTGGCAAAATAAGCCACATGAATTTTCAGAATCTTTGTGACAAGTAGTGATGAAACGATAACGATTTCGATTAATCGTAATCGGCGATTATCGGCATTTAGCGATTAATCGAAATCGTCGATTATCTTTGCGATTATTTAACGATAAGTTAAATTTAATTTTAAAATCAGAATTCTATACAGAATCAACTGAATGTAACGCACTTCATAAATGTGTAAAATATTTCTAACGCCTCAAACCATCATTCGCTGCCTCAGAGAGGTCGTTTTATACTGCCGGTTTAAAAAATAGGTTTAAATAATCGTAATCGAAATCATCGATTATTTGGGGAATTAATCGAAATCGGTAATCGCTAAGTGATAATCGTTTCATCACTAGTGATAAGCTCTATAAGGATCGCTGAAACTTGCATTGCATTCTTGCTTACTATTTCTACCTCTTCCGAATGAGATATTACAATAATAAGGATCAAAGTTTCATATTAGAGTGAATCACAAGGACCCTGGAAAAAAAATTACTGCAGTCTTGATAATCTCAGCAGTATTGTTGACTGTCCATTGCCCAGTGGAAAACAACCCTCTATAAGGTCTAACAAAATTAGCTGAAACGATTAAGGGGATGATCAGACCTTCAAACTGTACAACTTTCTCTAATGGACCAATATCGAATTCGCGAAAAAAAAAACTGCTGTTCCATACAAACCTACTCGACCTAAACGATATTGGTCCCATTGAGAAAGTTGTTCAGTTTGATGGTCTGATCATCCTCTTAAAATAGTTTCACCTAGTTTTGTTAGACCTTATACAACGTGTTAATGAATTAACGCAAAACTAGAAAGTAGTTTGTTTAGAATCGAGAGCAGAATCGAATTATCATGTTTTCTACATAGGTAATTTTTTACAAAATATTAAATAATCTGTTTGTAAAATTTATAATTTACTGAACTCGATCTCAACCACCGCTCGGGCACTATCACCCTACTTAGTACCAAGACAAAGATTCTTAAAATGTATCCATGAGCACGCTAGCGCTTTCATTCATTGCTGAAATGATAACAAATAATGTTTGTCTCAAAACTAAAAATGCGAATACCTTTAAATTTACTATGAAAATAATGAAATTATTGTTTTAATCTAATTATTTTGTTATAAATCAGTTGGGGTGTATGAGGTTTTGCGCTTATTCATTAACACGTTGTATATCAAGTCTGGTAGGTTGTGAAAAAATTTAAGTGACTTGGGCTGTATCGACCGTCAAACATTTTTGGTGGATCAATCCAAATCACCTAAAAGTATCATCTAATCTGTATTGACTGTAATCTTACACCCCTATTCTGCTTCCTCGAGATTTTCTCCGTCGAGTCAAGGACGTTTTTGACATTTTTTTCAAAAACTTCCTCGAATCGACAGAGGAAATCTCTAGAAGTCGATAATACGGGTAATGCGTTTTTATAAAGTGGATGCTTAGAATTATTCAGATGTTTATACATTATGAATTTCTAAAAACGGGTGATAGAAATTATCGAATGCCCCCATTACAATGATACGAGAATATCGTCATCATCAGCTATCCCATACATTTTGGCTCGAGTACGTTTGCAGTTTTGTATGGAACAACTGTTTTTGTTTTCGCGATTTCAATGTTGGTCCCTTAGAGAAAGTTGTTCAGTTTGAAGGTCTGATCATCCCCTTAAAGAAGTGTCAGCATATTAAGAAGGACCTACGGAAATCTGACGAATGTAAACCACAGATGTTGGTTTCTAGATCGTGTCTAAAAAAATCATTGACTTTAATTGTGTTAGTATTGAAAATATAACCTGACTTTGTTTGTTTGGAGCGCGCCAACGGTGTAATATCCCCTTAAAACTTTCGCTGCCGAAAAAGACGCCTAGCGTGTAATTTCCCCTTGAGAAACGAGCTATTTTCAAACTCAGTGAAAGTTTTAAGGCTATAATGGCACTCAACATATTCTCTGAAACTGATATGTTAAAGAAATAAAATAAAATGTTATTCATAATTACCATTTTGGTTTTAATCATCACATTTACAAAGGACAACAATAATAATCGTAAATATTATAAATGCCAAATAATACTAACAAACAGTGCAAAGTGTAACAAAATTCTGATTTAACACGTACATAATGCTCATAGAATTAAATTAATTACTTGATTTATTGTAATATGCATTGGAAAACTTGCAGAAAATATGTACTGTGCGACTAGAACACGTCTTGGTGAGATTATAAGGCCGTGCGCTGCGTTACGGTCTGGCCACGGGAATGGGCGACCTGTGGCGTGGCAAGCGATTTTTCAATACACGGAGCGTTGTGTCCCTACTAATACCACAGAATCAATCGGGACTTAACCATGGTCCCCCAGCCTAGTCCCCTGTGGGATACCGCGACCATTATTTTTTGCCCTGCATAATAATCTTAATATATTTTTATTGCCCGTGGTACCCCATGTGAAACCTTTTTTGACATAAACAAGAAACATCTAGCGATTGGCGGGGGTACCACGGGCCAAATAATTTGCCCATGGCACACCATTGTCCCCCTTGGGGGTTCCTGGGGCAAAAAAAAAATTGGTCGTGGTACCCTACGGGCGACTAGGCTGGGGGACCACGGGCAAGTCGCGGAATAAATACTAGTACTACCCGTACAGAAGGATCACCTCAAAAATACATTTAAATAAATAGCGGCTCTCTCTGCACGACAACAAGGTCCAAAGTTAATCGCACCCGTCCTATTATACAATTCGCGAATAACCTAACGTCACAACGGTGCGCGTGCAAAAAAAATTGAAACGAGTCATTAGGCATGAAAGCTTCCTTTACATAGTTTAGTTACTTCTTTCATTCTTTCACGTATTGGCAGCGTGACATTGCTAGAGTTTTCAAGTCTCACATTGACTACTCACAAAATGGCGGTAAGTCTAATGAGATTTGACCAAGAAGTTTACACGGTACGCCTAACCTATAATGCCATTCACCACTCAGTGCGGATCGGCTGTCAAGTGAGACAGGCCAGCTAACACAAGCACGCACGCAGCGGCGTGTGGGCAGTATATTGATAAATCGTTTGCCGCGCCGCAGTTCGCCCGTTCCTGTGGCGAGGTAGTTATGCGTGCGCGCGCGCGGTCAACCGCATGCGGATCTATAACGCCGCTTCGTGGCACGGGCTTGAGTTTATTAGAAACTAATACGCACGGGTCCACGCCACCCAGCGGATGGCCAAGAGAGAAAATATGTCACATCCAAATCACATAAATTTAGCACGACAGATGTTTACATTCAATTTTCAACCATATACCGTTGATAGGAAGTCTTATAATATCAGTTCTATACTTCAGTACTACTGTTGACATAACGCTGTTTTACTAAACTGAAGGTTCGAGCAAGGAATAGATGGAATCAATATTAACATTCACAATATAAAATGAAATATGTGCAATGATTTCCATTTACAATAGGTACCTTCGATTGACTGTGCAAGTCGATACATCTCGAGGGACACATTAGAGTAAAAATAAGGTGATAAAAATGTCAATTTTAAGCTTAACTTTTGTAATCATATAATAATTATACCTACACACTGTAACAGCGAACACTGTAAGAAGCCCTTACAATGTTTGAAATTAGTTTCAAAAATGTAACTGTGTAACTCTCAAAGGACAACAAATGATAATATCTTGGTTATTTACCACACATAAACCTATAAATGTAAATGTGTGAAATCCTAGTATTTTAAAAGGCCAAGATTTTACTGCTCGCTCACACCTCAGTTGTTTTACCAAAGTGAGAACGAGAGTTTCAGCAATAATATTTCTTATTACAGATGAAAATGGACAATATAAGGCACCTTCAGATTCTGATTTAATAATTATAGAAACAATATATACTTTCTACGATTATAAAATATACACAAAAATTAGCTTTATTACAATAACAGGAAAAGAGTATGAACAAACATAGCTTATATTTAAAGACAATAAAAATATGTCAAAGCACCTTAAATAAAACCAAAGAGGGGAGGATGAGACAGTGCACACTATACTTTATGTTATGTGCGTATGGATTGAGCAGCCACCTTTACGCTCTTGTAACTTCTCTATAATTTTGCTACAAATTCCTTAATTGGGCCTACAAAATCTACAAATTTCCTACAAAATGGGCTTAGAATCCTTTTTTCAATAGGAAATGTGGCTCCTCAATCCATACGCACATAATTATGTTATGGCTAAAAGCCGAAGTGCGATTACACCTGCAACCTGCAACACGGAGCAGCCGCTAAGTTAGTTCAGGTTTTAGTTATAACCGGCTAAAACTAGTTGTAACCGCACTTCAGCTTTTAGCCGTATATTTGAAATAATAGGTACAAGGAGAAAAATTTTATGGCGTTTCGGTGACAGGCACTAGCCCGGAACGGTTTGACGGGCGTCAATGTTATGTAATGCCAGCGAGACCGGGAGCAGCTATTCTACGATTTTTGTTGTTCTGACTAAAGGAATGATTCCGTATGGCATGTGAATGAACTGTAAATAAATAAATATCGCATCATCACACTATAAGAAAAAACGTATTACATGCAGTACGGATATTCCCTGCCCCCTGACTGCAGGCAATGGTGTAGTCCTCTCTCACTCGCACTCAGTATCGCACATGCTCACCTCAGTGTCAGTGCAATCTAGTTTGTGTGAAGTGACAGTAAAGAGTCTAGGGTGTGGCGTCTTCCTCATTTGGTTTCATCTACGAAAAAAGCCTTCAAAGCCATTCCTTGAACCTTGACTAACAGAGAGTCAATACCCTCTGAAAGAGCAGCGGCCAGCAGCGCGCGGCATTCTCCATGCATATTGAACTTTATGTACAGTGAGATAAGATCAAATGTCGTAGCCACGCCGCTTCGGCGGTTGAACTGTCATTATATCCCGTAAATTGAAATGTTATCGTATCTCACTCAAGGTAAAGTTCAATATGCTAATTAAAATACCACGCGCTGCCGACCGCTGCTCTTTCGGTGAAAACAGACCCTCAATCGTTAAAACTTTTTCAGGAATGTAGCAAGTTATATAACAGATAAAACATGTAAATTTTTAAAACTAAATTATACAATAACTGTCCTCTACTAAAATTGTTGTTCAACAAATTATCTAACGCTTAGTAAAATAAGGGATCAGTAAAAAAGAATAAAAATATTAATTTTGGTACATTCAATCACAATATGGCACTAACACTATTAAATCAATGGACTATCTAATAAGTCTTATTTTAGTCAAATATTATACTAATGTCGCACGTCTTACTGAGGAAGGTAGAAACAATTGATTTCACTTTCTTTTTTAAGAACAGATTTTAATATATTTATCTTCTTCGTGTAGGCAGCAAGCCCTGGTGACAGAGTCTCTTCAAACCGCCTCTGACGTGGTTTTTATGTGACTACTACTACCAGAGATAGTATCCGGGACCAATAACGGGCTTAACGTACCATCCGAAGCACGGAATCATTCTGACAATCAGGTGATTCAGCCTGCAATGTCTTAACCAACTGGGGAAAAACGCACAAAGTGACATACCACTAGGTGTCCCCCGTTTGAATCGAATCCACGACCTCCGTGTCAAGAACCCAATACTCTTAACAATTAGACGACGGTACCTCCGTGGTAATATATTTAAAACCCGTTTCAGATACCTTTCAGCTCCCCCTTCAACCCCCATTTTGTTGTTACGTCTAGAGTGGCCGGCATTCTATCACACTCGCACTTGTTAATCAATCAATCTACTCTCTCAACTATTCCATCTTACTACACCTAAAATTATTTTTTAATCATTATTTCTATATCCACTTCTTTCTCTTATCACATTGTAAGTATAGAGGTAATGGAAAACAGTAGGCCTACCATGAGTTTACACTGTAGTATACTACTGGGCTGCGTTCAGAACCTACGGGTGCGGTTGTTTGGTTGTTTTTCACTCTAAGGTACGGAACGAACAGTTGTTTTTCAACTCGCAATAAGGTACGGAACGATCCCGGTTGTTTTATAACCTCAAATTTTGACATTGACAGTAATATGGGCTTCCAGGGCTTCCATCATTTCCAAATACAATATAAACTCATCTTCCATGCTAGAGAATCAAAGAGTGAATAAAAATAATTTGAAAAAAACTAACTTTTATTCAAAATGAGCAAAAAGTCAAGTAACCACAGATAATCAAAACGTCAGAGTGTTTTTTAACCGTCGAATTTGATGGTTAAAAGTTGCAACCTGTCAGAGGTTCGGAACGGTTGAGTTGTGACAACCGAGTTGCAAAGAGCGTTTTTTCACCGAGGCTCGGAACGGCGTTAGTGCGAAAAGTTGCACCCAGAGTGCACTCTGGGCGAAGGTTCTGAACGCACCCCTGTTTTTGTATTGAATTCCGTATAGCGCTCCTAATGATTGCGTTGAGAACTAATTCTGTCATACAAAATTGGCGCCGTAAAACAACTATAGTAACGTACGTGCAAACTCATGGTAGGCCTTCTGACGTCCTCAACAATCTCTGCACACATTTCTCATCATCATCATCATCATCTGAGCCGATATACACTAAGCTAATTTTTAATAGCTGTCGTTAATAAACTAAAAAAACACCAGTCGGTATGCACGGTAGTAGTAATAAAGACTTATTAGACAGTGTCCAGCTGCCATCATGTCTTTAGAAGATTTCAAATAAATACGTCATTAATTTATACTCTAACATAAATGCAAAATGGCTCACTTTAGTGCTTTAATTATGAATAATCAAACACATTTTGGTATGCAGTGTGTCCACTGCCTACATAATCGTAAATATGTACTGTAACTCTAGCCAAAAACCTGCGTCTTTTTGGGGCATCGATTTTAATAAAGGCTTTTCAATAAATATGCTAAATTATGTTACAGGAATGTACCTTTCTTGTATGTAAATTACTTGTGGCTCGACACAAATTATTCTCAAAAGTGACTTGAACATTTTCGGTTTTGTAGGAAACCTATAATTGCTATAACTAGATATATTATAAATTCACTAATTGGGCACGTCTAGCTTTTAAAAGACAAATTGTCTACCCAGTCTTTTGGCATGTCTATAAATATTTTTATTTGTAAAAACTATGCATTTATTTTATACCCTTTACAGCTATTGTCATGAGTAAATTACAGCAAGTTAGATAAAACTAAAATATAATAAAGCTGTCTTATTATGCCACAAATTATAGGTTGTATACAATTAAATAATCTAACATTAATTAAATATAAACTAGAACCAAAGAAAATGCTAAATTTGTTCCTGTAGTAAATAGTTGACTAGCTTAATAATTATGATGCGTCGAAACAACAGAAAAGTTAACATGAATTTTCAAATAACATTTAAATGCAATTTTAGAGGTTGTATAAAGTACAACGGGAAATAATCTCTCCTTATGGACTATTTTCATCTAGCTGAGCGCATGTTACAATCGGTAAAGTGTATATTCTATACAGTAATAAAGATAATATTTCTAAGGAAAATCTGTTATAAATTCCAAGGAAATATGCATTTTTCCTTTACCGTTTATAAAATGCGCTGCGCTCCACTCGGTGTATAACTTACTTTAGACGACCCAATACTCGGTCTACGATTTAGTTCACAAAAAAACAAGAACCCAAAATGTCTACCTTATTAGAATTTGCACCAATACCACTTGTGCCAATAGGTACCACTTGTGACACATTTGGGGTCTACATATGCGTGAAACATTTTGTTCTGATTTTAACTTAACGATAACTATAAAATAAAGCTAGTAGAATTTCGTTATGGTAACTGGAGGACGATTAACAGAAAAAACCTTATGAACAAACATTTCTTCTTAGTTTCGTACACCAAAAGTAGCAAAATTAGTTTCCACATGAATCTATGAGAAATCTCTCGTTCGAATCAACTTAGAAATAGCGCATTCTTAATTAGGATGACTGTCCGTGGTTGGTAAACTTTGATTTCTAGAAAACACTTTGCCAAAAGGTAGCTTACATATCCCCGGGCTTGGCAAGAATGGATTACATTCATTACGCTTCACATCGGGCAGCAGAAAAACAACGCTAACCGCTATTATCATATGCCATATCGAATGCACTATCCTATAATTCTGCTCCGTCTGCAAAAACCCGAAAGAAACCAACCCTACCGCAACCATAAGCACACCGAGCGGCAAATACGTCATATAATATCTCCTCGGATATTTCATCTTATTGTTTTCCCTATAATCCAAATACCAGGTAATCGTTAACACAACTACACCGACAGCCACTGGTATCAAAAATGCAACGAACGACCTCATATTCCACGTCGTCAACAAAGCTATGATAATCGCGCCTGTCAATTGCAGCGACGACTTAAATTTTTCTCCTATAATGCACATAGCCAGCAACGTAACCCAGAAGGACATAATACCGCAGTAAAAGTCCCCAAATTGGAGTATGTTGCCTCTAATAATGCAGTAGGAGACTTGTATAGGCGCGTCGCAGGCGTGGTAGAAAGTAGAGAAGGCCATTGTGAAGGTGTAGATGATTGCTTCGGTGAAGTAGAGGCGGATGATGGCCACGTAGATGGAGATGAAGAAGAGGAGGTTGCTCAGGGTGAGAAGCAGGACGGAGAGCCGCATGTAAGAGTCGCTGTCCATTCTTGATTTATCCGAACAGTCCCATCCTGTAAGTGGAAAATCTTGTCAATGGAGTAACCAATACATATAGTCCTTCTTAATATGCTGACGGTTTTTGAAGAGAATGATCAAACCATTAGTCTGAACATCTTTCTCTAGGGTCTCAACATCGACATCGGGAAAAAAATCAGTTATCCCATACATTTTATTAGAGTAGGATTGCGGTTTTGTATGGAACAGCTGGTTTTTTTGGGAACTTAGTTCCCACCAATAGTTCAGTATGATGGTGATCTTATCATCACCTTAATAAACCGTCAGCATATTAATAGGGTCCTTCTTAATATGCTGACACTTTTTTAAGGGAATGATCAGACCGTCAAACTGAACAACTTTCTCTATGGCACCAACATTCAAATCGGGAAAAAAAATCTGCTGTTCCATACAAAACTGCAAACCTACTTGAGGCTAATGTATGGGACAGCTGTTTTTTTTTCGCGATTTCAATGTAGAGAAAGAGAAAGTTGTTCAGTTTGATGGTCTGCTAATTATCGAATTTCTTACCAGGTTTTGCTTTTAAATGGGGAACTTGCACCAAAATTATAATGAGAAATTATCTTAATAATTAAATAATAATATTTGTGAAAGATTTATTCTAAAGTTTTTATTTTTTACGAAAAAATTAAATTATAAGTTACGTGGATTGGAACGTAATTTCAAACACCCATCAGCGCAAAGCGACGAAGCGATTAGCAACTTACGTATGTTAGAAGAGTACGGCAACATGCGGATGATTTGTAATGAGCTTCACGCGTCATGAAAAGGAGTGACGTCACGTCAAGGCAGTGAACGTTTTGGCGCGGAATTTGAAGTCAACTTTTGATTTGCAATAAATAAATGATTTGTGCATATTTTACCATTTTTGTATATTTATACATAGGTAAGCCTTAAATCTTATACATAGCGTATCATAACGCTAAAAATATAAAACTGTGCAAGTCGCCATTGGTTGGTTTGTTTTAACAAGTTACCAGAGAATCTCCAAAACGATATCAAATTAATAGTTGTTCAATAAAAAGTTCTCCCCACATTTAAAATCTGATCTGTTACACAATAGCACCCTTGTTTTTTTTCTCGTCACGCTTTATAAATTATTTTGGTAAAACATACAAGAATATTTCTTATTAGTAAACAATTCTTACCTCCATAACCAGAAGGACACGAACAAAATGACATAACCAGCCCTCCAAACGTGTTCAACTGACAGCTGCCTCGATTACTGCACTGCCCACTGACGCACAGCTTCGACGATATCGACAGTACCACTGTTGTATTACAATTCGTCACTCCATCTCTCGTATTATTCCCAGATTCACTCGATATTTTATCACCGATGTCTACTCCCGAGGCATCTACATAGTACTGTGTACCGTTCTCTGACATCCGACACGGGCACACGATTTTATCACAGAATAACAGGAGAGTCAAATACCACGTCCCACTTTCAGGGAACGGAATTAATACCTTCTCGTATATAGATTCGGAATCTGTACTGTTTAATACAAATAGAGCTGGCTTGACATGATCATTGTATTTACAGTTGCCTGTACTCAATGGTATGCTCGGGTGATTGATGCTCAAACAAATCACAGTTTTAAAAAATTGATTTTCTTCTGTAAAACTCAACAAAGCACTTTTCTTTAACTCTCTTTTATATCCCATATAATATTTCAAACTCATTAACAAACTAGCTTCTATAATTAAAGTACCACCGATATCTACGAATTGATTTACGTTAAAACGTAAAGTTTTGATTTCGCCTGACGTTAAATTCACTAAGCTCGTTGAGTCGTGTATGTCCGTCGTAGATACTCCATAGTCATACGAGAAGAATGAATCTTTACCATCTCTCATAAGACTTACAACAGTTCCATTTTCCACGTCTTCTGTACCAGTTCTTAGGTATGACTCGCAGTCAGCTATAAGGGAACGATTTCCTATAATATGATCAAACTTTATGTAATGCCACGCGTTTGGATGCGGGCTGAATGTGACTTTTATTGAATTTTCAACTTTAGGATCGAAGGCACAAGATATGAGGTTTTCTTCGTTCGATGGCAGTGATAGCGCCTGTACTTTTAACTGCAGTTCAGAACTGCTAGTGTTCGTATTATAAATAGAAATATTTATACTTATAGGTAAAATGTTATCTACTGTCATACATTTGAAGAGGATTGGAACTTGAGTGAAGTCGACACTGAATCCAGTGTAGCAGTTAATTAGTGTTATATTTTCTTCCTTCTTGACTTGTAAGTCGGTGTATAGTATTGTGTTGCAGTCTGCTACTAATCCTGAAATGCAGATAAGGTTCAAAATTAGATAGCAAATTAAATGTTACCGTTACATACTCAGACGAAGGCCTAGCTACGCATCAACACTCGACAACTTGTTCATCGAAAGGAAAAATACAGACAGAAAAGGATATAAGGGCCGTGTGTCACAAAAGCTATTTCTGAGCGTAGGCGTTTCCGGATCGATATTTCTGAGCTCAATCAGTTTCGCGGAGGAATCGCGGCGAAAACTCAGAGTCAACGCCTGTGCTCAAAATCTCGGCGAAAACGTTGCGACGATTCAGCGGTGCATTTGCGACGTCGTTGCGATGCCGTTGCAACATCGCCAACACTCAAAAATCCTTCCTATTATATCGTTTAAAGGATCGACAACGTATTATGACTTTACTAAGTAATTTTACATAATATTTTGTTTCTGTGGTCATCCTATCCATTGCCTGAAATTAATCAACTAAATACTATGAAGCAGAATCGCTATGAACTGTCAAAAAGCACCACGTCGATTTGATACCGATTGCATTTGACAGTTACACAATAAGAACCCTGTTTGTAATATCGTGAATTCATGTGCAGACCCGAAGGTGCGGGTTATTTTTGGGTTACAAGTGCTAGAGAAACCAAACCAAGTTACAATATACCTGGCATCCTACTTGGTAAACAGGGCTTGGTCATTGACCAATAGCTACTGCGATCTGGAAAGTATGGCACCCATAACGAGAAAACCGTCATGTGCGCTCGCTTTCGCATACGCAAAGTAACAAAGACAGTCGCACATCTCGGTTTTTCTCGTTTTCCCGTTGGTGGCATGCTAGGCCCACTTGTCTATTGCAGCTGCTGTATTGTTCACTTCTGCTGACTTCATGAAAGATGATAGCCATGTTTTTCGTCTCCCGTTTGCAATGGAGGAAAGTCGGATATTTCTTTTTCCTACTCCTCCTATCTTCTTTGATTAATTCATTGCGGGCAGAATTTCAAGGCAGATTAGAGTCACACACTAAATTGTCTAGCGTTGTGAATGGTCGCCGCTGTTAATCCTCGTTTACAGGAGTTACATCAGTGGGAGTGTGTGGTGGGACTATGCCCGATTTAAAAAAAAACCTTTGGAGAGGAGATCCCTAATAAATGTACTATCCACCTAGATAGCGACTCCTTCGCATGAATGACCACTTCACATTCGCAGAGGTTTTGAGGGGCATGGCCCCAACACAGCCAAATTCATATCAGGTCTTTTTCACTATGTTACGGATATACAATGAAATGAAATGAAATATATTTATTGTGAACTAGATGCATATTCAAATTAAATGCGTTACATGGCGCTACAGACCATCAAACTGAACATCATTCAATATGGAGCAAACGTCGAAATCGCAAATAGCCAAAATTTATGAACCAGCAAATTTTTTTCGCGGTTTCATTGTTAGTCACATAGTAAAAGGTCTTACTTTTTTAGCGTCCTGTTCGATATGTAACGCATTTAAGTTTACACCATGTATAATACACGCGTACATATTCGCTAACATTAGTTCTTTTGTCTGTCTGTACGCAACTAAAGCGACAATGCCCTATCTATGAAGTGATTGAATTGACGTAATGAGACAGGAAGTACTGCAATCATTTGATGCGCTCACGAGGTCACACGTTATATTTATTGTCAGTGAGATATTCAAGTCTCCTGCTGGAGCTCTTATGCTCACCGTCATAGATAGGAAAGTGCCTTAAAGAATTCATCGGCGTTTAATACATTTTTGCTCCGAATGAGAAAGTGCCGGCCAACAAAAACTAACTGCCTCCGTGGTCGAATTGGTTAAGAGCATTGGGCTCTTGACACGGAGGTCGTGGGTTCGATTCCCACGGGGGACACTTAGTGATATGTCACTTTGTGTATTTTTCCCCAGTTCGTTAGGACATTGCAGGCCGAATCATCTGATTGTCTGAAAAGAAAGATGATTCTGTGCTTCAGATGACACGTTAAGCCGTTGGTCCCGGCTACTATCTCTCGTGATAGTAGTTGTTACATAAAAACCGCGTCAGAGGCCATAAGGCGGTCTAAACGGAAAAACTCTGACACCAAGGCTTGCTGCCCACACGATAAGAACAAAAACTAATGGTATATTCTTTTAGAACCTTTGACTATCTATATGTGGACTGGTTACGCGTGTAAGTCTGCTAACAAACATTTCTGCCACTTTTTGCGGGGGGCGAGGTAACATGAAATCCGCAACTTTGGATTTTATTCCCTATAACTTTAGATTCTAATTTTGAATGTTAAAAATCATGAAAAGTAGTCTCGTGTGAGCCCCAAACGTTCTAAGTTCGAAGTTATTATTTCGCAATTATAGGCTGTCTCGTTTAGTGATAAGGTGTAATATTGAATGTAAATGCACAAGATCAATTGTGCTTGTGCTACCGTGGCAGAGGGGAAATTCTACCGCAAGGCTAGTCCTTATAATAATTAGTCAAAGGTTAGAACTTGTCCGTCTAAACATTGATTTTTATGACACGAAAGCTGTAAGTTTTATTTCATCAAAAATGTATGAAAAGGCAGATTTTTCAAACCTTAATAAAACAAAGAAAAATTGCCCTACAGCTTTGGTGCCATACTAAAAAATATAGTGGGAATATCGCTTTTGGACCGCTTACCCAAAGTAGAAATCCGTCGAAGAACTAAGGTCGACGACGTTGGAGACCGGATTACAAAGCTGAAGTGGAGATGGGCGGGACATTTGGCTAGAAGGGAAGACGGCCGATGGACCAAGGCAATATCGGAATGGTGGCCAAGAGAAGGAAGGAGGTCCGTGGGTAGACCACCGATGCGATGGTCAGACGACATTGTAAGGGTTGTGGGTCGTACATGGATCAGATTGGCACAGGACCGTGAAGAGTGGCGCAATAAAAAGGAGGCCTATGCCCAGCAGTGGGTTGATGTGGGCTGATTTGATTGATTGATTGAATTGATATAATAGACGGGTCTAGTACAAAATTCTCAAAAAAAGTGTCCGAGGCTACTACACAAACCTAACTACGTGTAGTAATATAAATCAACTAAAAACATTGAAAATGCTGAAACTCTTTTCCATCCCACTCCCCCATCACGACACGCTGCACGCCGCGCGCCCGTGCGTGCGCGTAGTCGGCCGATCAAACGAAGACTGTCGCGTAATTGGTTCTCGTTTTACGTTTTGGTGCTCTTTTAGTTCTGACACTTTTGAGCGCGGACCCTTCGTCCAGTAGTTGGTAAGTCAATGGGTAGACTACAGATACTAGAAATCACAAGTGGGTTGTTCAATATGTGATAGAATACTCGTACATCGGATATCGCGGGGATTATTAGATAAAGCTTTTTATTTATCTATTTTGCATTCGAAAATATAATAAGTAATACATTTTACAATCAGAAACTGTAGCATCTTGCACGTGATATAGCTATATCACGCCTTTTATCTCGTTGGTTCGCGCGTAAAAAGAAAGAGAGCTAGGGCGTGATAGCGCTATATCACGCTGCCATACTACGGCTGCAGGATTGCTATTTTTGAATCACACACACTCAAATTTTACGTAAAATTTATTTCAAATTTTTTGGGTTCCATACCCAAAGGGTAAAAAACGGGACCGTATTCATAAGCCTACGCTGTCCGTCCGACCGTCCGTCCGTCCGTGCGTCCGTCTGTCCTAGCTATTTAGGGCTGTAACTTTTGAACCGTAATAGCTAACCGCATTTGTAACTTTCACAGAATGTGCGTTATTATGGTGGATTTACTAAAAAATAACAAAACTGTCATATATATCAATAGATAATTCATGAAGCTATATACATATCCAGAGTTCTTCCATCCTATGGTTGTCTGGAAGAAATCGCTTTTAGTGATAAGACCGCCATTTGTACCCTTACGTTCTAGTATTCTGTTTTGTTGCTGTATGTTTTTTGGTGTGCAAATAAAGAATATTTATGTTATGTTATGTTATGTTACATATCCCTAGACACGTCCAGAATACATTTTGGTAATTTAGATGTAGTCTGATATGATGACAAAGTTAATTTAGCTTTAACAAAAACCAATATTCGGTCACAAGAGGTCAGAATGTAGCCTGCTATCGACGCCCTATCTTAAATTTTAGAATGACATAAACTTGATAACGAATTTCGTTGTCTAAACCACAGAGTACTATAACTATCTAAACTGCTCCTCCTCAATAAATAGTGGTACTATTTAATAGTTATGAACTATGCTGACACTTTTTTAAGGAGATGATCACACCATCAAACTGAACAACTTTCTCAATGGCACCAACATCGAAACCGTGAAAGAACATCAGCTGTTCCATACAAAACTATTTTCCATAAAAATGTATGGGGCACCGGACAAATCACCCCTTAAAGTAATGCAACTGTTTACCCTAACATCCTGAAATATCTTATACCCCAAACAAATAAAAAATTACCTTGTTGCTCAACTTTCTGTGTCCTCGGATCTTCCCATTTTATATACACAAGAGCATACCAGAAACCTGGCTTTGGGTTCTTTATAGAGTAAGTAGTGTTGCTCCCGTCAGACAACAGTTTTATTGTGTGGATCTCCTCTCTTGAACTGGGGTCTATGAAGTCTTTGGGAAAGTCGTAGCCGTCAGGGTTGACTGCTGGGAAAGCACCCAGCTTTAAGTTTACAATCACTTCACACGGCTCACAGGATCCTGGAATAATAATGTTAAGTAAAGTCATGTTGAAGGATTATAATAACTTATATGCAAAGATTGGATATTCGGATGCATATTTACGGGTCCGCATCCGAAAGACAATGTAGTAAAACGTCTGATTTGCTTAATGTCTATACACTATAAGAAATTTATGGAAGTGGTTGGATGCTTAAATTTTTGCTTGTTTAAATAAATCTCGGTTTGCAGGGAAATCCAGGAATGCATAATCAAATACATAGTACGGAAGGGACTTCTTAAAATTATTTAATTTGAAAAATAACTTTCTAACTTAGAATTAGTTAGAATGTTGAGAAAATATTTAGTTATGAAAATACTAGAAAAGCAGAAAAGAATGAATCAAAATGGCACAAAATAAGGAAAGATGTCGTATAATTTAGGCTTTTACCAAAAACGGACCTTTAATAGATACTTGAAGACCTACAGCCGTTGATATACATACAGGTATGGAACATACATCATGTAGGGAAAAGTATCATTAACCTTTAAACCACATACTCTACCCATCAAACCTAACAATTTTTACTATAAGAGCAGTTATTCCATACAAAACTGCAATGTCTTCTAGACTCATACATTGAAAAAGTTATTTTTTTTTGTTGTGATATGTTGACATAGTAAAAGTTGTTCAGACCCTAGAGGAACATTATACCCCTGGTACTGTACCCAGCAAACAACTTAATAAATGAGGGGGGGCATTACCCACAGTCAAATCAAGGCTTCGCTCAAGTTGATTGCTGTTGCATTGAGCGAGATAAAATCTGTGTTGTTCATCCGTTTCCGCGTATGCGGTATTTTCTTTGACTATGTTGAAATTGTTTACAAAATCTTGCAACTTAGACAAAAGCATGATTTTTCATATCATCGGTGAGCAAACAATGATTGACGAATATGCTTAAATATGATAGTCAGATAGAAACACGCATAAAAACTGCACCAATGACACTCAAATGTTGGAACCGCCAAATCTCAACTTGTGCGGTGTTGTTTACTCACCGACAATTTTCAAACCAGAAAAATAAGTCAAAACAAATGACAGGTACACTTCAGAGAACAGACTAAGTGTGCTACTTTGTATGGAACAAGTGTGCTACTTGTATGCTTCAACTAAACATGCTAAACATTAAGGGTATTTTACCGTTGGCGTGCTCCATACAAACAAAGTCTGGTTATATTTTCAATACTAACCAATTAAAGTCAATGACATTTTTCAGAAACAATCTAGGAACTAATCTCTATACTTGTATATTGTCAGATTTTCATTAAAATGTATGGTTTAAAGTTACAGTGCCTCAAAGATTTCCATGCATGCATATGCTCACGACTATATTCCCCGAGGGGGTAGTCAGAGATATTCTGAAACCTCAGAACATCGTTTCACCAGTAGTACCGAAACTCTGTCCAGTGTGATGGGGGGTGAGCCCGTCGCCACTTATAATGGACAGTGGGTACAATACATGCCTCAAAATTGAAGCATGCAGGTTTCCTCACAATGTTTTCCTTCACTGAAAAGCCAGTGGTGTTACAAATCGTACATAAATTCCAAAAAACTCATTGGTACGAGTCGGTCTGGACGGGTTTCGAACCATGGCCTGCACGGCAGGCAAGGTTACTTGCCACTGGACCACCACGGCTTTTTTCATTTCCATACAAATCATAAATTAATCTTAGCATTGGAACTGTATATTTATATATTATACTTGTACCCTCTCGGGGAATATAGTCGTGAGCATATGGTATGCTATTCCACACACTACTTACCAATTTTGTTCATATGCAGCTCTTCAGCCTGGAATGTAAAGCGGGCGTCAGACACATCCCTCCTGACGGGGTAAAATATAACAGCGACCGTGCGATAACTTCTGTACATATATACATCAGTGGCAACATGCCTGGTGACCAGATTATAATTATCTAACAGCACCGTGCGAGACCTCGTCAATTGTCTCAATGTCTTCTTCCTGTTACTTTCTTCCGTTTCTTCCTCTCCATTACTGACAAATACACTGTACAATAACAATAAAATGTATCCTAATTTCATTACGATCAGCCTACCTGCCCGTTATCAGAGACCTGAAGAAATTATCTCTGATCTGAATCTAATTTGTCAATTTTAAAGTAACGGAGTCGGATCAAGAAAGAGGTAACGACGGCACAATTTGATTAATGGAACTTCCGCTTGAGGTTTCCCCGCACTTGCACCACACAAATTATCTGGAGCTCGACTCCAAGTACTCCAACGGACCCCAAACTCCACGAAAAGCGAGCCGAAAGCTGAAACCACAGTGAAACTTTGTATTAATTAATCTGAGCCTTTGACAGCTTTAGTTCCGATACCGCCGTTTTGGCGCTGAAGTCACATTTTCCCTCATGAAACGACATCATTGGACGATGATAGGACGCCATATTGAACTCACAGCAACAGTAGCGTTATGCCATGTTGTTGCGTCAGAAGCGAAGCTTATATCTTGTGTTTTTCCTGGTATTTTCGCTTGAGTGGACAATCCTTGTCATACAACGGAGAAGAATTAGGGCTTCTCAAGGATTCTCAATTCAAGCGAAAATACCAGAAAAATCACAAGATATAAGGTTCTGAAGAATCCTTGAGAAGACCTAATTCTTCTCCGTTGCATGACATAATAATATCGTTGAGTAGTTTGTTCCTTGGTCAAATATCCCTATTTTTGCATTCTGGAAAAACTGTGTACATACCTATAACACAGAATAAATATTAGTACTGCCGTACAGAAGAATCACTTTGAAGACAGATTCAAATAAATTGCGATTCTCTCTGCACGGCAATAAGGTGCATAGTTATTCGCACCCGTCCTATCGTACAATTCGCGAATAACCTACCAACCGTCACAACAGCGCGCGTTCAAACAAAAATGAACCGAGTCATTAGACGTGAAAGCTTCCTTTACATAGTATCTCTCTTTAATTCTTTCACGTGTTGGCAGCGTGTCATCGCTAGAGTTTTCAAGTCTCGCATTGACTACTCACAAAATGGCGGCAATTGTAATGAGATTTGACCAAGAAGTTTACACGGTAAACCTAACCTATTGCCATATTTGCCATTCGCCACTAGGTGCGGTGGTGATCGGCCGTCAAGTGTAGACAGAGCTGTGGAGTGAGACAGGCCTGCCTATAACTACAAGTTCTATACAAATTGGCTTGACGACAGCAGCGCCACAACGGAGCTGTTGGAGCTAAGGGAAAATTTTAGTGTCGAATCTGCTGCGTACTCAGATGCTGCATATCAGTAATCTGTGGTCAGAAACTGACACAACTGACAGTGAGAGCTTTTTTTATATTTGTGGCTGGGTAACAGAGGCTTTTGAGTCTCTCATTTTTTGTTAATTTCCTATCTTTAACGGCTCTGGATACTTGTCTTTTAAGCCATTTGTGCCTACAGGGTCACCGATGTGGTCTCGGAAATAACGCCAGATTCAAAATATTTTATTCCACAAAAAATACGTTTTGAAGAAAAATCCCCCAAAAAACTTTTGATAGAATTAAAAACAAATACATATAAAATAAACGTTAAATCAACTCACAGACAGCAACACATACATTTTTTACAATAAATATTGTATTAAAATTGAAATATTAAACTGGGGAAAAATGGTCCGCATAAATTTACGATTGTAGTTAGTCTCTTTTGTCTTATGACGTACCTTTAATTGTAGAAGGAGATGGAACTATGGATATTGGTTTATGCGGCTGTCCGCTTTTTTTTGAGCTAGTGTGTGTGAAAAGTTACTGTAAACATAAGGCCATATGTCACTTGGTGCCTTTTGTCCATACTACTTGACACCACACACTCAAACATAAACGTCAAAAAAAGTGGACACTTAACAATTGGTATGGCTCACTCTATAAGGTATAATCTCTTTGGGGAAAACCTAGGGAAAACACATATACCTAAGTACATAGTTGATTGAATTTTCGCACGGGAAAACCGAATTTTTGGGCTTGTGGCCCAACACTGATAAATATGATGACAGTGTTGTCACATCACACCTACTCCTCTTATTTTAACGGTATATTGAGTTTTCAATGACATATTTTATTTCCTCCATCGTCATCGGTAGATACAATGAAGCAGTCAAAAAAGCATTGGAAATAACAGAATGTTACAAAACTGAATGACTCATAAAATCGATTTTATTTAGGTACTTTTTTCTACCGTTTTTATCTCTTTGCTTTTTATTATAACACTGTTACCTTAGGCCGAGATTCAGAGACGATTTACGATTTCGATTTTAAGTCATAGTTCAAACTCCCGTATGTCAAAATCCATACATTTTCCCTTGCTTAGCTCAAGCTAAGACTAAAAATATTGCGAATTTGCAAATTTTTTCCCATTAATTTGTGGTTTGTAATTTCCACAATCGCCTCGATTTCGGCATGAGCTGGAAAAATCGAGTAATAATAAAGCAAAGCTCGCTTTGCTCGCTCCTGGCTAGACACATTGCACTGAATTCTCGAGCTCACTTCGCTCGCTCCAGAATCCGGTAAAATCTCTAGCTCGCTTCGCTTGCTCTAGGTTTTGGATCGTATATCTTTTCATAATGTAGTTAAATTTTGAGCTTGCATTGTTCGTTCCAGATTTTAGGTAATAAAAAACGCTCACTTCGCTCGCTCCAGGATTTAAATCTTTGCAGTTAAAATTTATTACAGTAAAATCTCGAGCTCGCTTAGCTACGCTCGCTCCTGAATGCTCCAGAATGCAAGGCTAGTCCCTAGTTATATTGTCTAAGGCATTTTGGCTCATTTTGTATTAGAGCAAATAAAATATATTTTAGTTCATAAGACAATCCTTGATAATTACGTTGCAATGCACCACAACATGCTAGCTTCCTGACCAAAACTCACTCGATGTTGGCAGAAATGCAGTAATCAAATAAAATGTTTGCTGTTTTTACTCTCATAGACTTGGTAACCCTGTATTGTGTCGTAATGGCAACTCTGGGAAAAAAATCTTTTTCGGAAACGAACCGTGCGCGCGCACTGTCGCCCTTCCTACATTTCGTAGTTGAAATAAATAATGGCTTCGACCACAAATTCGAAGCATACTAATTTAAACGGCGAGTTAGTACCGTGTCCGAACAAAAAACCTAAAATGGAAGGTGTGACTGTTGTTTTGGGTGCTCAGTGGGGTGACGAAGGGAAAGGAAAATTGGTAGACTTGCTGGCTGTCGACTCGGATATTGTCTGCCGCTGCCAGGTATTTATATTTCTTTATTAATTTACTACTTACTATTAATTTAAAACTCTCATTTCATTACACTCATCAATTGTTATTTTTAATTTCAAAAATATACACCAATAAAATTTTAACTTCTGAATGTTGAGGTTATATCGTAACCATATATCTCTACATAAAAATCATAAATTACTTTACCCTTACATCAGACAATAACCTAACTCAACCATTATAATGTTTCGTAGTAACAATATGTAATATTTGTGAAAAGCTTTTACTTTTGGCTGACTGCCAAACCGTGTTTGAAAACATGTGATTATGTGATTACAATGTTTTTGTCATTCGATGTTCTGCCAAAACTTTATAGCGGGAACGAATGTTGCGTAAACGCGGTATACCTAGGGTATATAGTAATTTTACAAGATAGTGTATATAGGTGTTTAAAGATAGCATTCATGTGATCATTCTGTCATAAAGAATTGCAGTATAAATGTTAGAAATGTACCTAGACCTTGTCAATGGTTGGCATGCTAATTATGGATAACTGCCAAGGTCTGGGCCATTTATTGTCATGGCTACTCTATTGGTGCAATGTATTCTACATAATTTTTGCTTTTATTTTATCTAGGGCTCTAGCTAAATTTGAATTTGTGTAAACTTCAGAAATAGCAGAGGCCAATGCTCTTGAGTTTTATTTGCCTGTTTAATTTTAAACCAGATTTTTATGTAATCTACACTATTATAAAACTGTAACAGAAGCACAGTATTAGAAATAGTATGGACAGAAGTTTGGAATGACCAATGGACATAGTTTTAGACAAAAAAAATGGTGTCTGAAATTTATGCTGTTTTTGATTCAACACCACTCAAGTGTAACATTAAAGATATTCACTAAAAAAAGGTTACAATACAGTGTTTAGATGTCCCTGAGTTCAAATCACAGATTTTTGAAATTTAATGTCCATTCGTCCAGCACAGGAAATACTGAATCGATTTTATCAAGCTTTTTGAGTTTTTTTTAATTTATTTTCAACAAAACAGATACAAGAATATAATCTAGATATAGACAGTGAATGAAAACCGGTTTATCTGCCGCCGCTTATTCGCAATAACATAATACTATTCTCCATTCCAAACAGCAACAAAATTGTAAGGCTATTTTGCATTACAGAATTTTCGGATTTGTGTATCAAAATTAATGATAAGACTCAAAAACTGGTATACTGGATGATTTTTACTTTCAGGGGTGGTTCAGACAATTAAACTGAACAACTTTTACTATGGAAGCAAATCTGAATTCATAAAAAAACATCTCATACATTTGAGGCGAGTAGGCATTGTAGTTTAGTATGGAACAGGTGCTTTTTTTTGCGATTTCAAGTCTGCTCCTTTAGTAATATTTGTTCAGTTTGATGGTCTGAATAACCACTGAAAATTTTGGAATGGTAAAAAAAATCATCCATATACTATATCTTGCTATGACGTGGGGAGCGGCAAAATCTAGTTGTTGATGAAGCATAAGCATATGCTCACAACTATATTCCCTGAGGAACCCCTCAGTCAGAGATATTCTGAAACCTCAGATCATCCATGTTTCACTAGTAGTACCGAAACTCTATTCAGTGTAACAGGGAGTGAGCCCGTCGCCACTTGTAATGGACAGTGGGTACAATACATACCTCGAAATTGAAGCGTGCAGGTTTCTTCACTATGTTTTTGTTCACCAAAAAGCCAGTGGTGTCGCAAATCGTACATAAATTCCGAAAAACTCATAAGTTAACTCAGTTGTTGATAAAAGACTGTTATAATAAGTTTTCTGATATGAATGATCTCTTTCTGACAAGTTTGACTGATTGATTGGTTTGTAAGTGTTCATACGGCCTTGGAAACTACAATCTTGCACTTGAAGTAAAATTATATAGAAAAAAGGTATTTCATATTGATTGTATTAATTATGGTACTGTTAACATCATGGGACGTACTCGTATAGCATTATACAATGTACAATGAAACCCTATTTTTAATGATTAGACAAGCAGAATTTATAATGAATGCGCGGGTGAATGTCGCCGACAAGGCCTTTTCCACTCACGAATTTTTCCTAGAGGGGTAGGTATAGACTAGACCTCTCTGCTTCCTCTAGTTTCTTGATAAATCTTGTCATATTCTAGAAAGTGTAGGGACACACCTGCTGAACGTACGTCGCCGGACGTTCGGTTGAATACGCGGGCAATGCTTTTCCCTATACCGGCGACAAACCATTACGCGGCAATCTATCACTACGTACGAACCATAACTTTTGACACATTTGGCATTGTGCTAATCGCAGTACTGCTCTTGACAGCCGTTAGAGCCGTTTTGACAGATCGCTCAGAGGTTAAGGGCTGTCACTTACATAGAGTTTAGCGCGATGCGGAATTCAGCACAGTTGAATAGTGCTTGGATTGCAATATGATTAGAACTGCAATTGGATAAGAATATAACTTTGATGTTTTAAGGTGTTTCGCAGCGGCTGCTTTTGATTAGATTTTTTAGGTTTTTACCAAAATATGTAAAGTTCTGACTGATATCGTTGTTTTTGAGTACAGTCGCCATCAGATATATCGTAGCATACAAGGTGTTCAAATATTTCAGAACCAAAAAAATGCTAATTTTTAATAAATTCTTCACAGTAAATGTTATCAAGTATATGCATGTATTTTTCCATAATTATCTAAACAGCTAATTTTCAATAATTTCTATACCTATACAAAGACAAAGTCAAAAGTCAAAATTGTTTATTCAAAATAATATCACATAGATAACTTTTTGACGTCATGTTTTTGAATCTACCACCGCGTCAGAAGGTGTTCCGTTGTAGAGAAGATGCGGCCAGAAACTCTACAACACACTTCTTTTAAACAAAATATACAAAGTACAATTACATCAATTCAATATTAAATTACATAGTGTAACATTGTCAAGACCAGAAATTTTGGTCATTCAAATAATCATAGTCATTACAATGTTACCTATTTAAAATTTTAATGTTTAACTACATATTAAAGCCTTTTTTCCTAAACTGCTCAGATGTTTCTAATCACCCTAATTGCGTAGTTTGATGTTCTAGGTGTTCAGATATTTTTGATTGGTTAAATGTAAAGAAATTATTGAAAATTAGACCTACTTAGTAATATTTTCCCACCGTGTTTGCTATGATATATCTGATGGCGACTGTACATAAGGTATTTAGAGTAAAAAACTCTTTGCGGAAACCCCAATATTCTCGGTAAATCACATAGTAATTCATCTTGAAAATAAACAGTATTGATAACTGCAGACTCTGACCCGTGAGTGAGTAACGGATCGGGTTTTTACCGCATCAGACTGATTACTGAATTGATAAAGACCGTTTATTAAGTCCATTCTGAGACGTTAACCGTCTGTAATGCGTATTTGTCTAGTTACATCAAAGTTATATTGGTGTGTTTTTTATGCGTTGAAAATAGTTACGATTTTACAGGTTTTTATTTAGCTTTGTCAGGTAGTGGCTTATTTTAGTTACGCGCGGCGTTGGAAATAGTCGTGATTTTACAAGCTTTTATTTAGCTTTACTTGTTAGAATTTTTATTCGAATGTCTTATGTGCTAAAATTGGACAAATAGAAACCATTTTTCTATTTGTCTATTTATATTAAATGTGAATGTATTATTTAACAAACAAGGTAAAACATTGCATAGAAATAGGAAAATACTGTTTCAATTCCATTACATATTTATACAGGGTGTGGTTTTGGTCAGCGATGCGCATTTAGGGGGTGCTTCAGAACATCAAACTGAACAACTTTCACTATAGAGCCAACATCGAAAACTCGAAAAAAAAACACCAGTTTCATAAAAAACTGCAGTACCAACTCGACTCAAATCAAATGTATGGGACGGCTGGTTTTTTTTTTTCGCGACTTCGAAGTTGGCTCCATAATGAAAGTTGTTCAGTTTGGTGGTCTGAAGCACCCCTTAAATGCGCGTCGCTGACCAAAACCACACTTTACAATTATACGTCAAATGTGTTTACAACCAACCTATTACCCTCTGACCTTTAGAAATAGCATGTATATGCTCACGACTGTATTCTCTGAGGGGGTAGTTTAATAGTGGTACCAAACTCTGTGCAATGTGACAGGTAATTCGTCGCCACTTCTAATGACCGGTGGATACAATGCAATCATCTCTAAAAATTTAAATCTGTCTTTACTACTCAAATTGATTTATTGTAGCTGACAGTGTACATGAGTCAGATACTGTCTCACAATGAGATGTTGACATCATTGTTATGTCTACACCTTTTCAGTGTTGTTCTGTCAGACCATCTCACCAGACCAGCCTCTCTAGTATGATTTCTCTAACTTGCGCGCGACGCAGTTTCGCTGAGTAGAAAATGAGATCTTCCAGCGCTTTTCAGGTAGCGATGCGATTAGTATTAAAATATTTTTTATAAAAATAAGCTTTTATTTAAATGCTTTAAAAAGAAGAAAATAAAAACCCATCAATTTATTACATTACATAGTTTATATGATATAAAAACTTTGTCGCGAGATTTACATAATTATTGTATTCTCGTTCATCTACAAGTAAATATCGCGACAAGCTTTCGATGATTTTATTCGAAGATGATTTGATTTCGATGTTGGTCCCAAAAAGAAAATTGTTCAGTTTGATGGTCTGATCATCCCCTTAAATAACCGTCAGGATATTAAGAAGGGTCCAGCAGATATCCAGCCATTAGTTTAGCATAGGTATCGTAATATTTCTAAATAATTGCGTAACGTCGTAATAAAAAGTACAACGAGCCGAGAGAAATCTTATTTAAATTATCCATTAACTTCAAGGTTAACTTTCATTACTTTACCACTGTATTTCGTATCGATATTTTTCTGTTGTTGATTCCAAAAAATACAATATTGCTAAGTATAACGATCTCAGTTACGTACTTAAAAAATCACCTTTTAATTTAAATCACTATAAAATTCCTGAATCGACTAGAATGTATGACAACTGACAATATGTAGATATCTAAAGGAAGCGAGAGAGGTATGTCATGACCGCCATAAGTAGAGATTCATAGTCTCTGCCAAACCCGCCTTTTTGAAAGAAACCCAATGTCCCTTTGACTTCTTGTTTGTGGAAGATGGGACATGGTAATTTCCTGATTACTTTCTGGAACACAATTTTTGTGAGTTACGCGGTTATTAATTTAGCTAAAGTTAATAATTTTAACGGGTTCTTACCGCGTTTTTATTGTTTTTGGAGTTCCCGATATTTCTGCAGTGTTGCAACTGCCATGATCACGGGATGACAAACTCCAAAAACAATAAAAACGCGGTAAGAACCCGTTAAAATGATTAACTTTACTCTCTGGAATTTATTATATCCTTCGGTGTGTTCCGATTCATAAAAACAGTGCTGTGAGCGATTACAGCGCTAACACCCGTTCCATTTGCGTCAGCGCGCCTACAGCGCTGATAGCGTTCTACCAATTCGGAACGCTAGATATCGCGCTCACACCGTTCACACTACAACATTCAAATATTCCAATTATTTTCTTCATCACTAATCGTTATTAAACTTTTATTCGTCTTTTTTAGAATATAATCAAACCCAATATTACTAAAGAAACCTAAATTGAGACCTAAACAAACCAAAAATATACGACACCAAAACTGTTAAGCGTCACTTTTGAAAATTCGCTCTAAAATTGACTAGACCAAACTGTCAAAGGTCACTTTTGACAACTCGCTCACAGTGCTAACGCTACGAACCGTGAGCACTGTTATTGCAAGATGGCGTCGGTAGTGACGTCATGAATGACGTCACATTTTCGTTTGTGGACGCGCTCACGTCAAATCGGAACGATATTTATCGAGCTCACAGCGCTGTCGGCGTAATTCGGGACGCACCGCTTGTGTACATACTTACGAGTACAAGATAGGTACCTCCAACTGCGATCGCAAATCTTTCCGCCGAGCGTATAGATTAAGAAACCCAATGTCCCTTGTTGACTTCTTGTTTGTGGAAGATGGGACGTGGTAATTTCCCGATTACTCCGGGAATTTGTCGCATTGGAATTTACGATAGGTTATTGGAAATTTACGGAATTCCATTTCGATTATAATTATTATTGTTGGGCAATGAACTGTGATTCATTTGAACTTGTTTTTTAAAACTTCCCTAGTCTACTTGATAAGAAAACTGTATTTGAGATAAACGCTAGCTACCTTTGTGTTACTATGGATGATGCAAATAATGATGAAGTACATTTATTACTATACAAATTTGAAAACCTTCTGTCATTATCCGATTACTTGGGATCGGCGCATAATCCATCTCATTCCATTTTAATCTCTTATCAGCCGTCAGTTCAATGCACTCCTTTTATACGTGTAATTTGTTATACCTATTATAAGTTAGCAAAATTGGTGTTCTCAACCGATGCAACATAGCCTACCCCATGGTGAGGGTGTAAGGGCGTGAATCCACCACGCGTGCCCAATGCGGATTGGTGGACTCCATATTACAGAGTTTCTTCTTCAGCGTATGCAGGTTTCCTTTCGATGTGTTCTTTCATGACATTAGAGTAGTAAGCACAGTTAAAACAGCAGTGCTATTCAACATATTTTAATGCATTTTGCGCCGATAATATTGCGGCTTGCTTCATCGATTAATACATTTTCGAATCTTTAAGAGCTGAAGCATTTTCCCTCATACAGTGACTCAATTGTTTACAGGGAGGCAACAACGCTGGACACACGGTAGTGGTCGGCGGTCAAGAGTTCGACTTCCATCTGCTGCCCAGCGGTATCATAAACCAGAAATGCACTTCACTTATTGGTAAGATTTGCATTTTCTTAACGGAAAACTTGCGACTATAAATCCCTTTCGGGTCAGACACGTTGTTAGAACTACAAAATATATAATATTTTTTGTTGTAGTAATGCTCACTTTTAGCATTGAAGACTTCGAGATGGTTTTTCGAAAAGCTAGTAATAACTGAGATGTTAGAAATACGTCGGTTTCGTCTACAAAAACACTACAAACTTGCAACTCTAAATCCCTTTCGGGTCAGAAAAGTTGTTAGAACTACAATATTCATTTTTTATTGTAGTAATGCTCACATTTAGCATTGAAGACATCGAGCTAGTTCCATCGAAAAGCTAGTCATAACTGAGATGTTAGAAGCATATCGGTTTCGTCTGCAAAAACACTGCAAATGAAAGAATATTCTTTTAGTCACCTCATATGTATGATACACACGAGAATAAATGGGGTCTTCTTTTCGTGATAATTGGTCTCTAGTGTGTCTAGAGTTTATTGGCCATGTATACGGCAAGCCTGACAGTGTCCAGTGCAGCTCCTCTCTCGTGCAAGTGTTCGGATACAAGAGACATTCTAGCAGGTGTACCATCTACTAGATAGGTTCACCGCAACCACTTTGTGTTAGGACTGTCATTTGCCACATACATCCGAAATTACGATTTCGTATAGATTTGCCCACTCCAGAAGTCCGTTCGGAATTCGGAGTCATCAAATCCTACACAAAATCTTAGTTCCGATGGTTACATTTAACCCGGAACCACACGGCGTGTAAGTGTACACAAGTGGGCAGTTTTTGAGGCTGACCAATCTAAGTCGCAGTTTAATCAGAAGAGACGTGTGGCGGTGGCGGATAGACAAAGTAATACAATTATAAACCTTATAGTACGTAGCATAGCGTCGTTTGGAGAATTACGCCCGCGCGTCAAGGCGACGTCATCTGGAGGCGCGGGCGCGATTCTCCTTTATGACAAAAACGATGCTACGTTACGTACTATAAGGTTTATATTGTGTTACTTAGATTATCCGCCACCGCCACTCGTCTCTTCTGTATAAACCGTGGCTTACGTCGTAACTATATCGTTATCGATTGTAAGTAAACATAAATAAACAAAACTATAGCGATGATGTCATCTACAAACAAACAGTAAATAAACGCAATCCATTACGATTATTATCTATCGATTCTATTGAAAAACAATAAATTTCAACTAGGCATTAACCTTGTAATTCACAAGTGTTTATCTATGTAGTTTAATTCATGTTATATAGGTGTACTTTAGAGGGTGTTCTATAGACCATCAAACTAAACAACTTTCATTATGGGACCAACATTTAAATCGCGAAATAAAATCAGCTATTCCATAGAAAACGACAATGCGATTCGACCAAAATGTCTGGAATAGTTGATTTAGTTATCGCGATTACAATGTTGGTTCTATAGTGAAAGTTGTTCAGATTTATATTCTGTAGCACCCCGTAAAGTATGTAACGCATTTAAGTTTACACCTTGTATAGTTTATTATTTATCAATGACATTCTATACACATGGACTCTACACGTCATACAATAACAAAACCCAAAAATGATACATGTCTCTAATGTTACCTTAGTCAAAGAATAAATACTAGTACTAACCCGTACAGAAGAATCGTAATCATAATCATCATAATCATAATTTATTTGTAATATTCATTACATGTCACACATAAATTCTTCGAAAAATCTCTTCGAAAACAGATTTAAATAAATAGCCACTCTCTCTGCACGGCAATAAGGTGCAAAGTTATTCGCACCCGTCCTATCGTACAATTCGCGTATAACCTACCAACCGTCACAACGGCGCGCGTGCAAACAACAATGAACTGACTCATTAGACGTGAAAGCTTCCTTTACATAGTCTCCCTCTTTCATTCTTTCACGTGCTGGCAGCGAGACATCGCTAGGGTTTTCAAGTCTCACATTGAATACATCACAAAATGGCGGCAAGTCTAATTTGATTTGACCAAGAAGTTTACACGGTATACCTAACCTATTGCCATTCACCCCTCAGTGGGGATCGGCCGTCAAGAGCTGTGGATTGAGACAGGCCTGCCTTAGTATGGTTCAGTTATGCTTGGCCTGTGATACATCGCCGCTGACGTTTCTCACAATTCCAGTCCTTTCAAAAGACTTCGGTCACTAAGCAGTAATGTAAAGCAACTAAGCACACTTTTGTGGTCCCTAAAACTTAGATCTATGGGTTAGGCAGAGACCATTAATTGCCATCGTGTTTGATCCTGGAACAACTCTTAATCGCAATCAATCAATCAGTAATCAATTAGACATATTACGTCGGATTCCGTGCTGCCAGACGAGATTCAACCCTTAGCGAGAATTAAAGTTAGAGAGAGAGGACTATTTTCTAATCCATATACAGGATGTAAGTGGCATGCTAGCAAATACTGCAAATAACTTTCACTATGGAGCTTTCACTGGTTCACCGTTTCAGTATATGTTAGGCTGTCACTCACATCCTGTATATACAATCAGTGTAATGAGAGAAGTGACTGAAATGAGTAAGACAACATCGATAATAATCGCCTATGCAAATTACTTTGACGTCACATCGTGTCGTGTTTGTCATCGTGTTTCATACAGCATCACCGAGTAAACTGTGAATGAATTTAGTTTTAGTCTACAGCTAGATGTTAAGAGAACGAAATTACCTACAGCTAATACTGATATACTTTTTCATAGAGCGGAAATTGATAGTGAGCGTAAATATAGTTTAGATGACTGAAGTTTTGACCGATAACGTATTCTTTGAATTGATGCCAAATATTCCATACAATGTTCTGCACGTGTCGTAAAATATAACGTGTTCCTTGTACTTGTTACATAGTTTTTAACTGTATCAAAGTTCACGTTTTTATCAGTATAGTTTATAGATCTATGTTATACGCAGTTTCGTCTCGCTAATTAATTCCTTAATGTATCATATATGCTCACGACTATATTCCCCGAGGGGGTAGTCAGAGATATTCTGAAACCTCAGAATATCCACGTTTCACCAGTAGTACCGAAACTCTGTCCAGTGTGACGGGGGTGAGCCCGTCGCCACTTATAATGGACAGTGGGTACAATACATGCATCGAAATTGAAGCATGCAGGTTTCCTCACGATGTTTTCCTTCACCGAAAAGCCAATGGTGTTACAAATCGAGCCTTCAAATCGTTCTTTAATGTGAGCAATCTAAAGTCTATTTTCTAATACCCTCGTGGAAGTATTGTAGTAATTAGTCATTTCAGTCATATACTATTGAACAGGCACTTCTTGTTGTTACAAATGAGTTATAATAAGTATATACTTTGTAATTCAATGATGGATTAGGGATATTGGGCCTAGAAATCGAATTGAATTCGTGGTGCTTATCGATGCGAAGCTGGTTCCAATCTGCCCCCCTAGACAAAGTGACATTCTATTGGCGTCGAGACGCTAGTAGAAACGGACAAAATTTATGGATTTGACATTGGCGATCGAAACATTTTGACTTTTGTTTTCGTCACCATACGTGAAGTCCATACATTTTAATGCTTTTTGCTGTCGTTAACGCTAATCGAAAGTACTTTGTCTAGGGGCCCTGTACCGTCGGAATCAAAACTTCCTAAAATTCAACAAGGTTTTTGATACACTGTAATATACTAAACAACCGGCCAAGTTCGAGTCGGACTCGCGCACGGAAGATATCGCATATTATGTCAACATCGCTATTATCTCATTTAAACCATCTCGATTATGGTTCAAAAGATACAGCACTTTATAGTTAGGACGGATGGACGGACCTTTGACTATTTATATGTGGACTGGTTACGCGTGTAATTCTACTAACAAACATTTCTGCCACTTTTTGCGGGGGGCGAGGTAACATGAAATCCGCAACTTTAGATTTTATTCCCCATAACTTAAGATTCTAATTTTAAATGTTAAAAATCATTAAAAGTAGTCTCGTGTGAACCCCAAACGTTCTAAGTTCGAAGTTATTATTTCGCAATTATAGGCTGTCTCGTTTAGTGATAAGGTGTAAAATTGAATGTAAATGCACAAGATCAATTGTGCTTATACCGTGGCAGAGGGGAAATGCTACCGCAAGGCTAGTCCTTACAATAATAAGTCAAAGGGACGGACAGACAGCGTAGGCTAATTAAAAGGTTACGAAACCCTAAAAATAATACTGCAGTATTCATTACCTGTATTTTGACGAATTTTTAATAAATTATAAACAACAATGATCCAATTCATTGCATGTCAAATCGATTCCAAATTACACATTTCCTATAATAAAACAGATAAGCATGCAATTCAAATCAGGGTTTCAAAAGAAGTAAATATAAAAGGTACATTACATAAAATTGTGTACCAATGAATGCCAGGCACGATAATGATGGCATGGTAATTTGTACTGTACCTTGAAAATTAATAATTTGAACTCAAGGTCGTCGGCATAAAGGACACGAATTTCCTTTGATTTATGCCTATCAGTTGTGGAAAATGGAATGAGTTTTGTTTATGTTTAATTGTAATTTGTCAAGATAAGAAAAATTCTTATTTTTTTCTATTATTTATGGCATTGATTGTTTCTGGATGCGTCTGCAACATAATAAATATCATCAGCCTATTAAACAACGTGTTAATGAATTAACGCAAAACTAGAAAGTAGTTTGTTTGGAATCGAGAGCAGAATCGGATTATCATGGTTTCAACATAGGTAATTTTTTACAAAATATTAAATAATTTGTATGTAAAATTTAAAATTTACCGAACTCGATCTCAAGTCACCGCTCGGACACTCTCACCTACTTATTACCAAAACAAGGTTCTTAAAATGTATCCATGAGCACGTTAGCGCTTTCATGATTTGCTGAAATGATAACAAATCATTTTTGCCTCAAAACTTAAAATGCAAATAACTTTAAATGTTAACTATCAAAATAACGAAATTATTGTTTCAATCTAATTATTTTGTTATAAATCAGTTGGGGTGTATGAGATTTTGCGCTTATTCATTAACACGTTGTATACGTCCCACTGCAGGGCACAGGTGGCCTAACCTCTGCTCTGGGAAGGTGCCCAATGCGGATTGGTAGTGGTGGTATGGACTTTACATACGTATAAGAATTTCTTCTTCGGCGTTTAGCAGATTTTCTTACGTTGCTTTCCTTCACCGTTTCGGAGTATTTATTTTTACGTACATTAGTAAGAAAAACTCAATGCTACATTTGGTAATATTATAGGGAGCATTAGCATATGCTCACGTCTATATTCCCCGAGGGGGTAGTCAGAGATATTCTGAAACCTCAGAACATCCAAGTTTCACCAGTAGTACAGAAACTGTCCAGTGTGACGGGGGGTGAGCCCGTCGCCACTTTAATGGACAGTGGGTACAATACATGCCTCGAAATTGAAGCACGCAGGTTTCCTCACGATGTTTTCCTTCACCGAAAAGCCAGTGGTGTTACAAATCGTACATAAATTCCGAAAAACTCATTGGTACGAGTCGGCCTGGACGGGGATCGAAACATCGCCTCCTGCACGGCAGGCAAGGTTACTCGCCACTGGACCGCGGCTTTTTTATTATAGGGAGGTAAATACAATAATATTTTTGCGAAAATTTCAAGATTGCTAAGTTCAGCAAAAATATGTTTTTTTCCGTTTGGTTACAATAAGATAACATTTAGATAGATAATACTCTAATAGCAGAGTTTTATCATTGAATAATAGTGGAAGTGAGTACCAGATGGCACATATTCAAATAATTACTCTATTATTACATACATACATATTCTCACGACTATATTCCCCGAGGGGATAGTCAGAACATGAACGTTTCACCAGTAGTACCGAAACTCTGTCCAGTGTGACGAGGGGTGAGCCCGTCGCCACTTGTAATGGACATGGACAATACATGCCTCGAAATTGAAGCATGCAGGTTTCCTCACGATGTTTTCCTTCACCGAAAAGCCAGTGGTGTTACTCTATTAATTACTGCGTTTATTAAAATCTCTACGGCCTTGCGATAATCGGGCTCAATCTTAGACAATATAACTATGGTCAAGTTACGTGTGTAATTCTATTAACAAACTTTTCTGCCACTTTGCGGGGAACGAGGTAGCATGAAATCCGCAACTTTGGATTTTATTCCAATACTTTAGATACGATAGATAGACGAGATAGATTTCGAGGCATGTATTGTACCCACTGTCCATTATGTGGCGACGGGCTCACCCCCGTCACACTGGATAGAGTTTCGGTATTACTGGTGAAACGTGGATGTTCTGAGGCTTCAGAATATCTCTGACTACCCCCTCGGGGAATATAGTCGTGAGTATATATGCATGCATGCATACTTTAGATACGAATTTTGATTGTCAAATCGAATCTCGTGTGAACCCCAAATGCGACTAGTTTGTTTTGTCTAACACAAAAGATCCCACTGGGTCGAAGTGTTGCTGGCTTGCCAGCCCCCACAACAAGATAAGACTAGTTTGAAGTTATTGTTCTGCTACTATAGTTCTAGTTATAGTCTCGTTTAGTGATTAGGTATAAAATTGTCTTCTATATTAAGGAAGGACCCTGTATAGAGGGTCTAGTGCCCGTAGGCCGGTTACTTAAGTTCTCTCATTGGTTTCGTTGACCTATCAGGGTGCTTCGTAGCCCGTATTAATAAGCAAATGCTCACTGAGTAATACCGTATAGGTCTTTTCGAAAAAATCGGTTACTTATAAATAGTAATGAAAATAAATAAATTTGCAGGCAACGGCGTGGTGATCCACCTGCCGGGACTCTTCGAGGAGCTGAAGAAGAACGAGTCGAAAGGCATGAAGGACTGGCAGGGGAGGCTCATCATCTCCGACAGGGCGCATCTTGTGTTAGATATACATCAACAGGTATGGTTTTCACCGTTGCACACAGTTATACCAAAGATAATAAATCTATACATATAATAAAATCGTAAACGCAAGTCTGTTTGAACGCACATCAGGCAAAAACCACTGAACGAATTTGGATGAAATTTGGCACACAGATAGAATATGATCTGGATTAGCACATAGGATACTATTTTAAGGTCTACGCAGCCGGAGTCGCGGGCAACAGCTAGTTTATAATATGACTGAATATGAAGCAAACATATTTTCAAAGCCGTTAAATCAAATGGCAATGTGGGCCACATTATAACAGTAGCGCTAGCATGCTACGCACGACGATGCGACAAAACAAGAAAACCATCATGAGCGCTCGCTTTCGCATAAGCAAAGTAACAAAGACAGAGAGACGTTTAGATTTTTGTCGGGGATGGCTGTGCTAGTGATAGACAAATTGTCTCAATCGTTACATAGGGATTATCGATCAGTCTGTAAGAGGTCGCCGGAGTCACCTTCAGGCACGTGTTCGTATTAGACACGCAATGATAAGTGATTAGATAAATACACTAGATCGGTACCTGTGATTAAGTTTTGCTCTCAGTTTCGTTCGATAAGAATCATAATCGTTAAAAAGACGCTTATCACACAGTATAGTGAGCCGTGGTGGTCCAGTAACCTTGCCTGCCGTGTAGGAGGCGATGGTTCAATCCCCGTCCACACCTTTGACTAACCTATATGTGGACTGGTAACGCGTGTAATTCTACTAACAAACATTTCTGCCACTTTTTGCGGGGGGCGAGGTAACATGAAATCCGCAACTTTGGATTTTATTCCTCATAATTTTAGATTCTAATTTTGAATGTTAACAATCATGAAAAGTAGTCTTGTGTGAACCCCAAACGTTTTAAGTTCGAAGTTATTGTTTCGCAATTATAGGCTGTCTCGTTTAGTGATAAGGTGTAAAATTGAATGTAAATGCACAAGATCAATTGTTCTTATACCGTGGCAGAGGGGAAATGCTACCGCAAGGCTAGTCCTTATAATAATTAGTCAAAGGTTCAGAACGACTCGTACCAATGAGTTTGTCGGAATTTATGTACGATATATAACACCACTGGCTTTTCGGTGAAGGAAAACATCGTGAGGAAACCTGGATGTTTCAATTTCGAGTCGACCAATATCGAAATCGCGAAAAAAAATCAGCTGTCCCATACATTTGAAACGAGTTATGTTTGCAGTTTTTGTATGGGACAGCTGATTTTTATTCGCGTTTTCGATATTGGTCCTCTAGAGAAAGTTATTCAGTTTGATGGTTTGATCATCCCCTTAAAATAGTTTCTGCTAATTTTGTTAGACCTTGTATTATGTGATGGAATGGAACTTTTAAAGTGAATGCAGACGAAGTCGTGGGTCATATATAGGGTTAAGCTATAGGACCTAGATGTATAACCACTATGGACGGTTTATTTGATTAACTAAACAGTGTGTGTTATGCATAGTTTCAATGAATGCTGAATTATTATATTCCATGGAATCACATTGTTATGAGGAAATAATAAACAATGTGTGTTATTTTATTAGCCACGCTCACTGGTGAGTTTAAAGAGAGCATTTTGTTAGAACTTACGTAACTGTTAAAAATAAACATAGTATTTTCAGGATAACCATATAGGGTCCTTCTTAATATGCTGACACTTTTTTAAGGGGATGATCAGACCATCAAACTGAACAACTTTCTCTATGGGACCAATGGCGAAATCGAGAAGAAAAAATCAGCTGTTCCATAGTAAACTGAAATCTTACTCGACCCAAATTTTCGCGATTTCGGCATTGGTCCCATAGAGAAAGTTGTTCTGTTTGATGGTCAGGTCATCCTCTTAAAAAACTGTCAGTATATTAAGTTGGACCCTGTATACAACGTGTTAATGAATTAACGCAAAACTAGAAAGTCGTTTGTTTAGAATCAAGAGCAGAATCGAATTATCATGGTTTTGACATAGGTAATTATTTTCAAAATATTAAATAGATTGTTTGTAAAATTTAAAATTTACTTTACTCAATTTCAACCCACCGCACAGGCACTCTCACCCTATTTACTACCAACACAAGATTCTTAAAATGTATCCATGAGCACGTTAGCGCTTTCATTCATTGCTGAAATGATAACAAATCATTATTGGCTCAAAACTTAAAATGTGAATAACTTTAAATTTTAACTATCAAAATAATTAAGTTATTATTTCAATATAATTATTTTGTTATAAATCAGTTGGGGTGTATGATGTTTTGCGCTTATTCATTAACACGTTGTATATCATATTATGCTCACGACTATATTCCCGAGTCAGAGATATTCTGAAACCTCAGAACATCCACGTTTCACCAGTAGTACCGAAACTCTGTCCAGTGCGACGTGGGGTGAGCCCGTCGCCGCATAATGGATAACAACTTCTTAGAATTCGCCTTTTTATTAGATTGTTTTAATTACTTTCTTAATAGCAATGGCAAATTTAAATAATCCGATCAAGGGTAAACTTATCAATATACAGGGTCCTTCTTAATATGCTGACACTTTTTTAAGGGGATGATCAAACCGTCATACTGAACAACTTTCTCTATGAGACCAACATCGAAATCGTGAAGAAAAAAAACCAGCCGTCCCATACATTTGGCTCGAGCAGGTTCATTTTAAGAAGGATATAGACATTATTATCACAGTATTAGAAAGAATACTGCAGTATGGAACAGCAGATTTTTTTTTGTTCCGATCGGTTTGCTCCCATACTAAAAGTTGTTCAGTTTGATGGGTAGATCCTTAGTTTAAAAGGATGCTAATGCTATCAATTTTACCCTGTATGTTTCTATTTGCACCCTTTATTTCACCAAGGAGGTAAATAAAAGTGTAAATGTTGAAGTCATTATTTAAATAAGGTAATTATTTGCAGGTCGACGGCCTCCAGGAAGCAGAGAAGGGGAAGAATTCCCTCGGCACGACGAAGAAGGGCATAGGACCGACTTACTCTTCCAAAGCCACTCGCAACGGTATCAGGATTGGTGACCTGCTCGGAGACTTCTCCGTTTTCGAGGAAAAGTTAGTATTCTACAAGAGTTTTCTCAAATATTTGTATGATGAATATGAATATTTGTTTGTACCCGAGTCATGAATGTTTGTTTCTTTAAGGTTTTAGACATATTTACCGACGGCGGGAACGTGCAAAACTGTTCTTTAGTATGGGAAGCCTTCCCATACTAAATGACATTTTTCTTTCTGTCTGTGTAACTGCCTCCGTGGTCTAATGGTTAAGAACATTGGGTTCTTGACACGGAGGTCGTGGGTTCGATTCCCAAGGGGGACACCTAGTGATATGTCACTTTGTGAGTTTTTCCCCAGCTGGTTAGGACTGCCGGCCGAATCACCTGATTATCTGAAAAGAAAGATGATCCCGGCTACTGTCTCTTGTGGTAGTAGTCGTTACATAAAAACCACGTCAGAGGCCGTAAGGCGGTCTGAAAAAACTCTGACACCAGGGCTTGCTGCGCACACGATACGAGGAAGAATGTGTCTCAACCCTTATATGTATTCTATATCGTTTATTCGTCATCATTAATAAAATTTCAAGCTATATTCTGGTACTTTAAATGTGACTAGATAATTTATGTGACGCGTGACCTAAGATATTTATTTAATCAAAAAGCATAAAAACTCAAAAAGCTTCATCAAATCCATCAAGTTCATCCAACAAACATCAGACAAAAAATTCCAAAATCGGTGATTTCAAGTCGGGGACACCTAAAATCATACCATAATCTTTTTTTTTGTACATATCTCTAATGTAAAGACCCACTTCTATTACAGTTTTATAATAGTTTAAATTACACAAATTGATCACGATAGTATATCAGTTTTACCATCGTAATACGTACCGATTTATGGATGACTAGCATTTTTTTTGGTACCTAGCCAATGTGTATGTTTTTACTCAAGATGCAGTTGAAATGTTGTCGGAAATGACGTGTGAGGTGGCCTTTAGAATAGTGCTGACATGTGTCTAGAATGTTTGACGACTTCCTGTTATAAATTGCACAATATTTTGATGGGCTATGAAAGTTAAAAGTATGTTTTTTAAATATATTACTGCATTTTAAAATTGAAAATCGTAACCAAAATATGAATTAAAATAAATTTCAACTTAATGACTGACCAGAAAACTAAAAAACCTGCTTTAAACTACGTTGCAGAAACGCTCATTGAAGTTAATCCTCCATTAAATCTCTTGCTGTCGCTTTTTGTCTTGTTGACGTAGTAAAAGCTAGCAAGATATTTAATGGAGGATTAAATCTAATGAGTGTTTCTGCAATTGAGTGTCAGAGGTGCTACGATCAATTATAACCTTTAATGACAATATTTAAAGAACAAAAATTAATTCCAATGGTGATCCGCAACATGGCAAGGTGTTTTATTTTTGTGGTCAGGCTTTACTACAATACGATAAGAAAAGGTATAGGAAAGGTTGAAATAGGGTTGGATTTGGGTTCGATAGAGTCATCATCATCATCTCAGCCAATGCTGGACATAGGCCCCCCAAGTTTCGCTATAACGACTCGTCCTGTGCTGCCCTCTCCCACCGGGTTGCCGCCGCCTTCACCAGTTCGTTGGTCCGCCTTGTGGGGGCCTACCCACGCTGCGCTTTCCGGTACGCGGTTCCCACTCGTGAACTTTTCAGTACCATCGGCCATTGGTTCTGAAAGCAATGTGCCCCGCCCACTGCCACTTTAGTATAGCAATTCTTCGGGCTATGTCAGCTACACTGTTTCTTCTGCGGATCTCTTCATTTCTGATTCGATCTCGTAAGGAAACTCCGAGAATAGCTAGTAGAGTATGCTGAACCAAATGGAATTTGACACCAATCGCCCTAAGCCACGGTTTATACAGAAGAGACGTGTGGCGGTGGCGGATATTCTAAGTAACACAATATAATCCTTATAGTACGTAGCATAGCGTCGTTTTTGTCGTAAAGGAGCATTGTCGTCGTTTTTGTCGTAATTCTCCAAACGCCGCTATGCTACGTACTATAAGGTTTATAATTGTGTTACTTTGACTATCCGCCACCGCCGTCTCTTCTGTATAAACCGCTCCTAAAGGGCACACCGAATAGTTCGGCTGTTTTCAGAAAAGGCATCTACACGTGTTTTTAATGCACTGTCAACACAGGTTTACCACTTACTTTTACTGTGTTGCTCATGACTTTTCAACCTTTATCACTGACACTACTTCAATTTAGACATTTGAAACATATAACTGTACTCTAAAAAAAGAATGTTATCTTTTTCAGATTCAGAACGCTAGCAGCGAACTACAAGCGAATGTTTCCGTCGCTCGAAGTAGAAATAGAGTCGGAGCTGGCTAAATACAAGGAATATGCCGAGAAGATCCGTCCGTTAGTACGTGACACGGTGTCCTATCTACACAAGGCGATCAAGAACGGCAGGAAGGTGTTGGTTGAAGGAGCCAACGCCGCCATGTTGGATATCGACTTTGGTTAGTTTGTTTTTGTTTAAAACATTCGCTGCTGATGACCTACCTCGTAGAACCTGCAATAACGTGCGCTACTAACGGACTGGTTACTCTGTTTGTATCGCATTCCGGTAGTGTTAGTGTTAGCACCCTGTCGATCTTAATATTTCGAGACAAGCGGCGAATGTGTTAATTATCCTTCCTGTTAAGTATCTATCCGTATTAAGCCAAGCTCCTGGTAAGCTATGGAGATACAATGTAACAATTTAAAATTAAGCATACGCATATATATATACGCATATGCTCACGACTATATTCCCCGAGGGGGTATTCAGAGATATTCTGAAACCTCAGAACATCCACTTTTCACCAGTAGTACCGAAACACTGTCCAGTGTGACGGGGGGTGAGCCCATCGCCACATAATGTTTTCCTTCACTGAAAATCCAGTGGTGTAAAATTAAGATCTTTTATAAACCTGCAGCCATGCAATAAAGGATCTTTGACTTTTGACTTTATCATCTTAGATCATCAAATTGAACACTATAGCGATATTTAAAACGCAAAAAAATTGCTGTCCGTGCATTTAGGTCCCATTTTAGGCAAGACGTTTTCTATGGAATAGCAAAATTTTATTTTTGCCATTTCAATGTTGGCTTCACTGTGAAAGTTGTTTAATATGTAATGCATATAATTTTACACCCGGTATAAGTAAATGAGAATGCTTGTCTTACGTGTAGGGTGCGGGCACATTGCTCGCAGAACCGATGGCCGATGGGGCCGAAAAGTTATCGAGTAGCGACCGTGTACCGGAAAGCGCAGCGTGGGTAGGCCCCCCACACGGTGGACCGACGACCTGGTGAAGGCGGCGAGAACTCGTTGGATGAGGGCAGCGCAGGACCGGTCGTTGTGGCGATCCTTGGGTGGGGAGGTGGGGGGGGGGGGGGTTATGTCCAGCAGTAGACGTCCATCGGCCGAGATGATAATGATGACGTGTAGTATAAGGGTTGGGCCTCATCTGGCAGCACGACATCTAATTGTATGACGCTCCATCCTTTTCTGGAAAAGGACGATATGTAACTGAAAGATATGTTTTTCTCACTTTCCGTATACGCATACATTTAGCCAGTCTTACCAGTTCAAACCACTTTCAACCTTCACTACTAACATTTAAAACCATAAATTGCAGGCACCTACCCTTACGTGACGTCATCGAACTGCAGTATCGGCGGCGTGTGCACCGGTCTCGGTCTTCCTACCAACGTGATCGGTGAAGTTCTGGGCGTGGTGAAGGCTTATACTACTAGAGTGGGCGACGGACCCTTCCCTACTGAGTTGAATGATGTTAGTACTGTTGTATTAGTTCTTAATGTGATTGGTGTAAGGTTGGAAATCGTAACGTGAGCGTAGTGCCTGCTGTAAGGCTTATACTACCAAGTTGGGCTAAGGATTGGTGCTATAGTCTGTAGGTAGATGTGTGAGATACGGGACAGAGAAGCCAGCTCCGGTCTGCCATTCCGTCGTAGACTTTCGCCACAGGTCCGGCACTCTAAAGAACGTTTTTGAATTTCGAAATGGCGTCTGCACATGCGCACTTTGTGCAAACCGTCCTTGACATTGCGTGTAGGGTTGAAATCCACGCTTTGCATTTAACGTCGTCGACATTTCAATACTTTTAATTGCTCGTTCTATTATTAAAAATAGTATTTGAGCTAAAGAATTATTGAAAATGTGAATTTAGCGTTATTTTTCAACGTTTTTATGCACAAGACACAATTTTATGTAGTCAAATCCAACGGGTGCGCGCGGCTGACTACATTCCCTTGCTCGGCTTCCCTCAAGTTTCCCAGAAAGTGTGAGTAAGGTGGGGTATCTGAAGTCAGAGGGGGGCGGGGAGTGGCCGTTCTGTATATAGATCTAAATACTATTACCTATACTGTGCTTTCGCGGCGGCTACTCGGTTTATTTGTACCTGACTGTGTAGATGTGTATGTCATACGCATACGATAATATATTCAGAGCTCTGTCACACCTAAGAAGCGGTACAGGCCCCAGCGTGGTCAGACCATCAGCCGGTTACCACACGGCAAATAAAGAGTAGACAAGTACAGCCTATCCCCACTGGCCCACGTGGTGGAGTAAGGCTCGCTCCCTTTCATGCTTATTTGAGAGGAGGCCTGTGTCCTGCGGTGTGTCGTACCGTTGACGATTATTTAGTACAGTCAACATCAAAAGCAAACCATTACTTTCATTACAAATATCTTAAATTATATTTGTGAAAATTAATTCGTTAGTTTTAGTGACGGTAATTTTACGGTATGTTAAGGATGAGAATATCGTTATACTACTATAAAAGTTTATTTAATTATAAATAGGCTAAAGTTCATACTATTTTCTATTCACTGTACACAATGCGAACTTTTTCTACCAGTATACCATTTTTTTTTAGCTCTGCCACAACTTTTTTTCCTTTTTTGGTTTAAGACATTATTTTAACATTATCTAGGAGACGGGTAAGCTGCTGCAGGAGCGTGGGCACGAGGTGGGCGTGACCACGAAGCGCGTGCGTCGCTGCGGGTGGCTCGACCTCGTCGTCGTGGGCTACACCGCCATGGTCAACGGATATACATCGTTAGTTTACTATTACATTTAATACAGGTGTTAGGGTAAACAGTTATATTAAGCGCTGATTGTACCTGTGATACTGAAAATATTTCCCTAAGAAACTTATAGGAAAGATGAAAAAAGAATTTGACTTTCCATACTAAATGCTTTGTTTTAGAAAGTTGTATTTTTGGCGAATTTCCCTTTATCCCTTTGGAAAAGTTGTTCAGTATCATGAGTCCAATCACCCATTAAAGTAATGCAACTGTCTATCTTAATAGCCTGACGCTGAAAACTATAGGTACCTATAAATACAGGGTCCAACTTAATATGATGACATTTTTTAAGGGAATATCAGACCATCAAACTGAACAACATTCTCTATGGGACCAACATCGAAATCGCACAAAAAAAAAATCATGGGTCCCATACAACCATTGGCTCAAGTAGGTTTGCAGTTTTGTATTGAACAGCAGATTTATTTTTCGTGATTTCAATGTAAGTACCGTAGAGAAAGTTGTTCAGTTTGTCAGTCAGATCATCGCCTTAAAAAGTGTTAGCATATTAAGAAGGACCCTATATAGTCTACCAGTTCTAATTGGGTACGCGTAGTGGACTAACACCCATACATGGTATCATTTGGAGTAAATATTATTTTATGAATATTTAATGAACGTTTATTTCAGGATATGTCTGACGAAGCTGGATATTCTGGACACACTGGACGAGATCAAAGTGGGCGTAGCATACAAACTGAACGGAAAGAAGATCGAATACTTCCCCTCCTCCATGACGGAGCTCAGCAACGTTGAGGTGATTATTTGATCCTTCGATGCTTGGTCCTTCGAGCCGGATAACATTATTATTATTAGAGGCTTGTTGATAGCCTATTAGCAGGCCTGGTGCCAACAGATCTGCCGAATTACGCGGCGAAAAAATTACACGGAAAAGCATTGCACGCGTAGTTTACGTCGCGTAAATTCGACAGATGCGTCGCTACACTAAGTGTAAGATGACACAAGCCGAATTTACGCAGCCGAAAATACGCATGACTTGATTTTCAGTACAAATCCACGTTCTAAGACACACTACAACGCATTATTTTTCGTAGTAGACGCATAAATTCGGCAGTTATGTCATCATACTTAGTGCAGAAATGGCTGCCGAAATTTCCCATCGTAATTTCGGTGGCAAATCATTTTAATTTGAAAAAAAAACCGTTGGTCAGCTTGGTTTGTCGTGGGTAAATGAAGAAGGATTGCTATTGTAGTTTCGACAGTCGTGGCCTTATGCTAAGGGACCTCGCGCGCAAGACAACTACTACCAGTGGCCGCACCGAACAAGAAAACTTTGGAAACTGGTGGGGTCTGGGTGGGGTGGGGTCCACCGGTTTATGCATATCGAGTTTATTGATTCTACATGTATGCCATGTTAGCTTAAACAAATTAAAGATTGAAAAAGTCGGGCGGCGAGCGGGATTCGAACCCACGACCTGCCTATCCGGGGCATGCTCCACTCCAACAAAGCTGTCGACGCCCCGCAAGCCACGACGAAATTTTCAATCTATATCATCGTCTTTAAGGGATGTCAGCGCCATCTACCAGAGTTATGTAAACTACTGAGAGTTTATACAAACTACTGATTCACACGTCTAATGTTACAATTAGAATTCATGCGATATAGATGTTACACCTTATTCCAATCGAGTTTATTGATTCTACATGAACTACATGTTAGCTTAATCAAATTAAATCAAGTTTATGCATAGTTTACTTGGTCGGGTCATGGTCGTCTAGTGCGCGAGGTCCCTAAGACTTAACCTGCCGTGTTATGAAAAAGAGTCAGCAATGTGTTTATTCGTCGCAGGTGGAGTACATAACGCTGCCGGGCTGGGCTACCAGTATAGAGGACTTCCGGGAGTACGACCAGCTGCCTGAGAAGGCCAAGCAGTACATTTCCGCCATCGAGGAGTACCTACAAATACCTGGTGAGGTTTAGCATTGGTTTATGTGTTCAGCTGGGCAAGGCAAATACGAAATACGTTTATTTTGAAATGCATAATAATGTGTGTGTGTGTGTGTGTTTGTATGTGTGGAATATGATGTGTGGAATGTGTATGTTTTGTGTGTTTGGATGCATGTGTGTATGTGTTGGTAAGTGTGTAGAGGATTGAAATATCGTGGGTATTTTTATTAATTACTAGAGTTTACCCGCGACTTCGTCTGCACAAATTATATATCCGATTTTAAGTCAGATCATAAGCTGTCAAACAAAAAAGTTTAATCAAAATCGGGAAAGTCGTTTTTGCGTGATGCTGTCACAAACATACAAACAAACAGACAAAAATTCTAAAAAAAGGTTGATTTGGAGTCCGGGATACCTAAAAACCTTATCGTAATCTTTTTCATGTAAATATCTTCAATGTACAAACACACTTCTGTTATAGTTTTATAATAGTTAAGATTATGATGAGCAATTGAGTGTGCAAGTGTGTCAATAGAATTCAGGTACATGAGATGACAGCTTGTGCTTTAAAAGATCACTCCGAACCTTGTCTTTGCAGACGTATAAGTGTCAATTTACTTACTCCTGTCCTGTTTGTTCCTGTTTGGTACTTTATCGTACGCACATATACAAAGCTGTTACAAAAGTAAAAATAAAAATTTAAAACTTTTAAAGGGGTTGTTAAGACCATCAAACTGAACAACTTTCACTATGGGACCAACATCGAAAAAAATCGAGTAGTTTTGTAGTTTAGTATGGAACATCCGATTATTTTTTCGCGATTTCGATATTGGGCCCATAGTGAAAGTTGTTCAGTTTGATGGTCTAAACCTAATTAAATGTTTATTTGTATTTTTGTAACACCTTGTAACAAGGGCTAATGAATATTGACTAATATTTCCAATATATTTTCAGTGAAATACATCGGCGTCGGTCCTGACCGGGAGTGCATCATCTCTGCGCGTTAACTCCCGCGCCACCTAGCGTCACTTGTTAACTATAAACTTAGCATAATGCCAGCACGCGCCGTGCGTTGTTAATTAATCATGAATGTTTATCTTACTACTGTATGTTAACGTCCTTAGGTCTACGGAGGGTCAGTTCGGGATACTCCATTATATGAAAACATACGCGGCATAGTATTTCAACTTAGTTGAGACTTAACGCAACTTAACACTGAATAAATTGCAAACAGTATATTTAAGAGCTATATAACACAAGCTGTTCTTGCGCGTTGGTGTTGACGGAACAATATAGCCGGGATATCGCCGCGACATCGCTGTGATATTTCTGAGATCATAACGGAAATAAAAATATTAGCATTCATGCATAGCATCAGCAAGTGCTCACGACTATATTTCCCGAGGGGGCAGTCAGAGATATTCTGAAACCTCAGAACATCCACGTTTCACTAGTACCGAAACTCTGTCCTGGGTCACAGGGAGTGACCCCTCGCCATCTATAACGGACAGTAGGTACAATATATGCTTCGAAATTGAAGCACGCAGGTTTCCTCACGATGTTTTCCTTAACCGAAAAGCCAGTGGTGTTGCAAATCGTGCATAACTTCCGAAAAACTCCTTGGCTCGAGTCGGCCTAGACGGAGATCGAACCATCGCCTCCTGCGCCTGCGCGGCAGGCAAAGTTACTCGCCACTAGACCACCACGGCTATTTAAAATAAAGACCCGAGTCAATTTCATGAAATATAAAGAATTTAAAACGTCCGTTAGCCTTCCCGCGAATAATAGGTAACGTGAAATGTAACTACGGTCGAAACTCGAAAGCCTTTCATTTCAAATAACATTCTCGGTAGAATCAGATGCTTGCTTTCATGTTGTGATTCAAGTTTGAGAATTGCTATAAATAAATAGGTAATAAAATAAAACAGTATTCATATGACAAGAATGAATTTGACACAGATGATCACAGCACTTGTAGATAATAATGGAATAAAATATATATACAATTAAATCTTTAATGTTTAGGCCGCCAGATATAGCATTGATTTGATAAATAAAAAAAACTACAATCAATTAATCCATGTACCGACTACCACAGGAGGCCGATCGCGCTTATTTAAAACATCGAAGTTCAATCCTCATTCAATTTCAGCTGTAATCACAGCTGGCTGTCATATGTTGTTAAATGATTAGCTCGATATCGAATGTGTTAAAGTTGTGATTCGCACGCGGTCCAATGACCTTTCAGTGGCGATTTATTTAGCGCGATCGGGCCCCAGTTTACCGAGTAATCTTTTTTAGCAATTCGTTCGATCGATCGTGTCGTTTAGTTCAATTATTTCAGCCAATCAGTAAGCTACCTATTCGCTCGTCTATGAACTATGGGGCGAAAATCTTTAGGCGCAAAACTGATAGAAAATATCTCGGGGCACTAAAAAGTGTTACTCAATTTGAAACATAAAAAAAGATGAATCACGGTGTCACATCCAACACTTTTATCTGTTTTGTGCCTTAAGGATATTTCATACATTTTAGCCCGATTATCGGTTTGAAAATACTTGCTAGCTTAAACACTGACTTTATTAGTACAAACTGTTGACTATTGTAACTAATTTAGTCACTATTTGTATTTGGTGCTTATTTATGTAGGTACTTATGTATTACCAGTTTTGTTAAAAAAAGGGTAACTACAGATTTGTGTGTAGAATTTTATTAAAGGTACTTATCAAATGTCATTCTTATACACATTTCGGTTTGTTATGCGTACTACAAACATTTGGGTAGGCACTATTCGCCATAGAAACCGCTGAATCGAGCTAGAGATATCTTACATCAAAGGTGTCTATTTATTGGTTTTATTCAATAAATATGTCGAAATGAACTTGTGTAAAGCACAGCATTTCTGTAGTTAAAATTACATGAGTAAATATCCCACAGAGACAAAGCTTCATACAATCGCAGGCGCGACGGTGTGTGTGTGACCTTTCACAGACAAGTTTACCTACCCGCCCGTGGAGCCAGTTGCTCGGTCAGTGGACAATCTATGGACGAGCGCGTCACGTCATCATTTTGTGCGCTCCTTAAAAGCTTTGTCTCTGTGACTATTTACCCATGTTGTGGTTAAAACATAGTGCATCGGTACTTACAGTAAAAAGGGTTTTTAACAGCAATATTAATAAATAAAATAGGACCTAGTTTTAACAGCCTTAGTGTGATGACACATCTGTCGAATTTACGCGTCTACTAGGAAAAATGCTGCCTAAGGCATATAGCATACAGAAGAAGTCGAGGCACGGGCGCGCGCCTTGGCGACCTTAACATACGGTCGGTAATTGTATATCAAACCAATCGGAGCTGCGCTCGGATTTATTCTTGGGTACAATTATCGACCGTATGTCAACGTCGCCAAGGCGTGCCCGCGCCTCGATTCCTTTATACGATACGCTTAAAAGTATGTCATACGATGCGGATTAGTACTCAAGTGACGCGTATCTTTGGCTGCGTAAATACGGAAGGTTTGCCATCGCACTAACACCAATTATTGTATTCCTTCTCGACTGGCTCTGAGTATTATCTAACGCCATTGACTAAGATGATTCCTAAAGGTGCGATTAGTGAGAATTTTTCTTTATTTTTAAGTTCTGTTTTATTTTTATTTTTTTAACCAATGTTATTTCCATCAACTTTGACACTAATCAAATTTGTTTTTACTACTTACGAAACCTTTTAAAATAATTTGTTTTATTGAAAATAATACTGTACTCAGTTTATGCGACGTGTTTTTGAGACACATTGTGTTCAATACCGTATTGACAGAACTGTTCCATGTCGTTAGGGCATTTTGGGTTAGGCCCGGTATCCTCCTGAGCGGAGATGTGTTATATCAACCTATAAAATAGCTTGATTTCGTCACGCGAGTTAAATTGAGCTAATCAATTGGCTGATTTTACACAACTACGCTTTGGTGAATTCAGGATCTTGAAAAATTTACGCAGCCAGCAGGCCTAGCATGCCGCTTCTGAGATAACGAGAAAGTTCGCGATGTTCCTGTGTCTTTTATTTTATAAAATAATGAGCGTGTATTGCGACTTTTCGTAGCATGCTAGCCCTACAGGGGTATGCGAGAATATTAATACTTTATTGCGAGCCAGCCCTCGTTACATTGGACTTGTGCGCTTGTTTTGAGGGTTCTGTAGACAAATGGCAATAAACAGAAACCTTATTTGAAAACGCAGAAATGGCAGAAGTGGTTCAAACTTTATATGCGTCTTTTCCTATGCACAAAACAGCAACTATCGAAAAACATTTAGCACGTAATTTTTAATGTTTTATTTGTTTGATTCAGTTTTTATTTTGTACTAACTTTATTTAAGTCTAATCACATTTCCAATTTTATAATGAAACTTGGGGAAAATAGCAAATGACCATTTTGGAATTGACGACACTTGTTTTAAAGAATTAGTAATTTGTATATGAAAGTCCCATTCCAAAGACATTTTGAGAAATCTTAGAGGTACTTACTTACATTAATCGATAATCATTGTTTTGCTTTTACAACATTCTTTGAGGTGTGTTTATGTGATATCTATATTTGTATTAATTGTAAATATTTCAATACAGTTATATGCCAATAAATGGTTTATTCTTCTATTTGTTATGTTTTATTTTGCTTTTAATCTTGCTTGTAACATGTTGTTATATAACTTTTTAATATAGCAATACCTTATTTTACACCCTAGTAATGTTTAAAGCCAGCCAAGCCAATTACACCATCAAACTGAACAACTTTCACTATGGAGCCCAAGTCGAAAAAAAAAACAGTTGTCCCATACCATACATTTGAGTTGAGTAGGTACTGCAGTTTTGTATGAAATAGCTAGAAAAAGCAGATTTTTTCTTGATATTAGCTCCTTAGTTAAAGTTGTTCAGTTTGATGGTCTAAGACCACTCTTTTCAATATTACTAGGTTGTTTTAATATACCTGTAGAACTTGTTTACTACACAAAAAGGTACAGTAAGAGCTCGAAAGCGAGCTGGGAAGTATACGAAAACGAATCCGGTCCCGGCACAGACCCCGCAGTCGTAAGACTTATGAAGATAAGATTGAATTTATATGGGTACGGTTGGGACCCACCCTACCACCAAGGGTATGCAGGTTTTTCTCAATATGCTGACACTTTTTAAGGGGATAATCAGACCGTCAAGCTGAACCACTTTCTCTATGGCACCAACACCGAAATCGCGAAAAAATCATCCGTCCCATACATTTGGCTCCGTAGGTTTGCAGTTTTGTTTGGAACGAAAGTTGTTGTTGAGAGTGAAGAACCCTGTATAGCGAGGGGTCACACTATATCTCGAACAAAATACTCCTCATGATTCTAGTGGTTCTCTTTTCTGTGTAGACCTTGTGTGGACGTGTAAAGGCTAATGGAGTAAAACCAACACTGGTAAATAAAGCACGACGCCTAAAACAAATTAAATTAAACAAACTGATAAGCGTATACATTTTAATTACATTCAATAATTCTATTTACTAAACTCAGTCATTAACTCATCATAATTCGTCAATTTAATTTTATATACATTCCAAAAAACAATACATTTTATCCTAAACTAATTTGAGAATACATTACAAATGTTTACTAGTATTTTTACTGCCAAACCATTTCCGTACATTTGTAGGATCGGAAATCAATTAACAAAGTCTCTTCGACTATGTAGTTAATGATCATTGATTTTCGATGTTATTTCATCGCAAGCAAAGTTGATAATAGTTTGGTAGTGAAAAATGCTCAATTCTGTTGCACTTTCAGTGGTTCAATTCCCACTAAAAGAGCAGGGGCCACAGCGCGCCGCATTTTACCTAGTATATTGAACTTTATCTACAATGAGATTAAGGTAAAATTAGAATGACAAGTTAACCGCCGCGGCGTGGCTACCCGTTCTGTCCCTCAATTGACATTTTACCTTATCTCTAAATAGATAAAGTTCTATATGCTAAGTAAAATGCCACGCGCCGCCGGGCGCTGCTCTTTCAGTGGGAATTGTAGAAACATACCGAAATCTCGCGGCGTAATTTGGGCAGCTAATCATTGTACTTGAAAATGAAACCAAAATTCAGCCTGGTGTGTCGCGGGTAATTTAAACAGCATACGGTCAGTTGCACGTACGTTAATTAAAGTTTATTCTCCATTAAATCTCTTGCTAGCTTTTACTACGTCAACAAGACAAAAAGTGACAGCAAGAGATTTAATGCAGGATTAACAGCAAGAAATAATGAACGTACGTTCAAATGGTTGATAGCGAGGAGCGAGTGTAATTTCGACAGTAGTTGCTACTTAGTTCTGTTCCAATAATTGATAGTATAATATTTGAAAACAATTACTTACTAATTATACATTGTACATAATTTAAAAGATATTAAAAACTCATGTTGTAAAGAACAAGCGAAAAGGAAAACTTAAAATGATTATAATTTGTGATTGTCTAATAAAATAGTGTTGATAACAAGAATTGATTTTGTACTACACATCTCTAGAATAATAACGGAGGGATTTGGACTATTTCGGACAATGCATTAACTTAATTTCTCTAACTATTACCACACGACTAAATACCCACAGAGACAAAGCTTTTAAGGAGCGCACAAATTGATCATGTTTACGCGCTCGCCCGTAGAATGTCCATTGGCTTAGTCGGTTTTGTCCACTGCGTGTAGGTGAACTCGTCTGTGAAAGGTGACGCACACACCGTCGTGCCTTGTAGTAGTGTACCTATCGTAGCGCGATTGTAAGAAGTTTTTTCTATGGGGTATTTACTCACGTGCTTTTGCTTTAAAAAAACACTTGTCGATACAAATCGGCTGCTTATTATAGTTTAATTTAGTTTGATACCTGTGACAGCAGGACGGGGCGATGCGTAAGAAATAAGAGCGACAGAGACTTACCTTAAAAATGTACGTATTGTGACAGATGTCACAGGTATCCAGCTAAAGTTTACAAACTATAGGGTCCTTCTTAATTATGCTGGCACTTTTTAAGGGCATGATCAGACCGTCAAACTGAACAACTTTCTCTATGGCACCAACATCGAAATCACGAAAAAAATATCTGCTCTTCCATACAAAACTGCAAACTTACTCGAGCCAAATGTATGGGACAGTTGATTTTTTTTTCGTGATTTCGATGTTATTAAGAAGGACCCTGTATAGTTAACTTCACAATATTATAACAAAAATCCTTGGACAATATTTAGGAAAATAGTTTGCCGTCCTAGAAGAAATTCTAGGCTCATGTTAATCACATAATTTTTTTTTTTAATACTTACGAGTACTTTTTATTTACACTCAACAATCTCTAGGAATAACTTACAACTCACTTTTGCTATTTTGCACGTTTTAAGATTAAAATATTAATTTAATGACCTGTATTTACACTATGTTCATAGACATACGGTCAGCAGCGCGTAAGTTCATTAAAGTTAATCCTCCATTAAATCTCTTGCTAGCTTTTACTACGCCAACAAGACAAAAAGTGACAGCGAGAGATTTAATGGTGGATTAACATTAATGAACGTACATGCAACTGGCAGATAGAGTACAACCACAGAACATTATAAGAGGAGTACGACGGTACAAATATGGGTAGGTTGATCTGTCGCCCTGTGTAAGCACATTTGTAGTAAATTAATTATCGATTGATTGAACATTATTATCGACTAGCTTTTGCCCGCAATATCGTTCGCGTGGATTTCGATTTTCCATACAAATATCTGCACCCCATTTCATCTCCTTGAGAGATTGTTTAAAAAAAAATCGTAGTGCATTCCTACATCTTCTGTAGAATGTATATTCCAAATTTCATGGTACTATCTTTAGCGGTTTAGGCTGTGTGTCTGTCAGTCATGGAACTGTTTTATACGATTTAACTTTGAAATAGATTGATTGGACACAGCGAGCACGTTTAGTATGATTTCTCTATTTGCGCGCGTCTTGGCTTTTTTCCATAATACGTGTCGCGGCAAGTGTGGCTTTTGCAGTGAAGGCGCGTCGCGCGCGTGTATAGAAAACATACTAGACGTGCAGAAAGCGAGTGTATTAATCCTAGGGAGTGATCTTTTTATTATTTTTGATCATCATCGTCACCTAATCTCTGCCAGCCGGCGATATGTTTCTCTCCCTCTTACTCTTACACTTAGGCTTAGCGCGATGGCGGTCACGCTTGCGGCTGGATGAGGAACATGATGAAGATGGGCTGGAATCAGGCGGTGAACCAGCTTCCTCAGCGGTCAGGCCGATGGTCTGCGACTCCGGGGTCGATGGTTCAAGGACGCTGTTACGGAGGGCACGACGTTGCTCTTCAGTGTGTTGAGGGCAGCGGGTTGACCTGGAAGAGAGTTTAGTTTTAAGTTCATCCATTGTTATACAGGGTGTAAGGAAAAGTATCATTAACCTTTAAACCACATACTCTACCCATCAAACTGAACAATTTTTACTATGGGAGTAAACATGTCGTAACAAAAAAAAATACAGTTGTCACATACATTTGAGTCGAGTAAGGGCTGCAGTTTAGTATGGAACAGCAAATTTTGTTTGCGCTGACAGGCTTTCTCACATAGAAAACGTTGTTTAGTTTGATGGGTAGAGTGTGTGGTGTAAAGGATAATGATACTTTTTCTTACACCCTGTATACAGGGTGAAATTGATATCATTAGCATTCTTTTAAACTAAGAGTCTACCCATCAAACTGAACAACGTTTACTATAGGAGCAAACCGATTGGTGAAAAAAAAAAAAACTTTTCATACATTTGACTCAAGTAGGCATTGCAGTTTAGTATGGAACAGCAGATTTTTTTTGTTGCTCCGTTTGGTGTGCTTAGTTTTTACTCAAAACTAAGAATCAGCTTGGATAATTATCAAAGAAAATAATTATGAGTTTATCGTAAGGAGTCCTGGATGGAGGCCCTGCCACTTTGTTGTTTAGGAGTAGAGTCCAACATACCTAGTGCACAGTTTCTTTGTATGTTCAGAGACAACTCCGCAGATCTGCAGCAAAAGGTTTTTCTTCTCATTAGCTGTCATCGTCTCATACGTAGCACCACCGTCATTGGGATCTGAGTTCTGAGTACCATTGTTTCTGTTGCCACTGAAAATATAATAAATCCAATGAGCTTTAACCTAAAATTTACCATTTTTAAATGGTTCTTAATGCGTTTTTCACTTATTATTTTAAACTAAAATTAATGTACGCACGGTTCGCGTTTGAACTTGCCACGAGGCACCGCTATCTCTTCTCATTTCAACTGTTTGTTGCTCAAAAAACATGGTATAGATACTACCACAGACTATTTGACATTAGCAGAACTGCAATGCAAGCAAAAGGCCATTATTTTGTAAATATAAAAAGTGTCAATGACGTTCAAGTGAGTTACGGAGCAAACAAAGAATGAGGGTAGGAGTCCTGCTGCGAGTCTGGCGGAGTACGGACGCGTGCGTATCGGCGCGTTAGGCTTGCACGTGGCTCCGCCATTTTGTGAACTCTTTTGTGTTTTAACCTTAAAACAATCACTTGAGATTATAAACTACTTACATTGGCAAAACTGCCACGCTAGACTTAATTAATACAACTGATCATTTTCCTACGTATACTCTCCACATAACGAGACATTGGCTGAATTGTGATAATACATCGGATGCCACTAAACAAAAAATTGAATTGAATTGAAGAATGAGGGTAGATGGATTGTTCTGCTCTTAACAATCTACCTGCAGTTCCTCAGTCATCCCGTCATCATACTACATATAGAAAGCGGACAGGGCGCATGCCTGGCTGCGCTACACAAAATTGTCCGATGGATGCCAGCGCTTGATGTAATTCGTTGTAAGTATATAAATTCACACACATTGGCAAAATTTTCTATACTAAATCCCTAAAACTGCTGAAATATCTGGAACTCAAATATACAAAAACCCAGTGAAAGCAAGATGGTATTGATTCCCTTGTCAGATAAACAAAACACATACTTATGCATCTTATTAGGCTTCCTATTATTGTTATTCTTGATCCTGCGTTTCCGGCGCTCGCTCTGCAGAGAGCCACCGGCCCAGTCGGCATCATCTTCATCGTCACTCAGTAGTCCAGCGTAGGATGTGGGCTCCCGACTATTTGAAGCTATACGTCGGGACGCTATTCGAGAGCTGTTGCGACCCATACCTGAGGAAAAATAGTTTGTTTTTTCAAATTTGTTTTATTGCTTCAAAGTTACCCATAGTGATTGGCCAGTCTCTCAAAGGATTCAAAAAATTTTTTACTTATTAAGTCTAGGGCTAGTAACAGCCCCACAAATCGGCAGGGTTTGAAAAGATAAATTATCATTGATGATTTTCACCACAATTATCATGATATTGGTAAATAAAATACTTTGATGATTATAAAATTCATTAGAAAATCAAAAAGCTTGCGCTTGCAATGTCACGCCATGTGTATCCGATCACAAAATGCAAAAAAAGATGGTCGTCTGGGGATGCAAACTAATCGGATGCATAGTTACGAAGTGACTTCTTAAAATTATTAAATTAGTCTAAAATGCATTTCGATACCAACTTTAAGTAAATATGCATCTGATTATCCGACCTCTACTTCTGTATAAGATATATTCTGAAACCTCAGAACATCCACGTTTCACTAGTAGTACCGTACTCTGTCCAGTGTGACAGGGAGTGAGCTCGTAACTTGTAATGGACAGTGGGTAGAATACATGCCTCGAAATTGAAGCATGCAGGTTTCCTCACGATGTTTTCCTTCACCGAAAAGCCAGTGGTGTTACAAATCGTACATAAATTCCGAAAAACTCATAGGAACAAGGTACAAGGGAACATATTGCGATTATTGTTGTTGCTGGTGTTTCCGGATAGTAGAAACTACTACTGTAACTAAAAAAGGCACTTGTCCTACACTTACCCATGCACTTCTCCAAATGAGGAGCGAATCTAGTAGCTGATACAGGTCTTTCACAGTTTGGACACGAGCAGTTACTGTCCGGTGTCTTTTTCAGTATCGAAAATCCAAAAACATCACATTCCGGCGAATTCACTATTTTGTATGGCTCCTCATCTTCTTTCTCTCCCTCCATCAAGTCCGTCAAACCTGTCTTCAGCCCATGGTGGACTTCAAAAACGAAGCCTAAAGTTACATCGTCACAAAGACTATCGAAGATGAAATTGGCCGCTTCTTCCGCGTTATTCTCATTTTGCATTATCTCAAAGAACTTGTGGTTCAAATCGTTCATGCTAAGCTCACTTATTATTGTACTCATGTTGTATTTTTCACGAAAAATACTGTTTTCACAAAATAACACAAATCACTTCATCCATTTTTTTTGACAGACAGATTTTGTTTATTTTTAAAACTCCGAGTCACCACTCGCCAATCACAACTTGCCATAGATAACAGAAAGGCTAAAGTCGTGTCATTTAGGGCGCAGTATTTAAATTAGGGCCTTACTTAGCCCATCAACGCCAATCCTTAGCCCTATTTTTTTAGGCAAACTCCCCGTTCGCGGCTAGATAAATTTTGTACAGTGATGTTTGATTTGAATTCCTGAAAATGTTTTATAAATGATCTTACTAGAAAATATTCTTCCAGAGAAACATATAGGTACACAAAGTGGTAGGTGTGCATGATCTACATCTTCATTTTACTACTGAACGAGATAACGAATCTCATAAATAATTATTATGTATGTAAACATTTAGATAAAGTTGTTATTCATTGGGTTGTATACAGAGAACCAATAGAGAACAGCAGCCGCCTAATTGACTTATTCGTAACAAACTTAACAATACTTTCCAGAATTAAAATGGTAAGAAATAATTTAAGGTACCTACCTAAATATAAATAATATTTAAACAGGTATGGATCGAGCATTTAACTTTTATGTTAATTTAAGGCGCGAACTCCATAAAATAGTTAATTAAATTTTACTTTGATTTAATTTCAGGTAGTTTTCACGGCTCGTGGCTTGATGCCTCCGGTCTTCACGCCAATCAATGATGATCAAACTGTTAATTATTCGGCCATTCCAAGTTACGCTCAATATTTGGCGAAAAATGGAATCAAATCCGTTTTGGGTGAAGTATTAATTATTTTGTATTGTTCTGCTAAGTATTTTTTCCTAATCAATTTTGTACACCTAGCATATGCTCACGACTATATTCCCCGAGGGGGTAGTCAGAGATATTCTGAGACCTCAGAACATCCACGTTTCACCAGTAGTACCGAAACTCTGTCCAGTGTGACGGGGGGTGAGCCCGTCGCCACTTGTAATGGACAGTGGGTACAATACATGCCTCGAAATTGAAGCATGCAGGTTTCCTCACGATGTTTTCCTTCACCGAAAAGCCAATGGTGTTAGAAATCGTACATAAATTCCGAAAAACTCATTTGTACGAGTCGGTCTGGACGGGGATCGAACCATCGCCTCCTGCACGGCAGGCAAGGTTACTCGCCACTGGACCAGCACGGCTGTTGTACACCTAAATCTAGCTAAGTAAACAAAAATGTGTTTTACCTACAGTATACCGAATTATTGCTAAAATTTCTATATTATGGTATATTATGATAGTAAAAACTTTTACTATGGAGCCTATCTCAGGAAACGCGAAAAAAATCAGCTGTCCCATACAAAACTGCTGTACTTACCCGACTCAAATGTATGGGGCAGCAGATTTTTTTTCGCGGTTTCCTGAGGTAGGCTCCATAGTGAAAGTTTTTCAGTTCGATGGTCTGAGTTCACCGTTTCAGTATTTGCTAGGCTGTCACTTACACCCTGTATAGATGATAGCCAGTACACTATGCCACAGACTTCTACTATCACCTGAACAAAATGGTGTCTGAGAAAAAAATCTTCCCTCTTCGTTATATACAGGATCCTTCTTAATATGCTGACACTTTTTTAAGGGCATGATCAGACCATCAAACTAAACAACTTTCTCTATTGGACCAACATCTAAATCGCGAAAAAAAAAATCTGCTGTCCCATATATTTGGCTCGAGTAAGTTTGCAGTTTTGTATAGAAGAGCAGATTTTTTTTTCCTGATTTCGATGTTGGTGCCATAGAGAAAGTTGTTCAGTTTGACGGTCTGATCATGCCCTTAAAAAAGTGTCAGCATATTAAGAAGGACAGGGTCCTATGTGACATTAGCTTTGAACCCCGTAGCGCAAGGTATAAAGGCTGATGATGATGATCTTTCACAGTTGGAGGGACCACTGGGGAACACATGTCTCTCAGTGTAGGAGACAGGAAGAAAGTTATAGATGAATGGGTGAAGGTTGCCAAGACTACAGGTCTCCACATCCAGGTCCAGGTTGGCGGAGCACCTCTAGCCGATGTTGTTCACCTGGTACGTTGCGTATAGTTTTCGAAAAAATGGGACACGATCAGAAACGATCTTGAAATTAGCGTAGCATTATTTTAATTAAGACGATATAATTCGGAGCGCGCTCCATACAAACGCACTATGGTGATATTTTCAATACTAACTAATTGAACTCAATAACATTGTTCAGAATCAATCTAAAAACAAATTTTCTATGCTTGTATAGAGTCAGATTTTCGTTAAAATGGATAGTTTTAAAGTTACAGTGCCTCAAAGATTTCCATGCAAATCTTAAATTAATCCTAGCATTGAAACTGTATATATTAACGAAAATCTGACTCCATACAAGCATAGATATTTGTTTCAAGATTGTTTCTGCAAAATTTCAATGACTTTAATTGGTTAGTATAGAAAATATCACCATAGTACGTTTGTATGGAGCGCGCTCCGAATTATATCCCCTTAAGTAGTTAACTTTATTCTATTTTCTATGATAGAATAAAATCCTTCGTTGCGGAGATTGGTCGGCGATTGAGGGAGCGGGAAGGATAGGGAAATGGTGACCCCCGTTCCGGGTCGTTTATGGTGCAGAGGCTAGCCGTAGCTATTCAGCGTGGCAATGCTGCCATATTATGGGCTCCTTTGCGCCAGGATCGACAAGGGGCGGGTAATTTGACTGAGCTTGTGTTTCCTTTTTATGACGATGCTTGTTGCTGATTTATGTCTGTTTGTGTATCTTTGTTATTGACGACTCTTGTGCTGACCACTATATTTTTGTGATTATTCTATTTTTTTGACATAAATAAATTCATTTAAATAATTATTGTCGCTGGGAAAAAAAGGAGTTTTTTGACTCATCTCAATAACGAAACAGACTCGATGTTGGACGCTCGGCGGAGTAACAACTTTGTTTCGAACGTGCGTCGGTCTAACTCCTGAGGATGCTCCTTGTTGGAGCGAAACACGTGTAGAATAGAAATTAATTGGTGGGCAGGTTTTAATGCATAACGTAATACAACTTTGTTTAATCGTGTCATCTATCTAATAGTCATGCGGATTTCCGCAAAGTAACGCCAGATTCAATTAATTACCTACATCTCAATATAACAATGACCAATCTAAAGTATTGGTTACAGTCTTCCCCCATGGGCAATAAGCGGTAACTTCTGGTTTAGATCTTGTTTTAGAAAAGAAAATTTGAATTCAATTTTTATTTTAAGATAAAATAATGTAAAACATTGAATATTTAAATACGTTATCGGTACTTATGTAACCGCAGCCACCGCAGGGGATTTTATCTTTGTTTTCTCTCGTAAGTTAAGATTATGTCAACAAAGTCAAGTTAATTATCATTTCTGTATCTACTTACAAAGTGCCTATGTACAATTCCTATCACCGTAACGTACTGCGTCCCATCTGAATGCGAGAAATCACGAATCGTCCAGTTTATGGGCAGTTTTATTTCGTGGGCCTATTTATTTAACATAATATTTTAGTATGGACATTCCATCCGAGACAGAGTCATGGATGTGACTGGCAAAATCCATACTTTTTCGACGATCTGGTTTTCTCTGATTCGGATCGGACGTAGTACACACGGCGACACATCAAGCTACGCAAAACCAAAATAAGCTGGCCGCGCGTAGGTAGAGTAATGTACAAAGCACTACTCTAATGAATATCGTGACTAAAGTTGGTCTACAAAAAGCATTAAATTAAAGATTGAAAAATTAAGTCTCGGGCGATAACGCTATTCCCCGGTTTGGAAGAGTACGGGTTCAAGTCCCAGCCCGAGACTTAATTTTTCAATCTTTAATATGATTCGAAATAGCACAACATGACTGTAACATGCTCAAAATCAATAATATTAGAAAAAAGATTAAGTATCTTCCTACATATTTCAGTGTAACATTGCAAACAAAACAATTTCCATTAAATCAGGTAGGTAGTAATGGAAAACCTTGTCTTTTCCAACTGACAGACAGAACCATCCATTCAAAATAGCAACGAGCAGAGATTTGAAACACTTCCTCTCACTTATTCTTAAAGTAGCTTTAGTAACGTCCAATACATGTTTCCAATAAATTTAATTACATTTGGTAATCAGAATTGGGCCAGAAAGCTAAATAGGAATTGTAAAATCTCGTCGTCCTTATTTAGAATAAAGTATAGTTACTTAATATTCACTTTGATAAAATTAACAGACGGACACACTTTCAGATTTATGTGCATACACCTTTATAAGGGAACATAGACCGTTTTCCTGTTTTTGAAGTGGCAGTAAATAGGTACTGCCTAAATAAGCAGAAATTGCCTTGCTATAGGCAGGTATAGGTAATTAAAACCTGAAATGGTGGTTGGAGTTGTAGGAAGATTCCTGTCCTCTCCGAAGGGTGATTCTCTGTATGTATACTGAATAGGTTTAATAAAACTCTTAACAATGCATGTTTCAGGCTTCATACTGTCAATCAGTTGGCGTGGACTCTCTCCTCACTCTGCCAGAGTTATACTTCAAGCCAAGTTCAGTAGCCGAGCTGGTTGCCTATGTAGAACTAGTCGCGAAGGCAGCACCTAAGCTGCCGGTGCTGTATTACCACATCCCCAGCCTGAGCAAGGTGGAAAGTAAGCACGATAATAATACTAGTTACTAAAACTCTAGATATGTACCTAATATTTTGGGATGGTCAAATCAGAAATCATGAAATCAAGAAGAATTTCTTTAATATCAAATTTGAAATATCTAATGAAATATAGAAAACCGGCTAAGTGCCAGTCGTGCTACTCACGCACCGAGGGTGCCGTACCACCACAAAAAAAAAGGGAGCTTTTCCGGGAGCAGTAGCGCAAGACCGACTCACACTTGGCCAGTTTTTATTATTTGTTGTTATACTGTAGAGTTTGCACTATAATCACACTAAGTTTGAAGCTTGTATGTATTCCCGTTTTCCCGATAGAGCGAGAAGAAAAAACATTGATAGTTTCTAGTATGGGAACGCTTAATTTTTTACATGTTGTTTTTATTATTTGTCATCAAATCTAATAACATAACACTCGTGTACTGTGAAAATTTCAACTGGCTATCTAATACGGTTCAGAAGATACATCTCCCGGAAGCTAGAACGGACAGACAGCGAGCGTAGTCTTATGAATAGGGTCCCGTTTTCATCCTTTGGGTACGGAACCCGTGACACACGTTTCAACGTTAGATAGATACAGATTCCACAAAGAGACAGATAGAGCCGTAAAACTAATTTGAACACCCTTTTTTGCGTTAGTACTAAAAATGTCATACGTTGAACTCAGCAGTTGAAAATTTCAACTGCTGATTTGACTTTCAAAAATAATACTTCGAAGTATGATTTTAGAAAGTCTAATCAGCTGTAGAAAGATGCATATCTCCATAGTAATTTTGACATTTTCAACTGCTGAGTTTGCCGAATGTCTTTCAAAAATCGCACTCCAGAACCATTACACAGATCACCTATTTTCATTTCACCTATTTTAATAGGATAAATAATATTTTATTCCAGTTAACATGCCAGCATTTGTAGCAGCTGCCACGGCTCGCATTCCTAACTTCAAGGGCATTAAGTTCACATCAAACGACCTAAGCGAAGGCGCCCAGGTTTTAAGGACCCTGAAGGATGACCAGGAAATGTTCTTAGGATCTGACTCTGTGAGTAAAGTTATGAACAGAATACATTTTTTTTTAATCTGTTTTTTCCTACTGCTGGGCAAAGGTCTCCCCCAAACTCTTCCATACGTCTCTTTGTTCGGTGCTACATCCCGCCACTCATTGCAGTAGGCATCCATCTCGTCTCGCCACCTTTTCCGGGGTCTGCCTCGACCTCGACTCCCGTCGTGAGGCGATGGTCGAGAGGTCGTGAGGGTAACGATTGATGCCCACCGCTCAGTGTGCATTCTGCAAACATTTCCAGCCCAGTTCCACTTTAGTGTTGCAGACTTCCACTCTCACTCAAGAGCAAACTCATCGACATGAGTATTCTGCCCATCCTAACTTATGGTGCTCAAACTTGGTCATTAACGAAGGTTCAAAAGTCCAGACTGCAGGTTTGTCAAAGAGCTATGGAACGTAGTATATTAGGTGTAGGTAAAACGGACAGACCGTATCCGGAACACAACACTTTGCTCCAAAACTTAAATAGCTGACTTAGGAGGAAAGTCTGCAAAACTGAAGTGGAACAGAATATATTTAGCTGGTCTTATTGTTTTGGGTCGTAGTACTGAGTAAGAACTCAGTATAGCTAACATTGTAGGTGCAGAGGCTCCAAGGATCAAGGGGCTTGTTAGATTCGTTTTTTATGTATTTGACAGGGACACGGTATTGATATTTTACATGTTCAGAATTACGAAGAAAATGAAAAAAAAAACGATAATTCAGGTGGCTCTTTGACCCAAAGTGGGTCTTAGCCTACGAAACGATCTCTCGTTTCGCCTCTTTCCAGTCCTGCGCAATCTGCTACCGTTATGGAGGTCTAAAAATAATATTCGATAACCCATGGCTATACCTAATATGTGCCATATTTTTATAGTATCAAATCATGCACTAAATTCATAAACAAATTTTCTATAATTTCCAGCTGATAGCACCAGCAGCTCTTTTGGGGATTAAGTCCAGTATCGGCACATCATTCAACTTATTCCCGCGTCTGGCTCAAGATATACTGGATGCTGTTGAAAATAATGACATCGCTAAAGCTAGAAAGTTGCAAGAGAAACTCAGCTTGGCTGTTGAAGCTCACACTGTTGAGGGTATGTTATTTTAAGTCTGATATTATTTTATATATAGAAAGCAAATAACATACAATTTTGCTGTTCAAATATAAGCAGGTACAAGCCTACAGGATCTACGAATTTTCAGACCCGGGGCAAAAACATGACATAGGTGCCCCACTCCACCATGGACGTAGCTTTATTCTTTTCCCAGGGAGGGCCAGGTCCAAATTAGATATTCGCAATATAACCTAAAACCTGGAGCGAGTGTAGCGAGCTCGCGATTTTACTGCAATATATGTTTGTCGCAATAATTATGATCTAAAACCTAGAGCGACTTCTGCAATGCAACTAGTTTATAGTCTTAATATAATATAATCCAGTATTATTAGATCATTGCAAACCTGCAATACGATATAATATTATAATTATAATATTAATTGTATACTTCTGTAAGTATTTATTATTTATTTATGTACCTAAAATTATAATCGTAATAATGTTTATATTTTACTCTGTTGTATTCACTTCTTTTACATTTATAATGAATTTTTCGTAGTACCGACCCTTTCATTTCCTGTACCCTACGGTTGCGGAGAAGAAATCGCTTTTTAGCGATAATACCGCCTTATTTGTACAATGTATTTTTGTGTTTGGTGAAAATAAATTAAAATGTTCATGCATTCATTCGCTTCAAGATTATGGGAATCGGGTTACGGTCTAGGGTTTTACTTAGTCCATATATGTTACTTATTGCCTAACCGTGCGAGAGAGGTTAGAAGTCGTACATTTTGAAATACCTAAGTAGTTAAGTCAATTCGAAAATAAATGTCACGTGAAAACGGGTCTTTTTATTTTTTTGACTTAAGTTGTGATTATTCGTCATTTTCCGGCTTCCTGTGTCATGAAAAAAGCTCCTACTCTAAAGGTAAACGTTATAAATTATGCCTTTAAACCAAACCCGTTCTTATTTCTAGGACCGTGGGTGCCAATCATGAAAGCAGGAATGGAGATGGTAACGGGAATCAAAGTTGGGCCCCCGTCTTTACCGCAGATGCCTCTTTCTGTTGAAGCCAGGAAGAGGATACAAGGAAAACTCAGGAGCTTGGGCTTGTGTAACTAGATATTATTCATTGAGACTTTGCTTTGATTGTAAATATTTATGATGTTCCTAACTCACGACAAGAATCCTATCTTTCTAATAAATATTTATTGATTTTTTTGTGTCTATATTCATTAAATTTGCCACGTGGTCACGGGTTAGAATGGACACCATCAGAGTATCGTATTAGGTAATCCCATTTCCTTGACATGCAAATTTCATTGTCTTAAAACCTGAATAGGCTAAAAGTAAACGTGGTTGCTATAATGCAGGGCATCCTTATCATGATCCCCAAAATAATTTTACCGGGCTCCGGACCTCAAGATTGAGTTTCAATACCTCTCCGCAATGTGCAACCGACTATTGTATTGTTTTATCAAGGCTGTCTACTGATAAAGTAAATTATAAACAATGATGTTATTATCAGAAATTCCAAAATTGCATAAACGTGTGTAAATGTTTACCAGTTAAATACAGTGTTAAATAATGAATGACAGACGGACCCTAGCTATATAAAGTGCACAGTGCAGAAAATAAAAAATTCTCTTATCATACGTGCATAACAGTCTTCATTCGTTCTCTCGGTAAATTACAACAAGATTTACTTCAAATTATCTCGGCTGATTATTATAAAATGTTTTCTAGAGGAAAGGTAAGATTTTTTTTTCTCTTTTTCGTATGATTTCTCTACACGCGCGCGACGCGCCTTCGCTGCATACAAAATAACCTGTTCCTTTTCTGAGAGCGCAAGCCGCGCTTGCCGTGACTATTAGTGTGAAAAACGCCGAGTCGCGCGCGTGTGGAGAAATCATGCTAGAGGGTCGGCTCAGGTATAATGGGTGTAACAAGACCCTATGTAACTAATATTTAAAGAGGTGTATTAGACCATCAAACTGAACAACATTCACTATCGAGACGAGAAAGCACTGCAGTTTCATGTGAAAAAGTTGACGTGTTTTTCGCGATTTCGAAGTTGGGTCCATAGTGACAGTTGTTCAGTTTGATGGTCTAAACCACCCCATTTAATATTACAAGGGTGTTTGGTTACACTTTGTATAACCTCCACCTGTCACCTGCTTCTGGGCTCTTGGGATAAGTCCGGAGGGCACATTATTGCAGTCGGTAAAACACAATAAGAGAAGTTTATTCCGAATGCGTAAATGCGCGCTGCATACAAACGAAGTTTGATGATATTATTAATTAATTTTGCAGAAACAATCTAGAAACTAATCTCTATGTTTATATGAAGTCAGATTTTCGTTAAAATATTCAGTTTTAATACTAGGATTAATTTACGATTTGTATGGAAATCTTTGAGGCACTGTGACTTTAAAATTATACATTTTAACGAAAATCTGACTTCATACAAACACAGAGATTCGTTTCTAGATTGTTTCTGACAAATTTCATTGACTTTAATTGTTTAGTATTGAAAATATCACCAGACTTCGTTTGTATGGCGCTCTGAGTTATATTCCCTCAATGTTGTTATTTCAGGTGGTGTTCAATGTGCGTGGTCTGATGCCGCCTGTCTACACCCCTCTTAACAACGATCTGACCGTCAACTATGGAATTATTCCCACTTATGCTAAATATTTAGCTGAGAATGGAATTAAATCTGTCTTAGGTATATTATTTTACAATCAAATCGCCAGTTTATTTATTGAGCACAGATGGAGCGTGAAAACAACATTATTAACATGACATTTTAATAAATTCATGATGTCTAAAATCTCTTGAATTCGGCTTCAAGGGAGTAGCGAGAAGCTATACGGTAGGCAGCCCTATTTTTTAGGAATCTTAAACAATGACTTCATTCTTCAATGAATCCTCTGGACTAACATTGCCAATACTTTAGAAAGCTTGCAGTGGGATCTTGGAAAATACAAGGTGAAGGAACAGCCATCCGAATACTGAAACGGTGAACTTAGACGATCAAACTGAACATCTTTCACTATGGAGCCATTGGACCTTAGGAATCTCGAAAGAAATCAGCTATCCTATACATATGAGTTGGGAAGGTACAGCAGTTTTGTATGAAAAAGCAGATTCTTTTCGCATTTCCTGACGTAGTCTCCATGTAGTGAAAGTTGTTCAGTTTGATGGTCTAAGTTCCCCGTTTCAGTATTCGAATCCTGTAAACCCTCCGAAGGGCTGTCCAAAAAAAAAAGTCAATATAATTTATTCAATATAGGAGCTTACAGCACACTTATCAAACGTCAAATCTTTTTTAAAGCTACCACCGCGTCGGAACGTGTTGTCGCTGTAGAGAAGATGCGGCCAGAAACTCTACAACAAAACACGACTTAATAACTATTACAATATAAATTCCTAAGCTAAAGTTATGTATACAATAATACATAGTCTATTTAATAAAATAATTGATACTATACAGTAAAGTAAATAAACTATAAGCTAGTGACCTCAGACCCAAGCATTTTGATCATTTAAATAATCAGCCAGTTTATAATATGCTTTTTTACAGATAGCTTAGGCAATGAATAATTGTGGATGGAAAAGTCGAAAGCAGAAAATTTGACTCAGGAACTTTGTTTGGACTAGTTAGGAGATAATCATACTAAAAGTCCTTACCCCTCCGAGGTGCGCTCGAGGGGGGGGAGGGCAAAGAAGGTCCCGTTTTTTGGTTTTTTGCTTACATCTCGAAAACGGTGCGTTGTACGAAATTTTGTTGTACTACATAATGGAAACTGATAAAATTCTCTACAACTTTGGCTCTTATACTTTTTATCTATCTCCAATCGTTGCCTAGCTATGAGCTCTAAAAAATGGCCGATTTTCAAAAATGTGTTAAATTCTCTGTAGCACATTGTAAAATTTACCATAATCATTTGTTATTGCTCACCCAATTAAAAACACCCACAACTACACGATTATGTAATCACTCGCCGCCTCTTCGAGCGTGACGGGCCTGGTTGTGGTTCCTCATTGTTTGCCTCTTCTTCTTCCTCATCTGTCGAATCATTATCAAATGATGGAACGCAGGCTTCTTCTACATCATCCCCACCATCGTCGTCATTGTCGTTATCTTCCAACATGAGAATGCTATTTTAATTGGGTGAGTATTGCTCACCCAAATAAAATAGCATTCTCAAATGATTATGGCAAATTTTACAATGTACTACAGAGAATTTAACACATTTTTGAAAATCGGCCATTTTTTAGAGCTCATAGCTAGGCAACGATTGGAGATAGATAAAAAGTGTAAGAGCCAAAGTTGTAGAGAATTTTATCAGTTTCCATTATGTAGTACAACAAAATTTCGTACAACGCACCGTTTTCGAGATGTAAGCAAAAAACCAAAAAACGGGACCTTCTTTGCCCTCCCCCCCCTCGAGCGCACCTCGGAGGGGTAAGGACTTTTAGTATGTTTATCTCCTAACTAGTCCAAACAAAGTTCCTAAGTCAAATTTTCTGCTTTCGACTTTTCCATCCACATCCTTTTTTGAGCATTCATTGACTAAACTAAGAGGACTTTTTTGATTTGAGTTTTAAACATGTTTTCGGAAAGATTCAAAATGGTCTCGGGTATTTTATTATAACAACGTATACAGTGACCCATGAAAGACGTGTTGACCCTACTAAGCCGAAAGTGTGGAGATATCAGTTTATTTTTGTTTCGAGTGTTGTAATTATGGACATCACAATTTTTTCTTACATATAAAATGTTTTCATAAATAAACTGTCCATAAACTGTTAAAATATTAATTTCCTTAAAAAGGTCGCGAAGCGAATCACGACAGCGAGTCCCTTATACCCTGCAATCAATCTCAGTTTTGACTTCTTTCTTTCAATGCGCCGTTCATCTTCCAACCTTATCTACATGAGTTACAGTACATTATTACTTTATACGAACAGTTGGTGGAACGGCAGGAGAACACATGTCTCTCAGTGTAGCAGACAGGAAGAGGGTGGTGGACAAGTGGATGGAAGTCAGTAAGGATGTTGATCTCTTCATACAGGTTCAAGTCGGTGGAGCACCTCTAGCTGACGTGGTTGATCTGGTAGGTTGAGATGTGATGGATGACTTTAACTAGTAGAACTGGTATTATAGGATTCTTGTTGGTGGGAATCTGGTATACAGGGTCCTTTTTAATATGCTGACACTTTTTAAGGGGATGATCAGACCATCAAACTGAACAACTTTTTCTATGGGACCAACATCGAAAAAAGGAAAAAAATATGCTGCATAGCATAGCATATGCTCACGACTATATTCCCCAAGGGGAGTCAGCGATATTCTGAAAACTCAGAACACCCACGTTTCACTAGCAGTACCGAATTTCTGTCCAGTATGACGGGGAGTGAGCCTGTTGCCATTTTAAATGGACAGTGGGTACAATACATGCCTCGGTTTCCTCACGATGTTTTCCTTCACCGAAAAACCAATGGTGTTACAAATCGTACATAAATTCTGAAAAACTCATTGGTACGAATCGGCTTGGACGGGGATCGAACCATCGCCTCCTGCACGGCAGACAAGGTTACTCGCCACTGGATAACCACGGCTTAAAAATCAGCTGCACGATACATTAAAGAGTAGGTTTGCAGTTCTACATGGAACAGCTGATATTTTTTTCGCGATTTCGATGTTGGTGCCATAGAGAAAGTAGGTCAGTTTGATGATTTGATCATCTTCTTAAAAAGTGTCAGCATATTAAGAAGGACACTATATGTATACTGGGTACCTACGTTGGATCATTAGTAGTATACCTAATAGTAATACTTACTTGTCTCCAAGCAGACGCGTTACGCATACAATTTTTTGTTAAAAATAGCAGTGGCCTGAACTCTGACAAATTTAGGAACAAAAATTTGGGTTTAGTCTTAGGCCGAGATTCAGAGACGATATTTTAATCTTAGCTCGAACTAAGCAGAGTGATAATGTATGGATTTTGACATACAGGAGTTCGAACTATGACTTAAAAATCGTCTCTGAATCTCGGCCTTAGAGTATGTATAAGGTACTAAGGGTTTAGTTTTCTATCGTTAGAATTATTTTATGTCCTTTCTGAAAATGGACTAATCTTTGGAACAAGCGAGCCGAATTGTATATGTACACTACTTCTAACTTTTTTCTTCCAAACTGTATGACAATTATATCATTATCATCATCCACTGCGGATATAAGCCTGTCGCGAAGAGGGTATTTGATGATATGAGATAATATCCATGATAAAAGTTCCCTTGTAAGACACAACTGGGAGTTGTAATGGGGTGGCTTTATTCTAGATCGGAACCACGCGGTATATTTAACCTATACAGGGTGTAAGTGAACTGTGAACTCAGACCATCAAACTGAACAACTTTCACTATGGAGCCTACCACAGGAAACGCGAAAAAAAACAGCTGTCTCATACAAAACTGCTGTACCTTCCCGACTCAAATGTATGGGACAACTGATTTTTTTCGCGTTTCCTGAGGTAGGCTCCATAGTGAATGTTGTTCAGTTTGATGGTCTGAGTTCACAGTTTCAGTATTTGTTAGGATGCCACTTACAATATAGTATATCAAAAACTTTTTTTCAGACAAAATATTGCGAATCGGCAGGCGTAGGCTCAATCTTAACACTACCAGAGTTGTATTTCAAACCACAGTCAGTTGCCGACCTGGTCTCATATGTTGAACTTGTTGCTGATGCAGCACCGAGTATCCCTGTGTTGTATTACCATATACCAGGGAGAACTAACGTCGACAGTGAGTGTCTACAATTACCTACTACTCGGGACAAATTGTGCACTTGCACAGACGGTGATGCGACTGTCCAAAGTCAAATAGAACGTGTGGACTTAACGGAACCAATTGAAGTACATTTATTTCCAATCTATAAGGGCATCTAAGAGGTGTAATGTAATCCTCAGCTTAGGTTGTTGCGTTGATTGTGAGGCAGTTTAAAACTGGGATCAAGAGGGAGAAATGTGGCGTTGCGCTGCAACTATTATTGTTTGGAGATACACAGCGACACATCAAGCTGTCCAAAACCAACATAAACTGGCCGCGCGTAGGTTTCAAAACGTATAACGTTACATGGCCAACTTGTTTTGGTTTTGTATATAGGTTGATGTGTCGCTGTGTGTACATAAAGTTAGTGATCTGTGAAAAGAAAACCATAGCGTGATTCAGGTCTTGTAGGAAATAGGTCGAACGAAACGCGTGTGTCGCTTGTGACATGCGCGGTGCTGTGCTGTATAGTGTATATTGCAATGTAGTTCTAAATCGTCGTGTAGTGACATTCCAGACTCAATGTACGGTTCTCGTATGGGTCTGTCACGGATCGGAAACATAATCAAATTGAGAGACTTTGGGTGAAGGGCGAGGTTAAGAACCACGACACAAAAGTTGCTTTAGGAATTTTTAGTAGACAGAAGGCAGCTACACTTTTTAGGCTTTCTTTGATTCTAATTCCTATAGCCGTCCAAAGTCAAGGCGTTTTTCTGTGGGGAAAATGATGCTTTCTGACCTCATTACCGCCTTCTGTCTGCGAAATTGTATGCAAGTTTTGTGACGTGACGCTTCTCTTGTACGACTGTAGGCGCTACCAGAAGTTTTATTTCTATTTACAGTAAACATGCCAGCATTTGTGACTGCGGCATCAGCTCGTATTCCGAACTTCAAGGGTTTAAAGTTTACAAAGAACGACCTGGGTGAAGCAGCCCAGGTGTTGAGGTCTCTGAAGGGTGACCAGGAAATATTCATTGGAGGCGATACTGTAAGTTAAACAACGAGGGTTGAGTTTCTTAGCACAGAAGTATCAATTTCACACTATTGCCGAGGCAAATGTAGCTTGAACCAGATCATATTTTCAGACATGAATAACTTTATCCTGGTGAGTGGGGTACATTGTCTTCTTTTTTCTTCTTCTTAATCTTCTATCTTCGCAGATGTTGGCGCCAGCATCGCTATTAGGAATCTACTCCTTCATAGGATCTTCTTTCAATCTGTTCCCAAAACTGGCTAAAGCTGTCCTGGAGGCAGTTAAGAATGGTGACTTGGAGAAAGCCAGGTCTTTGCAGGAAAAACTCAGTTTGGCGACTGAAGCGATTTCTGTTGAAGGTAGATCACTTTTGATAAGTTTGAAAAATCAATTATAACCTCTTAGTTATCATCATCATATCAGCTGATAGACGTCCACTGCTGGACATAGGCATCCTCCAAGGATCGCCACAACGACCGATCCTGCACTGCCCTAATTAAAACGGCTTCCCTTCCCGCCGGCCGCCTTTATCAGGTTGTCGGTCCACCTTGCCTACCCACGCTGCGCTTTCCGGTACGCGGTCACCACTCGAGAACTCTTCAGCCCCATCGGCCATCGGTTCTGCGAGCAATGTGCGGAATATGCGGGGCCCATTTCCACTTTAGTTTGGGTTCTTCTGCGAATCTCTTCATTTCTAATTCGATCTCGCAGGGGAACTCCGAGTATTATAGGTACATACTTCTTAGGCATGCTTCTAAATAACCACAAAATCATCACTTTCAGGTGCATGGGTGCCAGCAATGAAAGCGGGAATGGAAATTGTAACAGGAATCAAAGTGGGGCCCCCGTCTCTTCCACAGACGCCCCTCTCTGACGAGTCTAAGATTAGGATACAAGGAAAACTCAGAGCAATGGGATTGTGTAAATAATTACAATTATTATTTGTGAAAATAAATAATTAAAAACAATTAAAAATGTATGCCTTGTTTTTTATGTATAAATAATAGTTAAAATGGATATACCTACATTTGTAGCGTAAAATCTTAGTAAAATACATACACAGATTACTACATCATACTCTTTAGTTAAGATCTTCATAGATCAAATCAAAAGAGATTATTACTGTCACTTAGTTAACTGGCTGAAATATTGTGAAAAAAATTAAAGCAGCCATATAATACATGAAAAGAAAATAATATTTTCTTTTTAAATACATTCGGCTGTTTAACATTTTTTTCTGAGGCTTACTGGTCCATTACTTATGTTTTATGTACCTCGAAAGAGTAGTAGGAAATATATTTTTTTAAATGCTAATAGGATCACTCCTATAAGCATATAAAAAGCCACAAAAGGCCTGGCTCACACTAAAAAAGTCATTTGCACGAGTATGGCTGTAAAATATTCTATCGCGCGATGAGGTGATTTTCTATCATTGCTTTATTTGGATTCATTAGACAATCGCCTCATCGTGTGATAAAATTACAACCGTGCGAATGAACGGGTTTCCATCCTCCTTACAAGCATGGAATCACGAAAATTGGCCATGGCGATCGGTAATGTTCAACGTTCTTTCGTACCGATGTTTCAAATTTTAGGTTCGTCCCTTTCTGTCAGAACAAAAATTAAATAAACTCTTTTTTTTTCGTCGTTGGATTAGAAAGGGACAAATCAACAACGACGGTGAAAACGTACGAAAGAAGGTTGAACATTACCGCCCGCCAAGGAGTATTTTCAAGTTTCACCGCTTGTAAGGCAGTCTTAGGCCGAGATTCAGAGACGATTTGTAAGTCATAGTTCGGACTCCCGTATGTCAAAATCCATACATTTTCGCCACGCTTAGCTCGAGCTAAGACCAAAAAAATCGTCTCTGAATCTCGGCCTTAGGGCGGCAGTCTGTACTCCAGGTATAGACAATACCTATTTCTATACTTCATTCCAAATAAGGACGACGAGATTCCTATTTAGCTTTCTGGCCAATTCTGATTACCAAATGTAATTAATTTATTGGATACATATATAGGTACTATCCGACATATCTCGGACGTTGCTAAAGCTGTTCTAAGAATAAGTGATAGGATGTGTTTCAAATCTCTGTTTCTGTAATGCAAAATAGCCATTAAATTTCGTTGCTATTTTGAATGGAGTATAGCTTCCTGGGCTTGGCCTATCCAAAGAGAATGTGGGCCTATCTACGAATAACAATAAAAAAAGAAAAATATAATTTATCAAAGAAAGAAACATAGAAAAACAATAAGTAATCAATTTAATTCCAAACTAACAACAATATTTCTTTCTAACGAATCAACCAACAATATCAACACCTAATTTCCTCAGGTTGTCTTCAACATTGGTCCTGCGACGCTGGTCCAGGGCCGTCATGGGTTGACGAGGTGCTCCCACTTTGATGCCCGTCACCATCGCCATGGCTGCCTTCATAGCTGGCAGGAACTCTCCTGAAGAATACCATGTCAATATTTATAAACAAAAAGACACTTTATGATGCTTCAATTTCGAGGCATGTATTGTACCAGAGCTTCCAATCCCGCATACCCGTGCGGGATCTCTGTGTAAGCGAAATTAAAAATTTGACATGGTGCGTGATCTCGGTATAACGGCATCCCGCATTTTATGATAAAAGTAGTTAATAGGTAACTAGTAAATAAAATATAACATGATTTAGTTTAGAATATTTAGTTAATTAGAGCAAAATACATAATTTGATGGATAAAAAAAAAATACTTTGATTTGTTTTTATTTTGGAAGTGTTTCCGCAAGAAACACAACATTCCTAGCGTATCATTATCCAAACCACTTCTTATTTTGTTACAAAGATAGCACAACAAAGACTTTGCCGGCAGATTGTGCCGACTACCCACAATCCATTACAAGTGGCGACGGGCTCACTCCCCGTCACGCTGGACAGAGTTTCGGTGCTACTAAGTACACTGAGAAAAAATGCTACGTATAAATATAAATATCTTGGACAATGTCACACAAATTATCTAGTCACATTTAAAGTACCAGAATCTAGCCTGAACTTGTGTTATGATGACTAGACAACGATATAGAATACATATGTAGATACAAACATCCATGACTCGGGTACAAATATTCATATTCATCATACAAATATTTGTCCCTTGCGGGATTCGAACCCGCGACCCTTGGCACAGCAGGCAGGTTCACTACAGACTGTGCTATCGGACCGTCTAAATACCGTATGAAAACCGTATACGCAGCCCGTCGCAGCTTACAATGAAGCTTCATCGTGAAGTACGAGACAACTTAAATATTGATGCAACACTCGTACGTAATCAGTATCGCGTCGTAAGCTACGTGATACGTACTCGTAAGTTGCGACTGGCTACTTATACGTAGCATTTTTTTCTCAGTGTACTAGAGTGTGTTAATCGTGGATGAGTTTTCAGAATATCTATGACTACCCCCTAGGGGAAAATAGTCGTGAGCATACCTATGCTATGCTATTAAGATGCTTATAGCTGGGGCGTAATCAAGCTTCAGTAGCGTAGACTGAATATTTTCTAGACTAACTGGAGCCCGATTGCGCTAAGTTAAAACATCGAAGTTCTATTCGTAACCAATTACAGTTCTAATCACATTGCAGTCCAATTACTATTCAACTGTGCTGAATTCCTAAACTCTATATAACTGACAGCCTTTAACGTCTGAGCGATCTGTCAAAACGGCTCTAACGGCTGTCAAGAGCTGTACCGCGATTAGCGCAATATCGTACGTAGTCCAGTCACGGTTCAATCACCGAATATTTACTGCGATTGCAGCCCTGATCTCGTATGCTGGAAAGGGATGGAGATAACAAAAATGTATGATAAATCGTGCCTTTGTTTGATCATTTCGATCATTATTATTTTAATGACGGTTCTATTCTCATCTTTTTCTAATGACAAAGAAGACATAACTGTAATGCTATCTAAGGATTTCTTTCTCTTGTCGCGGAACAAAGCGAGAAAAAAGGCGCGGCAAAACTTTATCGCGGGCATTATCCTAGGCCCTCTAGAAATAGAGTATATAGGTACTTAAAACGTACCTAAATAGAAATCTACATACTTTTGCCCGCGACTTCGTCCGCGTGGATTTTGAAAAACTTCCAAACCCCGTTGTTACCCTTTTATCGTTTTAGGCGGTGCGTTGTCATTCAGTCAGTCAGACACGGAATTGTTTTATAAGTATCTTCTTATCGTGAGGGCAGCAGTCCCAGAGTCAGTGTCAGAGTTTTTCAGACGCCTTACGGCCTCTGACGTATTTTTTATGTAACGACTACTACCACTAGAGATAGTAGCCTAGCCGGGACCAACTGCAATGGCACGTTGGCCATCCGAAGTACGGAATCATCTATTTTTTTCAGACGATCTGGTGATTCAGCCTGCAAACCAACTGGGGAAAACACACTAAGTGACATATCACTAGGTGTCCCCTGTGGGAATCTAACCCACGACCTCCGTGTCAAGAGCCCAATGCTCTTAATCATTAGACCACGGAGGCAGTTAATAGATAGATTAAAAGCAGCGCTTACCCTGAGAAGCAATTGCATTGACCAGCCTGTTCATTTTGTTCTGCAACTCTCTAACCTTCGACACTTCCCCTCGCTTGGTGGCAGCCACTATATCTTGAGACAGCCGTGGAAACATATTGGTTACCGTTGCGATACTGGACTCGTGGCCTAGGAGTACTGCAGGGGCTAACATCTGGATGGAATGGACAAATATTTGGATTTATTTATTTATTCATTTGGGTTTCAGAACATGTTAATCACAATATTAAGTCCAAGTTTTTCAACGAATCGGTAGCCTCTTTCGTTTCACAAGGTCTTAAATTGGATTTCCTCCCCACAGTCATAGACGGGAGAGCTGGTCCACCCACAACGATGCCTGTTGGGCGTTAAGGCCGTGGCCTGTGCGAACTTTGTCCAACTGACTAAAATCCTTTATTTTTTCTCCAGGTTCATATCCAAAACTTCCGCAATATTTAGATAAGATTTTTAAACACAAAACATCAAAATATTAAGCTAGACAATGAAAAAAATATGTTTTTTTACAAAATTGCTAATGAATAATGACACAAGTCTCCCGTTACATTCGATTTAGGAGGGTAATATAAGGACTAGAGACTCTCTACTAAAAAATCTTGTTCAGACGGCCACGTGGCTCCGCCATTTTGTAGCTCTAATGTGTTTTTTTCATAAAATACACTCGAGATTACATAAACTACTTGACATTTTCAGACTTGTAATGTATAGCAATAATATGCAAAATGACATAACTTAAAAAACAAACGGGATTCGAACCTGCGACATTCAGATCCGCAAGCAGGGTCGGGTTGCCGAATATCATGTTTGTTACTCTTATCCCGTTAAATAGACGAAGGTCTACATACATGGTTACCGATGTATATCCTCTGGTCGTCTCTCAGAAGGTCTGTGACCTGAACAGCCACACCGAGGTCCGCCTTCATTCCCTTGAAGTTTGGTATTCTTGACGATGCCATGGAAAAGAATTCTGGTACGTTCACTGGAAGAGAAAATGATTGTATACGTAATATTACGTAGGGTCCTACTTAATATGCTGACGGGTTTTTAAGGGGATGATTAGACCATCAAACTGAACAACTTTCTCTACGGAACCAAGGTCGAAAGCGCGGAAAAAAATCAGCTGATCCATACAAAACTGCAATTCTACTCGACTCAAATGTAAGGGACAGTTGATTTTTTTTCGCGATTTCGACCTTGTTCCCATTGAGAAAGTTGTTCAGTTTGATGATTTCGTCATCCCCCTAAAAACCCTCAACATATTAATCGTTAATAAGAGGGACCCTGTAATTTCAACTGCCCACATATCAGAGAATATTACAGTGGGTATTAATTCTTTAAACAAACAAAGACATCAACTAACACTCGACTCCGCTCATCATAGGGAAGTGGTAGTAGAGCAGGGGTAGAGACGGAGCAGCACTGGCCACTGTCCCGAGGTACGCGACCACCTGCTCCGTGCTCTTCGGCTTGTAGTAGATCTCTGGCAGCGTCATTATGCCGGAAACCTGCTTTTCTTCTGAGAACCTCGCCTGAGGAAGAAAGAATATTCTAGAAAGGCGTCAATTTTCTTCTGCCACATAAAAAAATTTGGCCTCATTCGATCTTACCCCAGCCAGGCCTCTGTCATCTGACCATACTTGTCGTGATAAGTGACTACACTTTAGGGGAGAATTGGCACTAGACGCAAGCGAGAGCGCCGATTTAAATTTCGCAGCGAGAAAGAGATAATTAAGGCGTGGGAATTTATCGTTTTGTAAGGGAGTGACGCATCTGTTACGTAGTAACTCTATCTATAGTAATCTGTGCCAGAGGGCACATCTTGGGTGGGGACCCTGTTACCCATTTTTCGGGGTCCTCAGAATGTTTGCTACAACTTCCCACTAAACTGCCGTACCCGTCAACCAATTCGCAAAATCCTGCCATTAAATGTGGCTGCGACGGCGAACATAAATTTGAGGCAAAACTACACATCACATCTTCAGTTATTCAATTTACTGCTAGAGAAGCTTTAAAAGGCTTTTCTTCGATTTCTGTACAAAAAAATCTCGAAAAATGTCGACGTATCTTCTGGGAGCATTAGGTTTCAACTCGCTACAGACGCGGTGCACCTTCGACTCTCTCAGGAGCGACAGTGAGCCGTTTCCTGCGCGGTCAATCGGACTGAACTGAATTAGTCAGCTGGGCCTAGGTATTCGTGCCTGCGCGCGGCGGTACCGGTTGGCCGTGCCTGCGCCGGGCACAGGGCTCGCGCACCTCCAGTCGGGCTCGCCCTCCGCGTCTCACCACGCTTCTGCAACACTCACCCCGGTTCGACGTTTTTGCTGACCGCTAGTTTGATTGTTTATGAGAATGCCTGACCTTTTCTGAGAATGTTTAAATCGTAAGATAAAGTTTAGTTGAAGAAAAATGTAATATTCTTGTTTGATTTGTATAACTTGCATGGCGTATTGGAGTTTCTCTGTGAAGCTGTGTGTTTACTAAATAAAATAAATAAATAATTATGGTTTCGTTTTAATAAGATGTTTTATTTTCAAACAAACCATTTCCAAAACTTCAGGTAGAGGCACCCCTCCGATCTGAGCGATGACTCTTGTATTGTGAGGCTCGGATGCCTCCAGCCAAGCCTCCAGCAATTGCTTCCTCTCATCCAAGCTCAGGGTCACTGATTCTCCCGTTGTGCCACCAACTGTGTGACAATTTATATTCAAAACATTTTGTCGTATGCATACCACATATTAGCCCTTCCAGCGCACTCCATACAAACGAAATGTGATTATATTTTCAATCAATGAAATTTTATAAAACTCAATCTATAAACTAATCTCTGCATGTACTGTGGTTTGACAGATTTTCGTTACAATGTATAGGTAGTACATGTGGCTCTAAGATTTCCATACAAATAATTATTAATCTTAGCATTGGAACTGTGTATTTAAACGGAAATCTGACAAACCACAGACACAGAGATTAGTATCTTAAATAGTGTTTAAAAAATCATATGGTTAGCATTGAGAATAGGATCTAACTTTCCTCGGGTTCACACCCTTCGCTCGGGTGCTCTGCAAAGCTTATACTACTTCGTACTGTTCAGGTTTTCGAGTCCGCATTATATGCAGCCATATTCACCTGTATCCTGTTCTAGATTGTAGGTAGATAGATTATGAAGTAATCTGTGGTTAGGCACTTAGGTCTAATGAGTAAATTTAAAATGGTACGAAATGAAAAAAGTGATAAAGTAGGACATACCCAGCACCGTAGTGACGTCATGATTGGCCAAGTACTTGATGTACTCCGGTATGATGGAGAGGTTCAAATGTCCAGAGTCATCGATGGGCGCGAAGACAGGCGCTATTATTTCATAACTATCCTGTTGGTAATACAATACATTTGGTTTATACGAGTATGCCGCCTAAATACTAGTTAATAGAGAAAGTAAACGGCATCATGCAACTAGCAAGTATTCTAGTAAAACGGAGCTTTACAACTTTAAGACTCTTTGTAAGAAATAAAAAAAAATCTGTCCAGTATGCTACTAGAAAGGCAATAAATGCAAGCTCACGACTATATTCCCAAAGGGGTAAGACAGAGATATTCTGAAAACGCAGAACATTCACGTTTCACTAGTACCTATTAGTACCGAACCTCTTTCTAGTGTGACGGGTAGGTATTGAACTCGTCGTCGCTATTTATAATGAACGTTGGGTACAAATTGTACCGTATTGTACCGTACCTATAGTACAATACCTGTCTCGAAATTAAAACATACCGGTTTCTTCACGATGTTTTTCAAATCGTACAAACATTCAGAAAAACTCTGTAAATGAACGAGGTAATAATTTTTTTGCACTGTTCTCTATTTGGCTATCTTCTAATACATATCTATTTGTGGAAACTTCGCAGTAGTACTAGCATGCCATGCACGGCAAAGCGACAAAACCTTCATGCGCGCTCGCTTCATACGCAAAGTAACAAAGACAGAGGCATCTCGATTTTTTTCGTTTTCTCCGGAGTAGCATGCTAGGCCCACTGGTCTACCTAATATCAAAGTACTTAATCAATATTCTGCACTTTATGTTTCCCAAATAAGAATTCCATACAAATCTTTGATAAGTTATATGTCTCGATAGACAAGCGGAGCTATGAATGCGTTGAAAAAAATATCACCGAACTCTCGGTGATAAACCGTGTTGCTATACACGCAACAGAGATAAGTTGTATGACGCCTCACGCACACCAACTTAAGAAAGTTGACTACTTTTGTTTTAAACCGTAGAAGCGTGAGGCTCAATCTAGACACATACTTTGTCTAAGTAAATAATGTAAGTATTTCAATTTACCATTTCCAATTTATTTTCAACAACACTCAGATATTAAAGACAACTTTACTAGCCTAGATATGATATGAAACTAATAGAAATACGATATAGAGTAACTTTATATCATATGAAACTAAACCGCATGCACGCCCTAATTGCGGTTGCCATTAGAATGATGTTAAAACTAATTTTTTGAGACCGATTTAATGGGAAATTAATAAGTACCTGTTATGAATATATGACACAATATTTTACAACAACATTGGAATTAGCTAGAAGGGAAGACGGCCGGTGGACCGCGATAGTGGACAAAGGAGGCCAAAGGAAAGAGAGGCAGACCACCAGCACGTCTAGTATGATTTCTCTACACGCGCGCGACGCGCCTTCGCTGCATAGAAAATAACCTGTTTCCGTGCTTTTCGGAGAGTGAAAGCCGCGCTTGCCGCGACATGTAGTATAGTCGGGGAAATCTACGGATTTTTGTATGGAGTAGGTTGCATTAATTGCACTTTTGGAGATTCTTTTGGAATATACTATATACATACCTGAAAAACATACATTTTCAATAATCCCAGATTTTTTATTGTGTATTATTGAATAATGAAGACATTTACAAAACATGACATTTAGGTATGAACAAAAAATGGACAACTGGTGATTTTGTACAGGATAGCTTCGTTTAAAATGTTTTACTTATAACAATAATAATCCCCGGTTAATATCGTAAATTTGAGTAGATATTTAATATTTTGTAAGTCTTCACAAATTATAACCTCAAAACTAAATTGTTTACTGTTTGTTTGTACATATTTGCCTTGTGATAATTAACAGTCTCTTTTGCTAGTATGCTGCAAGAAATATCTTTAGAAATAAGCATGGGCTTTGTACATTAATATCGATTTTAAGGCATTTCTCAGGTTCCTGAGCCTGTATAGCCATGAAATCTCGACAAAAGTGTTACAAACTAACAGTAATATTAGTTCAAACACAATTTACTAAAGTGTCTTTAATGCAATCTCAAACCTTATTTTTCCTAGACTAGTATGGGAAAAAGCCGAGTCGCGCGCAAGTAGAGAAATCATGCTAGACGGTCAGCTCGTTTCTCCGATGACATTGATTGTTCTGACCCAGCCGAAAGGATTGCGGTCTTGAGTTTGTGTATGTGTGTAATTATTTATTTATCTACAATGTGCCCTTAGCGAATAATCTGTTTCATTATGATCGCGTATGTAATTCTGACTTAGGGAAGGGATTTGTGGGTATACAGGGTGAAATTGATATCATTAGCATCCTTTTAAACGAAGAGTCTGCCTACCCATCAAAATGAACAACTTTTACTATGTCACTTATATATTTACTGCGTCATTACGTGAGCATCATCGTAGCTAATACGCGTCTCGATAATTTGGTACAACGTTTCACACTGAACCAGAACGCCGATTTATGAGGGGTGAAAGGCCTAGTGGTTCAAACGAATATTTTCTGTGAGAAACGCGATTGCCCAGCCATCCAAAAAGTGCGCTGTCTGCCGTATTTTCGATTATAAAGAATTAATAAAAGTATTTAGATAAATATTTCTTAAAGATTTCACAAGATAAAGTAATGGTGAATATGTGAGTAAAATTCCAGTAAAAATAAACGGTTGCAAGTTATTCTAGTTTGAGAAAATAATGCTAAAAATGCGTTATTTTCTTAACTTTTCGAAAATAAATTCTATCGACTGAAGTAATTTCAATCGTGTATTCATTTATGATTTCACTACATAAGCTATCAAGAATACTGTGTATTTTTTCGTTTCGGTAACTTGTATAACAGATTGACCCCGGAGACCATGTCCACCAGGTTCCAGGGGGTCACTTTGCTCCAACGCGTAGCTAAGTACCTAAGCTAAATCTAAGTAAGTACTTATTAGGTATTAGTTTCACAGTTGGTCGATTGTCTTTATATTGTAGTTTCCAATGACTATATATGGACGAGCTATAAGGTTGTTTTATTTTGATAGGTAACATTCTTTTTGGTGATTAATGGTTACTGGCCCAGTGACCTTAAAAAAAGTAGGCCGCGGCCATTTGCAATAAAAAAAAAATCAATTTACTTTTGCTAAGATTTTTTCTTCTCGTTTCAGCCAGTGATATAATAATTTTAAAAAGTTGAATACATATAAAATCTCTTTTCAATTATAAAAGAAAGTAAAAAATCAAAGAAGTCTGTATGTGTGACGAGATTCCAGCAAGTCTACAGAGCGAGTCAGCGCTGATTCTTATCGACACGTGGCGATGCTACTAATTATTCTTAGATAACTCTACGACCAAAATAATCTACTCGAACGATGTACGTAAATCCTCTCGTTTCTTTTAAAATACACTGCAGCTTTTGTGTGTCATTTCTTGATTGTTTGCAGCATGAAGGAGGCGTTGGAAATTAAATAGGAGACTTTATCAACTGCCGTAATTAGTCAACAAACTTGCGTGGCTCCTATAGGTCATAGCAGGCTGGAAAACAGTTTGCGTCTCGGTGTTGCGTGAAACGGGTGTATTAAATAAAAATAAAATGACTAAATAATAACGAAAGACGACGAAAAAAAAGTTCGAATTTTAAAAACAAAATAAAAATGCAAAACGGGGTTTCAGAACGCAACCAAAGTGAAAACGCGCGGGAAAAAGAAAAACTTCAAAATGGCCGTGGAAATATTGCATCAGCTGATTTTAATAACAGTAATGTTGGAAATGGATGCAGTCCTAAAGTTGTCGCCAAGGTGAAGAAAGCAAGAAGCTTTATGGAGCTCTCTAATTCAACAACGAGTATCACGAATTCAACAACGAGTATCGCGAATTCTGTGAGAAGTTGGAGAAATGAAAGAAAAGTGCTTGTTATTTATACTGGAGGGACCATTGGCATGATGAAAAATAAAGATGGCGGTATGTTTGTTTTGAATTTATTTATTACTAGATTTTGCCCGCGACTTCGAGTGCACCGAGACTTTTTTTAGACCTTCCATACAAAAGTACGGAATAGCCGTTCGATTTTCTAAGAGAGCTCCAAATAATTATTCGTCGTTTTTTGACTCATGTTCCTTAGGGAAAGTACTTTAGTTTCATTGTACGAAACACCCTTAAAATTATGTTAGTACCTAATTAAAAACCCTAAAAAATTGGTCATCATCAGATCATTTTGCGTCATTAGATTGAAACAATAATTTCATTATTTTGATAGTTAATTTTAAGGCAAAAATGATTGGTTATCATTTCAGCAATGAATGAAAGCGCTAACGTGCTCATGGATACTTTTAAGAATCTTGTTTTGGTAGTACCTAAAGTAGGGTGACAGTGCCCGAGTGGTGGGTTGAGATCGAGTTCCGTAAATTTTAGATCTAATCAGTGTACACAGTAAACTGCATAACGAAGTTTGATCCTAATTCCAATATTAAGAAATTAAAGTCAAATTTATTTATCCTTATATGGAATGAAGCTGACGGTTTTTAAGAGGATGATCAGACTATCAAACCAATCAACTTTCTCTATGGGACCAACATCAAAATCGCGAAGAAAAAATAAGCTGTCCCTATGCGTTTGGGACGAACAGGATTGCAGTTTTTTATGGACCAGCTGCTTTATTTCTTGATTTCTACCATGGTCCTATAGAAAAAGTTGTTCAGTTTGATGGTCTAATCGTCCCCTTAAAAAACAGTCCGCATATTAAGAAGAACCCAATACAGGGTGTAACAAAACACCCCAGTAATACTTACTTACCGCAGACCATCAAACTGAACAACTTTCACTATAGAGCCAACTTCCAAACCGCGAAAAAAAAATCAGCTGTCCCATAAATTGAGCGATTTCGAAGTTGGCTCCATAGTGAAAGTTGTTAAGTTTGAACCACCCCCTTAAGTATTACTAAGGTGTTTTTTTACACTCTGTATACAGGGTGAAATTGATATCATTAGCATCCTTATAAACTAAGAGTCTACCTACTAAACTACTAATAAACGGAATAACTTTTACTGTGGGAGCAAACCGATTGTAGTAAAAAAAATCTGCAATCAATCAATCAATCAATATTGATTGATTTTTCATGTGCTTTACAAGATGTATAATACCAACTGCAAACCTATGCAACAGCAGATTTTTTTTATGCTCCTATTGCTTTGCTCCTATGGTAAAAGTTGTTCGGTTTGATGGGTAGACCCCTAGTTTAAAAGGATGCAAACTTTGACTATTTATATGTGGACTGGTTACGCGTGTAATTCTACTAACAAACATTTCTGACACTTTTTGCGGGGGACGAGGTAACATGAAATCCGCAACTTTCGATTTTATTCCCCATAACTTTAGATTTTAATTTTGAATGTCTAAAATCATGAAAAGTAGTCTCGTGTGAACCCCAAACGTTCTAAGTTCGAAGTTATTATTTCGCAATTATAGGCTGTCTCGTTTAGTGATAAGGTGTAAAATTGAATGTAAATGCACAAGATCAATTGTGGTTATACCGTGGCAGAGGGGAAATGCTACCGCAAGGCTAGTCCTTATAATAATTAGTCAAAGGATGCTAATGATATCAATTTCACCCTGTAGTAGTTATCACGTTATCAATCTTGTATAACGATATAATCTGAAACTTACACAATAAGTGGTGAAGCTTGTTATTAGGGTTGAATTAAACCTCATCTGGCAGCACGGAATCGCATTTTTTGACGCACCATCCTTTTCTATCGCTTAGGAACGTCATTTGCTTGAGCGAGAAAGATAGCGGGAATGTGATAGCGCGCGGCAGCGCTGGCAGTGTTCCCGAGCGACAGGAAAAGATGGAGCGTGAAGAAATGCGATTCCGTGCTGCTGCTGCCAGACGAGGCTCAACCCTTATTGTTCTAGGAAACTGTTAGAACCGAAACCCAAAATCCTCGTCGACCTTTGACTAATTATTATAAGGACTAGCCTTGCGGTAGCATTTCCCCTCTGCCACGGTATAAGCACAATTGATCTTGTGCATTTACATTCAATTGTACACCTTATCACTAAACGAGACAGCCTATAATTGCGAAATAATAACTTCGAACTTAGAACGTTTGGGGTTCACACGAGACTACTTTTCATGATTTTTAACATTCAAAATTAGAATCTAAAGTTATGGGGAATAAAATCCAAAGTTGCGGATTTCATGTTACCTCGCCCCCCGCAAAAAGTGGCAGAAATGTGTGTTAGTAGAATTACACGCGTAACCAGTCCACATATAAATAGTCAAAGAAAGGAAGGCTTGTTATAACTGTTCTGGGAACCTCTATGACCAAAATAATCTACTCGAACGATGTATAAAAATCGTCTCGTTTCTTTTGAAATGCACTGCAGTTTGGGTTTGTGGTTTATTGATGGTTTGCAGTGTCAATGAAGCGTTGGAAATTGCATTGGAGACTTTATGAACTGCAATAGTCAGTCAAGAAACATGTTCCACTTCTATAGGTACCAGCTGGAAATCCTGAAGGTCACATCCGATAGGAAACAATTTGATCCGTCAGGAGCATAAGTGTCGTGGTGACCAGCTGAGGCCGATTTCTGCCCTTTTGGCAGATTTGACTATCCAATTTTAATTTAGGCAGATTATCGGTCAGTTGCACGTACGTTCATTAAAGTTAATCCTCCATTAAATCTCTTGCTAGCTTTTACAACGTCAACAAGACAAAAAGTGACAGCAAGAGATTTAATGGAGCATTAACTTTAAGGGTATATTATTGTTGGCGCGCTCCATACAAACGAAGTCTGCTTATATTTTCAATACTAACCAATGAATTTTTCAGTGATTTTTTTCCGGAACAATCCAGAAAGTAATCTCTAGCATCTTGTCATATTTTCGTTAAAATTTATAGTTTTAAAGTTATCAAAGATTTCCATACAAAACTTAAATTAATCCTACCATTGAAACTGTATATTTTAACGAAAATCGGATATAAGTATAGAAATTTGTTTCTTGACTGTTTCTGCAAAATTTCATTTACTTTTATTGGTTAGTATTGAAAATATCACCAGACTTCGCATTTACGCATTCTGAATAAACTTCTCTTAATGAACGCACGTACAATACGTATATTTGGCAGATTTGAGAATATTTTATCTTAGTCTTTTACATTTTTAAAGAACAAGAAAATGTGTTATATTAATAAAAATTACGGACATTTGTAGGAAATCATTTTACAGACCTAGAAACTTACCGTTCCAAGGCAGTCTCTAGAAGCGCATTTCCTGATAATTATCTTTTAATGTTTGTACGCCATATAATTATGATAAATTATGTCTCAATTTTAAGGTCCATATTCTTATTGGCGTAAAATCATTTCGGATATTGAATTATTAAGTAGGTACTACTATTTACCCTACCAATTTTTTTTGTAGGAAACCTGCTTGCTTCAATATCGAGGCATGTATTGTACCCACTGTCCATTATGTGGCGACGGGCTCACCCCCCGTCACCCTGGACAGAGTTTCGGTACTACTGGTGAAACGTAGATGTTCTGAGGTTTCAGAATATCTCTAACCACCCCCTCGGGGAATATAGTCGTGAGCATATGCTTATGCTACTACTATTTCGAAGTTTTTGTTTTCATCTTATTTTTTCTTTTCGCAAAGGAGATGATTAAAAAGATGGGATCCAAATTTACATAACTAATATAAAAATTAAGATAATATGAAGGGAACTTGGAAGCATAAAAAGGTAAAAATAATAAGTGTTTTTTTGTTGTTATTTTTCACCCCCATGGACACACTATAATATTATATGGCCCTTCTTAATATGCAGACAGTTTTTCAAAGGGATGACGATCACACATCAAACTGAACCACTTTCTCGATAGTATATAGCAACCAACGTCGAAATCGCGTAAAAAATTCAGCTGTTCCATACAAAACTGCAATCCAAATCAACCTAAAAAACCAAGACCCAGACAGCAGTTTTTTCCAGATTTCGACGTTGGGTCCATAGAGAATGTATTGATGATCTTGATGACTTTGATGATCTGATTCTCTTAAAAAAACCTTCAGCATTTTATAAGTTAAACACTTTATCCATAGTGAAAGTTGTTCAGTTCGATGGTCTGAAGTACCCCCCTTAAGTATAGTATATGGCATTTTCTCTTTAGAGTTCCGCAGATTTTGGCGGATTTTCAGCTTGTGTGGCAGAGTCTATAATTTTCCAATGGTTACACTTAGGAGTTTGCTTCTTTCATCCAGACCGTAAACAGTTTACGTCTCGGTGCTGCCTAAAACGGGTGTAGCCCCTAGCCATGAGTTATTCTATGCCCTAGCCATAGAAAACTAAAATTTTGACCAACCAAAGTGAAGAAAGAAGGAGCTTTATGGAGCTTTCGAAATCAATAATGGGTATCACGAATTCTATGAGAAGTTTAGGACGAAATGACGGAAAAGTTCTTGTTATTTATACGGGAGGGACCATTGGCATGATGAAAGATAAAGATGGTGGTATGTTTAATTAGAGTTTATTCTTTTTTTTATATAACAAGGTTTTCAATTCGTCTGCATGTTTTTTCAATACTTTTCATGTATCTATGTTCCACGCAAGAAGATTAAAATTACACGGTAATCTCTCTGCGACGGCTGCGCGCTAACAATGATCTGTTTCTATTCGTCGATTGATTTCGCGCCTGACGCATGACCATTGGACTGCATGGCAATCAATTTCCCTCTGTAACAGAGAGCCACAAGGTTGTTTATATTTCGCGAAATGTTAGTCACTGTCTGCGCGAACTAAGCCACGGTTTATACAGAAGAGACGTGTGGCTGTGGTGGATAATCTAAGTAACACAATATAAACCTTATAGTACTGAGCATAGCGCCGTTTTTGTCGTAAAGGAGAATCGAGCCCGCGCCTCCAGGTGACGTCGCCTGGAGGCTATCCTCCACCTCCACTCGTCTCTTCTGTATAAACCGCGCCTAAGATTGACGAGCGGAATTATTATCCTAGTCGTACCTACTGTTACCTCCTTCGTGAAAATCCATGTCTCTGCTCCGTAGCTCGTAGTTGAGCACCGACAGATAATAAATAACATTAAACGTTTATTCTTCTCCACACAGTTATTAATAACATAATGGTCTTAAAATTATAGGTACAATTTTTTTATGTGTAGACCGGTGTTTGTCACCTAGAAACTAAGGAATTGTGTTATAGCCACCAGGCCTCCACCCGGACGTAATTGAAACTAAGGAGATTTTAAATTATAGACAAACAAAAGAAAAAGAAATAATGTACCTAACTCTAAGAGGAAGGATCTCTCTTTAAGACTAGAGTGAGCCATACCAATTGTAAAGGGTCCACTTTTTTTGACGTTTAGGTTTGTGTGTGTGGTGTCGGACAAAAGGTACCAAGTGACATATGGCCTTATGTTTATGGTCACTTTTCACACACACTAGCTCAAAAAAAAGTGGACAGCCGCATATACAAATATCTATAGTTCCATTTCCTTCTACTATTAAAGGTACGTCATAAGACAAAAGAGACCAACTACAATCGTAAATTTATGCCGACTCTATGGAGATCCTTCCTCTTAGACCTAACTAAAAAAAAAAAGTTGGAAAACTAAATTAAAAAGAAAAATTATCTTGATCATATAAGAAAGTTGTTCTATAATAGTCTAGGAAAAATAAGGTTTGAGATTGCATTAAAGACACTTTAGTAAATTGTGTTTGAAATAATATTACAGTTAGTTTATAACACTTTTGTCGAGATTTCGTGGTTGTATAGGCTCAGGAACCTGAGAAATACCTTAAAATCGATATTAATGTACAAATGGAAAGCTTAGTTCTAAAAATATTTCGACCAGCATACCAGCAACAGAGACAGTTAATTATCAAAAGGCAAATTTAATGTGTAAAAACAAACAGTTAATAATTTAGTTTTGAGGTTATAATTTTTGAAGACTTACAAAATATTAAATATCTACCCAAATTAACGATATTAACCGTGGATTATTATTGTTATAAGTAAAACGTATTGAACAAAGCCATCCTGTACAAAATCACCAGTTATCAATTTTTTGTTCATACCTAAATTTAATGTTTTGTAAATGTCTTAATTATTCAGTAATACAACATAAAAAATCGGGGATTATTGAGAATTTATGTTTTTCAGGTATGTATCTACTATATTTCAAATTTTCACCAAAAGTGCAATTAATGCAACCTACTCCATACAAAAATCCGTAGATTTCCCCAACTATAATCTTAACATGCACTGCAATGTTGATTTTCTATCACTATTTAATTATTTCCAGTTTTAACTGATAACTAGCTTACTACTCGCTAGCGAGTTTACTCTTATCATGGTTCCGATGTAATTAACGTTATCTTATCGTCACCGGAAGAATAGATTTCTAGTGTCATTAAATGATGCATTTATTAAAATAGAAAACTGTTGATGAACATGATTAACTTTTACCTCATCGTCATTAACCTCCAGTCTGTTTATGGTTCCGTATCCAAAGGATGCCAACCGGACCCTATTTATAAGTTTGCGCTATCTGTCTGTCTGTCTCCCCTACCTATAAATGGCTGTATCTTTTGAACTAAAATAGCCAGACGGTTGCAAATTTCACAGAATATGCCTTATTTTTTGGCAGATTTGATAATAAATAACAAAAACAAACAAAAAGTAATTGTGGTCCCCAATCCCCATACAAGAAACGATTTTTTAAACGTTTTTTATTTTTGCTCTATCATAAAAACGGTAATACATACAATAAGCTTGGTGTGATTAGATTATAGCGCATACTCTAATTAGTCGGGGAAATTTACGGATTTTTGTATGGAGAAGGTTGCATTAATTGCACTTTTGGTGATAATTTGGAATATAGTAGATACATACCTGAAAAACATAAATTGTCAACAATCCCCAATTTTTTATTGTGTATTATTGAATAATTAAGACATTTGCAAAACATTAAAATTTAATGGTATGAACAAAAAATGGAAAACTGGTGATTTTGTACAGGATGTCTTCATTCAATACATTTTACTTATAACAATAACCCTTTAATATCGTAAATTTGAGTAGATATTTAATATTTTGTAAGTCTTAAAAAATTATAACCTCAAAACTAAATTATTTACTGTTTGTTTGTACACATTAAATTTGCCTTGTGATAATTAACTGTCTCTTTTGCTAGTATGCTGGAAGAAATATCTTTCGAAATAAGCTTGCCCTTTGTACATTTATATCGATTTTAAGGTATTTCTCAGGTTCCTGAGATAATATAACCATGAAATCTTGACAAAAGTGTTATAAACTAACAGTAATATTATTTCAAACACAATTTACTAAAGTGTCTTTAATGCAATCTCAAACCTTATTTTTCCTAGACTAAATGTAAAACAAGAAAATATTACATCAAGTGTTTTCGGGCTTGTTTTTCGGTATTTATTAAATTAAAAATTTTCGGTACCTAATATTGTATGGTGGTATGGAACCGTCCGTACGCGAATTCGACTCGCACTTGGCCGGTATTTTCTATTATTTGTAGTCGGCGGCGGCGCGCCGGCGCAACAATTCATATTAGAAGAGCTCTGACTGTGTCTGTTCTATAAGTAGGTACACACAGATAATTATGCACAGGGTCCAACTTAATGTTGAGACCATCAAACTGAACAACTATCGGACCAACATCGGTAATCGCGGAGAAAAAATCTGCTGAGCCCTTACATTTGGGTCGAGTTATGTACGGAACAGAAGTTTTTTTTTCGAGATTTCGACTGGTCCCATGGATAAAGTTGTTCACTTTCATGGTCCGAAAAAGGACCCTATCAAACAGCCGCCGTGGTGGTCCAGTGGCGAGTAACCTTGCCTGCCGTGCAGGAGGCGATGGTTCGATCCCCGTACAGACCGACTCGTACCAATGACTTTTTCGGAATTTATGTACGATTTATAACACCACTGGCTTTTCAGTGAAGGAAAACATCGTGAGGAAACATGCATGCTTCAATTTCGAGGCACGTATTATACCCACTGTACACGGGCTCACCCCCGTCACACTGGACAGAGTTTCGGTACTACTGGTGAAACGTGGATGTTCTGAGGTTTCAGAATATCTCTGACTACCCCCTCGGGGAATATAGTCGTGAGCATATGCTATGCCTATCAAACAAATATGTTTAAACAAACACTGGTTTGAGTGCTAATCTGTTATTGTTTTCAAAATCTAGTTTTAATTATTATAAGTAGGTAGTGATTTTCCTTAACAATGTTATCAAATCAGTATTATCAACTCGTAAAACCATTATCAAATTAGTAAACTTCTTTCTTCGTATTATTTACAATCACAATAAACACGGAAATAAAATTACATCTTTGACTATTTATATGTGGACTGGTTACGCGTGTAATTCTACTAACAAACATTTCTGCCACTTTTTGCGGGGGGCGAGGTAACATGAAATCCGCATCTTTGGATTTTATTCCCCATAACTTTAGATTCTAATTTTGAATGTTTAAAATCATGAAAAGTAATCTCGTGTGAACCCCAAACGTTCTAAGTTCGAAGTTATTATTTCGCAATTATAGGCTGTCTCGTTTAGTGATAAGATGTAAAATTGAATGTAAATGCACAAGATCAATTGTGCTTATACCGTGGCAGAGGGGAAATGCTACCTCAAGGCAAGTCCTTATAATAATTAGTCAAAGAATTACGTACGTAAAGGTCACATAATAATATGCAATTGGAACTATACAGGGTCCAACTTAATTTGCTGTCGATTTTTAAGAGAGTGATCAGTCAGACCATCACACTGAACAACTTTCACTATGGAGCCAATATCGAGAACGCAAAAAAAAATTATTTCCCTTACATTAGAGTCGAGTCGCTCCGGTACTGCAGTTTTGTATGAAACAGCAGATTTTTTTTTCGCGATTTCCAAGTTAGCTCCATAGTGAAAGTGGTTCGGTGTGAGATGGTCTGAAGCACCCCCAAGACGTACCCGCCCGGGAACACGATTCTCCATACTAATCGACGTGAACGAGCGTGTGGCTCCGGACAGAATTTAGCCGTTTTCTTTGAAAAATGAGATGAATAATTATGAATTTTCAAAAAATAAGAAAACCAAATCATTCTATGTTGTATTGTGAAGTATATAGTAAATTGTCATTTTCTTCCGATCAACAATGTAAGAGTAAAATGGTTACAACTGAAAAAAAGGGGTCGCCCCAGTTTTATGAATTAAAATAGATTTCGAGAAAAACCAAATCACTTCTCATGTAGTGTAGAATGTTCAGTTTTGTTTTTTGCTTAAAATGTGCCAGAGTTAATGTATAAAATGGTTACAAAGTTACCAAATTTTAAGGTAAAATCGGGCGGTAGAGCCTTAAGTATTACTATGGTGTTTTGTTAAACCCTGTATACCTACTTACAAAACATTTTTCAACAGCGCTGAAGCCACAAAAGGGTGTCTTTGAGAACCTGATCAGAGGATATCCTCAGCTTCACGACAGCGCTCTGTGGAGGCAGAGGCTCAGCGAGCAAGGCTTCGACGCTTCCTACCTCGTTTTGCCAGGTTTGTTAATTATAATAGAAGCTTAGACTCCTAATATGAGGACAAGTTACGCGTGTAATTCTACTAAGAAACATTTCTGACACTTTTTGCGGGGGGCGAGGTAGCACGAGATACGCAACTTTGAATTTTATTCCATTAGTTTAGATTCTAATTTTGAATGTTAAAAATCATGAAAACCAGTGTCGTGTGAACCCCAAACGTCATAAGTTTGAAATATTGTTCCACATTTATAGGCTGTCGCGTTTAGTATTGTATCTAAATGCGTAAGATCTTTTGATCTTGCACGTTGGCAGAGGGGAAATGCTAAGGCGAGGCGGGTCCGTATATAATTCGTCTAAGAATAGAAGGTACAAGAAGAAATTGTACGTGTTTTATAAGATTCCCTCAAAAACAAATTAAAAAAATGTTCTGGCAGGTTTCGTATTTTTTTCGGGAGATAAATTTTTGTTTTCAATTATGGTATTGTTTCCAACTTTCTTTGAGTTCACGCGGAGAAAAATATCTGGCATAGTTAGGTATGGTAGCACAAATTTTTTTTTTGTTCTGACAGGTTTGCTCCCTTGGTTTGTAAAAGTTGTTTAGTTTGATGGGTAGAGTATGTGGTTTAAAGGTTATTGATACTTTTCATTACCCCCTGTATATTTGTTGACCATTATCTATTTTAGCAGACTTTACTAGAAAATAGCACACCTTACTAGAATAAATAGACTTACACTCAGTTGCAGAAACGCTCATTAGAGTTAATCCTCCATTAAACCTCTTGCTAGCTTTTACTACATCAACAAGACAAAAAGGGACAGCAAGAGATTTAATGGAGGATTAACTCTAATGAGCGTTTCTGCAACTGAGTGTTAATAGAATAATCGCCTTATAACAAAAAAAAATTGTAAAGTCTGCTAATATACTTAAAAACTTTTTACATATCTACTAGATATTTTTCTCCATGCAATGTAGTACCTATTGAGTGAAATATTTTTTTTTGCTATGATAATCAATGATTATTATTTCACAGATGCGAAAGACTCAGAAATGACAATTCTATACAAAATTCTCGAATATGAGAAACTATTGGACTCGTCTGATATGACTGAAGCAGAATGGGTACTGATAGCTCAAGACATTATGGTAAGTCAGGCATTCATCATTAGCTTCATTCACAATACAAAATTCTGTCAGTAGACTTGAATCTGAACATAAAAATGCCTTAATTTTAAAGATATTACCAGACACCCAAAGAGCATTCTTGTGAAACACGCCAAAAACCCACTCTGATGCACCAACATGATGTTTTGCCCGCTAATGTTCCGCCAAAAAGTGATCTGACAATAAAGGTGCAAATCAAAATAAAGACAGCACACACAGATACCCAAAAGCTTTCACTTCTCTGCCCAAACTACCACTACTAACGACCTAGTGAGATTCCGAAAATGGTGACCGCGACATGATTACGAAACCTACAATAAAATCGATAAATAAATTACGCAGGAATTCCATAATCTCAAAATCGGTTCCTTTCCCAAATCCGCCGTCCGCCGCATCGGCCGTTGGCCGCGATCCGCGCGCGTCAGTCGCATTGCCCGCTGGCATCGGAAGTCCACCTTTAAAAATGCTACATTTACAATTTATGTGCCTTATGTAAATAGTGTTTGAATCAATTCTTCCCTTAGTAACAATATGACTTGACAATTCTACGTGTCATATTTTTACACCCAGTTCATTGTCCCCAGCAGCATCCCAGTATTGCATAGTCTGATCTATTATTCTGAAATGAGTATATTTTCAGAAATACTATGAACTGTACGACGGCTTCGTTGTCCTGCACGGTACAGACACTCTCTCCTACACTGCATCAGCTCTGTCGTTCATGTTCGAAAATATCGGCAAATGTGTAGTCCTCACTGGTTCACAGGTAAACTTTCATTACCTACTTTTTTAATTTAATGGCCTTCTGCATTTCTGTCAACGGTTGGTTTTAGGAGCGAAGAAAGAAGATAATAAAAGAAAGAATGTGCATGATCTACGCAACCATCTGCGAAGCCCGCTTTGATGTTATTCCTAGGCAAAGAGTGCATGCTCTCGCGAAAAAGCTTGAAAGGGAGCCAGATACCTACCTACTCCACGCTGGGTCCGCGTGGAGTAGGTAGTGTAGAGTAGTCAGTGCGTGATTGGGGAATTAAAGTTTGTAGTCAAATGCTATCATAGCCCGGCGTGTCATCCGTCAGGTCAAAGGCCTACCAATGCAACTTAAAAATCGGCCGTACCAGTTTAAACATCGAGTGTTTGGTCTTCTTGTAACTGTGTTATTAGAATACTATTAATAATCTTTGACTGCTCGATTACTCTCAACAGATACCAATATTCGAGCCCCGAAGCGATGGGACAGACAATTTCGTGTCTTCACTCATCATTGCTGGTAGTCTCAACATTCCTGAAGTGACAGTGTTTTTCGGCAGTAAGCTTTTTAGAGGAAACAGGTATATAACATTCTGATTATAATTATAACTTCCAATACTTGGCATAGCATATGCATACGACTGTATTCACTGAGGGGTACTCAGATATTCTGAACGTCCATGTTTCACTAGTAGCGTGAACGCTTCAGTGTCACTTCTTGCAAATGGGAAAAACTGGCAAGAAGAGGTAAGTGAGGCGATACTGAGTGACTGCGGGAGAGGATAACATCATTGCCTACTGTTTTATGCCACCCGTTTGCCACGAGTGAAATAAAAATTGGCGGGGGCAGGTAGTGCTCGTACCGTAACTCTGTATGCAGTACAGGAACCCGATTGCGCTAATTTAAAACATCGAAGTTCTATTCTTATCTAATTTCAGTTCTAATCATTGCAATCATATTACTATTCAACTGTGCTGAATTCTGCATCGCGCTAAAATCTATGTAACCTGACAGCCTTTAACGTCTGAGCGATCTGTCAAAACGGCTCTAACGGCTCTAACGGCTGTCAAAACGGCTCTAACGGCTGTCAAGAGCAGTACCGCGATTAGCGCAATACCAAAATTGTCAAAAGTTATGGTTCGTACGTAGTCCAATCACGGTTCAATCGCCGAATATTTACCGCGATCGCAGCCAAGTACGATCAGGAAAATAATTCCGCTCGGCAATCTTCGTTTGCGCAGAGCAGACCCGAGTCCCCGCCAAAACCCGTAGTCATTTAGTAATCAAAGGGTGCAAAGTCAGATAGCAGCGAAATGGACGCGAAAACAATTGGCCAATAGCGACAAGGCATTGAAGGCACATCCTGATTGGTCAATATAAGTTTCGCGCTCTATTAAAATTTGTCAACTGCGCAGGTACATCGATGAGACTTATAAAGGACAAGGAAATTGAAGAATGCAGGTTTCCTCACTACAGGCTGTATCAAACCACCCTAGTAATACTTAAGGGAATTCTATCCAGTAGGGCTAGCCTAGCATGTCATGCACGATAAAGCGTCAAAATAGAGCTCAATCAATGTAGACCATCGAACTGATAAACTTTTCTCTATGGGACCAACATCGAAATAGCAAAAAAAATAACTTTTTCATACAAAGCTGCAATCCTACTCGAGACAAATGCATAGGAGAAAATATTTTTTTCCTATTTCTCTTTTGGTCCAATAGTAAAAGTTGTTGAGTGTCATACTCAGCATATTCAATCCTTCACGGGAGATCCAGTGGCGTCTGGTGTTACTCCATTTAAAACTTCTCTCAGCTCAATTAATTGATGTTTTGTTTACTCCAGTTGTGTTTAAGTGACCTTTGGATGTCTTTTGATAACGATTTATATCCTTATTGTCATTTCTTTATTATACTAAGACGTGCGGGGTTTCCCAGCCGGTTTTGAGAGGCCACTTGGGTTCAATAATTTTCTCCGCAACATAAGTTATCCTACTGAGTAATATGTCACTGGACCTAAAGGTTGCACGACAAAGCGGCAAAATAGAGCTCAATCAATGTATATTTTTCCCATTATTTGCCGCCCCAAGTGCCGCTCGGGGCATTTGCCTATGCCCCCTCCCCCCTCCCCCCCTCTGCTACTAAATCGGTATTATGCTCTTGAAATAGTTTTTCCTTGAGAATCATCCATTCAGTAAGACTTCCTTAGTATTTCTGTCGTATATCGAAGAACATTTTATTTCTTTGTAGATTCACAAAAATTTTGAAAAATGTTAATTGTATCTGCATTTGGTCCCATAATCTTATGCTGATAAGCACATAGGTAGTCAATCAATTACCATATATTCAGTTTCCGACGTATAAAAGCGAGTCAGGCATTAACGGGAGATTTTGCAATAAAAGGAGGAAAGTCGCATACCTCGGTTAAATCTTGAGGAATGAGCGACACTAACTGCTCCAGACTGTAATAATGGGCAAAAGAAACGACGTCGGTAGAACGCCCTGACTTGCGAACTTGAAGGTAGGTATGATAGGCATTTCCAGCATTGAATGAAATTTGGTGGAGATGACTTCCAACTTCCAGTAACGGACGGGAACCCAAAAAAGGCGTGGAAAATATTTTTCAATTACGAATCAGCACTAACTTCACGATATGCTTTCCAGAACAAGAAAGATCTCAGCAAATAATCTCTACGCATTTCACTCTCCGAACTGCGTGCCGTTGGTCGAAGTCGGCATAGACCTGGAGGTGAACAAGAAGGCGATATTCAAGCCGACTGTCATCAAGAAGTGCAATCTGCACGCTAAGCTGACGAAGAACGTTGGGTTGTTGAGGATATTCCCCAGTGTTAGCTCTGAAGTGTTCAAGGCTTTCTGTCAACCTCCTATTGAAGGTAAAAGGTGTTTTTATTTTTTGTAAAAGTCGTTCATCACTAGTACTCATGTCATGTTACGCGCAATATCCGCAAAGCCGTATTGTCAGCAATTCTTGTAAATTGTCGACATTTAACTGGCAGCTTTCGCAAAGTCGGCTGAGATAATATTATGTCTAATGTTATGTTATGCACGTTAAGTCGTTGGTCTCGGCTACTATCTCTGATGGTACGAGCCGTTACATAAAAACCACGTCAGAGGCCGTAAGGTGGTCTATCTCACCGATCCCCGCTACCAAACCGCTGCGTAGCCCCAGCAACATCATATGCCGAATTCCGTACCTCTCCGGGTGCCCCTAGATTGGTTGCTTAAGTTCATTCATTTTTCTCGGTAGACCTTTCGTGGTCCCTCCAATAGTCCGCAGTAAAAAACAGTTACTGCTCCCTGAGCAACGCTGTATTAGTCATATAAAAAAAAGTAAGGCTGTCTGAAAAAACTCTGACGCAAGGGCTTGTTGCCCACACGATAAGAAGATAGTTGGCATTGTCAGTAGGTACACACTTGGTACTCCTACTCTGGCGTTGAACAAAGTTGATTTGTTTCACCACGGCTGCACATCGATGTCGGGAGCTCACTGCCTACAAAAGCGGCGCTTTCCAGTACGCGATCGCCACTCGAGAACTCTTCGGCTCCATCGCATCGCATTGCCACTTTAGTTTAACAATTCTTTGGGCTATGTCAGCTACTCTGGTTCTTCTGCGTATCTCTTCATTTCTGATTCGATCTTGCAGAGAAGTTCCTAGAATACCCCTCTCCTTTGGGCGACTTTCAGCCTTTTCATGAGGCCTTGACGACCACGTCTCTGTTTCATATGTCATCACTGGCATTACACACTGTTCACTTTCGTCTTGAGACACTGCGGTATTTGGGAAGATACTACGTAGCTGCCCGAACGCTGTCCAGTCTAAATCTTATTTTCTCCTAATCTAAGTAAAAACAAAATGAACGATAACGTCGACAGGTGTGGTGCTGGAAAGCTACGGCGCCGGTAACATACCGTCAAACAGGCAGGACATATTCGAGGAGTTGAAGCATGCCGTGAGTCGCGGCGTCATATTCGTCAACATCACACAGTGCAACACCGGCTCCGTATCACCTCTGTACGCTACTGGAAGGGTGAGTTTACATCGATAATGCCTGACCTTTTAAGGGTATATTACCGTTGGCGCGCTCCATGCAAACGAAGTCTGGTTATATTTTCTATACTAACCAATTAAAGTCAATGCAATTTTGAAGTAATAATCTAGAAACAAATCTCTATGCTTGTATGATGGTCCGATTTTCGTTAAAATATACAGTTTCAAACCTAAGATTAATTTAAGATTTGTATAGACATTTTTGAGGCCCTGTAGCAGCTGCTGCAGCGTTCGGGATAAACTTCTATTAAACTGTAACGCTAATTAGTTACCTACATACATTATTGGGCCCTTTTTAGTTTGCTGACGGTTTGTGACGGGAATGATCAGACTATCAAACTGAAAAACTTCCTGTACGGGACCAACATCGAAATCGCAAAAAAAATATCAACTGTCCCATATATTTGGGTCGAGTAGGACTGTAGTTTTGTATGGGACAGCAGATATTTTTTTCGCGATTTCGATGTTAGTCCCGTACAAGTTGTTTGATTGTCTGATCATCCCCTTAAAAACCGTCAGCATATTAAGTTGGACCCTTTACATAAACTCACGACCATAATCCCTTGCATGGTAGTCAGAAACCTTGCTACAACTGCCAATCATCTTCTAAAGCATGCAGTTATAACAAGGTTCGCTTTTGGCATATTTAAGGTATCAGGGAGGAAGGAATGGCGGCAAGTTAGTTGGAGAAAAATAAAATTTTCTTGTTTGACCTGTTTACTTACGTTTTAAGCATCCTGTTCGATATATGTATCGAATATTTAATTTCAGTCCCTGTATATACAACGTAAATGAGTTAACGCAAAACTAGAAAGAAGTTTGTTTCGAATCGAGAGCAGAATCGAATTGTCATGTTTTCAACATAGGTTTTTTTTTTCAAAAAATAAATAATATGTTTCTAAAATTTAAAATTTACGGAATCGATCTCAACCCACCGCACGGGCACACTCACCCTGCTTACTACCAAATCAAGATTCTTAAAATGTATCCACGAGCATGTTAGCGCTTTTATTCATTGCTGAAATGACAAATAATTTTTACCTGAAAAATTTTAATGCGAATAACTTTAATTGTAACTATCACAATAATGAAATTATTGTTTCAATCTAATTATTTTGTTATAAATCAGTTGGGGTGTATGAGGTTTTGCGCTTATATAATTAACACGATGATGCTATATTGTTGTAGTCACCATAATACAAGTCCAGGACAGAGTCTGGTACCAATTTTAAATATTATGTCTAGATAATTTGTGTGACAATGTCCAAGATATATTTTGTTGTCCCCTTGGACGAGGGCTTAGTGATGACTTTGGTCTTTTGCAGTATTTGGCAGAATTCGGCGTGGTTTCTGGCTACGACATGACGCCTGAAGCGGCACTTACAAAACTGTCATACGTTCTATCAAAGAATGAACTTAGTTATGAACAGAAGAAAGAGGTAATTATTACATACATTATAATTTCAAAGTGCACAAAACAAAATTTTTAGTTATACACGGTGTAATTAAAGGGGTGCTTCAGACCATCAAACTGAACATCTTTCACTATGGAAATAACCAAAAGGGACCAAAATTAAAATAGCGTGAAAAAAATATTCTGTTTTATATCATTTTGGTCGAGTAGCTATTTAATTTTCTTGAAATAGCTGTTTTTTTTTTCGCGATTTAAATATTGGTCTCATAGTGAAAGTTGTTCAGTTTGATGGTCTGAAGCACCCGCTTAAGTATGTAACGCATTTAAGTTTGCACCCTATACAGTTATAATTTCTTTTCAGATGATGTCAACCAATATAAGGGGGGAACTGACAAACACATCGTCCGTGACAATGGAAAAAGATGTAAGTTTAAAATCTTATTAACGCTTTACATCAATATTTAACTCCCTCAAAGGAGTCAAAAATACCCATATTTTCAAGTGGATCATTAATACATGAATGTATTCTTCATTAGGATAACACCTTAATAGACGCCCTAGCATCGAGCCTGAACATCCAATCACCTAAGAAACTGATAGAAGTGACAGAGAAGGTGTTCAGCGCTTTACTTCTGTACGCCATCGAGCACGGCGACGATGTGGCTGTCAAGAAGATGTTAGGTGAGTTTGTGCTTACTCAGAAGCTGATAGAAGCGGCAGTTAAGATGTTAGGTGAGTTTGTGCTTACTAAGAAACTAATAGAAGTGACAGAGACAGTGTTCAGCGCTTTACTTCTGTACGCCATCGAGCACGGCGACGATGTGGCTGTCAAGAAGATGTTAGGTGAGTTTGTGCTTACTAAGAAGCTGATAGAAGCGGCAGGGAAGATGTTAGGTGAGTTTGTGCTTACTAAGAAACTAATAGAAGTGACAGAGACAGTGTTCAGCGCTTTACTTCTGTACGCCATCGAGCACGGCGACGATGTGGCTGTCAAGAAGATGTTAGGTGAGTTTGTGCTTACTCAGAAGCTGATAGAAGCGGCAGTTAAGATGTTAGGTGAGTTTATGCTTCCTAAACAACTGATAGAAATGACATAGAAGGTGTTCAGCGCATCACTTCTGTACGCCAACGAGCACGGCGACGATGTGGCTGTCAAGAAGTTGTTAGGTGAGTTTGTGCTTACTAAGAAACTGATAGAAGTGACAGAGAAGGTGTTCAGCGCTTTACTTCTGTACGCCATCGAGTACGGCGAGGACGTGGCTGTCAAGAAGATGTTAGGTGAGTTTGTGCTTACTAAGAAACTGATAGTAGTGACAGAAAAGGTATTCAGCGCTTTACTTCTGCTGTCAAGAAGATGTTAAGGTGAGTTTGTGCTTACTAAGAAACTGATAGAAGTGACAGAGAAGGTGTTCAGCGCATCACTTCTGTACGCCATCGAGCACGGCGACGATGTGCCTGTCAAGAAGTTGTTAGGTGAGTTTGTGCTTTCTAAGAAACTGATAGTAGTGACAGAAAAGGTGTTCAGCGCTTTACTTCTGCTGTCAAGAAGATGTTAAGGTGAGTTTGTGCTTACTAAGAAACTAATAGAAGTGACAGAGACAGTGTTCAGCGCTTTACTTCTGTACGCCATCGAGCACGGCGACGATGTGGCTGTCAAGAAGATGTTAGGTGAGTTTGTGCTTACTAAGAAGCTGATAGAAGCGGCAGGGAAGATATTAGGTGAGTTTGTGCTTACTAAGAAACTAATAGAAGTGACAGAGACAGTGTTCAGCGCTTTACTTCTGTACGCCATCGAGCACGGCGACGATGTGGCTGTCAAGAAGATGTTAGGTGAGTTTGTGCTTACTCAGAAGCTGATAGAAGCGGCAGTTAAGATGTTAGGTGAGTTTATGCTTCCTAAGCAACTGATAGAAATGACATAGAAGGTGTTCAGCGCATCACTTCTGTACGCCAACGAGCACGGCGACGATGTGGCTGTCAAGAAGTTGTTAGGTGAGTTTGTGCTTACTAAGAAACTGATAGAAGTGACAGAGAAGGTGTTCAGCGCTTTACTTCTGTACGCCATCGAGCACGGCGATGACGTGGCTGTCAAGAAGATGTTAGGTGAGTTTGTGCTTACTGAGAAACTGATAGTAGTGACAGAAAAGGTGTTCAGCGCTTTACTTCTGCTGTCAAGAAGATGTTAGGTGAGTTTGTGCTTACTAAGAAACGGATAGAAGTGACAGAGAAGGTGTTCAGCGCTTTACTTCTGTACGCCATCGAGCACAACGACGATGTGGCTGTCAAGAAGATGTTAGGTGAGTTTGTGCTTACTAAGAAGCTGATAGAAGCGGCAGGGAAGATGTTAGGTGAGTTTGTGCTTACTAAGAAACTAATAGAAGTGACAGAGACAGTGTTCAGCGCTTTACTTCTGTACGCCATCGAGCACGGCGACGATGTGGCTGTCAAGAAGATGTTAGGTGAGTTTGTGCTTACTCAGAAGCTGATAGAAGCGGCAGTTAAGATGTTAGGTGAGTTTATGCTTCCTAAGCAACTGATAGAAATGACATAGAAGGTGTTCAGCGCATCACTTCTGTACGCCAACGAGCACGGCGACGATGTGGCTGTCAAGAAGTTGTTAGGTGAGTTTGTGCTTACTAAGAAACTGATAGAAGTGACAGAGAAGGTGTTCAGCGCTTTACTTCTGTACGCCATCGAGCACGGCGATGACGTGGCTGTCAAGAAGATGTTAGGTGAGTTTGTGCTTACTAAGAAACTGATAGTAGTGACAGAAAAGGTGTTCAGCGCTTTACTTCTGCTGTCAAGAAGATGTTAGGTGAGTTTGTGCTTACTAAGAAACGGATAGAAGTGACAGAGAAGGTGTTCAGCGCTTTACTTCTGTACGCTATCGAGGCGAAGATATGGCTGTCAAGAAGATGTTAGGTGAGTTTGGTATGGTTTAGACCATCAAATTGAACAACTTTCACAATGGAGCCAACATCGAAATAAAATTAAAAATCTGCTGAACTGTACTACAGACTGGACTCCAATGTATGGAACATTTTTTAAATTATTTTATTTCGTTGTTGGCTCCATAGTGAAAGTTGTTTATTTTGATGGTCTAAACCACCCCTTTAAATAATACTAAGGTCTTTTGTTACACTCTGTATGTGTCTGCTGTTGAGACCTATTATACATGAGTTTGTTTATAGATTTATACTAAAACAATCTAATTATGTTTTTCTCTAACTTTAAATGACGTGTTGGGAAAACGTTACAAACGTGATGTAAATAAGAAGTATGAAAATAAACAAGAGTTTGCTCTGAGTCTGATAGTGATAACTACGTGTGTGTTATGTTCGCAATAAATTTGCATTACACGACAAGGACACGCCTATTTTCATCACTAGGTACCTATTTAGGTATTACGAACATAAATATATGCTAAAGACGTATCTAACATAGTTTCTAATACCTACATATCGAGATCGTGACATGGTAGCAATCATCATCAGCCTATATACACTGCAGGCTTAAGGGGATATAATTCGGAGCGCGCTCCATACAAACGTACTATGGTGATATTTTCAATACTAACCAATTAAAGTCAATGAAATTTTGCTGAAACAATCTGGAAACAAATATCTATGCTTGTTTGTATGGAGTCCGATTTTCGTTAAAATATACAGTTTCAATGCTAGGATTAATTTAAGATTTGTATGGAAAAGTTTGAGGCACTGTAACTTTAAAACTATACATTTTAACGAAAATCTGACTCTATACAAGCATAGAAATTTGTTTTTAGATTGATTCTGAACAATTTCATTGAGTTTAATTGGTTAGTATTGAAAATATCACCATAGTACGTTTGTATGGAGCGCGCTCCGAATTATATCCTCTTAAACAAAATTGTCGAATTGTTCAAAAGTTAGAAAAACTCATTGATAAATGGCATTTCGTCCGTGCGGATTTAAACCCGGACCTTAAGAATGAGTTCTACCTCTCTAAATCCCAAAAATAATTATCAGTGCTTACCCCAGTAGGGCATAGTCGCGACCTTATACATGGTCCAACTTATGATGACGGTTTTTTAAGAGGATGATCAGACCATCAAACTGAACAACTTTCTCTATGGGACCAACATCGAAATGGCGAAAAAAAAATCTGCTGTCCCATACATTTGGCTCGAGCAGGTTTACAGTTTTGTATGGACGAGCTGATTTTTTTTGCGATTTCGATGTTGGTTCCATATAGAAAGTTTTTCAGTTTGACTGTCTGATCATCCCCATAAAAAAGAGTCAGCATATTATTAAGAAAGACCCTGTATGCTAAAGAAGTATCTAACGTAGTTTCTAATACATCTCGAGATCGAGACATGGTAGCAATCATCATCAGCCTATATACACTGCAGGCTTAAACAAAATCGTCTAAGACTACAGGACATAGGCCTACCCTCAGGGAGGGTGTATGGGCGTTAGTCCACCATGCGTGTCCAATGCGGATTGATAGACTTCACATACGCATTGGAATTTCTTCTTCGTATGCAGGTTTGCTTGTATGTTTTCTTCCTTTTTATAGTCTCCCTCTTTCATTCTTTTACGACCGTGACATCTCTAGGGTTTTCAAGTCTCGCATTGACTACTCACAAAATGGCGGCAAGTCTAAAGAGATTTGATCTAGAAGTTTACACGGTATACCTAGCCTATTGCCATTCACCCCTCGGTGGGGATCGGCCGTCAAGCGTACCTGAGCTGTGGAGTGAGACAGGCCTAGTACGACACCAACAAATGAACAGTATTATCACAATAAATTATTAAGAAATTTACTCTAAGGCCGTAAGTTCACGGTCAATTTGATAAACTCCAATATTCCTTTATTTGTTTTTAAATGGATTGATTGGGTTGATTCATTGTGTAGTGATCTTAATAATAACAAATTATGACTGACATTAATAAAACTGAGGCTATAAGCTATTATTTCGGAAGGCAAAGCCGTGGTGGTCCATTGGCGAGTAACCTTGCCTGCCATGCAGGAGGCGATGGTTCGATCCCCGTCCAGGCCGACTCGTACCAATGAGTTTTTCGGAATTTATGTGCGATTTGTAACACCACTGGCTTTTCGGTGAAGGAAAACATCGTGAGGAAACCTGCATGCTTCAATTTCGAGGCATGTATTGTACCCACTGTCCATTATAAGTGGCGACGGGCTCACCCCCCGTCACACTGGACAGAGTTTCGGTACTACTGGTGAAACGTGGATGTTCTGAGGTTTCAGAATATCTCTGACTACCCCCTCGGGGAATATAGTCGTGATCATATGCATGTAAGAGCAACTTGACCAAAATTTTAGTATGTAGGTAGTTATAAAACGAATACAAAGATGTTAAGACAGTTGCTGGTACGCAGAACATTCGATGAAATAATTTTAACTCTTATAAAACTGTAACAGAAGTGTGTCTTTACATTGAAGATATTTACATGAAAAAGATTACGATATAGTTTTTAGGTATCCGGACTCCAAATCGACCTTTTTATAATTTGGTACCTCTTTTGGGTCTGCCATTTGGACGCCAAGTTGGACCCTGTATAATATATCTATGATGGTATTACAAACGGTACCGACAAAACCTGCTCCCCACCAATTTATACCTCACCCCTCTGGCAGAAAATAGTAGGCAAGTGTGCATTCCTGTCTCACTCGCACTCATTCAGTATCGCACATGCTTATCTCTTCTTGTCAGATTTTCCCATTTGTATAATTGGAGTAATAGCCAAGTTTCCAAATTGTGCCGATGGATACAAAAGTGGTTCCATATCACAAAGTGTTTAAATTACAATATTTTGCAGATATGGGCGCTGATGTAAACGCCCAGAACTCAGAAGGAAGGACATCTCTTCATGAAGCTATATTGAGAGGCAAAGTCCCCATAGTGGAATACTTGCTGAAGAACGGCGCTAACGTACATTTGAAGACCAGGTGAGATGAGATATAATTGTGTTCTACACATTGCTCGCAGAACAATGGGCGATAGGGCTGAAAAGTTCTCCGAGCGCAGTGGCGACCGTGTACCGGAAAACACAGTGTGGATAGGGAGGGCGGGCCACAAGGTGGATCGACGACCTGGTGAAGGCGGCGCAGGACCGGTTGTTGTTGCGATCCTTGGGGGAGGCCCATGTTTAGCAATGGACGTATATCCGCTAAGATGATGATGAAAGGGGAGGGAGAAGGGGAAACGAGAAATGCGGGCATATACAACGTGTTAATGAATAAGCGCAAAACCTCATACACCCCAACTGATTTATAACAAAATTAGTAGATTGAAAAAATAATTCTTTATTATGATAGTTAAAATTTAAAATTATTCGCTTTTTAAGTTTTGAGGCAAAAATGATTTGTTATCATTTCAGCAATTAATGAAAGCGCTAACGTGCTCATGGATACATTTTAAGTATCTTGTTTTAGTGGTAAGTAGGGATAGAGTGTCCGAGCGGTGGGTTGAGATCGATATCAATAAATTTAAAATTTTACAAACAGACATGATAATTCGATTCTGCTCTCGATTCTAAACAAACTACTTTCTAGTTTTGCGTTAATTCATTAACACGTTGTATTTTATGGTTCATTATGAAGCGAAGCCCCGGTTTGGCAGGTTGCGGGTTCAAGTTCCGTCCGAAACTAAAATTTTCAATCTTTAATTTGAAATAAAGATTATGACTTAAGGAAGTCAAGTAAGTCGTAGCCTATAGGACCCCACTGCAGGGGAAAGGCCTCGTCTCATAAATAATGATGAAAGGGAGCGGGCCCAGTGCGGATTTGTGGAGGCAAGCTAGTGGTCAAGTTGCTGTCAGAGAATATTCAAGCCGTTTATGACCTGGCAAAATGAATTGTTACAGCGCCATCTGACGGAACTATCCTGGATCAACTGCTTGCTGAAGCACGTAATCTTATAAAAACTGTTTGTATCAACAGTTGCGGCGAATCCTCCCTGCTAACAGCGATCCACCGTAACGACCTGGTCCTCATAGACCTTCTCATCAAGTGCGGAGCCCACGTGTCTTCAATAGACGTGAAGACCTTAGCCGAGCTGATGTCCATAGCCGCCAGGAATGGAAGCGTCGATAAACTTGAGTCTTTGAGGAAGGCTGGCGCTGATCTGAACATACCAGACGAGTTGCAGCAGACTCCGCTGCATAAGGTGAGGTTATGTTTGGTTCTTTTGGTTTTTTAGTCTTGATCTAGAATAAGGGAGCCTACCCTCTGATGCGGAGCCAGGCTGCGGAGCGGAGAAACGGAGAAATATTAATAATAAAAATAAAAGATTGCATAAAATCTCCGCAATTTTATTATATCGACGATGAAGTGTAATGACCTCCTAGCTACATTTTGTCTTTTTTGTGATTCTTGTGTAAATGGATTTAAAATACGATTACGCATTGAAGACTACCAAACTGTGTCATTAATTAACGTTCCTATGACGATAAATTTACAATATAAAATTATTCATTAATAGGTGTAGATAATAAATGTGCTTTTCGTTTTCTCCAAAATCGACCTTTTTTATGTAGATAGGAGGTCATTACACTTCATCGTCGATATCGTCGTTGCGACTTTAAGATCTCCTATGTGCAAAATGTTAAAGTGTGGGGAAATTGCGAATTTAAGTTGCCATCTTTTCATGACTACGCACATAAGAGTATATTTCTAACTGTAGAATAGCCGTGAAATTGTTGTTATTTTGACTTGGGAGTTTTTGCATTCTATGGAGGACATCATAAATTATGTATTAACATAAAAAAAGTGAATTTCGAAAAAAGTGTCACATAGGAGATCTTAAAGTCGCAACGACGATATGCAATCTTATTGGTTAATATTTCTCCTTTTCTTCGCTCCGCAGCCTCGCTCCGCATCAGTGGATAGGCAGCCTAAGGCCCCATCAAAACGGAGTATAAAATGTCTAATCAGCATTACTCAGGGAGTAGCTACTGCTTAGTACAACTGGCGAGGGGACAAAACGTAGTGATTATAATCCTCTTTGAGTTAACCATACTATACAAGGTGTAAGGAAAAGAATCATTTACCGATATACCACATACTCTACCCATCAAACTGAACAACTTTTACTATGGGAGCAAACCTGTCAGCGCAAAAAAAATCTGCTCTTCCATACTAAACCTAAAATGACAGCTGATTTTTTTTTTGTTCTGACAGGTTTGCTCCCATAGTAAAAGTTGTTCAGTTTGATGGGGAGAGTATGTGGTTTAAAGGTTAATGATACTTTTCCTTACATCCTGTAGCGCGAAATATCAAAGTCACGTTTCTCTTTCTCTTGATACATGACAGAGCGAGAAAAGGCACGGAATAACCATGTTCCATAAAAAAGTGCGGATCAGCCAATCGATTTGCTGTGAGAAGTCGAAAAAAAATCTTTTTTTTCGACTGGAACTTTTCTTATGGAAAGTTGTTTAGACTGGGGCACGTACGGTTTCCGAATTAAGCGCAACTTTTTTTTATTTAAATGGCTTTCGTAACTAACGTCAGGAATTATACAGTTTCAATGCCAGGAACTATTTGTATGAAATGCCTGCATTCGGGTGTCCGAATCCTTAAGAGAAGGTTATTCTGAATGCGCAAATGTGCGCTGCATACAAACGAAGTCTGGTGATATTTTCAATACTAACCAATTCAAGTCAATGAAATTTTGCAGAAACAATCTAATAACAAATCTCTATGCTTGTATCTTGTCAGATTTTCGTTAAAATATACAGTTTCAATGCTAAGATTATTTTATGATTTGTATGGAAATCTTTGAGGCACTGTATCTTTAAAACAATATATTTTAACGAAAATCTGACACGATACAAGCGTAGAGTTTTGTTTCTAGATTGTTTCTGCAAAATTTCATTGAGATTTCATATCACCAGACTTCGTTTGTATGGAGCGCGCCAACAGTAATATACCCTTAAAACGAATTCGGAAACCGTACGGCATGTAGGGCAGTCTTTGTCAAAGTCAAAGTCAAAATTGTTTATTCAAAATAATATCACATAGATAACTTTTTGACGTCATGTTTTTGAATCTACCACCGCGTCGGAAGGTGTTCCGTTGTAGAGAAGATGCGGCCAGAAACTCTACAACACACTTCTTTTAAACAAAACAAAATATACAAAGTACAATTACATAAATTCAATATTAAATTACATAGTGTAACATTGTCAAGACCAGACATTTTGGTCATTCAAATAATCATCGAGTTTATAGTAACCTTTTTTACAGAGGACTTGTTTAACATGGGACTTAAACTTTTTGTCCGTCAAGTTAAGAATATTCTCTGGTATCTTATTATAATAACGTATACAGTGCCCCATGAAAGATGTGTTGACCTTACTAAGTCGAAAATGTGGGAATACTGTTTCACTATCACATAAAATTCAGTCCCTCGATGATGTTACCAGGCTGTCCTGTGCAACAACGAGAGTGTGGTCCAGTACCTGGTGCGGAACGGAGCGAGACGCGACCCAACAGACGTCCTGGACAACACGCCCCTTGACTACGCGAAGAAACTCAACTATGAACATCTTGTTCTACTACTAGTGTAGGAAATTAGTGCTCACAAGGGGCGTGTGGATGGAGAACTCTAAAGCAGGAAGTTTGAATACGGAACCTTGTTTGGATTAGTTAGGAGACTAATATACTTAAAGTCCCCACAGCTCTGAGGCACACCCCGGACACTATGAGATTATTTTCTCTTTGTTTCCAAAACGTAAATTCTAGCGTGTCAATTGTGGTGTCAGTCTAGGCTACAGGTAACCGCCGAGGTAACCAGCGGGCAATAGAATCCCTTCTATACTGTATGGAGGCAGGTGTCTATACTGTATGTAGTATAATAATATATACTCTTTCTTATACTGTGTCTGAGGTAAGAAACTTCCTGCTTTCGACTTTTCCATCCACAATCATTCGTTGCCTAAACTATACTGATATCTGCTGTTAAGAATTAAGAATGATTAATAAAGTTATCTATTAAGGCGTTGTTGTTTCAAAAGACCCCCTAATAATATTTAATGGGGTTGTTTAGACCATCAAACTGTTTAATTTTCACTATGGGACCAACATTGAAATTGCGAAAGAAAACTCGACTGTTTCATAGTAACCGTCAGTGGTGACAGTCGACCCAAATGTATGGCAAAGCTATTTTTTTGTCGTGATTACAATGTTGGTCCCATAGTGGAAGTTGTTCAGTTTGATGGTTTGAATCACATTTAAGTTTCCACCCTGTATTCTGAAGACCGAAAGAAGTATCCTGAACTAACCTAATCTATCCTAAGCCAAGCCTAAGCGATGTAGCCGCATATTAAGTTGGTAAGAACGAAATCACGAAATAAAATCAGCTGTCGCGTGTATTTGGGTCATTGACATTTTATTGAACTAGAACGTCATTGGGGGCACCCTTTAGAACCCTAATGATAAAATGTAACTCAAACACGTACGTAGCAACCAAAATATATTCAATAGGAACCTATAGAATTAGCGAAGAGGGCTAGGTTGCTCATCACCATCGGGACGTGTTGTTCCTTCAGCGGACAGGGCGAATAGGACGTACAGTCACGTCCGAACGTCCCGCCCAACATCGCGTCTTCTATTGCAGTCGAGTTGACCATTGACGATAGCAGCGCATTGCTGGAACAAAACAAAAAATGCATGCAGACGAACAAAGAACCTCCTCCGTTTTTGAATTCCTTCAGCGCTGGGTACCTATAGGTACAGTACAGGGCTCTTGTTTTGGCTCTGCACTTTGAAACTGGGCTCGCTCGCTTAAGCATGTTTTGTTTTATACATGAATCTCATTGCGGGATTAGTTCCGTTGACAACTGGCGCTAGGTCCATACAGGCCCATAGCGTGTTGGCAATGGAGAATTATCTTGTCTATCTATCTCGCTCTAACATACGGTAATGCTATGCCCTTTCTCTTTAGAATTAAGAGTAAATTATACTTTTTTGCACAAACAGAATATACCTTAGAATACAGATAAAGAATTAAAAGTAGGTAGAAATAAGGCAGTCTATGCTAAATCTATGATAATAGTTATGTTTCGCTAGAGCTAGACCTCAGAAGAAGGATCTCCATAGAGTCCGCATAAATTAACGATTGTAGTTGGTCTCTTTTGTCTTATGACGTACCTTTAATAGTAGAAGGAGATGTGGAACTATAGATATTTGTTTATGCGGCTTTCCACTTTTTTTTGAGCTAGTGTGTGTGAATTTTGACCGTAAACCTTTGCCGTAAACATAAGGCCATATGTCACTTGGTCTTCTTTTGTCCATACTACTTGACACCACACACTCAAACCTAAACGTCAAAAAAAGTGGGCACTTTACAATTGGTGTGGCTCACTCTATGCATTAGGTATAATCTCTTTGAGCTAGACATATGCATAGAAAAGAGATAGGATAATAATATCTTGTAGCTCGCGAAAACAATTACTTTATACATTTCTTTGCCTGCGGTCTAACAACGTTGCCTTACCCCATCAAATGACTCCATATCTTCTCCGCATCAGTCTTAGAGGATCGTTGTGCAGTCCAGCATGCCACCCTCAAGGCACACCCATGAACAGACTGGCTGTTATTGAGCACCTGGCTCGCGAAGTCCAATACTGCATCAGTGCTGAATTCGGCATTATCGAGCACTAAAACAAAACATTGTACTTATGTATTACCTTTTGACCATCTTTTAAAAAAAAAACGTGGTGGTCCAGTGGCGACCTTGCCTGCCGTGCAGGAGGCGATGGTTCGATCCCCGTCCAGGCTGACTCGTACCAATGAGTTTTTCGGAATTTATGTACGATTTTTAACACCACTGGCTTTTCGGTGAAGGAAAACATCGTGAGGAAACCTGCATGCTTCAATTTCGAGGCATGTATTGTACCCACTGTCCATTATAAGTGGCGACGGGCTTTCCCCGTTACACTGGACAGAGTTTCGGTACTATTGGTGAAACGTGGATGTTCTGAGGTTTCAGAATATCTCTGACTACTCCCCTCGGGGAATATAGTCGTGAGCATATGCTTATGATTTTTATATCAATGGGATCTATGCTTTAAATATGATCTGACGGTCGGACAGCGTACGAGCGTACTGAGCGTAGTCTTTTGAAGAGGGTCCCTTTGGCACTCTTTGGATACGTAACCCTAAAAACCACCAACTTATACGGTTTCTTGTTCTTACCCTCCTATTTATCACGGGAAACCGCTACGATCTGAGATGGGATATAAAAGGTCATGGCAAAAGATTTATCATTTCTTTTCCAAAGTAAAAAACGGAAATAAGAAAACCTCCTTCGATTTGAAAATAAAATAAAAAAGGCGTTCGCCACGAGACGTTCTAATTTCAATTGACGAGAATATCAACAAACATGTCAGCTGTATAAAAGGTCATGGAAAAATATTAATCTTTCGGGTTATAAAATAAAATTTCAGTGTCCATAGTTATGAATAACTAATCATAAGACAGGAGCCGATACCTCAAATCATCCGTAAGTATATTGTGTTAGATATTTCTATGTTTTGTGACCTATTTATTGCCTAGTCAGACCGAAAAAATAAACTCTTCAGGAAATAGGCACCGGTAATCTCTTGAATTTAAGAATAATGACATCGTTTTTGAAATCGGATGAAGATAAACCTCTTTCATTTCAAACTGCTCAAAAACCTAGTTGTACATAGAATCACGTATCAATGATACTAATTAATTTCAATGTATCCTGAAACAGTGTTTCTAATTACACGTTGAAGAATTGAAGCTAGTGTCTGACCAAAACTATTGAACTCGACAGGTCATGGAGCAAATATACATGATAGAAATATTCATAGACAAAGTGACAATTTTCCTTAGAAAAGACGAGGAAGTGGGATCTGCGAATAAAAAATTTATTATCAAAATAAAGTTCGGCCCAAAAGTACAATTTATCGTAAAAGAGGGTCAACTAGCTGCTAACGAACAGAAGGATGATATCGTCGACTGCGATGAAGACGGCAATAGAAAATGGTCAAGAACCATCAGAGTGGGTAAATCGTATCTATTCCCGTCTTTTCCCGACACGGTGCTTATGATACTTAGCAAGTTTCCACTGGAAATCGAAGTCTGGGACGATGATGAAAATGAAGTTCAGATTTTCGTTGGAGTCGGCGTTGTGCACTGGGAGACACAGTTCTACCACATGCTGAAAGAGACCGCAGATGTTTGCAAGCTCCATGAACCTCTCGCTGTCAAACAGGTTGCTACTTTGACTGCAGAATGCTGCTGCATACGTGTTGGCGAGGTCTCGTTAATTCTCCGAATGAGTGCTCTAGGTGACAGTATCATAACAGAATTCCAGCAACTCCTTTCGAACCCAGATCAATTCGTTTTTAGAACGAATAAAGCTCCAAGCATGTTTCAGTGTTATCGAGTGGATGGTGAGAATCCTAACTTCTGTATGGCAGGCAGTTTATATGAGACTGCCACCTTAGAGGACCCAGATATAATCAACAAAGCAAATAAGAAGATAGAAGTTTGCACAGAACAACAAAGTTGTGCAGTCGGACCACAAGGTGTGGAAAGAATATGTGAACATATAAACCCAGATGAAAGGCCAACGAAAGCCTACCCTATTGATAAAATTAGAATGGGAGATATTACTGGGCCTTGCGGTAACACTAACTGTCCATTAGCTCATAAAGTGAGGGCTTATATCAGAAATTTGGAAGCATACAAGACTGAAGTATCAGGCAAGGTGATCGGCAACAAAAAGGAAGCTAGAATGATATGTGGCGCTTGCGACTGCAAAGATGATCGCTATCATCGCGACAAGTGCCCAGAGAGTACCAAAGACGGTAAGCCGCCTATATGTAAAGCTTGCGGTGGCATTGCCCAGAAGGGCGAGACCTGTGATGATAAAGTAAATAGAATGTACGGAACCGGCTTAACTCCTAAAGGGAGCCAGAAGGACGGCTTGAATCCTAAAGGGATCCACGACAAACCTAATCAATCAGAAACATCAAAAACGCATCTTAACTACATGATCGGCATAATCAGACACCCAGAAGTTACACAATCATTATTCGGTAGGAACTTTATTATTGAAAATGTTAGAACAAGATATGACTTCCAGGCGGGTCAGAATGCCGGTACTAGTCAAAATGTCAACACCTGTTGTTGCAGCAAGCCGAAAATACCTCCGCCATCACCTCCAGACAGCTCCAGTGCTTCCAACATGGTGAGCGCCACATCTTCGAGACATTATGCAAGTGTTCTTTCGAATAACGCACCTTCAAGACAGTTTGAGAACTTCAGTTCTTCCCGCAATATGGGCTACAATAATCAAATAGTATACAACGCCGATTACAAAAGACAACAACCACCCCAACAACAATCTGTATACAATGTTTGTACAGACAGACCTGACGATAAGGACTGCAAATGCAACCCACCTAAACCTACGCCTCCTTGCAAAACTTTTGATTGCGAATGCCTAACAGAAACTGCAAATGTAGATGCTAGGAAATACCACAAGCCGTACTGTCCCTCTTACAAGCACAAGAATAACTGCCCTGTCACTATGATGCATGAAGAGGAAGACAAGAAGATGGACGAGTATGAGGTGGATGAAGCGGAACCCCTTCCCTATGGTTTACCTCCAATACATCTCGGCCCCTGTCCTGTGTTAGGAAGACCTTGTACTGTGCCCGATGGTTTTGCTAGGATGTACAAAATCGCGGCAATGCCTACCCAACCACCTAGCTACAGTGACGCAGGCAAAGTATGCTGTTCTAAGGAATACGAGAGAATAAAGAAAGCTATTAAAGAATATATGAAGAATGAGAAAGGCCCCGATTTCAGATGCATTAACAAATTCAATGTGGACACTGAACGAAGATGTTGTGATAAAGAACAGAGATTAATGTCCCTTATGGGTAAAGGCTGCTGCGGGTCGCACAAAATGGCCATCCAGGAAAAGTATAAACAAGAGAAACGCGAGAATTGAAGATAAATTACATTGATATTTTATTTTGTAACCCATCAAATAATAACATCTATTGTAACTAACATCTTAAAAACATGACATCTTTTATTTTATTTACCTCTTTTATTCTTTAGTTATCTAGCCCAAGTGAAGGAAAAGGTTGATGTCGTGTCGTATCAAGAATTTAAGACACTAGCGGAAAAGAGACAGGATTGGCGAATACTCCACCGACAAAAGCGTAGCTCTTAAATAAGATGATTTTTTAGTTAAATATAGGTTCTGTAGCCTAGTTGACCATACCCAAGGATACGTAGCTAGTCATTCTAGTGTAAGTTATAGGTACCTAATTAAAGTTGTCAAAAGTTTAACGTTTTACAACCTAGCCAAACGCAACAGGATGACTGAATCATTGATGTAGTGGGTACAATAGGTAGCCATCACACTAACAAGGTCGTCTTTATAGGTGTACCCATAGGGTTGCAACTTGCAGTTAATAGCATAGCTGCCTCAGAATGGCTATGGATTCTCCTTCCCTGAACCACATTTCCTCACGTGCACTTAGCTAGTTAATAATGTAAAAATAAGTTAACCTACAAGAAATTCCTGATTTGCCCATCCTTAGGCCAAAAGCTGGGTACGTCCATGATTGTCTTTAGGATGTTTTTTTATAGTATTAAGCGAAGTACATAACCATGGGTGACGAGGACGAGACTGACAAGAAGAAGCAAAAAAAGAAAAATGCATCTAAATACAACTACACGTTTGGGGATATGAATCCAGGTATGAACATTACACTCCTTTTAGCATCTAATGCTGTTGAATTTACGCAGCCGAAAATATGCATGACTTAATTTTCAGTACTAATCCACGTCCTATGAGACATTATACGCGTCATTTTCCTAGTCAACACGTAAATTACGACGCGTAAATTCGGCAGGTGTGTCATCACACTTAAGGAATACATGCACCGATGGCTATTATCCCTTTCGGCGTGTAAACATCTTTCAATAATAATTTTTGGCTATTGCACCTTATATTGATATTATATATAACGTGTTAATATTATATACCTTATATTAATATTGTATAAACGCAAAACTAGAAAGTAGTTTGTTTAGAATCGAGAGCATAAATAATTTTTTTCAAAATATTTAATAATTTGTTTTTTAAAATTTACTGAACTCGATCTCAACCCTCCGCTTGGGCACTCTCACCCTACTTACTACCAATACAAGATTCTTAAAATCTATCCATGAGCACGTTAGCGCTTTCATTAATTGCTGAAATGATAACAAATCATTTTTGCCTCAAAACTTAAAGTGCGAATAACTTTAAATTTCAAGTATCAAAATAATGTAATTATTTTTTTATAAATCAGTTGGGGTGTATGAAGTTTTGCGCTTTTTCATTAACACGTTGTATAGTATAATATGTAATATTGTTAATCAAGTAAAGCAGAGTTTCTAAAATTAATTTTACAATTGCAGGAGTGACGATAGGCCACAAATACTGCAACACTTTCCTTAAGCCTGGCTACCCAGTTCCTGCGAGTATGGGCTGGCTTTGGAATGCCCCTGATGTCCCTGGCATGAAGGTATTCTGAATGTTGCGTTTTTATGATTCTGAGGATACAGACGCGCTTTTCTGTTTATTGCTTAGTGGTAAAGAAAGTTGTTAACAGCCTAAACGTACCTGAAATGTTAACTCTTATTCTCATGCTCTTCAGCAAAGACGAGGCTGGGCGCCAGGCCTTATAGGCAAAAGCGTAGCGAAGCTGATGACGTTCAAATGTCCTCGAGGGGGTCCCGAGAAGGACAAGAATAAGAGAAAAAAGAAGAGAGGAAGACCTGGAGCAGACACAGGAGGAGGAGATTCTGAACCTGAGGAACCATTGGAACCTAAACCGGCGCTAAAAGTTCAGAGGAAAGGAGATGTGTTTACGATACAAGTAAATTATTAAACAATGCACTCATTCTCTAAATCAACGACCGACGTAGAGAGGGAGTAGGTGTGCTCCACCACGCTAGCCCAGTAGGTACTAGGGTTGAACCTCATCTGGCAGTACGGAATCGAATTTTTTATGCTCCATCCTTTTCTATCGTACAGGACCGTTATTTGCTAGAGCGAAAAAGATAGCGGAAATGCGACAGCACGCGGCAGTGCTGCGATCTTTATTGCTCTAGCCAATGACGTTCCTCAGCGACAGAAAAGAATAGAGCGCGAAAAAATACAATTCCGTGCTGCCAGATGATGGTCAACCCTAAAGAGGATTGTAATACGACCCCTATTATTATTTTCATAACAGAGTGCGTGGTAGCAGTTAAAGTAAAGCTGAATAAAAACACAATTGAATAAAATTGCATCCTTACTCCCCAGGTAAACCCCCTGAAAGACTTGACAGAAATAGCACCAAATGAAGATCCCTACGTAGACTGCGACCCTATGGTCTTCAAAATCATAAAGAAACGAAGTCCAGAGGAGCAGGCTAAGGTAGAAGCCCGCAAGATGGTGAAGCTAAAGAGACAGCGAGATGCTGAAATACGAAAAGCTTTATCAGAAGCGGTTGAGGATATTTGCAAATGTGCTTATATGGACGTCTTTTGTAATGATCTAACTGCTATAGATAAAGTTATAGATAGTTGTCCAGCTTTCAAAGAGCCTGATTGCATTTGCGAAGCAGAGTCATTGAGTTCGTTGTCGAGTAACGCTACTTGGGATATTGAGTATACACCGCCGTTTGGCTGCTTCGATCTGGCTCCGAGGAAACGTAAGAACTTCATTCATGTAGAAACGCAATACATTCCTGCTGATGCAGGAATACCAGAATGTCCTAAAATGAAATGCAGGAAATCCTGCGGGTCTTTGAAACCGAAGCAAAAGATTTTCAAAAAGAGTTGCTGTGGTCCATGTGCCTAGATTGGTTAGTTAAAATTGTTGGTAATTGATGTCATATTTTTTTTGTGTGTTAGTAACTAGGTGATGATTTTTTTGAAGTTCCTGGGAACCGTAATGCATCATATTAAAATACAATAATATTAAATCACTCTTTCACTTGAATATGTAGGTGCAGTGTTTAACGTCACATAATCAGGATAGTATTCTTGATTTTTGGCATAATAGAATTTAATTATGTGCAGTTAGTTACTCTACATGTTTGACCTAGCGCGTCAGTGGTGTGGGAACTACTGGCGAACTTTTCAGATGCTCTTGCGCACCGGTACAGCATTATTGCATAAACAATAATGTAGCCCAGTAAAAATCGAAGAAGCAATGTTTTTTGCTAGATCGTTTATACAAATGATATGAAGATACTTGATTACCGAATCCAACTAAATTTCGTCCGAGATATGTCGGGTAGTACCTATTATCTTTCTGAAAAATTAACTAGGTATATTTGCAAATCAGAATTTGCCAGAAAGCTATATAGGAATCGGATAATCTTTTCGGCCTTTTTGAAATGAGGTAAAAAAATTTGCTATTTCATAATAAACCGCAGTGCCTACTCGGTTCTAATGTCTGCAACAGCGGATTTTTTTTGCTCCGATCGGGTTTACTGGGTAGACTCTTTGTTTAAAAGGATGCTAATGATATCAATTTCACCCTGTATAACTAATCAAAGATACGAGTAATAACATACATCTAGAATACCGCTTCTCAGGGTGACTCTGTGTGAAACTCTTTAGTAGCAGCGGCAACACGACCACGGTACTAAGCATCACAGCGCCAGCTATCGCCAGTGCTGTTGGGTTTATGTTGATCGCTGGCAGAGTCTGAAAAAAGAAATTGTTAAATAAGTCTGAATAATGTTATAAATCGTTACTGGCCTAAGGCGCAAGGCAAATATAAGTGGCGTCGGGCGCGGGCGAGGTGCCGGCGAAGTGCGGGCGCTGCGTCGCTCATCACGCGTTTCATCTGCGGGACGCGGGACATATACAAGAGGCGTGGCGCGGGCGGGGTGCGGTCGGGGTTCGGACGCCTCTCTAACGCCGCACGCCGCTTCCTGTCTCTTCTCACCCGCGCCTCGCCGGCACCTCGCCCGCGCCTCGCCGGCACCTCGCCCGCACCCCTCCCGTACCCGACGCCGCTTATGTTTGTCCCGCGACTAACTAAAATTGTATTGTTCTGTTTTGATTTTTGTAGGCTGGAACCAGAAGGAAATTTTCAGTATAGCCTTAGGGTCAATTCCCATTGAAAGAGCAGCGTCCGGCGGCGCGCGGCATTTTACCTAGCATATAGGGTCTTAATATACTGACACTTTTTTAAGGGGATGATCAGACCGTCAAACTGAACTTTCTCTATGGCACCAAAATCGAAATCGCGAAAAAAAAAATCTGATGTTCCATACAAAACTGCAAACCTACCGAGCTAAAGGTGCACTTCTGATGCCAGTGGCCGATGCGACTGACGCGCGCTGCTCTCGGCCGACGGCCGATGCGACAATACTAGTTACTATGAAAACGTATGGCGCCGCTTCCGATGTCAGCAACTGAAGCGTGCGTCAGACGCACGCGGCCGATGCGATAGACATATGGCATATGACGGAATCACGCGTCAGACGCGCGCGTCAGTCGCATCGGCCGCTGGCATCGGAAGTACACCTTAAATGTATGTGACAGCTGATTTTTTTTTCGCGATTCTCTATGGAAATAGAGAAAGTTGTTCAGTTTGATGGTCTGGTCATCCTCTTAAAAAACTGTCAGCATATTAACCTCGTATAATACCTCGTATAGTACTGTGAGAGTGACATACAAGATAAAATTACAATTGACGGGATAGAATGACAGTTCAACCGCCGCGGCGCGTGGTGGCTACCCGTTCTGTCTCCTCAACTAGCATTTTATCTTCACCGTACCTAGATAAAGTTCAATATGCTAAGTAAAATACCGCACGCCGTCGGCCACTGGTCTTTCAGTGAGAATTGACCCTAAGTCATACAACACCCACAATACGGGAAACGCATAGTTATTTAGACTGTTACTTACAGGCCATAACCCAAACGCCGTGTCCAGCGTTTTTTTCGTTGGTATTCTGATGAATGGTACATCGAATTCTAGTTTTACCTGTAAAAAGAGTAATAGGTGTCTAAACTATTATGAAACTGTAACAGAAGTCTACATTGAACATATTTACAAGAAAAAGATTACGTTATGATTTTCAGGAGTCCATTTGACTCCAAAAACAACTTCGCGGGTTAATAGTAGGTAAATAATATTTCTGCATTTGCCGTATCATTTCTGTAGTCTGAAGGAACGGTGGTTACAGCGATTTCTATGTAATTAATACCTACACACGCCTTAAGGGTGTGCAGTAGCAATTTCGACAACTGGTTTTATGCAGTCAAAGCCATGCATAAGATATTTGCTGAAACATGGGCTCTGACTAAGAAAGATGGAAAGAGATATGTTAGGAATCACACTTCTAGACCGAGTTCCGAATGTTGAGATCAGACGCCGAACAAAGGTGATCGATATCGGCATGCGGATTTCGACTCTTGAAGTGGAGGTGGGCGGATATTTGGCCATGCGGAACGATGGCAGATGGACGAGGGCAGTGACGGAGTGGCAGCCGTGGAAGGAGGAACGGTCAGTGGGCAGACCAGCAGCCAGGTGGTCAGATGATGTCATCCGACCGGCTACATATGTATGTAGAGTAGCCAGCAAACAGCGGAAGAGACTAGCGAGAGATCTTTCTGGTTGGCGTGAAAATGAAGACGTCTATACCCAGCAGTGGGGTTTACCGGGCTGATGATAATTCAATTCAATTCAATTCAAATAATTTATTTCAGACAAGATGTCCATATAAGGGTTAGTATACATTTATCTTAAAAACTAGTGTTAGTTTACAACAATATAATATAATATAATATAATAATGATTATGATATGCCAAATTTTATCCAAATTCGTTCAGCCGTTTATGCGTGATTGAGTGACAAACATCTAAACTTTATAATTTATAATATTAGTGACTTTGAAGATAGAGCCTCATGATTCTAACGTACTAAAATAAACTGGGCAACTTTCTTATGTTGGTGTGCGTGGGGCGACGTACAACTTATCTCTGTATGCGTTTTTTCGATGTGTTCGTATAGCTTCGACTGTCTATCTTGACATAACTTATGAAAGATTAGTAAGTTTAATAGGTATGGGCATTGGGTATGGGTATAGTAGGATAGGATAGGATTAATGGGATAGGATATTTAAACTTCAGACACAGATTATTACTTGTGATAATACGTACTTCTAACACGTCGTCATCCACAGTGTTAAAAGTTAAAAATTTTGCATTTCTCGAATTTTCACTTGCCACTATTACGAAAGCACCACAGATCACAAAAATTTTATTTGCGTACATTTTCCACGATTAATTTAAATATTTTATCATGAGCGTATCCGAACGCAATCTACTTTTTTCAAAACTTTTTAATTTCACCTAATTTTAAAGGTGTTTTTGCATAGGCTTAGAATTTTCGCTTACGCTAGAAACGCGTTTTAATAAACCGTGATAATGCACTCGACACTGATCAACATTTGCCGCGATTTTGATGTCGCTTTTGCAGAAATAGTGACAGGAAACTAAGAGGCATGACTAAAAAAAAGTTCCGTGTATTGTTCCTTACAAAGAAGTGAGATATGGAGAGATGTAACACCTCAGAGTATTGTAAGATCGCGTAAGAACCATAGAGTTCAATAGGATACTAGACAGAACAACCAAAGCATCTATCCACCGATACGTGCTTGAGAACAACAAACATGTACTGACTTCATTGTTCCATGCTAGGAATTTCTATAGCTAAGCTACATCGCTTTTTTTGAATAGAAAATTGATCTTTTTCTCGTGGCTGTACAGCACGTGCGCATACGAGAGCCGCATACACGTCCACAGCCTCTAGAACAACCGTACGCCGCCGGTGGATGAGATTGGGGTTGTGACAGCACAATATTTCTTTTGTCACGTTTCTCTGCCAAGTGTGCGAACCAGGCTTCGTCATGAGTATTTATCTCTTGTCTTCAGTGTAGTAGCTTGGGTTACTGCCGCCCGGGGCACAGGGAGAATTTACCGCCCTCTTATCTTACCTAATACAAAATAACAAAAGTATCATTGTAACTCTGTAACTGTAACATTTGCAGGGCAAAGAGCTCGTAACTGAAGAAGGATAGCCTAATACATGCAGGTAGGTAAAGGCTGTAATGTGTGTTGGAGGTCCAAATACTCTTTCTAAGGCTGCTTTTCCACCAGACGTGCTAGAAAGATGAGCGATGCGAGGATGTGTACCGGATCTTTGACACGGTGTTGGAGTTTCCACCAGAGATGAGCGGCGCGAGGAAGTGTAGCGAAGCTATGAAGCGGTGCACAGAGGTGTGGGCACACGGCATCGCCAACACCCTGACACACATGAATTCCTCGTCCTCCATTTCTCGCTTGTTTTGTATGTAGCACCTAGCTTCGCTAAGCCCGTTTCCACCACAGCTGAGCTGAGCCGAGGCTAAGAAAATGTAGTGATTCTATTGGTGGATTTTTGCTCTCGCACCGCTTAGCTTCCTCGTCCGACACATCTCTGGTGGAAAAGCAGCCTTGCTAGTAGGCACTGCGCTTGCAGAGTTTTTTCTTAGACCTAGTTTAACGAAGAAAGATAACTCTCGGCATTATCTATGGGATGCCCAGTAGAGGACCCCAGAGGAACGTATGTGCCCGATAACAATTGTATATACAGGGTGTAAGGAAAAGTATCATTAACCTTTAAACCACATACTCCACCCATCAAACTGAAAAACTTTTCCTATGAGAGCAAACCTGTCAGCGCAAAAAAATCTGAAGAAATCAGTTTAGTATGGAACACTAAACTGCAGCGCCTACATGACGTAAACATATGAAACAGCTGATATTTTTTTTGTTCTGACAGGTTTGCTCCCATAGTAAAAGTTGTTCAGGTTGATGGGGTAGAGTATGATAAAATTTTATCAAAGGTTTGTAGGTACAATACCTAGTTCTAGACTCGTTCTTTCTAAATTTTTGTAGTTCTATGAAAAATTAGTCACAATTTGCAGCGTTTTCACGGATTACGATTAACATGATGACTTTGTTTATATATTTTAGTGTTGCATTATCATTAGCTTTGTTAGACTTTAGATATTATGTAGGCATTAGGATTAGAAGGGGAGAAATATCGTGGCGTGTTATGTTCGAGGAGTTATTACTATTATTACTTATATTTCATTCCAAATAAGGACGACGAGCTTTTCCGATTCCTATTTAGCTTTCTGGCTATTTCTGATTACCAAATGTAATTAATTTATTGGATACATATGCTATCCGACATATATTGGATGCTACTAAAGCTGTTCTAAGAATAAGTGAGAGGAAGTGTTTCAAATCTCTGTTTCTTTAATGCAAAATAGCCTTAAAATTTCGTTGCTATGTTGAATGGAGTATAGGTGATTCGTTGATCAACATCTTCCACTAATATCTAATGGCTAAGAGCATATTGGGCTTTTGACATGGAGGTCGTGGGTTCGATTATTTTGTTTTTCCCCAGTTGGTTAGGACATTCCAGACCGAATTACCTGATTGTCTGAAAAGAAAGATGATTCCGTGCTTCAGATGGCACGTTAAGTCGTTGGTCCCGGCTACTATCGCTGGTGGTAGTAATCGTTACATAATTAAATTACGTTTACTACCACCGTCTGAAAAATCTTTGATTGGATTGTGGGCTTGCTGCCCACACGATAAGAAGAAGATAAGTATAGTGGAATATCGCACGCTCTCTTTAGAAGCCGTGGTGGTCCAGTGGCGAGTAACCTTGCATGCCGTGCAGGAGGCGATGGTTCGATCTCCGTCCAGGCCGTCTCGTACCAATGAGTTTTTCGGAATTTATGTACGATTTCAAACATCGTGAGGAAACCTGCATGCTTCAATTTCGAGGCATGTATTGTACCTACTCACTGTCTATTATGTGGCGACGGGCTCACACTGGACTGGAGTTTCGGTACTAATGGTGAAACGTGGATGTTCTGAGGTTTCAGAATATCTCTGACTACCCCCTCGGGGAATATAGTCGTGAGCGTATGCTTATGCTATGCTCTTTAAAACACTGGAGTGGAGACACAGAGAAACCACGCGGTGTAGAGGCCGCCCACCAGAAAGATGGGTCAATGATATTAGGAGACACATGGGTACCAACTGGATGCAGAGGGCGAGGGACAGAACATCATGGACTGTATGTATGGGACAGCTGATTTTATTGTTTTTTCTCGATGTTGGCTACATAGTGAAAGTTGTTTAGTTTGATGGTCTGAAGCACCTCCTTAAGTATTACTAGGGTGTTTTGTTACACTCTGTATAGTTTCATAATGAAACTACGCTAAAAAGCTGTTGCTAAGTTTTATTAAAGTTTTTTAACACCGTAAAGAATAAGGCCCTCTACAATATGGATGATAAGAAATAGTGGACAAAACCAGAATAGACCCTTAGTAGATTCTGCAATGCAAGTTGATTATCATTTTGTGACCTTTATTTGTATGTACATAAGATTCAGAATCGTTACTAGACTTTCGTTTTATAGACGTAAGTATGCATCATAACATTAAACACAAGATATTAAATTATTACTTACATAAACAATGCTTACTCTTCATGCTCTGAATATTTTTTGGAATAGTATAAACGTCACGAAAACGTTCTTGAGTTTTACTAGATTCGTTAAGTACAATTAAGTACCTATTTCAATTAAAAACGATAACCAGAATTTTTAAAAACCTGTTTTGGGGTAGCTAAAATCAGCCCTGCTCTCTGGCAGGAGGATTCCCTCCATACGCAACCTTTCTTGCACCTGTAAAATCCAGTCAGTTTTAGCCTTTGCGTTTGTTATATGGCATAAAACCTCTTTTCTGAATAGGTATAACTAAAAAGGGCGTTTAAAAATAAATAAAAAGAACGAAGAGAAAGAAAACATTGATGATAGTACGTCTCATCATCATCATCCGTTGCAGATGATTTAAGCAGTGTTTTTGGAGAAGCACTTCCGAGCTTTTGGATAGTACGTTTACAGCGTTTAGGTACTTGCTTTGGTTTGATGACCCCCCTTAATTTTTAGTTTATTGACATTTTATTATTATTTGTTAGCAAATCTACCGCTATAACGCACATTCTGTGAAAATTTTAACTGTCTAGGTCTTACAGTTAAGAAGTTACAGCCCTAAATAGGTAGGACGGACGGACGGACAACGTAGGCTTAGTAATAGGGTTCCGTTTTCACCTTTTGGGTGAAAATTAGGGGAAAATTAGGCTGCCCCTCCCGTAGGTTAGAAACATAGATAAACAATTTATTATTTATTTAGGTACTCGGATTACGCCCCGTAAAGACCTCATCGATCATTAGATTCCTTACAATCCTTCAATAATCAATCGCAACCAACACCACAGTACGACCAGCACGTCTAGTATGATTTTTCTACACGCGCGCGACGCGCCTTTCCTCCATAGAAAATAACCTGTTCCCGCGTTTTTCGGAGAGTGAAAGACGCGCTTACCGCGACAATTAGTATAGGACTAACGCCGAGTCGCGCGCAAAAAGAGAAATCATGCTAGATGTGCAGGAAAATAAAAGTAATACCGCTCGTCAATTTTTCGTTTGCGCCGAGCAGACCCGAGTCCCTGTCAAAACCTGAAAGCCTGAAAGTCATTTAGTAGCTCCTCTTAGTTTAGTTGGTAATCAAAGAGTGCAAAGTCAGATAGCAGCGAAAAGGGCACGAAAACAATTAGCCAACAGCGGCAAGGCATTGAAGGTGGCACATCCTGATTGGTTAATATAATTTCGCTCGCTATAAAATTTTTTGTCAACTGCCCAGTTCGGTCTATTTATATAGGGACCAGACTTGCGGTAGCATTTCCCCTCTGCCACGGTAAGATCAATTGATCATGTGCATTTACATAAAATATACCTTATCACTACACGAGACAGCCTATTGCGAAACAATAACTTCAAACTTATCTCGTTTAGGGTTCACACGAGACTACTTTTCATGATTTTTCACTTTTTGCTCACGACTTTATTCCCCGAGGGGGTAGTCAGAGATATTCTGAAACCTCAGAACATTCAAGTTTCACCAGTACTATACTCGATTCAAAATAGCAACGAAATTTTAAGGCTATTTTGTATTACAGAAACAAAGATTTGAAACTCACACTCTCACCTATTCTTAAAACAACTTTAGTAACGTCGAAGATATGTCGGATAGTATAATTATCCAATAAATTAATTACATTTGGTAATCAGAATTGGCCAGAAAGCTAAATAGAAATCGGAAAATCTCGTCGTCCTTATTTGGAATAAAGTATAGACTAACATGCTTAGGTTTTATCCAATCGCTCCGATGTAAACTTTGCTCTACTAGTTCCACTTCTTATCGTGTGGGCAGCAAGCCCTGGTGTCAGAGCTTTTTCAGACCGCCTTACGACCTCCGACGTGGTTTTAATGTAACGACTACTACCACCAGAGATAGTAGCGGGACCAACGGCTTAACGTGCTATCCGAAGCACGAAATCATTTTTCTTTGTTAGACAATCAGGTGATTCGGCCTGCAATGTCCTTACCAACTGGGGAAAAACGCACAAAGTGAAATATCACTAGGTGTCCCCCGTGGGAATCGAACCCACGACCTCTGTGTCAAGAGCCCAATGCTCTTAACCATTAAACCACGGGGCAGTTACCGTTCCACTATAAGAGATTGCCTCGCTAACACTCAGTTGCAGAAACGCTCATTAAAGTATATCCTCCATTAAATCTCTGGCTGTCACTTTTTGTCTCGTTGACGTAGTAAAAGCTAGCAAGAGATTTAATGGAGGATTAACTTTAATGAGCGTTTCTGCAACTGAGTGATAGACATTATTATAGGCTATGTGAAGTTTTACAGAAAATAGCCTTGATTCAGAAAACTCTTATTATGACAACGGACCATACGCATATAACAGAGCGCATACCATATGTCTTTCTTGATGTAGGTAATAGTACGACAGTCCATGTCCACGTATTTTACAGATTAGCTTACCAGGTAGGTACCTAACTAAATACCTACAATACAAACAAAAATAATACAACAATATTGTTTACACATTTCTGTCGGTGGTTTACAACCATGTATACTCCATTTCAAATAGCAACGAAATATTAAGGCTATTTTTAATTACAGAAATAGAGATTTGAAACACTTCCTCTCACTTATTCTTAGAATAGCTTTAGTAACGAACAAGATAAGTCGGATTGTATATCTTTCTGATAAATAAATTATATTTGCAAATCAGAATTGGCCAGAAAGCTATTTATAGAAATCGGAAAATCATTTCGTCCTTATTTATATTTCTAATATTTTCATGTATTCTCTTCTTTCTAGTCATTGATTTTGACTTGCAAATTCTGATTGATTCAGATTTTAATTTTCATGTAAATAAAACAATTACAACAAAAGCATTTACAAAATTCGTAGGTAAACAAAACATGACAAATAAGTGGACATACACGGACAAACTACAAACAAAACTTCAAACTCATCCGTCACCCTATTACCTAATTCCTTCCCCATTCGATAGCATCTCCACAACCGAAGCATGACTTGTCGCAAAGACATTATTGTGCAACAAACATCATGGAAGCAACAATAGGTTTCCCCATGCGATTGTTTTGGGGCAAACTACGGAACGCCCCGTATAAAGTATTGTATACGGACATGCGTGCTGCAGTTATGGTAACGAGTTTCTCGAGATGGGTCCTAAAGTTGGGTTTTTGTTGTTGCTGATCGTTGCGGTCCAAGCGGATTACAGGAGTGACAGGTACATTTTAATTCCCAATTTCGTCGCCTAAGAGGAGTATATAGTAAACTGTAGTGACACTCAGACCCAAGCATTTTGATCATTTAAATAATCATCCAGTTTATAATATGCTTTTTTACAGAGGACTTTTTTGATCTGAGTTTTTAACATGTTTTCGGAAAGATTCAAAATGGTCTCGGGGATTTTATTATAACAACGTATTATTATGACCCATGAAAGACCTGTTGACCCTGCTAAGCCGAAAGTGTGGAAATATCAGTTTATTTTTATTTCGTGTGTTGTAATTATGGACATCACAATTTTTTGGAAACAAAGACACACTTTTTCTTACATATAAAATGTTTTCATAAATGAACTGCCCATAAACTGTTAAAATATTAATTTCCTTAAAGAGGTCGCGAAGCGAATCACGATAACGCAGGCCATATACCTATATAACATCGAATTGCCCGTTTCTGTAGGATAAAGATTGTCTCAATGTCTGCAGCACGCCCCCACAATAAAATGCCATAGGACATGATACTATGAAAGTAACTGAAATATACGAGTCTGGCAGTTTCAATATTATATAAGTAATATATATTTTTTTATTAGTACGTTTCTGGAAAGAAAATCTCACAAACCGTGTCCTGATTTCAATCAAATAATAATCTGATACTCGTATACCGTGTAAAAAAGAACCTCGCAAATACTCCCGAACTTGCAATAAAGTTACAGGGAGCAGTTTTTCTTCCTCCTGAAAAATTTTCTCTTTTGCACTTACGTTTTCTTCACTCTAAGGCGTCGATTTATATAGTTGAGAGTTAAGACGCTCCCCATAGGTAAACGCAGGGCCGGGCCATATTTTCCAGGTTTTTAGAAGCTATCTTCTCTTTATTTGAAAGAAATACAAATTAATGAAAAATATAGCAATGTTCTTTAACATCTCGGCTTTATTTGCTATGAAGAATATTTCGTATTTTTCGATAAAATACATATGAAACCTGTGTTCAAAGGAAAGCCTAAATATTGGAAAAAATCTGTATTATGTGAATCTACTTTATTATAAATTGAAGTCAATTTTACTTGCGACACACACCATTATTGTGTAGACAATTAATAAGATCTAAAAATGCTATGAAGTAGATTCTTAAATTATTTATATAATTGTAAAATTTGGTGCGAATTCGAATTTGATTTCCTTGGATTAGAAGGCATCATAGTGACGTAATGAAGTACAAGCCAGTCAAAAATTGGTCTCATAGAGAAAGTTGTTCAGTTTGATGGTCTGATCATCCCCTTAAAAAAGTGTAAGCATATTAAGAAGGACCCTGTATGTGAGGCCAGGAGCGCACAAAATTATCACGTGACTCGCACGCCCAATATCTCCCATAGATTGGACCAAGCTTTGTTTCTGTGAGGTATTTTGTGTTAAGATTCTTTTATTTTACTTTCGCGAAATAAATGGTTTTCTTACGAGTTCAGTTCGCAAGTTCTCCTTCATCATACAGTAGAACTAGTGGTATTACAAATCGTACATTCCTAAAAAGCTCTCCTCACAAAATCCCATCTCCACGGATTGCAGTGTTGATTTCAGCGGGTTCATGCCCAGCGCCAATTTCCAACGCACCGAGGATCAGTTGGCAGAGCCCTCCGCGAGGGTCGACAAGAGCAGGGAGGAGAGGGACAGGGATAACCAGCCTGAGCGGACACAGAGGTTCGGGATATCTACGTATGGGAGTACTGGTTCACAGGTACGTTACAAAGAGACAGTAGGTTGGTTAACCGTTTTAAAGTAACTTGTCTTCTGGACCGGGACGCACCTCGCCGTACTCTTGGTGTCAAAGATGTATAATTCTTTTTTTTTAAATATCTTGGACATTGTCACACAAATTATCTAGTCACATTTAAAGTACCAGAATCTAGCCTGGACTTGTATTATGATGACTAGACAACGAGACAGAATACATATATGGATACAAACGTCCATGACTCGGGTACAAATATTCATATTCATCATACAAATATTTGTCCCTTACGGGATTCGAACCCGCGACCCTCGGCACAGCAGGCAGGTTTACTACCGACTGTGCTATCGGGCCGTCCCGTCAATTCTGATGTTCCGGGTAAGTTTAGTGGTCGTGAAAAGTTTTAGTACATCTTCATTTTCTTGCAATGCCTACACGAGTCAAAGGTATGAAACAGCTAGCTGATCTTTTTTTGATCTGAACAGTTTGCTCTCATAGTAAAAGTTGTTGGTTTGATTGGTAGAGTATGTGGATGAACGGTTAATGGTACTTTTCCTTACACCCTGTATATCGCTTAGGGTATCACAAGAAAGGGCTTCATGAGCTGGTTCCAAAAATATATTCTACAACTACATAATTACATATCAGTCACTAGTTTTAGAAAAAAAAACATTTTCATTAAATGCCATGTGGATGCCAATCATGGCGTTTTATGAAAATATTTTTTTTGCCGTCGATCGCGTCGATCGCGGACGGCTTCCCGTGCGGTCGCCGTCGGTAAATGTGTCTCAACCAGGCGCGGTCGCAGCCTGAAATTTTAGTGGGGGTCACTAATAATAAAATATGACGAGTAAATCAGACTTTATTACACATTACACAATTATTATTGCACACATTTAGATGATTGGGGGGGGGGGGGGGGGTTCGGTCCGAATGGGGGTTCACAGGAGACACCTGTGAACCCCCATTTGGACCGCACCTGGTCTCAACCCTTTACACTGTTTACCCTAACAACCTGTATAACATCTTCTTAGGCACCGTACGGAGGCTCAGCACCAGGTCTCTACGGGCCACTGAAGATAGACCTAGGAGGAGTGCTCCTCGGATCCATCCTGGGCTTCGGCGCCGTTATCATACTGCCGAAGATCATCAACGCGTTTTCTTACGGCTATGGTGGTTACGGGAGAAGTGAGTTAGGTGAGTTACTCTACATGTTGGAATCGAGGTCGTTTTTAAGCCGAAACAGGGTGCTTCAGACCATCAAAATGAACAACTTTAACTACAGGGTCCTTCTTAATATGCTAACACTTTTTTAAGGGGATGATCAGACCATCAAACTGAACAACTTTCTCTAAGGGACCAACATCGAAATCGCGAAAAAAAGTTAACTGCTCCATACAAAACTGCAAACCTACTTAAGCCAAATGTATGGGACAGTTGACTTTTTTTTCCCGGTTTCGATGTTGGTCCTATAGTGAAAGTTGTTCTGTTTGATGGTCTGATCATCTCCTTAAAAAAGTGTCAGCTTATTAAGTTGGACCCTGTATATACAACGTGTTAATGAATAAGCGCAAAACCTCATACACCCCAACTGATTCATAACAAAATAATTAGATTGAAACAATAATTTCATTATTTTGATGGTTAAAATTTAAAGTTATTTGCATTTTAAGTTTTCAGGCAAAACAGATTTTTTATCATTTCAGCAATGATTATAAGCGCTAACGCGTTCATGTATACATTTTAAGAATCTTGTTTTGGTAGTAAGTAGGGTGAGAGTGCCCAAGCGCTAGGTTGAGATCGAGTTCGAAGGATTTTAAATTTTACACACAAATTATTTAATATTTTGAAAAAAATTACCTTTGTTGAAACCATGATAAATCGATTCTGTTCTCGATTCCAAACAAACTACTTTCTAGTTTTGCGTTAATTCATTAACACGTTGTATAATTTTACCCAAATCCGTTCAGCCGTTTATGCGTGATTCAGTGACAAACATCCAAACTTTGACATTTATAATATAAGTGACTTTAAAGATAGAGCCTCACGCTTCTAATGTACTAAAACAAACGGACCAACTTTCTTCTGTTTGTGTGCGTGAGGCGTCATACATGTTATCTCTGTGTGCGTGTATATTGATAGGGTTTAGCGGACTTACCTTGTTGCAATTTTATTCGACGCGTTCGTAGTTTCGTACTTCAATCTTGACATATAACTTCATTGTCATAAAGTACATACAAGTCATACATTCATATATTTATTCTGATTTTCCTGACCACCCCGAAAGGGATCATGGTCCTGAGTTTATGTATGTATATTTTATCCTGTAAGCAAGCACTAATTTATTTCTAAATTCATTGCTACTTTTCTGGGAACATCAATTGTAATAAATAATTGTGTTAGTACCAGTCGAAAATCTTTAAAATAACATTTTGTAAGAGGGCGTGGTGATCTGTAAGATGGGTCTCGTTACCAAATACGGACACCAGTCTCTCACAAAGGTAACGAATCAGCTCGCAAAATTCTGTTTATTTTAATTAGAATAAGAACCTTTCTGTAGAGAAAATAAACGATTTAAAATAGCTGTATATTTCTCACAGGTGCAGAAACAGACCTCAACCAGCTTTCAGACATGCTGAACAAGCTAGACGAGACGCTCGGTCGATACAACATAGACTCGGCAGCTTGCATGCAACGGCTCGCCTGTTCGTACGTGCAGCTGGCCAATGAGAACATGGTCACTGGGAACGCTACTGACTTTGATAGTATGCTGTCTTCGTTGTCTAAGTACGTAGTTCATTTAAATATAAATGTTACTACATGTGTAGTAATGTTACTAAACTTGTGTAGTAACATTACTACACGTCGACCGAATTGGTAACAAACGGTTGTATGGGTAGTTATATACTGCCGTGCTTATAAAGAACGCAGTCAATATGTTTTGGGAAAATTGAGCCACATATACTCCCAGTTGCACGTACGTTCATTAAAGATAATCTTCCATTAAATCTCATGCTGTCACTTTTTGCTATGTTGACATAAGTAAAGGTAGCAAGAGATTTAATGGAGGATTATCTTTAATGAATGTACGTGCAACTGGCGAATAGGGTCCTTCTTTATGCTGACACTTTTGTAAGGGGATGATCAGACCGCCAAACTGATCAACTTTCTCTATAGGACCTATATCGAAATAGCGAAAAAAACAGCCTTTCCATACAAAACTGCACTCCTACTCGAGCCAAATGTATTGGACAGATAATTAATTTTTTTCTCGATTTCGATGTTGGTCCCATAAAGTGGTTCAGCTTGATGGTCTGCTAATCCCCTTAAAAAAGAGTCAGCATATTAAGAAGGACCCTTAACGGAAATCTGACACGCACATATATATTGGTTTTTAGATCGTGTATAAAAATGTCATTGACTTTAATTGGTTAGTATTGAAAATATAACCAGACTTCGTTTGTATGGAGCGCACAGCATAAACTATCCTCTTAACGGGTTCTTCCCGCGTTAACTTAGCTTAATTCATAACCGCGTAACTCTCAAAAACTGTGATAAAATTGTCTATCATTGTCTTGCAATATCATAAAATATTTATCTTCTTTCAGTAACTCCTTAATACGTCGCATGCTAGACGGGACATCGATATTCGAAGCCATCTCTGCAGGAAGATCTCTGGACACAAACTGTCAAGTTCTCTATCCCAAATGTAAACTTGATAAGAAAACCGTCGTCAAAATGTTAACGCAACTTGTACCTTCTTGATGTTGTTATAAAGTATAATTTGTGCTGTATTTTTGCTTTGTAGAATATTTTTTACATTAAAGTTTTGATAAATTACTTTGGTGTTTATTACTAAACAAATAAAGGTAAGTACATTAAAAATAAATGAAAAGTATTAAGGACTTATAATTAACTTAACCTAAAATATGGTACAGGTTTGGACTGCGCGGGAGGGTAGCCATGATGCTGATTGCGTTTTGTCGCTGAACGGCTAAACTGATCTGTTGAGCGAGGAAAGCGCCAGCCCTTTGATCCCCGGCGCTTTGCCAGATCTTTAAAAAGCGCCTGGACGCCAGGACCCCACGGTCCAAGGGTTTCGAAACCGAATGCTATGAATTTGTATGGGGTGCCGATACCTTTGTATTTCCCCTCTTTTGCCATTTCGGCAGATTCCGTCGCCGAGCCCACTCTTTTGCTCGTTCCCCGTAGATAAGACAGGGCCAGAGTGTCCAACCAGGTGGCATCCCACACCAGTACCCGAACCATCTTCCAGGGGACGAGAGGCATCCCGTCTGGACTCTTGCCATCTTCCCGTACAATACCTTTCGGCTCTAGAGTGGCCGGTACGCTGACAGTGGCAAGAGATCTGCGTATGATGTCGTTAAGAGTGGAGTGGAGGAAATCTGCCGGCACTTCGTTGGCACGAGAGCCCGTAGTGTCCCAAGAACGCAGTATTCCCGCTATCTTTCTCCCCCTAGCAAATGACTTTCCTGAGCGACAGAGAAGGATAGAACTACGGAAAAATGCGATTCGGTCCTGGCAGATGAGGTTCAATCCCAATCGTGCTTTTTGTATCGATCAATGTGTCGTAACCTTGACACAACACTGCATAAGCATGTGTTCACGACTATCTTACCCAAGGGGGTAGTCAGAGATATTCTAAAACCTCAGATCACAACACCACACACAACACTGTAGTTTGTAAAAACTTGATACCCGTAACAGCAAGCAGGACGGAGATGCCCAAGTAATAAGAGCGACGGAGACAAAAATTTATACGTAGGTATGTAACAAATGTTACAGGCATCAAGTAAAATTTTACAAAGTACCTATAGGTAATATACAAGGTCCGTCTTAATATGCCGACACTTTTTAAGGGGATGATCAGACCATCAAACTGAACAACTTTCTCTATGAAACATCGAAATCGCGCAAAAAAAAAAACAGCTGTCACATACATTTGGCTTTGTTTCGCAGTTTTGTATGGAAAAGCAGATTTTTTTATCGCGATTTCGATGAAAAAAAAATAGAGAATAAAGAGAACAATTTTCAGTTTGACGGTCTGATCATCCCCTTAAAAAGTGTCAGCATATTAAGTTGGGCCCTATATGCTATACTACAATCGATTTCAGATAGATTATTGCTTGGATTGTAGGCCTTTCACAGTGTTCGGAGATTTTATATAAGGTTAGGTGGGACTATGCGAGGCAAGAGGGGTCGACAAGACAGGTTTTACAATAAGTAGGTACCTACTTGTAGGTATACTTAATTTATACATGAATCAAACAATACAGTCCTCCGGAATATGTATACAGTATGCTAGAAATTACGATAAAAGTAAAACAAAAACATACAAATTTAACAAGTTTTATTAATTAAAATCAACACCAAAACCTATCTACATTTGATATGCACGGCAACTCAATCCTTAAAAAAATCGTTTAATCTTTTCTTTCCTTTACAATAAATATCGACCAAATAATTGAATTCCCGGACATAATTATCCTGTACTTTAAAATTAACATAATTCATTATATTTATTACCTAGTTAAATACAAAAGTTATGCTTTTTGAGCATTAGGGTTGGCTGATTTTGTTTTGGTGCTCGCTTTTTTTAACAGTCACAGGTTTATAAATGTTATGCCATGTTTGACTTCACCTTTATATAGAGACCTTCTCAATATAAAACTCAGACTAACAAACTGAACAACTTTCTCTATACGACCAACATGCAACATCGAAATCGCGAAGTCTGCTGTTACATACATTTTTGTTGAGCAGGATTGCAGTTTTAAATGAAACAGCAGATCTTTGCGATTTCGACAATGTTTTCATAGGAAAAGTTGGGCAGTTTGATAATCTGATCATTCTCTTAAAAACCGACATCGTATTAAGTTGGACCCTGTATTGTGTTACCAACATTCGCCTACACCTTTTTACCTATAACTGGCGCCACTGGATTAATCTCAAGTTAAATGTCGGTAACACGTTTCGGGAAGATGCAGACCTTCATTCATGAGGCTGAAATCAGCACGCAGTATTTGTCACGAAGATACATAAAGCTTGGCAAGTCTTTTGGCAGGCGGCTGTCTCAGTCGGGCGTTTATAGGCTTGTCGCGAGGCGGCTCCATTTTGAATTAGCTCAGCCAGCATATAAACATATGCTCACGACTATATTTCCCGAGGTAAAGGTATTCAGAGATATTCTGAAACCACAGAACATCCACGTTTCACTAGTAGTACCGAAACTCTGTCCAGTGTGACGGGGAGTGAGCCCGTCGCCACTTTTAATGGACAGTGGGTACAATACATGCCTCGAAATTGAAGCATGCAGGTTTCCTCACGATGTTTTCCTTCACCGAAAAGCCAGTGGTGTTACAAATCGTACATAAATAGCATATAGCTTAGTCACCGATTATTTAATAGTAACAGATACTGCACTCTCCCGATTTCGCGCGCTTTTACAGCAAACCGCGATGAACGACGAACTAAAACGCGCCTTATGTCAATGCACGATAGTCTGTATCGTGAGAAATTTTATTGAGCCACGGTAACTTTAAAGCTATATTCTAGATCAGCAGTTTCTAGATTTTGTTTCAAAAATTTCACTGACTTTAATTGGTTCATATTGAAATTAGGACGAAAGTTCGTTTGCTCACCTCTTACCACAGCGGGGCTCTTTATAGTGTCTCAAACCAATGAGATATAATCACGATCATAAAATATGGTTTTAGACTAGGCTATGTTACAAAGCCTAGTTTATTCCAATATCAACACCAGCAAAAGCTACATAATTTTTTAAAGGCATATAAAAGATTGTAATTTAGTTTCTAGCGAGCACCAAAACAAAGTAAAGTCGTGCACATACGAGTATTACACAAGCCGGGGAAGGCAGTGAGTTCACAAGCTTACCTCTTTCATGTACTGGTCGACTACCATAATACACATACGACAAAATGGTTCACACAAAAGTTGCAGGAGGGTCGGAAGATAAATGTTATGTTTAGATTAAGAATAATTATGATAATACGAACTATAAATACGTAAATCTAACGCACGCAAGACGAAATAGCTTCAATTCATTTCTTTCAATTGCACATGAATGAGACGAGCTTATCTGTTTATACATGCGTTAGAACAGTACATCTTGGTTTGTAAGTTTTGAAACATATTATAACTCCCAGGCGAATGGTTGAATTGCGCTCATAGATCATATACAACGTGTCAATGAATAACCGCAAAACTAAAAGTAGTTTGTTTAGAATCGAGAGCAGAATCGAATTACTTTGACTATTTATATGTGGACTGGTTACGCGTGTAATTCTACTAACAACCACTGCCACTTTTTGCGGGGGCCGAGGTAACATGAAATCCGCAACTTTGGATTTTATTCCCTATAAATTTAGATTCTAATTTTGAATGTTAAAAATCATGAAAAGTAGTCTCGTGTGAACCCCAAACGTTCTAAGTTCGAAGTTATTATTTCGCAATTATAGGCTGTCTCGTTTAGTGATAAGGTGTAAAATTGAATGTAAATGCACAAGATCAATTGTGCTTATACAGTGGCAGAGGGGAAATGGTACCGCAAGGCTAGTCCTTATAATAATTAGTCAAAGTCGAATTATCATGTTTTTCAAAATACTAAATAGTTTGTTTGTAAAAATATTTACTGAACTCGATCTCAACACACCGCACAGGCTCAATCACCTTACTTACTGCCAAAACAAGATTCTTAAAATGTATCCATGAGCACGTTAGCGCTTTCATTCATTGCTGAAATGCGAAAAACTTTAAATATTAATTATCAAAATAATGAAATTATTGTTTCAATCGAATTATTTTGTTATAAATCAGTTGTGGTGTATGAGGATTTGCGCTTATTCATTACCACGTTGTATAAAAGAACTAGATTTTTGTTCGAATTGACTTATTTACTGTCTGCGAAATGGTGGAATACTAAATTCAGTGCCCTCAGATATTAGTTGTTTAAACTATTGAAACTGTCGTTTTAGAGCGTTGATTTTGATCTAGTTTTTGATTAGTGATCAGGTTGGTTGGTGGTCTCGCATATTCCTGCGAAAGGGTCTAAAATTGTGTTATTACAGTGGTCGACCAGTACAACTTTGACACTATAGTGAACCTTACATAGCTAAGTACCACCAATCTTGGTCATTTTAATTCGTAAGTTATTGCAAGTGTTTAATTATGCTATTTTATATTAGTCATTTAAGACTAAAAATGCATGGTTTAAATTAAAAAAAAATCTGGTAACGACAGGTTTTTAAATAAATGCAATATCATACGTCTTTCATAAGAATTGTTCGGTTTATTTTTAAAGTATCAAATATATACAATTTATTTAGTTAAAAAAAACGAAGACATCATGGCGATGTGTACAGTGGGAAAAAATATAATTTGTTCGAGAACAAAATAAAATAAAATTTCATTGGCGCCGTGGCAACTAAATAAAGTTCAAGTGTAAGAACACACATGCCGAAATTACGCAGCGTAATTTCCGTCGTTACTTGAAAAATGGCGCCGACTGTTGTAAAAAGAATTGCACGCGTAATTTACGTCGCGTAATTTGGGCAGGTGTGTTTCTACACTAAGGGCCCGCTACACAATCAATTGGACTAGTCAATCTTACTAAATGTACAATTCCATTTTAAAACTTATCTGCCGAATAGCGGTAAAAAGGCCCTTTAAATTGGGAAGATGGCTCAAGTAGGAAGCAACAATTATGAACTCTAACAACACAGGACCTATGGCTGACGTACGTCGCTAAAAGGATGCAACAATTATAAATCCTGGCAACACAGAAGTTAAGGTAATGCCCGTAATAAAAATAATCTAACACAAAATAATATTCCATAATTTATTTGTAGTGTGACAGCCCTTTCTATTCCGGCGCGGTATAAGAACTATAATATGATAACAAGCGCCGTTGACGTTCGATTTTCATTTACCGCTGCGACCGTCGACCTACCAAAGTGTAGCAAGACATCTGCCGAATTTACGCGACATAATTTCGGTGGACATTAACGTAGCGCTAGAAAAAGTTTCTCACACTATTATTATGCACTTTTCTCTTTTACGACACTTTGAGAAATCGATCAAGACATAATATGCGCTGCACTGTTTGAGAATGTCTTCGGCCATCTTCCTTAAGCCCGTCACAGACGATGGCTATAATATATTAAATTAGCGGTTGTATCACATCATGCTTACTATTTTGTCCCTAAAGGGGAGCTAAGCGTATGTCGAAACCACTTTTCCCGACGTTGGTATAAGTTAGTTGTCATGAGACTATTATTATCCAGCCTATTCTAATCTGACGCACGCTTAGACTACTTATATGAGGACTGCCACTTTTTGCGGGGGGTGAGGTAGCACGAGATACGCAACTTTGAATTTTATTCCATTAGTTTAGATTCTAATTTTGAATGTTAAAAATCATGAAAAACAGTGTCGTGTGAACCCCAAACGTCATAAGTTCGAAATTATTTTTCCGCAATTATAGGCTGTCGCGTTTAGTGATAAGGTATAAATATGTAAATGCGTAAGATCTTTTGATCTTGCACGTTGGCAAAGGGGGATGCTAAGGCGAGGCGGGTCCTTATATAATTCGTCTAAGAACGAACGCACGAAGATTGACATAAGCTCATCTCATTCAGGTGCAAGTGAGATGAAGCTATTCGTGCCTTGCGTGTGTTAGAATGGTACAACCGTTAACATATTACAAATTATAGTTTTCATCTGTGACGGGCTATGTAATATTGTAATACACTATAAATAGCGACAATATTACTGAAGCTTAAAAATAGAATGTACAATATGCAGTCGCAATTCCATTGCTTATCCTCCATCCTACACGTAGGTACAATCGAGGAAAATAGACCTTTATACTAAAAGGAATTAGGACTAAATTCCTCAAATATACACTTCTTGCATCCTAAATATTGTCTTAAAATATTATCAGCTCAAATTGATAATTTAATTTAGTCAATTTTAGAATTTATGTGATGTGATTTAAAGTAGCTATTGCTTATAAAGTTCTAATATTAGGTTGCGAAGGTATTCCAGTGCTCAGCAGTGGGTCTTTTTTAAATTAGAATGATTTGATGCCTTATTCATAAAGTTATATTAACAAATCTGTATGTTTGGATTTTAATTGTCGTTTATTGAGTATTTCGGTGGGCAAATAAATAATATTAATGTGTTAAATTTGATTTTTTCCGTACTAATGTGTTGGAACCAAGTAGTAATTCATACAAAATAGTTACGAATACGACACCAATTAAGGGTTTCTTAGCTTTTTAGCGATAAGTCCGCCTTGTTTGTGTTATTTCCTTTTTAAAACTGTTTGTTGTAAATAAAAGTATATTTCATTTATTCATTCATTCTTTCGTTAAGGGACTGTGTCTCTTTCGGGCATATTTAGAAAAGTAAAAAGGACACAGAACTCTATTCATAAGCCTACGCTGTCTGTCCTTCATAACTCTAAAGGGCTATAAATCTTTCGAACCCTATTGTTTCTTCTTTAATTATGTACGGAGAATATAATAGGTAGCGAATTGACATTTTTACAGAATATATGATATTATTTCGGATTTGCTAAAAAATGATAAAAATGGGTGTCCCCATACAAGAAACGTGTTTTTTTTCAAAAGTTTTTTGTTTTTGCTCTAACGTAAAAACGGCAACACAGACAAGCGTCAAACTTGGTGTGATTATAGAGCATACTCGGACGTAAAAAGAATTAATCGGCCAAGCGTGTGTTGGGCTCGCGCTAAGAATCCCAGAAAATAATATTTTTTGTGGTAAATATGGTGGTACGGAACCCGCGGTTCCCAAGACCGATATAAAATATGATATTTCCTGTCTCGTATCGGCAAGATAAATTCGTTACTAAAACTATATGAATAAGGCTCATAATCAGCACCTGTTAAAATAGACTTACATCACAAGTTTCACAATAGTCTGGGAGCTTGAGGGGCCGATCATTGGCAGAGCATACTGAGGAACGAATTCGCGTACGCCATCGGTTTCACATCGGGGTGTGGCTGGGAAAGAAAGAAATGAAAAATTAGGAAACGCACATTTTTTTTTGACTTATACTATTTTGCCTCTTATCTAATACTTTATCATGAGGGTCTGGGTTCGAATCCGCACGGACGACATACCGTGTACCAATGAGTTTTTTTAACTTATATACGTAGTACCGACTGCTCTCAAACGGTGTAGGAATGGATCGTGTGGAAACCTCGCTAAGAAGAAATGGTGTGTCGACCCAAATCTCACCAAGGGAGGGAAGGCGGGGTCGAAAAATCACCAAAATCACCTCACGTAATTAATAGACGCCCGGAACCTAACGATTTGAATGAATTTTTTTCCTAAGAAGATGCGAAAGATCACACAGGTATTAAATTTAGTTAGGCATAATCAACAGCACATCAATTGTAATATGTAATACTTACCACTGCTTCATAGGTGGTAAAATTAGGTTTGAGGTCCTTGCCGTTCATTGTGATGAAAGCACCGAGGTTACCCATTGTATCACTGAAACATCAAACAAATAATTAACAATAACAATATTTTTTACAAGCATTTTCCTAACTTGCCTTGTTTATTTATTAAGATTTGTATACAATGTGTTAATGAATAAGCGCCAAACCTCTAACACCCCAAGAAATTTATAACAAAATAATTAGATTGAAACAATAATTTCATTATTTTGATAGTTAAAATTTAAAGTTATTCATTATTTTAAGTTTTCGTGCAAAAATGATTTGTTATCATTTCAGCAATGATAACAAACGCTAGCGTGCTCAAGGATATATTTTAAGAATCCTGTTTTGGTAGTAAGTAGGGTGAGTGTGCCTGTGCAGTGGGTTGAGATCGATTTCCGTAAATTTTCAATTTTACGAACAAATTATTTAATATTTTGAAAAAAAAATCCTATGTTGAAAACATGATAATTCGATTCTGCTCTCGATTCTAAACAAACTACTTTCTAGTTTTGCGTAAATTCGTTAACACGTTGTAGATTCAAGCTAATTGAACACAGCTTGTCCATGCCATTTTTCTAAAACAGCGTGGGCTGTGATCAATTTCACTATCCGAATCTCACCCATTCTCACGGGGGGAGAGTGGGCTCTCGCTACATCTCGCGTTTTTTTATCAGCCAGGTAGTCGAAAATTGCGACAAAAATTTAGGTTTAAATAAATAAATCCAGTTTCTCCACTGAAATATGGATTGAAAAAAAACAACGCTATCAAGCATAGGCTATACATTTACATTAAAAATACATATTTTGAAAATTACGTGAGATTTTCTAGGGTCGGCCCGAATCACAACACGTAATTAATGGATGCCCCCTTACTACGAAATTCCATATAAACATTCACCCTCGTTGTCACATTTTTGGTTTACTTGAGAAAAACCCTTTTTAACAAAATGGGCCGCACTTCGCACGACTCACCCGGTGAGTCAGTATTGTATCGCATTCCACAGTGTTAGCACTGCACGAGTATCGTTTTAAGCTTAGCAGCGAAAGTGAGCACCTAGATGCCAATAGAAACATCCATGTCAAATTTTAAGTGAATAGTTTTGGAGATTTCGTGTTGAGTGAGTGTGTTCATACATAAAAAATTTGATAGTTTTTGAGTACTATAAGTTTCTGAGGGCGATCGATTTGACAGTACCAATCACCAAGTCAGGGGAATGAACGAAAGTGTTAAAAATACCAAAATAATCTCACCAGTAATTAGGTGCTGAGAACACAGTGATGCACTTCCCGTCATGAGCGAGTTCGTAGCCATCGTTCTTGACCTCGTGACTACGGATTATGTAGTCGAGCCCGTTGCGCTGTAGGAACGTGTTGGTGACGTCGGGGCCGAACTGGCATCCGACTCCGCGTTTAGAAGGCGCCCGGCCCATCATCGGTTGAGGGTCCGACCAGAGTAGCTCGCACATTATCCCTGCAATTTAGAAATGGATACGATTATAATTAAGAGAATAAAAATTTACAACTGCGGTAATCTTTAAATATGGAAGAAAATGGAAGAGCGATGATAGCTCTCTTCCGTATGGGCATACGGAAGAGAGCTAGCGCCTCAATCATGAGGCGGCGGTTCGATTCCTAGCCTGTACCACTAAGTACTTCTGAATTTATGTACGGTTGTATTTATCATTTACTAGCTCGGCGGTGGAGGAAAACATCGGGAATAAACCTACATTCCCGAGAATGAAAAGAAAATACCATGTGGGTGAGCTTGGGCGATCACAAAGGACCAGCACTGGTCTCAATAGTCCAACCACAAATCATTAATTAAACTGTAAATAGTCCATCTTTGCAGATGCCCAGGCATCCATAGCATAACAAATTTACGATTAATCTCTTTATTAAATTCGTGCTCTTTGTGCAATTCGTGCACTTCTTCCTATTTAAAAATGATGTATTGCATAAACAATAAACTGCCTTCAACGCAGGGAAATTTTGGATAAAGCCATGCCTCAACCTCGGACGATGCCGCTGACGCTCCCGGGCTGCACGTGGCAAGGTCGCCGCGCCGCAAAACAGTCGAAAGTCAGCCAGGCCGTAAATCTCGATTGGCGAGGCGAGGCATATTGGTGGTTTCAAGATATAACGTGTGAAGTGGTGACAGCTGGCTAGCCTTAATTTCGCCCACAGGTAAAAGCACAACCCTCATCCCTTAGTCACCTCGTACGACACCCACGATAAAATAAAAAAATGTAATACTTTATTTAAAAACTTACCGTCTTCAGCGCCCGCGGTATTATGGCGCGATAAAGCGCTATCGCGCCCTAGCTCCCTTTCTTTTTGAGCGCGAACGAACGAGTTAGCAGGCGCGATAAAACGTTTATCGAGGCACCATGCCGCGGGCGCAGGTGGCTGTCTATTTCTATCAACGTTTCTGATATCATCGAGCTTGATATCGTCCCTCGAGAACAGTCCGCCATGCATCACCATGACCTTTATGTTGATGCAATGAACAAGAGGCAGCTAATTGTACAACTTGGTAAAGAGGTCAGCCATCATTAAAAAATAAAAACTTACCGTCTTCTGGAGGCTGTTTATTCCTATCAACGTTTCTGATATCATCGAGCGTGATATCGTCCCTCGAGAACAGCCCGCCATGCATCACCATGACCCTGCCATTGATGCAGTGGGCAAGAGGCAGCCAATTGTACACCTCGGTGAAGAGGTCGGCCATTTGAGACGTGTATTTAGAGGTCACCTCGCCTCGGAAGCCGTACATTCTGTTCATGTCGAGGGTTTCGTGGTTGCCTGGGGATTAAATAATTAGTTCATTTAAAAACAGGAAAACAATGAATGATTGAAGCGAGGGAATTGCTTCAGGTGGGGCTTAGTTTAACTTTATTGCATTCATAAGGATTTTACAAGGTCTGACAATTTAAATAAGTAAGTTATTTTTGAGAAACTATTGCTCCCATATTTCAAAGCTCTATAAAAAGGTAAATTAATATTATTTGCATCCCCTAATGATGTTTAAAGTAAAATAAATAATCTAAAGTCTAAGCATAATCTTTTAATTTTTAAGTGTCGCAAATACAATTGACGGGGCCTGCGCAGTAGCGCTTTCGCCTACAATTGTTGTCAAGGCCTTGCTCAAGAAGTTTGCTGGCTACTACATACATGATTTAATTACTAAAAAGCAACAAACACTTTGTTCATACAATTAAAGTCTCTGGCACATCTGTCCCTCTGTTAGTCGTATCTGACAAGGCATGGCAGATGTGTGTGTGATCCATAAAAACTACAACATATCAAACTCACCTCTAGACATAAAGAAATGATCAGGGAACAGTAGTTTGAAGCTAAATAGTACAAAGATGCATTCCACGCTGAATGATCCTCGATCTACAAAGTCTCCATTGAACAGGTACGGGTTGGTTTCAGACGGGAGACCGTTCAGTCTGAAGATGTTCATCAGGTCGTAGTACTGGCCGTGAATGTCACCGCAGACTGTGAACTTCTTGTCGTCTGCTACTTTGATGTCAACGAGGGAAGGCTGTTTTTGGAGGTAGGTTTTTACATCGATGAGGATCTGGAATGAGTAATACATGAGAAGTGCTAAATATGGTATTGTATTTTATAAAAGCGCCAGGAGATGGCCGACACGTTCTTAAATTATGCAAGAGATTGAAGATTTTCGGATACTTGACGGAAGTTTCGATTGCTTAATTGGACAAAAGGTAATTGGGAAAGGGAAAGCTTGGGCAATTTCAATGCGCAGAAATAATATTAGGTTCTATGTTCTATTAAATGAATGGTTGTTGTGAATATGAATATGAAAGTTTCGCGAGGGGACGCTGAGGCAGTCGTAGCGCAATCACCATTGACCGATCAAGTCACCTTTAACGTCATCAACCACTTTTCCTGAGCGCTTTTAAACCGATCCACAACCTGTGGGGCTAACATGCCACGCACGATAAAGCGACAAAACGAGAAAACTGTTATGTGCTATTTATCGCGTATACGTTAAGAGCGTCTGGATTTTTGTCGTTTATTCAGGGGTGGGATGCTAGGCCTAATGTACAGCCTCCGAATTAGTAACAAAATTTACTGACTTATTAATTTTGGTAGTTTTAGATTAGAGAGACTGAGCATCACATGTACTATTATAAATATTGCAGTCAAAACAATACATAAGATAACATAAAAAGCAAGACTCACTTTGTAGGCATATTTCTTGTGTAATTTCTTCTGTTGTTCGTAATACTTCATCAGCTCTGTCACAAACTTCAGTGTCACCTTACCATCTTCAAGGGCCGGGCCTTCGTACTCATCTTCAATAGCTGAAAAATTTGAATAAACCATTAGTCCTTGATATTAGAATTCATAGAAGTGAGAACCCGGCTTCGCCTTAATAGAAGTAGCATGCAGGTGGAGCCCGCATTCCACTATTTTCCGTGATTTGATATATCTGCCCCCCAGACAAAGTGACATTCTACTGGCGTTGACGCTAGTAGAAAATGACAGAATGTATGGATTTGACATTAGCGATCGTCAAAATGCTAACCATACATTCTGTCATTTTCTACTAGTGTCAACGCCAATAGAATGTCATTTGGTCTAAGGGGGTTGTTCTGTTCAGAAACAGGATTATCCAGAAATAATTTTGTATAAATATCAATCAAGCTAGTGGGTCCAGAACATATGTGATACATACACTTTGGTAGAATAACTCGTTTATAAAAAATCCACCATATGCACATTTTAAAACAGTCTATTGGACACTAATTTTATACACATTTTTGCCCGACAAATAATGAAATATTTTTACAAAGAATATTGGCATTTGAATAGGTGACTAATCTTAATTATAGTTTATCATGATTTTAATCTGTCGTACAATTTTGCTCTAGATTATTGTATGATTAACTTTCTATTTATTTTTAAGTGCTGTTAACAATGTTTGTTCCATTACAATATCAAGAGAATAATTTTATTTATTTCATAATTATCACCATGCTATTCAGGGTGTAACAAAAGACACAATGCTGTTCCACACATTGGAGTCAAGTTTCAACTACAGTTCCGTATGAAACGGCAGACGCATTTTTTGTTGGCTCCATAGTGAAAGTTGTTCAGTTTGATGGTCTTAACCACCGCATTCAATATTACAAGGGTCTTGTAACACCTTGTTTATGTCTCACTGCGGGACTCAGGTACTGTCTCACAAATAACAGCGAGAGAGAGTGTGTCATACTCTACTACATGCGCCGAATTGGTGGAGGCAAGAGAAGTTAGTGGTCAACTTGCTTTCAAAACTTTTCAATCAATATTATTGACTTGTGATGCGGAGAGATGAGTGTTATGTTACCGGACGAGTTTTAAGTATGAAAGTTTTTAAGATGGCTGTGGTAGGAGAGGAAGGTTGAAGAAAAGATGGATGGATTGTGGGAAGGACATTATGTATGAAAGGAGTAAGTGCTGAAATGAAGACTAAGGCGGAGAGACGTGTGGCGGTCGCGGAGTCAAAGTAACACAATTATAAACCTTATAGTACGTAGCATAGCGTCGCTTGGAGAATTAGGCGACGTCACTGGAGGCGCGGGCGTGATTCTCCTTTACGACAATAACGACTCAGTGCTACGTACTATAAGGTTTATATTGTGTTACTTAGATTATCCGCCACCGCCATCTCTTCTGTATAAACCGTGGCTAAGAGAGATGAATGGAAGATGATGACATATTGCGCCGACCCAAAATAGTAGGAAATGGACAAAAGAATGATTTTTTACTCAATACAATCAAACTGGACTCCAAACTGAACAATATAATTAATTCACTCAACCTTGACCTAATTCATTTACGATTTCCTAAGTGCATTTCATCACTGAAGACAGAATTATAAGTAGCATAGCATATGCTCACGATTATATTCCCCGAGGGGGTAGTCAGAGATATTCTGAAACCACAGAACATCCTCGTTTCACCAGTAGTACCGAAACTCTGTCCAGTGTGACGGGGGGTGAGCCCGTCGCCACATAATGGACGGTGGGTACAATACATGTCTCAAAATTGAAGCATGCAGGTTTCCTCACGATAATTATGACGAGAATTATAAGCAAAAGACAAATAATAAAGTATGATAAAGACTTACTCATGGCATCTAAGTTGATGGTGTCAGCGATGTTGACTTCCTTCTTGTCCACCGAGATGGCTTTCTCAAAGGCAATTTTCTTGACTATTTTATTGCATTCATTGTATTTCATCTTCGCATCTTGATCATTTGGTCTAACTTTGGTTACCTGCAACAAATGTTCTGTAGTAAACTTTGTGCAAATTAAGAAGTGTGGTAGCATACGGTTATGCTCACGACTATATTCCTAGAGGGGTTGTCAAAGATATTCTGAAACCTCAGAACATCCTTGTTTCACTAGTAGTACCGAAGCTCTGTCCTGTGTGACGGGGAGTGAAGGACAGTGGGTACAATACATGCCTCGAAATTTAAACAAGGTCTTCACGATGTTTTTCTTCACCGAAAAGCCAATGGTTTTATTAATCGTCCATAAATTCCGAAAAACTCATTGGTACGAGATGGCCTGGACATAGATAGAACCAATGCCTCCTGCACGGCAGAGAAGGTTACTCGCCACTGGACCACCACAACTATATTCATTCATTTGTATGTATTTATTATGTATGTTAACGAATCTTATCGACAATAGTGAACCAATATACAATATCTTTAATTATTTGAAACAGTGGTCCTGAGGTGGTCCCATTAAAATTTTTATGAAGATATCATGTCGTGCTTTGAGGCTGTACAATATAACGCCTCCAAAGTTGACAGAAAATCATCGGCAATTGACATGTTTGCTTCATATCAATGGACCCGTTGCAGATTTCTGAGTCACACAGGCATACTTTGGACACTCAGCTGATTATTGTCATTTCATGCAAATGGTAAAATTTAAAAGAAGAGTTTAACATGTGCTATACTGCAGCATGCGAGCGAGACAGGAATACACATTTGCTTAGACACTTTCGTTGCTAAGCTCAAAACAAATGTGATACAATTGTGATACAATCCTGACTCACAGGGCGAGTCGTGCGCAGGCCTATTTGTTGCTGACCTACGATGTAGGTCATCAGCACCCTAAGTTTTAAGAGGTAACCATCAGAGGGGGTAAAAAGATGGTGGGAGGCAGGGAGTGTCCATACTGTATGTAGTACTAGATACTCTTTCTTATACTGTGACTCAGGTTTAGTTTTAAGTTATTAGACATTTGCGTGCTGTTGTCACTGCTAATGCAAGCTTATTTATAATTTTTAGGGTTCCGTACTTATTACTATGCCTATGTTGTCCGTACGTACGTCCTACCTATTTAGGGCTTTAACTTTTGAACCGTAATAGCTAGATAGTTGAAATTTTCACAGAATATACATTATTACGGCGGATTTGTTAACAAATATTAAAAAGTTAAAACTAAAGGGTGTCCTGAAAAAGAAACTATTTTATGAACGTTTTTACTTCTCGCTCTATCGTAAAAACGGTAATACAAATAAGCATTATATTCGGTGTGATTATAGAGCAAACTCTAAAGTATTACAACAAATAATAAAAACCGGGCAAGTGTGAGTCGGTCTCGCGCTAAATCCGGAGAAAAAAAAAATGTTTTTTAAGTTTATATGTTATGTGGTTGTGTGGTACGGAACCCTCGGTGAGCTTGTAGCCCGACTCGCACTTGACCGGTTTTTATTTACCATCTTTGGATACCAGTTTCAAAGCAAATATTTCTAGATACTTACATATTCAAAATCCTTAAGCGCTAGTTTGTACTTTCCTAAAGACATGTAGGATGCCGCCCGCCTGTAATAGGCCTTTGTATATGACCTATCAAGGTCTATAGACTTGGATGCGTCCGTGAGGGCATACCCGAAGTTCTCCAGCCGCAGGTTCGATATACTCCGGTTCGCGAAGTACACTGCACTCTTCGGATTTTTCTCTATTGCTTTTGTGTACAGATCGATCGCACCGTTGTAATTTTGCTCTGTAATTTTGAGGTTATGTCAATCAAATTTCTATTCTCGTCCCGATCGATATATAGATGATCTAAAATTAGTTACGTACAGTAATTATCGTCTTTTTTTGTTTAGTAATTAAAGAATTAAGAGGAAAAACTTACTTTTGAACAGTTCATTTGCGTCGTTTTTCAGTTTTTCCGCAGCCTCTAAATCGGCCTGAGATACGGGGCCAGTGATTTCTTCGTTGCTAGCCATTTTTTGCACGTTACAGTAATCGTAAAATTAAAGCGTTTCAAAGTGAAATAAGGGACTAATCATAAGAAATTATATTTTCTCAAATGCATTTACATGCTATCCGCAATTCATGAAAAATGAATTGATGGAATGGTGAATGAATGAATGAGTAATCAGTGAGAACGAATGAATGTTTGAAAACTTTGCAGTGCAGTGCTACCAAACGAATAACATAAACCGTGACTAGTATTAGGTATTTTATGATGCTCGTACCAGCTTCAGATACTAGGTACCTATGGACAGGAAGTTAAAAAATAGAGTTTTCTGGTTTCGGGTTTTTCTATCAGCCAGCATGAGGAATGAGGATAAGGGACACATTTTCCAACGAACGGCGGCGGGCCCATACAAAAAAGACATTTAGTATGGGAAGCCGTCCGCCGTGTCGTCGCTAAACGCATCATTCAAGAACGGCTGGTCCGATTTGAGTAAGGATTTTTTTGTTTAGCATGTTCAAAAAATTTATGGAATAAAGTTTTTAGACGGGACAACGTGTATCGGGGTTAATATTTCTTATAAAATAGGGGATGGAGGTCAGAAGGCAGTAGTGACGGGTTGGCATTGGATCAGATTAGCACAGGACCATGAGGAATGGCGCAATAAAAGGGAGACCTATGCCCGGCAGTGGGTTCATGTGGGCTGGTTTGATTGATTGATATACGGGTACCTCCATAGTAGCTGTAGCGAGAAGGTGAACGAGGGAAAATTTCACTAATGGCATTACGGAATGGAGCGGAAGTGTTACACGCAGTTAGCACAGGCCTTTCGAAGCTACAAACTTGGCTTGACACTATTAGCATATTGGTATATCTATCATATTAGATACTAATTTGATTTTTATCAAATAACTTGGCATCATAAGCCTGCTGGTTGATTATACTTCATTCCAAATAAGAACGATTCCTATTTTACTTTCAGGCCAATTCTGATTAACTAATACAATTTATTTATCAGAAAGATATACTATCCGACAGATTCCGACATATTATATTGGACGTTAACAAAGATTTTCTAAGAATAAATGAGAGTACTATGGGCCGGTTTCACCACTTTTGGATAACTTCTTGTTAGCTTATCCGACAGCTCATTTTGAAATATTTTGTATGAAGAATAAGTCAAATGAGCTGTCGGATAAGCTAACAAGAACTTAAGTGGTGAAACAGGCCCTAAGGCCGAGATTCAGAGACGATTTTTTGGTCGTGGCGAAAATGTATGGATTTTGACATACTGGAGTCCGAACTATGACTTACAAATCGTCTCTGAATCTCGGCCTGAGTGTTTCAAATCTCTGTTTCTGTAACTCAAACTAGCCTTAAAATTTCGTTGCTATTTGGAATGGAGTATAGATTATGATTACATAGAATACAACCATTGGCGTATCTAGGGCTATTTTCCAGGGGGGTCTAGCACTCATGTAGTGTTGGTCGGTGATGGTAGTTTGTGGTGCTAAGTTGTTTCGCTTTATGTAGGTCAGGGGAAATAAAAGTAAAACCAAATTAAGTAGGTACTTTTTAAAAATTATATATTGAAATAAAAATTTAATAAAAACATTAAACAATAAATAAATATCAACCTAACCTAACTTAACTTAAATTTTAATTCTTTAATTTTTATTTCTAACAACAATAGGTAGGTACCTAATGTGGGCCACCTTGTTACAATAACCTGTATTATTAACGTTTATTATAAATTTTCTTACATTCTGACGGTGTGATCTACATTCGAAATTTGTTGACTGTACCTAAATTATGACCAAAGACTAAAATACAATGTTAAATTACAAAAATAAGTGTAGTAATCCACAAATAAGGATTACTATAATACTTTTTGTGACTAAGTAACCGGAGCTCGGTTCGTCACAATCTTCGTTTTGCTCCGTCTGTAAGAAGTAAGGCTGGTGGAGTTCTTCCCTCTGCGCCATGACCGCGTTGATGGCATTAGTACCAGCCTGCGGCATAGTTCGCGTGCGACTGATCTTAAATGCGGCAACTGGAATATTTACAAGATGATTACACACTTTACATATACTACATCTTAGATTTCGAATGAGCGTTTTTCTTTTTTAAATTTAATTCCTAAAAAACTCAACAGATGGCATGTTTGTCGCTCCATATAGACTTTTTTTTTTAATAGTTTATCCTTTCGGAAAGGCAATGGGAACTAGCCCTTACAGCCTGGTCTTTAGTGTTATTTTTCTTTGTACTTAATACCTAACTCTTGAAATGCGAGGGTGGTGCACACATTCCAATTTTGAGGGGAGTTTTACGCAAGGATCAATCCGAATCAAACGGGAGCGCCTTCTTTATTTCTCACTTTAACTATATTGTTCTCCATTAATGGCACATTATTAAAAAAATCCACCACATTAACAAAATAATAGCCACGAAAAACGAATTTTAAAATTAAGAAACAAAGCCCGTCCTTTTCTTCACGATTCCCGTGCAAAACTCTCCTGATGATGATGGGATGATAGATGAAAGATGACGATGAAATTGTGGTCGATTTTGTAAGCTCGCGCGTTGCCGCCAAAATCACCAGTACAAGTAAACTTGCACCAAAACTTTTGTTCTTTCTTCGTATGTATTTGAGATTCCTGTTATGTTGGTCGATTTACGCAACTTTTTGGTTCACAATCCGCACGAAATTATGTCACAAAAATCACTAAAACCAATTTTTCACGAATATCAAACACAACACCGACTGAACAGATTAATGGCGGCAAGCCTCCTCGCTCCATATAGACGTTCGTAAGATCATGTCAATTTCAAGCGCACCTGCCTTTTTTTTCTTCAAAGGATAAGGAATCGAGCCCGTACAGCCATGTCAGACGTAAACAGTTTCAAATTTTCGGTTAAAATGAAATATGAGATAAATAAATAATGACATATTTATTGGCGTCTGGTTGACGCCATATTGAATTTTGATTATTGTCATGTCTTCGGTGACACTCGCAAGATTAAGACAAATCGATTGACGTAAAGGATCAGCCGAAAGACGCCCACTGCTGGTTAGGCCTCCCCCAAAATGGCTTTCGGAAAATCTCTCATTACTCAAGGTACGTAGTATAGTTTTTAACTTACTTTGCCTCTGGAACTGATTGACATTAGTACAGCTATACGCTAACGAGTAACTGACGTAGTCCGTCGTCAGAATATACAATGACGACGTCGATAGTCCTTCTGAAAATTAATAAATAAATTGTTATTGAGAATCCTTGCCTTTTTAGGCTTTCTTATATTAAGTTGAGAAATTGACAAACATGGGTCATAATTAAGTTGGCTTCGAACATTTTTAAGTTGCTATTTAAGCAGTAGCGTAACGAGGGTTACTAGCGGCAGCAAATTCGAGAAAAATATAGATTGATTGAGCTGATCCTGTATAAATACAATCAAAGTGAAATACAGGTGTTCCAGGCGGCACAATTTGAGAGCCAAATAGTGTCGTCTGGATAATCATCATCATCAACCTATATAGGACCCACTGCAGGGCACAGGCCTACCCTCAGGGAAGGTATGTGCCCGATGGGGATCGGTGGACTACACATAGAATATCCGAATTTCTTCTTCAGCGTATGCACGGTTCCTCGCGATGTTTGCCTTCACTGTTTGAGAGCAGTGTCGGGTATTCGAGTAACTCATTGTTTGGCATATCGTCCTTGCGGATTGAAACCCGGATATGCATGATCTAGTGACCATACCTCTCCGCAACGCGCCACCGACGCTCTGGACAGTCATTGTCAATATTTTCAATAGGAAACCTGACGGAAGGCCAATTCAGTTGAAATTTGAATTATCTCGTCTAAAAACCGAAATGAATGAAACCGATATATCTACGTAAAACCTCACGGAAGTTTCTTATACAAATTCTTTTCTTATACTTCTTACGCTACTTTATAAGCTATGAGTTTCAGTCTTCCATTTGTCTCTGGCTCTCTTATTACGATTCTTACTATTAAAAAATTAAATTAAGTAAAAGAGTTCAGGGGAAGTCGTAGCACGACTCATGCATTAAATTATTACCTCCAAACTGAGAAGGTAGCACCACAGTCAATTTAGCGCTGCCATCATCAGAGCTGACGGTCGCGTTTCCTTCAAGGTATCGCAGTACTCCGTCGATGACCTCCCAGTTCAGGACAGTCACCAAGCCGGTTTCCTCATCGAGGGTGTATCTGGCTCCGACGCAGGACCCACTTTCGTAGGGCTGCGGGTACTTCTCCATTTGGTACCAGGTACCGGTGTACTGAGGGACAAATTGATGAGATGTAGAGAAAAGGAGAGTTTGTAATGGTTATATAGAAAATATAAAACTTGTAACGGCACTGATTGATCGTAGATTGGAGATAATACACCATCATCAGCCTTCCGTTCCATTGCAGGGCACAGACTAACCCTCAGGGAGGCCGTGTGCTCAATCCGGATTGGTAGACTTCACATCCTCGTCAGAATTTCTTCTTTAGTGTATGCAGGTTTCCTCGCGATGTTTTCCTTCGCCTTTTGAAAACCTCATTGGTACATGTCATGTCGTCCATGCAAATTCAAACTTGGATCTTCATGATTGAGTGTTTATTCTATACCTCTCCGCAACGCGCCACTGTTGGTCTCACGACAACAAACGTCTGTCGACCAAAATAATAAGAAAGAAAGATTAAAAACACTTACAGCTCCTGCATCAAAGTTCTGCACCACAGGTATATTTTCATCACACTGTCCAGGCAAGATGACCCTCTGGCCAGTCGGCTCCGGATAGTAGAAGCAGGCACTGTCACTCTGGTCGACCGGCAAGTACAATTCCTGTCGTAGCACCTGATTGTTTTGTATGGTACCATTCATGGCAGTCTGGGCTTCTTGTGTCAGTTGGCGGGTCTTGCTGTGCTTGGCGCTCCATACTGGAAGGTAAGATTAGATTTAGTTTAGCTAGATTGATGAACTATGATGATGAGGATTTTATAATGGTGCATGAGTGTGTGCGTTAGGAACGATGCAACTTCTCGTCACGATTTTGTAGGCATTGGAAATGTTGACGATGCCTTATGTGATACGACAACCGTCTAGGTTGGTGCTCTTTGAAGCCGGTGTAGTGGCATCCAACGATATTTGGTTTACTAATATCATTGGTGGCATCTCATCTCTTATAGGATACATTGGACTGCTAATGAAATGTGGATGTTCTGAATAAGAGATATTTCGTGTGTATTGTGTGTTATTTACTTACCGCGTCGGTATTCATTGTTGATATTTTCACAGGAGTACAAAAGAGAGTATGTTTCGTAGTCAGTTGCTAGAACCCATGTATCTGAAAAAAAAAACATTTATTTCAGTTTTATGAAACAGTAGGTAACAGGTGGGCCAAAGAGCCCCCGATACGTGGACCACACTCGGTAACTCCAGCAGGCTTCTAATGCTAGTTGGCAAATGGGAAGTCAAACTATTCGACATACATAGACTCGAAAGAAGAAACAGTGGTCTGAAGCCAGAGACGGGGTGCTCAGTCAGATAACTTCTACATGTGCCTGCCACCTGCCTGTTCTAGTCTCTTTGGATGAGTACGGAGGGAACAAAAGTAGGTATGGGCCGTTGCATCCTGGGCGTTTTTCAGCGACTTCTCCTTGTATGATCTATTTGATCACACTGGCTTATAGCGAAAAACCTGACATTGAGGTGAGCGTTTTTCCATGTGTGTGATTAGCAGAAGACACAGCAGGGAACTTTAAGGAACAATGGCAAGAGCATGTGCTGTTATATTACTTGATATTGGAGCCACAATTTGATAAATTGTTAGATAGATATTTAAACCGTAATCGGGATATAAGCAGAGTCAATACTGACCAACAACCTGTCCATCACTAAGAGTTCTTCTCAATCTTCCATCGTTAGTAGCAGTCACAGTGTTAGAATTAACGGTAGCAGTGGTTCCGAATACGTTAGTGTCAACAACTTGGAACTGGTTGCCGGAGGATTGGAACTGGGAGCTGATGCAGACGCCAACGTCGTTGTCAGATGGGTAACGTTCGATCTCGTGCCACCAACCGAGGTACTGTAAGGTTTTAATGAAAATTATAACACGTTTTAAACGGGCGAGAATGCCCACCTTTATTTTCATTTATTCACGTTCATAACCTAATCTCTACTTTTAGGTGTCGTACGAGGTGAATGACAGTTAAAACTAGAGGTTCTGGGCGAGAAGGCTCACCACTTGTGTGTGTCGTTTGAGGCGAATAAGAGTTTACCAAAGAACTTTGTTTTTGTTATCTACCGTTGATAACAGGGTAATCTTTGCTAGTTTATGGCAGTTGAGTTCTGACCATATAGTATGTTCTCCTTCTAGCCGTACTTGCCAATTCGTCTGCATACCGTAGGGATAGCTTGATTCCTTTATAATACGATTAGCAGTATAATAATTGTAATCTGGGTCTTTTGAAATTAAGAGTGGGTTTTATCTGAACGCGCTACATCTTAGGCATTAATTTTTATTTTTCGATAATGCTTTTAGCCTCCTGAGCTCCTGTAGAGCTCTTTTGCCAATTAGCTGACATGACATTAAACATACTAAATATGACTACGTTTTTAATGAAATACAAGAGACAAGGCATTAGTGTCACCCAACAGCATGCATACTTGATTTGTGTGGGTTATTGTCAATTCGGACAAACATTTATTACGATTTTATTTGACTTGGAGACTTGGACTCTTTAGTATTTAAGGTCAATGCCTTCAGGCTATGTCAGCCCCATCTTTGGCTTTTTGTAATGAAGAAAGTGCACGTCCATTTGTGAGTCAAGACGTATTCAGAAGATTAAAGATCAAACCAAACTTACCCTCTGAATATCGAAACCTTGTACACCAGTGATGTCCTCACACTGCCCTCTGAACATCACAGCACTATTCTCATCGAGTTCAGGGATATAGAAGCAGTCCTCGTCGCTTTGGCTGGTCGGTACGTAGTAACTTTGTCGAAGGCCTTGCGTGCTGTTGATTATTCCATCTATAGTTGCACTGGCTTGGGCGCTCAGTGTCCTGTCTCTGCTCATTTCCCAACTAGACACTAGAATAAATAAATACATTTTGTAGTTATATACATAATCCGTAATATTGAAACAACTCCTTTTATCCAAATCGATAGAGCCATTTTGGAGAAACCAATGTTATTTATATAACGTGTTAATGAATTAACGCAAAACTAGAAAGTAGTTTGTTTGGAATCGAGAGCAGAATAAGCATATCATGGTTCCAATATAGGTAATTTTTTTCAAAATATTAAATATTTTGTTGGAAAATTTTAAATTTACTGAATTCGATCACAACCCACCGCTTGGGCACTCTCACCCTACTTAGTACCAAAACAAGAATCTTAAAATGTATCCAAGAGCACGTTAGCGCTTTCATTTATTGCTGAAATGATAACAAATCATTTTCCCCTGAAAACTTAAAATGCGAATAACTTTAAATTTTAACTACCAAAATAATGAAATTATTGTTTCAATCTAATTAAGTTGTTATAAATCAGTTGGGGTTTATGAGGTTTTGCGCTTATTCATTAACACGTTGTGTAGGTACCGTATTAGAATCTCAGTAATATTACTTATAAAAGAGAAAGTTTGCATGTTTGGATGTTTGTCACTCAATCACGCATAACCTAAACTGGTACAAGGCTGAACGGATTTGGATGAATTTGGCACGCAGATATAATATATTCTGGATTAGCACATAATTATATTTTATAGTTTAGTGTATAATAAACTTAATAAGAATCTCACCTCGTCTGTCTCCATTCGGTAGATTGCTACAGCTGTACAATAGAGCAAAACTATTGTAGTCAGTTTCAAGCACGAATACATTAACCTGTCTAGCTTCTGTGAAAGATAGAAAATAGTTTATGTTAAAATAATGCTCTTCCATAAAGTATAAAAAGTAATGATGGTAATTAAATATAATATACTGGTCTGATCATTCTCTTAAAAAACTGTCAGCATATTAAGTTGGACCCTGTATAGTATATAGTTCTACTTCTACATACAGAACGGCTACTCCCCGCCCCCTCTGACTTTAGATACCCCGCCTCACCCCACACCTTCTGGGGACACTTTAGGGGAGCCGAGCAAGGGAATGCAGCAATTATTTTTACTTTTATAACACCTTGTAGAGTGCCGGAACTTTGACTATACGGCGGATTGGGTGATTGAGATAGAGTAGCGGCTTTAAGTCCCGATGTAAAATTTTACAATCTTTACTTAGATTAACCATTAATATTTGAAAACACCAACCTCCGTTCACAGTAATGTTTATTCCTAGTACGCCGCTCAAATCATTCGAAGAAAGAACACCCGTTCCTGTCATGGTGTTCAAACCACTGTTAAGAACTTGACTGTGGACCACATCGAATCCACTACCACCAACACTATTCTCTACTCTGTTACATACGCCCTGCTGAGAGGGCTGCGGGTACCTTGCTGTATCGAACCATCTTCCGCTGAACTGAAAATTAAATTAAACTTTAGATATCTACAACGTGTTAATGAATAAGCGCAAAACCTCATACACGCCAATTGATTTATAACAAAGTAAATAGATTGATACAATAATTTCATTATTTTGATACTAAAAATTTAAAGTTTTTCACATTTTAAGTTTTGAGCCAAAAATGATTTGTTATCATTTCAGCAAGTAGGATGAGAGTGACCAAGCGGTGGGTTGAGATCCAGTTCAGTAAATTTTAAATTTTACAAACAAATTATTTAATATTTTGAAAAAAATTACCTCTGTTGAAACCATGATTTTAATTTGATTCTGCTCTCGATTCTAAACAAACTACTTTCTAGTTTTGCGTTAATTCATTAACACGTTGTAGACAGGGTGTAAGTGACAGCCTAGCAAATACGGTGAACTCAGGCCATCAAACTGAACAACTTTCACTATGGAGCCTACCTCAGGAAATGCGAAAAAAATCTGCTATCCCATACATTTCAGTCGGGTGAGTATAGCAGTTTTGTATGGGACACCTGATTTTTATGGATATGGAAAAAATCTGCTGTTTCTTACAAAACTGCAGTACCGACTCGTCTCAAATGTATGGGACAGCTGATATTTCTTCGCAGTTACGAATTTGGCTCCACAGTGAAAGTTGTTCAGTTTGATGGTCTGAAGCACCCCCTTAAATATTACTAGGGTGTTTAGTTACACCCTGTATTCATTCAAAGAAGTCATTGAATAATTGCAATTAAAATTTACAAAAGCTTCAATCTATTCTCATGCGAGGTTCACAGGAGAATATTTTTCATGATTTTAACAATCAAAATTATAATCCAAAGTTATGGAATAAAATACCAAGAACCTAGCGGATTTCATGCTACCTCGTCGCGTAACAAGAGACAGTACACGAGTAACTCGTCCATCATAGATTAATATGTATAGTGGAAATAGATAGGTAAGTCGCCTGGGATTTTAGGACGTCTAATTATTACCGTTACCGCTTATCAGCACCAGGCGGATCCACATTGTGAAATAAATTGAAAAAGACGGTCGGCCGACACGAGGATTGAACCATGACACCCGCATCGTGAGCTGGTTGTCTAGACCACAAGACCAAGAAGACAGTGATTGATATGAGCGAAATCTCTCACCACTTCAGCGGTAGCGCGTAGCGCGCTATCGCACCAGTTTAGGATACGAACCCAAATTCAACACAGTGCTTCAATACATCACAGATAGATGGCGGAAGCTGTCTATGGAAAATCAGCGTTCCACTTCGTTTGTTCTAAGATAACATAGCATGTCGTCCATAGTTAAATGGCCTAAAGGGTAGGCAGAGACAACTGATCGCCATCCTGAATTACTGTGACTATTTTTTCGTTTCATCGACATTCATGCATACTCGCCGGTTTGGGAAACCTTTGTCGTGACCCTTATTAATACTAACTTCTAAGCAAAAAACAACTTTAAACTCACAGCAGTAACGTTAAAGTTAGCCTTAGCCCGGATCCGTTCATCACAAGGACCTGGCAGATCAATAGTTTCAGGCAGGGGATCGAACTCGGGATAGTGGAAGCAGGCATCGTTGCTCTGATCTGTGTCTTCATAATAACCTTCGAAGAGATCAACGTTGTTTGACACGATCTGGTTGATGACGTTGTTGGCTGCCTGGGACAGACCAGCGCGCGATCTTCCGAACTTCCAACTGAAGACTGAAAAACATTGTATGTTAAAGATAGCAAGGAAAATAACCCTTTTTCTAAAGAGTCATGGACTATATTGCAAGGTGTTTTGACATTATTCTATACTCCGCTATAGTCAGTGGCGTAGCGTGGGTTTCTGCCGCCCGGGGCACAGACCGATTTTGCCGCTCCCTTATCTTACCTACAAAAAATAAACGTAGCGAGCGAAACGAGCTCGAAATTTTTTGGCACATCTATTCCGGTTGTGGTCAGACATCTTTTGGTTTATCCATGCAAAAATAGAAACTTAGAGCGAGCTCGACTTTTCTTCTCAATGCGAATCGGTTAGGGAAAGAGCTCTTTACGTACAAAACATGTGCCAAATAACCAAAGTAAAAGCAATGGATGGAGCGATCAAGCTCGAAATTTTGAGCACAAGGTTTAAGCTGTGGTCAGAACTCATTAGGATTATGTGTTATAATGTGTGTTACAGTAACTAAAACAGAAACTTAGAGCGAGCGAGGCGAGCTCGACTTTTCTCTGCTCTACGCATTGGTTATAGACAGAGCTCAATCAATCTATACGAGTATTTTTCCCGAATTTGCCGCCCGGTTCATTTGCCCCCCCAGTACCCCCACCTCCCTCGCTACGCTACTGGCTATAGTGCGACCAAGAAAGCCCCGTAATTTAGACAGACGGTTTTAGAGATATTATTTTACTTTTTAAAGCTGTTTGAGCAGTCAAAACTTTATAATACCTACACTATAATATAAGATTAATTAACATTTAACATAAAATTTAAGGTTTTAATGCTCAAACATTTTCAGAAAGTAAAATAATTGCTCTAAAATGTTCTGCAAAATCACGGAGCTATGTTGGACGAACTACAGGGTGAAATTGATATCATTAGCATCTTTTAATCTAAGAGTCTACCCATCAAACTGAACAACTTTTACTATGGGAGCAAACCGATCGGAGCAAAAAAAAAAATCTGCTGTTGCATACACTTTTGAGTCGAGTAGGCACTGCAGTTTAATATGGAACATCCGTTTTTTTTTGCTCCGGTCGGTTTGCTCCCATAGTAAACGTTGTTCAGTTTGATGGGTAAAATCTTAGTTTAAAAGGATGCTAATGATATCAATTTCAACCTGTATACATCCTTAACCTCAGGGTGTTTCCTGTCATGACCTCATGCGAGTTGGGGATTGCGGTATTTAACAGACTTACATCAATGTCACCCCCCGTCACACTGGACAGAGATTCGGTACTACTGGTGAAACGTGGAAGTTCTGAGGTTTCAGAACATCTCTGACTACCCCCTCGGGGAATATAGTCGTGAGCATATACATACATACATACATACATCTAGGTACATGTCACATCTATAATGTTAACAAGTGACATATCGATTATATGCAAAATCCGTAGGATAGTCAGTCTGACGTTTTGATTTTGTTTGAAATGCTTCTTGTTATAATTATCAAAGCAGGAGGAATGAACATTGCTATTGTCAATAAGATGGTCGTTTGATGTCATCAAAAACGCTGATAAGACTGGATGCGATTGGCGTAATGCTCGAAGTTGGCATGAAAGATGATGATGCCTCTCTTATAAAAGTGACAATGAAATCATAAAATCATGTGATCATCAGAAACATTAGAATCTAATGAGGACACGAAAACCTATAATTCGGTGCCAAGTTTTTTTTGGATGGCTAAATCGAAAACCATTTCGAGATAATTGTCTCAATAACAATATTTTCTATGTCAGAGATTATAAAATAAAAGGATTATACTCGTAGATATTTTGAATAAAATAACGTCGTTTTCTGTAAACTCCTTGGTAAATTTAACTGGCCATAAAACAAAAGTATATTCACAATGCCAATGTTGCCGTTTCTGCTTCCAGCATAGAGTTAGAAAGTGAAGGTGATTTTTATTTTATTATAAGGACTAGCCTTGCGGTAGCATTTCCCCTCTGCCACGGTATAAGCGCAATTGATCTTGTGCATTTACATTCAATTTTACACCTTATCACTAAACGAGACAGCCTATAATTGCGAAATAATAACTTCGAACTTAGAACGTTTGGGGTTCACACGAGACCACTTTTCATGATTTTTAACATTCAAAATTAGAATCTAAAGTTATGGGGAATAAAATCCAAAGTTGCGGATTTCATGTTACCTCGCCCCCCGCAAAAAGTGGCAGAAATGTTTGTTAGTAGAATTACACGCGTAACCAGTCCACATATAAATAGTCAAAGGTTAAATTAATCAAACGTTTTTCTCCATGGAGTTCGAATGTTTTTCTCGCGACCACTTTTACCTTTAATACATAAATTTATATTGATAAACTAGATGAATCGCCAGAAAAATTAAATAAGTTTCTTAAAATGATGTCTTCTATCCGTAAAGTTGACATACTTACCGAATTGCTTATAAAATAAAACTTACTTTGCTTTCTATTGTCAGTTAGGTTTCTGCAGCTGGAAACCAATGCGTACTCATTGTAATCAGTGGCCAGAATGTAAAGATTTAGGTTCACGGCAACTGGAAAAAATAAGTGGTATATCGTGGTGAGACTATAGTATAGACTAGCAGCCCGTCCCGGCTTCGCACGGGGTAGACAAATAAATTTTAAGACTCATTTTTCTACACCTTCGGTTACATTGTTCAAATTTTACCAAGGATCCCTAATTTTTTTCAAAATGAAATGTAGCCTATGTCAAATTGGAAGAATGTAGCATTCTATTGGTGAAAGAATTTTTTAAATCGGCCCAGTACTTTTTGAGCCTATTCATTACAAACATACAAACATACAAAAATAGGTACAAATCTTTCCTCTTTATAATATTAGTGTACAGTACTTTTTGAGCCTATTCATTACAAACATACAAAAATAGGTACAAATCTTTCCTCTTTATAATATTAGTGTAGATAACACCAAAATAAGACGACTTCATCGCAGGCGAAGCTGAGTTATTAAGCTAATGATGGATTTTCTGACGACAAATTTAATTAGTTATAGGGTCCTGTTTTCACCCTTTGGGTGCGGAACCCTAAAAAGAAACTACTACTGCCTCGATAGTTGACGTCTACAGGGTATTAGGGTAAACATTTGCATTACTTTAAGGGGTGATGGTAGGTACCCGTGATACTAAACAACTTTCCCTAAGAAAATAGGAACTTCGCAAATAAAAATTGCATTTAATATGGAAAGTCCCAAATTGTTTTTGCTAATTTCCTATAGGTTTCGTAGAGGAAGTTGTTCAGTATCTTGGGCACAAATACCCCTTAAAGTAATGCAAATGTTTACCCTAACATATACAGGGGATATAGCATAGCTCTTGAGATAGCTAAACCATAATTTAAAAAAAATTATACCCCTGAGTCGGACGCAGGATCTTTCCATGTATCCCTGCTTATTAAAAAAAATAGATATTTAACTGTCTTATTAAAATTTGTAACTATTAACTTATTGTTATTCTATTAACAGCAAGGTCATCGACTATCCTCATCCATTGACTGTCAGAAAATCCACCATTCCAAACTTTATTTTATTTACTTAACAATTTTTGATTACATACTTTCGTTTCCGAATAAGGTGACAGCAATAAGTCCTCTTCCATCATTCGATGCGGAAGCAGGTCCCGTGGAAGAGATGAGCAGTTCATTGGAAACTGAGTTTTGTGTTAACGTATAGGTGTTCGTATTTGGATTCAATTCATCGTAGTTACTGGAAGCGCAATCGTTTGATTGATATTGTGAGGGAAATCTGGATATCTCGTGCCAGGTACCGGCAAACTGTAAAGAAATAGATAGAGATCTTTGACTAATTATTTTAAGGACTAACCTTGCGGTAGCATTTCCCCTCTGCCACGGTATAAGCACAATTGATCTTGTGCATTTACATTCAATTTTACACCTTATCACTAAACGAGACAGCCTATAATTGCGAAATAATAACTTCGAACTTAGAACGTTTGGGGTTCACACGAGATTACTTTTCATGATTTTTAACATTCAAAATTAGAATCTAAAGTTATGGGGAATAAAATCCAAAGTTGCGGATTTCATGTAACCTCGCCCCCCGCAAAAAGTGGCAGAAATGTTTGTTAGTAGAATTACACGCGTAACCAGTCCACATATAAATAGTCAAAGATAGAGATAGATATATAGATAAACAATTTATTTGCACAAGTAACACACATAATATTACAGTTCACAAGTTTACAAAACAACCATAGAACGAAACATCAACAGAACAAACATGCAATTTATTGTATGCTACAGCAGCAAATAGGTCCCAGCTCAACATAGACGTTGCCCGAAAGCAGGGTGTTGATTTTCAGATGAAACCGTTAAGGGGCTATAGGTTCAGACGAATATTTTCTATGAGAAACGCTATTGCCCAGCACTCCGAAAAGTGCGAGCGTCTGCCGTATTTTCGATTAAAAATTATTTACAAAAGTACTTTTTATAATTTGTTTACAGATTTCACTAGATTAACTAATGGTGAATATATGAGTATAAATACCAAAAATCTGAAACTATTTTAAGTTCTGCTAAAACTTAAAAAACTGTTATACATGAAAATGCGTCATCTTTGCGACGATTTTCTATCAAGTGAAGTAATTCCAATCGTGTGTTCAATTTATGATTTCACTAGATAAACTATCCAAGAATACTGAGGTATGACTTTGGTTTCGGTAAATTGATAAATCTAGTCGAAAAATAAAAGATGCATCTAAGGTATTTCGTCCTACTATTGCGCCTTAAACACGTTTGATCTGTTTTTCAACGGGAGTATGATTTATTTCACCATGGTGATGGGGCGTGGAACTGGCTTTGGATGCACCCATCCCATTTCGTCTAGTAGGTGACGTGACGATGAATTATAAAAAGACAAGGTTTCTGAAGCATTATTGTTGGCCCAAATGCTTTGCTTATTATATTACCATCGTCCGTCCTGAAACCTTAAAATGGTAAAAGTAATCTTTGCTTTTATTACGATAATAAAAGATAGTTGGTAACTATATTATAGCAAAGTTTCTGCCCATCCTGTAAGGGAATATAACGTATACAGCAAATGGCAAAGGCAAAGCCAGGTTTTCCTTGCGGTAATGCGCCGCGTGAGTGGACTGCAAAGTACAAGTAGATGATAATAGTACATTATGATACAAGTGAGCAAAGTTGGTAATTACAGCTGAAGTGGGATTGCAGCACGAGCCACCAGGCGAGTGCTGTTATGCCTGCCGAGGCTGTAATGACCAACGCTCACGCGTTTCATATGACGTGACAAATATTTCTAGAAAATGGCGCACTAGTGTGACAATGTAAACATTTTCGCACGCGTGTTCTATAAGCTGCATTATGCACCTAAAAGCAGTGCAATAAGAGCCACTTTACGAGCAAGTGTGTTTAAAAATTAATGAAGTGACCTGAAGAAATGGAGGGGTCTATTTCAGAATGATAACCACATGGCTTAATGATATCCTGTTCAACCCTTAAGCAGCTGTTAACATTACGCAAGAGTGGAGAAAAAGCCCATTTAAAACAGCAACAGGCCTACTAACCGAACTGAAGTTGAAGTTCGCCACGACATCAACATTTGCAACATCCGCACACTGTCCTTCCTGTATGACTGGACCACCAAAATTATCCGGATAATAGAAGCAGTCGTCATCGGTATGACCGGTCTCCTCGAAGTACTCCTGGCGTAGAACAGGGACCGTGTTGATGACGGCGTTGATTGCTGTATTTGCGGATGCTGTCAAGCTCTGCTGTCTGCTTAGTTTCCAGCTCGTTACTATTGGATTAAGACATTAATAAGCTATACTTGCATTTTAAAAGAGGTAAGGTGAATATGGCCCGCTGGAAACAAGGCCAGTTTATGACTTTTGATAGTTCATAAATTTTGGTTACCGAAGAAACTTAAATTGTAGGTATAGCTATGTATTCTTATAATTTATAGAGATTGCTAATGCTATTTATTGTGAGCCAAGATAAATTCTGCAACCATTCAGTATCAGAGATATTAGTAAAAGGTTTAGCTGGCAGTGGCTGCGGGACTTAATATTTTTTTTATCCCGGAGCTGCTTTCTAAATTATGATTTTCACCGAATGTAGCGCGTCAGAAATGAAAAACTTTATTGTCAGTTAGTCAGTCGTGTTGTGGGTCAGAGAGGATTTTACAATCGGTCAATGAAATAAAAGTGTCTACAAGTACACAGTCAGTTCATATTTCCATGGAATTTTTACATTTTAGAATCCGGCACTTAGGCACTTCCACGGAATAATTATGCGTCCAGATTCCAGCAAATTATTTTTGTTCCCAAGAATGCGGATTTCTCTAACCGCGCTCCGATGCGCACCAACATCTTGAAAAACGAGCGGGTAAGGGGTATGCGCAGTAGCCGTTTCACGTATACATTTTATTCTGCGCAGCCTATTTAGATCTGCTCAAGAAGTTTGCTATTAAATAGTATGTGGCTCCACTCGGTGTGAATCGTACTTAAACTGTATCAAATAGGCGTCAAACTTATAAAAATTTTTGCGTCGGGGGTTAAAAAAGGAACAATTCATAAAAAATCAATAAAGAATCCGGATAAACTGATTACTTACCGCTCTTGTATTCTTCGTCGATTTCAGCGCAAGAATACACTAAAGAATAGCTCTCGTAGTCCGTTGCCAGAACCCAGTATGGTGTGCTGATGGTCACTGAAACAAATAATAGTCATTAGACGGCTTTCTTCAATAAACTTTGACTATACTACTTACAACAAACAAGAAAGGTAATGTTCGATTGGGTAAAATGTGAACTAGAGACGACTAAAGAATCAAGACAAATAGATGATATGGATTTAACTTTAATCCCATTTATGAAACCTCATTTATCGAAATACATGCACAAACAATTAAAGAAGAAAAGCGAAGCGTCGCGTCGGTCGGCCGACGATATCAGAAGAGTCGCTGTGGAACTATATGGGTGCAAAATGGCGAAGGAAGGTTGCATAAATACATGGAGGCCTATCTGTTTCTATAGCCATTAAAGTTTTGTTACTTACAATTAGTTCCAGCGATAGGGAAGGTGACCAGAAGCTTGGCTGATCCATCAGTAGAACTGACCACAGCTGTACCATTGATGGTGTCAAGTTGCTGACCAACGACTTGGGTGTTGTACACGTCCACACCGTTAGCACCGAGGGAGTAGGTCGCAGTTGCGCATGTGCCGTCTTGGAAAGCTTGTGGGTAGCTCTCGATGTCATACCAGAGACCAAGGTACTGTTGATAAATGTATTTATAGATTTTTTCAGCTGCTATGTTATTAATGTCTATTCAATGGAAGTAAAAGAAACGAGCTATCGGTAGATACCAATCTCGCACTTATTGGCCTTTAAGAAACTTTGTTACTAATGAAAATCGTTTCAACTCCCCAATGCACACTTAAGCTTTTAGCACCAATCATCACAAGACGCTGCATACCGTCCTGAAATCTTGAAGATGCTAAAAGTGAAGGTATAATACTAAACAAAAAATATAAATAATCATGGTCACTTACGCTCGCAACATCAAAGTTCTGAACAACATTTATGCTCTCGTCACAACGTCCTCTGAACCTAACTGCCTGACCTTGCACTGGTTCGGGGTAGTAGAAACACGCAGATTCACTGTGGTCTCTCACATTGAAGTATCGTTCATTTAACACATCGTAAGACATGAGGATTATACTGATTACGGATTCCGATACAGGCATCAGTTCCCTGGTTCTACTCAGTTTCCAACTTCTCACTGTGAAATGAAAATATTGTTTAGCAAAATCCTGCTGCCAATATGAGGCGTTCTTCAAGGTATGAAAAGTAACCAATAGACGGTGTTAGAGGTACTGCACGTCTAGCATGATTTCTCTATTCGTGCGCGACTCGGCTTTTTCCCATACTACAAGTCGCGCCAAGCGCGGCTTTCGCTCTCCGAAACGCGCAGGAACCGGTTATTTTCTATGCAGCGAAGACGCATCGAGCGCGTGTAGAGAAATCATACTAGACGTGCTGGTAATTTACACGCAAATTAACTGCTTTAAATATGTTTATTGACTGTCGGAAGCAATTAAGGGCGCAGGAGATGTTTATTTTACCTCTAGCAAACACATTTAAAGCAGTTGATATTAATTTTCAAATTGTATGATAACATTATTGAAATTATTATGATCGTCATCGCATTTATTCTCCGTAGTTATTAGGTCTCCATAAAATTAATAATTCAACAGGATATTGACAAACAAAACTTTTGGTACTACAACGCTATCTAGTACGGGCCTGAGAACTATATTTTTTTCTAAAGAAAATAGTCTCCAATATTTACTTGTCAAATTAGGCATTGAATAAAAGCTTTTTTTTCGGGCATGGGGCCACCACGTATTCCGACCGCTGTAACTCCTGTAAACCAGGATGAACAGCGGTGACCATTCACAACACTAGACAATGGAGTCTAGCGAGCCCGGAAGATGACTTTAATCTGACTTGAAACCTGCAATGTATTTAATCAAAGAAGATAGGAGGAGGAGTAGGAAAAACAAATATCCGACTTCCCTCCATTGCAAACGGGAGACACGCCAATTCCAGAGATCATTTATGGCAGAGTCGAAGACCCTAGCGCAAAACCAAAAAAAATAGTATTTTGCTTCCAGTAATAAGTATGGCAAAAACATCTGAACGCACGGAAGATATCTCTCGTTGCAACAAGATCCATGTAAGTACTCCAGAAAACGATTTTATTGAGTAAAGCATGCCTCAATAAAAGCTTGGGGATTTTAATCAGAAATCTGCTTAGAGATATGGGCATGACCTAATACAATGTTGTATCACCGTGCACTGCCTCTCGCCCTCTGAATCCCTTTTTTTGTCTACAAAGGGACGTCTTTCTTCACCTTTAACTGGATAAAAACAGCGGCAGACAAAGCTACTAACATTAATATTGTATTTAAATAAAAATTACCTCTCCTTGTTTCCGAGTTCAGGTTGTTGCACGAGTATACCACAGAGTACGATACGTAGTCAGTTGCCAAAATCAAATATTCGTTAGTAACTGTAAAAAGATAGAGATAGGTTACTTATGATCAATGGGGAACTTGCACAGTTTTATATTTTTAGTGTATCATGAAGATTTAAGGCTTACATAAAAATACCAAAAACAAAAATGGTAAAATATGCACAAATCATTTATTTATTGCAAATCAAAAGTTGATTTTTCTAATTCCGCGCCAAAACGCTCACTGCCATGATGTGACGTCACTCCTTTTCATGACGCGTGAAGCTCATCACAAATCATCCGCTATAAAATGTTGCCATACTCTTCTAACGCACGCAAGTTGCTAATCACTTCGTCACTTTGCTTTGCGCTGATTGGTGTTTGAAATTACGTTCCGATCCACGTAACTTATAATAGAATTATTTTGTAAAAATTAAATCTTTAGAATAAATCTTTCAGTAATGTTCTATTCACAACTATTCTATAATAGATAATAGTTGTGAACTATAAGATTATTTTGATCCACATTCCAGCAAAACTGCTACTTAAAGATGGAAGGATGGAAGAAGGCATGTTATTCGACAGCGACTGTTTAAACATAAACTTACCATTGTTGATGGTCACAGAAAACCTGGCGGTTCCATCACTGGCTAATACAGCCTGGCTGGTAGTAGTATCCAAGGTCTCGTTGACGACTTGGGTGGCTACGATGTCGAAGCCGTTGTTGGTTGCAGTGAATGTGCCATCAACGCAGTCCCCTTGGGGTACCGACTCATCGTAGTAGCTTGCGATGTCGAACCAACGACCGGCGTACTGGTTGGAACAATAACACAATTTTTAAATAAAGAACAAAGGAACACAATTTTATCAATTTTTTTTCTATTTCTTATATAATATGTTTAATTTTAATGTGCTTTTGAGTAATTGGCAATCTGTAGCACTTTTTCATTTTCAATTTTTACTAAGAATTTTAAGAAAGAAGTAGGTGTGTTTAAAGACTAAATAAGACCAAACGTACGATAGTTTAAATTACGATTTTCAACTTTTTTGGACTCACGAATATTTCAGATTTTTGTATTTAGGTTGCTTATTACTTTTCTCTACTTTCACAATATCTAAGTATCATTCTTAGTTAAGACGGTTCTTTCTAGTCTAAGTGATCATATTGGTGTAGGGTCTGGAAATAAATATTACGATTGTAATAAAAGAAATAAAGATTGAATGTCTGAAACCTTGGTTAAGTTACAATTGGTTACAAAATCATTTAAACGTTTATACCAAGGTAAAGGAAGCATCCATTGACGTTGAAAACCTACCCTGGCAGGGTCGAATTCCCGAAGAAAATCAACGTTTGGATCACACTGCCCAACGAAAACTACTGGCTCGTTTGGTGAAAGATCAGGCAAGAAGAAACAGGCATCGTCTGTCTGGTTAACGGGCTCGTAGTACTGCTGTTCTAAAACATCGACTGCTGATATCGCGGCGTTGATGGCGGTGTTCGAAGCAGCTGATAGTTGTTTGGATCTGCTGAGCTTCCAGCTCCAGACTGTAATGAGAATTAGGTTTTACACCTGTACTCTAGTTCACACCTCGTCGAGTCAGGTCATGGTGGATAAGGGAAGGATAAACAGCGATACTTTGATTGTATTAATTATCATTCTTTTGTTTGGTCTTTTGACAACTGGTTTTGTAATCCTGGTATTTTTTGAAAATGTTTCTTCTTGATTATTTTTACTATCAAGTTTTTTGTCAATGTCAGTATTTATAACAGTATACAGGGTGTAAGTGACACCCTAGCAAATACTGAAACGGCGAACTCAGACCATCAAACTGAACAACGTCCACTCGTTATATTCATCATGAACATCTATAAAATTAAAGAAGGTTCTTTCTAACTATTGTTTTTACCTCCTCTGTAGTTGGCGTCAATATTAACACAGCTGTAGGCTAATGCATAGTCATCGTAATTTGTTGCTAAAATCCAGTACGGTATAGTAATCGCTGAAACAAAATATGAATATTTTATAGTTAAATATAAATTATCGACTACCATCGATAGTCGATAAAAGATGGTAGTCGAGGTCGAGGCAGACCACGGAAAAGGTGGCGCGATAAGTTGGATGCCTATTGCAGCGAATGGAGGGATACCGCGCTGGTTAGAGATATGTGGAAGAGTTTAGGGGACACCTTTGCCCAGCAGTGGGCCAAAACAGGTTAAAACAATTATGACTTCTATCAAATAATTATCACGGTAACGATTTATTAGACCAATTTCATAAAATATATTGATTCCAGCCTACTATTTTAAATTGTATTTTTCTATTCTTGGTGTGCAAATAAAGAATATTTATTTTTATTTATTTTCATATAAAACACTGCAGCTACGCTTTTATAATAATACTGGATAATTATTATGCACTCTACAGGGTGAAATTGATATCATTAGCATCCTTTTAAACTAAGAGTCTACCCATTTAACTAAACAACTTTTACTATGGGAGCAAACTGATTGGAACAAAAAAAAATCTGTGGTTGCAAACATTTGAGTCGTAGGTATTGAAGTTTAGTATGCAGCAACAGCAGGTTTTTTTATTCCGATCGGTTTGTAACCATCGTAAAAGTTGTTCAGTTTGATGGGTAAACTCTTAGTTTAAAAGGATGCTAATGATATCAATTTCACATTGTACAGTAGTGGGGTAAATATAGTATATCCAAATATATATATGCAGAACATTTTCGTGATGTCATTCCCTAAGCCATAGATATTATCGTAAGTACTGCATTAGTTGCAAGACTAAATAAATAAAATAATATAATGTAACTTACAGCCTCCATCAACGTCAATAGTGAGATTAAATCGGCCAGTACCATCACCGGTGGCAGAACCGTTATTCACACTCAACAGCTGGTCTGTAACTTGAGAGTTTACCAACCCAAGGGTAGTTCCAGACGTAACAGTGAAGTCGTGGTTGATGCATTGACCTTGCTGTTCGGCTTTAGGGTATGCTTCGATTTCGTGCCAAAGACCAGAGAACTAAAATCCACAGAATGAGATGTTACAGAGAAGAAAATATAAGTTATTAATTACCATAAATTATAAACAATTTTAAATCTACTGTGCAGTTCTGTTAAATTTATCCCCAAAATGAAAAGGATTCTTTTTCCACGAGCTAAGCGTCTAAAAGCTTTAACCTATATTAAAATATAGCTTTAAATTATATAGAAAACTATATTATGGTTCCAAACCATAATCTAGATACTTCATGAGATAGTGATTTAAAAACATACCCTGTTCAAGTCGATGTTGGTCACAGTTGGTATAGTAGTATCGCATTGTCCAGGGAATACAACGGGCTTTCCAGCAACGGGTTCGGGGAAATAGAAACAGCCCGCTTCAGTATGATTCATGTTCCCATAGTAATCTTGACGCAAGACTTGTACGGAGTTGACAACGTTATTGATGGCGGTAATTGAGTTGGCAGCAAGAGTCTTTTGCCTACTAAGCTTCCAACTATATACTGGAAAAATCAAATATATACGTCTTGAAAATGAAAAATTGACCCATTTTTAGAAACGTATGTCTGATGATGATGAGTATTATAGAGTACATTATTAAAAATGTTTATAGATATATATCTACAGTGTTTTATGAAAGATTCAAACTTACCACTACGGTATTCACTATCGATGTTGACGCAAGAATAAACCAAAGCGTAGTTAGTGTAGTCGGTTGCGAGAACCCAATATGGAGAGTCCACAGTAACTGTAACAAAAATTGTGTTACTTATAAAACGTTCCCATCAACAACAACAATATTAAAGCAAAGGGACGATTGAAGAGTTTTAAAAGATGCAACATCAAAACCTTGAGAGGTAAATACAGTAAGGTAGAGATTGTAGTAACGATACAATTTTCTGCCGTATGCTTTGTCAAAGAAGATCAAGGTAAAAGAAAAAAATAATGTACTTCTAGAGAGGTTAAAAACAAGTCATGTTATAAAAGCCATACTTACAGTTAGTGCCGGCGACAGGGAAGTTTACATTTAATTTAGCAGAACCATCAGTAGATACAACGGTAGCAAGTCCAGTTATTGTGTCCAGTGCCTGATTAACAACTTGCGTATTGAAGACATTCACCCCACTTTCAATGAGAGAGTAGGTGGCATCTGGGCAGGTTCCATCTTGGAAAAATTGGGGATAGCTTTCGATGTCGTACCAAAGACCCATGTACTGAAACGGTTTCACATTCTATAGTTCTGTTTGTTTTACAATAAAATAAAGTGCGTAGTCCTCTGAAATCTTTGTATTTGTTTGCAAGATCATCGAAGTTACATTTTATAACATTGTGATTGAAGTATACTTAAAACTGTTGTTCTTAGTTAAGTGGTACATAATTGCAAAAAGGAAACTGTAATTTTTGGTTCGACTACAAACTATTGTTTAAAAAAAATGACATACAAATTTCTACAGAAAATGTATTGCTGGCGAATACTCACAGCAACGGCATTGAAGTTAGCAACAACAGGGATTGTTTCATCGCACTGTCCACGGAATATGACAGGACTGCCATTGGGAACAGGATAATAGAAGCAACCGGCAGGAGTATTATCGATATCTTCGTAATATCGGTCGTTAAGGACTTGGATGCCGCTGACAATTTGGTTTATGGCGTTCGTGGCATTATTCGTTAAAGATCTTGTACGACTCAGTTTCCAACTCCATACTGAAATAGAAATCCATTTTGAGTGTTATAATTACGGGAAAAGGATAACTGACTGGTCTATTTAATAGTTAGTTGCAAGTAGTAGAAACGAATTTGTAAAATCTTACTTTGTCTTTTTTCATTGTTCAGATTAACGCAGCTGTAGACCAAAGAGTATGAATCGTAGTCAGTATCCAAAATCCAATATTCGATAGCGCCTGGTGCTGCAAAATATAATAACATAAACAATGTTATCCGGGTTAAACCTGTACATACGTGAGAAGAGCTTTATGCTTAAAAGCTCACCAGTAGGGAATGTGACGCTCAGCTTTCCACTTCCGTCGGTTGTCGCAAGGATGGCTGTTCCTGTGATGTCACTCAAGGTTTCATTGATGACTTCAGTGTTATAAACCAAGACTGTACCATCACTTTGAATGGTGTATGTAGCATCATTGCAGGTTCCGAGCTGGAACGCGGATGGGTAGCTCTCGACCAGATGCCAACGTCCCTGATACTGAAAATTATAAACAATGTATCCTAATACTTTAACTAATCATTAATTTTTATTTTCGCTGGAGTTGAAAATGGTGCTGAATCTTTTAACAACCCATAAACATTCCTCAAACAGCATTTGGTCTTCAAAATGCGTACTAATGTCATTTTTATTATCCTGTGCTTGTGATTCGTGAAGATACGATTCTTATGTTGAACTAAACATTCCTATTTTCGATAATCATGTTAATGATAGGTGCTAGGCAAGTGTTGTAATTTCTTTTGATACTTATTAATACTTCGGTATTTTTTGATACATCATATAAGACGTAGATCAAAAACTGAGCAATAAGTGGTCGTCATTTACATTTCTAGTTAATTTTTCTTACCGCTGCGGCATTGAAGTTTTGTACAACAGCGATATTGGGGTCACACTGTCCAACTAATACAACAGGCTCTCCTGGTGCAAGTTCAGGTAAAAAGAAGCAGGCATCATTTGATTGATCAATGTTTTCGAAGTAAACGTTGTCCAAAACTTGGATGTTGGACATTGCAGTGTTGATAGCGGTATTAGCTGCTGCTGTCAGCTGCTTTGTTCTGCTGAGTTTCCAGCTGTAAACTGAAAAACAAAAAAGGAAATTGTTATAATAAAGAGGCTATAGCCATTTTATAAATTCATTATTCGTACAGACCATACACCTTTGTCCTATATCTTTGGTGATAAAATTAGGTATCACGCTAACGGCTGCTAGTCGTTTGCCGAGAAACGCAGCGTGACTTGCGGCTTACGATTTCACAGTAGAATGGGTTAGCTTGGCGCGCAAAGCGATGCGCCCCTTCACGCGCCACTCACTCCCTGGGATTTCCTCTCGTCCTCGGCAGCGATTACATGCAGAGTTTGCCGAATACGGCGGTAAACATTATCTAATTGTAGTCGATGCTCATAATAAATCGATCCATCCGACCAAGATGTTGTGGGACCGGAGCAGCCAGCCCCTGCCTTCGACTTCAATGTCGTAAATGTATCTCGTTGACCTGTTGTAGCAGATCATGTTGAGGTTGACGTCTCAGGCAAGTTAGATAGGGACCAATATCGGACTTTGATAGGGATGATGAATCTAGCTAGCTAGCTTTATCATCACCTGTCCAATAGAGCACGCATCATTTCCGTCCGATCAGTTATTAAACCACCGCCGGTCTATCCTAACCCAAGTTAACCAAACAGTCATTATTACCTGCTCTGTAGTTGGCGTCAATATTAACACAGCTGTAGGCTAATGCATAGTCATCGTAGTTTGTCGCTAAAATCCAGTACGGTATAGTAATCGCTGAAACAAAACATGAATATTTTATAGTTAAATATAAAATAACACTTCTATCAAATAACTATCAGGTTCACGATGTATTAGACCAATTTAATAAAATATATTGATTCCAGCCTATCATTTTCATATAAAATACTGCAGCTACTTTTTATAATCATAATGGATAATTATTGTGTACTCTATACAGTAGAGTGGGATAAATAATATACTATATCCAGATATAAATGCACTAAATTTTTCGTGATCTCATTCCCTGAGCCATGGACATTATCGTAAGTACTGCATTAGTTGCAAGACTAAATAAATAAAATAATATAATGTAACTTACAGCCTCCATCAACGTCAATAGTGAGATTAAATCGGCCAGTACCATCACCGGTGGCAGAACCGTTATTCACACTCAACAGCTGGTCTGTAACTTGAGAGTTTACCAACCCAAGGGTAGTTCCAGACGTAACAGTGAAGTCGTGGTTGATGCATTGACCTTGCTGTTCGGCTTTAGGGTATGCTTCGATTTCGTGCCAAAGACCAGAGAACTAAAATCCACAGAATGAGATGTTACAGAGAAGAAAATATAAGTTATTAATTACCATAAATTATAAACAATTTTAAATCTACTGTGCAGTTCTGTTAAATTTATCCCCAAAATGAAAAGGATTCTTTTTCCACGAGCTAAGCGTCTAAAAGCTTTAACCTATATTAAAATATAGCTTTAAATTATATAGAAAACTATATTATGGTTCCAAACCATAATCTAGATACTTCATGAGATAGTGATTTAAAAACATACCCTGTTCAAGTCGATGTTGGTCACAGTTGGTATAGTAGTATCGCATTGTCCAGGGAATACAACGGGCTTTCCAGCAACGGGTTCGGGGAAATAGAAACAGCCCGCTTCAGTATGATTCATGTTCCCATAGTAATCTTGACGCAAGACTTGTACGGAGTTGACAACGTTATTGATGGCGGTAATTGAGTTGGCAGCAAGAGTCTTTTGCCTACTAAGCTTCCAACTATATACTGGAAAAATAAAATGTATACTTCTTGAAAATGAAAAATTGACCCATTTTTAGAAACGTATGTCTGATGATGATGAGTATTATAGAGTACATTATTAAAAATGTTTATAGAGATATATCTACAGTGTTTTATGAAAGATTCAAACTTACCACTACGGTATTCACTATCGATGTTGACGCAAGAATAAACCAAAGCGTAGTTAGTGTAGTCGGTTGCGAGAACCCAATATGGAGAGTCCACAGTAACTGTAACAAAAATTGTGTTACTTATAAAACGTTCCCATCAACAACAACAATATTAAAGCAAAGGGACGATTGAAGAGTTTTAAAAGATGCAACATCAAAACCTTGAGAGGTAAATACAGTAAGGTAGAGATTGTAGTAACGATACAATTTTCTGCCGTATGCTTTGTCAAAGAAGATAAAGGTAAAAGAAAAAAATATTGTACTTCTAGAGAGGTTAAAAACAAGTCATGTTATAAAAGCCATACTTACAGTTAGTGCCGGCGACAGGGAAGTTTACATTTAATTTAGCAGAACCATCAGTAGATACAACGGTAGCAAGTCCAGTTATTGTGTCCAGCGCCTGATTAACAACTTGCGTGTTGAAGACATTCACCCCACTTTCAATGAGAGAGTAGGTGGCATCTGGGCAGGTTCCATCTTGGAAAAATTGGGGATAGCTTTCGATGTCGTACCAGAGACCCATGTACTGAAACGGAATCATAATCATTAATTCTATTTGTTTTACAATAAAATAAAGTATGTAGTCCTCTGAAATCTTTGTAGTTGTTTGCAAGATTATCGAAGTTACATTTTATAACATTGTTATTGAAGCATATCTTAAAAAAAAATCGTAGTCATGTGGTGATTTAAATGCAAATAGGAAACTGCAATTTGGGTTGGACTAAAAACATTATTTTTTTAAAAATTACATAAATTTCTACAGAAAATGTATTGCTGATGAATACTCACAGCAACGGCATTGAAGTTAGCAACAGCAGGTATTGTTTCATCGCACTGTCCACGGAATCTGACAGGTCTGCCATTAGGAACAGGATAATAGAAGCAACCAGCAGGAGTATTATCGATAACTTCGTAATATCGGTTGTTAAGGACTTGGATGCCGCTGACAATTTGGTTTATGGCGTTCGTGGCATTATTCGTTAAAGATCTTGTACGACTCATTTTCCAACTCCATACTGAAATAGAAATTCATTTTGAGTGTTATAATTACGGGAAAAGGATAACTGACTGGTCTATTTAATAGTTAGTTGCAAGTAGTAGAAACGAATTTGTAAAATCTTACTTTGTCTTTGTTCATTGTTCAGATTAACGCAGCTGTAGACCAAAGAGTATGAATCGTAGTCAGTATCCAAAATCCAATATTCGATAGCGCCTGGTGCTGCAAAATATAATAACATAAACAATGTTATCCAGGTTAAACCTGTACATACGTGAGAAGAGCTTTATGCCTAAAAGCTCACCAGTAGGGAATGTGACGCTCAACTTTCCACTTCCGTCGGTTGTCGCAAGGATGGCTGTTCCTGTGATGTCACTCAAGGTTTCATTGATGACTTCAGTGTTATAAACCAAGACTGTCCCATCACTTTGAATGGTGTATGTAGCATCATTGCAGGTTCCGAGCTGGAACGCGGATGGGTAGCTCTCGACCAGATGCCAAGGTCCTTGATACTGAAAATTGTAAACAATGTATCCTAATACTTTAACTAATCATTAATTTTTATTTTCGCTGGTGTTGAAAATGGTGCTGAATCTTTTAACAACCCATAAACATTCCTCAAACAGCATTTGGTCTTCAAAATGCGTACTAAAGTCATTTTTATTATCCTGTGCTTGTGATTCGTGAAGATACGATTCTTATGTTAAACTCAACATTCGTATTTTCTTGCTAACTAACTAGCCAAGTGTTGTTATTTCTTTTGATTATTATACTTCAGTATTTTTTGACACATATAATGTATAGATCAAAAATTGAGCAATAAGTGGTCGTCATTTACATTTCTAGTTCATTATTTCTTACCGCTGCGGCATTGAAGTTTTGTACAACAGCGATATTGGGGTCACACTGTCCAACTAATACAACAGGCTCTCCTGGTGCAAGTTCAGGTAAAAAGAAGCAGGCATCATTTGATTGATCAATGTTTTCGAAGTAAACGTTGTCCAAAACTTGGATGTTGGACATTGCAGTGTTGATAGCGGTATTAGCTGCGGCCGTCAGCTGCTTTGTTCTGCTGAGTTTCCAGCTGTAGACTGAAAACCAAAATTGGAAATTGTTATATTTGCAACTCACAATAAAATTGTGTTTAATTAGCTGAGACGATGCTCAGTTGAAGCTGCATGTACTTGCTCAAAAATCTAAATGTGTGTTGAAGTGGTAGGTACCGTGATAGTACACAATAAAGTATGGCGCCTTCTTCTGTCTGAGTCGTGGATCTATTTGTAGATCGTGTAGTTCTTTTATGTATCGATAATATATAGGTATTATAAAGCCTACGTCAGAGTAGAGTGATAGAGGTATAGGTACAGTTTAATACAATGGAATCTAATCCCAGATCTATTTAATTAATTATTTGGTAAGTGGAAAAAATTGTGTAGTTTGGTTTCGGTGGAATCTAATTGGGATAGAACTTACTCGCTCTGAAGTCACTGTTAATGTTGACACAGCTGTAAGCTAATGCGTAATTGACGTAGTCCGTGTTCAAAATCCAGAAGGGAATCGTGATTACTGTGGAATACAAAATCTTCATAAATATACGGAAACAAGCCCTAAAATTGATGGTGGTATAACATAAACACGAAATGTAAATGACTTGCAGATAATATATAAACCATTCGTTTTATTTTTATTAAAATGAAAGAAATAATTAGACATAATAAATAATCTAAAGTAATTTAAAAAATCCATCAGCGGCCATATACATACCATTGCCACCAGAATTCAGGGTTATAATCATCTTTCCACTGTTATCAGTTGTACTAAATGACAGAGTACTGTTGGTTACTTCTAGGAATTGATCAGTTACAGAAGACGATTGTATGTTCAGCGTATTGCCAATTCCCGTTGAGTACAGATGGTTGACACATTGTCCAGGTTGGAAATCTTTAGGGTATGCTTCGATTTCGTGCCATGTACCTTGGAACTAAAACAAGAAGTATCGTTAAAATATGAATCAGGTTATATTTACATTTTAACAATGAGTATCGTGTCAACGCGAGATGGATGAGCAACCTTGCAGATTACTTGCAGAAACAGAAATAAAATAGTAAAAAATAGCGTTTTTTTTAGTAAGCAGAAACATGAACATGAACAGAAGTATGAACAGAAACTTTGTCAACGGATGCGTGTGACTCGGTGACAAGCATTTTTTGTTGACTTTAAAGCCTAAAACGTTTTCACATCCAACTCACGTCAACGCCATCTTTCGCGGTATATTGAAATACGTTTTAGGTACTAGCTGTAACTGAAAACTCCTCATTCTGATTTGGTATTCTTAGACACTTACTTGTTGCAAATTAAAGTTAGGAACAGCATTAATAGTCTGATCGCACTGGCCAGGGAACACCACGGGAACTCCTTGCTGAGGCTCAGGGAAATAGAAACAACCAGCGACACTCTGGTCTGTGGTTTCATAGTATCTTTGGTCCAAAACTGGTATAGTGTTGACGACGTTATTGATGGCTGTATTTCCAGCTGCTGGCATCTGTTTGGTTCTGCTTAGTTTCCAGCTGAATACTGAAATATACGGAAAATTCTATCGTTGAAAAATTTTGATTTTTATAGCGATACATAGCGCCAATTCATGTATCAGTATCCTACTCAAGAAACGTATTTTTGAAAAGGAATACTTTTGATTAAAGAATCAACTGAATTTGATTAAATGTTGTCAGAGAAATGTAAATTATAGCGAGCTTACCTAATTTTGTATCGGCATTAATGTTTGTACAAGTATAAACCAGAGAGTAGCTAGTGTAATCTGTAGCAAGCACCCAATAATTTGTTTGCGCTGTAACTGAAAGGTAAAACACAACGTTATTAGAACACAATAAGCCAATCTCCAAGAGAAGTCTTTTTCAGAATGAAACGGGAAAGAGAACTTACGGTTTGTGCCTGCTACAGGAAAACTGACTAAAAGCTTAGCACTTCCATCATCAGAAGCGATTGTGGCCACACCGTTGATTGTGTCTAAACTCTGATTGATGACTTGAGTGTTAAACACGTCTACCACACCATTGTTTAGAGTATAGAAAGCGTTGTTACATTCACCATTCTGGAATGCGGTTGGATATGCTTCTATCTCGTGCCATAGACCCATGTACTGTAAAATAAAAGGAAAAACTAGTGATTGATAATAAAAGTACAGACAGGATAATATTTGATAGGTACCAAGAATTAATTTATTAATTTTTTCTTGGTTTTAATAAAGTTCGTATTTATTGTACAATTAAATGTTGAAAGAATAAGAACCAAACCATAAAATTATGTTTTTAGCAATAAGTGTTGTGTGATATTATAATTATCATGGTCAAATATTATGATAAAACCTAAGCTTTTATTATCTCCTCTATTTAGATGATGTAATAACGTTAAGAAAATGTTTGTCTTTTACTTACCTTTACTGGATCAAAGTTGGGCACAGCAGGTATATTCATATCACATTGTCCTCCGAAGACAACGCTCTGTCCAGGCACTGGTTCTGGGTAGTAGAAGCATCCATTGTCGGTTTGGTTGGTGTCTTGGTAATAAGCTTGGTTTAAGTCAAGATAAGAGTCGATGACTTGATTCACTGCTACTTGATTTGTTTCCGATAGCTGCCGAGTTCTACTTGCAATCCAGCTGAAGACTAAAAAAAGAATTAGCAAGTTAAACCATGATTAAATAACATTGTAAAATGAATACAGGTTCACACATTCTTAATATACTGAAGGTTTTAAGGAGATGATCAGACCATCAATCTGAACAACTCTTTATGTGACTAACCTAATGACTAAAGTAAAAATCGCGAAAAAAAAATCTGCTGTCTCTTAGATTTTTCGAGAGGTTTGACGATTTTTTCCGCGTTTTCGATGTTAGTCTCGCAGCCGTCAGCATAAATAAGAAAGAACTGTATGTTAAAGGTTCCTTAATTCATAAAATCCGCCACATGCTTCGTGTGGCTTATTATAGTAATGGAGAATAAATGAGATGTTGTTCTTACCTCGTTTCCTAGTCGTGTCTACATTAACACAGGAATATGATATAGCGTAGTTGGTATAGTCAGTTGCCAGCACGAACAATTTTTGTTCTAACACTGTAAAATGAAATCATTCTTTTAGGATTGGTAGATCTTTAAGGCCGATTTGCACCTGACCATTATATTGGAAAGTACAGCGTGAACCAAACGTCAATTTTGCATTTTTGCTTTTTCCGACAATATAGTTTTTATAAGCAAACGAATAAGATCTTAGGTAGAAAATGTTTGTACCTTGTGAACCAACTAACAACGATACAGAAAGTCTAGCACTGCCGTCGGTACTGGTGACAGACGCAGTCCCAGAAATCGTATCTAAGGCTTGATTGACTACTTGACTGTTCAGGACATTAACTACGCCTCCTACGAGCGTATACTCTGCCCTGGCGCATGTTCCCAAAGCGTTTTCTGAATGGTAGCTCGCTATTTCGTGCCATGTTCCTGTAAACTGCATTTTTTACATTAGTATAACTATCTTTTTTTAGGCCGCCTTTTGTATCTTGTTCGTGTATATTGTTGTTGTTTTTTGTGTATTTTGGTGATCTTATCTTATCTCTTTTTTTCTTTTAGCTTCATATGCAAGGGTGAATCTACTGAACTTTTCAACGCCCTAATTTATATGTCTGTTCTATACGTCCAGGAGCTTTATAATAGCGCTTTAAAATTGTATGCCTTTTCTTGTAAACAAGATGAAATTGATCGGCTAGATAAATTAGGGGCGTTCAGAAGCTCTGGAGATTCACCTGATAGTGTTGTTTTACATTTTATAACATAGATAATTTATCCCAATCCTAAAATAATGGATCGACCAAGGGTGGTACATAATGTGACATCGACTTGACTAAATAAGGACGATATAATTTACTTCAAATGTTTTCTTTTAGATAAAATTATGTTACTTACTGCTGCAACATCAAAGTTTTGAACCACTGTGATATTTGAATCACATTGTCCTGGCACGATGATTGGTTGTCCTTGTCCAATGACAGGTAGAACATAGCAGGCTTGATCAGAATGATCGACCGCTTGCAATTCACTTATGGTAATTCCCAAAACTGATTGAAGATTATTGTTAATTAACGAAGGAATCAGACCGGGATATGTAGTGCTTCTTCCCAGAACCCAGACATATACTGAAAGATTAATTAACTATTATATTTTTTTACATAAAAGAACCGATACTTAAAATAAAAATTATTGTGGTTAATGTACCACTACTGTTATTTCGGTAAACCGGGGTTTTCGGTGGTCACGATTCAAGATACTTGATGATCCGTTGTTGGCCTAAAATGTTACTCAAACCCATGCATGCCAGTTATACAAATAATTGTGGAAGCTAGTCCTTGTGTGGCCATAGGTTCACCACTGTAACTCCTGTAAACCAGGAGAATCAATCACCATTCAAGCACAAGTTTTTTTTTTTAAATGACTAATATAGCGTTGCTCATAGAGCAGTTACTGCTTTTTATTGCGGACTATTGGAGGGACCACGAAGGGTCTACCGAGTCAAATGAATGAACTTAAGCAACCTAGGGGCACCCAGAGGGGTACGGACCTGGGCAGGACGTTGCTGGGGCTACGCGGCGGATTGGGTAGCTGGGATCGGTGAGAAAAAGCATAAGCATAGCATAAGCATATGCTCACGACTAACCACCACTAAAAATACTAGAACATCCGTGTCTGGCCCAAAATGTTAGTCAAATGATTAAGAGTTATTCCAATAAATGAGGAAGCTCTTCCATGTCGGGCCATAGTTCCACCACTGTAACTCCTGTAAACCAGGATCGTCAGTGGTGAGGTAACCACTCAAAATACTAAAAAATTCGTGTTTGGCCCAAAATGTTAGCCAAATGCTTTAAGTTATACTCGTACGAATGATTGGGGAAGCCAGTCAATGTTTAGCCATAGGTCCACCGCTATAAGTCCTGTAAATGATCTACAGTAGCGACTATATTTCAAGTCGTAACACTAAACTCAGATTCGTTAGTAGGCGACCAATGGACGAAACCTGTGCCTTTGACGTAAATTATAAATTGATCTATTCATAAGAGACGTCCAAATTGGTCTAATAGAAGATATAGATTATTCTAAATAGAAGGAAAATAAAATGCTCACCGTGTCTCTGTGTTGTTCCTACATTTTCACATCTGTAAGCGATTGCAAAGTTGGTGTACTCAGTCTCTGTAATCCAGAAATCTAACAGAGTAGCTGTAAAGAAAGATATATAATTAGTTTATATTCTATTGGTAGCCATTGATTTACGAACTACTTTACGTAGGGTCCGCGCTCAAAAGTGTCCGAACCAAAAGAACACCAAAACGTGAAAAGAGAACCAATTACGCGACAGTCTTCGTTTGATCGGCCGACTACGCGCACGCGCGGTCACGCGGCGCACGCCGTGCCCCGATGGGGGTGGGATGGAAAAGAATTTCAGCATTTTCAATGTTTTTAGTTGGTTTATATTACTACACGTACTTAGCGCTTAGTTTAGTAATTTTAGTCTCGGACACTTTTTCGATAATTTTGTACTAGATCCGGCGTCCATAGTATTCTACGTCAATGTTGGTAGCACACTTTTTGAGGGTTCCTAAAATAAGCCTACGCTGTCTGTCCGTCCGACCGTCTGTCTCTCTGACTATCTGTCTGTCTATCTTTTTGTCTGTCTGTCTGTCTCTCCTACCTATTTAACACCAATAACAGTTGAAATTTTCACAGAATGTGACGTAAAAAGGGTGATTATAAAGAAAAGTCTATAGTATAGTAATACAAACCGATCCGACAACCACCGACAAGACCGTATTAGCTCTTAAATACGATGATGATGAATGTATTACTAGTCAGATCCCAGTGGAACGTTTGTGCCCGAGAACAACTGTTTATGTAATTATGTCTAGTACATAAGTGTGCGCTAAAGATCCCGGAGAATAAAATTTTTTTTGGTAATCCTGTAAGATAGTACGGAACCCTTCCGTGCGCGAGTCCGACTCGCACTTGGACGGTTTTTGAGTGTCACAAAATAATTCAGGCAAACTTACTTGGATTGAGGTTCAGAGTAAATTTAGATGTGCCATTCTCGAGGGTGGCAGCGCCAGAAAATTCTTCTGCGAAGTTCTTGTTAACTGCTACATTTCTGTACGTGAGAGTTTCATTGCCTTGTATATCTATCGTTGAACAGTCACCGCCTTGCGTTGGATTAGCTGCTCTGTGTGTCTCGTACCATGTCCCGGTGAACTGTGAAAAAAAAAATTTACTATTTGCCCCCGACTTTGATCGCACCAGTTCCCATCACTGTAGCGAGATTAAATAATAAAGGTTGAAGCCGTAGTGGTCCAGTGGCGAGTTACCTACCGTGCAGGAGGCGATGGTTCGATCCCCGTCCATGCCGACTCATACCAATAAATTTTTCGGAATATATGTACGATTTGTAACGCCACTGGCTTTTCGGTGAAGGAAAACATCGTGAGGAAACCTGCATGCTTCAATTTCGAGGCATGTATTGTACCCACCGTCCATTTGTGGCTACGGGCTCACTCCCCGTCACACTGGACAGAGTTTCGGTACTACTAGTGAAACGTGGATGTTCTGAGGTTTCAGAATATCTCTGACTACCCCCTCAGGGAATATAGTCGTGAGCTATGCTATGCTATGCTATGAATTACAGAAACAGAGATTTGAAACACTTCCTCTCACTTATTCTTAGAACAGCTTTAGTAACGTCCAAGATATGTTGGATAGTACCTATATATTTTTGATAAATACATTATATTTGCGAACCAGAATTGGCCTGAAAGCTATACAAGGTGTTACAATAGTAAAAATAAACATTTAAAACTTTTAAGGGGGTTGCTTAGACCATCAAACTTAACAAATTCCACTATGGGACCAACATCGAAACGCGAAAAAAAAAATCTGCTGTCTCATACATTTGTTCGAGTAGATTTGTAGTTTAGTATGGAACATCAGATTTTCGCGATTTCGATATTGGTCTCATAGTGAAAGTTGTTCAGTTTCATGGTCTAAACTACATTAAATGTTTATTTATATTTTTGTAACACCTTGTATAGGAATCTGGAAATCTTTTCGTCCTTATTTGAAAAGATAAATTAAATTCTCATTTGATAAATGAGAATTTAATCATATTCAGTAGCCTGCGCACACGATGTCGCGGGCATACCTAGTTGAAAATAATGATAATAATCAAAGCATCATCAAAAATAACATACCTAATCAAAAAAAGCTTTAAAGCATTTCAAATAATATAATAAAAATCATAACAGCATACAAACGAAGTCAGGTGATATTTTCAATACTAACCAATTAAAGTCAATGAAATTTTACAGAAATAATTTAGAAATCAATCTCTATGTATGTATGACCAACTGCTTAACGTGCCATCTGAAACACGAAATCATCTTTCTTTTCAGAAATCAGGTGATTCAGACTGCAATGTCCTAGCCAACTGGGGAAAAATGCACAACGTGACATTTATCACTAGGTGTCCCCACGACCTCTGTGTCAAGAACCCAATGCTCCATTAGACCACGGAGGCAGTGATGATGATGACCTAGCGGTTCAAACCTACCGAATTCATATTTGATTCTATCAACTAGGTAGATATTTAGATAACGCTGTTACTAAGTTAGATGCCTCAATCAATGACTCAGTCAGTTTTGTAACAAAATGTCCTTCAATCTAAATTGATTGAACACACGTCAGATAATTGAATAAATCAACAATTATCTTTTCCTATACGCAGTACCATATTACTATATTACTTTTAATCTTAACTATTATAAAACTGTAACAGAAGTGTGTCTGTACATTGATGATATTTATTAAAAAAAGATGACGATAATGTTTTTAAGTATCCCTGACTCAAAATCAACCTTTTTTAGAATTTATTATCCGTATGATTGTTTGTGTGTTTGTTTGTGCTAGAATCACGCGAAAACTAACTGAATCAATATTGATGAAACTTTTTTGTTTTAACAGCTTATGATCTGACTTAATATGTGGTATATAAATTGTGCGGACATTATAATGATGTATATTTTAATGTTAAGGGGCCTCGTTCCAAAATACCGTGAAGTTGAGTAACTTTGTAACCATTTTAAACATTAACTATGATACTTTTTAAGCAGAAAACAAAAACTGAAAAATCTACACGACATGAGAAGATTAGTAGTCGGCGTGCACGACGTTTTTTAATACTAGAGATTACCCGCGACTTCGTCCGCACAAATTATATACCAGATTTTAAATCAAATCATAAGCTATCAAACAAAAAAAGTTTCATCAAAATCGGTTCAGTTCGTGATGCTGCAAAATCGGTTTATGCGTGATGCTCGAACAAACAAACACACAAACAAACAGACAGACAACATTTCTAAAAAAGGTTGAATCGGAGTCAGGGACACCTAAAAACCATACCGCAATATCGTTCTTGTAATTCATTAAGGGCCTATGTTGAAAAATAATTGAAACGGGGATTTAATGGGCGTGTGATAGCTTATATTACTGCCTGTATGGGTAGCATGCGACCGTGATACAGCGCTATCACACCTTCGCTCTCTTTCTATTTGCGCGCGATCGAACGAGATAAAAGACGTGATACAGCCGTATCACGTGTAGCATGCTACGCCTTCTGATGCGAGAGCAAGAGATGGGCTGCGCGCACGCCTGAAACGACGCAAACGTAAAAGAAACTTTATTTAATTGTGATTGTACTATGTAACTTCATTTCTGCTCTAATCAAACTTTATAAAATATCAATCTCTTTTTTTTTAAATCTAGTCTCGTGTTTCTATTATTCACCGTTTAGCAGTTCCATGCGTTTATCGATAAAGACGGACGCTTCTTTGGCTTTCCTATAGAGAAAATGTATCTTAATCGTGTTTTGGCTCTAATCAAAACTTCAATTATATGTTCAATTTACACATACCCGCAAATCGTACTCCTACTGTTAGTACTTCATGATATACGATAGTTTGAAGAATCCTATTTTTTTCACATATCCTCTTAATCTTCAATGTACAGACACACTTCTGTTACAGTTTTACAAGAGTTTAGATTAGATGATATATTTTATGACGTTTGTTACTTGAATGAAAAAAAATGATTATGTGATAATGAAAAACTTGATAAAAGCAAAAGATAAAAAACGTGAAAATGATTAAAATAAGTGGTGCGTTATTTGATAATCGTATCTATAGGTAGGTATTATCGACGAATGTTTAATTTTGGGTGTAGGTAATTAAAATGATTTAGGAATGGTCTTAATGGAATTAATCCTCCATTCATCCTTCATTTTTTTTTCTATTTTTTTATACACGGTGTTACAAAAGTAAAAATAAATATTTAAAACAGTTAATCTGCTGTCCCATACATTTAGCTCGGGTATATTTGTAGTTTAGTATGGAACATCAGTTTTTTTTTTCGCGACTTGATGTTGGTCCCATAGTGAAAGTTGTTCAGTTTGATGGTCTAAACCACCCCCTTAAATGTTTATTTATACTTTTGTAACACCTTGTATAGGAAGGGCTGACATAACCTCAGAGTTCGAAGCCCCAATATAAATAAATAAAGAACATAAAATTGTTATAGGTAGGTACCTACTTATGTTGCCATCTTCTGATAGGCTTGTTATAAAAGTTTCTGGGCTAAAAGGGTATTTAACAGGTTTTTAAAAACTGCTCTACTTTAATCACTGATGTCTAAGGTCTCTATAGAAAATGTATAGTTTACGTTCCATTACATATACAACGTGTTAATGAATTAACACAAAACTAGAAAGTAGTTTGTTTAGAATCGAGAGTAGAATCGAATTATCATGGTTTGAACATAGGTAATTTTTTTCAAATATTAAATAATTTGTTTGTAAAATTTAAAATTTACTGAACTCGATCTCAAACCACCGCAAGGGCACACTTATCCTACTTACTACCAAAACCAGATTCTTAAAATGTATCCACGAGCATGCTAGCGCTTTCATTCATTGCTGAAATGATAACAAATCAATCTCAAAACTTCAAATGCGATTAACTTTAAATTTTAAGAATCAAATTAATGAAATTATTGTTTCAATGTAATTATTTTGTTATAAATCAGTTGGGGTGTATGAGGTTTTGCGCTTATTCATTAACACGTTGTAGTGCAAGAAAAAACGAAAACATAAATTATTAAAACAAAACAGCACAACAAGGCTTTAACATGTTTATAATCAATAATAGTTGAAACAAAAATTATTGTTTAAATATCCCGCGAAAACGCTTTTCCTGACAATGTACGTGGCTACAAGCAGGTGACGTCACGATGGCGTAAACTTTGTACGACACTCACACTCTACACGCAACTGTTTACAAGAAGTTGACGTCATCAATTCGGCCAATCATAGTCGTTTACGATCACGTGACTAAAGTAGACAAAAAAATATTTTCTTTGTCGATTTTCTCTTAAAATATCCAGTATTTTTCTTAACTGTCTAAATAGTTGGTTTCCAACATTCATATTCAATACGGATGCCATCAGTAGGTCCTATATTTTACATGCTGTCAAATACCCTATTACGTATACTCCATTCAAAATAGCAACGAAATTTTAAGGCTATTTTGCATTACAGAAACAGAGATTTGAAATACTTACTCTCACTTATTCTTAGAACAGCTTTTGTACCGTCCAAGATATGTCGGATACATTATACATGTATCCAATAAATTAATTACATTTGGTAATCAGAATTGGCGAGAAAGCTAAATAGGAATCGTAAAATCTCGTCGTCCTTATTTGGAATGAAGTATAGTGATTTACCAGATTTTTTCATTTGACGTTGGTGAGGTCAATATTTATTTATTTATTAAGAGGTATCCCCGACCAAACGACCTTGACCGTTTGAGAGCCGCCTCATCTCTACTAAACTTCATCATTTTAGTAGGTAATCCTATTTATGACTGGTTTGTTTTTCGCGTCGTGTTCGCGCGGTTCTCGTTTGAGCTTGCTACGAAGATCCGCAATCACTCCACAACTGTGTTTTTAGTCAAAAAAATCCTTGAGATTGGGATAGATCATCCCACAGACTAGGATACTTCACACTGGAGGAAAGTCCATTATTTTTTTAATGAACAAAAAATTTGTTGCTTTTTTGATTGGGTGTAATAAATACCAAAGGTATTATTATCACTAAGGTCAATATGAACGAGTACGTACTAATTAATGGTTTCGATAAGATATAGTTTTAATTACTAACAAAATTGTAAGGGTGTATTCAGACATTGAAACTAAACAACTTTCCCTAAGGAACATACGAAAATAAAATGTTTTATTTGATCTCATATACTAGTGGGCATAAGACTAGTGGGCATAAGGTACAATTTAAAAAAATGCAATTAGTTACAGGATGAAACTGATATCATTAGCATCCCTTTAACTTGTCGTATGCTGGGAAATACAGACACAATAGAAATCAATCGATTTCGTTGCGCGGGTCCGCGTTCGCGCAGCCGAGAGGTTAAACTAAGTACTATAAGAGCAATAAACTATGAGAGCAAACCGATCGGAGCGACAACAAATATCTGCTGTCGCACACATTTGAATCAACGAGTAGACATTGCAGTTTAGTATGAAACAACAGATTTTTTTTGCTCCGATCGGTTTGCTCCCGTAGAAAAAGTTGAATTTCACCCTGTATAATCATACTAATATTATATTTTATCAAATACTGTAAGTAATAAATGAAATACCGGCTTCATTGACTGCTTATGAGCAGATATGTTTCAAAGGTTCAAAATTTATTATCCGTAGGATATCTATTCTTATCTAGTGAATAAATGATTATATCGTGTTATTTCATGTTATTATTATCTAAGAGTTATCCAAGGCTTTATCAAATACCAATCCTCTAATATTAGTTTTTAGTTGCTTATTACCTATACAACGTGTTAATGAATAAGCGCAAAACCTCATACACTCCAATCCAATAATTAGATTGAAACAATAATTTCATTATTTTGATAATTACAATTTAAATTTATTCTGATTTTAAGTTTTGAGGCAAAAATGATTTGTTATCATTGCAGCAATGAATGAAAGCGCTAACATGCTCATGGATACATTTTAAGAATCTTGTTTTGGTAGTAAGCAGGGTGAGTGTGTCCGTACAAATTATTCAATATTTTGAAAAAAATACCTATGTTGAAAACATGATAATTCGATTCTGCTCTCGATTCTAAACAAACTACTTTCTAGTTTTGTGTTTAACTGAACAACTTTCTCAATGACACCAACATAGAAATCGCGAAAAAAAAACTGTTGTTCCATACAAAACTGCAAACTTACTTGAGTGAACTGTACGGGACAGCTGATTTTTTTTCGCGATTTCGATGTTGGTCCCATAGAAAAAGTTTACTAAAATAAATTATATGAAACATACAAAAACAATGCGTTGCAGGTATTTTATAATACACCGGATATGCAATAGCATATCACTGAAAACAACGTTCCTGAAAGTTGCGGTTTTTTAAAGTATATACCCTTAAAGGTATATTACTGTTGGCGTGCTCCATACAAACGAAGTCTGGTAATATCTTCAATACTAACCGGTTAAGCTCAATGAAATTTTACAGAAACAATCTAGAAACAAATCTCTATGCTTGTATCTTGTCAGATTTTCCTTAACATGTATAGTTTTAAAGTTACAGTGCCTCAAAGATTTCCATACAAATCTTAAATTAATCCTAGCATTTAAACTGTATATTTTAACGGAAGTCGGACACGATACAAGCATAGAGATTTGTTTCTAGATTGTTTCTGCAAAATGTCATTGAGTTTAATTGATTAGGATTGAAAATATCATCAGACTTCGTTTGTATGCAGCGCGCATTTACGCATTCGGAATAAACTTCTCTTAATATTAAAATATACCAAATGCTTACTTGTTCAAGATTGAAATTATTAACTAATGGAATATCCGGATCGCACAGTCCATTTTGCAATAACTGAGCACCACTTGAACTAAAAAGTCCTATAAGACTTACAATTACATGTATTTTGAACATTATGTGATCATATTATTTAGCAACCACCGCACAATAGACTGACTAATGAAATGGCGAATTATCTTTAAATACCATTTTTATATTCAATCTTATCAAACGAAACAGGGCCTAATCGTTATAAATGATTCAGGCATGTTTTCGATTACGGATATAGTGGACCTTTTTAGTATAAGAGATAAGAGGAATTTTGGTAACCATCAGCTGCAAGGCTGATTCAGTATTCATAGGGTGTAGAGCATCTCTGTGATGGGGATGGACCAAGTCTAACTGCGTAACTCCAGTCGGTTTAGGAGTTAAAGCCGTTCAAAGGTCTGTTTCAAATGAACGATCAGCTGCAAGGCTGATCATAGGATATTATTGTCATATGACTGTAGCTCTGTGAGCAGTACAAAAACTGTCATGTTCTGTCAGTCAGTTTAGGAGATACAGCCATTCAAAGTTCCGACCTTTGAACGGCTTTCCTAAACCGACTGATAGACCATGCCAGTTTTTGTACTGTTCGCATAGCTACATATTCATTTTCATATCATGCATATTCATTTTTAGCAACCATACCAGACCTTTGAACGGCTGTACCTCCTAAACCGACTGGAGTTGGTGGGCCTTATGCAGGCATACCTGGTCCACCTCCATCACAGAGATTCTCTACACCATATGAATACTGAATCAGCCCTATAGCTGATGGTCAAATTGACCTTTCAGAAAATTTTATTGATTGATTAGCTTATGATCAGGGTAAACACAGACAATACCTATTCCAACTTCCTGAGGTAAAGGTATATTCTTTGGGGTAAACTCAGCATGTCATGGACAAAGCAGTTTACATCAGGAAGCTGGAAATAGGTATGTTTACATTTATCTTGATTTATAATAATTAAGAGGATAATTATACAGGTGAAAACTTATATGCGCATGCATATGCTCACGACTATATTCCCCGAGGGGGTAGTCAGAGATATTCTGAAACTCAGAACATCCACGTTTCACTAGTAGTACCGAAACTCTGTACAGTGTGACGGGGAGTGAGCCTGTCACCACTTATAATAGACAGTGGGTAAAATACATGCCTCGAAATTAAAGCATGCAGGTTTCCTCACGATGTTTTCCTTCACCGAAAAGCCAGTGGTGTTACAAATCGTACATAAATTCGGAAAAACTTATTGGTACGAGTCGGCCTGGACGGGGATCGAACCATCGATCGCCATCGAACTTATATGCGTTACATACTTTATTATTGTTGGCTTGGCTACGGGTTATATACTTTAAGGGGTGCTTCATGGGTGCTTCAGACAAACTGAACTACTTTCACTATAGGACCAAGATTAAAACTCCGAAAAAAACTTGTAGTGTAACTTCGGTATCGAAAATCCCGAAACGATCAACTTCGAGAAGTACCCAGCGCCGCGTATCACATGAAATACGTGTTTGATACGCTCTTGGCCGGTTTTTTAGTTTTGAAGTCGGTTTTAATAGGGTAGTTGACACCTAGTCAAATCAATTACTCTTTATTGGACGTCAAAACGAGCGCTTTGTATGAAATTTTTACTCAAATCTCAGTTATAACGTTATCAAAATATTTCATAACTTTACAAAGTTTATCATGTTATTAAAAATAGTATTCAAGCTAAAAACTAAATGACACTGGGAGTTTAACTTTTTTTTATTGAGAAGATAAAAATAAATAAATTGTATATAGTCAAATACCCAATTCTTAGTTAAAAAAATGTATTTAATTTTTTTTTGTGTTTGTATTATATTGAGTTGATATATTCAATGTACATGCAAGGGGAACATCAACACGAACCATTTAGTTCAATCGCCGATGATTTGCTAGACATTTTTGAGGAGTTCCATTGTCTATCTCCGAAGCCCTTCACCAGATCTTCACCAAATTAAAATGGGATCACCTCTAAAGTATTACAAACAAAAAAAGAATAATCAAAATCAGTTTATTATAATTGTCGGAGTAATCGCGTAACAAACATTAAAAAAAAACATACGGGTCGAATTGAAAACCTCCTTTTTCGTTGGTTAAAAAGGAGTGAGCCATGGTGGTCCAGTGGCGAGTAACCTTGCCTGCCGTGCAGGAGGCGATGGTTCGATCCCCGTCCAAGCCGACTCTTACTGGAATTTATGTACGATTTGTAGCACCACTGGCTTTTCGGTGAAGGAAAACATCGTGTGGAAACCTGCATGCTTCAATTTCGAGGCATGTATTGTACCCACTTGTCCATTATGAGTGGCGACGGGCTCACCCCCGTCACACTGGACAGAGTTTCGGTACTACTGGTGAAACGTGGATATTCTGAGGTTTCAGAATATCTCTGACTACCCCCTCGGGGAATATAGTCGTGAGCATATGCTATGCTATGCTATGCTAAAAAGGAATATACAGGAGGCTGGAAAAGGTACTGTCTAGGAATATTATACTTAAACCATATACCTAAACTCAATGATTAATATGAATGTCCGAATTACCGGTCGGATCGGTGACCATTTTATTGTTTGTTTGGTACCTACCTATATCTAGACTCGAGCGTCAGAGGCCTATCGAAGCGGCTTTAAATCACTTTGACAGCAAGCCAACCACGAACTGGCCTCCACGAATGGGCCCGCGTAACATAAATAACATAAAATACTATTCACTAGAGTAGTGGAGTTTAGTCTGATCCTTTTCCCGTTTAATAGTGAGAGGAGGTCTGTGTTGTTTTAGGTTTATAAGTCTCACTGATGTACCTGTACAGTTGACAAATTTAAATAGCGCGCGAAGTTATATTGACCAATCAGGATGTGCTACCGACAATCCCTTGCCCCGATTGACTAATTGTATTCGAGACTTTTTTTCTGCTATCCAACTTTGCAACCTTTGATTACTAAACGACATCGGGTTTTGTCGGGGGACTGTATGCAAACGATAATTGACGAAGGGAATTATTTTCCTGGTCGTACTGTAATATGTTTAGCCAAAAATTTCAAGTACGCGATCGACATTGAATGGAGAGGAATACACCTCTGCCTACTGTTATCGACCTCCACCTTATACTACCGAGAGGGATGAGGTCAAAATTGGTGGAGGGTTGGGAGTCCGTAGTGCATAGCTAGTACTCTGATACCACAAAATAAATCTTACAGAAGGACAGCTTATAACTTTGACTATTTATAGGTGGACTGGTTACGCGTGTAATTCTACTAACAAACATTTCTGCCACTTTTTACGGGGGGCGAGGTAACATAAAATCCGCAACTTTGGATTTTATTCCCTATAACTTTAGATTCTAATTTTGAATGTCAAAAATCATGAAAAGTAGTCTCGTGTGAACCCCAAACGTTCTAAGTTCGAAGTTATTATTTCGCAATTATAGGCTGTCTCGTTTAGTGATAAGGTGTAAAATTGAATGTAAATGCACAAGATCAATTGTGCTTATACCGTGGCAGAGGGGAAATGCTACCGCAAGGCTAGTCCTTATAATAATTAGTCAAAGGCTTATAATTATAACAAGCGAAAACAGGCGCACGAACACATAGACGCGTACATAAGTAGGCTAGTAACTTCTACAGGGTGAAATTGAAATCATTAGCATCCTTTTAAAACAAGATTCTACCCATTAAACTGAACAACTTGATAAAGGGAGCAAACAGATAGGAGCAATAAAAAAATCAGCCGTTCCATCAGTTGAGTGCAATGTAACATTATTTAAGAACTTAAATGTACACTTAGTATGCAAAATAAATTTGATTTGATTTGATTTGATTTGATTTTTTTTGCTCCGATCTGTTTGCTTCCATTATAAAAGTTGTTCAGTTTGATTATTATAACACTTTATTATAATAACAACAACGATTATACACAAAGATTATAATAATTCACATAGTTGAGAAAACATATACAACGGGCGAGCTTATATCTGAAGAGATTCCTTCTAGCAGACCCGCAAAAGAGACAGTTAAAAATTACAAGGCAAAACTTAATGTGTACAAACAAACAGTAAATAAATATACAATACAATATATACCTACAACCTACCTAGAATACATATCAAAATGTATATAATTATATAAATATAAATATCACTTAACTTATACTCCATTCAATATAGCAATGAAATTTTAAGGCTATTTTGCATTACAGAAAAAGAGATTTGTAACACTTCCTCTCACTTATTCATAGAACAGCTTTAGTAACGTGCAAGATATGTCGGATAGTATATGACTGATCCAATAAATTAATTATATTTGGGAATCAGAATTGGCCAGAAAGCTAAAATAGGAATCGGAAAATCTCGTCGTCCTTATTTGGAATGAAGTATAGGTAGGGAGGTCTGATGGGTAGACTGTTTTTAAAAGGATCCTAATGATATCAATTTCACCCTGTATATGACTATGAGTTGTAGGCTAGTAACTTCTAGAGTTTCGATCAATTTGTCCGAATTTTCTAGAAGAACTGGTACCATGCGCGCGCGCAGCGTCGACTCCGCTTACTCAATTGAATTAATCGCAAATGAAATCGTTTATAGTGAATCAACGTCTTCCTCTAAACTTTCCACTATCAGCTTATTTGTATCACTTTATTTTCGTTCCTTTGTTGTTGTTTGTTGCTTTTATTACCCTTCTATCTGAACACTCGTGTTTCAACTACAATGATTATCATGAAATTTACATAAAATCTTCTCTCGTCTTTTTTTTTGCCCTTATGGAGTTGAATTAATCAAATTTATTTTGTAGCGAGCACATAAACGGTATGATAAATATTATGCGTGTACCTTTACTTCATTCCAAATAAGGACGACGAGATTTTCCGATTCCTATTTTGCTTTCTGGCCAATTCTGATTACCAAATGTAATTAATTTATTGGATGCAAATACTATCCAACATATCTTGGACGTTACTAAAGCTGTTCTAAGAATAAGTGAGAGGAAGTGTTTAATATCTCTGTTTCTGTAATTCAAAATAGCCATAAAATTTCGTTGCTATTTTGAATAGAGTATAGTTTTAAATCTAAAGCCGTGGTGGTACAGTGGCGAGTAACCTTGCCTGCCGTGCAGGAGGCGATAGTTCGATCCCCGTCCAGACCGACTCGTACGATTTGTAGCACCACTGGCTTTTCGGTGAAGGAAAACATCGTGAGGAAACCTGCATGCTTCAATTGCGAGGCATGTGTTGTACCCACTGTCCATTATAATTGGCGACGGGCTCACCCCCCGTCACACTGGACAGAGTTTCGGTACTACTGGTGAAACGTGGATGTTCTGAGGTTCTGGAATATCTCTGACTACCCCCTGGGGAATATAGTCGTGAGCATATGCTTATGCTTAGTTTTAAATCTGTACTTTTGGAGACTATAACCAGGCCTGTCTCGCTCCACGCTCAGGTACGCTTGACAGCCGATCCCCATCAAGGGGGTGAATCGTCGCTCATTAACATAAGGCACATTTTATTTTTCGTTCCTGAAGCGCAATGTTCGAAATTCGAAAAATCAGGTTGAGTCGACTATCTGTTGCGGTAGTGTAACTATTAAGTAATCTTTGCTATAACGTAATCTATACACGGTGTTAGGGTAAACAGTTGCATTACTTTAAGGGGTGATTGCACACATGATACTGAACAACTTTCCCAGAGACACATAATAGGAAATTCGCAAAAAAAATCTACTTTTCATACAAATGCTCGATCAGTTGGTTGTATGGAGAGTCCACATTTTTTTGCTAATTTCCTATAGGTTTGTTAGGGAAAGTTGTTCAGTATCATAGGTACAAATATCCCTTAAAGTAATGCAACTGTTTACCCTAACACCCTGCATACTTAAATACAATTCAATTAATGTATGTATGTAAGCGCAACACTACAGAACAGCAATACACCTATTTGGTTATAATTGTTTTGTTGTGTCCGTGCAGGACAAGGGTTATGGAGAAAAAAAAATGGCCACGTGTGTGTCGGGATAAAAGAAGTCAAAGTCAAAGTCAAAGTCAATATAATTTATTCAATATAGGAGCTTGCAGCACACTTATCAAACGTCAAATCTTTTTAAAGCTACCACCGCGTCGGAACGTGTTGTCGCTGTAGAGAAGATGCGGCCAGAAACTCTACAAAATAACACGACTTAATAACTATTACAATATAAACTCTTAAGCTAAAGTTATGTATACAATAATACATAGTCTATTTAATAAAATAATTGATACTATACAGTAAAGTAAATAATCTATAAGCTAGTGACCTCAGACCCAAATATTGCAACGCATGCTGGGCACGAATAGTAATGGTATATTACGAGTATATTGCTATACTACCATAAATGAGATGACTAAATATTAATCTCTATTTTTTCGAATTTTGGCTCACTTTGGCAGAAAAAAATACCTCTAGTAAAATGTTTTCAATGCTCAATACTCAGTATTTTATTGCTTTCCATAATTACAGAATTTATTTCATGAGATGGTAAACTTAAACGGTAAGAAATCATTACGGAACTTGCATTGTAGGGCACTACAAACAAGTAGAATAGAGGCAGTGGGCCTTAATATTATCAACAAAATTCCATTATGCGTTTTCCAAGACTAGTAAATGGAAAAATCACTAGATAGCAATGTTAAAATTACTCATAAACATGTCACATTGACAGTAATTCAATTCAATTTTTGTTTAGTGGCATCCGATGCGTTATCACAATTCAGCCAATGTCTCGTTATGTGGATAGTATATGAAGGAAAATGATCAGTGGTATTTATTAAGTCTAGAGTGGCAGTTTTGCCAATGTAAGTAGGTTATAATCTCAAGTGATTGTTTTAAGGTTAAAACACAAAAGAGTTCACAAAATGGTGGAGCCACGTGCAATCCCGACGCGTCGATACGCAAGCGTCCGTACTCCGCCAGAATTGCAGCGCGACTCCCACATTGACAGTAAAAAGTGTTTTTTGTCTATGGTTTGCATCAAGTCTGACAGGTGGTGTTGCCAATGGATAAATTAATCACTACCAATAAATACGTAATAGCAACGAAAATGTTAGTTTGTTATATGTAAAATGAACATTAACTGCACAATAAGTAGATTAATTCATAGTATCAAAACGTCTGTCACATTATAACTTTCGTAATCATATTAAAGAATTAACAAATTGCTCCCTAAAATAAGGGAATCCATAAAATCACGTAACACTTTCGATCTGACAGCTATATTGGCACGATTGTAACGCCATCCTTCCGTGTCTTTGAACCTTTTTTTAATGAAAACGCCTCATAAGGTACTATCATTAAATAAATAAACATTGTTCATAGTACCTACACATTTTATTCCATTATTGTTGGTGTAATAGTGCTTTCATTCAACCCATCGATTCGCTTCAGCTTTTGTCAGTTTATGCTCTAGTAATTATGAATCGATCGGTGATGCTCATTGTAGGATGAAGGCTGTTAAAAAACTTCCTTTAATCATTCGTGACTGCAGTAGAAATGTCCAGAATATTTTCATGAACTGCATACTAAAATACTTGTTCAGTAAACTATCGAATTCGCTTAAGGCCCGATTTTACCGTAAAATTTGGTAACTTTGTAACCATTTTATAAATTAACTAACTTCGACACTTTTTAAGTAGATAAAAAAACCGAACAATATACAACGTGTTAATGAATTAACGCAAAATAGAAAGTAGTTTGTGTACAATCGAGAGCAGAATCGAATTATCATGGTTTCAAAATAGGTATTTTTTTCAAAATATTAAATATTTCATATTTTTATTCGCGATTTCAATGTTGGTCCCATAGAGACAGTTGTTCAGTTTGACGTTCTGATCATCCCTTTAAAAAAGTGTGTATATGCTAAAGAATTACTGAAAATGTGAATTAACCGTTATTTTCCAACATTTATTTTTACCAAGAGGATACAAATAAAACATATTTTTTGCAGAAAAATACTACGGGTATTCTGTGGCCATACGATGCTGCCAGTGAGGCCGTAATAAGCGACTGCTTTCAAGCGGTGAAGAAAAGCATCGTGAGGAAACCTGCATACGGTGAAGAAGAAATTCAGAGTCATCAGAATTCTGATGCGTATGTGTAGTCCATATACGCATCAGAATTTCTTCTTCACCGTATGTAGGTTTCCTCACGATGCTTTCCTTCACCGCCTGAAAGCAGTCGCTTATTACGGTAGTATATATTCTGATGCGTATGTGGACAACACATACGCATCAGAATTTCTTCTTCACCGTATGCAGTTGACCTGTGCCCTGCAGTGGGATGTATAATAAGCTGATGATGATACGGTGATGGCATCTGAAATGTTATTAGTCTCATAAGACACCCGCCCGGGTTGGTGGCATTCGAAGATGGATACCATACGACACTATTACTCAGTTCCAGAAACGCTCATTCGATTTTTTTTTTTAATTTATAATTAATGGACTTTTTGCTTGTGCGTTAGCACCGCATTTCCGGTAATGTCAAGTAGTTTGTGGGAGTATCTATCCCAATCTCAGGGATTGTTTTTGATAAAGAACAAGAAGAGATTAAGGAATGCGGAGCCTCGTGGCAGGCAAAGACGCGACGCGCGAACAACACGCGAGACAAGTTCTCGGGTCAGAACCTGCAACGTGACTCCGCTCATTAGATTTAATCCTCCACTAAATCTCTTGCTAGCTTTTAATACGTCGACAAGACAAAAAGTGACAGCAAGAGATTTAATGGAGGATTAACTTTCATGAGCGGTTCTGCAACCGAGTGAATGTAGGTTTATCATAACTTTTAAACTAAATAGCTTATCACTGAGAAGATCATTGTTCTTAATGCATGATGACCATAAATTTTATTCAATATTTGGCGCAACAAAATGGTTAGGTTGTATTTACGTGAGTCATACATGTCTTATCAGTGTATCTCTGGCATTTTTTTTATCTGCGCACCTTTCTTAGTCACCACAACATTTTATATACAGGGTGTAATATCAAATCATTAGCATCCTTTTAAACTAATCTACCCAACAAACTGAACAACTTTTACTATGGGAGCAAACAGAACGTAGCAAAATAAAAATCAGCTGTTGCATACATTTGAGTCGAGTAAGCATTGCAGTTTAGTATGGAACAGCTTTTTTTTTCTGCTCCGATAGGTTTGCTCCCATAGTAAAAGTTGTTCAGTTTGATGGATAGAATCTTAGTTTAAAACGATGCTAATGATATAAATTTCACTATGTAATTGTTGCGGTTGGACTCGAACTCGCAATCGGTATAACCGGGGTATGCCTTACACTGATCACTTTGTCTGTAGCACAGAATTTCACCGTAATCATTGAACCTCTATACCTACTTATGCTCCACAGTAAATACACAGGGTACAACTTAATATGCTGACAGTTTTTAAGGGGATGATCAGACCATAAACTGAACAACTTTCTCTATGGGACCATTGTCGAAATTGCGAAAAAAATATCAGCTGTCTCATACAAAACTACAATCCTACTAGACCCAAATAATTTTTTATTTTATTTTTTTTATTCTATATATATATATATTTTTATAGGGGCTTTTAACCCAGCGGTTATGCCAGCCCCATCGTGCCTTAACCTTGAGACTACACAACAATAAAATGAAAACCTAACACATCCAAACGAATACACAACTAAACAATAGTACTATAAATAAAAAGGTACACCATTTTAGCCTCTTCCGACGTAGGGGCGGCTAAAATGGTGACAAGAGAGCCTATATTCAAAATATTTAATTTTAAACTATTATACAGTAATAGCCTCTGCGATTGATACCTGACACATTCCACTAATAAATGCTGGACATCCTCCACAATACCGCACACCTCACAGTTAGGTGAGGGTGCCTTTTTCATTAAAAACGCAAATTTATTTAGTGGAATGTGTCCGGATCTCAGCCTAAAAGCTATTTTAACTAACTTCCTACTAAGACAGGAATCACTGAACCAGGGTATACGAGGAGGTTCACTTTGCATGGTTTTATACCAGATCCCTTTCTCTTTCGATCTTTCGTTAAAATACTCCTGCCAATTAAGATAGCACCTAGCTTTATATTTAGGGAGCATTTCTGTGAAGTCTGGTATCACAAAAACCTCGCTACCGTTCAAACAAGCTTCTTTTGCTAAGAAGTCAACCTCTTCGTTACCCCTCAGCCCTATGTGGGAGGGAATCCATTGCAATCTCAGAGTCAGATGACGGGACAAGGATCTTATTTTGCTAAGTACGGAATACGCCAAGGCCACACCCCTACACCCAGAGGCGCAGCGAGCCAAATGTTGCAATGCGCTTTTACTGTCAGTAAGAATCACAACCTTTTCCTTTCCCAAGCCCTCAACGTAAGATACAGCCTCTGAGATTGCAAATAGTTCCGCCGTCATTATACAAACATTGGACGTAATTTTAAAACTGCTGCTAACTTTAGAGGTCGCGTCAATATATGCAGCTCCCAAACCACTGTCACCTTTCGACCCATCTGTGTAGATTTTAAGCCAACTAGCATATTTTCTTTCTAATTCAAACATAATATTACACCTGAGTGAATTAGGTTCAAATGACGATTTTGGTCCCTTTATGCAATCTAAGTTTGTTACTATTACATCATTAATATTTATATTTGTAGACCCAAATAATGAAACAGATGATTTTTTTTATCGCGATAATGATGTTGGTCTTATAGAAAGTGTTGTTCGGTATGATGGTCTGGTCTGATCATCTTCTTAAAAAACCGTTAACATTATTTAGTTGGATCATGTATATTCCAAACATGTTTCTATCTTCAGCAAGGGAATTGCGAAGTTGCGGCAGACTGAGAGGTGCCAACCCTCGTTTTTCCAGTTCTTTAGATTAGTCTCCTTCAGATGACACCTCATTTACTTCCCAAACAGATAGATGGAAAAAATGGTACCATAAATCATCATGGCAAAGGTATTTGTGGCAAGATTTTGCTAGGCAACTCGGCGGCGTTGTATGAACCCCTGAATAAACATTCACTTTAAGAGGATATGTGAAAAAATAGGATTCTTCAAAGCATCGTATATCATGAAGTACCGACAGTAGGAGTATGATTTGCAGATATGTGTAAATTGAACATATAATTGAAGTTTTGATTAGAGCCAAAACAGGATTAAGAGACATTTTCTCAATAGAAAAATAAGCCTAAGTAGCCTCCGTTTTTATCGATAAACGCTTGGAACTGCTAAACGGTGAATAATAGAACACGAGACTTGATTTAAAAAAAAGAGATTGATATTTTATGAAGTTTGATAAGAGCAGAAATGAACTTACATAAATAGTACAATCACAATTAAATAAAATTTGTTTTACGCTTGCGTCGTTTCAGGCGCGCGCGCCGCCCCATCTCTTTCTTTCGCATCAGGCAGTAATATAGCTATCACACGCCCATTTCGCTTCAATTATTTTTCGACATAGGCCCTTAAATCACATTTCGTACAAATAGATGGATGGATTACATATTATATTTGTTTAACCAAAACAGTTGCTACGGAAATATACAGAACACTCCAGAAGCGTTCAGATCTCGACCCCTACGAAGCAGATTGATATCCATTAAATAATCCATTCGAAAATTGAATCCCGCCCGTGACCTCCACATCTGGATTGTTATAAAAGATCGCAAGCACACAGATTCGATCAGTTTTCCGAAGACTCCCGCAGAGATCAGTTGTCTCATACGAGTTAGAAACAAAACATATTTATATCACAATGTTCCGATTATTGTTTGTCACTTTCCTGGCGGCCGCGTCTGCCGGCGTTGTCCACGACTCAACATGCCCCGAATTGAAGCCGGTTCAAAACTTCAACTTAACAGCTGTAAGTATGGGTTCATGGTTTGTTTTTTCAGGCTTTGGCCTATCAATCTTTGCCTTCCTTCCTTCGTCCTTCTTAATATGCTGACGGTTTTTTAAACGGATGATCATACTGAAAAATGTTCTGTATAGGACCAACGTCGAAATCGCGGGGAAAAAAATGCCGTTCCATAGAAAACTGCAAACCTATTAGACCCGAAGTGTGACACAGCAGATTTTTTTTTATTTCAATGATTTGGTTCCGTAGAAAAGTTGTTCAGTTTCATGGTCTGACTTGGTCATCCCCATAAAATATTTTCAGCTAATTTTGTTAGAACTTATACAAAGTGTTATAAAAATACAAATTAACATTTAATAGGGTGGTTTAAACCATGCAACTGAAAAACTGTTACTATGGAGCCAAAATCGAAATCGTGAAAAAAAATTTGGTGTTTCATATAAAACTGTTTTATAGACTAGACCCCTATATATAGAACACCTTTTATCGCGATTTCGATGTTGGCTCCATAGTGGAGTTACTCAGTTGCATGGTCTAAACCACCCCATTAAATGTTAATTTGTATTTTTGTAACACCTTGTATATAACCAAGATCGACAGCGTCAAAACTTCAATATAAGGTGTTTTGTTGTTGTAGCAAAGTTTCTGATGCTCCAAAATGGAATACTGTCGTAAAGCTATGTATTAGCGGCGATTATTTCTTCTGAGCATTGGGATCCAGCGAGCCCGAGAATATCTATTATCTGGAACTTCATGGAAATCTAGTATTGCTTTTTTGTCTGTAATCTGAATTCTGATTGTCAATTCCTTCTTCACCATCATCATTAGCCTACACAGGTTTGCAGAGCATTACACTTTTTGAAGAGAGATTTCAAGCGGGGAATATATATTACATTCATCGTCTACCTAGCTGCTGTCCCGCTGGGTAGCTGGCTCAGCTTTCCTTGACTGTTTCTTCCACTTCGCTGTATCCTGAAAATACAATACAACGGAAATGGAAAGCTCGCAAATATCCATTTCCTTCTTAACACACTTTGGCCTGGTAGAGCAAAGTCCATTGCTGTTGCCTATACAACATGTTAATGAATTACCGCAAAACTAGAAAGTAGATTGTTTGGAATCGAGAACAGAATCGAATTATCATGGTTTCAACACAGGCAATTTTTTTCCAAAATATTACTGAACTCGATCTCAACCCACCGCTCGGGCACTCTCAGTCTACTTACTACCAAAACAAGATTCTTAAAATGTTTAACGAGGACTTTAGCGTTTTCATTCATTGCTGAAATGATAACAAATAATTTTTACCTCAAAACTTGAAATGCGAGTAACTTTAAATTTTAACTATCAAATAATAAAATTATTGTTTCAATCTAATTATTTTGTTATAAATCAGTTGGGAAGTATGAGGTTTTGCGTTTATTGGTCTCAGGTGGTCTTCTTTTTACATAACCAGACCGTCTAAGTCAATTTTCTTGAAGTTTATGATCTTCGTCGCGGACTCCGAAACTACTTCGCACGAACTCGTTGCGAATTCTGTCATATCTCGTATCCCGCACATCCAGCGTAACATCTCTATCTCGCAACTTGAATGGCCATTTTGTAGTTTCCCATGTCTCACGATCATAGGTTCTTACAGGTCTTCTTATACTTTTGCACGTACAAGGTACTGGACATTCTAATTCCATCTTTATATGGCAGGTTACAGCAGTTATTTCTCACTATTTGAGCGAGGCTGTTGTTAATACGGTCTTGAATGTTATTCTCCAACGATCTATGGAAGGAACTATTGCCTCGGGGTTTGAACTTGGGACGTTGCACTCAATGATCTGTATCATAGAAACACTCAGCACCAGCCCACTCTTCTGCAACTGGTGCTTCCAAGCATCTAATGCATCCTTTAGATCTTCCCGGCTTTCGGTACAAATCAGTAGTTTATAGATATTACATTATTAAGAAAAGAGAAGATGAAGATTGAGATTTGAGAAGATTATATAATCTTGTTTCTTACTTCCGTTCGTCCTTACGTTTCTTATATATAAGAAACGTGGAAAACATGTCATGTCATTTTATTCTTTTGTAATAATAAACTAATCCTAGTTTCTCGAATTCATAATACTTATTTTAAAAGAATTTATTCATTTCAGCTAATCAGAAAATGTCTGTTTCGATAATCCCTTATCACTCGGATAACCCCAATACCCAGATAGTGAAGATGGTTCAATATTCTCATATTAAGATAGGTTCCTCTTGACAATTTTTGGAATTCCTATCTTACTGATAAGTTATAAATTGTTTCATGAATTATCTTTTTAGCACAGTGTGACCTAAACCCGCACTTTACGCACGCTTTTCCGGGACCTAAGTTGTCTATTTCTGCACGGTGCGTAAATGAATCGACTACCTTCACATATGTAAAAAAAATGAAACAAAACCCTTTGAAATGTCGTTTGAAGCTTGTAAAATGCACAGGAAACAAATGATAAGAAGGGGATAGGTTAGCGATTCTCCTGCAAGAACCTTCTTGTTGTAGAAAAAGTGACAGCGACGAAATCAAAGAAAAACGCTGACTTAGTTCGTTTCGCGAAAATTGTAACTTTCGAGCAGCAATGGACTGTTCGAGCAGTGATTTTAGCGACGATGAGAACACCGAAATTGTTCCGGACGGATCCAATGAATGATCCAATGTTTCAATGATTTCAATGTTTGATGATCCAATGACTGATTTCAATGTTTTTTTTCAATAAATCAATTCGAAATCAAAATCATTTCAATGTTTCTTTTAAAATAGCAATCTGATCCCTCGCCCCCCCCCCCCCTGCCATCCGTCCGGGGCGGGTTTAGGTCACTTGTGCTATAAAATAGTATACGATACTCGCGACCAAACTTGCCTATTAATGCACGGCGTTTAGCACCCTCGCTGCGCTCGGGCGCTAACTTCACGCCGTGCAATAATGGGCAACTTAGGTCACTCGTATCGTAATGTACTATTTCTTGGTCCTATTCTATATCTTCAGATATAGGTGTTTATGGGCGTGACAGACTCCTTTTCGGCTATCATGACTCCGAGTGCTTCCAAGGCATTATTTTTTGTTCAGACGAGAAGAACGGACATTCAGAGAAACGACCTTTTGTATTTGTAAATATTTTTGAGTTTTGATTGCACGCATTGGAAAGTCCGTTTCCCGAGGCGATTTCAAAATTGCGAGTCGTCGCAATCTTGAAATTATGAGTTCAATCCTGAGTTTGTACCGACTTTTGTGGTGAAGGATACATCGTGAGTAAAACATAGTACTGTTCAATTTTGAGTCTTGTATTGAATCTACTGTCCATTATAAAGTCACACAGCGTTTGGTCACCTATAACCATCAATATTTTAGGATTCCGGAATCAAACAAGGCACCCTTATAGATTCGACCTTTCCGTTAGTCAAATCTAGAGTCTAGATTCTAGAGCCTATCACTATTGCACCGATAGAAAATTTAATGTTAAAAAAATTTGTGACGATTTTCGGATGTTTGTAAGGTTGTATGTTTGTGGCTCAATCACGCATAAACGGCTGAACCGATTTGGGTGAAATTTGGCACACTGATAGAATATATTACGGATTGACACATAGAATACTTTTTTAAAGTCCATACAGGTGAGTCGCGGGCAACAGCTAGTCAAGAATAAAACAACCTTAAGTCATTGATATTTGCGCTCATTGGGTGCAAAATAAGTACCCAAAGCTTCATTTACCGATTACGATTACCAGATAAGCTAAACATCCATTCAGTCGTATAACAGCAATTTAAGTAACAATCGCACTAATTTTCCAATCAATTCCGGTGTTCCGGTCATCCTTAATCATCAGTACAATCGAATGAGTCGATTCAATTGAGTAGTTTCATTAGAGTGATTCATCAATTAGATCGATCAGGCGTGAAGGTTATGCGGTCGAAGATTCTAAACCTTTTCCGTTTGAATAGGTTTTGTGGTCGTGACAATGAAAAGTTGTTGGGTTGAGTCACATTTGTTATGACTGTTTCTTTTGGATGGGTGATTATCAGGCATACTGCTTTATACATACATGCATAAACTCACGACCGTAATCCCTTTCGGGGTGGTCAGAAACATTGCTACAACTATCAACTTTCTGTTTAAGAATGTAGCAATGCTCATATTTAGCAATTATAGTTTCAAGATAGAATGACGTGTCAAGTGGTGAGAGGTGTCTTGTTTCATAGCCTTTGAGTTGTTTAGGCTTTCCGCTTTGTAAACTAAAATTGAAAATTCGATGACTTTGATGAAACTTTGTGAATAAATCCGTTCATAAATAGATACAGCAGTAAAAGTCGTTCATAACTTCATAAAGCTACTTCTAGGAGTCACGTTGCAAAATCTGACACGAGCACTTGTCTCGCGTGGTATTCGCGCATCGCGTTTTTGCTTGCCACGAGGCCCCGCAATCTCTTCTTGTTCTTGATAAAAAACAATCCCTGAGATTGATTCTCCTATAAACTACTTGACACTGGAGGAAATGCAGTGGTAACGCACAAGTAAAAGTTCATTAAATATTTAAAAAAAAAGTTACTTCATAATTGTACCGAATCATGAATGTATCCGAGGATCCGAGTTCTCGGGGCGTTCGTTTTACGAATGGGATGAAGACATACGTATTGTACGCTCTCATAAGTCTACAGGAAAATCTAGCCTTGTATCTAATCCAAAGTAAAAGTTCCTTAGAAAACCGTGGATCACACTCGCTTATCGATGTTTGCGAAACAAAATCCTCCCTATGAGTGTTCCTTTAGCCAGACCACTTCGTAGTCTTAATGCGTTATAGACAGAGCATTTCGTAGTCATTAAGTGTTTCGAACTATAATTTTCCTAATCATTGTGCATTTTGAGAAGACTATTTCCTAGCCATTATTAATTACAGGCATACAATTTTGCGGTCAGTATGCGTTTTATGCAGACTATTTCGTAGTGTTTGTACATTTTAGGCTACTGCTGCGTTGTCATTACAAATTTTAGGTATACACTTTATATTTTTACCCGACTGCGCCAGAAGGAGGGTTATGTTTTTCGAGCGTATGTATGTATGTATGTATGTTTGTATGTCTATTTCTTTGGCACTGCCTACAGCCTAAACGGCTTGATGGATTTTAACGTATGAGGTATCATTTGATTTGCAAAAATGGTGAGAGTGACATAGGGTATATTATTTCAAGATGGCGTCTACGAATTAAAAAATAGAGGGGGAATAAACAATTTTTTTATGTTTATGTGTGATACATTATGGGTATCAAATGAAAGCTAGTAATCAGACGATTCCAAATATATAAATATTATAGTACTTTTATGTTACCGTTTCGACACATGACTAAAAAGTATGAAATAAACTAAATTATTAAACGGGGACAAAGGAGATTTTTGGTTGGTTATTGGATTGTCCCCGCCTGCAATACCTACCTAATAACATTCAAATTATATTAGCTCAAATAAAGCTGTTATAGCTGATTAGTGATTATAGAGCTTGTTTTTCTCTTTTCAGTTAATAGGTTTTTTATGCAGTCGGGTTTTTTGTTTCTCCTAATAATTTTTACGTAAGTAAATTAAGTTAATGGTATATAGTCGGGGAAATCTACGGATTTTTGTATGGAGTAGGTTGCATTAATTGCACTTTTGGTGAAAATTTGGAATATAGTAGATACATATCTGAAAAACATAAATTCTCAATAATCCCCGATTTTTTATGTTGTATTATTGAATAATTAAGACATTTATAAAACATTAAATTTAGATATGAACAAAAAATGAAAAACTGGTGATTTTATACAGGATGGCTTCGTTCAATACGTTTTACTTATAACAATAATAATCCACGGTTAATATCTTTAATTTGGGTAGATATTTAATATTTTGTAAATCTTCAAAAATTATAACCTCAAAACTAAATTATTTACTGTTTGTTTTTTCACAATAAATTTGCCTTTTGATAATTAACTGTCTTTATTGCTGGTATGCTGGTCGAAATATTTTTAGAAATAAGCTTGCCATTTGTACATTAATATAGATTTTAAGGTATTTATCAGGTTCCTGAGCCTATTTAACCACGAAAACTCGACAAAAGTGTTATAAACTAACAGTAATATTATTTCAAACACAATTTACTAAAGTGTCTTTAATGCAATCTCAAACCTTATTTTTCCTAGACTAATATCCACACTACTGGTGCTAAGTCATATTGCAGTTTCACGTCATGCTCAAAATTTGATGATAAATAATCGATGTAATGCTGGAATAAAAAGGAACGTAGTCTTTATGTTAAACGGGATGTTGGTTTTCGAACAGGTTAACACATTGATTAGTTTTCTCGTAATATTCGAACAAACATATACAATTTTATTTTGGTGTTCGGACTAGTTCGTAGACCATTACCATACACCAAGTATTTGTATAATTTCATTTCATTTTCCTATTTTTTCAAATACATATTTTTCTCCATCAAAAGATTGGATTTTTTTGTCTCGGGCGGGACTTAAACCTGGACTCTTCCAAACCGGTTAGTTTGGTTAGTTTGTAATAACTTCCAGTAGATGTCGATCACGTCCCCTTAAGACGCAATAGGTTGAAAATTTCGTTCTCTGGCTAGTTGGCTCGGTGGCGAAATCGGATACCGCAATTCCCCGGTTTGGAATTTTTCAAAAAAATGGTCAATCTTTTATTAGATTCGACATAGCACAACATGGCTATAACATGTTTATAATCAATAATATTTAATATTTTTCTCCAGTTCCAAGGCACCTGGTACGAGATCTCCAAATTCCCAACGGAAAATGAGAAAAATGGAAAGTGTGCCAAGGCCGAGTACCACCTTGAAGGCGAAGTCGTGAAGGTCAAGAACAGCCACGTGGTCAACGGAGTCCTGGCCTCCATCGAGGGTACAGCTAAACCTGCCCCTGATGCCAACCACTCCGCTAAGCTACTTGTGACTCTTAACTTTGGAGGTAAGCATTTGTGGAGATCTCTTTGCTAGTCTCGGATTCTATCGACTTTCGTAGTTCCCTTGACGACATCAGACAATAACGGACAGATTTCTCTCTAGCTAAAATGTAACTTCAATTAATTTTCATGTTTTATGGTAAATTTTTATTATTGTAATTATTATAGTTTTCCGAGTTTTAACCTTTTTAGTTATCTATCCAACCATCATCATCTCCCCCGAGCTTTACCTCAGCCGTATCTCCAGCTACCAGTAGCAACTCTAAACTTTAAATCGTATTTACCCTTTCACACTGCCTCATTCCATATAAGGGGTGCAAGGAAAGAGACTCCTAACCTGAATTCGTCTAACGCACCCTCAACGGTCAGTCAGCCTCGACCATTGCTAACTGGCTAATCTTTCAACATCATAAGTTATTGTCATACGTTATGGCTCCTAGTGACACGAGAGAAGAAGACGATTACATACACAACAGAATTTTTATGGTTTTTAAACACAGATTATAAACGTTATAAAATAAGCCATATCCCTTAAAAGTTCATCAAGTACAATGTTAGGTTCCTCTTTTGTTTATGTTTTTTGGTAATGTTATATTTTTATTTTTGATGCTTTTGCGGTAGGGTCTTCAACTCTACCATAAATTATCTCTGGAATTGGCTCTCTAATAGCCTCGCTTTATTTTCTTATTGCTGTCTCCCGTTTGCAATGGAGGGAAGTCGGATATTTCATTTCCCTACTCCTCCTATCTTCTTTGATTAATTCATTGCGGGTTCCAAGACAGATCCCCCGTCATCCCCTGGGCTCGCTGGACTTCATTGTCTAGTGTTGTGAATGGTCGCCGCTGTTGATCCTGATTCACAGGAGTTACAGCGGTAGGAATGTATGGTGAGCTTTGTGAGAAAAAAAAATCCCATAAAAGTTATCACACAACACCCATAGGAAGAAATTGGGGTGGTTTTGTTTTAATCAGGAAACCGCTCAGCAACAAACGAAAATATTATACTTATAATCTAAAATTGCTAACAAGATAATTATCACTGTTGATATTATGCGTCATAGAATCCGAAAAATTGCATCATGTTTTGAAATAAACCACGAAATTCGGTAATTCCCCGATGTTTGAAAATAGACTGATTGATGTGTCATAATAAATTAGAGGTCAGGCAAAAGTGAAACTCCAATGCCTTTCTTTAAAAGTCTGAGACTTATTTTATTTAGATTTTGTGATTTTCGTCTGGTTCCGATAATCATCGAAGTCTTATTTATCATTATTATAGTAACAACTTTCTTATAATGACAGAATATACTGATTATTTTATGACCTTTACTGTAATTACTGTAAATGAATGTCATGGGCAGACTTTTTGAAAATATTGCAAGCGTTATCAACATAGTACTCGTAGGTAAAGGAATTAAAAAAAAAAATGAATGAGGTATTCGGTATTAGAAAAATAGCCAACCTAGATCTTTTTTTCAAGTTCTATAATCATCATGATTTGAGATACATCCATATAGTAGTAGTGTTGGATAAGTGAGAAAAATTTATTAAAAAAGTTAATGTGTATACACTTATCCAGCCCTGCGACTTACTTCTTGGGACCATAAGCACATGGATAAGTGGATCAAAAGTGGAGGATAATATTAGAGGAAAAAGTATTTAAGTGTGTAGGACTTGTGGGACATTTAAGCTGGTGGATGGAGAGGGTCCTCAGTGTCGTTTTCATGTCATATTTATGTTAAATTATAAGTTTGTAAATTTTAAAAAAAGGCAAATTTTAGAATAAATTCATGGTAATCATTTCACACAATCAACATGTCACGTTCCTAAACACGAGGTGTTTATCTTTACAATTTGCACGCATCGTTTATCTTTGTAAATTCGCAATAGGCTGTTAACTATTTAAATGGATTGTCAAAATATATTTTAGGTGTGGTTTATTATCGCCTTGTAGTTAAACTTTATGTACAAGCCGTCTTTGGTAAATACATTAAATAATTAAATATGTATATACCTACACCTAGGTTGTGTACCTTTGGGTTCATCAACATCTTATTTTAGGATCAACGCTGTACAACGCTCTTGTCGGTAGAGTATTCATCAATCCTGTCTTATCTTCGTGGATACGACACGATACGTAAATAAATAAACAGGATACCAATCAGCAACATGCTTCGTCAAAATCTTAAACCAATACACTCTAAATCTGCTACACGTTTCGTCAAAACAAAGACTAATGCATATTCAAAGGCCCAGCCCAAAGCAACCCCGGCTCAATGGTCCCCATGACACTAGCGGCATTTCCCCTTTGGATGGTCAAAGACAACCTCTGCTGCTCTTTTTTATAACTGTATTGTTGTTTTAGTGACCAACCAATAAATTGATTAGAGACATGCGATTAACAAATTTTTTTTTAACAGCTATGTCCAGGGAGAGCCCTCTGATGGTCTTGGCCACCGACTACAGCAACTATGCTATTTCCTACAACTGCAAATTCGACGAAAAGGCGAAAACTCACAATGGTTTGTACATCTTCTCTATTTCTGATTCTTTGCAACGATCTTGTCCCAAGAACGATATGGTTTCACCGACAATTGTGATTCGAAAAAGTTACTTATACCTATTTACTTCAACACAAGCATCTTTTTCATCTTGAAAGCAGTCGAATTCTCGTATAATATAATAAGTTATAGATTCTCGTTTTTCAAATGTGAGGAATTCTGTATTTCTGAAGGTGAAAGAAGGAATATACCAATAGCAGAATCATTATGACTTGCACCGCATTCCAGACTGTCGGCATATTCCAAAGAAATTATTGATTATGAGCATTTACTATGGAATTCCTAAAAATTTTCGCAACATTATGTTTAGGTGTACCTTGACATAAAGTAGGTATCATTCAGTGTCAAGTCACAGTGTAAGAAAGAGTATCCAGTACTACATAGATATTCTAGTCATATCGTGGTGCTTAGTTTAACTGGTGCGTTAATTGAGTCTTAAGAGGATAGGCGGGCTCTCGAAGAAATTTGGAGAATAGGTACCTTTTCCGACTGTATACGTATTAGTCCGATCCGACCCTACTACACACCCCGCCGGCGCGGCGCCGACTAGAGTGCGAAAGAGACAACTGCAGCTCGGACTGATTTTATCTACAGAAAATGGACGAAATCAGCATTTCGAATTCCCTTGTTTCATCCTTCAAAACTTAACCGATTTTTAATAATTCGTTCAAGAATAATATGAGAAAGACAATGGCAATATCTGTATTCTGTGTTATTTTCGCAGGTCCCTAGTTCTTACAGTAATTATTATATATTTATGTAAAAAAGCAATACATAGGGACATAGCAGAGGTAACATAGATAGTATAGTAAAAATTGTTTTGCTCTGGTTTCATTATTCAGGGAGAAAACAGGAGAATACGAGTACGTTTTTATAGACAAAACGGTACTAGTCTATCATCGTAAAGAACAATTTGTCTTTTTCCATAGAAAATCGTCCATTCATTATTTGGCAAGAAACAAATTTTATTCTTAAAGATTCTGTCCCGTTTTTATGTTATCAAAGCAATTTGTTCGAATCATTTTTTAATTAACGTTATTATCGAATGATTAATATGATTAGATAGAGTAACAATATCTATGATTAAAATATTTCTGCAAATGACACAGTCAATCGAAAAATTAGGTGAATGTAAATTTTTATTATCAAAATTAACAATGAGTAATCTGAACATGCAGATTTACACATAAGTATATTGTATGTGCTATCAGGCAGGTACTACAGTCGCCATCATATATATTGTATCAAACAAGGTATATATGAGCAGTGCTAATTTTCAATAATTTCTTTACACATAACCAATCTACACAGTCATGGTGACCATAAATATCTGAGCAGTTTAGGAGAAAAGACCTTACTCCGTTGTTATACATTTCAATTTTATAAAACATTGTAAAGAAAATATGGAAAGTTAGCTGTTCAGATATTTATTACCAAATACATGTTTAGATATAATTGGTAACATTTACTGTAAAGAATTTATTGAAAATTAGAACTGCTCTGAAATATTTGAACCCCTTATATGCTACGATATATCTGATGGCGACTGTACAACGCCATTCTACAACATTAATTAGGTAGGTAGGTATCCCAAAAACGGAAGCTTTATAATGGGAACCCCGCAATGCCAGGCTATGACCAAATAGGACTTCGAATGCAGGACATTTGTTGACACACCTAGTCCGATGGATTTCAATTCAATTCAATTTTTGTTTAGTGGCATCCGATGCGTTATCACAATTCAGCCAATGTCTCGTTATGTGGATATTATATGAAGGAAAATGATCAGTGGTATTTATTAAGTCTAGAGTGGCAGTTTTGCCAATGTAAGTAGGTTATAATCTCAAGTGATTGTTTTAAGGTTAAAACACAAAAGAGTTCACAAAATGGTGGAGCCACGTGCAATCCCGACGCGTCGATACGCAAGCGTCCGTACTCCGCCAGAATTGCAACGCGACTCCCCGATGGATTTCAGTTCTATGACAAGCAGCTTATTGACATTATTGATGTCAAACATCTATTGGCGCGCCTTGACAGTAAAACCGACTAGTATGTCATGACGAAAAATTCTCACGCCACGTTTGATAACTACTTAAGTTAGAATTTTTCGAAAAAAAAAGTGCGCGATATCGGTAGAGTTAGTTCGTCGTTCCTGAACCGCAAAGTTCAAAATTTTCGAAAAAAGCGGGAGTGCGATATTTCGTTGTTTCACATCTGCCGGGCGTCCCGCGATGGCCCACTATTGTATTGCTATTAATCCGATGGTTTTCCGGTCCTCAACCCTGTCATAAATTTCCTCTGAAGTTGGCTTACTAATAGCCTACCTTTTCTTTTTTACCCGACTGCGCCAGAAGGAGGGTTATGTTTTTCGAGCGTATGTATGTATGTATGTATGTATGTATGTTTGTATGTCTATTTCTTTGGCACGGCCTACAGCCTAAACGGCTTGATGGATTTTAACGTAAGAGATGTCATTAGATTCGTAAAAATTGTGAGAGATACATAGGCTATATAATTTTAATATGGTGTCTGCGAAATAAAAAAAGAAGGGGGGGAATAAAACATTTATTTTGTTAAAAATTACAATATGGGTATCAAATAAAAGCTAAAGAACAGACGATTCCAAAAATATATTTATTATAGTACTTTTATGTTACCTTTTCGACACAAGAGTAAAAAGTATGAAATAAACTAAATTACTGACTGCATAAAAAACCTATTAACTGAAAAGAGAATTACAAGCTCTATAATCACTTGAAAATCTCTATAATCTCTCTATAATCAACTGAAAAGACAATTATATTAGCTCAAATAAAGCTGTTATAGCTGATTAGTGATTATAGAGCTTGTTTTTCTCTTTTCAGTTAATAGGTTTTTATGCAGTCGGGTTTTTCGTTTTTCTTATTTAATATTGTACATCTTCTTTACAGACAATCTTTGGATCCTCTCAAGAACCCAGAAACTGGAAGGTGATGCTAAGACAGCCGTTGACGCTTTCATGAAGGAGCACTCCAAGGAGTTGGATGCTACCAAGCTGGTCCAGACTGACTTCTCGGAGGAAGCCTGCAAGTACACCAGCACAAGCGTCGTCACCGAACCTGCTAAGAAGCAATAAAGTCTGACCAAATGAACATTTAGGAACAGTATTGATTTTAATACCACTGTAGCTCTGTTATTTTAGCTTTACTTACTTTTTGTATGTTCAAGGCATTTGGGAGGATTCTAATAAGACTGTTATGAAACGATGACATTATCCAATTGTTGTTAGATTTCATATTATGATTAAAAGTAATAAGTTTTTATCTGTTGAAATTGACAAAGATAATCTCGTTCCAATTTCAGAAAAGATATTGTCTGATAACTAGAATCCATAACTTGGGTACATCATATTCGTATTCATCAAATGATTACCCACATTTTCTCCTTTTCTTTGATTATTACCCACAACTCCTAGTTTCTTAGGCAGTTTAACCAAATAGGTGTAACGTGCTTTCTTAACATATATTTTTAGCTTACTGTTAGTAATTTTAATCATTGTCATAATAACCTAAAGTCCTTGTAAAATAACCTAAGTGTCTTGAAAATCAATATTGGTATTAAAATTTGACCAAGACTACCTTTTCTTAAAAATCCGTGATTTGGAATAGAATTTCGTGGAATTAATGATCACGTAAAAATATATTTAAATTCCAAAAATTTTTCCTTTTTGAGAAAAGTTCCTCGCTAAATTGAAATGAGTGTTGTTCTATTTATTAACATTTTGCAATATAGTCAACTAATTTCACTTAATTTGTGTAATTATTTCATTTTCCACTGTCCAAAAATTTACGATAAAGTGTTTATTACAATTTTATGGTACAATCTCATAGTAATCAATAGAAAATATTAAGACTTCTTGTAATAAAATCGTAATATGGATAGCATAGCATTATGCGCATGACTATATTCCCCGAGGGTAGTCAGAGATATTCTGATACTACAGAACATCCACATCCATCAAAATCGTAATATGCAATGGCTATATTCTATCTCGGGTGAGCTCGGGCTCGGGCGAGCTTAACTCTTTAAGCTTTTGAGTTAAGCTCGCCTTTGTACATCACGACTTACTGTGTTTTACATAATTATGTTGTTTTTGTGTACAATAACGAATCTAAATAAGTAAGTAAGTGTCTTAGCGAAGTGTCAGATCATCAATACCAACACGAGTGTTGAAGCAGCCGCCTTGACGAAATCGGTTTGGAGCTTATCATCACCATAAAATTTATGCAGAAACATTGAGATTTTGAAGTAATATAACTATTTAACCAATACCCAATGCAGTTCTAAATAATATCAAACCTATATAGGGCCCTTCTTAATATGCTAACAGTTTTTAAGGGGATGATCAGACCATCAGACTGAACCACTATCTTTACGGGGCCAACAAAAAAATCTGCTGTTCCATACAAAACTGCAAACCGACTCGAGCCAAATGTATGGGAGGGCAGATATTTTTTTTCGCGTTTTCGATGTTGGTCCCATAGAGAAAGTTGTTCAGTTTGATGGTCTGATTATCCTCTTCATAAAGTGTCAGCATATTAAGAAAGTCCCTGTATACTATCAAAAAAATAAGTTATCTAAAAGATTAAATATTGACATCTGATTTAGTTATAAATATTAATCCGATTTTGATAAAGTTGAATTGTGTTCATTTTATTGCACTTACTAAACTTAATTAAAAACTTATCTTTTTGGATAATGTTTTTCACTGGAAGGGATTAGGCATTATCAATAGTTGTCGTGTCGTTTTGGCTTAGTATATACCGCCCTATTTTTTTCGTTGGTGTCATAAAATAAGGCACCTAGGGCGTGGGTGGGCGAAAGCACACCTTGGACACTTCATACAGTCAGGCTCGCACATTAAATTTTTTTTTTATTCCCTATTTCTTCTTCCTCTAAAACTAAACCAATTTTAATAATTCTTCAATAATAATAAGAAAAAGACTTGTCTGTATATTCGTAAAATTGTATTGCTTGATGTCTGAATATTGGCGGTAAAATTGAGGTATTTTTCGTCATTTTTGAAAGATCGTACAGTAATTAATTTATGGAAAAATACAATATAAATATAGGGACATGGCAGAGGTAACATAGATTTTATGGTAAAAAATATTTGCTCTAGTGTCATCATCCAGGGAGGAAACAGGGGAATATAATTTAAAAAAAAACACTATGTATAACAGGAAAACCTTTATCACAATCGACTTTCAATATTAATCTAAAAAAACATCACCAGAAGTTGCTTGTAAAGAAATCAGTTTTTAGCTCATTCGTGTACGCGCAACTTGCATCCGAGAAGTCTTTGAAAACAAAAGACTGTCTGTGTTCAGCTAGTTCAGTGTATTTGGAGAGGGCGTCTTCTACTCTCTTCAAGCTGTCACCTTGGAGCTTTTCCTTGATGCGGGAGAGGACCCAGGTGAACACTGGAATTGAGGGAAAACACTTTAATTAAATGCATCAAAAAGAGTATAATTTAGTAATTTTATTAGGTTTGTTGCATACCCGTTCCTGCACAGTATAATAAAGTGGAAAACTTCAAATGGCGAGCTGATTCCTAATTAAACATCTTTCAATAAAAAACCTGAGACTACAAAGTAAGATTCTAAGTAGAGTAAATATGTCGGTGTAGCTATAGCGAATAAGAGTATAGTATAGAAGAATATTAACTGCCGCACGTTGTTAACTGAGTCCAGAAGACTCACTATGTTTAGTTGCATAAAAGTTCTTAAAGGTGGAAAAGAGAGCCTCACGTCGCTGGCCTTCAAGATCACGAGTTCAAGCCATAGCAATAATCCGACCTCGTAGGTATTATACCTAGTTAACTAGAATGCATAGGATTAGGAAATTTGAAAGTAGCACCTATGACGGAAAAATTTCAGGGTAATTAGATTATCGTGAGTATCGAAGAGTATCGTGTTACGAGAATGTTGAATGTGGATGGCTGTGGTAGGAGCGGAAGGCCGAAGAAGAGATGGATGGATTGTGTGAAGGGTGATATGTGTAAGAAAGGAGTGAGTGCTGAAACGACGGCCAAGAGAGATGAATGGAAGAGTATGACATATTGCGCTGACCCCAAATAATGGGAAATGGGCAAGAGAATGATGATGATATAACCTAGTTTCTAATAACCTACGTGTGTTTGGTTTGGTTCGACATAAAGTTTAAAACTTACCATAGTGAGTCCTTTGTTTCTTCTTCAAAGTCTTGCAAGTGTAGGCGATGGCGTAAGTGTCGTAATCAGTTGATAAGATAAAGAATGGGAACTGGAGAACTTTATCTGGAATGGAGAAAAAAGAAAATCTTTGAAACTGTTCCATTTTTAGGGATTTGAATAAAACCTTTCCTGTTTCAAAATATGTTTTCCTATTATGAAGGTAATTTTAATAATTATTTTACATAACCTACCTCCTACCTTTTATTTTACCTAAGTTAATTCTATTATATCACCCTATGCAACGTTATTGAAGCAGATAGGTATACCCTGTGGAATCAGGGTGGTTTTAAAGCCGGAAGAAGGTGATGTGGCATCAGAAGTAGAATTGATGAGGTCCGATGAGCAAATTTTACAAAATTCGTTAATTCAAGTTAATGAAAATGTCAGAAAGCCTTGTTCGAAAACGTCTCGAACTCGTAATAACACTAGCGACGACGTGACGTAGGCGGGCGCGATGCCGCCAAGTCGAGTCGGCTTCTTTTGTCGGCGAGATAAAAAAAGCTTACTAATGGTTATCACACTTTCGAGATTTTCTTGATTTATAAAATATAGGTTCTAATTTTATTTTTGTTTTATCCTGTCAATCGATTATACTACTGGAGGCATTGATATGCCTCCTTCCGGCTTCAAAACGATACCGACTCCACCGTGTACCTATAGCTGACGACAAAGATTTTATCAATACATAAACTCCTAATCATAACATCACACTTGCCTCCATCTTCATGGCTAACAATAAATTGGGCCTTATTGCCAGCATCGAAGGTCGGATCTACCCTGGCGAAGTACGACTTTAGGGTCCTATTTCCTTGGTCCTGGTTCACATAGGTTTCTCTCAGGGTATAGCCCAGGTTGTCTTCTTGAAAGTCAAGATTAGCGCAGTCGTAGATGGAACGGCCATCGCTGGCATAACTGGCAACATTGTACCATATTCCTGAAAACTGAGAAAGACTTAAATTAGATATAAAAACAGACCTGGGGTAAACCTTGAAAACTTAGCTACTTATTTCATATTACAAATGGGAAAAATACAAGAAGAGGTAACCATGTATACGATACTGAGTGAGTGCAAGCGAGACCGGATTACGCCATTGCTTACATTTTACGCCAAGATTCCGACCAATCGGGGGTGAGGTTAAAATTGGTGGGGGAACCAAGTCCGAACTGCATTTAGTACTAGATACTCTTTCTTATACTTTGCCTAACAAATTCACCATTCGCTATTATATTTCGGAGAAGCGATAACAAGCATATAAGCATATGTTCACGACTATATTCCCCGAGGGGGTAGTCAGAAATATTCTGAAACCTCAGAACATCCACGTTTCACCAGTAGTACCGAAACTCTGTCCAGTGTGACGGGGGGTGAGCCCGTCGCCACATAATGGACAGTGGGTACAATACATGCCTCGAAATTCAAGCATGCAGGTTCCCTCACAATGTTTTCCTTCACTGAAAACCCAGTGGTGTTACAAATCGTACATAAATTCCGAAAAACTCTTTGGTACGAGTCGGCTTGGATGGGGATCGAACCATCGCCTCCTGCACGGCAGGCAAGATTAATCGCCACTCGACCACCACGGCTTTTTTTTTACCACAAATTTATTATTTGCTATAATATTTCGGAGAAGCGATATCATTGATAATATAAAAATTAAATAGGAAGTATAAAAGATAATGATTGCCTTTACTGTCTTTTTCGTCGAAATAAAGATTTGATTGAATGATTATAATATATTTGCTGATAGGCTAGTGGAGTACCGTTGGTAACAAGTTTCCTCTGAGTAAAAGGTCAAGCAGTGACTTTTGGTGTCTAAATACCTACAGTTGATAAAAATACAGTTCATGATAGACATGAAGATGGCGATATTTTCATGATGTTAGAGGTATTAAATAGTGGCAATAAAGATGCTTATGGTAATGTTCCATAGCTATCTTAGTTTTCTCTTGTTTATGTCTATTGCTAGGTATTTATACAGAAAACATAATGTACGATATTTAAAAAGAAAACAACTTAAACAGTACATCCAGTTAAGTACCCAATACTTCTAGATAAGATTAACAAAATATCGTTTTCAGAAATCGTTACAAGGTAAAATGTCACGTCGAAAGCTACATTGAACACAAAGTATATTTAATTACCTTAGTGTAATCCAAATTTTCCTGCAACTTTACATTGGGACATTCACCTGGCAAAGTAAACTCTGCTCCAAACACACCAGCAAAACACAAACTTAATATAAACAAAAACATTTTAGTATAACAAGTAGTCACCAAGACTCTGGAGTATCGAATGTTCTCCGAGACACATCCTACGCGATAATTATTCAATGATACGCCCCCATTCTAAAGTCGTTTCATATTGAAAATTGTCGTAATTGACCACTGGCATAGGGTTTCCTATAATGCGAACATCCTTTATTTATATTTAGATTTGTGGGGCAAGAGCGTTGAATATAAATCGATTGATATATTTTGCATATTTACTAAAGTCCTATATACAAATATATAGGGTCCATCTTAATATGCTGACACGTTTTTAAAGGGATGATCAGACCATTAAACTGAACGACTTTCTCTCTGGCACTTACATCGAAATCGCGAAAAAAAAAAATAGCTGTTACATACAAAATTGCAAACCTACTCAAGCTAAATGTATGTGACAGCTGCTGATTTCGCGATTTCGATGTTGGTCCCATAGACAAAGTTGTTCAGTTTGACGGTCTGATCATCCCCTTAAAAGTGTCAGCATATTAAGTTGGACCCTGTACATATAATTTTACCCAAATCCGTTCAGGCGTTTATATACGTGATTGAGTGACAAACATCCAACCTTTGACATTTATAGTATTAGTGACTTTGAAGATAGAGCCTCACGCTTCTAAAGTACTTACACAAAGACCCTGTATAAAGATTTTCCAAAATATGGCTGCATCTGAATTTATTATTTCCATGTCCTTTACAGAACTTTTAAGGAACAAAATATCCTTGAACGCTTTCTGGGGGAATACTTCATCACGAATTATGATAAACTATTTAGAATATCATATAATAATAGAAGGATAATCCACATAAAGCTAGGAGCTAAAATGATAGGTATCATTTCAACCTGGACATTAGATGATATGATACCGACGCCGGAACTTAATTGATTAGCCTTCCTACTCTACTTCATGGTCATACCTATGACGCCGTGTGCCACGTTTACTAAAGTACTATACTAAATATAAGTCAACTTATATTTAGTGTGTCAAAAATTCGCAACGTTACTGGAAAAAATCAATGGAAAATAAAGGACATAATCGGATTTGGTCCAAAATGTGAAAGTGCCGGCCAAAAAAAATAATACGATATTCTGTTAGAACTAGACCGTCTCAGCATATTTTAGTATGGCACCAAAGCTGTATTGTAGCCAATTTTGACAAATCTGCTTTTCCATACATTTTAGATGAAATAAAACTTACAGATACAGCTTTCGTGCCATAACAATAAATGTTTAAAGAAAAAGAAAAACTGATAAATTCTAACAAAATAAAGCGTTAGTTTGTGTTGGCCGGCCCTTTCACATTTGGACCAAAAATGTATGAAACGCCGATGATGTCTTTTAATTTCGAGAAAAATCTATATTTACTAATGATAATAATACTCAATGAATAAACGTAGATTTGATTTGAAATTAATTATTGGAGAGGATCAGGGTTTAAAATATTAATCAAAAATACGTAAAAATATCGAAAATTCGATAAAGGTTATTTTAATTACTAGAGTTAAATCTAAAAACCCATGTGAATGCATCTTTAGTAAATTGTTTACGGGTCAAATAATTCATACTTTTGTTATTGTTTTTGTGACATTCAGAAAATAAGATAACTGTTACTTGGAAATATCAGAAGATGTTTGTTCCGAAATCTCATAAATAAAGTAATTTATTTATGAGATTTCGGAACAAACATCTACTTATTCTATCCTACTTTATCTGCAATATATTGACGATATACAATGTAATAAATAAAACAAATTAATTAAGAGAAGCAAAAAAGTTGTATCTACCTAAAAAAAATGAATTGGAAAGTCTTAAATAAAAGATACTTTTACCACTTTTACTTAGCTTTTACTTACTTACGTACATTTTATAACCTTGTTGTTGGTTGGGTCTGAGAAGAGGTTTTCAGGTTTTGAGACATTTCTTCAACCTTCTAATAATGAATAAAAAACATTCTTAAGGAAAAAAGTTTCACTTCCTTCCAATATTATCCCTCTACTTTCTCAGAAATCTCTCAATCTTAAGCACCGTAAACAATATTGTTATTAAATATAATTATTGCAAATAACAATCCAATTAATATAACCAATCCAAGATAACCTTTAACATGAAATAAAAGTATTTTCATAACAGTATCATATGCGTTAAGATTCCGGCACTGGTCAGTCATATGAAGAAGCTGTTAAAATGTTAAAATTAATATCAATTTTCTTGTCGATATGTGGAGTGTACGGCTATTTTACTTTACCGGGAAAGTGTCCAGAAAATGTTCATCTTCAGGAAGGTTTTAGACTAAACGAAGTAAGTAAGTAAATAAATATGGTGTTTGTACTTTTGCTTTATCTTTTTATAAACATTAGTAGATTTATTTACTTTTGTCAGTTTGTCAATTATTATTGTTCTAAGGTAGGTATTTGATAGATTTGTTAGGGTTCCGTACCCAAAGGGTGAAAACGGGACCCTATTACTAAGCCTACGTTGTCCGTCCGTCCGTCCATCCCTCCGTCCGTCCGTACGTCCTACCTATTTAGGACTGTAACTTTTGAACCGTAATAGCTAGACTGTTGACATTTTACAGAATATGCGTTATTGCGGTGGATTTATTGACAAATAATAATTAAAATTTAAGGGGGGGTCCCCATACAAGAAAATAGTTTTTTATCAACGTTTTTTCTTCTCGCTCTATTGTAAAAACGGTAATACATACAAGCGTCAAAGTTGGTGTGATTATAGAGCAAGCTCTACAGTATAACAACAAATAATAAAAACCGGCCAAGTGTGAGTCGGTCTCGTGTTAAAGGACCAGGACAAAACAATATTTCTTATTAATTATGTTGTGTGGTGGTGTGGTACGGAACCCTCAGTGCGCGAGTAGCCCGACTCGCACTTGACCGGTTTTTTATTTTTGTTTCATTCCGTTATGTATTTTGTTAATCTTTTTCAGTTCTACGGCAAATGGTACCAAACATACCACTTCTCGAGCGATGGCCAGGAAAAAAACAACTGCTCAATGCTCGAACTCATTACCAAGCCCTCAGGAATATACTTGAACCAGTCCAGGGTTGACCGCGGACTCTTCCATCGATTCAGTATTGGCAAGATCATCATGCCAACTCAGCCTTCTGAACTTGAAGATGCGGCAAAATTGAAGGTCAATTTTGAATTCGACAACGGTCCACGACGTTGTAAGTTTTTATATACATACTTACTCGTATTAAAATGACTTCCTGATAGATCAGACTTAAATTATGAAATATCTACTGAGTACGCGGATTTGGCTCTTAAACGAATATATAGGATCCAGCTTAATATGCTGACGGTTTATCAAGAGGACGATCAGGCCATCAAACTTAAAAACTTTCTCTATAGGACCAACAACGAAAACGCGAAGAAATAATCTGCTGGTCCATACATTTGGCTTAAGTAGGTTTGCAGTTTTGTATGGAACAGTAGAATTTTTTTCGCGGTTTCGATTGTGGTGCCATAGAGAAAGTCGTTCAGTTTGGTGGTCTGATTGGAACAGCTGATTTCTTTTTCGCAATTTCTACCTTGTTCCCATAGACAATGCTTTTCAGATTGATCTGATCATCCACTTGAAAATAATTACAAAGAAGGACCCAACATACCTAAATTTATGAGGTACCTAATTATTAATGATGCATCAAATCAGTCTGTTTTTTAAGAGTCTAAGTTCTACTAATTAAAATTAGACTGTTCATACTAAAATAATTTTGATGAAAGATAGGATAAGAGAGCTATAAATGAGTACCTAATTATCAATTATTGTCTTTTTATTTTCAGTAAAAACAAGAAAGTATCCATTCTACGTGCTAGCCACTAACAACTTCTATGCTACCGTCTACACATGCCAATACAGCCCTCTTATAAATAAACATTTCAGTAAGTGCTCTTCTTCTTCTTCTTTTTCGAGAAAAATCGCCTCACTAATTACTACACGATTAATGGACGCCTCCATACATTTAGTACTATATTATAGTGGGTGTAAGGGACTGCCTTCGGCAGACTGAAACGGTGAGCTCTGACCATCAAACTCAACAACTTTCACTATGGAGCCTATCTCAGCAAACGTGAAAAAAATCTGCTGTGCCTACCCGACTCAAATGTATAGAACAGCAGATTTTTTCGCGTTTCCTGAGGTAGGCTCCATAGTAAAAGTTGTTCAATTGAATGGTCTGAGTTCACCGTTTCAGTCTGCGGAGGCTGTCCCTTACACCCTGTATTATGTGTAATAGATTTTATTCATTAGTCTAATTTTAAAATTTCTGTTCCAGTTTACGTATGGATTCTTTCAAGAAACCCGACATTAAATGAAGTATCTAAGACCTTAGCAACGAAGCCTCTCCAGCAAATTGGCGTGGACCCTGCAAAGCTGGCTAAAGACGATCGGTCCAAATGTGTTCCCAAATACTATGAGAATATTCAGACTGAACCAATGACTTTTAGGTTCCCTGTGCCGATATGAAATATGCATAACTTTCAATATATTGTGCAGTTTTTGATTGCTTTTCTTTTCTCACCACAGAATAAAACGATCTACTTAGTTGAAGATTACAAAAGGTTTACGAAAGGCGTTTGATCGAATATGTCACCATTGCATTATTTTCTTGAACGAAAATCAATAATGATTGCATTATTTTCTAGTATGGAAATCAATAATGATTGCCAAGTAAAGCCAAGGACATTTCCAAGAAGATTTATAAACTAGAGATTTATATCTTTTAGAAATCATAACAGTTAAGCTGTTTCGGAGTAACCCAAGGGTCACTTCTAGGTCCCATCTTTTTATTTATGGCTACTTCAACACATCGAAAGTTATTTATTAAAAATCAAAGGTAAATCACTGATAGTTTATTCTTCACTAGTTTCAGTATAAGAAGCTTGCACATGAGCTGTCCAGTGGTAGGTGCACTTTTCTTCAGTTTGTGGCACTGGTTCTAAATAGGCTGTGCTAACGTAAGGTATTGAATTTAATTCGTTGTATGCTTTCTCTTTGATCTCTGGCGATAGAGTTTTTTCTCTCGATAATATCCAGCCTGAAACTAAATACGGACAGTTAGATTATTTTTAGCTTGTTTTTTCTAATACTTTGTATACAATATTCGCGTACGCTCGTCGTTAAATAGTAGGAAACTAGGTATATCGCCGCCCGGCCGCGGGCCTCCCGAGTGAGGCGGGTGAAGGATGAAGCTCTCCGTAGTGTATAGTAGCGCGTTTGTATGAAACTCTGTCTCGGTCTTATGGCGTATTTATGCATGTGGTCGCAACAGATACCAAAAAGAATGCGTGCTTTATGTTTGAACTTTAAAAACGGACAGTTAGCTTATTTTCTTAGGTTACATACATTCGATTAAGAAATACAATTCAGTGTTACTTTATTTAGTACTTAATTAGTTTTAAAAGATTATCATCATCTTTCTAGCTACTGTCCCGCTGCGTTTATTCCCACTAGTTCAGTTGACTGAAGTAGTGAGATTTTTTTTCTCGCTTTTTTCAGTCGACTGAACTAATGAGATTGTTTTTCTCACTAGTCCGGTTGTAAATTAAACAACGCTTTCCTTGTCTGTTCATTAGTTTAAAAGATAAACTGTAAAATTTCCAACAGATAGATATAAAGTAATAAATTATAAGTATTGGATAGATTTAAAAAAAATCATAATGACGGATTGACGATTCGTAAAATTAATATTCATACCTATCAAGAATCACAAGAATGTAATTATCTTTTATCGAATATGAGCACTGATTAATTTATAGCAGGTATTTACGATAAAAACGCAAAGTTATTACAGTTTAACTATTTTTTGGCTTTATGATTTTAAGTTCGTCAAAATTTTTCGAGTAATTTTAATGCCTAATAGTATTTGTAACAAAATAACGGATGTTTAGGTGGAAGCTAATGTCCAACAATGGGCAAAAATATACCTAATGAATAAATTATGATGGTAAATAATATTTTTGAAAATTATTTTTGGATTCGAACATGTAGGTTTCACGATAATTTCCTTTACTCTAAAGATAGTAACAGAAAGTAACTATTAAAAATTGTATTAATTAAAAACTCTGATTCAGGCTAAGATCGAACCGGGCATAATTAAATTATACTTACTGTATTTGATTCCCATAATGCCACCGAATTTACATCCATAAACTATGGCATAGTTTGAATAGTCCGTATGTATTACTGTTAAAGGAATTCCGACTGGATCTGAAATATGACAAAGTTCAAATTATTAACTGATTTACTTTGACGTAACTTTGAATATTCTAGGTAGGTACCCTATCGCATAAGGAAATGAGTGCAACAGGATTTGAATAAACGGTTATCTAAGGTTTGTCCACGGAAAATAAAAAAGCACGATCGGCGGCTCCAACGTGTTTAAAAGGACATAATATATGAGTAAATATTTCTACAGAGAAAACATTTCTAACGAGCGCACAATATGATCACGTGATGCACACGCCCAAAGATTCTCCACTGACCCAGACGGTTTTTCCACGGGCGGCATGTAGGTGAACACGTCGGTGAATGGTCACGCACACACCACCGCGCTATTCTGTAGTGTACCTATAGTAGCGCGTTTGTATGAAACTTTGTCTCGGTCTTGTGGCGTATTTATGCATGTGGTCGCAACAGATACCAAAAAGGATGCGTGCTTTATGTTTGAACTTTAACAAGTCAGACTTAAACTATGTCTTGACGGTTGAGTTTCATTAATTCAATTCCCATTCATGACACGTTTCAAATGAATGACCTTGAACACCCACAACATTAACATTGATTCGAATTTTATCAGATGTCTTTGTTATATTATACAGGGTGTGAAGAAATGTATCATTAACCTTTACACCACGGAGTCTACCCATCAAACTGTCCAACTTTTACTATAGGAGCAAACAAGCAAAAAATCATTGCAGTTTAATATGGATCAGCAGGTTTTATTTGTTCTGTTAGGCTTGCTCCCATAGGAAAGTTGTTCAGTTTGATGGGTAGAATACGTATGTGGTTTAAAGGTTGATAATTTTTTCTTACACTCTGTAAGAAAAAACACTCCTTAAATAATGTAAACAGTTGCATTACTTTAAGGGGTGATTGTACTCATGATACTGAACAACTTTCCCCAAGGAACCTATAGGCAAATTGCAAAAAAATTTTTCGACTTCGCTGCGTTCGATCCGCTGATTGCGTTTAATATAGAAAGTCCATAGTTGTTTTTTGCAATTTTCCTATAGGATTCTTAGTGAAAGTTGTTCATTATCATGGGTGCAATCACCCCTTAAAGTAATGCAACTGTTTACCCAAACACCCTGTATAGATATGATATTTGATAGGCACGTAAATAAAATCATTAATATGATTATCTTCAAAGCCGAAACCGACGGCGACGTAAGAAGCAAACTAAGATTTTCTGTTATCAAATAGATACTGTATTGATTTTTTTGATTAGTTGATTTGAATAGGAAATAAACAGTTATAGATTTGATTAGGAAGTATTCTCACTAGTAACCGTAGTACCACATGAATAATAATCCCTACAGAGCGAAAGTTTCATACAAACGGTCGCTGTTGGTGCACTGCACTCACCCATAGCGTGTAGTGGATGTACGAACAAGTGCACACATACCCGGGTGAGTGTGCACACCTGTACGTCCTTTAAGGCGCTATGTGTGATTGAACCTACAGCGGCCGCTTTTATGAAGAATCCTTTCTGTAACCATATGCTCACGACTATATTCCCCGAGGGGGTAGTCAGAGATATTCTGAAACCTTAGAACATCCACGTTTCACCAGTAGTACCGAAACTCTGTTCAGTGTGACGGGGGGTGAGCCCGTCGCCACTTATAATGGACAGTGGGTACAATACCATGTCTCGAAATTGAAGCATGCAGGTTTCCTAACGATGTTTTCCTTCACCGAAAAGCCAGTGGTGTTACAAATCGTACATAAATTCCGAAAAACTCATTGGTATGAGTCGGCCAGGACGGGGATCGAACCATTTCCTCCTGCACGGCAGGCAAGGTAGGTAGGTTCTTCCTGAAGGGATATTTATTCATGTGGTAGTATGCGGGGATATGTGAGATGGTCACTTACCAATATTACTCTCTTGTATAACAAAAACGGCGTCGTCTCCTGGCTCGTATGTGCTATTTACATGCAAAACATATTGTATGCCATCTTTTATAAATCCATGTTCAATTTCAATGGTCTTTCCGCATCTTTGGATAGATTTGTACGCGCAGTTGCCGTAGTCTTCATACCAGGTCGGGAATCTTTCTATTTCGTACCATTTGCCGAGGAACTGGAAAACAATGTAAGCAAGTTGTATAGCCTACTAGCTGTACCTGGCATGACGTGACCGGCAAACCTTCGCGCTAAAACCCATCAAAGTTTCATCGCAATTGGACGAATGGTTTAGGAACGCAGAACGCATAAGGGAAAGACAATCAAACACAGATTTTTATACAAGGTGATACAAAAGTAAAAGTAAAAATTTAAAACTTTTAAGGGGGTTGTTTAGACCATCAAACTGAACAACTTTCGCTATGGGACCAACATCGAAATCGCGAAAAAAAATCTGCTGTCCCATATATTTAGCTCAAGTAGATTTGTAGTTTAGTATGGAACATCCGATTTCGATATTGGTCCCATAATGAAAGTTGTTTAGTTTGATAGTTTAAACCACCGCGTTTATTATTTGACAACAAATAATAAAAACCGGCCAAGTGTGAGTCGGTCTCGCGCTAAAGGTCCCGGAGAAAACAAAACTTGTTTGGAAGTTAAATATTATGTGGTGTGCTGGTGTGGTACGGAACCCTCGGTGCGCGAGTAGCCCGCCTCTCACTTGACCGGTTTTATTTTGATGTCCATCTCTGCGCCATCATATCTGATTTCAAAATTCCATTAAATTTTACAAAAATATAATAAGTTAGGATTCATGACTTAAAATAGCAGAAATTATGTTTTAATAAATACATACATACATACAATACATAAACTCACGCCTTTTCCCAGAGGGGTAGGCAGAAACTATAGATCTCCACTTTGGGCGGTTCTGACACACCTCTCTTGCTTCCTCTAAGTTCATACATCTTTTCATACATTCCCTTCGATTTCGGCTACTTTTAATCCGTCTGTAAAATGGAAGATATGGATGATTTGAACAAACCTTAATTATCCTAATTTGTACTAAAGAAGTAACGAGCAAGATCTAGATTTAGTGAAGTAGCATAGTTATAGTAAAAACAGCACCTAGAATGAAACAATAGTGGATATTATTATTAAAATTAGCACTATAACTGCAAAGGCTGCATTAATTAGAAGGTTTTAAAGCGCTAGCATAATTATTGAGTACTAGACTAGAGACACAATATAAAATAGTCTATCGTACAAAATGACCGGTCCCTGCCCCTTTCTGACTTTAGATACCGCACCTCAGACCGCATTTGAAGGGTGATTTTAGTGGCACAGCGCAAGGGCACACAACTAATCACAGAAACAGCCGCATGCGTCCGATGAAGGCGCTGTGAGTGTAATCTCATCATCATCAGCCTTTACGACACTACTTTTTAATTACCAACAAAATTTTAAGGGTGTATTCAGACAATACAACTTTGAAATAACTGTCCATAAGGAACATGGGTTAAAACACTAGAAAATTTTTCCTTTAGTTCCATTGTCTTAAAATTTTGTTAGTAATTGTAAATTAGTGGTGTATACGTCCCACTGCAGGCCATAGGCCTACCCTCAAGGATGAGAGGTATGGGCGACGGTCCACCACGCGTGTCCGATGCGGATTGGTAGACTTCACACACGCATCAGAATTTCTTCTTTAGTGTATGCAGGTTTCCTCACGACGCTTTCGAGCAGTCGGTATTACGTACTTAAGTCATAGATTATTTTAATAGTTACTACCGTGATAGTTCACTAAAACCGATTTTTCCAATTTCGAACTTTGCGCTTCAGGAACTTAAAATAAAATGCGCCCCTCGGTGGGGATCTGCCGTCAAGCGTACCTGAGTGAGAAAGGCCTGCTTAAGTTCGACATAGTTTGTCGTTGGTCGTATGAAACATCCAGCAACGTAATGTCCACGTAAAACGTTATACATTTAAATCTTAGATCAAGAATTATACAGGGTAGTTCTTAATATGCTGACATTTTTTTAAGGGGATGAGTAGACCATGAACATGACCATGAAACTGAACAACTTTCTCTATGGGACCAACATTAAAATCGCGAAAAAAAAAAGTGTTGTCCCATACATTTGGCTCGAGAAGGTTTGCAGTGTTGTATGGAATAGCAGATTTTTTTTCGTGATTTCGATGTTGGTGCTATAGAGAAAGTTGTTCAGTTTGTCGGTCTGATCATCCCCTTAAAAAACTGTCAGCATATTAAGAAGGGCCCTATATTAATCATCATCATCTCCTTCCATCCAATCTCTATTATTCACTTCATGTTCACTCACTCCTTTCTTATACATTGTGATACCATCTCTATTCGTAAAGAAATCTAAGAAAAGAATTCGAGGCATAATTTAAGGGTCAAACTGATAGATAGGTTAAATAACCAATAGGTCAAATTGTTAACATGCTCATTGCGTCAATTTTTTATTTATAGAAAGGCAGAGAGAGCTAATTTTATCGATCATTAATCCATACTTAATAATATAAATGTGAAAGTCTGTCTGTTTGTCTGTTCCGTTTTCATGGCTAAAAAGCTTAACCAATTTTGATGAAATTTGGTACACAGGTATCTCTATTGCATCTAAATCGATTTCAATAGTCCAAAACAATCGATAGTCCAAACCAATCGACATTATCGATACTAGACCTTTTTAGTGTTCCGTACCAAAATTGGCAAAATGGAACACTTATGGAATCACCTCGGTGTCTGTCCGTTCGTCTGTCACAGGCATTATTCTTGGATACCGTAATACACAGGAAGCTGAAACTTGGCACAGTTATAGAAATTAACGGTCCAATGCCAAAAAAGTCAAAAAAGCTTAATGTTTATAAACAAATATATTGAGGGGCAGTTTTAGGGGACGGAAAGAGATGAAGAACTATTTCTTTTTTCTACTATATCGTGTGGGGTATCAAATGAAAGCTTATAAAAAAAAAGTCTAAAATTGTTTTTTAAATATTTCTAAACAGATCGGTGGAAAAAATTGTAACACAAATCATCATGGTAATACCTTTACCATGATGATTTATGTTATGATGGTAGAATTTTTTGCTTGCGGCAAGATTTTTTAGGCAACCCGGCGGCGTTATATGAACACCTGTATAAACTTTCACTTTAAATCATATATCGATCACCAAACAAAAATAGGTGCATAAATTTAAGGTCGGATCAAAAGTCAAAAGTAAAAAAAGTCAAAAGTCAAAATTGTTTATTCAAAATAATATCACATAGATAACTTTTTGACGTCATGTTTTTGATCATGATCTTGGGCTATATTACCTTTTCTAAATCAAAATATTTCATAGTCTCTACTTCAGCACATAATCCAAACTGCAAAACTTGTGCACTGCATATTGTCACACTATACAATATCGTTAAAACTATAAATAACACTTTTTGATTCATTTTGAACCAACGATTCTATATCTACAACAACAACTACATTTACTTACAGTCTGCTTATTCACGAGTTTCAGATAAATAATCTTTTATCTTCAAGGGTCTTCTTTTGCTGATTGATAAAAATTTATCAAGATTATAATATTTTGTTACGAACTTATGTACGTTAGTATCAATATGGGAAAACTAATATGTAAGTCGCGGTTTATACAGAAGAGACGTGTGGCGGTGGCGGATAGTCAAAGTAACACAATTATAAACCTTATAGTACGTAGCATAGCGTTGTTTGGAGAATTACGCCCGCGCCTCCAGGTGACGTCGCCTGGAGGCGCGGGCGTAATTCTCCAAACAACGCTATGCTACGTACTATAAGGGTTGAGAGTCGCGCTGCAAGTCTGGCGGAGGGTAGACGCATGCGTGTTGGCCTCTCTTAGGCTTGCACGTGGCTCCGCCATTTTGTGAAACTCTTTTGTGTTTTAACCATAAAACAATCACTTGAGATTATAAACTACTTGACATTGGCAGAATTGCCGCGATAGACGCAAGCAACCGGCCATTAATTAAGAAAAAAAAATAAAAAAATATAAGGGTTATAATTGTGTTACTTCGATTATTCGCCACTGCCACACGTCTCTTCTGTATAAACCGTGGCTAAGGGGTAAACATTACTTATTTTAGGGGGTGCATCAGACTATCAAACTGGATATCCCTATTTCATATGAGGAAGAAATGATTTTCTGATGCCTATTTAGCTTTTTGGCCAATCCGCTTTTTGGATTTTTGGCCGATTAGCAAATATGTATAATTTTTTATCAGAAAAATATAATACTATCAGACGTATCTTCGACGTGTCCTCAGAATAAGTGAAAGTAAGTCTTTCAAATCTCTGTTTCTGTTAATCAAAATAGCCTTATAATTTCGTTGCTATTTGGAATGGAGTATAGAAGTTCAGAAGATAATTTTAGGCTTCAAAACGAGGGTCTCCACGAGATCACCGGTGACCGCAGAGCTGGCTTCCTTGACCAATAAATTAGTTGGACTATTAAAAGGGGGAACGCTATGCCAGCATGCTTGAGACCACAGAAAAAAATCTTGATTTATTTCAGCGCTTGAGACTATGTCTCGTGGACCCGAATTTTTATTTTATTTATAACGTGTTTTTGTAACTGTAGGTACTGTTTTCTTGTTAACATTTTTGCTTAACATGCACCAATAATATTTATTGATTTTGATTGTCTATAAATAATTATCTAGATAGATAGATAGTTTAAAATTTTAGGAAATATAATTCGGAGCGCCCTCCATACAAACGAAGTCTGGTGATATTCTCAATACTAACAAATGAAAGTCAATGAAATTTTTCAGAAACAATCTAGAAAGTAATCTCTATGTTTGTATGAATTCAGATTTTGGTTAAAATGTATAGTTTTAAAGTTACAGTGCATCAAAGATTCAGATCTTAAATTAATCCTAGCATTAAAACTGTATACTTTTATTTTAAAGAAAATCTGACTTCATACAAACATAGAGATTAGTTTCTAGATTGTTTCTGAAAAAAATCATTGACTTTGCAGTAAATGCAGCGCGCATTTACGCATTCGGAACAAACTTCTCTTCATTTACAAAGTACTGTAGAGCGCTCAGTGCGATCTCACTCCCCGTCACACTGGACAGAGTTTCGGTACTAGTGTAACGTGGATGTTCTGTGGTTTCATAATATCTCTGACTACCCCCTGGGGGAACATAGTCGTGAGCATATGCTGGCTGTAAAGCGCTGCTGCAGCTGGCTGCAAGTGCCACAAAAACTGGTTGCATCCAATAAGATGGCTTTACGACAATAAATTCCTCTACTGTTTACTTACAAATTGATGACAAAAGAAGACCTTTAAATTGTAACATCACGAGGTGTAGTAAAAACTCTTGTGTTTGGTGTTTGTTACGATTTGAACAAATTATTGTCTACTTCTTCAAGGTTCTTGCAATAATATTTAATACTTTCAATACTAACCGATTAAAGTCGATTTGTGAAGCTATTTTCTTAATTTCTACGTGTTTTAGACATTTAAATTTCACATTAATACGCAACAACGGCCCTGCTAAACACCGTTTAAAACATGAGGCGTGGTCAGCCTCCTATCGTACTAAATACGGCGGCGCACGTACTAAGAACGACATGACCTTTCATGTCGTTCTTAGTACGTGCGCCGCCTGTTTTTTCAGGGGATGATGAAGATGACACACACCAATGCACACACACACACGCACACACACACACACGCACGCACACATACATACACACACACTACAAACACATCCAGAAACTCTTAGATGTAAAAATTTTAGTTTTCTTTAATTGTTATTTATTGTTTAACTTTTTTGGAAACTTATTAAGAAAATTATGTTTGTTTCTTCACATTGATACTGTTTGTTATGGAAGAGCAAGGCTACCTGTTATGTATTTAGTTAAACGATGAAAATGAATAAAGAATATACAACGTGTTAATGAATAAGCGCAAAACCTCATACACCCCAACTGATTTGTACGGAATTATTCGATTGAAACTTTAAGTTATTCGCATTTTAAGTTTTGAGGCAAAAATTATTTGTTATCATTTCAGCAATGAATTAAAGCGCTTACGTGCTCATGGATACATTTTAAGAATCTTGTTTTGGTAGTAAGTAGGGTGAGAGTGCCCGTGCGGTGGGTTGAGATACAGTTCAGTAAATTTTAAATTTTACAAACAAATTATTTAATATTTTGAAAAAAATTCTCTATGTTGAAACCATGATAATTCGATTCTGCTCTCGATTCCAAACAAACTACTTTCTAGTTATGCGTTAATTCATTAACACGTTGTATAAGTACAGGGTAAAATTGATATCATTCGCATAATTTTAAACTAAGAGTCTACCCATCAAACTGAACAACTTTTACTATAGGAGCAAACCGATCGGACCAAAAAAAATCTGTTGTTTCACACTAAACTGCAACGCCTTTTCAGCTGATTATTTTTAAAGGATGCTAAAAGGATGCTAATAACATCAATTTCACCCTGTATACCAGGATATACTATCGGCTAAAGTACAGATGAGGCGGTTGCCTACCTTTGAGTCACATTGCAATTTAAGATGCTGTTCAACATCGTATTTCATATTCTAAATTGAAAACCCCGGTTGACGCACAAAGGTCGTATTATATCCTCGTGAAATTATTTTTATGAAATGGTGGGTGGCTCTCTGAAATAGACTGTATTTCGTTAATAACATATATGACTATGACTAAATTGATGTATGCAGAGTTTTGTTAAAATATGTTTAAAAAACATAGCATGCATGCATGCATAGCATAGCATGCATAGCATATACTCACGACTATATTCCCTGAGGGGGTAGTCAGAGATATTCTGAAACCTCAGAACATCCACATTTCACCAGTAGTACCGAAACTCTGTCAGTGTGACGGGGGGTGAGCCCGTCGCCACTTATAATGGACAGTGGGTACAATACATGCCTCGAAATTGAAGCATGCAGGTTTCCTCACGATGTTTTCCTTCACCGAAAAGCCAGTGGTGTTACAAATCGTACATAAATTCCGAAAAACTCATTGGTACGAGTCGGCCTGGACGGGGATCGAACCATCGCCTCCTGCACGGCAGGCAAGGTTACTCGCCATTGGACCACCACGGCTCTTTTTAAAAAACATATACCTAGTAAATATTTTATGTATAACTGCCTCCGTGGTCTAATGGTTAAGGGGATATTACTGTGGGCGCGTTCCATACAAACGAAGTCTGGTGATATTTACAATACTAACCGATTAAACTCAATGAAATATTGCGGAAACAATCTAGAAACAAATCTCTATCCTTGTATCGTGTCAGATTTTCCTTAAACTGTACAGTTTTAAAGTTACATTGCCTAAAAGATTTCCATATAAATCTTAAATTAATCCTAGCATTGAATCTGTATATTTTAACGAAAATCGGACATGATACAAGCATAGATATTTGTTGCTAGATTGTTTCTGCAAAATTTCATTGAGTTTAATTGGTTAGTATTGAAAATATCACCAGACTACGTTTGTATGCAGCGCGCATTTACGCATTCGGAATAAACTTCTCTTAAGAGCATCGGGCTCTTGATACGGAGGTCGTGGGTTCGATTCTCACGGGGGACACCTAGTGATATGTCACTTTGTGCGTTTTTCCCCAGTAGGCTAGGACATTGCAAGCTGAATCACCTGATTGTCTGAAAAGAAAGATGATTCAGTGCTTCGGATGGAACGTTAAACTGTTGGTCCCGGCTACTATCTCTCGTGGTAGTAGTCGTTACATAAAAACCACGTCAGAGGCCGTAAGGCGGTTTGAAAAAACTCTTACAACAGCCCACACGATAAGAAGAATGCCTGTATCAGAATTATTGTTATTTAAAGCAGAATGACGAAAATGTAGGAAAACTAAAGTCGAGGTCATTGGCAATAGATAAGTCGTGATTAGTTTCTTATTTAGTATGATATTGATAGAATTATACCTAATAAGTAGCTACTCTTGTCTGGCGATTCATTCTGAGTTATCTAAGTACAAAGTAAATAATCACGTTTTCTAATTTTATTGCTACTGAGCATGTTGCTTTCCGTTTTATTTAAATTTCACATATTCAAAATAGTATCACATAGAGACTCCAACCTCCCTTTATCTCATTCGTTCGCGCGCAAATACGGCCACTGAAGCCGTAGCATGTTGCGCGTGAAACAGCTATATCACGCCTTTTATCTCATTCGTTCAGGTGCAAATAGAAAAAGAGCTAATAGACCGGTGGCCGACGACAGTCAACCCTACCTTATAAGATTAATGGACAAACTCATTATGCACCTAAAGTAGACTAAAAATAACTCATAATAAACTTGGTCTGCCAGGGCGCAGCTTGGCACGTTTTCCGGTGTGATGAAAAACGTGGACCCCGAAAACACCGCACTTTACCTCATCGAAATAAAGGACGCAATTTGTCTGTTGGTCTAGAGGCCGATTAGTAAAGCCTAAAAAACCTGGTCTGCCGCCGCCTATCCTGGCAGGTTCATGGGTTCATTACAATCGAATTTAGGGTGCTCCTCGGAGGGTGGATTATACCTCATCGCATTAATTAATGATAACGAAGCCCATGTATAGTCCTATTAACTATGTTTACATGTGCCTTGTTTTGCCTAGGCTTACCCTGGCAGGTTCCAAGGTCCGACCGATTTTAGTTTCGACAATATTAAAATAATTAATAACCGATATAACTGTATAGATTCTGTGGAAAAATTTACTAAAATAACTTGTATTGTATACATTAATTAAGATAAATGTATACGCTCAAATAGCACTAAAGCTAGAATTTTAATTGTAAAGGTTAACGGCCCGCGAAAACTAAAAGAGATAGCTATATGGTTCTTAAGCAAAACATTTCAAAGACCCTGGGCAACTTGACATCTCGATGTAGAAAAGCCAAAATGGAAAATCCAAGATGGTTTACTAACATTTTCCAAGTCCTCGTAACTTTGTAACCATTAACGATCGGCGCTGTGTACAAATCAATTTTGTAGCAAAGCCCGACCAAAAATTTTAGCTTTAATAGCTATTTTGGAAGGCAGAGTATCCGGTTGTACTCAGAAGTTATAGTTTACATTCTCTCTTTATTTTTTTTTAGCCTAGAATTGTTAAAGAGAATATTACCGACATACGTATTCCCCAGTTTCCTTCCTGGATAATGACTAGAGCAAACAATACTTAAGTCTACTATTGAGTTTGCCCATTAATCTTAAAGGTTGAATTGACTGTCGTTGGCCACCTGTCTATAAGGCGCGATAGCTGCCATACTACGACCGTATTTAAATTATGGTGGATCATCTGTGTTTCCATTTATCTCTTCAATTAAATCATGATAAGTATAAGTTAAAATGGTAATGTGCAAGTCCATGGCACCCTCTCAAAATTTTTTACCGTCTAAAAGGTAAACAAACGCCTTTTAAACCAAAACAAAAAAATTGTTACACAAAACTTTTTAATGGCGGAACCAACGCGTAAAGATTTAAATCATCAGCAAAAACAAAGTGCCCGTATAAATGAAGACACTTTTTACAATGCCCCCTCAGTTCGAACACTGCATCCTCAATCACGGCAGTTTGACCGTGATAGGCCAAGATGGTGCTCTATTGTCTAATATTCGTACTTTGTGTTTTAAATGTCGAGTCTGTGGTTCAGAATACGACTTGCCCTGTCGTCAGCCCTAGGGAATTGGATTTGAAAAACGTAAGTAAAATTTTTAAGGAAATAGACTTATGTAAATTGAAGGAATAGATGATGTACCTAGATAGGTGGGTGTGTCCTAATCTATATCGGTGCCTGAGAAGACAAAGGTAGATGATTATGCATAGACAAATATAGGATGACGAATCTCGTATTGAATTGTTTTTGCGTACATATTTTAGTGTGCAAATAATGTAATAGTTATGGTTATGTCGTAGGTAATAGGTATTCAATTACAATTAATTTTAGTTTAGGGTTCCAATACTACCATTTCTTTTCGGTCATATTAAACGTTTTGAAATTTTAAATTGCTCTATCCTTCTTCCTAGTCTAGGGTCCTTCTTAGTATGCTAACACTTTTTTAAGGGGATGATCAGACAATCAAACTGAAAAACGTTCTCTATGGGACCAAAATCGAAATCGCGAAAAAAAAAAACAGCTGTCCCATACATTTGCGTCGAGTAGTTTGCAGTTTTGTATGGAACAGTAGAAATTTTTTCGCGATTTGTTCTTGGTCACATAGAGAAAGTTGTTCAGTTTGACGGTTTGATCATCCCCTTGAAAAAGTGTCAGCATAATGAGAAGGACCCTGTATATTCGAGATGACGTCAGATTGAATGCTAGTTATACAAGGTGTTACTACAGTAAAAATAAAATTTTTTAAAGGGGTTACTTAGACCATCAATTTATCAATAACTGAAAATAATATTAACAAAACTTTACTCTTCATCACAATAGTTAGACGGCAAATGGTACCTGTCAGCCGTCGCCACCGATCTGCAGCTCCAAGGTGACTGCGCCATGGTCCTCTTCAGCCATAAGACCGACAATACAACAGATATTTCCATCAGCTGGGTAGACAACAGCACTATTAGCTACTACAACGGATCTGTGGCCTTGAGCTTTGATCCTAATAACAATAATACAGAGGACGGTGATGTGTTGGTGGTTACTTACACAGGTAAGTTGAGAGAGTGGTTGATTACTGTTGGTTAACACCTTAAGAGAAGTTTATTCCAAATGCGTAAATGCGCGCTGCATACAAACGAAGTCTGGCGATATATTCAATACTAACCAATTAAATTCAATGAAACTTTGCAGAAACAATCTAGGAACAAATCTCTATGCTTGTATCGTGTCCGATTTTCGTTAAAATATACAGTTTCAATGCTAGGATTAATTTAAGATTTGTATGGAAATCTTTGAGGCACTGTAACTTTAAAACTGTACATTTTAAGGAAAATCTGACACGATACAGGCATAGAGATTTGTTTCTAGATTATTTCTGCAAAATTTCATTGAGTTTAATCGGTTAGTATTGAAAATATCACCAGATTTCGTTTGTATGGAGTGCGCCAACAGTAATATACCCTTAAAGTAACACACCTCCTGTCAGCGACCGGGAGAAGCGCCATTGCGCATTTCTCCATAGAACATAATATCTGCATTGATGGAACATTCCTATGCATTCACTTGGCGAATCAGTCAGATTTGTCATTTGACCATCGGGGCTTGCAATTTGGCAGAGGGGAAAGTATGCGTATGGCGTCTCCCCCCGGGGGCGACCGGAGCCGTGTTGCTTTAAGGTTAACAGTTACGAGATGCACGTCTATTTTAATATCGTACCTGACAGAAACTGCCATATGCTTCGCTTAGATCTCGAGTTAAACTGGTCGTAAGTAACGCTAAATGGGTGGAAAATTATAACGACTCAATTTTTTCGAAAAGGTTGTGTGACTTTTAATCCGTTTTCATTCGCTTTTGAATCCAGAATTTCAACCCTAACCAGCTGATCAGCTCAATAAAGCGACGCTAGATTACAGATGATGATGGATCCCTGCTCTAATTTGCCTACTGAGCAATAGTGCGTGAATGGACAGTGAAAGCGATATGGTTGATATACAGGGTGTAAGTGACAGCCTAGCAAATACTGAAACAGTGAACTCAGACCATCAAAATTAACAACTTTCACTAAGGAGGATCAGGAAATGCGAAAGAAATCAACTGCCCCATTTGAGTCGGGTAGGTATAGCAGTTTTGTATGGGACAGCGGTTTTTTTTCGCGTTTCCTGAGGTAGGCTCCGGTTCAGTTTGATGGTCTAAGTTCACCGTTTCAGTATTTGCTAGGCTGTCACTTACACCCTGTATAAGCGTAATTTTTTTTTGGTTCATAAATAAAGTACCTATATTCCTAAATCATAATAATACAAATATTTTATCAAAATGGATCCAACATTATAATTTCTTTTTACGGTCCAACGTGCAAAGAATATTTTCGTTACGATGTCGACACGATAGGTAACTTGATCAACTCTTACTCTCTTACTCTTCTTCTGCCAGGCTTTGAGCAAAACAGGTTCCAGAAAAAACAAATCAGGAAAACGTTACTCCATGAGTTGGCACTGCAAAACGAGAAACTTTGAAGTTTGTTTGTTTACTTGAAGCACCTAATCTTGAAAACTGCTCAACTGATTTGAATATTTCTTTCACTGCCCGAGAGAACTGTTTATGCCCGGTAAACTTTGATAGTAAAAGATTACAGAGAAAGTTTTAAACCGGTTAAATAAAGTATTGGAAAACTGATTCGACGAAGGTGGCGCGTTGGTGCAAAGGTGAAAGGTATTCGATTACTATTGACCATCCCGTGTATACCTAGAAAATCTTCGCATACACTGTTAAATTGAGCGTGGAATATTAATACTTAGGCTGAGATTCAGAGACGTTTTTTAAGTCTTAGTTCGAACTCCCGTATGTAATCCATACATTTTCGCCTTTCTCAGTTCGAACTAAGACTAAAAAATTGTCTCTGAATCGATTTTTTTAGTCTTAGCATGAGCTAAGCGTGGCGAAAATGTGTGGATTTTGACATACGGGAGTTCGAACTATGATTTAAAAATCGTCTCTGAATCTCGGCTTAAGTGTCACTTTTAGTCGCCGACGACGTCGGCTTGCTATACCAGTAATTCGAAAGGAATATTAGGTTTTAGACTTGCGAATTGTTAGTATAAAATAAAACCAGTAGATGGCGTTACGTATAGTTTTGAAAAATTTGGACTTCTGAGTTCTCTGAGTTGATCTCTGTAATTTAATTGGACGAAAGCATAGATTTAGGTTGCGGGTTCGAGTCCCGTCCGAGACACATTTTACAATCTTTAATTTGATATTAGGAGTAGCTTTATATGGTTACCGACTTAACCATTTGAAAAATACTTTAACAACAAGTTGACTAGGTAACTACTTATCTTAGCCGACAAGAATCTAGTTTCATGAAAAGCTTTACCCTCACGATTACTTTCACTGATAGTTTTCCATTGCCCTGGAAGGTTAAGCTTGTCGTTTATTTTTTTTCATGCTTTCAGTGTAATGTTTACAGTAGTATTAGGTTTATAAGTCTCACCGATGTACCTGCGCAGTTGACAAATTTTAATAGCGCGCAAAATTATATTGACCAATCAGGATGTGCCACATTCAATCTCTTGCTCCTATTGGCTAATTGTTTTCGCGCCCTTTTCACTGCTATCCGACTTTGCACCCTTTGATTACCAAATGACTTCGGGTTTTCACGGAGACTCGGGTCTGCTCTGCGCAAACGAAGATTGACAAGCGGAATTATTCTCCTGGTCGTACTGTACTAGGAAATCATGAGAGTTACGGAGTACATGAATGTACTTTTTAATTATTTTATTTGCAGACGAAAAGACGGAATCCTACAGCTTTTTGGACGTAGATTACGAGCATTACGCTGTAGTCTTCGCGTGTTATAACAACGACGATGGAAATAGTAGTACATGTAAGTATACGATTTTAATGGTGTTTACCAGGTAGTTGGAATATATATTGTTTATACCGTTTGTAAGGCAGACAAGCGGTGAACCATGGTGAAACATGAAAATAATACATGTTCGTCCTTCTTTCGTTGGATTTCGTCCATTGGATCCTTGGTTCCCAATCCATGGTTTTTACGATTTAAAATGAAGTTTTCTTTTGTAGCCAGTTATCAAGGTGGATGATAGGCAACTAACGTATTGGAGGCATATTGGAGGTTCACTACGTCACTCAGAAAGTTTATCTTCTTGATTAAAGATTACAAAAATGTATTATGCAATAATAACAAACCACTTTTTGAGGGTGCAATACAGAAAGATTTGTCTTTTCCGTAAGAATCCTCGAACGGTAGTTGGGACTGAGTATAAATGGGAATATTCTTTTCAAACGGGGACCATACGCTGGAATCACTTTCTTAGTTAAACCAAAAAACATATTGAAAGTGAAATGCATTCTTTCACTAATCAGTTACATTGAACTACACTTAAAATGTCATGCGTACAGTCGCCATCAGATATTTCGTAGCATTTGTCGTGTTCAAATATTTCTAAGCAGTGCTAATTTTCATTAAATTCTTTACAGTAAATATTACCAAAGATATCTAAACGTGTCATAAATATCTGTTATTATTAATTATTTAAAATTGAAATCTTTAACAACGTCTTTTTTCCAAATTGCTCAGATATTTATGTTCACCCTGACTGCGTATATACATTTGATGTTCTAGGCGTTCAGATATTTTTGTCAAGAAATTATTGAAAATTAGCAATGCTCAGAAATATTTGAACACCTTGTTTGCTACGATATATCTGATGGCGACTGTACCTAACTGCTCTTGTAAATCGACAGTCCCTGCAGTCAAAATCGACTACGAAAAATTATCACCATTGTCATAATTGAGTACAATATAGGTACTTATACCTTTAAGTATAAATACTTACAACAAGTATACAAAAGTAATTTTCTGCTTGATTGGAGGTCAAACGCGTTGAAACGGAAAAATGCTTTGAATCAATTAAATTGTCCATTGATTTGTTGGTACCTTGCGATTTTACTAGACGTTTTACACATGAAGAAACTTTATATTTCCTTTTTTTCTTCAGCTAAATACTTCTTTTTATACTAAAAGTTTATACGGATAGGGAACTGGCCTGGTTCTTTAAAATGTTTATTTTAAAAATCTTATCGAGTTAAATACACGAACAAATAAAATAAAGACGTCTAAATCAGATGTTTCTTGTTTCTAAATTACTATATTCCATTCAAAATAGCAACGAAATTTTAAGGCTATTTTGCATTACAGGAACAGAGATTTGAAAAACTTACTCTCACTTATTCTTAAAACAGCTTTTGTACCGTCCAAGATATGTCGGATAGTATATGTATCCAATAAATTAATTACATTTGGTAATCAGATTTGGCCATAAAACTAAATAGAAATCGGAAAATCTTGTCGTCCTTATTTAACATAGCATTAGCATATGCTCACGACTATATTCACGTGGGGGTAGTCAGAGATATTCTGAAACCTCAGAATATCAACGTTTCACTAGTACCGAAACTCTGTCCAGTGTGACGGGGAGTGAGCCCGTCACCACTTGTAATGGACAGTGGGTACAATACATGCCTCGAAATTGAAGCATACAGGTTTCCTCGCGATGTTTTCCTTCACCGAAAAGCCAGTGGTGCTACAAATCGTACATAAATAACGAAAAACACATTGGTACGAGCCGGCCTGGATGGGGGTCGAACCATCGCCTACTGCATGGCAGGCAAGGTTACTTGCCACTGGACCACCACGGCTTTTTCGGCGTCCTTATTTGGAATGAAGTAAAGAAGAATAGCGGCTTACCACGCCGGCCGGTCACCCACTGGTCCCTTTTGAGTCTCGTACATTATTTGAAAGGTCAATAAATATGATGTCAATCGACCTAAGGTGATCTGCTTGTTGACCTTTCGTTCTATTTTATATCTTAGTTAATAAAAAAGGTAGGTACAGAAGTTATATTTATTATTTAAAGGTCAATTGTGTTGTTTTCGATTTAGAATAATACTACCTATTCGATCCCGTTGGTGTATAAAACGACCCAAAGAGAGAGTTTCTTTTGTAGTGGTTTTGAATACGAAAAGCTGGCCATCTATCACTAATTGTTACTCCTTTCCAGTCTGAAATATTTTATGATGATTTAATCGTGTTTGGCTTTTAATTTATTAACGATAAAGTAACAACCCTTTATTCTGGAAAATTAAAAAAAAAGGTATATTGTGTTGTTTTCGATTTAGGATATTACCATACCTATTCGATCCCATTGGTGTATAAAATACCAGAAAGAGTTTCTATTGTAGTGATTTTAATTTAATCACGGTTAAGTAACAACCCTATATTCTGGGAAATTCGAGATTTTATGCAATCCCATTGGCCAAAATTCCCTCGTTTCTCCGCTCCGCAACCTCGCCTCGCTCCGCTTCAGTGGACAGGCAGCCAAACACTCAGTTTTCCTTCACAAGCCAAATCAGCAGGCATTGCAATTTTTCATGTTAATTATTATTGTTATTTCTTCACAGACGAAATCTGGGAGCTAACCAGGACGCCGCACGCGAAACCGAAGCACGTATCCAAGATAGCCGACACGTTGACCACTTACAACCTTCAAGACACGTTGTTTTTGAACTTCAATAACACCGAGGAGTCTTGCAGAATTAACGCTGGGAGTTCAGTTAACCCTGCATCTTTGATATTGGCGTCAGCTGCCGCTGTAGCTATGTTTAGGAGGCTGTATTAGAAGAAGTAGTTGAGAAGAAAAGTAAAAACAAGTTTTTTTAAAGTATTGTCCTAGATCATTGCCTAATTGATTTCTTATGAATTCCTGAGGCCGTAATATACAGGGTGAAATTGATATCATTAGCACCCTTTTAAACTAAGAGTCTACCCATCAAACTGAACAACTTTTACTATGGGAGCAAACCGACAAGAGCAAAAAAAAATCTGCTGTTCCATACTAAACTGCAATGTCTGCTCGACTCAAATGTATGCAACAGCAGTTTTTTTTCCGATCTGTTTGCACCCATAGTAGAAGTTGTTCAGTTTGATGAGTCTAAAAATCCTAGTTTAAAGGATGCTAATGATATTAATTTCACCCTGTAATGCGCGTAATATGGCTATGTCACGTACGTGATATATCTCTTTTTCTATTTGCGCGAATTAACGAGATAAAAGCGATATAGCCGAATCGCGCGCATCATACTACGGCCGCTGGCCTCATTGACGATAACTTGTTGAATTTTTTGTCTTAAACATTTAGATAGTATACCTAATGAAGTATTACGTTGATAGTAAATAATTAGCCCCTATTTATTTATACATTGACTATTAGTAAACTAAGGCTAAATATAATCTATAGCTTTACATTACGAAATAACTAAACAGCATCATAAAAATATTGTTAATAAAATGAATTTTGGAAAACATTGTTATTTTAACATTATTATATTGATAAAAAGTTACCGTTTAATTATTTTTCATCACAACAAAATTAGAATATGAAATACATGGAGAAAAAATTAAATTTGCCTGCAACTCTTTCAACCTAAAGATGATATAAACTCCTTGGTCCAAACAAAACATTTTTATACTCAGAGGAAGGATCTCCATAGAGTCCGCATAAATTTACGATTGTAGTTAGTCTCTTTTGTCTTATGACGTACCTTTAATAGTAGAAGGAGATGAAACTATAGATATTTGTTTATGCGGCTGTCTACTTTTTTTTGAGCTAGTGTGTGTGAAAAGTGACCGTAAACATAAGGCCATATGTCACTTGGTGCCTTTTGTCCATACTACTTGACACCACACACTCAAACCTAAACGTCAAAAAAAGTGGATACTTTACAATTGGTATTTCTCACTCTATTAGGTATAATCTCTTTGTTTTTATAACATTTTGGCTAGGTACCTAATACACCAAGGAGATTTGATTTGTTCCTTAAACCACAAAAAGAGATTACATTTAAAAAAAAATACTGTCCGAAATTGAGGTCGTCTACTAATTAAAAGAAATAAAATAGTTTTTTTTAAATGTTTAATGGCAAACATGCCAATTTTTTTTTCATACTTTCCAGCCAGAGTCTTTATAGATTCTTAATCAAACTTTTTGGTTTCTAAACTATTTATTTGTGTAGAATTTATGGAATTTATGAACAAAATATAAATAAGTTGGTAATATAAAATACCTATATAGGAAAAGCGTGAAAACTCTATTTTATATCGAAAGCGACCTCTTTCGGTTTTGGGTTAAAATGAATTGTCCGTACATTATTATTATCTTCTGTTTGATAAACCGTCTTCGGGCCTTTGAGTTACGTGTAAGCTGTACACAAACTGTTCAGCCATTTCTGGCTAGATGGCGGTTAAAGACGTTTTCGTGTTGTTAGGCAACTTTAAAACATATTTGTCAATGTAGCGAATTGAAACTGAAATTTTACACAAATATAAGACGTTACCGCTACGAAATGACCATTGATTTTGTAATTCGACAATCACTTGCGGTCCCCGACACATTAATTGGCCTAAAATATGTTAAATAGAGTTAGAAAGTAAAACAAAATTTTACTTAAACATCTAAAATTAGGTGACCGAATTATTTTTAATAATTTTTTGTTTGTTTTTGGCGTTAGTGGTTTTTTAAATTTGTAATTGAATGTAATTTCGTAATTTTTAAAGTTACTTGAAAACTGTTGAACGAATTTTCATGAAACAAAGCTAAGAACATTCTCGCAAAATTTAGCTTTCTATTTAAAAAATCGCATCGTAATCGGTCCACCCGTTTGGGAGCTACGATGTCACAAACAGACAGACCGACATAGGCCTCAAATTTTACAACAATCCTTTTTTTGCGTCCGTGTTAAAAAGATGCATGTTTAAAAGAAGATAAGAGGAAGGCTTTATAATAAAATTATATATATTATCAGGTAGAGTTTACACAGGTACAACCACAATGAGAAAATACATTACAGACACAAAGCTTATAAGGCCAAGGGGATATAATTCGGAGCGCGCTCCATACAAACGTACTATGGTGATATTTTCAATACTAACCAATTAAAGTCAATGAAATTTTGCTGAAACAATCTTGAAACAAATATCTATGCTTGTATGGAGTCCGATTTTCGTTAAAATATACAGTTTCAATGCTAGGATTAATTTAAGATTTGTATGGAAATCTTTGAGGCACTGTAACTTTAAAACTAAACATTTTAACGAAAATCTGACTCTATACAAGCATAGAAATTTGTTTTTAGATTGATTCTGAAAAATTTCATTGAGTTTAATTGGTTAGTATTGAAAATATCACCATAGTAAGTTTGTATGGAGCGCGCTCCGAATTATATCCTCTTAAGGAGGTTGTAAAAGACATTTTAAAGGTGGAAGAATACGTTTTTGAAAAAGGGACCGTATTACTAAGCCTACGTTTTCCTTCCGTTCGTCTGTCTGTCTGTCTGGCCTACCTATTTAGCGATGTAACTTTTGAACCGTAATAGCTAAACAGTTGAAAATTTCACATAATGTGAGTTATTATGGCGAATTTGCTAACAATTCAAAAAAATGACAAAAAAATAAAAATTAAGGGGGGTCCACATACAAGAAACCAGTTTATCTCAACGTTTTTTTTCTTCTCGCTCTATCGTGAAAACGGTAATACATACAAGCGTCAAACTTGGTGTGATTATAGAGCAAACTGTACAACAACAAATAATGAAAACCAGCGAAGTGTGAGTCGGTCTCGTGCTAAAGGTCCCGGAGAAAACAAAACATTGTTGTAAGTTAATAATGTTTATGGTGGAGTGGTAAGGAACCCTCGGTGCAGTGCGCGTAGCCCGATTCGCATTTTATTGACTGACTTGACTTGACCGGTTTTTTATAAATCATAATTGTTGTGGTACACACGGCGACACATGAAGCTATACAAAACCAACATAAGCTGGCGCGCGTATGTCGAGTAACGTTTAACGTCGCGCGGCCAGCATATGTTGGTTTTGTATAGCTTCATGTGTCGCCGTGTGTACGAGTGCTTCAGCCCGTGCTTGCCTGTACATCTGGAGTGTGCAAAGCGAGTTCAAAAGGTAGAATCGCCTCTCAGTTTTGGCTAGATGTGCCAGATGAGAAACAGTAGCTACATTTCGAATTTATTGATTCTACATGTGATGCCATGTTAGCTTAAGGGCCTATGTCGAAAAATAATTGGAGCGAAATGGGTGTGTGATAGCTTATATTACTGCCTGATGCGAGAGAAAGAGATAGGGCGGCGCGCGCGCCTGAAATGAGGCAAGCGTAAAACAAACTTTATTTGATTTTTATTGCACTATTTATGTAAGTAAATTTCTGCTCTAATCAAACTTTATAAAATATCAATCTCTTTTTTTTAAATCATGTCTCGTGTTTCTATTATTCACCGTTTAGCAGTTCCAATTGTTTATCGATAAAGACGGAGGCTACTTTGGCTTATTTTTCTATCGAGAAAATGTCTCTTAATCGTGTTGTGGTTCTAATTAAAATTTCAATTATGTTTTCAATTTACACATATCCGCAAATCATACTCCTACTGTTAGTACTTCATGATATATGATGCTTGGAAGAATCCTATTTTTTTCACATATCCTCTTAATCAAATTAAAGATTGAAAAAGTCGGGCGGCGACGTCCCTTAAAGATGATGATATAGATTGAAAATTTCGTCGTGGCCTGCTGGGCGCCGACAGCTCTGTTGAAGTGGAGCATGCCCCGGATAGGCAGGTGAGTAGCTACATACTCATTGTGGTACAACCAAGAGAAGTTTACCCTACTCAAAAATACCCATATCCATAAGAAGTAGCTACATAAGTGTCGAAAACTACACTCAATCGAAGCGGTTACTTATTAAGATTACATTGAAACTGTTTGCAATTTAGGTTTACTGCATCAGGGGAACTTTTCCAAGAGTTTAGATGCTCGTTGACTTTTATGGGGGTTTTTACACTACCACCAACGGTTCTGCTATTGGTGAGATTCTACCAACTTAACTATACACCTCATTAAACCGCTTTGAATCCCTATAGCTTTATACATAAGGTTGCTTTTGATCTGTCGTTGGTATGGGAAGAAGTAATGGTTATGTTGGCGGGTGAATGGACGAGTAGATTACGGTAATGCTTGTAGGTGAAATAGTGAAGTGTAACAGTTAATTCTGTGAAAGAATTCACGTGGAATGACTCTTGATGTCTACGTGGTAAGTTTGAAGATTGCTTGATGTGTGTGTCGTCTTACCTGGAGATTACTATGAAGGTTTTCTATTCTACCAACTTTTGTAAGTTTTGGGTTCACGTGGTGATGGGAGGGCCGTTTTAGTTTGTTCTGTTCTACATAAAACACATATAATGTGTGTTTGAATAATACATTTGAATACGAGCACGCCCGTAAGCGCTATATGCCTACAAACGAAGTTTGATCCTATTTGCATTTTTTAATCACGATCTAAAAACTTTATCTCTTTGCTGTGGTTCGTCAGATTTTCATTAAAAAAAATTAGTTATATATGTTTTTTAATTCATTTTCTCATATTAGGGAAACATACAGCCTATACTAATACATTCAGTAGGCCTATCATGAGTTTTCACTGTACACACGGCGACACAGCAAGCTATACAAAACCAAAATAAGCTGGCCGCGCGTAGGTCCAGTAGGTAAGTCGAAGTCGGATAGCAGCGAAAAGTGCGCGAAAACTATAAGCCTATCGTGGCAAGGCATTGAAGATGGCACATCCTGATTGGTCCATTTAATTTCGCGCGCTATTAAAATTTGTCAACTGCGCAGGTACATCGGGGGAACTTATAAATCTGGTTACTGTAATACAATTAAGCACTTTTGCGGTCACAGGATGTAAGTGACAGCCTAGCAAATACTGAAACGGTGAACTCAGACCATCAAACTGAAAAACTTTCACTATGGAGCCTACCTCAGGAACCGCGAAAAAAATCTGTTGTCCCATACAAAACTATTGCACCTACCCGACTCAAATGTTCAGCAGACTTTTTTCGCGTTTCCTGAGGTAGTCTCCATAGTGAAAGTTGTTCAGTTTGATGGTCTGAGTTCACCGTTTCAGTATCTGCTAGGCTGTCACTTACACCCTGTAGAATGTCATTGAACCTAAAGGACATCGTAATACCTACCCTGTATGTAAAACATACAAACAAATTATTCAGGCTAAAGTCAGAGTCTTTGATAAAACTGCTTGTCAATCGACGACATAATCGGTTTGGTTTAAAACTGCTCAAAACATTTTATCCGAAACTGTATCGAAAAATCATGCATATAAATGTGGCTCTAGCGAAACAGTTTTAAAAATGCACTATGTTTCAGCTGAAAAATTCCTGGTATTGATGGGATTTCAGTCAAAAGTTCTAACTATGTTAACTATAGTTTTACTATAGTTCGGCCGTTCCATTGTGACTGTATTTAAAATTCTAGTTGCCCGCTCAAAAGATTAGGAATATAGAGTTTAGTTCTGGAAATGACATTAAATTTTGAAAGGATTGATAATTTTTGAAATTTATCCGTAGCTGAGATGACCCATTAAAGCTCGTTCTGATGAAAAGTGATGTTGGGACAGGCATTAAAATGTAAGATAAAACGATAGGTAACTTGCGTCAAATTTATATTTGATATTTTGACAAAATTCAAATTTAAAAAACATAAGTAGGCTGAAGTAGTTTTTTGAAGTAGGTATCTACTTTAAAAAGACCGGGTACGCATCCGTTTTCCGTGAAAGCCTTTAAGTATTCAGGGCTGCAATCGCGGTATAAATTCGGTTATTGAACTGTGATTGGACTACGTATGAACCATAACTTTTGACACATTTAGTATTGCGATAATCGCGGTACTGCTCTTGACAGCCGTTAGAGCCGTTTTGACAGATCGCTCAGACGTTAAAGGCTGTCAGTTACATAGAGATGAGACGCGATGCAGAATTCAGTACAGTTGAATAGTAATTGGATTGCAATTTGATTAGAAATTGGATAAGAACAGCTACGATGATTTATCTTGGCGCAATCGGGCTCCTGTGCGTCATGTTTATTGTATAAAAAACAAACTAAAGTATTTGAAATGATTCAAAACGAAACATGAAAACGAAATCTATGAACAGCGATACAATGGCTTCAAAAACATCATGCCGTCTCTTGCAGTTGATAGGTTCCAAAGAAAGACAACACAACACAACAATAAGTTCGACGTTTCGTTTCGACATTTCGTTCGGCAACATGATGCGTGTTTTCTTAGATTAGAGCCAAAAAATCTGTTATTTTTATTTACTGACAAAAGAGATTCATCTAAGGCGCGGTTTATACAGAAGAGACGTGTGGCGGTGTCGGATAGTCAAAGTAACACAATTATAAACCTTATAGTACGTAGCATAGCGTCGTTTGGAGAATTACGCGCGCGCTTCTAGGCGCCGTCACCTGGAAGCGCGGGCGCTATTCTCCTTTATGTCAAAAACAACGTTGTGGTACGTACTATAAGGTTTATATTGTGTTACTTCGATTATCCGCCACCGCCACACGTCTCTTCTGCGTAAACCGTGGCTAAGTATATCAATTACATATAATAAAATTATAAACTTGGCGTGAATGCACATTTAAGATATTAGCACACACAATTATTGGGGCGGTTTAGGATATGCATTGAGACCATTTTTAGAATTTGTGTCTGTTTGTTGTTTCTTTGTGCACGCATCACTAAAAAACTACTGAACCGAATTTGATAGGGTTTTCACAGAAGCATACGGCTTAGTTTAGATTAACATAAAATTGTCAAAACGAAATAGATAGATAGAAATGTCGATTGAAGCTGTGAAATACACTCAAGAACATTATACAGAACTTACTTTAACCTACTCACCAATGTTTAAGAGGATATAATTCGGAGCGAGCTCCATACAAACGTACTATGGTGATATTTTCAATACTAACCAATTGAACTCAATGACATTTTTCAGAATCAATCTAAAAACAAATTCCTATGCTTGTATAGAGTCAGATTTTCGTTAAAATGTATAGTTTTAATGTTACAGTGCCTCAAAGATTTTCATACAAATCTTAAATTAATCCTAGCATTGAAACTGTATATTGTATCGAAAATCTGACTCCATACGAGCATAGATATTTGTTTCAAGATTGTTTCAGCAAAATTTCATTGACTTTAATTGGTTAGTATTGAAAATATCACCATAGTACGTTTGTATGGAGCGCGCTCCGAATTATATCCCCTTAATAGAATTAATGTAAACCAGTAAGGTAATACGTAGCAGTACGTAGCAAGGGTCGTTCTTTACGATATGATAAGGGTAATCCCCTAAGGAGTTTTAACATCGATGTGTACGTCAAACTTGTTTGAAATATTGAGGTCACTATCGGGGCTTTTTTAGTAGGTACGGGCAGCTTGGGAAATAAGATGGCTTATAATATTTTTTCATTTAAATAAATAAATATCGTGGACATTGTCACACAAATTATCTAGTAACATCAAAGTACAAGAATCTAGCCTGAGCTTGTATTATGATAACTAGAAAAAGATATAGAATATACAATAGATACAAACATACATGACTCGGGTGCAAAATATTAATTTTCATGATACAAATATTTGCCCCTTGCGGGATTTGAACTCGCGACACTTTGACGCGCGAACCGGCATAGCAGGCAGATCCACAACCGACAGAGCTGTCGGGCCGTCAATATGTATAGGACTTACGTGGTTTCAAAGAATTAGGTTAAAAAAAGGTTTAACTGTCATCATCACAGAGTATCAGTCTAAGTTCAGTTAAATATAGCACCAACCTGAAAAAAAAATACAAATACTAAATCTACCCAAGTTCAATAATTCAAAAAGCTTACTTAAGCGGACAAAGTCTAAAAAACAATTTCTAAAAAAACAAAAAAATTATATACATACATACATAGACACATATTTTCACGCCTGTTTCCCACTGGGGTAGGCAGAGACAACGGAACGCCACCTGCTACGATCCTGGCAAACCTCTCTAGCTTCCTCCACATTCATTAGTCCTTTCATTCATGCTCATCGGTTTCGGGTAGATCTGACCTGGCCCTTTTTTAAATAATAATATTATTTCAAAGAAATTTTTTTTAGAAAGATTATCCCAATTGCTATATTATTTCAAAGAAATATTTTTTTAGAAAGATTAAAGAGTTGTTTCATCTAATGTTGTCAGAAAAATTGCATTTAGTGAGAAACCCTCTTCATATCCGTGTTTTTTTATTATTAATGTAATTGATTTATTATTTATTTATTTTAACTGTTTACTGTGCACACGGAAAACTATATTACAACATGTTATTGAATAAACGCAAAACTAGAAAACAGTTTCTTTAGTGCAAAATCTAAGAAGGTTTTTAAATATTTTGAAAATATTTAACCTATATTAAATTAGTAACATTTTTTGAATTTTACTGATTTCGATGTCAACCCACCGCACGGGCACACTCACCCTAATTACTACCAAAACAAGATTCTACTCAAATGACATATCCAGGAACTTTATATCTACATAAAACGTCATACATTTAAATTAAAAAGTTGTCCGTTGACTTGAAGTGAAGTTGAAGTGAGTTAATATTCAACGCTCTCGCGCAGTATATCCGAACAATGCCGTTTCGCTGTTGTCTATATTAAAACTACAATACATGGATGCATAAACTCATAAAGTCATGATCTTGTTTATATTCAGGTCAAAAAATTTATATACTTAATTAGGTACCAACTACAGGGTGATATTGAAATGAGTTGACAAATTTTTAGGTGTGGTTCAGACCTTCTCACTAAACAACTTTTTCTATAGAAGCAAAGCTGAAATTTTGCTGAAAAAATAAAATAGGAAGATAGCGCATGGACCGCATAAATTGAGCTCCCGTTGCCTAATTTCCTTAGTCGCAATATGAGTAGCATTACATGATTGAGATACTTTTTTTTATTTCAGGCGGAATAAAGGTACCACAATGCCTTCGTGTTCTTTTACTCGTTGTACAAATTATTCAAAAAGAAAAAACAAATCACACGGCATTACTTTTCGAGTACGTACCTAATACAAGAACGTCACCTATCTTCCTATTTTAATTTAATCAAAGTTTACATACTAAACTGTAATACCTACTCGACTCAAACGTATGAACAGCTGTTTTTTCCAATGCCGGCTCCTGTGCTCGCTACATATTACCTACGTGAAAAATTTTCGGATTTCAGTTGTCGCCTTATAACTTCTAAACCATGAGTTTCTCAATATTCGTTGTTTTTGCCATACTCAAAGTACATTAAATTTGAAACAATTCAAGTTTAACCGCAGCTCTACAAGTTCAACAGTTTCCGAGATATCACTTCGTAAATTGGAATTTTTTTTGCAGATATGTAGGTACAATAAAAAGTTTTGCCTACCTACATATTGGGATATTGGGTAGATACAGAACGTAATTTTACGAGTGTGATTAAAAGCGCCACGCTTTTGTAAGTGACCGGTAGTTACATGACTTAATAATGTAGTATATATACTACTGTAAAAATCAGCTCTCAAAGTAATCACTACACTGAGAAAAAATGCTACGTGTACATAGCCCGTTGCAGCTTACGTACCACTTAGCTTACGACGCAATACTGATTACGTTCAGTATTTAAGTTGTCTCGTACTTCACAATGAACTTCAGTATGAAGTCTGATGTAACACTCGTAATCAGTGTCGCGTCGTAAGCTACGTGGTACGTAAGCTGCGACAGGCTACGTATAAGCTGCGACGGGCTACGTATACGTAGCATTTTTTTCTCAGTGTAGTGATTATTTTGAGAGCTGATTTTTACAGTAGTATACTATAGTATTAAGTCAGCGCTGTAAGAAATTCAATGCGAAAATAGGCGTAAAAATATTGTAGTTTACTACAGTACAAACTCATAGTAAGCCTACAGACTAGTTTTCGCTTATTATACTCTAGATAAACCACAACAAAAGCTAGCTATAAACGCATAATGTGCCTATACCGTTCGATACATCAAACATGTCCAGTCGAGAATTACTCCATGGGGAAAGCGGACACGGTGGTACATTGTAAGGAAAATTAAATTTGGCAATCGATTGAAGCGATCGTTGGTCACGTGAATTAATGTTGTGCACTCATGTAGGTCCTTAACACCTATACAGTAAAGTATAAAATTGATTGGATCTCAATGACATTATGTAGCCTAATTTGTAGCTGCTATTTTTTTTCGCACGGTTAAATTTAATGCAGAATGGCATACGAAGCGGTTTTGCTCATTCGATTCGACATACGAGTTGTCAAAAATGACATAAACATCCTTGAATTGAGGAATTTCCTCAGTTGAGTCGAGTAAGAGTGGAGGAAAGAAACGTCAAACTCAAGGTAGCTCGCGAACTCTTCGAAATACGTAAACGTCGCTGATGCATAGTTTTTCGTAAAATTATGGAATGTATTTATCGTCTTGCTATTCTTAACATTAAAAAAACACGATGTGTCGTAGTAAGATAGAAGTAAAACTTAACTTAACTTTAGATAAAGGTCTTCTTTGAGATGCTCTTAAAGCCCTCCCATAAAGCTCATAAGACCATCTGCCTCGTCTATCAGCTATCAATTGGTCTTTACATTTCAGGAAGCGGAAAACGTTAACTATCCGTTTCCTCGTTTCCGTATAAGTAAAGACTCATCAATTTTATAGTAATTTCAATTCCGTTTCCGTATAAGTAAAGACTCATCGATTCCAAATTTCAAAGCCCTCCCATAAAAAGTGTTTCACTTCAAAATTTATTACTACTAATGTTTTTACTCAACCTCAGTGAATCTCGAAATTATGACTGAGACTGAGAATTTTGAGGATGAGTAGAGGAATATTTTGACTGAGGTTGAGCATGGTTTGAGTCGAAGAAAAGTTCAAAGTAGCGACTTTAGAATACGGGTGTAAGCAACAGGTAATTTTGATTACGTCACAGATTACTAAATAATTATAGTAGTGCGTTTATGTATTTGTGTTTTTGATGTACACACGGCGACACATCAAGCTACTGAAAACCAAAAAAAGCTGGACGCGCGTAGATAGAGTAATGCATAACGTCGTGCGGCCAGCTTATATTGGTTTTGCGTAGCTTGATGTGTTGCCGTGTGTACTAGAAATCAAATAAATATCGACTTTAAAAACGTTGATGCTTTTTAAAGTAGGTATTTATTTGAGTTTGAATAGGTAATAAAATCACCAAATAGTTCTAGTTTTATAATTTCCAGATTTATTCCAGATCATCATATCTAGCCACTGCAGGGCATAAGCCATAAGCCTCCTCCCCATTTTACCATCCATTTTGGGTCTTGGACCTTGGTACTATTATATTCGAGGTGTTTTATAGTAATATTAGGAATGAGTAGCCGTTCCGTGCCGAAGCCGTGGTGGTCCAGGGCCGAGTAACCTTGCCTGCCGTGCAGGAGGCGATGGTTCGATCCCCGTCCAGGCCGACTCGTACCAATAAGTATTTCGGTATTTATGTACAATTTGTAACACCACTGGCTTTTTGGTGAAGGGTAACATCGTGAGCAAACCTGCAGGCTTCAATTTCGAGGCATGTATTGTACCTACTGCCCAATACAAGTGGCGACGGTCTCACTCCCCGTTACACTGGACAGAGTTTCGGTACTAATAAATATCTCTGACTAGCCCCTCGGGGAATATAGTCGGAAGCATATTAGGAATTAGTGAATAATAGAGAAAAGAGTGAAGAGAGATAGGATTTATCCATTTAAATATCACTGACAATTTTCCTCACAGCTTTTCATAATAGTAATGTCGAACTCCTTTGAAAACATAAAAAAGAAAAACCCATTAGCATAGAACAGTGTAATATTCACCATCAAAGTCTCGTACACACGAGGTGTGACTTTTTTCAATAAGAGCATTTTCATTAGGAGATGCATTTTAACACACTCGTCGCGTGTACCTCCTCCTAATAATGTTTCTCGAATGATTTTCACTATTATCTACTTGTGTTTTCTCGATTCTTAAAGTATAGCCACAGAATAAATACTAGTACTACCCGTACAGAAGAATCACTTCGAAAACAGATTATAATAAATAGCGACTCTCTCCGCACGGCAATAAGGTGTAAAGTTATTAGCAACTGTCCTATATATCGTACAATTCGCGAATAACCTACTAACCGTTACAACAGCACCCTTGCAAACAAAAATGAACCGAGTCATTGGACATGAAAGCTTCCTTTACATAGTCTTCCTCTTTTATTCTTTCACGTGCTGGCAGCGTGACATCGCTAGGGATTTCAAGTCTCGCATTGACTACTCACAAAATGGTGGCAAGTCTAATGATATTTGACCACGAAGTATACACGGTATACATAACCTATTGCCATTCACCCCTCGGTGGGGATCGGCTGTCAAGCGTACTTGAGCTGTGGAGTGAGACAGGCCTGGTATAGCATACAATACAATTAAATAGGCTACTTATAACTGTATACATAATAATAACCTAAGAATAGATCAAGCGTTATGTTGTAGAGTTTTTGGCCGCACTTTTTCTACAGCGACAACACGTTCTGACAAGGTTCGGACACGGTAGATATTGCAGTTTAGTATGGGACAGCAGATATTTTTTTTTGTTCTCACATGTTTGCTTCTATAGTAAAAGTTGTTAAGTTTGATGGGTAGAGTGGTTTAAAGTACAAATACATTGTTTTGACTTTGAATACTGTTGTAGGTACAATAAAAGAAAAGATACAAAATATTAATTTTATAAAGCAAACGAAAGGGGTACAAATGGCGCTCTTTTCAAAGCCCAGTCATAAGAATTAAAAATATGTATTTCCAAATGGAAATGAACATTTTCCAGACACATTTTATGGTCTAGCCTTGTCCATTCTCCTGCTTGGCAAATGTTTTGTGGGTTATTCTAATTCTAAAAACAAATTATATTTCATAGACTTATTCGCAATTAATTCATAAAACCACTAGTAGGGGTAACTGAAGACCTCTGTTCTGTACATTTTTGCCTCTTTTACTTTGTTTTTAGTCCACTCTGTCCACGTAGCCTGTACAAACAAACAGGGTGTGCTAGGAAAAAGGATTAAATCGATCCAATTTGGAGCGATACTGGTGTACGGTGCAGATTTTTCTCCGTCTCTGTGTATATGCATGTACGTTAGCAGCGTTTGCAAAGTTGAATGTTTTTCTAGGATAGAATTGAAAAGAAAGGTAGGTACGTTCGGTAAATTGCGTTTTGAAACTGAAATAACGTTAGGTTTGTAGAATAATCTGTGGGTGAGTGGCGCTGCAAGTCTGGCGGAGTACGGATGCGTGCGTATCGGCGCGTTGGGCTTGCACGTGGCTTCGCCATTTTGTGAACTCTTTTGTGTTTTAACCTTAAAACAATCACTTGAGATTATAAACTACTTACATTGGCAAAACTGCCACACTAGACTTAATTAATACTACTGATCATTTTCCTACGTACGAGTATACTCTCCACATAACGAGACATTGGCTGAATTGTGATAAATTTAATTGAATAATCTGTGGGTGACTGTTTTGACATACACAAACAATCACACATCTTCTTCTTATGAGCAGCAAGCCCTGGTGTCAGAGTTTTTGCAGACAGCCTAACGGCCTCTGACGTGGTTTTTATGTAACGACTACTAAAACCAGAGATAGTAGCCAGAAATAACGGTTTAACATGCAATCCGAAGCACGGAATCATCTTTCTTTTCAGACAATCAGGTGATTCAGCCTGCATTATCCTAGCCAACTGGGGAAAAACGCACAAAGTGACATATCACTAGGTGTCCCCCGTGGGAATCGAACCCACGACCTCTGTGTCAAGAGCCCAATGCTCTTAACCACGGAGGCAGTTCACACATAAACAACACATTTTCGCGTCTGTTCCCAGAGGGGGTCTTCAGAGATATTCTAATTTGTTTCTATTCTATTCTAATCTTAAAATCGTGGCCCCATTGTGATGACGATGATTTTGCCAATGTCTGGTTTAAATAGCAACTGTGCTTGACATTCGGGTGATCTCTAGGATTGTTTTTGAACAGAAACACACTTGAGCTAAGGTACCACAAATAAAATGGAGGGAGCCACGTGGCCACCTCACCCGCGCGCATAACATGTCCACAGACGAACCCTTTAGACACGCGACCCTTCTATATTTTAATTTTTCACTTTCAATTCAATTCAACACTCATTCACATTCATTTCACTTTATTAAACCTATACAGAGACACATTATTGATACAAAATTATTGAGCAGATTTTAAATATTCATTTAAGGACCTTTTATACAGGGTCTTTCTTAATATGCTGATACTTTTTTAAGGGGATGATCAGAACATCAAACTGAAAACTTTCTTTATGGTACCAACATCGAAATCGCGAAATAAAATCAGCTGTCCCATACATTTGGCTCGAGTCGGTTTGCGATTTCGTATGGAGCAGCTGATCTCTTTTCGCAATTTTAATGTTGGTCCCATAGAGAAAATTGTTCAGTTTGATGGTCTGATCATCCCTTTAAAAAAGTGTCGGCATACTAAGAAGGACCCTGTATATGAAAGGTCCTTAAATGTACCCAAAGATACTCTGAAACCATAGAACCCATACCCAACCATAGAAAAATTCTCACTTTTATAAAGTACGAATCGGCCCATCCATTTTCTATGGGAGGTCCAAAAATGTGTCTTATTTTTCGACCCAAGAATAAAATGATTAAACGTCATTAATATTTTTTGATATTTTCGGGAAAGTCCCTCGTTCAGTGCCACCCTTTATAATCAGGTAAACGAAGCTGGAGATGAAGATTGTTTTACTAGAGTTATTCTTATGAATTGGCTCCATGTAGACCGACTGGAAAGTTAGCTAGCTGTAAAGAATTGTGAAGCGAACACTTATGATTCACTGCCTAATGGATTGGAAAACAAAGAGAACATCAAATGTAAAATAAAAATAGTACCTAAAGTTGCTTGAATAAGTAGCTATAGTTTATGCTCATGACTTTATTCAACAAGACAGAGTTATTCTAAATTTTGCATATACAGAGTACCTATCTCACAAGCAGCACAGAAAAAAAAGCTGGCAGTGCTCAAACTTTTATTGAAGTCGGTGCCAAGCCAAGTGGAAGTCATAGTTTCAGTACAATTTTAGGTTCCTCTTTTGTTTTTGTAATTTTAAATTTTGTTGTGCTTTTGCGGTAGAGTCTTCAACTCCATGAATGATCTCTGGAATTGACCTAGGTACTTAGATTTTCTCTTAAAATATCTAGTATTTTTCTTAACTGACTAAATAGTTGGTTTCCAAAATTCATATTCAATACAGATGTCATCAATAGATCCTATATTAAACATGCTGTCAAATACCTTATTCCATCTACAACTACGACATGAAAAATGCTATGTAGATAGTATATTTTGTGGAAATGGTCATAGGATACCATTTTTAATCCCAAAAACCAAAACAATTTCATGCAAGCAACACGCACTGCTTTCGAACTTGCTTATGAAGCGCTAAAGAAGAAATAGGGGCGCGTAATGCTTATAAAGTCCACCAAAAAGCTAACAAAGACACGCACGAAAGAAGGACGAACATTCCGACCGCCACGGTAAATTTTCGTGTTTCAAGGAGGATTTGCATCCATATTGGTTCTAAATCCAAGTAAGATTAAAATAATTTTTTTCCCATTAAACTTACATGAGAACAATTTTAAGATACTAAGAAAATCGATCGATATACAATCGTTCTAAAATACTAATAGTCTAGGAAAAATAAGGTTTGAGATTGCATTAAAGACACTTTAGTAAATTGTGTTTGAAATAATAATACTGGTAGTTTATAACACTTTTGTCGAGATTTCGTGGTTATAATGGCTCAGGAACCTGAGAAATACCTTAAAATCGATATTAATGTACAAATGGCAAGCTTATTTCGAAAGATATTTCTTCTAGCATACTAGCAAAAGAGACAGTTAATTATCACAAGGCAAATTTAATGTGTACAAACAAACAGTAAATAATTTAGTTTTGAGGTTATAATTTTTGAAGACTTACAAAATATTAAATATCTACTCAAATTTACGATATTAACCGGGGATTATTATTGTTACAAGTAAAACGTATTGAATGAAGCCATTCTGTATGAAATCACCAGTTTTCCATTTTTTGTTTATACCTAAATTTAATGTATTGTAAATGTCTTAATTATTCAATAATAAACAATAAAAAATGGGGGATTATTGAGAATTTATGCTTTTCAGGTATTTATCTACTATAATTCCAAATTATCACCAAAAGTATAATGCAACCTTCACCATACAAAAATCCGTAGATTTCCCCGACTATAAACAATAACATCTTATTATATTAAGTTATGTGGTAGACAACGACGGACAAACGACGCAACGCATTCTAAAATGATGTACTGGTTCATAACTTTAAGAGGATATAATTCGGAGCGCGCTCCATACAAACGTACTATGGTGATATTTTCAATACTAACCAATTAAAGTCAATAAAATTTTGCAGAAACAATCTAGAAACAAATCTCTATGCTTGTATGGAGTCAGATTTTCGTTAAAATGTATAGTTTTAAAGTTACAGTGCCTCAAAGATTTCCATACAAATTTTAATTTAATCCTAGCATTGAAACTGTAAATTATAACGAAAATCAGACTCCATACAAGCATAGAGATCTGTTTCTAGATTGTTTCTGCAAAATTAAATTGACTTTAATTGGTTAGTATTGAAAATATCACCATAGTACGTTTGTATGGAGCGCGCTCCGAATTATATCCCCTTAACATATCGAACATACTCGTACACAGAAGTGCTCATATATCTATCTTAACTTAACAGGAAACTAATATCCGGCAATACTCACTTTGGTGAACAATTAAAAGTAGTTTGGAGTAAAGCTGCTGTCGTCTACACTCGCGAACATTTCCTGACGGCACTTTCATATCAAACCTCGTGTGTTGGCTTTAATATTAAAAGGAACGAAGTATGTTTAATATAAAGAAAGTTTAGATAACAAATCATAATATTATTTTATTTTTGGAAAATAAAAATCTAAATAGGTAACTAACTATACAACGTGATAATGAATAAGCGCAAAACCTCATACACCCCAACTCATTTATATCAAAATAATTAGATTGAAACAATAATTTCATTATTTTGACAGTTAAAGTTATTCGCATTTTAAGTTTTCAGGCAAATGATTTGTTATCATTTCAGCAATAAATGAAAGCGCTAGCGTGCTCGTGGATACATTTTAAGAAAAAAATCAGCTGTCCCTTACATTCGGATTTTTTGTTGCGATTTCGATGTTGGTGTCATAGAGAAAGTTGTTCAGTTTATCGGTCCGATCATCCCGTTAGCGTGAAAGCTTTTTTTTAAAGTGTGGTTCATCCAATTAATATTATACGAAAGTTTGGGACGATAACTGGATGTATTTTTTAGGTACTTTTGCCTCAATCACGCATAAACGGTTGAACTAATTAGGATGAAATTTGACACGCAGAGAGAATTCATATATTTTTATTCAAGTCGAAGTAGACTAAGTCGCAAGGAAAGCTAGTTTAATGATTTAAAATTAAAACAACAACGCTTATTTCCACAGGAAATAAAAATTACAGCCTTTTACCTGCAAGCTTGCAGCAACAAACGGTTTTATTTCTTTCTTCCCCTTTACACATGTGTTTTCTAGTAGATATGGCCTTTTGTTGTTACAATTTACGATGTCTTCCCGAGTGGACCCTAGTCCTAACTTGTACGATAACCAAGGGGAGCAATATACGACCACCTATCTATGAGTGTAGCTATTGTAGGGTAGTACCTACACTGAGAAAATGCTACGTATACGTAGCCCGTCGCAGCTTATGTACCACGTAGCTTACGACGCGATACTGATTACGAGTGTTGCATCAGTATTTAAGTGGTCTCATACTGACAAGTTTTTTTTTGGAGGGCTGAATCGAAAACCATTTCGAGATAATTGTCTCAATAATAATATTTTGATGAAAGGATTACAAATATTATAAAAGTTTGTAAGTGTGGATGGATGTTTGTTACTCTTTTACGTAAAAACTACTGAATGTATTTTAATGAAATTTGGCACACAGATAGATTATGATCTGGATTAACACATAGGATACTTTTTTAAGGTCTACGCAGACGGAGTCGCGAGCAACAGCTAGTTAGTAAAATTACGTCGAACTCCTTGGTAAACTTAAAATCAACATAAATAACTGGCCATTAAGAAAAAAAAATACATACACAATATCAGAATTTGACATTTTATGTTGCCGTTTCTGTTTCCAGCATAGAGTTAGAAAGAGAAGGCAAGACTTTTTTTTAGGAAATCAATAGTTTTTCTCCATGGATTACATATTACAGATCAAAGTAATTTAAAAATTAAATGGGTATGATTAAGGTTGTACGGCGAAAAATTAAAAAAAAAAACTTACATAGGTTTTTAGAGGACCTTTCAAAATACATTAAAAAAACATCACATTCATTGCTAGGCTGCATCAGAGCTGTGCTATTAAGGTACAAATAACTTCTAAGGTTGTATGGGAAAAATCGATTTTAGCACTAAGATCGCCTTGGTTTGTATCTTCAGTATTTTTATGCTGAGTATGTTATGTTATGCTGAGTAGGTAATATGTTTCTATTGACTGATTGTAAATGAGTTTATTCTTAAAGGCTTTGGTTATTTTTTCATGAACCTTTAGAGTCAAATATGTCAGCTCCGATGCGAGGTAGGCCATAAGTGTTTATTACAATACGTTCATTTTTTATAGTACTATATTTATACAATACTTTGATTGAAGGCCGCGACTGTTCAAAAAATGACAGTACATACTCATACTCATTTATAATATTGATATACTCGATGAATCACAATAAACATTAAATTGGTTACTTAAAATTATGTCTTCCATCCGTAAAAAAATATAAAATAAAGATTTTAAACAATTTGCTATACCAAATTGGAGAAATGTAAGCAAGTGAAAAGGAATAACTTTTCATTGGTAACTGTGTACTTATACACAGTCGTGGGTAATAGGCAGCTATGTTTTTTAGCTTCCATCGATACAAAACTCCCTATATCTCTCTATCCCTATTTGACGATTTATATAAGGACCTCGCCGTAGCATTTCCCCTCTGCCAACGTACAAGATCAAAAAATCTTACACATTTACATAATTTTATACCGTATCACTAAACGCAACAGCCTATAATTACAGAACAATAATTTCTAACTTATCGGGGGTTCACACGAAACTGTTTTTCATGATTTTTAACATTCAAAATTAGAATATAACTAATAGAATAAAATTCAAAGTTGCGTATCTCATTCTAAAGGTACTGTGACATCAAAGCTGTGAGGAAACTTCAATTCGAATCTGAAAGTCAGATTCCGCATTCAAAAATTCTATCAGTCTGGAAGCATGTCAATCAGACGATTTTTGGATGCAGAGGATGGGATGCATAATCATCAAAGCATCACCTTTATTATGCTTACGTACAATACATACGTACATAGGCTAAGGGCCTGTGTAGTTTCACATAATATTCTATGTGAAAGATATGTCAAAATATCTGTCGGATAAGCTAACAAGAAATTACTAAGAAGTGGTGAAACAGGCCCTAAAACTTTAGAACCATAATAGTATTGTTGCAATTTTTACATATGATTTGCTAACAAATAATTAAAAATGACAATTTTTTAAAATAAAATACCTTTTTTTTACGATGTCACTTGAAACACCAAAAAAACTTCTTGGTAAACTTAAAATAACTGGCTATTATGAAAAAAAATTGTGCAAAATGTCAGAATTTGACATTTGATGTTGCCGTTTCCGTATCCAGCATAGAGTTAGAAAGAGAAGGCAAATTATATATTTTTTTAAATTATGCAAAGGTTTTTCTCTGTGGAGTTCAAATGATTTTCTCGCAACCACTTTTGCGTTTATAGATTACAATTTAATTTTAAAATTAAAAGATAACCTCTTAAACGGGTCTTTTTTATACTACCGAATGTTATGTACGGCGTCATAAAAAATTTGGTAATAATAGTTTACATAAACATACTACTAAAATTTTATATTACAACGATATATTTTGTCGTACAAACGAGATTTTTTGAATTTTATGATGGATATTTTTGTTTAAATTTGATTTAGTGGAAAGATCGTTTTTTTGTATCGCTAACTGCGCTATTTGTAATTACTTCGAGCTGTCATAATATTACTTAGAGTTTCTATTTGATAACACAAAACTACTTTATTTGGGGCTATTTTTGCAATTGGATTATATTTCGGATATCTGGATGTTATTCGTCTGGAAAAGCTATCACATGCATATCACAATTTACCCGAACGGCCCATACAAGGACGTATGTTGTCATTTATATTGATAAACTCGATGAATCGCAAAAAATATGAAATTAGTTTCTTAAAATGATGTCTACTATCCATAAAAAATATATAAAATTAATACTAAAAAATAAATTGACATACCGAATTGTTTAGAATAAAAAAAAACGATTGAATGCTAAGAGGCTCGGTTAATGAATTATTATTTCAAATATTTTACAAAAGACAGTTTAAAACTAAAAAGAAATATTATATCTCGACCTTTATCCTCAACGTGTCTTCAATACGGAAAAGAATCACTTCCCAAAAATAATGAGTTACAGGCAGCCCATAAAAGAATTCGATTTAAAAAATAACATTCGAAATTCGAATCACGAGCGGGCGCGTTCGTAATCCCGACCCCTCTTCACTGCCGACACCTCACTCCGGTCTTCGAACGCACTTTCACTTGGTTTCTTATTGGCTCACTTGTCACAGAACGAACGCACCCTCACAATTTTCAACTGTTATTCGAACGTTTGTCGAACACCCGTTTGATTTTTTTTCACAAGGCCTTTAGGATAGACTGCAGATAGAACATTTATTTTTAGATTGTTAGACGAATTGTCTTTGAGAACAAGAATATTACATATATCATAGCATATGCTCACGAGAATGTTCCCCGAGGGGGTCAGAGATATTCTGAAAACTCAGAACATTCATGGTTCATTAGTAGTACCTACCGATACTTTTTTCCAGTGTGCCTGGGAGTGTCGCCACTAAAATATAATTTGAAGATCTAATATGGATTAAATCAATGATTTTTTTCAGAAACAATCCAGAAACTAATCTCTATGTCGAACCCCTCCCCCCCAAAACTCACGAAATTTTTCAAAATCTGTATTTTTATTGTAAATGCCTGTTAGCCTGTGCTTGATTGCGTTGGATTTATTTAAAATACGTATATATATATATATGAAGATGTTTATACATATATATATATATATATTTCAGCGGAGAAACATCTTTTACTTAATTAAACCCACATTTTTATCGCAATTTTCCACTGAACAAGACCTCCTCTCCCCCCACGTAAGGTTGGTTAAGATTCTTCTCGACCCCTTCCCCCCCTAAACACCTCACGTAATTAATGGACGCCCCCTAACATACAAGCAGATTTTTAAAGTTACAGTGCCTCAAAGATTTCCATACAAATCTTAATTTAATCCTAGCATTGAAACTGTATATTTTATCGAAAATCTGACAACATACAATCATAGAGATTAGTTTCTAGATTGTTTCTGAAAAATTTCATTGACTTAAGTGGCGTATTGAAAATATAGCCAGACTTATTTTATATGGAGCGCGCTCAAAATTATGTCCTCAACTAATCATTAACAAAAGTTTCTGAAAGCTATTAAAACAAAGTAAACTACCGTAAAGGAGTTACCGGTAAAATCGGTAAATTTTCCGGTATAATCAGATTACTGGAGCACAGATGACGGCGAACGGTTCCGATTTGCATGCGTAATGTTGCTAAGTGCACTTTTAGACGCCATTTTGTGTTTCATTTGAGAGTTTTATAAAATTTTCTAGATGTGGTATGTATCTGAAAATTGTAATTTTTTAAGTAATTCTGTAGTTACGTCACGAAATTCGTATGGCAGAAATTAGTTCTCGACGTAATCACTAAGGCATGCAATGCCCCTTTTTTTCCTTGACACAAACTAGGGCGTTCTTTTTTCTTAAACATTTCCCCGACTTTTCCTTAACAACAACCCACCAAAGTTTCATCGCAATCGGACAAACGGTTTAGGAACACAAGGGGGAAACAAACATAGATTTAAAAGTAGAAATATTTAAAGGGGTGGTTTACTTTGACCACAGAACATATAAAGAGAGGTTAGAAAGGCAAAGTAGCGCTTATGCTTCGGAGACGGCTGTCGCCACTTGTTTTCCCGCTCACGCTGCTACTCATGCCCTCTCGCTCGCACCACGCCGCGCACCATAGAACATATAAGAGCGTTGCTCATATCCTTGGCACGCCTGTCCCCTCACAACGCCTTTCTAACCCCTCTTTATATGTTCTGTGGTTTAGACAACAACAACAACTTTCACTATGGAGACAAAGTCGAAAATAAATTTAAAAAATCTGTAGTACATTTGAGTACTGCACTTTTGTATAAAACAGCTGATTTTCTTTATTTTTCTCGATGTTGTGTAAACCACCCCGTTAAATATTTCAAGGGTGTTTTTATAAGTCCCACTGCACGGCACAAGCCTATCCCCCATTGAAGGTGTATGGGCCCACCACGTGGTTCAGACCATCAAACTGAACAGAGTTCACTACCGGACTAAAAACGTAACCTAAACGTAAACCTACGAGACTACGACAATTGTCTACGGCGTAGCACTACGGGCTACGCAACCTAGTTAAGTAGAGTACGGCAAAACCTGAAGTCTTTTAGGTAACCAAAGGGTGCAAAGTTGGATAACAGCGAAAAGGGCGCGATAACAATTACCCAATCGTGGCAAGGGAATGAAGGTGACACATCCTGATTGGTCAATATAATTTCGCGGTTTATTAAAAAATTTCAACTGCGCAGGTACATCGAGGGAACTTATAAATCTGGTACTACTGTACAGCCTTATCTTCACTACAGAATACTAGTACTAAAGTATTGAAGTTTCACTTCCATACAACGCGCACTAAAGTTAATAAAAACATTTACGAAAAAAGTAATTTTGGGAATTTTCCCTATACCACAAACTAGGTTTTTTCAACGTTTTTTTCGCTATATCGTAAAAACGGTAATATAAACAAGAGTCAAACTCACAATACAACTAAATACATATTTATTAAAACTGTACCTACAATAATCATTTATACTAATTTTTAACTGGCCAAGTGCTAGTCGGTCTCGCGCAAAGGGTCACGGAAAAAACAAAATTGTTGTTAAGTTAATATATTGTGTGGTGGTACGGAACCTTCGGTGCGCAAGTAGTCCGACTCGCACTTGGCCGGTTTTATTTAATTGCCACTTCCATAATATCTATAATAGTCATTGCGTCTCCCGCTCTAAGGGTCATTATGCCGCGAACGTGTGGATAATGTCTGCTCCTGAGCTCGAGAGCTCCCGGCGCGGCGCTCGTTCTACACAATTTTATAGCTGCCACTTTAATTCTGTTTCATTTTGTCAGTTTTGATATATTTTATTGTTAATTACTCCCTTATTATTAGTGATACCCTTTGATTAAATTATAACAGGAAGATAGGTGACTGGCCTACAGCGTATGGACCGCATAAATTGAACCCCCGTCGCCTAATTTCCTTAGTTGCAATACGAGCGGCATTGCGTGATTCGGTTACTTTTGTTATTGTAGACGGAATAAAGGTACTACAATGCCTTCGTGTGTTTTTACTCGTTGTACAAATCATTCAAAAAGAAAAAACAAATCACATGGCATTACTTTTCACTCATAAGATACGTGAATAGCAGGTCCATTTTTCGAGTATGTCATGCAAGAACGACACCTATCTTCCTATTTTAATTTAATCAAAGGTGATACAATAATGACATACAACTTATTACCTTCCTTGAATCCCACAATTACATAGCTAATGCTTAGTGTAGGTACTAGTTAGGTAGTTAGGTAGTTCAGATCTGGAAAATCAACCTCTAATGTTGTGCACAAATATATAGATACTGTGGTTAGAAGTTTGAATTACAAGTAACAATGCTTAGTTAAGTAGCTTAGTAATACCTACCTAACCAAATTTTTTTGGCGAATATAAAATAAGATTAGTCTAGGTATCGCATATGAGATGCTGTGATAATGAATCTATTTAATTCACTTAGTCCATATTTTATAATAATTTCACTGAATGAAGTCCATATGGATCAGTTAAATATGAAGTCACGCTTTATTTCTTACTAAGGTGGCAGTTTTTAAGGCGACGAAAAAAACACCTATTCAAAATAAAACTGCAAACCTACTCGACCCAAATGTATGATACACTTTTATTCGCGATTTCGATATTCGTCCCATTGAGAAATTTATTCAACGTCATAGTCTTATCATCCCCTTAAAAACCGGCAGCATATGCCCTACATTAAATGCCTCAAGTAAAACCCATCATTTTCTTATCAAAATTAACCTCTGTTTACCTTTCCAAATTATTAAACTAAACGCCCCTCGAGTAACATAACCGTAAAGCCTCTTATGATTAGAAACATCATCATTTGCCCCTCGCCCCCTCCCCTCTCCCCCAAAACACCTAAAAAAAAACCACTGCAAGTAATACCATAGATCACAATGCATAAAAGGCCCCCTCAGATTGCACGGGTCATAACAGATAAACGCCGGTTGTAATTTTTGGCTCCCCCAAAAGTATAAGTCCCTTGTGAGAGACAAAAGACCCTTTAGACTGTCTACAAAACAAGTCACGTGAAAAAAGCTGTATGCCATCGCTTTAAACTCGAAAATAGCTTGTTTCAAATACCTTTGTCTGAAAGTCGGACTAGAGTACGTGGTGGCGTGCCTGCAGTAAATTGTTGAAGAAAATGTCTTGAGTAGAAAAGTTGTTGATAGAGATGGAACTTTTTTCCAATATTGGATTGCTGCCGTTTTTATGATGATGAAATTATTTTCATTCTGGACTGGTCTTCGCTTTTTTGAAAGTCACACGTTCAAATCAGCAAAAGGAAATTTCAAAATTATTGTGCATAATTTGATCATGATTTTGAAAGTGTGAGATTCAAAAAACACTTCTAGGCTCGATTTTTAAAACTGCTTTTTTTAGACAATCAATGGACGAATAAAACAACAGCTGTCCCGTACACTTGGGTCGTGTAGCCATTGACATTTTCTATGGAACAACTAATTTATTTCAGCAATTTCAAGTCCAGTAGTAAAAGTGGTTTAGTTTGATGGTCTGTAGCGCCCCCTAAAGTATATTGCATTTAAGTTTGCACCCTGTATATTGATCCTAACTCACCCTGGCTCTTTTTTAATATGCCGACTATTCTCTTACGAGACTAACATCGAAATCGAAAAAAAAACATCTGTATGAACATTCGGGTCGAGTTGGTATTAAGTTTTGTATGGAATAGCTAATATTTTATTGCGATTTCGAAAAGTCTCTTAGGTATAGAAAGTTGTTTAGTTTGATAGTCTGATCGTTTCCTTAAAAACCATCAACATATTAAACGACAAAGGCAGTAAAAAATAACGAACTAGGTGATTTTATAAACTCTTTCGAAATTTTCAGGATTGGTTCAGCCCGTTAAACTGAGCAACTTTCACTATGGAGCGAAAAAAGTCAGCTTTTTCATAGAAAACTGCAGATTTTTGTATTTTATCCATGTTGTCTCTATAGTGAAAATTGTTCAGTTTGATGGACAGCAGATTTTTTTTGTCGTCCTTTATCCACAGTGAAAGTTGTTCAGTTGGACTATTTATGTGTTTTAAATATATCCTAACACAATACATTGTTCAAAAGATCTTTTATAAATACAACAGTTTTTAACCCTTTTTGTACATTCCATTAAACTTTAGACTCAACCCATTAACGAATGTTTCTGAACTTAAGTAATGTTCTCTTTTAAGTGTTAAAACCGGAGGGTAGCAGAATTATCACATTTTATAGTAGGTTTTAGCTCCAATCTCATTTTCTATGCAAATCCTTTAAGCTTGCGGAGGTTTTAGCTAACACGAAAGTTGATTTATTGGGAAAAAGGCAAACAGTTTGGGCTAATTGAAAGTCAACTGGATTCTTTAATGGATTCGTTTGAAATATAGTAGTGGATATAAGGTTACGTAATCTCAGCAATAGCTGATAGTGCAGTACGGTGCTATTTTAAGCTATAGTGTGATCACTAAGATAAGGTATAGGTACATGACGTTTTTTTTAGTCTTAGGTGGCGAAAATGTATGGATTTTGACATACGGGAGTTCGAACTATGACTTAAAAATCGTCTCTGAATCTCGGCCTAAGTGTGATGATTTCCTTTGAGCCAGTGTGCATTCCGTGATGCTGAGGGCGTTTTTTTGCAGATCTCTAACTGTTTATTTTTAAGGTTTTGACGAAGGTTTGCTGATTACTGGCTTTTGTATCTTAACTAGGTATTATAAAACTGTAACAGAAGTGGGTCTGTACATTGAAAAGATGACGATATGGGTTTTAGGTGTCCCGGACTCCAAATCAACCTTTTTAGAATTTTTGTCTGCCTGTTTTTCTGTTTGTGTCTTTGTTTGTGCGAGCAGCACGCGAAATCTACTGAACAGATTTTTATGAAACTTTTTTGTTAGCTTATGAGGAAGTCGCGGGTTAACTTTAGTTTTTAATAATTGGAAAAACTATAACAAGTATCGAAATGACGACGAAAAATAAATGCGTGTGTGTGTATGTTGGGGGGTGTGTATATGTGAGAGAGAGAGAGAGAGAGAGAGAGAGAGAGAGAGAGAGAGAAAGAAAGAGTAAAAATAAGTAGGTAAGTAGGTACCTATATTTATTGACTTCAGGTGCGTGTCAAGTCAAACTTACATACAAATATTGCTTTATTAACAAATTGTATGCTTAAATGGAATGTCATATTTACTTTATTATGCTCCATTCAAAATAGCTTGAATTACAGAAAGAGTGATTTAAAACACTTACTTTCACTTATTCTTAGAAAAGTTTAGATTCAGAGGTTGTCGAAGATTATATCGGATTCTATCCGACACTAACTATCTATATATATACATAGTATTTGCTTATCAGAATTTTCCAGAAAGCTAAATAGGAATCGGAAAATCGTTTCGTCCTTATATAGAATGAAGTATAGGTAATACTTAGGGGGCGTCCATTAATGACGTGAGGTGATTTTTAGATATTTCGACCTCCCCTCCCCCCTTGGTGAGATTTCGTGAGATTTAGCTCGACACCCTCCCCGCCCCCTCAAAATCTCATGTGATATTTATCAAAATGCCTATTTTTAGTGTAAATGCGTTAATCTGTGCTTGATTGCGTTGAAATTTTAAATTTTCAGTGTCGAAACATATTTTACTTAATTAAACTTTTCTCGCAATTTTACTTTGTACCTTGCTGAAAAAAATTACGTGATATTTACCGAGACCCCCCCTCTCCCCCACGTGAGATTCGGTGAGATTTGGCACGACCCCCTCCTCCCCCTAAACAACTCACGTAATTAATGGCCCCCTTACTAGAATCTAGTATCCTAGTACGAACAATCAAGCACAGAGTACTATAACTATAAAATCAAGTTAGGTTCCTGGAGTCGCTATTCTAGTTATGACATAAACTAGTAACAGCTGGGTCGTCTTATTGAGTTTGAAACTCAATATTGACTGTCTATTGATAAAACAATTCGCCTATACAAGGTGTTACAAAAATACAAATAAACATTTAAGGAGATGGGTTAGACCACAGAACATTATAAAAGGGGTTAGAAGTGCAAAGTAGGCGTGGAACGTGTCGCCACAGGTCATGCAATGATTTGCATAACACCATAAGGCGCGCAGCGTGGTGCGGACGAGAGGGCATGAGTAATTGTAGCAGCGTGAGCGGGAAGACAAGTGGCGACAGCCGTCTCCGAAACAAAAGCGCTACTTTGCAATTCTAACCCCTCTTATAATGTTCTGTGGGTTAGACCATCAAACTGAACAACTTTCACTATGGGACCAATATCGAAATCGCGAAAAAAAAATCTGATGCTCCATACTAAACTCAAAATCTACTCAAGCTTAATGTATGGGACGGCAGATTTTTTATTCGCGATTTCGATATTGGTCCCATAGTAAAAGTTGTTCAGTTTAATGGTCTAAACAACCCCCTTAAAAGTTTGAAATGTTTATTTTTACTTTTGTAACTCCCAGTATTGACCTCGAATGTATTGAAAAACCTTTTATAGTAACGTAAATGTATTAGTTTACGTTTATACACAAAGCTTACATCAGCTACTCCATGAACTCTTCAACGAATACTAGCCCTTCGAGTTTGATCTCGCTTGGTTTGCTTTGACGAATCCCATACATTATACATGGTATTGTGGATCTCATGATGTAGCCAGGAAAGGGATAATAGAACTCTACAACGGCTTCTAGTAAATCCCTCGAGTTTGGGCTCGTTTAGTTTGTTTTGACGAGTCCAATGCAAGATACATTGTGTCGTGGATCTCATGATGGAGCCTAGAGCTGGATGGGCGGAACTCTTCAACGGCTAGTAGTAAACCCCTCGATTTTGGGTTCGTTTGGTTTGATTTAACGATCCCAATACACCAAATCAATCCACTTTTAACCTTACTTTTACCCTAGAATACTTAAATAGACAGATTTGAAAGCTTTTAGCCCAGTTATTATGACGTTTTGCTAGTAAATATTCTCTTGCACTTGGAAACCATATTTCCTAGATTTCCTACAAATGTTTTGGTGTCACCATCATCTGCCAACCACTGCAGGATAAAAGGAATTTGTCCTGCATCAGCACGCGACCAAGAAAGGAAGACATTTTTTGGTCGCGCGCTAATAGTCAAAGAGTATGTAACTCACTACGTTATATTATAAGAGTCGGGACTTCTATACTAAAAACTGGTCGTGACTGATATCCACAATGTTTGAAACGTGCACTTACGTTTAAAGGAATTTAATGGCGTCAATGCAAGTTTCATTAACATTTTTTGGTAAGAGAGTTGCTCGTGCATGCTAATTGCTTTTAAATTTTTTTGTTCTTTCTATAGCTCTTACGGTAGTAATTATAGTACTCTGCGATAGGCATTATCAATTATTATTTGCCATTTTAATGGCACATTACATGCAATGCATAGTTTTATTCTGATCGATGGTCAACTATGTACGACGTAGCATAATTGTAGCGTTACTGCTACGAGAATGAAACTCGTTACGAAAATGCTACGAAATAATTATGTTCTATCGAGTGTGTTTCGTATGATCTCGTTATACCATGAAAGCAATATAGCCTGCATGGTATAATGGTTAAGAGCATTGGGCTCTTGATACGGAGGACGTGGCCTCGATTCCCACGGGGGACACCTAATGATATGTCAGTTTTTGCGTTTTTCCCCAGTTGGCTAGGACATTGCAGACTGAATCACCTGATTGTCTGAAAGAAAGATGATTCTGTGCTTCGGATGGCACCTTAAGCCGTTGGTCACGGCTACTATCTCTCGTGGTAGTAGTCGTTACATAAAAACCACGTCAGAGGCTTTAAGGCGGTCTGAAAAAACTGTGACACTAGGGCTTGCCCACACGATAAGAATTAGAATTCTGATCGATTAAATATTTCAAATTAAAAGCTCTTTTTCTATCATAAAATAATCACAGACAAAGGGGTAATTCTTCAGGCAATCTCTCAACCAATAGCTAAGGCGGTTTTAATCTATTTTTAAGCCATAATTCCTTGGCTGGTCAAAAGGAATCCTTCTTGGGAAGTATTCTGCGAGCTCGAAGCATCCACTTCAAAGAACCCTCAAAGGAAAGGAAAATAATATGAAATTTCTTTAAAAAAAAAGTGGAATGTTAGCTTAGTTCAGTTAAGAACAGTCAGTTTAATGTATTTTTTATTGTTAAACCTACGCCGGTTTATAGATTTTGTAAATTATATAGATTTATATTATACAGGGTCCTTCTTAATATGCTGACACTTTTTTAAGAGAAGTTTATTCCAAATGCGTAAATGCGCGCTGCATACAAACGAAGTCTGGTGATATTTTCAATACCAACCAATTAAACTCAATGAAATTTTGCAGAAACAATCTAGGATCAAATCTCTATGCTTGTATCGTGTCCGATTTTCGATAAAATATACAGTTTCAATGCTAGGATTAATTTAAGATTTGTATGGAAATCTTTGAGGCACTGTAACTTTAAAACTATACATTTTAACGAAAATCTGACTCTATACAAGCATAGAAATTTGTTTTTGGATTGATTTTGAAAAATTTCATTCAGTTTAATTGGTTAGTATTAAAAATATCAGTACGTTTGTATGGAGCGCGCTCCAAATTATATCCTCTTAAGGGGATGATCACTGATCAGACCGTAAAACTAAACAAAGTTTCTCTATAGCACCAACATCGAAATCGCGATAAAAAAATCAGCTCTTCCATACAAAACTGCAAACCTACTTGAGCCAAATTTCAGCAGATTTTCGCGGTTTCGATGTTGGTCCCATAGTAAAAGATTTTCAGTTTGACGGTCTGATCATCCCCTTAAAAAGTGTCAGTATATTAAGTTGGACCCATATACAACGTGTTAATGAATTAACGCAAAACTAGAAAGTAGTTTGTTTAGAATCGAGAGCAGAATCGAATTATCATGTTTTCAACATAGGTAATTTTTTCAAAATATTAAATATTTATTTTGTACAATTTGAAATTTACTGAACTCGACCTCAACCCATCGCTCGGGCACTCTCACCCTACTTACTACCAAAACAAGATTCTTAAAATGTATACAAAAGCAAGTTAGTGCTTTCATTCATTGCTGAAATGATAACAAATCATTTTTGCCTGAAAACTTAAAATGCGAAAAACTTTAAATTTTAACTATCAAAAAAATGAAATTATTGTTTCAATCTAATTCTTTTATTATAAATCAGTTGGGGTGTATGAGGTTTTGCGCTTATTCATTAACACGTTGTAGATAGATTTTTAATTATATAGATTTTGTAATAACCTACTATAAAATCTGCGTAGCATCCTCAATCGATGAAAATGCATGAATGAAAATGAAATAAGTGTCAGAATTGTGTGGTGTGGCGAGCTGTCAAAGCCTACCCCCATGACCACGTGGGACAACGTTAAAAGTGTAAAATGAAATGCGTTACATAGCTATTCAATACCATCAAAATGAACAACTTTCACTATGAGACCAACACTGCTAATTTTTTTCGTTTAACTTTCATGTTGGTAACGTATTTAAATTTACATCCTGTATAGAGTCCTCCTTATCATCTTGACGGTTTTTAAGGGGATGATCAGATCATCACACTGAACAACTTTCACTATGGGACCAACATCTAAATAAAAAAAACCAGCTGTCCCATACCTTTGGGTCGATACTCTTTGCAGGACTGCAATTCACTAAGCGCAAACATCGTCACAACCTTAAGTTCGTCGTCGAAAAAGCTTTGAAACAACATCAGCGAGTTGTCAATTCTGTATTCGCTAAGATTATGTCATGTGTCAAACTGATATAAAAACTTCTACGATCTGAGGATGCAAGATAGGAGTATAGGATATTTGTGAGCTCGACGATGTTTTTGACAGCGATGTGAACGATGATGAACGATGACCGTCAGCATATTAAGGAGGTTCCTGTATGTATATGCATGTATCTATGTATCGATACCTCGATACATTCACCAGGATATGGAATCAAAAAAATAAGTTTTTGACAAAAGAATAAAATAAAAAGAGTACGAGAAACAAATCAAATAGAGGTGACCCACTTAAAATCTCTTTAAGTAATTATCGAGACAGTCCCGATGCGGGCTTTCCTCTTGAACTATTTCTACTGGAAATCTAGTGTTTGGTCTCTTTTTATTAAGTAGTTTTTACGAGAGTTTACGTATTTCATTTTCTGTAGCCGAATCAACGAGAAAATTCATATATTACAAATTTATTATTTGTATACATGGCAAGATGTAGAGGAAGCGAGGAAGAAACCTGTCAGGCTATAGGTAAACGTCAGGACCATGTCAGGACCGTCTAAAATGGAGATCTCATAGTCTCTGCCTATACCTTTGGGGAAAGGCGTGGTTTTATGTGTGTATGTACCTATGTGACTGGTATGGCAGCGCAGTGTGAAGTTTAGTCAGTCGTCTAAATTATCATACGAATAAAACATCTGTGAAACATTTTTGAGGCAGGCTAGAGACAATTGATCGGCATCTGCTACGATTCAGATAGGTACCTCCCGTAAAGTTACCTACAGTACCTACATACCTACAAAGTACAAAGTACCTACATTATACAAAGTCCACTCCGTCCACACCATGGTATCTCTTCTCCTCATGCGATGCGCTTTCGCTGCATAGAAAATAACCTCTTGCTGAGATTTTCATATAGCGAAATGTAGTGTGGAATAAATCGATCGATTGTATGTATGCGATAAATCGACCGATTGTAGTAGGATTCTATGAATACGGGCAAATGATATAAGTGTCGGATGAACGTGTGGAGGAACTACTGTGGAAGGTTCCTCCGGTGAAAAGAGAAGATCTTCCGCTAGGCTAGGTGTGAAGCCTGGGGACCGGCCGTGGTCCAACAGATCTTAGTTGGACGTTGGTCGTATATATATCGAATCTCTGTGATTATTTCTCTTGCGCGATTCATGTCTTGTATACGATTATGAACCTTATGTGTAGCGGCTAACGGGTTACTAATGTGACGTCGCAAGTTGTCTTTACGTACAGATTTGCGAGTCCGACCGTAGCGCCATCTGTTAGCTTCGTTGCTATAACGTGTGGGTATTGACATCTGTAGCAAGTCCCACAAACGCAAAAGGCAGTTTGTTCTTGTAGGTATCAAAATTAAACTTTAACTAAACAATTAACTAAGCAATTAAGAAAGTAAATAAAACGTAATTGGAACCTACGTAAAATAACAAAATCCCAACAGTAACGATACAAAATCGAAAGCAAGACTGTCTATAACATTTAATTGCCAAAGTTTGAAACTCTGAGAATTAATACTTAGCCGATATTAATATTAACCGTATGACTCGGTCTCGGGGAAGTTTGAGCTAGTTTCTAGAATGGGAATCCTAGGCAGATCTGTCTTCAGCATTTGCCTTTGAAATTTATGAGTTAGTAGGATTTGAGGTAAACTTTTAAATTCTACTAGCTTTTGCTTGCTTCGTTTTGATAACGGAATAAATAGTATGTCCTAGCTTACTCTATACATGGTAAAATTTTTATCATTAGCATCCTTTAAAACCAAGAGTCTACCCATCGAACTGAACAACTTTTACTATGGGAGCAAACCGATGTAACGATGCAATGTCTACTCGGCTCAAATGTATGCAACAGAAGAATTTTTTTTTGCTCCGATATTGCTCCAATCGTAAAAGATGTTCAGTTTGATGGGTAGACTCTTAGTTTAAAAGGATGCGATGCTAACGATATCAATTTCACTCTGTATACAGGGTCCTGCTTAATATGCTGACGGCTTTTAAAGGGGTAGACCATAAAACTTAACAACTTTTTCTATGGGATCATCGAAATCGGGGAAAAAAAATCTGCTGCTCCTTACGTTTGAGTCGAGTAGGATTGCAGCTTTGTATGGAACAGCTGATTTTATAAATGTAATTTTGTCTATGATGTCCCATAGAGTAGTTATTCAGTGTGATGGTCTGATCGTCCCCTTAAAAACCGACAGCATATTAAGAAGGACCCTGTAGATATCTCAGAAAAACACCGAGCATACAGGGTCCAACTTAATATGCTGACAGTTTTTTAAGAGGATGATCAGACCATCAAACTGAACAACTTTCTCTATGGGATCAATGTCGAAATCGCGAAAAAAAAATCAGCTGTACCATACAATTGGGTCGAGTAAGATTTCAGTTTAATAATAATAATAAATATCTTGGACATTCAATTCAATTCAATTCAATATAATTTTATTCAATATAGGAGCTTACAGCACACTTATCAAACGTCAAATCTTTTTTAAAGCTACCACCGCGTCGGAACGTGTTGTCGCTGTAGAGAAGATGCGGCCAGAAACTCTACAACATAACACGACTTAATAACTATTACAATATAAATTCTTAAGCTAAAGTTATGTATACAATAATACATAGTCTATTTAATAAAATAATTGATACTATACAGTAAAGTAAATAAACTATAAGCTAGTGACCTCAGACCCAAGCATTTTGATCATTTAAATAATCATCCAGTTTATAATATGCTTTCTTACAGAGGACTTTTTTGATTTGAGTTTTAAACATGTTTTCGGAAAGATTCAAAATGGTCTCGGGGATTTTATTATAACAACGTATACAGTGACCCATGAAAGACGTGTTGACCCTACTAAGCCGAAAGTGTGGAGATATCAGTTTATTTTTGTTTCGAGTGTTGTAATTATGGACATCACAATTTTTTGGAAACAACGACAAATTTTTTCTTACATATAAAATGTTTTCATAAATAAACTGTCCATAAACTGTTAAAATATTAATTTCCTTAAAAAGGTCGCGAAGCGAATCACGACAGCGCAGACCATATATAGCTCGAATTGCCCGTTTCTGTAGGATAAAGATTGTCTCAATGTCTGCAGCACGACCCCACAATAAAATACCATAGGACATGATACTATGAAAGTAACTGAAATATACGAGTCGGGCTGTTTCAATATCAGTTAGTTGTTTAATTTTTCTGACTGCATATGCTGCAGAGCTTAGCCTACCAGCTAGAGTTTCAATGTGGGAACCCCATTGCAGCCTAGAGTCAATCGTTATTCCCAAAAACACTGTATTATCAACAAAATCTAGACTATCTCTGTTCAAAGTTACTTGGTTATCTACAATTGGTACATTTGGCAAAACAAATTTTATACATTTCGTTTTTTTTGCATTAAGTGCGAGATTATTTGCGTTAAACCAGTTCAAAACTTGTTGAAGGGTATCATTTACGTCGTCAAGTTTTTGGTCCTTCCTATTTACTTTAAAAATCAGAGAAGTGTCATCAGCAAATAATACTATGTTCGACAAGTTTTGTACCATATGTGGCAAATCATTTATGTAGACCAAAAAAAGGAACGGGCCCAAAATTGAACCCTGGGGCACGCCTGTTTGCACATGTGATCCAGATGATTTAGATCCGTTCACTAAAACTTTTTGGACTCTGTTTTTTAAGTAGGAGTCCATCAAATCAAGAGCTGAGCCATTAACTCCGTAATGTTTTAGTTTTAACAGCAAAGTTTTATGATCAACGCAATCAAATGCTTTGGAAAGATCGCAAAAGACGCCTATCGCATTTTGGTGCTTCTCCCAAGCTCTGAAGATGTGCTGAATCAGAGTAACTCCTGCGTCTGTAGTTGAGCGTCCTTTGGTAAACCCGAACTGCTGATCATGCAGCAGTTTATTGAGATTGAAATGAGACAGCATTTGATTGAGAATAATCTTTTCGAAAACCTTGCTGAGAACTGGTAATATTGAGACAGGTCTATAATTGTTGGGATCATGTCTATTGCCTGATTTAAAGAGAGGTACGACTTTACTATGTTTCATAAGATCGGGAAAAGTACCTTGATCGATGCAGATGTTAAATATTGATGCCAAGTAAGGTGACAGGACACCAATGACAGATCCAAACAACTTAACCGACATACCCCATATATCTTCCGAGTTTTTAAGATTAAACTTTTTATAAATTTTAACAATTGTATGCATGCATTTACATTATTTTGTAGTATTGTCTCGGCCAGAGCAGATGAGGAACCTAATGACTCTGTAATCTTTACTGGAATGTTAGTAAAGAATGTTTCAAATTCCTGAGCTACTCCCGCCTCTGAACTGATAATACCGTGATCAGTTTGAATAGTTATGTCTGGATCACGTGGTTTTTTTTTGCCTGTTTCATGATTTATTACTTTCCAAACGGCTTTGATTTTGTTATCTGAACTCTTAATTTTTCTGCTAATGTGTAGTGATTTTGCTGTGATACAGACTTTCTTGAAAGTTTTTGAATAAAGTTTTAAAAATTCAAGAAACTCATCGTTATGAGTATAGGTCTTTTTATCATATAGATCAAAAAGGGTTTCTCTACTTTTACGGATTCCTTTTGTTGCCCAATCGCTGAATTTAAATTTAATTGATTTTACAATATTCCGAACTGTGAAAACTTAGTCATATTCATTTTGCAAAATATTAAAAAACTCATTGTAGCATGTATTTGGGTCATTCTGCTGATAATATAGTAATGGCAATTTAAGTTGCAGTGTTTCTTTATATTTTTTTATTTTGTTAACAGTGGCAGGCCTGATTCGTATAGAAATTTTTGGTTCTATTTTAATGACTGGAAAACTAACTGTTTGGCCACTATGATCAGACTTTAAGCAATTAATTACAGCTTTATCGACAAAATCACAGTTACAAAATACATTGTCTATGCATGTGGCAGTCGTTGCTGTGATTCTGGTTGGCTCTAAAAACAAATTTTTTAAATTAAAAGATTTAAAAGGGGTTATTAATCTACAACATCGGGAATCGTTTTCAAGCAGATTAACATTGAAATCGCCGCAAACTATTATGGATTTACTACTTTTAAAAGCCAACTTTAAAGCATCCTCCATCACAGATTCAAAAGTATTAAAGTTTTCGTCATTAGGGGGCCTATACACACTCAAAATTATGTGGTTTTCTAGCTCAATACAAGAAAGTTCAATATTACATTCAACCGAGAGCCTAACAATATCCTTTCGTTCTTTCACTTTTAAACTATTTTTACTAAATATAACTGATCCACCTCGTGTTGTTGTCTTTCAGTTGAGTGCACTAGCTATAGAATAATTTTCAAAACCGAACATCATTTGACTTTCTTGCAGCCAATGTTCTGTTAAACATAAAATGTCAATTTGAAATTTTTCCAAAAATAATTCTATCTCTAGTTCTTTGCCGGAAAAGCCTTCAATATTTTGATGAACTAATTTCAGGGTAGACTTTTCCTTTGTCTCCTTACTTAGTTTAAATCCGGAGATTGAAGCACCGTATCTATATCACAGCTAAATATAGTGCAATCCGAGGAATGCCCTACCGGCACGCTATCGGCTTGCTGACTACATGTCTCAACGGCAGCTAAGGTTGAGCTGGTGGTACATGTGGCGCCATCTAGCGCCGCCGGCGAGGCACTACTCGTCACCTCCGTTGTCAATAAAGATTGTATACTTGCATTATTTACACAAGGTAATCTAATTTGTCTTGCTAGCAGTCTAGCAAGGATTTTTTGAAGGTACATTAACGTATCCTTCGTCAAATATTTACCACTAATAATTTTATTAGTGTCAAAGAAAGAAAAAACGTCGCTATGACGACATGTCAATTTGAATATAGAACTATTCAACAAGTAAATATGGTCATTTAGACTTCCCCAATGCTGGGAAGAATAGGGGAGTGCACAAAATATTATTTTTCTAGCCCCTAGTTTTGATTGTCACACAAATTATCTAGTCACATTTAAAGTACCAAAATCTAGCCTGGACTTGTATTATGATGACTAGACAACGAGACAGAATACATATATAGATACAAACGTCCATGACTCGGGTACAAATATTCATATTCGTCATACAAATATTTGTCCCTTACGGGATTCGAACCCGCGACCCTCGGCACAGCAGGCAGGTTCACTACCGTCTGTGCTATTGGACCGTAGCTGAGCTTAGTATGGAACAGCAGATTTTTTTTGCGATTTCGTCATTAGTGCCATAGAGAAAGTTGTTCAGTTTGACAGTCTGATCATCCCCTTAAAAAGTATCAGCATATTAAAAAGAACCCTATACAAGGTGTTACAAAAGTAAAAAATAAACATTCAGAACTTTTAAGAGGGTTGTTTAGACCATCAAACTGAAAAACTTTCACTATGGGACCAACATCGAAATCACGGAAAAAAAATCTACTCTTTCATACAAAGCTGCAAACTTACTCGAGCCAAATGTCCCATACATTAACCTACTTGAGCCAAATGTATGGGACAGAAGATTGTTTTTTTCGCGATTTCGAAGTTGGTCCAATAAAGAAAGTGGTTCAGTTTGACAGTCTGATCAGCTCCTTAAAAAGTGTCAGCATATTAAGAAGGACCCTATCTGCATACTAGACTACACACAAGTTAAAATTGCTACACCTGTAAATTAAAAGCTAAAAAATAGTTTGCGCTCGCTCTGTGCGTTGTTTACACTAGATAGCGCATCGCCTGTCGACACAGAATGATTTACTGTTACATAGCAACGTCCACGGAAAAACATTTCACAGATAACTTTTATGCGCGCAGCCTAAATTGCCATGAATACTTCCATACACCTGCTGAAATAGTGGGACGGTGTTGATTATTTGGTGGATTTTTTTAGAGCTGTTGGTGATAGGTGGCTGGAAATGTCATGTTGATGTGATTATCTTTTTTTCTTTATTGAACAATGTACTGGTGCAGTTTTAGAGTGTTGCTCCCACGAAAACGCCTGAGAAATTGAAATTAAAAATGTGCTATTTTGCAAACAGAAAGCTTTATTTTGTTAGTTTCTATAATGGGAAATATCATTGTGATAGCAATTATGGCCAGTTCAAAGTTCAGTAGTTGCCAGGTACAAAGAAGTCATTTTTAAACCTTAGAGTTTCGAAGTTTTGGCAGACTGAGAGGTGGCAACCCTAGTTTTTCCAGTTCTTTAGATTGGTCTCCTTCAGATGGCATCTCATTGACGTCCCAAACAGATCGATGGAAAAAATGGTACCATAAATCATCATGGTAAAGGCACTTGCGGCATGATTTTGCTAGGCAACCCGGTGGTGTTGTATGAACCTCTGTGTAAACAGTCACTTAAATCACATTTCGTTCACCAAACAAATAGGTGCATAATTATGCAGTCGGATCTCGGACTAGAATAAGCATCCTTAAATGCTAAAAAGTGATATTTTTATAAATATTTATATTTAGAACAGGAATCATTCATAGAAATAATTATTTATTGAACTTAATGCTGCATACTGGCAACTCTAACTCGTGTAAAGAAAGAAAAGGAGTTTGCTTGGCGCCATTGCTCTTGCTGTGTTTCGTGTTATTTGTAATTCGTAAAAAATTGGTTTTAATGATATTTGTGACATAATTTCGTGCGAATTGTGTACCAAACAGTTGCGTAAAGCGACCGATGTAACAGGAATCTCAAATAAATACGATAACAGAACATAAGTTGTGGTTCAAGTTAACTCGTACATGGTCATTTTGGCGGCAACGCGCGAGCTTACGAAATCGACCACAGATTCATCGTCATCTATCATCTCATAATCAAATAAAGAATATAAAGAAAAAAAATAACGAATGGCTCAAAAGGACTAGCATCCAGAGCCGTTAAAGACATTATATAAATAGTAAGAAAATAAGTATTTATAAAAGTTGATATTATAACATTATTGTTATAGCGTTTTCAATTACATAAAAGTTTCCTATTTCATTACGTAATTGATGGCATGTAATTAGTGTAGGTTTACAATTCCCACTTATCTATTATCTAATTAATTATATCATAGTACTGTAGCCCCGGGACTTTTAATTACCAATAAGTATACCGATTGCCGTTTTGATATTATTGTAAGGTACGAAATTACTAATATAAAAGCCAAAGTCTTACCAGAGCACAACCCGCCGTATTAAGAAAAAAAAATTGTCTGGTTACTTTTCTTTTCATATACTGACATTTTGTTTTTTAGTTTATTTATTCAATACATAAAATTTATATCTATATATACATAGCAAATGTTCTTCGCCTAAGTTCAATACCCATAAATAATAGTAACACTGTCTAAAGTTGCCATACAAAGCTATAAGACCGAACAACATTGACTTTTTCATCTGGTCTTATAGCTTTGTATGGCAACTTTAGACGGTCTCCCCATTACATATGAGTATTGAACTAAGGTGAAGAACATGTCAGTATAGAAAAAAAACTGTAACCTTGAAAATGTTAAATTTCAGTTTTTTATCCTAACGGCGGGTTGTGCTCTATAAGACTAACGTTTTTATATAAGTAATTTCGTACCTTACAACAAAATCTAAACGACAATCAGTAATCTTTTTGGTAATTAAAAAATCCCGGGGCTACAGTTCTATCATATCATATTATGTTAAATATTGCAGAGTTCCTTTTGTTTGTTAAAGAAGGAAGATGTCGATATTGTGTGATGGATTTACGTGGATATTTAATAATAGTACATTACGATACGAGTGACCTAAGTTGCCCATTATTGCACGGCGTGAAGTTAGCGCCCGAGCGCAGCGAGGGTGCTAAACGCCGTGCATTAATAGGCAAGTTTGGTCGCGAGTATCGTATACTATTTTATAGCACAAGTGACCTAAACCCGCCCCGGACGGATGGCAAAAGGGGGGTGGGGGGGGCAGCCCCCACCGAGGGTTCAGATTGCTATTTTAAAAGAAACATTGAAATGATTTTGATTTCGAATTTATTTATTGAAAAAAAAAACATTGAAACGAACTACGTCAGCGTTTTTCTTTGATTTCGTCGCTGTCACTTTTTCTACAACAGGAAGGTTCTTGCAGGAGAATCGCTAACCTATCTCCTTCTTGTCATTTGTTTCCTGTGCATTTCCAAGCTACAAACGACATTTCAAAGGGTTTTGTTTCATTTTTTTACATATGTGAAGGTAGTCGATTCATTTACGCACCGTGCAGAAATATACAACTTAGGTCCCGGAAAAGCATGCGTAAAGTGCGGGTTTAGGTCACACTGTGCTATAAACGTGTTTAATTTATGTGCTCCCATGCTTATACCTATACATAACATAACAAACCTTGCTAAAATTGCAACTCTATTAGGTGGTTGTCAGTGGCAGCAAACTCTCTGATCACCCCAAAAGGGAAAACGGTAATGAGATTACATTTGTGTGTCAAATAAGCATCTTATTGAGTCTATTCAAACCTCTCAAGAAACGCTACGTTAGATGTCGCAGCCAAATTGCAGAACCCATCACATTTCATAACGGCTAGTCGTTTAAAAAACAGAGCTATATGTATTTACGGCGGATCAATGTATAGCCGGATTGTCCTTGTTATACGTTTTATAGGGTCCTTCCTAATATGCTGACGGTTTTAAAGGGGTGATGAGACCATCAAACTGAACAACTTTCTCTATGAGACAAACATCGAAGTCGCAAAAACAAAATCAGCTGTTACATGCAAAACGGCAATCCTAATCAACCTAAAGTATGGGACAGCAGATTTTTTTTCGCGATTTCGATGTTGGTCTCATAGAGAAAGTTGTTCAAGTTAATGGTTTGATCATCCTCGTAAAAAACCGTCAGCATAAATTAAGTTGGACTCTGTATGATACCTACAGCGGCCCACGTTTAGCCGTGACTAATGTTTTTGTCCTTATAATAATTATTTTACCTGTATTTGATACTAAACTAAACGTTGATCTGTCGTAAAAAAACGACTCTGTTTTTAAAACGGCTAGCCGTTATGTTTTTCGACTGAATCAACAAAGTCAAAGTCAATATAATTTATTCAATATAGGAGCTTGCAGCACACTTATCAAACGACAAATCTTTTTTTAAAGCTACCACCGCGTCGGAACGTGTTGTCGCTGCAGAGAAGATGCGGCCAGAAACTCTACAACAAACTGGCTGCGACACACCAAACCTCAAACTCTTTCTACCCTTACTATTTCTAAGCAGTTTCTTACTAACAGAACTTCGCAGAACAATGAAACAGCTAGAACAGCTCCTGTTTACATTTGTCTATTTCTCTCAACTAATTCCTAAGATAAAACTACAGCGGTATTAGTATTTAGCTCGCAAACAGCATTGCGACAAAAGTTTCTTACAAGTTTATTGAAGTAGAAACAACATGGTCGCTGTTGTTCACAGACTGCCCACCCTATACACTTAGAACATTATATATTATACACTATTATTATAAACTAGAGTTACAAATAATATACCAGATTTTAAGTCAGATCATAAGCTATCAAACAAAATTTCATCATAATCGGTTCAGTAGTTTTTGCATGAGGCTGTTACAAACATACAAACCAACAAACAGACAAAAATTCTAAAAAAGATTGATTTGGAGTCTGGGATACCTAAAAACCATATCGTAATCTTTTTCATGTAAATATATTAAATGTACAGACACACATCTGTTACAGTTTTATAATAGTTAAGATTAGCTCTACGTTTCTAAAATCTATGCGATTACCTACTTGCTTCAATTTAGAGACGTAAATTTCTTAATACAAAAGTGGCGCCGTGCTGACTAACTTACCACACAAGGAAGAGTTTAGGAATATAATAATAGTTATGTATTATGTATCGTAGGTACCAGAAAAACAGTTTTATACAAGCTCGCGGCCCTACATGCACGGCGATATTTTTACCAAACTGCCGGTCATTTTTGTACGTAAACGATCACGTAGTAGGTATTGCCGCACTCTGCTCATTGCTCTGTACGGGTTTACCAGCTGCCGCCCCGCGAGCTTGTATAAAGCTGTTATTCTGGCAGGATATCTTTTCGGTGGTTACATACAGTTAGTGAAATGTGGATATGCTTTGTTAGAATACTATCTTTTATCAACTCCTCAGGAAATATAGTCATACATATAGTACGCTTTGCTATCAGTTTATAACGTCCTTACTTTTAAAATCCGCTTTCAGTTGAATTTGGCAGAGCAGGAAGTACATGCAAGTAAGTACAGCTACTTTACTTTTGATCATAAATACGGAACGAGAGATACTGGAAAGAGCTAATAATTGTTAAAATCAATTTTAATGCTTATATATTTAAAGCGAAAATATTTCACTTCACATTAGAACTCTATAGATTAGGAAGTCTTTGTTGTTGCTAATATAAGTTCAATGTATGAAGTCTCGAGTCAATAGTCTTATACATACGTTGTAAAAGATGATAATAGATTGATTTAAAGGACCTATATTTGTGGGACAAATGAAAGTTGCAAAGTTTTGAATGTGATGACTTACCTGTATCCTTTGGGTGAGTTTGTGAATACAGAAACGGTGTTTTATTAGCATTCGTGGTAACCCTGTAGACCCTGGGAGGTGTATCAATTAATATTCAGACTGGATAATTTAGACTTTAAGCACAGAATAGGTATTAATATACGCGGTGTAAGTGACAGCGTACGGTGAATTCAGACCATCAAACTGAACATATTTCACTATGGAGTCATACTCGGGAAACGCAAAAAAATCAGCTCTTTCATACATTTGAGTCGAGTTGTTGTTTTGTATGGAGCAGCTGATTTATTTTCGCGTTTCCTGTGGCTCCATAGTGTTGTTCAGTTTGATGGTCTGATTTCACCGTTTCAGTATTTGCTAGGCTGTCACTTACATCCTGTGTAGTTTTATACACAGAACGGCCACTCCCCGCCCCTCTCTGACTTCAGATACCCCACCTCACTTCACACTTGAGGGGAAACTTGAGGGGAGCCGAGCAAGAGAATGGCAGTCAGGCTAGCGCACCCGTTGCATTTAACTACATAAAATATATTTTATTTTTATCCTTTCAGTAAAAATAAACGTTGGAAAATAACGCTAAATTCACATTTTCAGTGATTCTTTAGCTTAAATACTATTTTTAATAACAGAATGAACTATTAAAAGTAACGAAATGTATAATGATGTTCATAAGATGCGTGGTAGGTCAACACATGTCATGCACAATTTGCGCAAAGTTTGCCTGTGCGAACGTCATCATGTCTCTCACCGATCTCAGCTACCCAATCCGCCGCGTAGCCCCAGCTACGTCCTATGCCGAGCTACCCCCGTGGGTGCCCCTAGGTCGGTTGCTTTGACTCGGTAGACCCTTCGTAGTCCCTCCAATAGTCCGCAGTATAAAGCAGTAACTGCTCCCTGAGCAACGCTGTATTAGTCATTGCCAAAAGAAAAAAAAACTTCATGTCAAATCTAAAACGTTGTTTGAAGTGCCGTACCTGTGCTTTAAGCGTAAGGATTTGAAATCTGTGTTTAGGGCTCGCATTTATGAATTTAAATATCCAGAGTTCTAAAGGCAATATCGGAATGGTGGCCAAGAGAAGGAAGGAGATCCGTGGGTAGACCACCACATGCGTTGGTCAGACGACTTTATAAGGGTGCGGTTCAGACATGGATCCTATTGGCAGAGGACCGTGAGGAGTGGCGCAATCAAAAGGAGGCGTATGCCCAGCATGTGGGTTGATGCTAATTTGATTGATTGATTGACTAAATTAGATAAGTCAGGAACTCTGGACAGTAGTTAAAACCGATTTATCGCCATTATCATAATTATGATGATTCAAATAATCACGAGACCGGCACACCCAATGTCTCCTATTCGGGGTGAAATTGATATCATTAGCATCCTTTTAAACTAAGAGTCTATTCATCAAACTGAACAACTTTTGTATGGGAGCAAACCGATCGGATAGTAAAAGTTGTACAGTTTGATGGATAGACTCTTAAACCCGTATTCTTAGTTGTTTCCTTGAGGCTTCCTTACTTGAGACTAAGAATACGGGTGTTGGTTTAAATGGATGCTAAGATCTCAATTTCACCATTGATTAAATAAATATCTTGGACATTGTCACACAAATTGTCTAGTCACATTTAAAGTACCAGAATCTAGCCTGGACTTGTGTTATGATGACTAGACAACGATATAGAATACATATATAGATACAAACGTCCATGACTCGGATACAAATATTCATATTCATCATACAAATATTTGTCCCTTACGGGATTCAAACCGCCGTGTGTACATAGTATTTCATTTAAATAGAAAATATTCACAAACACTTCAACTTTCCGATTCGAATTAAAATTCGGTTGCAGTGCAACGCGGGAAACTTTTCTTTCCACCTCCACGTACCATCAGCAAAAGAGTTTTTCAGTGAATTGAAAATAAATGCTCGGATATATAGAAGTACAAACAATTTGAAACATTGAATAGCTTCACTCAACCCAGTTTCCGTTCGCTAAAAGCGCTTTACCAAAGCATTTTTTTTTAATTTCCCGTTTGCCAGGTGAAAGTTATTTTAGTTTCCATTTATAAAAAAGTTGTGTGCGAAAAATAGATAACGTTAGTGTTAGCTATTTTGTTGCAAACCTTTTTTTAAATTAGAATTGTATTTCATGTCGAAACAATTTTTAAAAATAAAAGTTTTCATGTTTACATTATTCAGTCCATTATACAATTCTCAAAAAAATACATCTCAACACCTAAAAAAAGTAAGTTATAGCCTGTAAAATCCCACTGCAGGGCAAAGGCCTCCTCTCACGAATAAGGGAGAGAGGGAGTGGGCCATACTCCACCACGCGGGCCCAGTGCGGGTCGGTGGAGGCAAGTTAGTGGTCAACTTACTGTCAGAGAATTTTCAAGCCACCTTAATAGGCCTCTGACCTGGCTTAACAAATAGTTACAACACTATCTGACGGAACTATCTGAGACCAACTGCTTAACGTACCTTCCAGCACAGAAACGCTCGAGATGAAAGACTACTAAACGGTCACCCATCCAAAGACTGACCGGACCTGACGTTGCTTGATTTCGGTGATCGTTTACAATACGGAAGCTCCACTACGCCAACGAGCGCTTTTTTCTTTGAACCTAAACAATTTTTTTTTATTGTTGTCAAGAGTTTGTCCTCGCGAAACCTCCAAGATAGTATCAATCTGATAGTATCAAACTTACTTTGACAGTTGGAGCATCGACCGTGATGTAGACCGATGTATGGAAGACAGGCTGCAGATTTTGCAAGAAAAAAAAGAAGAAAATTTTTCCGACCCGGAACAAAAACTTGATATTGTCGCCCCTGGCCGCCATGAACGTAGCAATAATTTTGGGCCAAGTCCATGTTAGGTCCTTGCAATAAAACCTAACACCTGGAGCGAGCGAAGCGAGCATACGATTTTTCTGCAATATGATTAGCTCGTCGCAATATGATCTAAATCCTGGAGCTACTTCTGCTTCGGCGAGCTACTAGTAATTCTAGTAGTATTAATACAATAATAAAAAACTATAAGGGTTTCTTGTTGACTTCGGAACCCTAAAAACGAGGAGCGAACGAAGCGAGCTCGAGATTATCTTGCAATATTATCAAGTTATTTAGCTTTAGTTAGTTGAACAACTTTTTTTTAAAACATGATTTCAGCGCCCCCTCAACATGCCGACCGCGTGGGCCCCGGTTCGAGGACGATATTTGCCATTACTTGGTCTTAAAATATAGATCGTCGGTAGCAAATTGTTTGTTCAATATCATACAACAACTTCAGTGCAGCATGTTTCAATGAAAACACTAAAACATCCATGCATAGTTAGAAGCAAACTTCGAAACAGTTCTCAACTCATAATGGACACTAAATAGAGAAACTACAGGCGGTCAACCTACATTATGAGTACCTACATTAGAGACGAACGCAATCTAACTGCACTGGAGTTCAATTCTCTAAGCATCACATTGCTGCATAAAACATCGATGAGCTCACAAATGTAACATCCTTTTTTTTTTTTTATAATTAATGGACTTTTTGCTTGTGCGTTAGCACCGCATTTCCGCCAATGTCAAGTAGTTTGTGGGAGTATCTATCCCAATCTCAGGGATTGTTTTTGATAAAGAACAAGAAGAGATTAAGGAATGCGGAGCCTCGTGGCAGGCAAAGACGCGACGCGCGGACAAAACGCGAGACAAGTTCTCGGGTCAGAACCTGCAACGTGACTCAATGTAACATCCTTCAGATCATCGTAGTTTTAATATAAGTTTGACACATGACATAACCTTAGCGAATACCGAATTGGTAGCTCACCGATGTTTCAACTACGAAGTTAAAGTTGTGACAATGATTGCTCTTAGAGAATAGCATTGCTGGAATGATCCGTGTACACACAATGATTTGTCTTTATCGGGAATAACCAAAGTCAAAGCACTTTATTGCCATAGACAGATAGTTATTATTATGGTGTTATACATTTGAAATCCCAGGGTAATCAGCAAGGTTCTAATGCTGATTGGAAAATTTCTTCACCGTGAATTAAAACTCAGTTATATGTCATCGACTTGATAAAGCGAAAAAGCAGCCATAAAATGCCTCCAAAAAAATGACTATGTCGATTGAATCAATAGCCAGGATTATTTTTTGAGTTTTTTATTCAATACAAAGATAATGCTACCGTTGTTGTGTGTATCGCATGTTTGCATGTGAGATAATGAAGAGGACCTTTCGTTCTTTATATAATTTGTTTACTATCTCTCCTCATGAGAACCGATACTCGGAGCTATATCCGGTTACTACCGGTTACGACCGGTTTACGACCGGTATCCGGCTGGAAGAGAATCAATTATTACCGGTGGTAAACTGTGAAATTTACTGAAAGATACATTTTATGGTGAAATTTTATGTGAAATTTCTCCAGTTTTACGAACTTAAGTTGAGTGCCTATTTTAATATTTTAAGTTAATGTTAATATCTTTAGGTATTTTATTGATTTTGTTTTTGAAGCGTTGATTAATTTATTGAATTCTTTGATGTTATAAGCAACATGACAAGAAACTTCAAAATAATTGTCATTGTATAATTTTAGATATCATAATCATCATCAGCCTATATTCGTCCCACTATAGGATATAGCACTGGCCGTCAGTCTTAGATCATATAACTAGGGACCAGCCTTGCGGTAGCATTTCCCCTCTGCCACGTTGTAAGATAAATTAATCATGTGCATTTACATACAATTTTACACATTATCTCTCTAAACGAGACTATAATTGCGGAACAATAACTTCAAACTAGTCGCGTTTGGTGTTCACACGAGACTATTTTAACAATCAAAATTCGAATCTGAAGTAATGGAATAAAATCCAAATTGTTTATTTCATGCTACCTCGTCTTCCGCAAAAAGTTTGGTAGTAGAATTACATGCGTAACTCGTCCATAATTATATTGTCTAAGGCGTCAGTCCACCACGCGTGCACAAGGCGGATTGGTAGACTTGACATACGCATCTGAATTTCTTCTCCAGCGTATGCAGGTTTCCTCACGATGTTTCCTTCACCTTTCGAGAGCAGTCGGTATTACACAAGTTAGAAAAACCACAGACCCTCATGATTGAGTGTCAAAACCTCTACTCAATGCGCCACCGTTGTTCAAATTTTTAGATTAAGGGGATGATCATACCATGAACAACTGAATGATTTCCTCTATGAGACTAACAATGAAATTACGGAAATAAAATCAGCTGTTCCATACAAAACTGCAAACCTACTCGATCCAAAATATACAGGATGTAACAAAATACCCTAGTAATACTTAAGGGGTGAATTAGACCATCAAACTGAACCACTTTTACTATGGAGTCAACATCGAGTCAATACTGCAGTTTTGTATGGGACAGCTGATTTTGTTTATTTTTCTCGATGTTGGCTACATAGTGAAAGTTGTTCAGTTTGATGGTCTGAAGCACCCCCTTAAGTATTACTAGGGTGTTTTGTTACAGCCTGCATATGGGACAGCTGATTTTTTACTATGACAATTTTTGTACAAAACCCCCCGTCACACTAGACAGAGTTTCGGTACTACTGGTGAAACGTGGATGTTCTGAGATTTCAGAATATCTCTGACTACCCCCTCGGGGAATATAGTCGTGAGCATATGCTTTATACTTTACAATTTTTGTACTCTTATAAACTGAACAAGTTGAATGGCAGCATATTAAGAAAGATCCTATAATTAAGGGCCTATGTCGAAAAATAATTGAAGCGAAATGGGCGTGTGATAGCTTATATTACTGCCTAATGCGAGAGAAAGAGATGGGGCGGCGCGCGCGCCTGAAACGACGCTTGCGTAAGACAAACTTTATTTAATTGTGATTTTACTATTTATGTAAGTTCATTTCTGCTCTAATCAAAATTTATAAAATATCAATCTCTTTTTTTAAATCAAGTCTCGTGTTTCTATTATTCACTGTTTAGCAGTTCCAAGCGTTTATCGATAAAGATGGAGGCTACTTTGGCTTTTTTTTCTATCGAGAAAATGTCTCTTAATCGTGTTTTGGCTCTAATCAAAACTTCAATTATGTGTTCAATTTACACATATCCATAAATCATACTCCTACTGTTAGTACTTCAAGATATATTATGCTTTGAAGAATCCTATTTTTTTCACATATCGTCTTAAAACTCATGCAGTTATTTTCAAAATTAATAGAAGCGAACAGAATGCGCAGAGGAATACATTCATTTCAACTGAGCACTGAAAAAACAGCCATATAGTGCGATAATGTAATCCTTCATAAATTATTCAGAAAACCATACGAAATTAATCCGAGAGCTTTTTATTCGCAACAGCAACGTATGCTGCCGTTATGCAGCTTTGTTTGACAAAATGTATTTGGAACAATTGTTTTATTTGTGAAAAGGTAGGTCCGTCGTCGTCCAGTGGGCCGCGGGGCGTCTAACATTCCGCCTGCCGTGTTCCTGCTTGTCATCGGTTGTCAGTTTTTCGCAGTAATGTAGCGAGGGAGGCAATTGCCCCGGGCGGCAAATTCGGGATAAATATAGATTGATTGAACTCTGTCTATAACCAATTCGTATAGTAGGTAGAGAAAGGTCGAGTAAGTTTCTGTTTTAATTATATGCACCTTCACATAATCCTAAAGAGTTCTGGCCACAGCAAAGACGTGGTGCTAAAAATTTCGAGTTCGCTTCGCTCGATCTATAAGCGTTTACTTAGGTGACTTTGCACATGTTTTGTGCATACAAATCTCTGGCTCCAACGGATTCGTATCGAGGAGAAAAGTTTCTATTTTTACATGGATGAACCAAAAGATGTCTTTCCACAACCCGAAAAGTTGTGCTAAAAAATTTCGACCTCGCTTCGCTCGCTCCGTTATTTTTTTAGATCTACTTACAAAGATAAGGGGGCAGGAAACGACTGGATGAGGAAAGCCGAGGATAGAGTTTTGTGGCCTGCCTTATAAGCTGATGATGATGGTGACCCAAACTATTCAGTGTAGGGTAATGAGCATGTTGCCAGTTTTCAAAATTTTAGATTGTAGGTTTCCAGGCGTTGGTTTTTTCACCCACTCACAAAAGTCAGTGGTGTTACATAAAGTTCCTAAAAATGTTTCATTCGTTGCATTTATTTATTTTACTTGACGCTTTATTGTACACATAACATTACAGAAAAAACAATTAAAGTATATACAGGGTGTAAGTGACAGCCTAGCAAATACTGAAACATTGAAATCAGACCATCAAACTGAACAACTTTCACTATGGAGCCTACCTCAGGAAACGCGAAAAAAAATCAGCTGTCCCATAACATTTGAGTCGGGTAGGTACAGCTGTCCCATTTGACTCAAGTTGGTTGGCAGTTTAATATGGAACAGCAGATTTTTTTTTGCGATTTTCATGTTGGTGCCATAGAGAAAGTTGTTCAGTTTAACGGTCTGATCATCATATTAAGACGACCTATACAAAGAGGTAGCTCTAAAGATATTTCTTCCAGCAGGCAGACCCGCAACAGATACAGTTCTAAAGTGTGAGGCAGACATCATGTGACATCATCATGACAAATGATAAAAACTAGTATTTTTCGGGACAAAAGACAAACTTTGCTACAAAGCAAAGAAAATGACGTGCTTACATATTTAATAAGGCCACAATGTGCAAGATAGCTTAGAATACTGAATCTGGAATTCGAAAAATACATGCAGTGGCGGATTTGCCCTAAGGCCCAAGAGATCCGGGCCTAGGGCGGCCAATCGTATCAAAAAATTCACTGATAACAAGAAATAACTCAAAGTTAAATATTCTGAAGGCTCGCGCCCATTATTTAAATTTTTGAATCGATTTCGATAAATGTTGGTAATAAAGTAAATTCATTATACAGGGTCCTTCTTAATATGCTGACACTTTTTTAAGGGAATGATCAGATCATCAAAATGAACAACTTTCTCTATGGGACCAACATCGAAATCGCGAAAAAAAAATCTGCTGTCCCACACATTTGGCTCGAGTAAGTTTGCAGTTTTGTATGGTACAGCTGATATTTTTTTGGGATTTCGATGTTGGTGCCGTAGAGAAAGTTGTTCAGTTTGACGGTCTGATCATCCCCTTTAAAAAGTGTCAGCATAATTATTAAGTTGGACCCTATGTAGTCTATATGATGGGTACTGAGAAAGGGGCGGCTGGTACTTTCTACTTAGCTTAGGGCCTAGGGCGGCCGAGACTGCAAATCCGCCACTGAATACATGAAAAAATCTTTGCTTTAAATAATTCCGTTCCATCTTCATTCATGATACAGCCTCATGCATCACTATTAACAAAAATGCGCCGCTAATGGCATTGCATTCTTTTCTTACCTCTACATTTTCCACCTCTCCGAAACATTTCCTTTTACAGTTAATACAAAAAGAAAATTTTACTTTCACGGCAGCATTGCAAGCCATAGCTCAGAATTAGGGCTGGGTGTGAGAATTGAGTTTCGGATATTGGTTCCTTCGGATACCTATTGAGAAAAATTTTGAATATTCTTTATTATAATTATTCAAATCAAGAATGTTTGACCAGCTCATTCTTGTGGCTTTATTCGTGTTGAATTCGTTTGGTTTTCGGAATAAGTATAGGTACTGGATATTAAATGGAGATAGCTCGTTCACTTATCTCCTCCAAGTGACTCTTGACGAGATTGACATGCAAATCTCAATATTAAGAAATTTAGTAATTATGTTTGATGAGAAATCGGATACGACGAGTACCCAGGTCCTTACCATTTAATAAAGCCACATAACATAACATACATATTCTTTATTTGCACACCTAAAACATAATCATCATCATTATCTCAGCCGATGGACGTCCACTGCTGGATATAGGCCTCCCCCAAGGATCACCATAACGACCGGCCCTGCGCTGCCTTCATCCAACAGGTTCCCGCGGCCTTCACCAGGTCGTCGGTCCACCTTGTGGGGGGTCTACCCACGCTGCGCTTTCCGGTACGTGGTCGCCACTCGAGTACCTTTCGGCCCCATCGGCCATTGGTTCTGCGAGCAATGTGTCCCGCCCACTGCCACTTTAGTTTAGCAATTCTTTAGGATATGGCAGCTACTCTGGTTCTTCTGCGGATCTCTACCAAAAACCTACAGCAACAAAAACAGAATAAAATAATTTAAAAAATCCGTAATCGGATACGGATATTCACATTTCTCATTTGTTTTGGTTACAGTTACGCAGTCATTATAATACACTTACATCTCTATTGGGATTATTCAAACAAGAGTCTATAGGTCTGTATCACAGTAGTAACTATATTTAGTACGAGTATTATTAAAATGATCCATTATTAATTACATTCTTCCGTCTGAGCTTGTAGTGTTCATTTTTTAATTGTGTAATGTGCACTTACTATAGGAATTGGATTTATAATAATTTAAGGCGCGGTTTATATCGAAGAGACGTGTGGCGGTGGCGGATAATGTAAGTAGCTCAATTATAAATCTTATAGTACGTAGCATAGCGTCGTTTGGAGAATTTCGCCCGCGCCTCCAGGCGGCGTCACCTGAAGGCGCGGCCGCGATTCTCCTTTACGACATAAACGACGCTATGCTGCGTACTATTAGGTTTATATTGTGTTACTTAGATTATCCGCCACCGCCACACGTCTCTTCTGTATAAACCGTGGCTTAGAGCTTTTGCCCGCGACGTCGTCAGCACCGACAGGTTCCCGTCATTGTTGCATAAAAAAATATATTGCTACCAGTTTTTACGTCTAATCATAAGCTATGATATACTTATACCTTGATCAGACCCTCTATGAGACCAACATCGAAATGTAGGTATGCTGTTCCATAAATTTGGCTAGAGTAGGTTTCCATTTTTGTATGGAATAGCAGTTTTTTTTCACGATTTCGATTTTGGTGCCATAAAGAAGTTCAATGTTCAGTTTGACAATCTGATCATTCCCTTAAAAAAGTAACAGCCTATTAAGAAGGACTATGTATAAATATGGGTATAATATATTTTAAACTCAAAAAGTTTAATCAAAATAGGTGCATAATGCTGTTGGAACAGATAGACAAAATCCATAATTCATTGATTTATGGTCAGGGACACCTAAACACAATATTGTGAGCTTTTTTAGGGTTCTGTACCCAAAAGGTGAAAACGGAACCCTATTCATAAGCCTACGCTGTCCGTCCGTCCTTCTGTTCATCCCTCCAAACATTGGAGGTTTATTCACTGATAGGTTATTCAGAAGTTGTAACTTTGTGACGAAGAGAAAAAATTTAATTCAGTTCATTTGGCAGATTCATTTTCGATGTACCCGAAGGTCCTGGAAGACATGAGATCTGTGAATTTTTTTCACATGTCCTGAAGTACTAATGATTTCGAAATAAAATTGATACAAGAAAACTTAAAATTTATAAAACTAGGTTTTCTTGATATTTTATAAAAAAAATTGATACAACCCTTATACTAAAATACGTAGAAAGCTCCTTTTAAAGCTTAGTTTGTCAAGCCGCAGTTAATTTAACGGAAAGGATTAACCGGATCCAACGGTTGATATCCGGCTCTTAACCGGATAGCTTTTTACCGATTTAGATCGCTAAGTATTTAGTATCGGAAACGGAGCCGCTTTATATTTATTAATTGGATTAAGGGGGCACCGAGCCTCCGGTGCTAACCTCAATCGTAAGTATTTTTAATTCTTAACATTCATACAAAACATCCGTAATAGTTCGATAAATTGAAAAAAAACGATGACTACATGATGACATTCTTGTTTTGTAATTGTTTTAAAATCCCCAACGCCAAAAACATACATTAAAAAATTTTAAAATAAATAGGTGACCGAATTATTTTTCACTTTTTAAATGTTTGTTTTTGGCGTTGGGGGTTTTTGATTGACTGTCATACAAATGACATTATGTGTCGTATATGGTGACCTAGAAATCTTTGTTTACATCGCCTTGATCGAAGCCTCTGCATTGTTTGCATTCAGCTGTCTTGTAGCACCTCTATACATCTACAAATTGGGCCATCCTCAACATGGCCTTTTAGCTACTTGATATTTCGCAATGAAAAGCTATTCATAGCAGAATGTATCGTAACACCGACATTATAAGAAGCATGTATTGTTATTTTATAGCCATACGAGCCATAAAGGCCACCTATAAGCTCGGTTAAGTGAAATTTGTGCGGGACGGCGGAATTTTTGCAGAACACGGACTTAGTGAAAATTTATTATGCAATTGGTTTTCTGGGTTGTATTAATGGGGTTTTTTGTGATACTGTCGTCATAATTACTGTAGAAAAACCGCGTGATCGCTGTTAAGGGTATATTACTGTTGGCGCGCTCCATACAAACGAAGTCTGGTTTTATTTCCAATACTAACCAATTAAAGTCAGTGACATTTTTCAGCAACAATCTAGAAAGTAATCTCTTTGCTTCTTTGACTAATTATTATAAGGACTAGCCTTGCGGTAGCATTTCCCCTCTGCCACGGTATAAGCACAATTGAGCTTGTGCATTTACATTCAATTTTACACCTTATGACTAAACGAGACAGCCTATAATTGCGAAATAATAACTTCGAACTTAGAACGTTTGGGGTTCACACGAGACTACTTTTCATGATTTTTGAAATTTAAAATTAGAATCTAAAGTTATGGGGAATAAAATCCAAAGTTGCGGATTTCATGTTACCTCGCCCCCCGCAAAAAGTGGCAGAAATGTTTGTTAGTAGAATTCAACGCGTAACCAGTCCACGTATAAGTAGTCAAAGCTTTGCTTGTATCATGTCAGATTTTCGTTAAAATGAATTGTTTTAAAGTTACAGTGCTTCAAAGATCATTGACACTTTAGTTTAGCAATTCTTTGGACTATGTCGGCCTATTATTTAATCTAAAATTAAATATATAGGGTCATTCTTACTATGCTGGCACTTTTTTCAGGGGATGATCAGACCGTATAACTGAACAACTTTCTCTATTGCCACAACAGTGCCATAGAGAAAGTTGTTCAGTTTGACGGTATGATCATCCTCTTAAAAAACAGTCAGCATATTAAATTGGCCCTGTATAACTTGTAACCGCGTTTCAGAGCAAACGAAGAAGAATGAGGGGAGACAGATTTGTCTGCTCTTAAAAACTACCTGCAGTTCCTCAGTCAGCCCGTGATCATGGCAAATAATACCGAAATATAGGGAGCTCATAAGCATAAGCATATGCTCACGACTATATTCCCCGAGGGGGTAGTCAGAGATATTCTGAAACCTCAGAACATCCACGTTTCACCAGTAGTACCGAAACTCTGTGCAGTGTGACGGGGGTGAGCCCGTCGCCACTTATAATGGACAGTGGACAATACATGCCTCGAAATTGAAGCATGCACGTTTCCTCACGATGTTTTCCTTCACAGAAAAGCCAGTGGTGTTACAAATCGTACATAAATTCCGAAAAACTCATTGGTACGAGTCGACCTAGACGGGGATCGAACCATCGCCTCCTGCACGGCAGGCAAGGTTACTCGCCACTGGACCACCACGGCATACACTCGAAACTCAAATATACAAAAACGCGGCACGATAAGAAGCCGTTTTAAATTATTTCTTTAATAAGTAAATGTGTTTACGAGAATCTAATCGCTTACAACCCCTATATTTAAGGGGATATAATTCGGAGCGCGCTCCATACAAACGTACTATGGTGATATTTTCAATACTAACCAACTAAAGTCAATGAAATTTTGCTGAAACAATCTTGAAACAAATATCTATGCTTGTATGGAGTCCGATTTTCGTTAAAATATACAGTTTCAATGCTAGGATTAATTTAAGATTTGTATGGAAATCTTTGAGGCACTGTGATTTTAAAACTATACATTTGAAAGAAAATCTGACTCTATACAAGCATAGTTTGTTTTTTAGATTGATTCTGAAAAATTTCAGTGAGTTTAATTGGTTAGTATTGAAAATATCATCATAGTACGTTTGTATTATATCTTAACTGAAGAGGTGTAAATTCTACAACCTTTACAAAACGTCCGCACTATCTAACCCAAACATTAATTAATTTACGGTGCCTATCTAGTTCACAGTCCACTGCCACCCATTGTCCGAAGGCCTATCGCATTCTACCGGCTATGTTGGGTTATGAAGATCAAGTGGGAATAGACGCGTCTTTGAATTGTCTTAAGATTTGTTATGTGTTTCTTAAATAACAATATTATACTTTGACTAATTATTATATGGACTGGTTACGCGTGTAATTCTACTAACAAACATTTCTGCCACTTTTTACGGGGGGCGAGGTAACATGAAATACGCAACTTTGGATTTTACTCCCCATAACTTTAGATTCTAATTTTGAATGTTAAAAATTATGAAAAGTAGTCTCGTGTGAACCCCAAACGTTCTAAGTTCGAAGTTATTATTTCGCAATTATAGGCTGTCTCGTTTAGTGATAAGGTGTAAAATCGAATGTAAATGCACAAGATCAATTGTGTTTATACCGTGGCAGAGGGGAAATGCTACCGCAAGGCTAGTCCTTATAATAATTAGTCAAAGGTATTATACTATACCTACTGAGTCTTGTACCGTTTATCTTTACGCCAATGATATTTTACGCAAGATAATAATTTTGTTACCTTCATAGAATATGGTGCGTAAAATTGTTTCGCGCTCAACTCTAAAACTCAAAGCTCACTCAAACTCAGCTGTCTCTCTCGCAGCATTACTTGAAGCGGACTATTGAAAGACGTCCCAATTGGGTCGTTTTCGCGTCCTCACTGTGCGCGCGCTCGTAACATACCTAGCTTCTTTTTTGGTAAAATATAATTTATTTACGGTCATTGTTATTATTACTAAGCCTACGTTTTTCGTCCGTCCTACCTATTTAAGGCTGTAACTTTTGAACCGTAATAGGTAGACAGTTGAAATTTTTACAAAATATGTGTTATTAAAACGGATTTGTTACCAAGTAACAAAAATGACAAAAAGTTAATAATTAAGGGGGGTCCTCATACAAGAAACTAGTTTTTATCAAGGTTTTTTCTTCACGCTCTATCGTAAAAATGGGAACACATACAAGCGTCAAACTTGGCGTGGTTATAAAGCATACTATACAGTATAACCACAACGAATAAAAACCGGCCAAGTGTGAGTCGGTTTCGCGTTAAAGGTCCCTTTTTTTGTATGTTAATATGTTGTGTGGTGGTGTGTTCCGGAACCCTCGGTGCGCGAGTAGCCCGACTCGCACTTGACCGGTTTTATTTGTGTAGAAATAAACTGACAAACCTTTTTACCTGTATTAAATTACTAGCCCGTTGACGCAAGTGGTTCTAAGTAATGATTTGGACAGCGAACTTTTCAATTTGTAGACGACATAATATCTATAACAAAGTTTAGGCATTGACGATTACGCAATCTACTTCTTAGACAAATGGCTTGATAGGTATATTGCAGTAGTGGCATCTTTTATTTTAGGTACTGTGCTCAATACTCACAAATACTTATTCGTAGGCTGTAGGCACAATTTATGATCTTTCACCTTATTCTACATATCCTTGTATATTCTTTGACCGGTTGACCCTCCATTATAATAGGTGTAATGTGATTTCGGGCAGCGATATATGACGTCATCTTCCTTTATAAAGGGTGGTTGAGGTGAATACCCTGAGATGGTTTCCATTTAATTTATGCACAAATGTACGTAGGTTAGGGTAATTTCTCTTTGTCAATTAATTGAATCGAGAGGTGATTGTATTTGTAAGCTAGGTCCAATTTTTAAAGGTGTCTTAGAACTGCTTTGTGCTTTGAATTAATTTTAGTATTGTACTGGCTTGTTATGTTGCCTTTGTATGTATGTATAGGTATGTATATATTTGTAATTTATATTAAATCATATATAGGGTCCTTCTTAATATGCTGACACTTTTTTAAGGGGATGATCAGACCATGACAAACTGAACAACTTTCTCTATGGACTAACATCGAAATCGCGAAAAAAAATCTGCTCTTCCATACAAAACTGTGAACCTATTCGAGTCAAATGTATGGGATAGCTGATTTTTTTTTTGCGATTTCGATGTTGGTGCCATAGAGAAAGTTGTTCAGTTTGATGGTCTGATCATCTTCTTAAAAAAGTGTTAGCATATTAAGAAGGACCCTGTACGTACCGAAGTTGTAACTGTACTTAATTGTATTCTATGTATACAGGGTCCTTCTTAATATATTTACGGTTTTTAAGGGGATGATCAGACCTTCATCCTGAACAACTTTCTTTATGAGATCAACATCGACATCGCGAAAAAAAACTGCTGTGCCATATATTTGGGAGACAGTTTGTAGTTTTGTATGAGACAGGTGATTTTTTTTTCGCAATTTCGATGTTAGTGGACTTTTTAATGATACGGCGCGGTGTACTTGAATACCAAAACTAAGGACGCAAAAGTCTACTTGTTTTATGATACTTATGTAAACGAAAGTTGCAAGGCACTCGAGGTATTTAAGGGCCTATGTCGAAAAATAATTGAAGCGAAATCAAGCCTCTTGTTTCTAATATTTACCGTTTAGCACATCCAAGCGTTTATCAATAAAGACGGAGGCTACTTTGGCTTGTTTTTCTATCGAGAAAATGTCTCTTAATCGTGTTTTGGCTCTAATCAAAACTTCAATTATATGTTCAATTTACACATATCCGCAAATCATACTCCTACTGTTCGTACTTCATGAGATATGATGCTTTGAAGAATCCTATTTTTTCACATAGCCTCTTAACTTGGTGGTAATACTTCAAAACTTTTCTAAGTTTAGTAAATTTTTTACCCGACTGCGTCAGAAGGAGGGTTATTTGTAAATATCTTTAACTCTAGCGGCCCGCTCCGACTTAGGCTCTATAGTGAAATTTGTTCAGTTTGATGTTCTGAGTTCACCGTTTTAGTATTTGCTAGGCTGTCACATACACCCTTTATATTATCACGAATGGGATGTGTAGATGATAGTATGATTAGATATATAGCAAAGATACCACAAAACATTGAGGTAAGCATGTTTTTTTTATAAAATTGTTAACTCAAATGGCAATGGAAAACGTTTTCTCAAGTCTTTTCCGGGACAAAACGTCCCAATTCTGAAGACTTCATTTATTAATTTGCTAAGTACTTTCCTGAAATATTTGAATTGCTAACGAAAACGTGCGGGTTTACGTTTAATTTATGCAATGGGATTCGGTAAAGAAGTAAGAGATGAGAAAAATTTTGATATCATAAATTTTACCTTTTCGTAATAAAAATCCCTCCTCGATGAATAACTTAGCGCTTCAAAATGTTGCATAAAGTTAAATCAAAATGTTAAAAAATTTTTTAAGATAATATTTTATGCCCTACTTATTCCGAAATAACTGGCCAAGAATGAGGTATAGTATGTGAGATAAGAACAGTGTTAAGATATTATTAAGTATATAAGGTCTAACAAAATTAGCAAAAACTCTTTTAAGGGGATGATCAGACCATCAAACTGAACAACTTTCTCTATGGGACCAATATCGAATTCGCGGAAAAAAAATCAGCTGTTCCATACAAACCTACTCGACCTAAATGTATGGGACCACAGATTTGTTTTTCGCGATGTCGATATTGGTCCCATAGAGAATGTTGTTCAGTTTGATGACCTGATCATCCTCTTAAAATAGTTTCACCTAATTTTGTTAGACCTTATATTTTCTGTTTGTAACAGATTTGTGTATGAAAACAGCTTGTTTGTTGTTCGGGAGGTACAAAGTAGCAAGAAAAAAAACCGATCAAGTGTGGGTCGAGCCACGAACAGGGTAGGCTTCTGTAGTTGCCCGTTTCAACATACGGACTTAGAAGGGGCCTTTTTGTTTTATACTACTAGGTACGGTTTAAAAGCTAATAAAGTCTAAAAAGTACATTTTACAAGTTGGTCGACTATTACTCGTTAACATGTAACAAAGCCTACTTAGCGGTGATAGTTTTCCTTTTAATTTCGTTATATACGTTAAAGCCGTGAATTGTTTCATGTATCCAGAAACAACCGTTTAGCTGGCAGGGGGGATACTTGACTCTATCAAAAATTATCACTTTAAAGCTTAATATTTCGCTAACGGATCCCTAAATCGAAAAATGGTTGTCCCACACCCACAATAGTTTTAAAAGACCTATCCAACAATACTCCAAACATGGGATTTGAAAATTGAAAATTGCTTCCTCGCTTTTCGTGTAGGTAAACTAAAAAAAAAATTCAGTATTTTATTTTATCACTTTGTCGGCGTGAGAAATATGTAAACTTACCCATGTAAAATTCCAGCTTACTAGTACTAAGTGTCTCAGAGCTAAGCCGCGGACAGACGGACAGACGGACAGACAGACGGACATGGCGAAGCTATGAGCGTTCCTTGTTGACTACGGAACCCTAAAAAAACGGCTTGTAGAAAAGGTTTTCACTCGAGTGTTTCAAAAAGGGGCACGTTCTATTTTTGAGCACAGAATAACTTTAATTGATTAATATCCAAAATATAATCAAACTTCGTTTGTATGTAGCGCGCCAACGGTAATATCTCCTTAAGCACTGATTTATATCCTACCGGATTAATACAGGTCATTAAGCACCTCATTTTGTCACCATTAACCACTAATCAAGGTTCTAAATTGAGTACGTAATTATAGTGATATAATTTGTGTATTGACTATAAACCAATTGAATATAGGTCCGCCTGTTCTGCATTATTAGACAAAACATTGAACGGGGTGTAATAGAACACTTCGATTAGAAAATCAAACCGAACAACTTTAAACATGGAGCCAACATCGAGAAAACAATTTAAAAAATCTGTTGTTTCATACAATGCAGTGAGCTTAGAATGTATGGGACAGGCGATTTTCAATTGTTTTATTTATGTTGTCTGCATAGTGAAAGTTGCTCGTTTTTTAATAGTCTAAACCACCCCTAAATCCCTAAATCAGTCCAATAAGTCCAAAAAGATCTATCGAATCCAGGGTCCAACTTAATATGCTGACGGTTTTTTAACAGGATGACAACACCATCAAACTGAACAACTTTCTCTAGGGGACAACATCGAAATCGCAGAAAAAAAAATGTTGCCCTAGAATACATTTAGGTAGAGTCGGACTGCAGTTTTGTATGGAACAGCTGTTTTTTTTCGCGATTTCTCCCTTGGTCCCGTAAAGAAAGTTGTTCAGATTGATGGTCTGGTCATCGCCTTAAAACCCTATATATATGTACGGTGTAACTAAACTCCCTAGTGATTACATATTATACAGGGTGTAATTGATATCATTTGCATCCTTTTAAACTAAGAGTCGACCCATGAAACTAAACAACTTTTACTATGGCAGCAAACCGATCGGAGCAAATAAAAAATCTGCTGTTTCATACAGTTGAGTCGAGTCAACATTGCAGTATGGAACAGCAGATTTTTTTGCTCGATCGATTTGCTCCCGTAGTAAGAGTTGTTCAGTTCGATAGGTAGACTCTTAGCTTAAAAGGATGCGAATGATATCAGTTTCACCTTGTATACAATCATTCATAAACTCATGACAATAAAACCTTTCGAATGTAGTTAGTGACTCTGCCACAACCTTCACCTATTACTATAGGCTAACAGTTGTAGCGAGGTATTGAAGCATTTGTATATTGAAGATTTTCAGTATGGGACGACATGGAGATAATAGGTAGCTTGCTTTTTGTCTCCTTTATAGTGAACAAATTCACTATAAAGGATATACTCACTATATATTTAGTCCAACGAAAGCACAGGATAGACAGACGGACGGACGACAGCGTAGACTTATTATTAGGGTCCCGTTGGCACCCTTTCGGTAAGGAACCCTACAAAATTATGGGGGCAGGGAGTATCCGTACTATACAGGGTGTAAAAAACCCTGTTGTAGCCTTTAGGGGGTGCTCCAGACCATCAAACTGAACAACTTTCACTATGGAGCCAACATCGAAATCTTGAAAAAAAAACACCAGTTTCATATAAAACTTGGTACTTCAACCAACTCGAGTCAAATGTATGGGACAGCTGATTTTTTTTCGCAATTGAAACACCCTCTAAAAGCTAGACTAGCCGCTAAAACAGTTTTTATTTACATACTGTAGTCATACAATAATCTTTCTTAAACTGTGGCTCCACATAAGTCATCAGTTCATCAACAAACTACTTCACCTAACCGACTAGATTCTTAGTAATTCTGATGTTCCTTACTTTCTTGTTACAAAACTTATTCATGTATCCTGGTTTATTAACCCTAAAGCTGGCAGTTGACCCGTATCAGCAAAACTTGGCGTTCGCCGACTGAATGTTAACCTAGTTGCTGAGTTGCTAAGTTGCCAGTCGATACTTGTTACGTTCACAATCGGAGGTGTTAGACATAAAGGTGATGTGTGTGACGCATTTTTTTAATTCGGTGTAGCCAGAAACCTAGCTACCAGGGTTGCCAGTAAATATTTTATCAAGATATGTCCATGAAATTATACAAAATGGACTCGCAGAATACATACGGGTAAAACCGCAGAAAAAAAAGACTACCTGTTTTTTTTATTAAATCATCACGTAGGTAATTTGAAGTTAGGTCGATTTTTATTCACAACAGTTGAATCAACGGCAACTATCGGTCCAACCGAGAGTACATTCAACATCACTTGAAAGAATTGCGAAACACAGCGTTCTCTCTATTGAATCGTAACGTTAATGAGTATACTCAATAATAAGAAAGATCTATGACAATTTTTATATTTTTGACGAACATTTTAATGTGATATCCTATAATTTATATTAACATTGTATTGAAATCTTGTGTATATGGGACCTTGTATCCTGAAATAAATGATTTTTATTTTTATTTATTTATAGCGGCTTTTATGTCACTCTTCTGCCGACTCAAGCAGGTGATTTTAGTTCATAAAAATATTTGTTTTTGTTTTGTATCTAATTAAACATGAGAGTCCAGGATACATAGAGGATACAAAAAGCCACCCAATTATACAATCTGGCAGCCCTGCTCGCTACAACTATAGGGTCCTCCTTAATATGCTGACACTTTTTTAAGGGGATAATCAGACCGTCAACCTGAACAACTTTCTATTTGACACCAACATCGAAATCGCGAAAATAAAAATCTGCTGTCCCATACATTTGGCTCGAGTAAGTTTGCAGTTTTGTATGGAAGAGCCGATACGAAAGTGTCAGCATATTAAGAAGGACCCTATATAGTCTATATGATGGGTGCTGAGAAAGAGGCGGCTGGTACTTTTTACATGGCCTGGGGCCTAGGGCGGCCGAGACTGCAAATCCGCCACTGAATACATGGAAAAATCTTTGCTTTAAATAATTCCGTTCCATCTTCATTCATGATATAGCCTCATGCATCACTATTAACAAAAATGCGCCGCTAATGGCATTGCATTCTTTTCTTACCTCTACATTTTCCACCTCTCCGAAACATTTCCTTTTAGAGTTAATACAAAAAGAAGAAGCTGATTAGCTTCTCCATACAAATCTGCAAACCTACTCAAGCCAAATGTATGGGACAGTAGGATTTTTATTTGGCTCTTTCGTCCACAGAAACACTGCAAAAGAAAACCACTATCCCTTACTCGCCTCATTCGCTTCCTACGATACCCACGGGTTTAATATGGGGTGGTCCATTCTAAGCCGGAACCACAGAATATATAATCCCACCAGAAAAATAGCTTCATACAAGCTCGCGGCTTTCAGTACACAAATACATGCGCAGCGATGTTTCTACCAAACTGCCGCTCATTATCCTACATGAACGTTCACGGATTGACGCACTCTGTTTATGCAGGAGTGTAGGCACAGACCGCCGCGAGCTTTTATGAAACTGTATCTAACCGACTGTGTCAGAAGAAGAGTAATCTTTGCAAAGGTATTTGTCCTACAACATGATTCTATCATAGGATCTTATTATCGGCTTTAACCCAAATGTTCACAGATGTTAGCGACAGTGTGTCACCAGTCAAATGCTGTCACGTAGGCTCGTACGATGTTAGCGAATTCGGTGAAAACGCCTACAAACTTTTTAACGCGTGATTTGTTGACCAAATTAGGTGTTTAGTGGTTTTCCTAGTGAACGAGAAAATTGCATAGAATGAAATCGGCACAATAAATATACTTTTAGTGTTTCCTGTCATTTGGCTGAATGGATTCAATGTTAATGAGAATCACTGTCATCATCCTAGGGCTGCCAGATGGCCAGGAAATCCGGGAAAGACCCAGAATTGCGCCTGTCCCGTGTCCAGTAGTACAGTCCAGGAATTCCGGAATATTAGTTTGTTTTTTCACAAACTTACGACATAACGGTAGTAGCCGTTTTTTTATCAACTTTTACGGCCACTTTCTTCATACTAGAGAATAAAATCAGGAAATAAAATGCGGGATCAAAATATCTTGTGAAATTTCGAGCTCGCTTCATTTTTTTTTGTATTGGAACATTTTTGGCCTTGATACAAAACTGAGCTCTTATAATAACCAAGTAATAACACGTATGCAAAACATTGAGCTCTCTTTGCTCGCTCCGGCCTTTGCTTCAAATAATTGAATAACCTCGATTTCAGCACACGTTTGGTAATCGAGTTATTAATTATGTATTCAAACCTCTAGCTCGCTTCGCTTGCTCCTCAACTTGAAAGTGATAATTATCATCCCGAAAGTAAGCATTATCAACTCGAAAGTGATCATTATCAACTAGAAAGTGAGCATACCTAATTTTGTCCTGTCCATGAACATATTTTTCATTCTTGAATAAGATTGAGGAGACTAAACATTCAGAAACTGTTTTCACTCTCTTTTAATATTTATTTTGAGGTTCATTCGGTAGAGAAAATTTTTAGATAAAATTACACGAGCAAAATGCTATATGCTCACTATATTAGATTATTCTACTTACCCTCTGGACTAAAATACAGAAAATCTGCTCGCTTGTTTGTTTGCCACGTTCACATCCTAACCAGCAACTTTAATGAAAATTGGTATAAAGTACTTCTTTTTCCCCAAAGCAAAACAATCAAGAGCAAAACCGCTGGAAAAAGCTAGTAGAATAAAATTATTTATCTCCCCCACTAGGACCTTCAGAACCATTTTGCTACTACAAATATCCTACAAATGTTTGTCTTTTGAAATACGACTGCCTTCATAGAGGTCACGTAGGGGCCTTATGGAGATAGGTGTCACGTTTCATACATTGCTTGAGTAACTCAATGTCATGTTATCATGAGTTGTATGGGGTGCCATTTTGTAGGGATGCGAGATCTATAAGATAGCTGTCCGCTTTTGTGAAATATGCTTGAATTTTGAATCTCTGTGTAGTTAATAATGGGGTTTTATTGTGTAACTAATACACCTAGATGGCTGACCAAGTGGTTGTTAATACTTTGTATGGACCAAGTGTACTACTTGTGTGCTTCAAATAAATGCGCTTTGGGTATATCCATAATTGATATGGTGTTTTTTGGCGATTCTTTGTGGTTTTGCTTCTTAATATTTAGTTAATACATTTTAGATAATGGATATAATGATGACAGTAACAAAATACTTAATTACTTAAAAATTATCAAGCACAGTCATAATATATGTACCGATTTTATTTATGATACTTATTATGATCGGAAACTTACACAATAGGTTCTGTAGTTCTGATTTAAGTGAAAATTGTACAATTTATAAATAAACCAAGGAACGCAAAATCGCAAAATTGTTAGTAGTCGGGGAAATCTACGGATTTTTGTATGGAGTAGGTTGCATTAATTGCACTTTTGGTGAAAATTTGGAATATAGTAGATACATACCTGAAAAACATAAATTCTCAATAATCCCCGATTTTTTATGTTTTATTATTGAATAATTAGGACATTTACAAAACATTAGATTTAGGTATGAACAAAAAATGGAAAACTGGTGATTTTGTACAGGATGGCTTCGTTCAATACGTTTTACTTATAACAATAATAATCCACAGTTAATATCGTTAATTTGGGTAGATATTTAATATTTTGTAAGTCTTCAAAAATTATAACCTCAAAACTAAATTATTTACTGTTTGTTTTTACACATTAAATTTGCCTTTTGATAATTAACTGTCTCTATTGCTGGTATGCTGGTCGAAATATTTTTAGAAATAAGCTTGCCATTTGTACATTAATATCGATTTTAAGGTATTTCTCAAGTTCCTGAGCCTATATAACCACGAAATCTCGACAAAAGTGTTAGAAACTAACAGTGATATTATTTCAAACACAATTTACTAAAGTGTCTTTAATGCAATCTCAAACCTTATTTTTCCTAGACTAAAGGTACATAAAAGATCATTTCAAACGAATTTCTTTATTGTATAATAATTTGACCACTAAATTGCCTCCACCAATCTAATTCACACTAGATCGGAGTTTTTGATTATGGTACGTTTCCTTTCACGTTAATTTTTACCATGTGTATAGGACGAGATGATTAAACAAAATTTGTTTCTAGCTTAGTTTACCAATGAGCATCGCATAAGTAGGGAGGAAAATAAATCGAAGTTCTTAGTTTAGGTACCTACTAGCAAAGTTTTTTTTTCAACGGTTTCAGGATGGAATTAAAGTGATTTTCCAGTTTCTTTTTAGGGTTCCGTACCTAAAGGGTACGTCCGTCCGTCTTACCTATTTAGGGCTGTAACTTTTGAACCGTAATAGCTAGACAGTTGAAATATTAACAGAATGTGCGTTATTATGGCGGATTTGCTAAAAAAAAAATGACAAAAAGTTAAAAATCATTCATCAAAGTTTTTTCTTTTCGCTCTATCGTAAAAACGGAAATGTATACAGGCCTCAAACTTGGTGTGATTATAGAACAAACTCTACAGTATAACAACAAACAATAACAACCGGAAAAGTGTGAGTCGGTCTCGCGCAAAAGGACCCAGAGAAAACTAAACTTTTTTGTAAGTTAATATGTTGTGTGGTACGGAAACCTCGGTGCGCGAGTAACCCGACTCGCACATGACCGTTTTTATTCGTGTTAGATGTATTGACCTTTTGACTAACAAGCATTATAATAATTATATTGTTTACCTCCACACAATTTCCATTGCTAGGAAAACAAAGGCACCGCAAATTGTTGAACAAAGTAAAAACTTTTCCGTTTGGAACCCGGCGCGGGCGGCGAACGAATTTAGTTTCATTGCTACTTCATTTGGTCTCCACTTTCTTGTTTCGCCCACTTTGTGAGCTAAATTAGTATTGAAGAACTACTTCTTTTGTATTGAATGGTTTCTATATCTTCGTTTTGTTAATGAAAAAATCCTAACTATCGTATTTCTTTTCAAATTGATCAGTTATTAAGAGCATAACGGGTTCTGTTTAGTCCATGCAAACGTGGAATACGTTTCCTCCCTGTATTTTTTTACCATACAATATACAGGGTCCTGCTTAATACGCTGACACTTTTTTAAGGGAATGATCAGACCATCAAACTGAACAACTTTCTCTATGGGACCAATGTCGAAATGGCGAAAAAAATCAGCTGTTCCATACTAAACTGAAATCTTACTCGACCAAATTGCATGGGACAGCGGATTTTTTTTTCGCGACTTCGATGTTAGTCCCATAGAGAAAGTTGTTCAGTTTGACGGTCTGATCACCCCCTTAAAAAAGTTTCAGCATATTAAGAAGGATCCTATATGTCCCTGCTATGTCCCCATATGTTTTTTTTCCATTAAATTAATTAGTACTACAACGTGTTAATGAATAAACGCAAAACTAGAAAGTAGTTTGTTTAGAATTGAGAGCAGAATCGAATTATCATGTTCTTCTTCTTATTGTGTGGGCAAGCCCTGGTGTCAGAGTTTTTTCAGACCGCCTTACGGCCTCTGACGTGGTTTTGATCATGGTTTCAATATAGGTATTTTTGTTCAAAATATTAAATAACTTGTTTGTAAAATTTAAAATTTACCTACTGAACTCGATCTCAACCCACTACACGGGTACACTCACCCTTCTTACTACCAAAACAAGATTCTTAAAATGTATTCATGAGCAAGTTAGCGCTTTCATTCATTGCTGAAATGATAACAAATCATTTTTGCCTAAAAACTAAAATGCGAATAGCTTAAAATGTTGTCCATCAAAATAATGAAATTATTGTTGCAATCTAATTATTTTGTCATATATCAGTTAGGGTGCATGAGCTTTTGCGCTTATTCATTAAAACGTTGTATAAGAACTATACTTCATTCCATATAAGGACGAAAAGATTATTCGATTTCTTCTTAGCTTTCTTTTTTTGACATATTTTGTATGAAGAATATGCCAAATGAACCGTCGGATAAGCTAACAAGAACTTATTCGGAAGTGGTGAAACAGGCCCTAAGTGTTTCAAATCTCAGTTTTTTTTTAAATTTAAAATAGCCGTTGTTTTAAACTTTGTTTCTATTTGGAATGGAGTATAGGGGCCTTCGAAAATGACAAAAAATTGCTCAATTTTACCTCTGTATTCAGTCATCCATCAAGCAAAAACGAATATAAACTAAGGAAAACGTTCAGACATAGCTAAAGTCTTTCTCATAATAATATTATTCTTAAAGGAATTATTAAAATCGGTTTAGTTTTGGAGGAGGAAACAGGGGAATACGAAACCGTGATTTCGTCCATTTTATAAAGAAAATTTTAGAATTATGTTGCAGCCAAAAATGTATGAGCAACTAACTTTAATTTTAGCGTAAAAGCGGGATGGGAAGCATAATAAATATTTAACTGAAAAAGTTATTTTTATGTACAGTCACTGACATCAATATTAGGATTTTTAATCAGGCATTTATTCATTATTGCTTTCATCGGTCTATATTGTAAAATTAAATGGGTTACAAATCGAACGAGGTGCTTCAAACCATCAAACTGAACAAGTTTTACTATGGGAGCAAATCTGATATCGCAAAAAAACAGCTTTTCCATACTAAATTGGAATGCCTTCTCGACTCAAATGTATGATACAGCAGATTTTTTTTTTGCTATTTCTGGTTTGATTCCATAGCAAAAGTTGTTCAGTGTGATCACCTGAAAATTTAGCTAATTATTTTATTATCACGCAGTATTTACGTCCCAGTCTAAGGAAAAAATTACCATTCAGGGAACTGGTACCTTGCCTCCTCTCAGGAATAAGTGAGGTGGAGCGAGCTATACTCCACCACGCAGGTGCAGTGCAAATTAATAGAGGTTAGGCATTTGGAACTAGAAAATTCGGATACTTACAAAAATAATCTACAAATTTCGCTTTATTCAGGGTGTAAGGAAAGTTATCATTAACCTTTAAACCACATACTCTACCCATCAAACTGAACAACTTTTACTATGAGAGCAAACATGTCAGAACAGAAAAAAAAATTACTGTTTCATACATTTGAGTCGTGTAGGCATTGCAGTTTAGTATATAATAGCAGATTTTTATTTGCGCTGACATGTTTGCTCCCATAGTAAAAGTTATTCAGTTTGATGGGTGGATGGATGTGGTTTTAAATTAATGATACTTTTCTTTACACTCTGTATTGTATACCCATGACACTGGTCGTTTTAGGACCTATAATAGCACGAAACTTCGTTTGTATGGAACGCCCTGCAATGACTTTAACCCCTCAAGGCCTTATATGCCAGACAAAGTCAAAGTCAAAGTCAATATAATTTATTCAATATAGGAGCTTACAGCACACTTATCAAACGTCAAATCTTTTTTAAAGCTACCACCGCGTCGGAACGTGTTGTCGCTGTAGAGAAGATGCGGCCAGAAACTCTACAACATAACACGACTTAATAACTATTACAATATAAATTCTTAACCTGACAATACATAAACAAATTGTTATCGGGTACAGACACTGCGCTTGGGTCCGACTAAATATCCTCTTAAACTTCATTCGCGTCTTTTCTTCGACTGTACATTTTGTAGTTTGAACCGCCGGCTTAGTGTTACGAACGAAAAACTTTCTATATACGGAGGATTAAACCCAAATGAGTTTTTTCACGGAAATGGGACACGAAAAAAGGCAGTTTCGACAAGGAGATTGTATTTTTCTACTGTGTTTTTTTAAATAATGGTGAACTCTGTGGATTCATGTGAGAGTTTTCAATAGTGAATACCTACAGTCCATTCGGATTCGGCCAACGGGTAAAAACTGTAAAATATTCGTTTTTTAGGGTTCCGTAGCTAAGAGAAAGGATCTCTCTTTAAGACTAGAGTGAGCCATACCAATTGTAAAGTGTCCACTTTTTTTGACGTTTAGGTTTGAGTGTGTGGTGTCAAGTTGTATGGACAAAAGGCACCGAGTGACATATGGCCTTATGTTTACGGTCACTTTTCACACACAGTAGCTCAAAAAAAAGTGGACAGCCGTATAAACAAATATCTATAGTTCCATCTCCTTCTACTATTAAAGGTATGTCAGAAGACAAAAGAGACCAACTACAATCGTAAATTTATGCGGACTCTATGGAGATCCTTCCTCTTAGGTTCCGTAGTCAACAAGGAACCCTTATAGTTTCGTAATTACCGTTAATTTTTCGATTTAGGGATCCGTTAGCGAAATATTAAGCTTTAAAGATAAAAGTTTTGTTAGAGTCAAGTATGAGACGGCACCTTTTTTTCCGATTTCATGTTTGCTCACATAGTAAAAGTTGTTCAGTTTTATGGTCTGACTGAACCCCTGAAAATTTTGAAACGGTAAAAAAAATCACATTTAGGTATAATAGTACCGACAGTAGGTATAATAATATACCTACTTAGATCAGCTCTTAGCCAGAAAGCTAACTGATTGTAAACAGAATTGTAGTGTACAGCAATACAGAGTAGTTAATGTGGAAAGCGCCGGTAGCGCCATCTATCGGTAGGTGCGGTCTATGGTGAATATCTATCGTGCATTCGCTTGGTTTTCACTCACCGACCGCCGTGCCGTGCGGTCGTACGCTTAGCCACATTCACTAGTGAATACTATATCTGTGTTTTATTATATACATCAACCTCAACCAACCCTGTAGAAAAGGTGTATTCTACAAGAATACCTCAACATAACAGCACACGTCCCCAGCAGATCGTTTAAACCCAAGTAAGAATGCGAAAAGCACCTCGTTTTCGCACTTGTATTCGAAGAACCCGTTTAATGTCTCCTGGAGAAGTGTACTCGAAAGTCCATAGGAGCTAAAATATATAAATATATAAATATAAATATCTTAGACATTGTCACACAAATTATCTAGTCACATTTAAAGTACCAGAATCTAGCCTGGACTTGTGTTATGATGACTAGACAACGATATAGAATAAATATATAGATACAAACGTCCATGACTCGGGTACAATTATTCATATTCATCATACTAATATTTGTCCCTTACGGGATTCGAACCCGTGACCCTCGGCACAGCAGGCAGGTTCACTACAGACTGTGCTATCGGGCCGACTAAACCTTCTAGTCATCTAAAACCTTCTAGACATCGTAGTTGACACACAAATAACTATCAAAACATATGTTTTGAAGATATCAATTTCACCCTGTATAAATATTTATACAGGGTGAAATTGATATCATTAACATCATTTTAATAAACTAAGAGTCCGTATGCAACAGCTTAGGTTTGCTCTCAATGTGAAAGTTGTTCAGTTTGATAGGTAAACTCTTCGTTTAAAAGGATGCTAAATGATATCAATTTCACCCTGTAGTTATAAAGAGCACTGGCTCTGGACAGGGATGCATTGAGGATAAAGGGGGAGGCCTTTGCCCAGCAGCGGGACGAAATAGGCTAAGAAAAAAAAAGTTATAAAATACAGCCGACCGTGCTCATATTTGACTAAATATTGATTTATATTGGAACTTTTATATTACCTAGCTTAAATTAAAGATTGAAAATTTTGTTTCGGACGAGACTTGAACCCGGAACCTGTCAAACCAGAGATTTGCTTCCGCTTTGCCTTGCTTTAAAATAGCACAACATGGCAATAAAATTTCAATAATCTCATCTGACTAATATTATAAAAGCTAAAGTTGATCACGTATAAACGGCTGAATTGATTTGGATGAAATTTGGCAAGCAGATTCGTTTGTTCTGGATTAACTTATAGGATACTTTTTTAACTTCCACGCAGGCGGAGTCGCGTCACAGGTCCGGCACTCTAAAGAACATTTTTGAATTTCGAAATGGCGTCGGCATTTGCGCACTTTGTGCAAACCGTCCATGACATTGCGTGTAGGGTTGAGAGCCGAGTTTTTCATTTAACGTCATCGACATTTCAATACTTCTAATTGTTGGTTCTATTATTAAAAATAGTATTTGAGCTAAAGAATTATTGAAAATGCTAATATAGCTTTATTTTTCAACACTGCACTGAAAAGACCCAATTTTTTGTATTCAAATCCGACGGGTGCGTGCGGCTGACTGCATTCCCTTGCTCGGCTTCCCTCATGATTCCCAGAAAGTGTGAGGTGAGGTGGGGTATCTGAATTCAAAGGGGGGCGAGGAGTGGCTGTTCTGTATATAGAACTATATAGGTACTACCGATTCTGTGGTCGCGGGCAACAGCTAGTCAATAATATTTGAAACTGTTGTATTAGATATAAATTCTTTCTCACAATATTAGTCAAGTTAGCGAGGAATGGCAGCAGATGCATTCTTTTGTATCGCATACCGTTGACCTAGTTCTGCATTGTTTTGTATAAAAGAAATCACAACTAACCTAATAAGGGCGAAACGAAGCGTGATGAAGAATAATGTCCCAATATCCCTAAGGAGGGGAAGGGACTGCATATGTATGGAGGGGACCCAATTTTTAGGGCTATTAAGCTTTCAGTGTTTACCTCGTTAGCGAGATCGATGATAGATATAATATAATACAGGTTTAAGTAAAATATGCTTTATCGAATCGAAATTATTATAGTATTTGTTGTTATTGGATAATAAATTAAGCAACAAGTTTTAGGTTCTTTTGGACCGGAGGCGAGTAGATTTGTAGTTTAGTATGGAACACAAGTTTTTTTTCCGCGATTTCGATATTGGTCCCAAAGTGAAAGTTGTTCAGTTTGATGGTCTTGTGGGGACTTGCCACAGATGTCAACACCCACAAGTTATAGCAACGAAGCTAACAGATGGCACTACGGTCGCACTTGCAAATGTGTACGTAAAGACAACTTGCGACGTCACATTGGTAACCCGTTAGCCGCTACACATAAGGTTCCCAAGCGTATACAAGACATGAATCGCGCAAGAGAAATAATCACAGAGATTCGATATATATACGAGGTCCAACTAAGAACTGTTGGACCACGGCCGGTCCCCAGGCTTCACACCTAGCCTGGCGGAAGATCTTCCCTTTTCACCGGAGGAACCTTCCACAGTAGTTCCTCCACAGTCTAAACCATCCCCTTAAATGTCCATTTGTATTTTTGTAACACATTGGATACAGGGTGTAAGGGTAAACAGTTGCATTACTTTAAGGGGTGATTGTACCCATGATACTGAACAACTTTCCCTAAGAAACCTATAGGAAATTCGTCAACAATTTTTTCGCCTTCCCGTATTAAATGCAATCAGCTGATTGAACTTTTGTATGTAAGGTCGCATTTTTCTTAGGGAAAGTTGCTCAGTATCATGGATACGATCACCCCTTAAAGTAATGCAACTGTTTACCCTAACACGCTGTATACAAACGAGTGCCTCTAATGTGCTCACTATATTAAACTACTCGTTAGAATTCAATCCGAAATACATTTGTCATTAGCAATTCTCAATGACAACCTTCTCATTCACATATCTAACTACGAAAGCCTAGGCGAGGAGTACCTACACAATTCTCAAACCACACTTTCTGAATTCTAAATGACACTGTAGGTTATCCGTCTGGAACACCCACAGAAATATAAATAAGCGTAGAATGGTTATGTACGATCATAGATTTAGCATATACTACGTTAGATCGGAAATGCGAAAGAGAAAGGGCATAGCATTAACGTATGTTAGAGCGAGATAGATAGACGAGACCATTTTCGAATACGCCTATGAGCCTGTATGGCCCTAGCGTCAGTTGTCAAAGGAACGAATCCCGCTTTTTTTTTCCGAAATCGAAGTCAAAGTCAATATAATTTATTTTATATAGGAGCTTGAAGCACACTTATCAAACGTCAAATCTTTTTTAAAGCTACCATCTCAGGTTATTTTGGTCTCGGCTTGGATAATCAGTAGCCGCTAACATAGTATATGCTAAATCTATGTGTACGATGGTTATTGGTAACATGAAAACTTGTCATGTTGTGACCATCATGCGAACACATTGTGTTGTTACACAAAATTAACAATAAGTTTGAAATAAAAAATATGTTACCTATGCAGACACATTTTTTTCTGTGTAATGGTTGAGTCTAATAATTATTAATTTGTTTGCTATACGACATCTGACTGATAGGTAAAATCGAACATATATTGGTATTGGTATTGGTTGAGCGGGCTCATTTTCCGCAACTCGACGTCTTAGGCGCCTATTTTGCGTGAGGTGGGAATGACTATTCTTGCCACCCTAGCTCCTCCAGGAAGCCCACCAGCTTGTTAATACTACCGAATGCCTCTGGAAGAGACCCCGGTGATCCGAGGTGTTGTGCTCGATATTGTGCTAGCCCGTTGCATTCTAATAGCACGTGCACAGCTGTTTCTTCAACCTCCATGCAGACCCTGCACAGCGGACTGTTAGTAACACCAATATTAAAAAGATGTCTGTTAAAAGGACCGTGACCAGTCAGGGCTCCAGTAACTAGTCGTAATTGAGCTCTCCTGAGACGCAAGAGGCTCCTGGTGAGGCGAGGGTTAACCCTTGGTAGAGCGCTCCTCGCCTGTTCGCAATCTGTTAGTGCAGCCCAGAGTGCGTCCCGTTTTTGACTAGTGCGCTTGCGTAGTTGCGAGCGGATCCAGCCGAAAGGTAGCGGTATAATGGGCTCGGGCCCTATGGCGTCTGTGCTAGACCCGCGTCTCGCCAATTCGTCCGCTGCATCATTGCCACGCGAGTTGCTGTGGCCTTTTATCCATTGCAGGGTGATGTGGTTTCGCTCACATACCTCTGATAGGGTTTTGTGGCACTCCAGAACTATGCTTGATGTGATAACATTGCTCTGAAGCGCCATTAGTGTGGACATACTGTCTGATAGAATTCTGATTGAGTGATTGGTAGTCGCTCTATCCGAGATCGCTCTGGCTGCTAGGGTGATGCCCATGCATTCAGCCTGGAAAACCGTATTGTGTGTTCCTAGGGGCGAAGATATCTTGATATGCAGGTCTTCCGAGAAGACGCCGGAGCCTGTGCCTGTATCAGTTTTGGAACCGTCAGTGAAGATTCTTAGATCTCTGGTGTTTAAGCTCTCGAAATCTTCTTCGTACAGTTGTATTTTGTATTTTTTGTCGAATACGTACTGAGCCGGTATCCTATCATTTATAGCCGGGTAGAGGGGGATGTCCTCTATTGCATTATTGAAAATTTTTGTGTGTGGGACACCGGTGTTTTTCCAGAGGTTAAGTGTGCTCATACGGATCGCGGAGCTGGCTGCCTCTTGTTGTATGAATAGCTGCAATGGTGGGAGGTCTAGCATTGATTCAAGGGCGGCAGTGGGCGCCGTCCTCATACATCCCGTTGTTGCCATGCAGACCGCTCTTTGGAACCGTTGCAGTTTGCTGATGGTAGTAGCGAGCGTCGCCCGTGTCCACCAGACTACTGCTCCGTAGCTAACCATTGGTCTTATTACTGCAGTATAGAGCCACAGCGTTATTTTTGGAGATAGGCCCCACTTTTTGCCCATCATCCTTCGGCACTGCCAGAAGGCAATGCCCGCTTTGTTTATTTTGTTGGTCAGGTGGCTGTTCCAGTTCAGCTTGCTGTCTAATATAATGCCGAGATATTTTACTTCAGGCGACAGCCTTAGCTCGGTGTTGAAAAGCCTAGGCAATTGATAGTTGCCTAGGTTTCGCTTGTTTGTGAACATAACTAGTTCCGTCTTGGCCGGATTTACTGTTAGCTCGTACTCGGTGCACCATCTTTCGACTATGCGCAGAGCTGCTCTGGTTACGTCGCAGATCGTGTTTGCGAATCGTCCTGTTACGAGGATAGCCAGGTCGTCAGCATATCCGATAGTATAGAACCGTTGGTTATTTAGGGTTGTAATGAGATCATTCACAACTAAGTTCCAGAGCAGCGGGGAAAGGACCCCGCCCTGGGGGCATCCCCTCGCGACTAGTGCTCGTTGTGAGTCCTTCCCTTCGAATCTTACCACCCTTTTGCTTAGCATGTTACCTATCCAGCCAGACATAACCTCGTCTACTCCGTGTCTGGCTAGGGCGGCGTTGATGCTGGTGAAGCTCGTTCTGTCAAAGGCCCCTTCTATGTCTATAAAGGTCCCCAGACAGATTGTTTTGTTTTGGAGGGCTTCTTCAATTTTGCACACGACCATGTGAAGAGCCGATTCCGTTGATTTACCCGAACTATATGCATGTTGGTTCCGATGTAGTGGTATATTACGAAGTGCTTTATCCCTCAGATCCCTGTCGCACAGCCGTTCCAACGTCTTGAGGAGGAAGGACGTTAGGCTGATTGGTCTGAAGGATTTTGCGTTAGTGTAATCGCTTTTTCCTGGTTTCGGTATAAAGATTACCTTGACCTGGCGCCACTGTCCGGGGACGTACCTGTGTGCTAGGCACGAGCTCAGCAGTTTTGTAAGAGCTTCCGCTAGCTGTCTGCCACCCCACTTAATTAAGGCGGGGAAGATTCCATCAACACCTGCTGCCTTATATGGGTGGAAGCTGTTTATTGCCCATTCTACTCTGTCTAGCGTGACAACGTTTTGGGCGATTTGCCAGCACTCTGCTGTCGGTGTTAACTCTGTTGTTGGTTCTGAGCAGCTATCATCATCCTCAACTATTCTGCAGCCCGGAAAGTGAGTTTGCAGAAGGACAAGTTGTACCTCCTCTGGTGAGCTGGTTAGAGTGTTATCTGTTTTACGTAAGGACCCTAGACCATGGTTGGGTTGGTTACTTAGCACTTTCCTTACTCGGTTTGCTTGTTCGTTTGATTCCACATTTTCGCAGAAACTGCGCCATGCGGCCGTTTTTCGAAATCTTAGGCGCTTCTTATAATTGGCCTTGGCAGCCTTATAGGTGTCCCAGTCCAGTAAGTCGCTTGTATTCATTGCTCTGTTAAATAGTCTCCTGACTTTAGACCTGAGCCTGTTCAGCTCAGGGCCCCACCAGTTTTGGCCCATCTGGACTGATACGGATGGGATAGTCAGGGGACAGGCAGAGTGATAGCAGCTTGTTATCGTGTTTGTAAGGTCGTTAATGTTGCCTTCGATATGTTGAGTCCCTTCTACTCTGTCAGGAATGTTATATCTACTCAGTCTGTCGATCAATAGTTTCCGATATTTGTCCCGGTCGGTTTTCCGGGGGTTTCTACGCGGTATAATTTCGCTGATAGTTACCTTGATGTCAAAGCGTATCCATCTGTGGTCTGAGCATGATGCCTCGTTCGAGACGTGCCATCCAGAGATGAGCTCCACGGCTCCGTTAGAGGCCAGGGTTAGGTCAACGATAGTCCTACTCCGGCCTCGAACAAAGGTCGGTTCCGAGCCCGTATTTAGTATATCCAGGCTTGTTGAATAAAGATAGTTAATAAGGGTGTTACCTCTATTGTTGCAGTCTTCACTGCCCCAAATAGTGTGGTGTGCGTTGGCATCGGTGGCGATGATGAGTTCCATCCCGCCATCCTCGCAGTATTGGACTAGCCTCGCTACCTCATGGGTGGGTGGATCTTCCTCTGCCGGCATGTACGCCGACGCGATGACGATTTTCCTGAGGCTAATCATTTGCGACGATGTGAGCACAGCTGCACACAGGTCTCTGGAACAGAAATCTGTTAGCGGATATGCCGATATTTTGTTAGATATATAAATACAGGCCCTAGGGCCAGGATCTGTTCCTGTGATGAGCTTACCTCCAATGTTAGAGAGCCCACGTACACTGTTGCCATTGTAGATCCACGGCTCTTGGATCAATGCAATGGCCGATTTGTTGACCTCTAACCACCGCCGTAACTGAGCCGTACCGGTCTCACTGTGGTTGAGGTTGATTTGGAGGATCTTGCTCTCAGAGGGGGACGCCATCGGGCATCTCCTCTCCATCCCCCATTACCAGGGCCTCGATCCTCCTGGTCCACTCTTCCTCGTTGTCGGAGCCCAGGCAGGATGCTGCACTGGGGACCGACCCTTCGGAGATGGACCCAGGGGGAGATTCGGGAGGCCCGTCAGAAGTGACGCTAAGTGCCTCTGTTTCTGAGCCGTCAGTCCGTTGTGGCGAGGGTTCACCTTCCTCGTCGTCAGAGTCCCGGTCTGTTCGTGGATCAGGAGGTATGTTCGTGAACTTCCCCCTGGGGCCCTGGAACTTCACGTACACCGATCCCAGCATAAAGCCGAGCCGGCGCTCGCGCTCAACCAGGGCTTTAACCACATCCTCCGGGATGCTGACGACGAGGAACGTGTCCCTCGGTTGTTTAACCGCTCGGTGAAGCAGCCATCGTCTGACCTGCGCCCAGGGATTTTGAAACCGAAGCATTGTGCCAATGTCTTTGGTCTCAAAAGCCCCGGGTATGACGATGCCACAGCGCACCCTCCGCTGTACATCGCATGGCCGCTTCACGACGAGTTTTTCTCCAGACGGCAGCGTGATGCCCTCAATGGAGGTCTTGAGCCACGTCAGTGTACCAGAGTCGGTACACCAAACCTGGAGTGCTCCATCCACGTGCGTGGGTTTGCCCTGAAAAAGCGGGCTACTTGTTCCTTCCGGCGCCACCCTAGCCAGCTCCAGGAGTTTCTTATGCAGAATCTCCAAGACCTGGCCAGCCTGTGCCGAGGACAAGTTGCCCGATTGGGCTTCTGTGACGGCGACCACAAGGTCAGCCTTCACAGCGCTGGCATACCCCTCTGGGTGCGTGATGATGGGAGTACCTAGCCGCTGTCGCTTGTTCTCGCCCCTTGGAGAGGAACTCTCATCGCGGTCCCTTTTGCCAGCGGCTGGCGCTTCCTTCGCTGTCCCAACACCCTGCGCTGTGGACTTACCAACTGTACGCGGGAGTTTAAACTCACCGGCAGTCGGTCGGCCACTCCCACTGGGGCCAGCGACAGGGTTCTCCTTCACTTCTTTATTGCGAGGGGTTACGTTGCTCGCGGAAGCCCTCTCCTTCAGCTTCCGCCGCTGTCTGGAGCTCAGCTTCCGCTTCGCTTTTGACCCTAGCACGGGCTTCTGCCGAAATCGAACATATGTAACAGAAGTGCGAAGGTAAGAACTCCTTATTCATCTATCAAGCAGGTAATTTATACAACGTGTTAATGAATAAGCGCAAAACCTCATACACCCCAATTGATTTATAAGAAAATAATTAGATTCAAACAATAATTTCATTATTTTGATGGTTAAAATCTAAAGTTCTTCACATTTTAAGTTTTGAGGCAAAAATGATTTGTTATCATTACAGCAATGAATGAAAGCGCTAACGTGCTTATGGATATATTTTAAGAATCTTGTTTTGGTAGTAATTAGGGTAAGAGTGCCCGAGCGGTGGGTTGAGATCGAATTCAGTAAATTTTAAATTTTACAAACAAAATATTTAATATTTTGAAAAAAAATATACCTATGTTGAAACCATGATAATTCGATTCTGCTCTCGATTACAAACAAACAAACGGCTTTCTAGTTTTGCGTTAATTCATTAACACGTTGTATAATTATTTTCAATTAGTAAATAAAAGAACTCAATTTATCAACGTCGACAAATATTTTATGAAATTTTTCAGAAACAATCTAGAAACTAATCTCTATGTTTGTATGAAGTCGATTTTCGTTAAAATATACAGTTTTAGTGCTAGGATTAATTTAAGATTTGTATGGAAATCTTTGAGGCACTGTAATTTTAAAACTATACATTTTAACGAAAATCTGACTACATACAAACATAGAGATTAGTTTCTAGATTGTTTCTGAAATTTCATTGACTTTAATTGGTTAGTATTGAAAATATCACCAGACTTCGTTTGTATGAAGCGCGCTCCGAATTATATTCCCTTAAGAGAATGGTCGAATACTACCTTTTAACTACTTCTTATGGTTGCATGCCACAGGAAGGGTTTTAACTTTAACCGATAGGCGTTACGCGTGCTCTGACAAAATGCGCGATCAAAATGACACGCTTGTACACTTCTGTCTTTAATTTCTGTTCTGTGGGTGCACCGCTTATACCGCTCCACTTAGACATGTTCAATTATTCACACCCGAAGACTCCTCTAGAGAATCACTGATACGTACTTAACTGTGGTAAGCTTTGTTAGAGTAAACATGGGTTGCTATGTCTGTGAATAGCGACAGCCGACAGACGCAGCTGTGTGTGTGGTCTTGCTAAATAGGTACCGTTTAGACTTTGATTTTTTTTTCATAAATTAGAGCTCTTATTATTGTAAAATAAGGTTGGTTTTGCAAATTAAGTTCGCGATTATAATGGGCTTACACTTGGCTTCAGCTCACCTGATTGGAATGTGTAGCGAAATCCGGGATGCAACGCGATCACCCTTTACAAGTTAACGAGTAAATAGTCGACCAACTTGCAAAATGTACTTTTTAGACTTTATTAGCCGTCAAACCGTAGTTTAAAAGAAAAAGCCCCCTTCCAAGTCCGTACATTGTGACGGGCAACTACGGAACCCTACCCTGCGCGTAGCCCGACACGCACTTGGCCGGTTTTTTTTAGGTTATATTTGTCAATAAATCCTTGTCATGACAATACCGAGCACTGTTTATTTTATGAAATCATTTCGCAAAAAATTCGTGTAAAATATTTTCCAAAATACTAACTGGGTCCCAGTACCGTGCTTCGCTACTAGTCCCAGAAATAATATTTATTTTCGACAGAATTGTTTGTTTTCAGTAAAGTTAAAATAGCCGATAGCCATGGTGGTCCAGTGGCGAGTAACCTTGCCTGCCGTGCAGGAGGCGATGGTTCGATCCCCGTCCAGGCCGACTCGTACCAATGAGTTTTTCGGAATTTATGTACGATTTGTAACACCACTGGCTTTTCGGTGAAGGAAAACATCGTGAGGAAACCTGCATGCTTCAATTTCGAGGCATGTTTGTACCCACTGTCCATTATAAGTGGCGACGGGCTCACCCCCCGTCACACTGGACAGGGTTTCGGTACTACTGGTGAAACGTGGATGTTCTGAGGTTTCAGAATATCTCTGACTACCCCCACGGGGAATATAGTCGTGAGCACATGCTATGATGCTATGCTAAGTTAAAATAGTAGGTTTGTTCTTCAGTTCATTTATATTTAAGAGCTCAGTGGTGTATTCGACAATCCTGATTCTTTTCCGCAAGTGCCTTAATTGAGTTCCCGATACGACACGCCAACAACTTTATCTTTCACCTGTTCTATAGCTGTCAAGGTTTTGCTCTGCCTCTCTTCCCCTCTATTTTACAACTCATTCAGTTCCTTACCTTCATAATAAAATAGCTAAAACAAATCAGCTGTCCAATATACAACGTGTTAATGAATAAGCGCAAAACCTCATAACCCCAACTGATTTATAACAAAACAATTAGATTGAAACAATAATTTCATTATTTTGATAGTTAACATTTAAAGTTATTCGCCTATAAAGTTTTCAGGCGAAAATGATTTGTTCTCATTTCAGCAATTAATGAAAGCGCTAATGTGCATGAGCACATTAAAATGTATCCATGAGGATACATTTTAAGAATCTTGTTTTGGGTAGTAACTAAGTAGGATGAGAGTGCCCGAGCGGTGGTTTGAGATCGAGTTCAGTAAATTTAAAATTTTACGAACAAATTATTTTACATTTTGTAAAAATACCTACCTATGTTGAAACCATGACAATTCGATTCTGCTCTTGATTGTAAACAAACTACATTCTAGTTTTGCGTGAATTCGTTAACACGTTGTATTTAGTAGTAGTGGAGTCTAGCAGGTTTGCAGTTTTGTATGGAACAGGTGTTTTTTTATTTCGCTATGTTGTTGTTGGTCCTATAGAGAAATTTGTATATTTTGATTGTATGATCATACCCTTAAGAATCGCCACCGTACATATTAAGGAGGACTCTGGGTAGCACCTACTTAAATAATAATGTATCAAAAGTAAGTAACTAAGTCCTTTAAAAACCAAACAAATATTTACTAGTAAATAAAGACTGGCTCTTCTTAAATTAATAAAGCGAAAACATATTTTCCAATACCCATTATAGTCAAAGAGTCTTCACAAATAATCAACTAAATTGATTGATAAACATACCTACATCGACAATAGCCCATTACTTGCCCGATAACATAAATGGCTACCATTGATACCCTATTATGGACTAGGCTTTTTCTTTATCGTGAAAACCCACTGATATATGGAAGGTATTAAGCCAATATTAGGTATTTAATAGAGGCATTAGACGACAAAGACTGGAGGGATAAAGCGGATGTGGATTGATATGATTTTTACTGGATTTTCTGGAAATTGTTTTTGAAGTGGTATCTATTGTTAGGGTTTGGCTGAAGTTGATTATTGAATAAATATGTAAGGTGGACATGCTTTAGTTTGGCAAATATTAGTGAAATAAGTATGTCTTTGACTATTTATATGTGGACTGGTTACGTGTGTAATTCTACTAACAAACATTTCTGCCACTTTTTGCGGGGGGCGAGGTAACATGAAATCCGCAACTTTGGATTTTATTCCCCATAACTTTAGATTCTGATTTTGAATGTTAAAAATCATGAAAAGTAGTCTCGTGTGAACCCCAAACGTTCTAAGTTCGAAGTTATTATTTCGCAATTATAGGCTGTCTCGTTTAGTGATAAGGTGTAAAATTGAATGTAAATGCACAACATCAATTGTGCTTATACCGTGGCAGAGGGGAAATGCTACCGCAAGGCTAGTCCTTATAATAATTAGTCAAAGAAGTATGTTCATACACTGATCGTTCTACTAAGTTCTATTAGGTATTGAATTAACTCGTAAAGAAATAACTTATTTCATTGCATCATCCTTGTTAATTAAGCCGTCATACTGGACAGAGTTTCAGTACTATGCTCCATTCAAAATAGCAACGAAATTTTTAAGGCTATTTTGCATTACAGAAACAGAGATTTGAAACACTTCCTCTAACTTATTCTTAGAACAGCTTTAGTAACGTCCAAGATATGTTGGATAATATATGTATCCAATAAATTAATTACATTTGGTAATCAGAATTGGCCAGAAAGCTAAATAGGAATCGGAAAATCTCGTCATCCTTATTTGGAATGAAGTATAGGTACAGTGAAACGCGGATGTTTTGAGGTTTCAGAATATCTGTGACTAGCCCCTCGGGGAACTCGGATATTTCTTTTTCCTACTCCTTCTATCTACTTTGATTAATTCATTGCAGGTTCCAAGACAGATCATCGCCTGGCTCGCTGGACTTCATTGTCTAGTGTTGTGAATGGTCGCCGCTGTTAATCCTAGTTTACAGGAGTTACAGCGGTGGGAATGTGTGGTGGGCCGAAAAAAATAACAAACGTCTGCAAATGCATGCATGCATGAATCCTTGTAAAAAACCTTCTACCGTTCAGTGGCGCCCTCATCACAATATTACCTAAAGATTTCTACTGAACGGCAAAAGGAACCTTTAAGAACTAAAGTAAAAACATGTATACTCGTACTTATTGTACAACATTTCAATCAATTGTATTCAGGTCGTTTTTTTCATCAGATTAACCTATTATGAAACCACTATAATGTTTTACGTCACTAGCTACCTCACGTGAGAAATTTCGTGCGCGTTGGGGGAGGCAAGGTAGGTACCCTAGATGTAAGCGAGGGGTAGGCAGTGTAGCGGAGAAAGTAAGCGCGCGCCGCTCAAAGGCAGTCACGCGTGCTATTTCCCCTCCCCCAACGTCTCTGCCCCGCGGGACGGTTCCGCACTAACTTGTCAAACTAAAATAATAAATAGGTAAATAATACGAGTATACCACAGGCTATCGTGAAAAATAAACGCTAAGAAGAAAAACAAGAAAGTAGCAAGAAACAATCGAAAACAATTTGAAGATCATCAAACTTGATCAATAGAAGTTACGAGAAGAAACCATTTGCTTCCACTCAAGTTTAATAAGTATTTACTTTGTGTAGCAATGGAAAATTACTGCAATATCCAATTCTAGTATTAAATACAGCATGATTTCTTATATCAGATGCGATATTATTAAGTTTAATGTAATAATTATCGTAAATCCTGCTAGAAGTATATTATTATTTATTATCTACTAGTAATTAATAAATACAGGGTCCTTCTTAATATACTGACACTTTTTAAGGGGATGATCAGACCGTCAAACTGAACAACTTTCTCTATGGCACCAACATCGAAATCACGGAAAAAAAATCTGCTCTTCCATACAAAGCTGCAAACTTACTCGAGCCAAATGTATGGGACAGCAGATTTTTTTTTCGCGATTTCGAAGTTGGTCCAATAAAAAAAGTGGTTCAGTTTGATGGTCTGATCATCCCCTTAAAAAAGTGTCAGCATATTTAGAAGGACCCTGTACAGACAACAATTTCTTGCTGATTATCATTTATCAGGTACCTTCAGACTTTTCCCGAAGCGTAAAACGCATAAAGTTAAACAGGTAACAAATCGGTTAAACTTTCTTAAGGTTGGTTTAGTCAAGTTTAACGTTTAGCGAAAGTAATTTGTCAGGGAGTAACTACGTTAAGTCAATACGAAAGGACGATGAGTATGTAGTAAGTACTAAAAGGAGTCAAGTTGCAAGTTTTACCGCGAGCGGTTGTTTTATTCGCGTGGTGTTCGCGAGGTTAACGTTTGAACTTGCCACGTGGTTCTGAAATCTCTCCTCATCTGTGATTTTGTTCACAAATCAACCTTAGGATAGGGATAGATACTCCCATAAACTACTTGACACTGGCGGAAATCAATCAAGAGTCCATTGACTTACAAATAAAAAGAAAGTACTAAAAGAACAGTAAACAAATAAACTGAACTTAATAATTGGAAATAGGTAGGTACTTAGGAACTATGATATAAATTTTGCATCTGATAAAATACTAAGCATATTGTTTATAAAAAATATACTTACTTAGTATTTTTAGAAGAAAATGTAAGTTTATTTTCTTCTAATTAAAAATATACCAAATCCCCGTTGGGGATGGGACAGCTCGGGACCGGCCGTTGTGGCGATCCTTGGAAGAGGCCTATGTCCAGCAGTGGACGTCCATCGGCTGAGATGATGATGACAAATACGATAAATATATTCCACTGAATAATCGGCATGATTACAATCTTGAGAAATTTTGAGTTGTCTGGATGAGATAGCTTTATAATAAAAAGACCGCTCTATTTTGTATCTTATGAAGGTTAGAGTACCTGCCTAAGGCTGGTTTCAGAATCACGCTGACCACCCGCGTTGGTGGTCAGCGCGCGGTTTGCACTATGGAAATTGAGCGAACCGCGCGCGCTTACCGACCGCGTCACTGTGAAACCGATACAAGGCAACACCTAGCTCGTGGCCCGCGCGCTGACCACCCACGCTGGCGGTCAGCGTGACTATGAAACCAGCCTAATACCTATATCAAAATATATTTTGTTTTTGTATAAAATAAAAGTAATGATAATACGAATAATTCAAACGAAATTGACGCCTATTTCCCATCGGGATGAAAAGAGATGACAGACTACCTCCTATTCCAGTCTTTTAAGTCTGGGCATTACAATCAACATTTTTATAAACATAAAAACCATTTAAATTGCTAAAAGGAAAACGAAACAAGACTAAAACGGCCACATAATTCAATTGAGAACAACGTTTAAAAATCTACATCAAATTCATCTCATGCCCGTCCTAATTCCACCCAGGAATTAATTAGGGAAACCCTTGTTAAAAGAATTTCCATTTGTGTCATGTGAGGGGACATCATTTTAGATTTTATGCGTTGGAAGTATAATTCTGTAGACAGACTTGGAGAGGTTGCATTAGAAAAATAAATATGTAGGTTACATACTTATCTACATAAACTCACTGTTCATTCAGATACTAGGACAAGTTTCGAATTTCATGACTATCCACCCAGGTGGACCACGATTTTTTCTTTCCTGTGGTGCATCCGTGACCACTTGAACAACTCGATCAACTCGGACAACATGAACAACTCGGTCAACATAAACAACTCAGACAACTGAGTAACTTGGTGAACATGGTCAACTCGGACCGCATGAACAACTCGGATAACATGGTCAACTAGGTCAACTTGGGCAAGTCAGTCAACTTGGACAGCAGAGTTGATATGATCAAACATTACGTTATGTGATTCTATGTTGTAATTATTTTGTAGTTGTACCTACTTTGTACCATATTTTATTTTGTTTTGTTTAAAAGATGTTTGTTGTAGTTTCTGGCATTTTCTCTACAAGGGAAAACCTTTTGATGCGGTGGTAGAGTCAACAAAATTACGTCACAATTACGCTATCTGTGTGATATTACCATGAATTAGAAATTTTGAATGTTGATTAACTATGTAAGTTCTAACTTAAAGTACTTACATAATACCGGTACTGATGATGATTGTTTTGTCTAGTATCTACAAACACCAAGCTTTTAGTTCTTTCATTATGATCATTTTCATGCCCTTATCCCAATATTTGGAGTCGGGACTCCGTTCATTGATCTCTTTTATACGTCATTTCAGTGCACACTTCTTTTCGTCTGTGGTTGAGATATACTCGTAATAAGCAGGTTAGAAGGTAAAACTTCCAGGTAGATAACACTGTAGGTACATGTAAGCCGAGACCCAAACCAAACAGTGCTACTGACATTAAAAACAATGGCTCTGAACATTAGCAAGCTTCGTCTCACACCGATATCGACTGAATTATCTCTTCCCGTGGTTTTGTACCTACTAGAGAATGACTCAGGGAAATCTGTTTGAAACCTCGAACATTATCAAAGTGGCTTATAAATTCTAACAAACCTAGACAGACATACCTGCTATGTGTATAGCAGAGGCCGTAGCATGATGTATTGTAGTCTCGTTTGGATATACTCAAATAACAAGTGAGCAAACACGCAAGACAAATTGAAAAATGGTTTAGTTAGAGAACTTTGTGGTCTGAAAGAGGATGTAGTGACAAAGATAGAGAAAGGTATGTTGAGATGGTTTGGTCATATGGAAAGAGTGCAGATTGACGAGTGCAATCTATACGGCAAGTGTAAGTGGAAATGTTGGAAGGGGACGGCCTAGACGTACATATACGGACCAAATTGGAGACGATTGGAGACGAGACGACAAACAGACAAGCACGCATGAAAGGACTAATGAATGTGGAGGAAACTTGAGAGGTTTGTCAAGATCGTAGCAGGTGGCGTTCCGAAATCTCTGCCTATCTAAGTGGGATACAGGCGTGAGAATATGTATGTATGTAAGCAAAGACGCGACTGAGCGGTATGCCATTTAGACTTGATAGTCTAGCATGACTCGCTCTGTCTGATCAGGAATGAAGAGCCTCCCAGAAAAATCTGAGTTAACGACAACTTTAAGTATAAGTATAAATTACGCATATGCTCACGACTATTTTCCCCTAGGTCACAGATATTCTGAAACTTAGTACATCCACATTTCACGTTTAGTAGTACCGAAACTCTGTCCAGTGTGGCGGGTAGTGACCCCATCACCACATATTGTACCTAAAATGGAAAGTGGGTACATGCCTCGAAATTGAAGCATGCAGGTTTCCTCACGATGTTTCTCTTCACCGAAAAGGCAAGTGGTGTTAGAAATCGTACGAACATTAATTCCGAAAAGCTCATTGGTACGAGACGGCCTGAACACGGATAGAACCATCGCCTCCTGCACGGCAGGCATGTTTATTCACCACTTTAAATAAAATATTTTTTTTCGAGCAACATGGGACTCATAACGTGTTAGTAACAATATTTTAAACCTAAGTGTTAGTATTAACATGAAGGTTGTTACAGTTCGTAATGTAGGGACAGTCCAGGCTGTCCGCTATCATGCTCAGGATGGTGTTGGGGCTGGCCCGCACCCTGCTCACCAGGGACGCGGCGCTCTTGCGCATGGTCGTCTAAAAACAGTCGACGTGCGCCGACGCGAACATTCCCGAGGCGCTGCAGTACCGGGGCAGTCCCATTAGCACCCTGAACGCGTTTTTATACTAGATACGAAGGGCTCCATAAGATTTCTTAGAATATGTCGCCCACAGACTGCACGTGGAAAATGATGTACAGAAGGCTCTAAAAAGATATTTTTTAACTCGTAACGTATATACACCACGGCTCTTTTACGCGATGCAAAATTACGCAACGGTGTAAAAATGGTTATAGTTTGCGTAAGATAGCGGAAAACAGAAGCGGCGTAACACACTGACTGTAATTACACAGAACGGTGGTTCTAACGAGGATATGGCCATTGAATGCTAAGTGATCGGTTGCCATGACTACCTTGGCTTCGCTGATTTCTAGTTCCCATTGAAGCTGGCCTTCGGGCTTTGGGCTAATCACTCATGAAATTTGGGCAATTCACACTGTACAATTTGAGCTATCTGAAATGTTATTTACACGCAGAAATCTTTTCAAAAGTAGAGGCATAACTTTCGTAGCCGCGTAGCATTTTCGTAGCATTATTGCTACGAAAATACTATGAAATATGTCCTAACTAGTGTAAGCATGGTCTTGTAATATCATGAAAGCAATAAATGATATGATTAACATGGTGTAACAAAAGACTCTAATAATACTTAAAGGTTAGATAATTATTTATAGCATGGGAATATGTAGTTGGGTTCAACATTATTTAAGTTGAAATGCTGATGTTGGTATTATTAGTCCGTTAAGTCTAAGGTTTTTAAAGTTTTAGTTCGAACTTCTGTAACTCAAAATCCATATATTTTCGACCCTGTTTAGACTCGACTCAGGCCCAAACTCAAAAGACGAATATCGGCAGACTAGCTAATTAACACAGATCGCGGAGATATGACCCAGTGCAATTTCTCCCACGACGAGGTCAGAAGTAGACCGAAGTGGAAGAAAGAGAAGCAATATTTAGTATGTATGTACATATTATTCGGAATTTGCGTGACGACCCTCAGTGGTCACGTTATTTAATTTAAAAAAAAAGACAAGAAATGTATATATTAATAAATTCTTTAAATTTTTATATTATGCATGCTTTAGTTGCAATACGAGCGGCATTGCGTGATAGAGTTACTTTTTTTATTTAAGGCGGAATAAAGGTACCATAATGCCTTCGTGTGCTTTTACTCGTTGTACAAATCGTTCAAAACGAAAAAAAAAACGTCACTTATCTTCCTATTTTAATTAAATCAAAGGTTAGGCTTTTTGTTATGAGAGCCATACAACAACGGCACAAATATATAACATCCAGGACCGAACCGGGATTCGAACCCAGGACCCTGGTTTGGCAGTCCGGCGTGGCAACCATAACACCAACCTGGACGTCGAATACACATGATAATATATATTATATACCATCGTGAATGTAAAACTCTATGTGGGCATCCACGCAAAAAGGGTCCAGTGGTCGGGTTTTCTAGTTAAGGTTAGATTCGGCATCTAGATCAGTACATGATCATATGGAATAGTAAAAAAGGTGGGCTTTTTAAGCCAACACCTGGACCCTTCTTTCGTGGACGCGCACATATATGTCATGTTGGCTTCCTAATAAACAAAATAAAAATTTAAAAGAGGCTGAGCCACCACCATGTGAAATATAAAAGGCAGGAAGAGAGAAAAAGAGATAAGTTTTTCAAACAATAGATTACTGTAATCAAATAAACAGTGTTAAAGTTAAAAATACGTAACTAAGGAACAACAAAATCGTCGCTCTTAAAATCTCATCTTTAAACCATTGCAATAGATCACACAATAGCCTAGCAAACTCAGTGTTCAAACGGAACGACTTCCAGCGGGAACACAGTTAATTAAGGGCTGTCACAAATACTCAAGGTGCCACTTGGTAGAATGAGCAAAAGGCGGTACGGGCGGGGGCGAGGCTTGGAGCATTCAAACAGGAGGCAGCATAATTATTGTGTAGATACCTACATTTTGTGTAGAAGTATTGTCTTAACAAGCATAACATTAGATATGACTCATACCTTATGAATAGATCATTAATAGTACATTATAGAAACGAAACTCCCAAGTTAAATTTCAAGATACGCATACTAATCTCGTGTTGGTTTAACCATAGTTTCGGTTCTATAGTGTACTATTATTTTCTATTCATATGCTCATACCTTATTAATCTTATGATACCTACGATTTTAAAACTCTTCCCAGATACTATAAACAGAAAAAAACAGCAGTTGCGCTGGACCTACAATGAGGTAGAGAAAACACAATTTATGCGCAATGATTTATTTTCTCAAAACATGTTAACTCAAAAAGTGTAAGATTTAAACCCACTGAATCAAAAGATCCGTTGAACAACATAAAAAAGGAATTCCAATAAGTATTCGTTTAGTGGCTTTTTCATCCACCAACTTACAGCAGACGAAACAGATTTCTTGTTATTCTGGTTTCGGTCCCAAAGTCTCAGTCAGTTATTGTATTAGGAGACGTCTATCTACTATGTAAATGCTCTAAGGGTCGAAGAGACAACCCTACACGGCGCAATTAGATTGTGGGTAGTTGGAAATTAAGCAGAGATTTCAGGTTAGATCTTATTAAGTGAGAGTTTTGGAATTTTCTCTGGCAAATCTGGAATTACTGAGGATTTTCCTTATTTTTAACCTACGATGATACTGGCGTAACACGGCTTAACACGTTTCCCAAATCATACATAAGTAAAGTGTCCATAAGTAGGTACCTAAACTTCACGACCATAATAGCTTTCTGGGTAGTTAGAAATCTTGCTACCACTGCCAACCAATGTATGTTTTGAAGTGTGTGCAGGCAACACTCTTTTTTAATTTGCATACATACATACATAAATACATAAATATTCTCCTTTGACTATTTATATTTGGACTGGTTACGCGTGTAATTCTACTAACAAACATTTCTGCCACTTTTTGCGGGGGGCGCGGCAACACGAAATCCGCAACTTTGAATTTTATTCCCCATAACTTTAGATTCTAATTTTGAATGTCAAAAATCATGAAAAGTAGTATCGTGTGAACCCCAAACGTTCTAAGTTCGAAGTTATTATTTCGCAATTATAGGCTGTCTCGTTTAGTGATAAGGTGTAAAATTTTATGTAAATGCACAAGATCAATTGTGCTTATACAGTGGCAGAGGGGAAATGCTACCGCAAGGCTAGTTCTTGTAATAATTAGTCAAAGATATTCTCACGCCTGTCACCCACTGGGGTACTTAGGTACTTATTTTCTAGAAAAATGACAAAAGATTTGAACAATTAAGTAGTAATTCCAAAAACCTTGTAAGCAACTGTATACCTACCCTAACACCCTGCAATTTACGTACGTGATACGTCAAGGCCCATATTTCACATATAGGGTCCTTCTTAATATGCTGACACTTTTTAAGGGGATGATCAGACCGTCAAACTGGACAACTTTCTCTATGGCACCAACGACGTCGAAATCGCGAAAAAAAAAGTCTGCTGTTGCATACAAAAAAGCTTTTGCATGCAAACCTACTCGAACCATATGTATGGAACAGCTGATTTTTTTTTCGCGATGGTCTGATCATCCCCTTAAAAAAGTGTCAGCATATTAAGTTGGACCCTGTATATAGGATGCCAATACATAGGTGTGTCTAGGTCAGTGTTTCCTAACCTTTTCTCAACCAAGCACTTTGATTGTTTTTTTCTTAGCATGGACCACAAGGTTCAAGAATAGAAAGTGTGTAAGATGCAAACATTATTATTAAGAGGATATAATTCGGAGCGCGCTCCATACAAACGTACTATGGTGATATTTTCAATACTAACCAATTAAACTCAATGACAATTTTCAGAATCAATCTAAAAACAAATTTCTATGCTTGTATAGAGTCAGATTTTCGTTAAAATGTATAGTTTTAAAGTAACAGTGCCTCAAAGATTTCCATACAAATCTTAAATTAATCCTAGCATTGAAACTGTATATTTTAACGAAAATCTGACTCCATACGAGCATAGATATTTGTTTCAAGAATGTTTCAGCAAAATTTCATTGAGTTTAATTGGTTAGTATTGAAAATATCACCATAGAACGTTTGTATGGAGCGCGCTCCGAATTATATCCCCGTAAGTTATTTTAATTCAACAGATGGTAGTAGTAGTATAGTAGATCGGCACGGATATATCCACCCCATCTTGTTCAACGCCTATCAAAATTTCAATTTATTTGCAAGTTTTTTATAGGGATGGTCCTCCCTTGGACCACTCCCGAGGCTCTCACGGACCACCGGTTGGGAACCACTGGTGCACTAATGTGTTTATCTATTTTGATTACAGCATTTGGAAAGCTGTTAAGCCCATTACCCTGAAAGGTCGGTTAATATTTAGGTCACACATCAATCAAGCTTCCGAGTAGTTCCGACCAGTACATTTTGTCCAATTTCCGGGTAGCTATCAACAGCTTAGCCTTACTATATTGTAATAAAGATTATAGTTGTATGGACTTTAGCTTACAGTGCACCTGCCATCCCTAGAGATTTGGCCTCTAAACTCATTTTGAGGGATTTTTTTGGGTAGGCAAAATACACCTCTAATTTTTTATTTCTAGAAATATTTCAAAGGCGTATTCAGATAATGAAACTAAACAACTTTCTCTAAAGAACATGGGTCAAGAAAAGATAATTAATTTCGAACTTCCCATAGAAATCGATCGGTGATTCGCAATTTTGTATGGAAGGTCCTAAAAACTAGTTTGTTATTGGAATAGCACTTTTTAATGTAGGCTTTCTTTATTTTTTCAATAAAGAATCCATCTTTAAAATTGTGAGGAAGGCACTATTGTGAACGGTAGAAGAACCTTTAGGCTGAGATTCAGAGATGTTTTTAAGTCTTAGTTCGAACTCCCGTATGTCAAAATCCATACATTTTCGCCCTACTTAGGTCAAACTAATACTAAAAAAAAAACCGGCCAAGTGCGTGTCGGGCCACGCACAGGGTAGGCTTCCGTAGTTGCCCGTCACAATGTACGGACTCAGACTTGCCACTTTTCGTGTAAGGGAGCTACCATAAAAAATTTTTTTTTCAAGATTTTAGTCTACCACTTTGTCGGCGTGGTAAATATTTATACCCATGTCAAATCACAGCTTTCTAGTACTAAGCGTCTCTGAACTAAGCCACGACAGACGGACGGACATGGCGAAACTATAAGGGTTCCTTGTTGACTACGGAACCCTAAAAAATGTCTGACCTGACTAACTACAGTTCTTAGCCTGAGCCACACCCCGGACACTGCCTAAAAAGGACAAAAAATGACAAGATGACGTCACAACATGAAAAACTGAGCCTAGGGCTACCATAGAGATAGGAAGTACGTTGGGCTGCAAGAACTATGGTTGCGTGTGGTACAATTTATGATGGGTAGATGGCGCGCGTGACGACATGTTGTATTTACTTACCTATCAAAAATGTATATGAATAATTTTCGACAACATAAACTGAAATATTCTTTGACTATTTATATGTGGACTGGTTACGCGTGTAATTCTACTAACAAACATTTCTGCCACTTTTTGCGGAGGGCGAAGTAACATGAAATCCGCAACTTTGGATTTTATTCCCCATAACTTTAGATTCTAATTTTGAATGTTAAAAATCATGAAAAGTAGTCTCGTGTGAACCCCAAACGTTCTAAGTTCGAAGTTATTATTTCGCAATTATAGGCTGTCTCGTTTAGTGATAAGGTGTAAAATTGAATGTAAATGCACAAGATCAATTGTGCTTATACCGTGGCAGAGGGGAAATGCTACCGCAAGGCTAGTCCTTATAATAATTAGTCAAAGGAAATATTAGTACACCCACCTGATAGTATTTTCACTAAATATCTAGACAGAAAAAGGTACTAGATACCCTTTCCTATATTGTATTGAACCTTAAGTAGGTAAGGGTAGGTAAACTAAACCTAAACCTGACTATTTGGTCAACCTGAAATTCCCTTTAACTGATCTGCTCGTGCATCGGCTTAGGCTTGAAATATCTGTTTTCCTAAAATGTACAATTTTCAAAACGTCTGCGTTTTCACAATTTTAGCATGTCTATTTTGTCAGCTATCTCAAAATTTCTGCTATTTAAAATGTGTACAACCTCAGGAAGTCGTCTATTCATAATTATATAGTAATTCGTATAGTATCAATTATTTTATTAAATAGACTATGTATTATTGTATACATAACTTTAGCTTAAGAATTTATATTGTAATAGTTATTAAGTCGTGTTATGTTGTAGAGTTTCTGGCCGCATCTTCTCAACAGCGACAACACGTTCCGACGCGGTGGTAGCTTTAAAAAAGATTTGACGTTTGATAAGTGTGCTGTAAGCTCCTATATTGAATAAATTATATTGACTTGACTTGACTTGACTTAAAAAGATAATGTTTACATTCCTCTTATATTAGCATTATTATAAGTTTTGCTTTCCCGTATGTTCACGGCTATAGTCTTATTACGTTTGTTTTCCCAAAATGTCTGCTTTATTTTCAAATTAATGTTCTAAATATTATTTCGAAATAAAGTAGTTCGTAAGAAAGCGGATATTTTGAGGTTGCAGACATTTGGGAATAAGGAACAATATATGAAAACTATAATTCTTGGAGACAAGACATTATAAGAAGCTGACATTATGCAAAAGACGTGCAGACATTATGGAAAAGCAGACATTTTGGGAAAACAACATTTTAGGAAAACGGACATTTCAAGCTTGAGCCCGTGCATCGTTGGAGTTTTTTAGGTAGATACCATTGACTATAAGAGGTCCCGTTGACTTAGATACATAATAAATATACCAATTTATAATCCACCTACTGATTTTTTACCCCGATCGAATTAAAATTTTAATTTCAGGGAGTTAGGGCCGCATATTCAAATTTCAACGTCCATGCAATTTGAACACGCAATAGACTTATTAACAGCAACCGTCTTGCATCTGACGCATCGATTTGCATCGCTCTGTCGCCGGCAAGCTCGCCAGCTTCAATTTATATCTCGTTTAGATGTTAGGCCACCTATTCTGGGAGCTGGATTGGATAATAAATTGAATTAGTTTAGTTAAGGGGATATAATTCGGAGCACGCTCCATACAAACGTACTATGGCGGTATTTTCTATACTAAGCAATCAAAGTCAATGACATTTTGCTGAAACAATCTTGAAACAAATATCTATGCTTGTATGGAGTCAGATTTTCGTTAAAATATACAGTTTCAATGCTAGGATTAATTTAAGATTTCTATGGAAATCTTTGAGGCACTGTAACTTTAAAACTAAACATTTCAACGAAAATCTGACTCTATACAAGCATAGAAATTTGTTTTTAGATTGATTCTGAAAAATATCATTGAGTTTAATTGGTTAGTATTGAAAATATCACCATAGTACGTTTATATGGAGTGCGCTTCGAATTATATCCTCTTAAGTTTAGCATAGGTAGGTGGTACCTGATAATAGAGAGCTTCCTTCATTTTCTTTAAGGTCTACCGGGGTAATTGTAACTATGGGGTAATTGTAACTATGGGGTAATTACAACTGTATGGAGCAATTGCACTTATGATTGATTTCTTCTCTTTATTTACCAACACCTGCCTTCATTACAAAGCAGGTGTTGGTACATAAAGAGAAGAAATGAATCATGATTTATAAGTGAAATTGCTCCATATAGTTACAATTACCCCATAGTTACAATTACCCCGGTAGACCTTACCTTACAAGAAAAGCTGATGATGTGTCACAAAAAACTAAAAAACCGAGGGTTCCGTACAAATAACGCCTGTCATGTTTATTTGAGATACATTACTAAGAGTGGGCGGGGCACATTGCTCAAATAACCGATGGCCGATGGGGCCGAAAAGTTCTCGAGTGGCAACCGCTTACCGGAAAGCGCAGCGTGGGTAGGCCGACGACTTGGTGAAGGCGGCGGGAACCCGTTGGATGAGGGCAGCGCAGGACCGGTTGTCATGGCGGTCCTTGGGGGAGGCCTATGTCCAGCAGTGGACGTCCATCGGCTGAGATGGTGATGACTGAGAATGTTAGGACACATTGTTTAACACCATAACCAACTAGCAATGTACCCTGGGTTGTCATCACTAAATAGTATAAAACAAAGTCGCTTCCAGCTGTCTGTATGTAGGTATGTATGCTTAAATCTTTAAAACTACGCAACGAATTTTGAAGCGTTTTTTTTAATAGATAGAGTGATTCAAGAGGAAGGTTTATATGTATAATACATGCATAATATAGTAGTGAAACACTGATAATTTTAGAGGTTTCTAAGTGAAGTCGTAAATAAACAATTTTTTTTTGCGTTTACATTGCAAACGCTGGCGGAACCCTACGAGATGGGTCAAAATAATGTTCTACAGCATTGTACACCTTAAAAAGGTCTACGAAAAAGCTCGCGATGGTATATGTCTATCTATTAGGGATAACCCAAAATAACCATTTTTTATTCTTTACTTTTTACGAGAAATAATGGCTTATTTACGAAGCGATTTTAAGCAATACAGCATTAATCCTTATCCAATTAAGTACCTTACATATATTGTGCATTTAATATAGATCAATATGGCCTTTTACAATATGTCATTTAAATGAATATTTTCGAAGATATTACATATATTTAGTATATCAGCATTGTACCCGTGCGAAGCCGGGGCGGGTCGCTAGTTGTAAATAAAATTACAATTGTAATGTTTATGAAATAACAACTTTTTTAACCCTGTAAACCCTGTTCCTGAACATTTATAGCGCCTAGCCAAAATAACGGTAAATTCTAAAAAGTTTTGACATGTTTCTCTCCGAAACGACTTGGAAACGATCTCACGTACCGAAATTCATCCTAAACACATAAACAAAACGAAATTTAAGAGATATCGAGTGTTTTAAATAATTGATGCCCATACATAACTGCGTCAAGGAATAACGTTTGTATTTACCCAGTGATAGGCGGAGCGGGTAAGCAAAAATGGCTTAATGAGTTGGTAACTATGGTTATTACTTATAAATCCAAATAAATCCTTTAGAATTGCTCCTAGAACTAATCTCATTAGGCGTCAATGTCTGTGACCATCTTTTCCGATCAACATACATACATACATACATATACTCACGCCTGTGTTCCATTGGGGTAGGCAGAGACAATTGATCGCCATCGGCTACGATCCTGACATTCCTCTTTTACCTCTTCCACAGTCATAAGTCGTTTCATACACGCTCGTCGGTTTCGGGTACATTTGATCTGACCCTTTTTAAGTAAGCTGTCAACATCATGTGGCTAACTTTTAGTCAGTGCATCCGACCTCGTATCTGATCATAGCGCTTTTCAGTACCCTCAGATTCAGACAAAAAATAAGACGACAAAGCGCATCTGTATTTAGCGAACACACACTTTATTTATACTACACAAGGTGTTACAAAACAAAAAATAAACATTTAAAACTTTTAAGGGGGTTGTTTAGATCATCAAACTGAACAACTTTCACTATGGGACCAACAACGAAATCGAGAAAACGTAACGATTCGTAGTTTAGTATGGAACATCAGATTTTTTTCTCGCCATTTCGATATTGGTCCCATAGCGAAAGTTTTTCAGTTTGATGGCCTAAACCATTGATGGAACCCTTAAATATTTACTTGTATTTTTGTAACACCTTGTACATGCTAAAAACTTTGACTATTTATATGTGGACTGGTTACGCGTGTAATTCTACTAACAAACATTTCTGCCACTTTTTGCGGGGGGCGAGGTAACATGAAATCCGCAACTTTGGATTTTATTCCCCATAACTTTAGATTCTAATTTTGAAAGTAAAAAATCATGAAAAGTAGTCTCGTGTGAACCCCAAACGTTCTAAGTTCGAAGTTATTATTTCGCAATTATAGGGTGTCTCGTTTAGTGATAAGGTGTAAAATTGAATGTAAATGCACAAGATCAATTGTGCTTGTACCGTGGCAGAGGGGAAATGCTACCGCAAGGCTAGTCCTTATAATAATACGTCAAAGGCTAAAAATTATCCTGCGACTATGCGAATTTATTCAGTCATTAATTCATCTGACATGCTCTTGGCAGGTTTTTTAAAAACACATTTTATCAAATCAAAAAACATTTAGAGCTAAAATTAAATAGAAATAAATTATGATAATTTGTCTTTCTGTAACAGCAATTTCTCAAAAGCTACAACGCAATTATGGCTCGCTCACCGCCCCGCTCGTCGCTTCGCTCATCACTCACCCACACCCTAACTCCAGCACTCCAACCTCTCTCCGTCAAGGAAACTGTCACGTACTTGCGAACAGATGGCCGCCCGGGACGAACGATCTACGTGCGTGTAGACCCGGAACTTAACTTGTCCGAAGGTTGGAACGTCTAAAGCAGTTTTAGGGTTAAGAAAGTGGTGATTTTCGGGCTTAGAACGGTTGAACAGACTAATAGGTTTTAGTATTTGTTAGAGAATCTAATTCTTTCTTTAGGGGTAATTGCGTTTACGTAAAGGTGATTTTTGTAAACGTATCTTTTATTAATAAAATATTGTCTTTATTGGTAGGAGGTTGGTGGAAGCGCTCGTTGGCGTAGTGTAGCTTCGGTATTGGAAACGATCACCGAAGTTAAGCAACGTCAGGTCCGGTCAGTCTTTGGATGGGTGACCGTTTAGTGGTATTTCATCTTGAGCGTTTCCGTGCTTCGGAACGCACGTTAAGCAGTTGGTATCAGAGAGTTCCGTCAGATGGTGTTGTAACTATTCGTTAAGATAGGTAAGATGCCTATTAAGGCGGCTTGCAAAATTCTCTGACAGTCAGTAGACCACTAACATGCCTCCACCAACACGCACAGGGTCCGCGTGGTGGAGTATGGCCCACTCCCTCTCACCTCTATTCGTGCCTTTGCCCTGCAATGGGATTCTACAGGCTATAAGTAACTTACTGTATTAGTAGGATTTTTGCTTGAAGTTTTGGGAAATCGTATTGGATGTTTAGGATGCCAGATATTTTGTCTTTCCATTAGTGAGATCCATTGTATCATTTGTTATACACTTCTATTTTTTGATTACTCGTAAAATTATAAAGGTCGTATTCAGACAATGAAACTAAACAACATTCCCTAAGGAACATGGGTCGGAAATCAGTTTCCGTTCGTTTCCAAGATTTTTGTAGTAATTGAAAAATAGTGGTGTATATTTCAACAGAAAATAAGTTTCTTTACCTATACATAGGGTGTAAAATTAAATGTTTCAAATATTTTACTGTCCTTCAGACAGCCGTGAAAAAGAGTTTACGAGAAAGTGATTTTTTTAGATAGATAAGTTTACACCCCAGTGTCATGTTGTGGATTTTTAATGACTAGTGAAAAAAAGAAAGAAATTTATTGAAAATCGAAATAATTTAATTTGTAAAATCTTTCCAAATAGTTAAACCAAGGTTACGCAAAAAGAGTACTTATAACGCATAGTTTACGTTGATTTTTGCAAAGTCATTTAAACCGTTTTAGTGTTGTTTATAGATTTTTACACTCCAGTCAATAACCATCATTTTTATGTCCTATCCCTTTCACACTTGTGTTTCCTACTATAAAAGACCTCTCACTTTCACATTATTGCTTCATTACATTATACAGGGTGAAATTGGTATTATTACAATCCTTTTAAACTAAGAGTCTACCCATCTAACTGAACGACTTTTACTATGGGAGCAAACCGATCGGAGCAAAAATAAAATCAGCTGTTCCATACTAAACTGCAGCGCCTACTCGAGTCAAATATATGCAATAGCTGATTTTTTTGCTCCGATCGGTTTGATCCCAAGTTGTTCAGTTTGATGGGTAGACTCTTAGTTTAAAAGGATGCTAATGATATCAATTTTACCCTGTATTCTATGCTATTTTCAGAACATACATTTTTGGCCATCCAGACAAAAATGGTCCAGTTGACGCGTATTGAGTTATGGTTAGATTCGGCATCTAGATCAGTCATATGACCATATGGAATAATAAAAAAGCTGGGTTAAAATGCCAATAACTAAACTCAAAATGTTTATTAGGATACTATACTTACATATAATAAAATCGTAAACGCAAAATGTTAGAACGCACATCACGCAAAAACCACTAAACGGATTTTGATGAAATTTGGCACACTGAAAGAATATGATCTGGATTAGCACATAGGATACTTTTTTAAGGTCTACGCAGACGGAGTCGCGGGCAACAGCTAGTTCAAAATAATATCACAGGGATAGCTTTCTGACCTCATTTCTGGCTCTATCACCGCGTCGGAAGGTGTTCCGTTGTAGAGAAGATGCGGCTTTGGAACTGGATACATTATGCGTGAACGCCCACATTATTTAATAGATCTATGTACATTAGAAACTCATTCTTCGTCCCTACTCTTACGTCTTCTTAAATACTCTAACCTAGTCATAGTAATATGAGCTTGAATATCAGTCTGAAGCTGTACAGCTAATTCTATAGGCATATTCTGTAGTTGAACACCAACCGAACGTCCAAACACTGCAAATTCATTCTCCGAAGTTTGACAAATGTCTTTCAAAGAACTCACTACGTCCACTAAAGAGTCACAGTTACATTTCTTACTTTGTATCCGTTTTCTTTTCTTAACAGTCGGTTTGAAGTCTGATTGATTGTGTTCTTCTGATTGTATGAGTTTGTGATTATGATTGTCTTCAAATGTGTCCATATTTGAGTCGTCTGTGACCTCTTGTTTTAATTGTACGTTCTCATCTTCTGTGTCATGTTCTTCTAGTTCTAATATTTCTTCTTCGTAGGCCTCATCGTCTAGCTCTTCGTTCTGTAATAAATATTTAGTTAAAAAGATGTATTTCCCTTTGTCAACTTTATTAAGTTGGTACCTATTGGTCTGAAAAAATACTAAGATAACATGACTCGCGCATCTTAAGAGTTTACAAGTGTGTCCGAAGTGTTTACAAGTCTCACAACAAGAAATTCGTCATTTGAACACATTTTGGCATGCGAAGATAGGTTAGTACTAACATACCTTAATAGGTAAGTAGTGTAATAATTAAGTTTTACCTTCATCATCATCACATTTTAAATATACAATTTTATAGAACTGTAACAGAAGTGTCTGTGCATTGAAGATATTTACAAGAAAAAGATTACGATATGGTTTATAGGTATCCCTGACTTCGAATCAAGCTTTTTTAGAATCTTTGTCTGTTTGTTTGTTTGCTTGTTTGTTTGTATGTTTATTTGTTTGTATGTTTATTTGTTTGTGTGTTTGTTTGTTTGTTTGAAACAGCATCACGCAAAAACTACTGAACCAATTTTGATGAAACTTTTTTCGTTTGATAGCTTGAAACTATTTTAAGAGGATGATCAGACCATCAAACTGAACAACTTTCTCTATGGGACCAATATCGAATTCGCTAAAAAAAATCTGTGGTCCCATACATTTAGGTCGAGTAGGTTTGTATGGAACAGCTGATTTTAAAGCTATCAATTTTTGAGCAATAAAACAAAAAAGTTTCATCAAAAATGGTTCAATAGTTTTTGCGCGATTCGAACCCACGACCTACCTATCCGGGGCATGCTCCACTCCAACAGAGATGTCGGCGCTCCGCAGGCCACGACGAAATTTTCAATCTATATCATCGTCTTTAAGGGACGTCAGCGTCATCTACCAGAGTCTATGCAAACTACTGACTCACAAATCTAAATAATACCTAATAACCAAAATTGGTTGTAATTTATACCTATCCAAATTACTTTAATGTGCAAGAAAACATTATTTACCTCATCATCCTGTTCATAGACATCCGCTAATGTAGCCTCCTGTAAGTGAAGTAACAACTTATAAAACCCATGATCAATAAATAAGTTATTAACTATAAATAATAAAAATAAAAATATATTTATTCACCAGAAGGATACAAAGGATTGGAAAACGCAACAGTCTACCTTAAAAACTGAAATGTGTTAAAAATTAACTAAAAAGAGAAAAGCCGGTAAAGTGCGAGTCAGACTCACGCACGGAGGGTTCCGTTACCACCGTACAATATTACCAAAATATTGCTCTTTCTCCGGAATCCTTAGCTCAAGCCCGACACACACTTGATCGGTTTTCACTATTTGTTGTTTTACCCAAGCATGTATCCAGGGAGTGGGACAGGTAGGTACGTTAATTTAACCCTGTATACAATCAAGGTATTGACGATTATTAAGGAAGCAAACCTCATCATTCTTGTTAGAAGATGGTCCGACCATGACAACGGTGACTCCGCTTTTCCTGGGTAACTTTTTTAAAAACCTCTTTTTTGGTATCTGTAATTCATCAGCGAATGAAGTCACCTAAAACAAATCAATATGACATATTTTTCAGGTGTATTGGAAACTATCAGTGGGTCGTTCGACAGCTGGGGCCAGGTGATTGAATCAATGAAATTCTACAGGGTGTAAGGAAAAGTATAATTAATCTTTAAACCACATACTTTACCCATCATTCTGAACAACTTTTACTATGGGAGCAAACCTGTCAGAACAAAAAAATATCAGCTCTCATAGGTTTGAATCGAGTAGGTATTGCAGTTTAGATGGCTTTTTTAATGTTCTGACAGGTTTGCTCCTATACTAAAAGTTGTTCAGTTTGATCGGTAGAGTATGTGGTTTAAAGGTTAATTATACTTTTCCTTACACCCTGTAGAATTTCATTGATACAGGGCCGTCTTTAGCCGGGATGCAAGGGACCTGGGGGAGTCTGGACCTAGGGGGCACAAGCCCAGGCAATGCCTAGGGACCTTATACTACTACTATACAGGGTCCTTCTATACAATATGCTGACACTATTTTAAGAGGATGATCAGACCATCAAACTGAACAACTTACTCTATGGGACTCAATGTCGAAATCGCGAAAATAAAATCAGCTGTTCCATACTAAACTGAAATCATAATCGACCCAATTGTATGGCACAGCTGATTTCTTTTTCGCGATTTCGACATTGGTCCCATATAGAAAGTTTTTCAGTTTGATGGTCGGATCATTCTCTTAAAAACTTTCAGCATATTAAGTTGGACCCTGTATTTAAAAATTACTTAAAATTAAAATTAAATTAAAAAGTTTTATTTGTCTCTTACAGTTACATAATAAAATACAATATAGCACAGTTTTAAAAATAGCATGGAGACAAAAAGGTAAAGGACTCAGTTTAACAGTCGGGGTTGCCGACTGCCACTGCTATTCTGTCCCTCCCTTAAACATAAATATAATATTAAGAATAATATGTGCTTAATAACTATAGACAAACCTTCAGTATTGACACTTACACAACATATTTTATATAATGCTAACCTTTATAACATATAACAATAATACTTAAAACATACCTCCTACCCAATGAGTTTCCACAAACCAAAAAATGACACATATCTCTAATGAAACCTTCGTATGCCTCCGTTATGCTCGGCTCTCATACATTGCCGTTGACATACCAAGACCATTCAAATATCCTCACTGTCACAAAGCAATAATGTAAAAAATTGACTTTTTTATGGTATTTTATAACATGCTATTGGTCTGAGGACCATAAGCAGTTCTTGCACACTTTTGCAGTCCCGTTAACAGCGCGCTGACACAGAATAGGTAATAGTATTTAGTTCTACATACAGAACGGCCACTCCCTGCCCCCTCTGACTTCAGATACCCCACCTCACCTCACACTTTCTGGGAAACTTGAGGGAAGCCGAGCAAGGGAATTCCGGCAAACGTTGGATTTGATTACATGCATAAAAAACGTTGAAAAATAACCCTAAATTCACATTTTCAGTAATTCTTTAGATCAAATGCTATTTTTAATAACAGAACCAACAATAAAAAGTTACAAAATGTAGATGATGTTCATACGATGCGTGGCAAGTCAACCCTACACATATGTCAAAGACAATTTGCACCAAGTGCGTCATGTCAAATCCAAAACGTTTGAAGTGCCGGACCTTTTGGCACTGATGCAAAGACCTTTTGTATAGAATGTCATTGGGTTGAAGCAAAGAGATTTTACCTAATAGAGTGAGCCATACCAATTGTAACGTGTCCACTTTTTTTGACGTTTAGGTTTGAGTGTGTCAAGTAGTATGGACAAAAGGCACCAAGTGACATATGGCCTTATGTTTACGGTCACTTTTCACACACACTAGCTCAAAAAAAGTGGACAGCCGCATAAACAAATATCTATAGTTCCATCTCCTTCTAATATTAAAGGTACGTCATAACACAAAAGAGACCAACTACAATCGTAAATTTATTCCTTCCTCTTAGGGTTGAAGGCATAGACACTGGATGACAATGTAACATTGCCAGTATTAAAGTCAGAGTGTCATGTGTATTAAGGTTAGAGTGTATAAATTAAACATACCTCTATATCAAGAGGCAATTCCGTGGTTACTCTCAAGAATTTGTCAGCCCAAGGGAACCAAGACAGTTTAGGAATATACGGCCCTGTCCCACTGTCTAAAGACTGTTTAATTTTCCTTATTTCCGTATTGTAAGTCCCCCGGACACTCCTGATTTTCTTCCTTAGCGTGAATAAGTCATAGATGCCCAATTTTTCACCTAAACTCTCTTCTGCTATCAACCGCACTTTTCTATCTTTGAAATCTTCCCGTGATTTATCCCACAGGCAAGGTAGCTTTTCGTATTCTGTTAAAAAATCGGCAATATTGAAAAACACTGTCTCGTAAATAGAATAGTCGGGATCTGTTGACATTTTTGTTTGTTTTGATTTGAAAATACAGAAATGTCGCGTTGTAAAAGCCGTAAATTAAATTAAAATGCCACGACATTTATCGTAGTTTGACATTTTTTAACTCGACAGAATTATGTTGTTCATAAATGCGGAATTACGGCGCTAGTGACTCGTCTAACCGTACGGAGAAAATTTGTTTTACAAGTTTACACCAGATCTTTTAACTTGGTAGCATTTTACTCCATAACGTTCCGTTTTACAGTTTTGTAACCCATGCGGAAAGGCAATTGAAACCAAGCTTATACAGCCAGGTCTAATAATGATTGATGATTAACTTTTGATAAATGATATTATTCTGTATGTTATTGTAAGCAGTCGAATATTTCAAGTTGATATAACGATATTGTAAAATACAATATGAAGCCAGTCATTTCGACGGTCTATTTATGATAAATTCTATGGTTTTCAGTTAAATAATTGTTAAAGCCTGAGTATAAAGGAGGAGGTCTCTCTCAAAGAGTAATGTATCTCTCTTACATTACTTATTGAGAGGACGTATAAAATTACTTAATATATTTGTCCTACTGCCGTGGTGGTCCGCGAGTAACTTTGCCTGCCGTGCTGGAGGCGATGGTTCGATCCCCGTCCAGGCCGACTCATACCAATGAGTTTTTCGGAATTTATGAACGATTTGTAACACCACTGGCTTTTCGGTGAAGGAAAACATCTTGAGGAAACCTGCATGCTTAAATTTCGAGGCATGTATTGTACCCACTGTCCATTATAAGTGGCGACGGGCTCACCCCCCGTCACACTGGACGGAGTTTCGGTACTGCTGGTGAAACGTGGATGTTCTGAAGTTTCAGAATATCCCTGACTACCCCTCGGGGAATATAGTCGTGAGCATATCCATATTTGTCCTACTACAAACTTTAAACACAATTGAAGTACCTTACCTACGTACGAAGGTAAGGTACCTATTCTAGTAGGTACCTAACTATAATAACATCATAATCATCGAATGGATTTTGTTACCAGCTACAACAAAAGGTTAGGTCTAATGTTTTTGTGTAACATTCAGTAATAAAACGTCCTCCACTTACAATTTAGGTAGGTACCTACCTACCTTATATGACGTAAGAGAGCTAAAAGTACAGTGAGGATACTTTGAAATAAGCATAATGCTCACGAATATAATTCCACGAGGGGGAAGTCAACGATATTCTGAATATTCAAAACATCCACGTTTCAGTAGTAATACCGAAACTCTTTTCATTGTGACGGGGAGTGAGCCCGTCGCCACTTGTAATGGACACATACAGTGTGGGGTACAAATACATGCAGAAATTGAAGCATGCAGGTTTCCTCACGATGTTTAGTTACTTGAAACAAATCTTGAACTTGAACGTAAACATTAAAACGGGACATAATACCTATACATATAACCCTATTTAAACCACATACTCTACCCATCAAACTGAACAACTTTGACTATGGGAGCAAACACGTCAGCGCGAAAAAAAATCTGTGTTCCATATTAAACTGCAATGCCTACTGGACTAAAATGTATGAGACAGCAGATTTTTTTTTGTTCTGGCAGGTTTGCTCCCATAGTAAAAGTTGTTCAATTTGATGGGTATAGTATGTGGTTTGAAGGTTAATGATACTTTTCCTTGAATCCTGTTATGTAGAATGTCGGCCGGCCGCGTATATTAAACCTTAAATAAATTATTAAGATAAACAAAAAACCCGACTGCATAAAAAACCTATTAACTGAAAAGAGAAAAACAAGCTCTATAATCACTAATCAGCTATTACAACTTTGTTTGAGCAAATATAATTTGATTGTTATTAGGTAGGTATCGCAAACGGGGACGAAGAAATTTTTTGGTTGGTTATCGATTGGTTTGTCCCCGCCTGCAATACCTACCTAATAACAATCAAATTATATTTTCTCAAACAAAGTTGTTATAGCTGATTAGTGATAGAGCTTGTTTTTCTCTTTTCAGTTAATAGGTTTTTTATGCAGTCGGGTTTTTTTTTAATCTTAATAATTTAGTTTATTTCATACTTTTTAGTCTTGTGTCGAAATGGTAACATAAAAGTACTATAATATATATATTTGGAATCGTTTGATTATTAGCTTTCATTTGATACCCATATTGTAATTTTTAACAAAAAAAATTGTTTATTCCCAATCCTCTTTTTTATTTCAAAGACGCAATTTTAAAATAATATAGCCTATGTCACTCTCACAATTTTTACGAATCTAATGACACCTCATACGTCAAAATCCATCAAGCCGTTTAGGCTGTAGGCCGTGCCAAAGAAATAGACATACTTACATATATACATACATACATACATACATACATACATACATACATACATACATACATACATACATACATACGCTCGAAAAACATAACCCTCCTTCTGGCGCAGTCGGGTAAAAAAAGGGAGATATACTTAAAGTCATGGTTAAGGTAGAATAGAAGGAAAACACAAGTGCCTATGTATGTACCTACTTGTGCTACTCAATAATCGATATCGAGATAGTGCATGCGGGTGTAGGTGTAGTAGGTACTTAAACAGAGTGTAAGGCCGAGATTTAGAGACGATTTTTTTGGTCTTAGCTCGAGCTAAGCGTGGCGAAAATGTATGGATTTTGACATACGGGAGTCCGAACTATGACTTACAAATCGTCTCTGAATCTCGGCCTAAGTGACAGCCTAGCAAATACTGAAATGGTGAACTCAGACCATCAAACTAAACAACTTTCACTATGGAGCCTACCTCAGGAAACGCGAAAAAAATCAACTGTCCCTTACATTTGAGTCGAGTAGGTACAGCAGTTTTGTATGGGATAGCTGCTTTTTTTTCGCGTTTCCTGAAGTAGGCTCCATAGTGAAAGTTATTCAGTTTGATGGTCTGACTTCACCGTTTCAGTATTGGCTAGGCTGTTACTTTCACCCTGTATATGCGGTTACAAGTTTCGTCAGGAGTTTCCGTTCTGCCTTGAATAGTCATTATACATGCCCCTTCTATGTCCCAGACACTAAAACGCCATTAAAATGATAACACCCCTAAAGATAATATTAATTGCAACCATTTGGTCGCAATGATGTTATTTTCAGCCATTTATAGTGTAGGGACTGGTCAAATTTTATAGTTGGCTTTAAACGTAAGTGTTGGGTGTTTTCCCTACCTTTTTTACCATCGTTTCCTTTTATAACTGTAGGATCCTGTGCATGTTTTCTTTTCTTTTGGATGACACTTTTTTAGGGTTCCGTAGTCAAACAAGGAACCCTTATGCATGCTATGCGATGCATCGAAATTTGGCATGAAGACAGTAACCCAAAAACTAAATTATTAAGATAAACAAAAACCCGACTGCATAAAAAACCTATTAACTGAAAAGATAAAAACAAGCTCTATAATCACTAATCAGCTATAACAGCTTTATTTGAGCAAATATAATTTGAATGTTGTTAGGTAGATATCACAAACGGGGACAAAGAAGATTTTTGGTGGGTTATTGGTTTGTCCCCCTACTGCCTGCAATACCTACCTAATACTAGCTTTCATTTGATACCCTATTGTAATTTTTACGAAAAAAAAATGTTATTCGCCCTCTCTTTTTTAATTCGTAGACGCCATCTTGAAATAATATACCCTATGTCACTCTCACGATTTTTGCGAATCCAATGACACCTCACACGTTAAAATCCATCAAGCCGTTTAGGCTGTAGGCCGTGCCAAAGAAATAGACATACAAACATACATACATACATACGTACGTACATACATACATACATACATACATACATACATACATACATACATACATACATACATACATACGCTCGAAAAACATAACCCTCCTTCTGGCGCAGTCGGGTAAAAACAGAAATGTTAGTAGGTTTGGAGAAAAAAATTAGTTTCTAATTACAAACTAGATGGCGTTGCATGAAATTAAGTCGCGCTATCGTTAAGTTTCATCTTTAAGTAAGATAATCGATTGTACTACTTTTTCTAATTGTACTTATGCAATAGCTACGGAACTCTATCATGGGCGAGCGAGTCTGTCACGCTCTTGGCCGGTTTTCAGGTAGTGTTTTCGCGAAATTTGTGAAGAATAGGTAGATCACCAATTCCAAGTGAGGTTTCTGCTAGACGCGATCTTTGGCGGGAAGGCATACCATACTTCCTGACCCGTATGTTCATATCATGGAAAGCCCTCCAGGAAAGGAAATGCCCAGGCCGATTTGGAAGCTCCTCCAAATCTCCATAGGAACTCAGGTGGGCCGTTGCGATCGTAGCGCGATTGCATTCCCGCTATCTTTCTCACCCTAGCAAATGACGTTCCTAGGCGACATAAAAGGATGGAGCGAAGGAAAAATTAGATTCGTTGCTGCCAGATGAGGTTCAACCCTAAAACTTCTAAATGATGTTCCTAATTGTACCAAGGTCACCTAATCACCACACAAGCAAAATTACAAACGAATTTCCTCAACTTATGCCTATCATAGTCATAAAACTAACATAACAAAATTACAGCCATAAAGCGGCCAAAACAAAACCACATTTCCTCGCTGACTCCAGGCGGGAAAACTTCGTAAAAACCCTCTCCCGTCGCCATTCCGTCCACGTACCGACCCCGCGACAAATCTAAATGGTCGAACGTTTAGAATTAAAATTCCGTATGCGAAGCTTTTACCTATTGTCTACACAAAATATCCTTTAATTATGTCGGCTGTTTCGCCCTTTCGGGCTTGGTGCGAGTTAACAGCGAATGTTGGTAGCGGAAATATTTAAGCTTGACTATGTCCCATGCTTTCCTGAAACTTTGGAAACTGTTTGCACATGTATGAAATATCTCTACAGAACGATAGCTTCATATAAGTGGCTGATCTCGGTGCACTCACACATAGCACGCGTTAGAGGTCGTATGAACAGAGAATAATGTGTGCCGTGCTGGACATAGGGCTCCCCCAAAATTCCTCCGTACATCGATCGGGCCTGCGTTGCCCTCATCCAACGGATTTCCGTTGCTAATTTAAAACATCCAAGTTCAATCCTAATCCAATTTCAGTTCTAATCACATTGCAATCCAATTACTATTCAACTGTGTTTAATTCCGTATCGCGCTAAACATAACTTATTTACTATGGGACTGACAGCCTTTGCCGTCTGTCAAAACGGATCAAACGGCTGTCAAATGAATAGCGAAATACCGAATGTGTTAAAAGTTGTGGTTCGCACGCGGTCCAATCATGGTTCAGTTACGATTTATTTACCGCAATCGCCCTCCAGGTCGTCGGTTCAACTTATCAGGCCTACCAACGCTGCAGTTATAACATGATGCTAAGGATGTTCAAAAGTCAAAACTGCATTATTTTGTCCATCGCTTAAACCAAATCGTGTGTGAGCTGTAAACACGTTCGTTTAAGTACACAACACAAAACAATACTGCCTCTGTATTTCTCTTTGGATGCTCAAACAAAATTAATGGCAAGCGACACGCATAGAATTTTAATTGGTGTAAATTGCGCTCTTTTGGCAATAATGGCTTTTGAAGTTAACCTATTTCATATGAAACTTGATGTATTTGTGTTTTATTACCATCGTAAAGAAGGAAAGACCAGTGTTTATTGCCAGAGATGACATACAGAACAGAGACGTGGGTGGTCCCTCACACAATGCCTCATAAAAAGGCTGGAAATCACAAAAATGGCTATGCTCGGAGTTTCCCCGCGAGATCAAACCAGAAATGAAGAGATCTGCAGAAGAACCAGAGTAGCTTACATAGCCCAAAGAATTGCTAAACTAAAGTGGCAATTGGCGGGGCACGTTGCTCGCAGAACCGATGGCTGGTGGGGCTGAAAAGATCTCGAGTGGCGACCGCGTACCGGAAAGCGCAGCGTGGACCGACGACCTGGTGAAGGCGGTGGGAACCCGTTGGATGAGGGCAGCGCAGGACCGGTCGTTGTGGCGATCCTTGGGGGAGGCTTATGTCAAGCAATGGACGCCCATCGGATGAGATGATGATGTTCCATCGTTAGATTCGCCAGACTGCGGGGGCAAGCCTACCCCCAAGGAGGGTATCGGCGTTAGTCCACAATGCGTGTCCAATACGGATTAATAGACTACACAAATCACAATTTCTTATTCAACGCATGTAGGTTTCCTCACGATGTTATCCTTTACCACAATAAAAATTGTTGGACCTCCTATAGACAATCGATTGGCTGATCTGCACTTTTGTATGGAAGGTCTAACAATTTTTTTCTTTTTTCGACCAATGTTCCTCAGGGTTAGTTGTTTAGTTTTATCATCACACCCTTACAAATTTTCTAGTAATCAAAAATAGTGTTGTACTTACCTATAGGTAAAGAAAGAGGGTGGTACCTGCTTCACCCTTAGGTGCCCTAAACTAACTTAATTTCACATTACTAAGTAAATTTAAAGCTAAAAGCTTTGAAACTTAGTCGGTAGGTAAATGATAAAATCGTCTAGACAATTTGAAATAGATAACAGAATATTCTAGTAGCGAGTAAAATAATTCTGAATTCATCTAAAGGCTTTGTTTAAAGTACTATTATGCTATCTAAACATAAAATATAGTTATGCTGGTGCTGGTTGAGCATTGATTTCAGTTTCAGTACTTGTTATCTACTCGAAATTATTAACAATGCGACGTTTTCATTAAAAATAAAATTGTTCCAAAACACTGGAAGGATGGCGTTATAATCGTGCCAATTCAGCTGTCAGATCGAAAGTGTTACGTGTTTTTCTCGATTTGCATAATTTTAGGGAGTACTTTTTTGATTTATTAATAAGATTATTATGGTTTTAATATGAAAGACGTTTACGATAACTCAAATTGATTAAACTTTTTGTGCAGTATAGGTTCGTTTACAAACGAATATTTTCGGTTTTAATGCGTATTTATTGGTAGTAAAAAATTATCCATTGGCAACACCACCACTATCAAACGTCATTTGTATGATGCAAACCATAGAAACACAACACTTTTTACTATCAATGTGACAGGTTTTTCTGAACTTTTAATATTTCCATCTACTGACTTTTCGATTTACTAATGTTGGAAAACACCGCATTCTGAATACTGCTAGGTTTTATTAAGCTTAATTAGGTTTTAATAAGTAATATACCTACGTATGGGTATTTCACCTCTAGCGTAATCATGCTTCGGAAAGCACGCTAAGCAGTAGTAGGTCTCGAATAGTCAGATGGCGCTGCCGGTGTAACTAACTATTCGATAAACCTGCAAGTCTAGTATGATTTTTCCATGATTAAAAACCTTCTAAAGGGTGTTAGGGTAAACAGTTATTACTTTAAGGGGTGATTGTACCCATGATACTGAACAACTTTCCCTATGAAACCTATAGGAAATTCGCAAAAAAAATTTCGGACTTTCCATACTAAATGCAATCAGCTGATCGAACGTTTGTATGAAAAGTCGACATTTTATTTCTCGAATATCCTATAGGTTTCTTAGGGAAAGTTGTTCAGTATCATGTGTAAAATCACCCCTTAGAGTAATGCAACTGTTTACCCAAACAACCTGTTTAATAAAAAAAACTTGTGCAGAAACAGTTTTCAGCTTCTTAACACCTTGTGCAAACAGCTAAGGAACAAGCTGCGATACAGAATGACTAATGGCAGCACAAAGTTAATTTGGCTGAGAGTGAGACGTATGAAGTGTAATGTAACTAATAAAATCAAGTCTGCACATAAAGTGAATTCGTCCATAAATCTTTTACGTCATTGCTTGAGAACTATTAGTTGGAACGGGTGGAAAAGTTAAGCAAGTATATTTTTTTAAATGTTTTACCTACTTACCTGGTGTTATACAACGTGTTAATGAATTAACGTACAACTAGAAAGTAATTTTTTTAGAATCGAGAGCAGAATCGAATTATCATGGTTTCAACATAATGTTTTTCTTTTAAATATTAAATAATTAGTTTTTAAAATTTAAAATTTACTGAACTCGATCTCAACCGATGCACACGTGCCCGTGCACACTCACCCTACTTACTACCACAAAAAAGATTCTTAAAACGTATCCATGAGAACGTTAGCGCTTTCATTCATTGCTGATAACAAATCACTTTTGCCTGAAAACTTAAAATGCGAATAACTTTAAATTTTAACTATCAAAAAATGAAATTATTGTTTCAATCTAATTATTTTGTTATAAATCAGTTGGGGTGTATGAGGTTTTGCGCTTATTCATTAACACTTTGTAGATAGTAAGAAGATATAGGTACGTAAATAGATATAGAATAAAATATACAGGGTGTAAGTGAAGTGCGCTTATTCATGAACACTTCATTCTTGGTGGTGAACGTGGTAGTGGTATAAAGCCGTGGTGGTTCAGTGGCGTGTATCCTTACCGTGCAGGAGGCGATGGTTCGATCCCCGTCTAGGCCGACTCGGACCAATCAGTTTTCCGGTATTTATGTACGATTTGTAACACCACTGGATTTTCGGTAAAGGAAAACATCGTGAGGAAACCTTCATGCTTCAATTTCGAGGCATGTATTGTATCCACTGTCCATTATAAGTGGCGACGGGTTCAATCCCCGTCACACTGGACAGTTTCGGTACTACTAGTAAATGTTGCTCAACCAGTTTATGTTTCGGAAAAAACCAGTAAAATAGATTTGTTGAAAATAAATCGCGCTATCGTTAGGTTTCAAATTTTCTTTTAGGTACGAGAATGAACATTTCTAGTTTTTTCTTATTCTACTTAATACTTATGCAATAGCTATGGAAACCTCCTCATGAGTGGGTCCGACACGCTCTTGGTGTTACTTAGTTAAAAGTATATCTACGTATTGGACCTGTGCTGTGCTTTTGCAATTTTCCCAATGGACCAGGTTTGGTCTTATAAAAGTACCTATAGTATAAAATAATGTCTTTAAAACTATATTGGAAGTGAAAATAGAGGGGAAGAGAGAAAAGAAAAGAATGAATCCATGTAAATAATGTGTTAAGATTTTTTGTGAATTCTCACTTACCCAGTTTTTTAGTAACTTTTACTAATATGTCACCAATCTTCATCCTCAGTTCTGTAGTTTGGTTCTCGTTATGTTTCGTTTTTAAAGATTCTTTCTCAGGAGCATCAAGAAACTCTCTACATAAAACTTGTAAAACATCTTCGGGGCAATGTGTTCCCAGCGCTGCAATTCCATTTACAGCTGACAAATAAATGTATGAATCAGAATATTTTAGTTGCTCCTACAAAACAGTGAAAATAGTATTTAAAAAGGTGTAAGAAATACAATACTTACTACAGAGGGTTATAAAATTGGTACTTTAAAACATAAGTACATATAAAGTATAGGTACAGATAAGTTACGCTCTCTGAACAAGAAATATATTTTTCTATCACCTAAAGAAATGACTTTAGGAGATCGACCGCGACATAAAACAAAAGAAACTGTAACAATAGAAACTTCTTATCGGAAAACCACACTCGCGTGACATACAAGATCTAGCACCAAGTAAAGGAATCGAAATGAAAATATAACACAGAGAAAGTCAACAAAGCACAAAATTAGTTTTACCCCGAAAAATAGAGGGAAAACTAACGTAGCGAACTGTGGCAAAAATTGGGAAAGCGGTGTCTTGAGATGGAACTTGCATTGATGGCAGTGTGTTGGATGCTTTTGATGTAAAACATATATTTGGCGGGCCTTGGCATTAAAACTATACATTAATAAGTATATTGGATAATTAAAACTGACTCGTACGCCGTGACGGTAGAATGAATCTCATAACTACCTCCGTGGTCTACTGGTAAATATCATTGGGTTCTTGACATGGAGGTCGTGTGTTCCATTCCCATGGAGGACAACTGTTTTTTCCCAGTTGGTTAGGACATTGCCGGCTGCACAGAGAAAGGCAACAAAGCACGAAATTAGTTTTACCCCGAAAAATAGAGGGAAAACTAACATAGCGAACTGTGGCAAAAATTGGGAAAGCGGTGGCTTGAGATGGAACTTACATTGATGGCAGTGTGTTGGATGCTTTTGACGTGAAACATCTATTGGAGCACCTTGGCAGCAAAAGCGACTCGTATGCCGTAATCTGCGACTTAGTTCTATGACGTAGATATAATTTCGCGCGCTATTAAAATTTGTCAACTGCGTAGATGCATCGGGGGAACTTATTAATCTGGTACTACTGTAATTCAGAAGACGAATTCACAACCTGACTATCTGGGGTATACTGGATTGTTTGAAAAAAACACCAGTATTAATAAGTCCCTTTTTTTTTAATTTTATAAGTTTTCAAGTTTTAATTAAAGGTTTTACGGCTCAAATATTTTCAGAAAATAAATAATTACTCTAAAACGATCAGTCAAAATCACGGAGCTGTCTTGGACGCACAAATATATGTGCCAAGTTTCAGTTTCCTATGTCTTACTTTGTTGTTGGTCTCTGAGAAAAATGCCTGTGACCGACGGACGGACGGACGGACGGACGGATGGATGAACGGACAAACACCGAGGTGATTCCATAAGTGTTCCGTTTTACCATTTTTGGTACGGAACACTAAAAAGGCCTCTATTCTACCATCCTCAACGTGACTACCTATAACTCGACCGCGGATGCTCGATCCTCTGTCATCTCAATTTGACGTAGAGATGAAACCAAACCGTGACACGACATTATTATAGTTTTAAAGGTTTCCCGAGAAATTTCATTATGCCCTCTTTTGTCGACGAAAGTTTTCCAAATAAAATAGTTGGACGCTAAGTTGGACGTTTGTTGTTTTGTCGAACTTTCGTCAATACGTTATTGTTGTGTTATATGCTGTTCAAAGAAGCTGACAATAGCCCAAAGAATTGCTAAACTACAGACGGGACAATTTAAAAAGCCACATTTGACATATATTGATACTTCATTAATCATAACCTTATAACGGCGGGCATAGAATAATATATTTTTTTTCGAAGTTAGAACTGTACAATTGCTTTACTTTTTTTATTTAGATTACATATTTATTGTAATAATGATCAAAGAAGGTAATTTTACGATTTACTAATAAACCATTCTAAACATAATAAAAAATTTCTGTTCCAAAGAACTGAACGTCGTTACAATGTTGCGTCTGTGAACCCTTTTTCTTTTTTAACACTACGGATGTAACCCAAAAAAATAGATGTAAAACGTAGTTCCAACAAATCGCGATATTCACATATAATTCGATTCACGTATGTTTGAAATCCGTATCGATTCATTCGCTTTAATCGAGGTTTTTAAGCAGGTCACCTCACTATGAAGCTTAAACTGACAGATGTCAAATGTAGCTTATTACATTTTCCCGACTTTAAAGTGGCAATGGGCGGGGCACATTGCTCGCAGGTAGGGCTCCCACAAGGTGGACCGACGACCTGGTGAACCTGTTGGATGAGGGCAGCTGCAGGATCTGTCGTTTTGGCGATCCTTGGGTTTGGAGGCGTATGTCCAGCAGTAGATGTCTATCGGCTGATATGATGACAGGAAAACTGAAATTAGGCCAAGAAGTCAAGATGTTATTGTTGTGTTCTATGGGAAAATTACACTTAAGAGAAGTTTATTCCGGATGCGTAAATGCGCGCTGCATACAAACGAAGTCTGGTGATATTTTCAATACTAACCAATTAAAATCAATGCAATTTTTCAGAAACAATCTAGAAACTAATCTCTATGCTTCTATAAAGTCAGATTTTCTTTAAAATATACAGTTTTAATGCTAGGATTAATTTAAGATTTGTATGGAAATCTTAGAGGCACTGTAACTTTAAAACTATTCATTTTAACGAAAATCTGACTTCATACAAGCATAGAGATTAGTTTCTAGATTGTTTCAGAAAAAATTCATTGACTTTAAATAGTTAGTATTGAAAATATCACCAGACTTCGTTTGTATGGAGCACGCTCCGAATTATATTCCCTTAAGCCATGCCATGTCAGCTCAGTCCCTGTCAGTTGCACGTACGTTCATTAAACTTAATCCTTCATTAAATCTCTTGCTGTCACTTTTTGTCTCGTCGACGTAGTAAAAGCTAGTAAGAGATGTTATTGAGGATTAACTTTAATGAACGTACGTGCAACTGGCCGTGAGTCAGTCAGTCAGAATATTATGGGTGACTGTTCTAGTGATAGGTATTCAAATCGAGAGCTTCCGTGTATTGGAGTCACATCACTTGACATGTCTACCATCCGAAAACCTTCAATATGCTAAAAAAAAGTTTCACTACAACTGCAGTTGGTTTATACAGGGTCCTTCTTAATATGCTGACACTTTTAAGGGGACGATCAAACGATCAAACTGAACAAATTTCTCTAAGGCATGGTTTGTACAGAAGAGAAGTGTGGCGGTGGCGGATAGCCCGCGTGGATTTCGGAAAACATGCTCTGTAAAATATGTTTCCCACGTATTTCTGTGCGTTGTCTGCCAGTCAATCCGTCTGTCAAAGTCAGTCACTGAACTGTTTTGAATGTATCTAGAAGATACATGGATATAATGATGATTTGTAGGTAACAGAACTAGATTCTGATTCTTGACCAAACAAGCGCAAAAATCGCAATCTCGCCCTGAAAATTGTCTTGCTCCAAATGTCAATTTTAATCAAACTGGTCGTAACCGAATTTTGCAATATATTTCTCTTCTATATTCTGATTGGCCATTAGCGACACTGTATTTTAATTTAAAGACTTCTATTTCCCGCCGTTAACTGATAAGTCTAGTCTTAATTGGAAAAATAGTTCCCTAGTTTTCAAAAAAAGCAATGGAGTATCAATTAATGGGAAATTCTCTAATTGGTGGTCGACACGAAAAAGCGGTTGGACTAATAGTTTTCAAGGCACTCAGCTCGATGAGATGCAATATCGATTTCTCATCTTTTTGCATTTGACCGATAAAAGTTTCGAGCGTTTTTATTCGATTTTGAAGTTTGGATGCATTTGCGTTTGAAATAGGAAAGTGTATTTGATGTCCATAGGTAAACTATATTGACTTTATAGATGATCGTTTTAGGGGTACGTACCCAAAGGGTGAAAACGGAGCCTTTTTTCTAAGCCTACGTTGTCCGTCCGCCCGTCCGTCCGTCCGTCCTACGTATTTAGGGCTGTAACTTTAGAACCGTAATAGCTAGACAGTTGAAATTTTCACAGAATATGCGTTATTACGGCGGATTTTTAACACATAATTTAACTGTCAAAAAGTTAAAATTTAAGCGGCGTCCTCATACAAAAAACTAGTTTTTATCAACGTTTCTTCTTCTCGCTCTATTGTAAAAACGGTAATACATACAAGCTTAAAATTTGGTGTGATTATAGAGCAAATTCTACATTATAACAACAAATAATAAAAACCGGCCTAGTGTGAGTTGGTCTTGTGTTAAAGGCCCAGGACAAAAAAAAATGTTTTAGTTAATAATTATTATGTTGTGTGGTGGTGTGGAACCCTCGGTGCGCGAGTAGCCCGACTTGCACTTGACCGGTTTTACTTGATATTAATATTGGCCCTAAATGTATACACATAGGTACATGCAATTGCCTACAACCTTTCAAAATGTAAATAAAGAACTCCAAAAAGTAATTACCACCATTCAAAGAGTATCAAATTTCAAACAAACTCAAAAGTGTAGAGCAGGACATTATAACACAAAACCTTTCCCTAATTACACTTACAGCCCCTAGTAATTAGCATTGGGGTCCATCCCCTTGTAATTCGAATCTTGCAACGAATTCATGTCACCCCTGCATCCCCCTATCTGCATAAAAGCCTGAAAGTTATGTTAATTAAAATCTATAAACATCTATATGTATAAGAAAATGGAAAAAGGACTTTTATACTGCGATGGAATTGCAAAGCTTAATTGAGGATTTTTGCCATTTTAGTAGATAATCTGCGAAATCGTAATTAAAAGAAAATGCACGCTGTAACCTGGCAAAGAACAGACTCTTTCTATGGCAGTGTTTTGTAATTGTGAGCAAATAGAAATATTACCTCAGCAAGCCACGAAATCCTAAATAATGATGGTAAATAAGGAGTTGTCATCACACATTTTTCAGATATTCACAGGAATAGAGTTTGGAGTTTGAATATTTTATTTCAAATTAGTGATGAAACGATTACGATTTCGATTTATCTTCATCGTAATCGCCGATTATTGGCATTTAGCGATTAATCGAAATTGTCGATTATCTTTGCGATTATTTAACGATTACCTATAAGTTAAATTTAATTTTAAATTCAAAATTCTATACTGAATCAATTAAAGGTAACTCACTTCATAAACAATAAAAAAATTCTAACGCCTCAAACCATCATTCGCTGCATCAGAGAGGTTGTTTTATACTGCCGGTTTAATAAAAACTGTAAAAAGAAATAGACAGAGATCGGAACTTAGAAATATTATATTTTTTAACAAAATCTGCAATATTTAATTATGATTATTAAAAATAATTAATGTATTCTATTATTTTTGGTAATTGTAAATGTAAATACACCATTTCCTAACATTAAAAATATGTTTTTTTGAAAGAACCTAGTGTATTGAAAATGGGTTTGAAATAATCGTAATCGAAATCGACGATTATTTGGGGAATTCGTCGAAATCGTAATCGGTAGTGAAACGATTATTTCATCACTTTCAAATATTCAGAACATGTACATAAATAATTGAAGGATAATATTCCATAGGGGTGTGTTGACCGAGGATAGAAAGAGAGCTTATTATGAAATTAAATTGAAGAGCGAATGAGATTAAAACTATAGAACTGAAAATAAATGAAATACAACTAAATGTAAAAAAAAAGAAATTAGAATGAAATGGAAGAGCAAAAGATTCTGGAATGAGAACATTTTCTGATCAAAACAAGATTCCTGGGTTTTGATAACTTTGCGCTAAAGCATTTTAATATTTACCCGTCTACAACGCACAAGCTCCTTCCATAAACAAAATAGAGATTTGAAACACTTCCTCTCACTTATTCTTAGAACAACCTTAGGAAATAGGTTTATTTGCTATAATTTATCAATTCAGATTATAACATTTAGAATCAAAATAAGTAACTCCAATAAAGTTACCGTTACTTAATGTTAATCTCATTAAGTAAGAGTTTCTGGCCGCATCTTCTCTACAGCGACAACACGTTCCTACGCGGTGGTAGCTTTAAAAAAAGATTTGACGTTTGATAAGTGTGCTGCAAGCTCCTATATTGAATAAATTATATTGACTTATGACTTTTTTGACTTTTTAAGATTCCATCACAAATCGATAAATAAATTTGACTGAAGGAATTTTAGTTTTTCCAGAATAGCTTACGAAAAACTGTAACATTTATCTCAAATCGAATCGCTTCAACTGAAAAGTCGATAGCTTTGCCCTCTTGAACGCTACTTCAGCCTCTATTTGTAGAGTTCCACGCCTTTTCTATCACTTACTATTGTAAAAACTGGGCCGTACCCAGGGTTATATGATTTTTAATAACAAAAGAAAAAAACGACTTCAAAATGCTTCAAAACTATAATTTAAATATAATTTTAAAAACATGACAATCGATGAAAAATTTGGTCTGTTCTAAACTTTATTAAAGTCAAATTCAAATTCAAAGTCAAAGTAAATTAATTTATTAAATATAGAAGCTTGAAGAACACTTATTAAACGTCAATTCTTTTTTTAAGCTACCACCGCGTCGGAACGTGTTGTCGCTGTAGAGAAGATGCGGTCAAAAACTCCACAATATCTATAACCTTCTTGGTGCATTCTTGTATTTGCGAAATTAGGTATAAGAAGTTTATATTTGTAAGTTAGGTGTGTTGATGATCATCATCATCATCATTAAAGAGCACAGTAACTTGGAGTGCGATTTTTGAAAGTCACACGTTGAAATCAGCAGTGGAAAGATGCATAATTTCCATAGTAATTTTAGCATTTTCTACTGCTGATTTGAACGCGTGACTTTCAAAAATCACACTCCTGTAACTTTTTCAAAACGATACCAAAGCAACGTGTCTGTTCAGTCAAAATTGTGTAACTTCCTTCAGAAAGCATCGAGCACTACACTAAAAAGGATCTAATGGAAAAGTGTGATCGAACGTCGTGCGAACGCAAACATTGATTAATTCCAACGTTTCCTTTAGAAATTTTTAGGAAATAGCTGAAGGTTTTCTTTGAGTGTTCGTGGCAGGTCTTGTAGTAAGGAAGAATGCTTTAGAGGAAAGTTTTATTACCTTTTCGGAGTGCGAAGAAACTAATGATATTTATAGATCCGTAATTTAAAACTAAATGCAGTGTTGCTACCTTAGCCCTTTTGAGGCTAGATCTATAACTTTTTACTGTAGATGAACTCGTTGTTTAATGATTTAGCCCGGAAAGGGCTATCTAAACCTTTTCATTTTCTTAAAAATATTGCACCAAAATCTGAAATTTGCGCCAAGCTGACATCGCGATAACATCGAACTTTCGCAATTTGTTTCATAGATATTGATATGAACCTATTAAATTGGTTAAATTTTTCTTCAAATTCAGTTTAATTTAAAAATATATATTTGTGATTCAAACTAAAAAATTTACTACATAATTGAAATCAAGGGTGTTTTTTAGCCTTTTTTTACAGCAAGTCTTTTCTTAGTAATTTGTGCTCCATCTAATTTCCCGTTCAAACCCTTTTTAGATTCTTCAACTACTAATTACTAAAACTAAGATGGCAACACTGACTAAATGTAATTCTAACCAGTGGGATATTGTCTATAGTTTTCTATTATATCAATACAAGATAATGTATAACTGTACTGGACAATTTTTCAGTAATCACATTAAAATACATTTTTAGTAATTTTAATTTTTTCGATCATTATAATCCATTATCTAAAATTAATTAACTAAATACATTATGAATACTTAAGTCGAATTAGCAAAAAACTGATAATTTAAAAATGAAAAGTAAGGAATACAAAAATGATTGATTGAGGTTAAATAACTAAACAGGCACTTTTTTTAGATATAGATAGATATAAGATATACGTAAATAGATACAGAAGAATATATACAGGATCCTTCTTAATATGCTAACATTTTTTAAGGGTATGATCTGACTGTCAAACTGAACAACTTTCTGCAGAACCAACATCGAAATGGAGTCACGTTGCAGGGTCTGACCCGAGAACTTGTCTCGCGTGTTGTCCGCGCGTCGCGTCTTTGCCTGCCACGAGGCTCCGCATTCCTTAATCTCTTCTTGTTCTTTATCAAAAACAATCCCTGAGATTGGGATAGATACTCCCACAAACTACTTGACATTGGCGGAAATGCGGTGCTAACGCACAAGCAAAAAGTCCATTAATTATAAATTAAAAAAAAAACATCGAAATCGCGAAAAAAAAATTAGCTGTCCTATACATTTGGCTCGAGTAGGTTGGCAATTTTGTATGGAAGAGCAGATTTTTTTATCGTGATTTTGATGTTGGTGCCGTAGAGAAAGTTGTTCAGTTTAACTATCTGATCATCCCCTTAAAAAAGTGTCCAGCATATTAAGAAGGACCCTATATCGATATTTTACATTCATTTTTTCATTCAAAATTAACTTAAGGGGATATCATTCGGAGCGCGCTCCATACAAACATACTATGGTGATATTTTCAATACTAACGAATTAAAGTTCATGAAATTTTGCTGAAACAATCTTGAAACAAATATCTATGCTTGTATGGAGTCCGATTTTCGTTAAAATATACAGTTTCAATGCTAGGATTAATTAAGGATTTGTATGGGAATCTTTGAGGCACTGTAACTTTAAAACTAAACATTTTAACGAAAATCGGACTCTATACAAGCATAGAAATTTATTTTTAGATTGATTCTGAAAAATTTAATTGAGTTTAATTGGTTAATATTGAAAATATCACCATAGTACGTTTGTATAGAGCGCGCTTCGAATTATATCCTCTTAAATAAGGTAGTCGTCGTTTACCCTGTAAGAGACAGAAATAAACTAGAACGTTCGATAAAGAAATCAAGGGACAAATGATCTCGTTGAGGAATTCGCGGAAATTCAATTTCCTTTTCCAAATTGATGTTTGTTTTCATTTCCTTTTTGCTTTCATTATTTACCTTAATTTGTTTAAGTGTTGCCTTAGTAATAATATAATCACATTTTATGCGTCGATTCAAGAGTGCTAATTTAGAATTTTACACATCCTAATTCGTAATGCTTAGATAAGTTTATTCCGAAAGCGCTAATGCGCGCTGCATACAAACGAAGTCTGGTTATATTTTCAATACTAATCTCTGTGCTAGTATGAAGTCAGATTTCCGTTAAAATAATACCGTTTTAATGCTAGTATGCATTTACGATCTGTATGGAAATCTTTGAGGCACTGTAAAACAAACTATAAATTTTAACGAAAATCGGACTTCATACAAGCATAGAGATTCGTTTTAAAAATATAAATTTATTAACATAAAACAAATAAATGTAGGTAGGTAAATTCGTTATTAGATATTTTCTGAAAAATTTCATTGACTTTAATTGGTTAGTATTGAAAATATGAAAGTGGATGAGGCGAGAAAAGTCTGTGAGAATCGTATTGTGGTCTCTGCCTACCCTGTGGGATAGTGGCGTAAGTATATGTATGCATGCAATTCGTTGACGAATAATTTTGAATTATTAGTTATACATCGTAATTAGTACCTATACGAATAATGGATAAACTCTATAGTTTTATTTCGCTCCGTCGCAGTTATGACATTTCCGTGTACGAAAGAGTTAGAATGTGTGAAAGTACTGTAGCCCCGGGACTTTTAATTACCAAAAAGATTACCGATTACCGTTTAGATATTGTTGTAAGGTACGAAATTACTAGTATAAAAATCTAAGTCTTACAGATCACAACCAGCCACAGCAAAAATTGACAGAAATTTTTAAACGAGGTTACCGTATTTTTTCTATTCTGTCATGTTCTTCGCTTAAGTTCAATACCCATACGTAACATTGAGGCTGTCTAAAGTTGCTACGAGTCGGCCTGGACGGGGATCGAACCATCGCCTCCTGCACGGCAGGCAAGGTTACTCGCCACTGGACCACCACGGCTTTTTTACCACCGGCCTAACACGTTGTATAATTTCAATCATTTTCTTTTTAGGTGTCTCAGTTTTTGCTGCCTTTTTATTTCCTTTCCCTGTGTCTTTGGACCTCTAGCATTTTTTTAATAAAACTGTTAATATAACTTAAGCACAATGACCTACTTTCCTTATTTCGGTCCGGAATCAAATAAAACCGTAATCTCCAACCCACAATATATAAAATTACTGAATTTCCTTACGGTTTCTTGAATTCAAATAAGGAACCCTAATAAAATTACCCCAAAAATATTCCCTGTTAACATATTCGCAACTAAAATGTTTCTAAATTTAATAAGGGGTCCGTTGCGCGACATCTGCGTGCGCGGGGAAATTCATAAAACGTTATAATACTTGCCAACGCCGTCTGTACGTGCCTTTATGAATGTCGGGACCGAATTCGAAATTAGAATCAGAATTTAGGTTCTTAATCGTGCCTCTTTTGTTTTAATTGTTCATAATTTTCATTCGGTAATTGACGTTTTTTTAGAGGGCTGAATCGAAAACCATTTCGAGATAATTGTCTCAATCATAACTATATTTTCTATGTAATGTTAGAGTTTTTAAAATGAAAGGATAATGTGTTTTTAACTTTGACTAATTATTATATGGACTGGTTACGCGTGTAATTCTACTAACAAACATTGGTTTGTTTGGCGCCATTGCTCTTGTTGTGTTTCGTCGTATTTGAAATTCGTAAAAAATTGGTTTTAGTGATATTTGTGACATAATTTCGTGCGGATTGTGTACCAAATAGTTGCGTAAAACGACCGACGTAACAGGAATCTCAAATAAATACGATAACAGAACATAAGTTTTGGTTCAAGTTAACTCGTCCATGGTCATTTTGGCGGCATCGCGCGAGCTTACGAAATCGACCATAGATTCATCGTCATCTATCATCCCTTCATCAAAATAAAGAATATAAAGGAAAAAAATAACGAATGGCTCAAAAGGACTAGTATCCAGAGCCGTTAAAGACATTATGAAAACAACAAACATTTCTGCCACTTTTTGCGGGGGGCGAAGTAATATGAGATCCGCAACTTTGGATTTTACTCCCCATAACTTTAGGTTCTAATTTTGAATGTTAAAAATCATGAAAAGTAGTCTCGTGTGAACCCCAAACGTTCTAAGTTCGAAGTTATAATTTCGCAATTATAGGCGGTCTCGTTTAGTTATAAGGTGTAAAATTGAATGTAAATGCACAAGATCAATTGTGCTTATACCGTGGCAGAGGGGAAATGCTACCGCAAGGCTAGTCCTTATAATAATTAGTCAAAGGTTTTTAATAAAATTATGTTTCTTCTCATTGTGGAAATGACGCTTTTAGATCTAAAAGCTATTTTTACATTTAACAATATTCTTGATTGAATTAGTCGAAAAAAAAATAGCCGTAATCTACCCTTTCACACATCCCTCTCCCTCTCCTGTTTCCCACACTGTCAACCAAATGACAAACACACGCAAACACACCCGCACATACACATACACAGGAAAATTTAGATATTTTGGTTTAAGAAATATATAATTATAAGGACAATAGATAGCATAGATCATTTAATTGCAAAAATTGCATTGCATTTGCATTTGTTTAGCAATAAACTATTTTGCTACGTATACAACGTGTTAATGAATAAGCGCAAAACCTCATACACCCCAACTGATTTATAACAAAGTAATTATATTAAAACAATAATTTCATTATTTTGATGGTTATAATTTAAAGTTATTCGAATTTTAAGTTTTGAGGCAAAAATGATTTGTTATCATTTCAGCAATGAATAAAACCGCTAGCGTGCTTATGTATACATTTTAAAAATCTTGTTTTGGTAATAAGTAGGGTGACTGTGCCCGTGCGGTGGGTTGAGATCGAGTTCAGAAAATTCAAAATTTTACAAACAAATTATTTAATATTTTGAAGAAAAATCAATGTTGAAAACATGATAATTCGATTCTGCTCTCGATTCTAAACAAACTACTTTCTCGTTTTGCGTTAATTCATTAACACATTGTATACCATTAGACCGAGAATTTTTGACTGTATAAAATTTAAAATCTGTAATTGGCCATTCTTTTAGAACTGTAAGTTAGCATAATCACATTTCACATAACGCTGTAGAATTTCCAAATAAATAAAATAAAATAAACTCCAGCAGAAGGGGTTGCTGCAGTCTTTTCTTCTACTAAATTACTCTTTGTTTATTACACGATTTTCATAAAAAATCATTTTCGAATCAAAAGCCGTAACTTGCCTGCATAATTCCATTAAATTTTATGTACTCTGCAGAATTATGGAAGCTAATCTCTTAATACCATTTACGAAAACACATAAAATATTTTCATAAGGCCGCATAATCCTAAACGGATGCAAACTATGGGATTTTTTTCGGTAAAAGAACGGCATGGATGTTGGAAATGTTTTGTTCTGAAGACTGACCTTTCGATGGGGAAAGGTGACAATTTTGACTCTAAATTAAATTGTTTGGAAATCAACGTTCTGAAATGATTAAGATAGGTATTTTGAATATCTTTGACTACTTTCCACTTCGGGAAAAAATAATGACTTATAGGGCCTTCATCACTTCTGGATAAGTTCCTAATTATCATATCTGACAGTTCAATTGACATATTTCGTAAAAATATATCAAACGATATTATCAGATAAGCTATCAATAACTTATCCATAAGCCGTAGCATGTTGGGCGTGATACGGCTCTATCGCACGCTTTTAATCTACGCGTTCACGCGCAAACGGAATGAGAGCGAACGTCAAACTACGGCCGAAGAACTGATGAAATAGGCCTTTAGGGTAAAGCTGCCATAAGTCCCGGTATACCGGGACATGTCCCGGTTTCAAGCGTTGTGTCGCGGTGCCCCTGTCAGCAAGTCATTTGTCCCGGTTGGTGAATTATGACGCGCTCGCCCATAGATTGTCCACAGGCCTAGCCAATTTTTCCACAAGTGGCGTGTAGGTTGAACATCCACCACCGCGCCTTGTATAGTCTCTGTAGGCAACGAGACAAATCTTTCTATCTAATCTATTAAGAATTTATGCAGAAGTGGTGAAACAGACCCTTAGCATAGTAAATATTTAGTTTAATCTGTTAATAGCAGATGTTTTCTTAAAAAAGAGGTTAAAGTAGACAGTAGCAGGAAAATTAGAAACAAATTTACCGAGTTATGAAAACATGGTTATTATGCTGAAATTAACAAAAAATGTTAACTAGAGGTATCTCCAACAGGAGACTCCTACCTTCCCACGGGAAACGCAATAAGTTTTTACGGGATACCTATAAAAATGTATGATCACACTTTGTGGAGCGAGCCTTTGGATCTTGTTCAAATCGGAACGGTTTACCATCAGGTAGGTACTTCAATCTTGCTTTTTACGTAAATTTATTATTTAGATTTAATATACAAAGTGTTAATATTATAACATATGATAAATATCTTGGACATTGTTACACAGATTATCTAGTCACATTTAAAGTACCAGAATCTAGCCTGGACTTGTATTATGATGACTAGACAACGATATAGAATACATATATAGATACAACCATCCATGACTCGGGTACAAATATTCATATTCATCATACAAATATTTGTCCCTTACGGGATTCGAACCCGCGTCCCTCGGCACAGCAGGCAGGTTCACTACAGACTGTGCTATCGGGCCGTCTGTGCTATCGGGCTGTTAATGAATTAACGGAAAACTAGAAAGTAGTTTGTTTGGAATCTAGAGCAGAATCGAATTATCATGTTTTCAACACAGATTTTTTTTTACAAATATTAAATTGTTTGTTTGTAAAATTTAAAATTTACTGAAATGAATCTCAACCCACCGCACGGGCACACTCACCCTACTCACTAACAAAACAAGATTCTTAAAATGTATCCAAGAGTATGCTAGCGATTACATTCATTGCTGAAATGATAACAAATCATTTTTGCCTAAAAACTTAAAACGCGAATAACTTATAATATTTAGTATCAAAATAATGAAATTATTGTTTCAATCTTTTTATTTTGTTATAAATCAGTTGGAGTGTATGAGGTTTTGCGCTTATTCATTAACACGTTGTATTTACTTAGCTTCTTTTTCAATCGTGGTTCCTATTTTAGGATTCGTGCTCTTTTTTTATTAGATATAGGGTCCTTCTTAATATGCTGCCACTTTTTTAAGGGGATGATCAGACCGTCAAACTGAACAACTTCCTCTATGGCACCAACGTCGAAATCACGAAAAAAAACCGCTGTTCCATACAAAACTCCAAACCTACTCAAGCCAAATATATGGGAGAGCTGATTTATTTTCGCGTGTTCGATATTGGTGCCACAGAGAAAGTTGTTCAGTTTGATGGTCTGATCATCTCCTTAAAAAGTGTCAGCATATTAAGAAGGAACCTGTATACAGGTGCGCTGAAGTCATACGTCATCTTCTGGACTTAGGTCTCCCCCAAGGATCGCCACAACGACCGATTCTGCGCTGCTCTCACCCAACGAGTTCCCGCCGCCTTCACCAGGTCGTCGGTTCAATTCGTGTCGGTCAGCAGTATAGTACAGTGAAAACTCATGGTGAGTGTATTTTCAGCATATGACAGAAGTGGAGCGCACCGATGTTTTTATTCATGTTAAAAAACGTATAATTTCTAACGCGCGTACATTAAATTTTTAAAACCTTTTTACCCGACTGCGCCAGAAGGAGGGTTATGTTTTTCGAGCGTATGTATGTTTGTATGTATATTTCTTTGGCACGGCCTACAGCCTAAACTGCTTGATGGATTTTAACGTATGAGGTGTCATTAGATTCGTAAAAATTGTGAGAGTGACATAGGCTATATTATTTTAATATGGCGTCTGCGAAATAAAAAAGAGAGGGTGAAAAACTTTTTTTTTGTTAAAAATTACAATATGGGTATCAAATGAAAGCTGGTAATCAGACCATTTCAAAAATATAAACTAAGATATAAATATTATAGTACTTTTATGTTACTGTTTCGACAAAAGACTAAAAAATATAAAATAAACTAAATTATTAAGATAAACAAAAAACCCGACTGCATAAAAACCTATTAACTGAAAAGAGAAAAACAAGCTCTATAATCACTAATCAGCTATAACAGCTTTATTTGAGCTAGTATAATTTGAATGTCTACCTAATAGGTTTGTTCCCGTTTGCGATACCTACCTATTAGGTAGACATTCAAATTATACTAGCTCAAATAAAGCTGTTATAGCTGATTAGTAATTATAGAGCTTGTTTTTCTCTTTTCAGTTAATAGGTTTTTTATGCAGTCGGGTTTTTTTATTTTAATCTCCTTAAAAAGTATCCACGCCTATACAAAATTTTCTCAGCCTTTACCCATCATTGACAAAACAGCATCTTTACAGAATTAGGTATATACAAAGCTCAGTAAAGTCAACTGAAAGCAAGCCAGACAAACACAAAATTCAAATATTTATGAAACTTACGAGTAAGCCACTGTTTGTACAGCGAAAACTCTGCCAAGCAATATTGTGACGTTACATCTTAAATATACATTGGAGATTTAATATTCCCCCTATATATTTTGGTAAATAGGTATTAGGTTTGCCGATGGAACTTAATATCAATATTTTCCTTTAAGGAGACGCAATATTAGTAAGATAAATGCTTACGTAAACGGTTACGAATTACGTTAACTTAATATAAACATCCGAAGGGAAATTTACAGATTCTATTTTGTTTCAAATTGATTGAATTGAAAAGTTCACGATGTATACCGACACGGGGAGTATCCCCACTCCCTAAATTGAGTCCGATGGAGCTAGTGGTGCTTTGGTCGCATCATAACTTGTGCAAATAACGAATTTTTCTCCTTTTTAAAGTTTAAGTACTTAACCAGCTTGTTTTTCCTAATCCACACCTCCTAAGAAAACCGAACGGAATAAAAACGGAATGAAAAATAAAATTGGTATCTTGAATTGAATAACATATCTATAAGTACTTATTAATAATTCTGTTAAGATTATTCAACCTTTGAACTACTTACACCGATTTTAAATGACACATTTCAGAATCTAAAAGACATTGTACACGTAAAGGACAAAAAGGAAAGCATTAAAATTCAAAGCGCCTTGCGCAATTACGAAGGCAATATGTATTAAATTGCTCTTTGCAGTATTTGCTAATACAATTTCTGTAGGCGTTTATTCGTAATCGGCTTTAGAAAAACACGTTCGCTTCGTTTTTGAACCATATCCAATTATTTAATACGGATTAACAGGCCCCGTTGTACATTACATGATGACCCATTAGGCGGTCGTGTGGGAAACAAAATAACTGCCCATTTGGGCCACAACAACGTACTAAATTTTGAAAAGACTTAATTTTGTTGCTGCGACAAAACAAGAACTGCAATTTTAAGCTTGCTATTGTCCTGACTTATTCTACGAACAAAATTGAGTTTTTACTTAATTAAGGTCGCTAATAAGATTAGTAACTTATTTGGTTTTGTATCTAAATAAAAGAAAAGAGCGAATTTTACAGCGAAAATGGAAAACAAAGTGACGGCTGACAAAGAAAAAAATAATTAGTTTCTGTTACCATACTAAGGAGTTCTTCAGACTTTCAAGCTTCGTTTAAATCTGTGGGGTCAGGTTTGATACCTGTTTGATCGAAGGGAGCTGTTGACTTATAAAACAAATGTTTCATTTACACCTATCACCACTTACCTATGCTTAAGAAGCGCTCGTTGGCGTAGTGGAGCTTCGGTATTGGAAACGCGATCACTTCATTAGCAACGTCAGGTCCGGTCAGTCTTTCGTTGGGTGACCGTTTAGTGGTATTTCATCTCGAGCGTTCTTCGGAAGGTACGTTAAGCAGTTGGTCTCGGATAGTTCCATCAGATGGCGTTGTAACTATTCGTTAAGCCAGGTCAGAGGCCTATTAAGGCTTGAAAATTCTCTGACAGCATGTTGAGCACTAACTTGTCTCCACCAACACGCACTGGGCCTGCGTGGTGGAGTATGGCCCACTTCCTCTCACTCTTAGTGAGAGGAGGCCGTTGCCCTGCAGTGGGATTCTATAGGCTATAACATAACTTTTTATTAGTTTTTTAACATTTAGGTATTTGGGACAAAATTCATAATATTAAGTAATTACTGTAAGTAGATTTATTAGTAATAATGATACAAGGTGTAACAAAACACTCTAGTATTATGTAATGGGGTGGCTATTAGACTATCAAACTGAACAACTTTCACTGTGGAACTGAACGTGGAGACACAGTCGAAAATTTTTTAAAAGTCTGCTGTACGTTTGAGTCGAGTAGTTACTGCAGTTTTGCATGAAACAGCGGATTATTTGTGTAGGATAATTTAACTAGGGTGTTTTGTTACAACCTGCAAAGATGGGGTACCTAACATCGGTTATATTTTATCGTGGTTCATTTAAGAAAATATAATGCCGTCTCCACACGTTCAAACAATATTGACCCGACGTCAAGTTTGAATCAATCTCTAAGGCCACGTCCAAAGTCAGATATTACAAAAACCATTTTGCAAATAAAACAACAACGAAAACAGCGCCGGGGGCTTAATGAAGAACTAATTAAAAGTTAGTTGAATATTACTTCGTCGGGCTAAGCTAGCCGTCTCGACAGTAATTTGTTGATACCTTAAAATGAATTATAGCTGGAAAATTCATTTTGAAAAGTTAAGTTAACTTGAATATAGGTGCTAGATTGTGCTATCTAAGAGACTTAAGTCATCACTCTCTGTTCTTAGTATGCGTTTACTAGCTTAATTTGCACATCTTTATAAACTCATACACTTGCACTGGATACATGGATGGATAGATAAACAATGTATTTGCATAATTAAACAACAAGTCAAGTCAAGTCAAAATAATTTATTCAATATAGGGGCTTGAAACACACTTATTAAACGTCAATTCTTTTTTAAGCTACCACCGCATCGGAACGTGTTGTCGCTGTAGAGAAAATGCGGCCAGAAACTCTACAACATGACACGACTTAATGACTATTACAATATAAATTCTTAAGCTAAGGTTATGTATGTATACAGTAATACATAGTCTATTTAATTAAATAAATGATACTATACGGTAAACTATAAGTTAGTGACACTCAGACCCAAGCATTTTGATCATTTCAATAATCATCCAGTTTATAATATACTTCTCTTATAATATGCTTTATAACTGTCGTGACAGTGGAAAAGACGGTTTTTATAGAAACAGCTATGCTATATTTTATTGTTTGTAGATATAGTCAACATTTTATTGTTTGAATAAATAGTCAATAATTTCATTGACGCTAATGCTGGAAAACTCTTAGGTAAGCGCACACTAATTTGTATGTCAATTGCTGAACAGTAAGATATAAAATGAAGGCTGACGATGAGACGATTCATAGTGTAATTACTACTACTTTACCTATTTAATTATTTGGCCTTGGATGATATTACTCATTACAATTGGATTTCAAAATAATCGTGTGGGCAAAAACGAGAGAGAGAACGAAACACGGGAAAAAGAGAAACAACCCGAATCGTCTATTTATTTTCTAATAACAATATACATTTTCATCAAAACTCCATTAACCAAGGTCGCAAGGCATAATTAAACAGATGTTACGAAAAAATACCAGAGCCGCTCCATTTGTGCCTACATAAAATTCTGGACACGCGCCCTCATAACATGGCAGACGGTGTAAATGTTTGGTTCAAGTCACTAGATGACGCGTGACGTCAGAAGTGGGATAAAGTATTTTACAGTAACGATACATTGTAAGCAATCTGCTTCTTTAGTTGATTGGCCTGATAGGTATGATTGCACCAGTGGCATCTTTCATTTTACGTACTGGGCTCATAATCGAAAACCACATCCAACGTACCTCTACCACAGATTACTTAATAGTTACTACCGTAGCAGATAGTTCACTCATCCCGATTTTTCGGATTTCGAACATTGCGCTTCAGGAACGAAAAATAAAATGCCACCCCCTCGGTGGGGATCGGCTGTCAAGCGTTCCTGAGCGTGGAGTGAGACAGGCCTGCCTCTACTTAAGGCATTACAGAGGATTCGTGTTGCAATTTTCCTCCATTGAAAAGGAGAGATGAAGACTGGAGAGAGGAAACCTGTCTACGGTCTAATGATGGTCGGTTAGAAGGATTGTTTTCTGGGGGTCAATCGAGGAAATTTAAAACATTGAAATTCTGTGCAGAATTAGTTATGTTTCCGTTTTGGTTGTGATACAATAAAGATTTAGCTGTGCGGAATTTGGTATCGCTCTAAACTTGACTTATTTTAACTTGACTTAAAGTAGATACACGTAATACAAACGTTTTCAAATATTTTGGCTTTCCTTTGAACACAATTTGAATTGAATTTGAATTTGAATTTGAATTTGAATTTATTGAATTTCTGAACAAACAATAAACAATACAATGTGAAAGCGTTATACATTAAGATCTCCTTATTTAGTAAAATTACCAGGGGTCCTCAGCAGGCAATTGTTTCATAATGTATTTTATAGAAAAATAAGAAATATGATACATAGAAAATAAAGTCGAGATGTTGAAGATAATTGTAATATTTTCCAGATAACGAGAAGAAAGCTCCTAAAAATCAGCAAAATATGGCCCGACCCAGCGTTTACCTAGTGGGAGCGTCTTAATACCTATGTTTATACAATTTAGTCAGTGCTTCAAGACCGCTATCTCTCAACGCTTATACCATACGTAAAAAAACTCTGCGGCCGAAATTTGCTGTAACTCCGTATTATTAGGAAAACGCTAATCGCTAACAAATTTCACCTGACGCTATAATCTTTGATTACAACCCTTTTAGGTAAAGATTAGAATCTGAAATGACACCTGTGGTTGGAATTGGTATCGTTAACTCTTTCTTAGAATTCTCGTAGGCAGAATTAGTATTTTAGGATAATACTTAAGAGGATAGACTAGTACCGTTTTGTCCATACAAACGTATTCCCCTGTTTCCTCCCTGGATAATGACAATAGAGCAAAAATTTTTTTACCATACAATTTATGTTACCTCTGCTATGTCCTTATGTTTTGCTTTTTTGCATAAATTAATTACTATAAGAACTAGGGACCTTCGAAAATTCCCCAATTTTACCGTTTTCAGACATACAGCAAATAAATGTGACGAATATAAACGAAAAAAGCAAAACATACAGACATAGCCAAAGTCTTCCTCATATTATTCTTGAATTATTAAAATCGGTTTAGTTTTGGACGAGGAAGCAGGGGAATACGAAATGCTGATATCGTCCATTTTAAGTAGATAAAATCAGTCAGAACTGCAGATCTCTTTCGCACTCTAGTTGGCGGGTTGTGTGATCGGAGCGGATCGAACAAATACGCATACAATCGGAAAAGTGACCTATTCTCCAAGTTTCTTCGAGAGCCCGCCTATCCTCTTAAGATCTTTGATTTTAGGGTACAGTGTCTCTAAATGGTCCGAGATTGTTATCTGTCCGTCCTTATTTTGACTAATGCATCATCAAATAAAGGACAGTGGGCAGAAATGGTCTAAAAGCCCGCCATAAGTGACATACTACGTACGAAAGGGGGTTTAAAAGAGATTACACCGTTCAGGCCATAATGTTGAAATGACTACTCCCTAAAACGACCACGTCAAAACAAAACACCTTGAATCTGTTTTAGTCTTGAAAATATTCTGATACACTTTGTAGGTAGACCATATACGCTAGGGTGATGTCACTCCAAGCCGATTTAGGCTACGGCGACTGCCTCTGATCCTTTCGTTGTTGGCGCTTGTGCGCCATAACGTGGCTTACTCGGAATCCATTATCGGAAGCAGTCAAGTACACAGGAGATATTTATTTGCACAAATGTACGCGCAAACGCAAGTGCACACACCCGTCCTCCCTCTACTGAGCCCAGTGGAACGGGGAACCGCTTCGACCAGAGAAGGGGTCAGATGAGGCCGTAAGTAAGATGTCGACAGGTTGCCAGCCTATCGCCCCAAGAAGGAACACAAGTTTACGGTCCCTTTCCATTAGTCGTCTTCTACGACATCCATACGGAATAGATGGAATGGAGTGGTACTATTCTGCTCTGCCGGACACCATACGGCCTATGCGCACACGCTAGGGTATCCTCTAACTGTCCCTACCTGTGCCACTATTAAGTAATCTGTGCCTGTGCTGTATCGGGGGACTCTTGGACCAGTGGCCATACATTTTTCGCCAGTGTCCTTTAAGAAAAGCTTCGCTTATTTTGGCTGATCCATCATCAAGACAGAAAGAAAATAAACTTTTTTTTTGTAAGTAGCATAAGCATAAGCATAAACATATGATCACGACTATATTCCCCGAGGGGGTAGTCAGAGATATTCTGAAACCTCAGAACATCCACGTTTCACCGTTTGTGTAAGTAAAAATACTAAAATACCAACAAACATAATGTATGCCATGTATAAACATTTCACAATATATCACACCGTACTGTAAACATAACATCCTTAAAATTCTTAACCACCCCATTAGCCGATAAAAAGATTGTGATCACAAGACATTGATTTAAGAAAAGAATTCCATAACGGAAGTAGCCTGAAACGGGGAGGAAATCAAACCGTAAACATGGGGAAACAGAAAGAATAATTGTTATTGGAACTTGAACGATTTAAAAGCTTTCAACTTAAACACTTATTTAACTACAAACAAATTTCAAGACAAATAAACAAAAGGTCCTTCAGTAATGATTAGGGTGGCTGCCTGTTACACTGTAGTGTAATTTATGACTTAAGAGAAGTTTATTCCGGATGCGTAAATTCGCGCTGCATACAAAAGAAGTCTGGTGATTATTTCAATACTAGACAATTAAACTCAATGAAATTTTGCAGAAACAATCTAGGAACAAATCTCTATGCTTGTATCGTGTCCGATTTTCGTTAAAATATACAGTTTCAATGCTAGGATTAATTTAAGATTGGTATGGAAATCATTGAGGCACTGTAACTTTAAAACTGTACATTTTAAGGAAAATCTGATACGATACAAGCATAGAGATTTGTTATTCGATTTTTTGTACAAAATTTCATTGAGTTTAATCCGTTAGTATTGAAAATATCACCAGACTACGTTTGTATGGAGCGCGCCAACAGTAATATACCCTTAACTGAACGGTTCTGTGCATAGCGGGTCTCTCTGGTTTTCTCTTGGAAAGTCCTATACTTACGCTCAGTTGCAGAAACGCTCATTAGAGTTAATCCTCCATTAAATCTCTTGCTGTCACTTTTTGTCATGTTGACGTAGTAAAAGCTAGAAAGAGTTTTAATGGAGGATTAACTCTAATGAGTGTTTCTGCAACTTAGCGTTAGACAGTTCTTAAAAATTTAAGTAGAGTATAGAAACTCAAAAAGCCAATTTATTAAAGATTTCTAATAATGTTATCCACTGATAATATCATCTTTCTTACAATCCATTCATTTTTTTTTGGCCTTCCTTTTCTACCACAGCCATCCACATTCAATTCTAACACTCGTCTCGTAAAATAACAATATTTAGACTCTCCGCTTCCCCGCAATTTTTGATGTGAAACATCTATTTGCGCGCCATGGCAGTAAAACTGACTCTTACGCCGTGACACAATTATGACGTAACACTCTCATGCCACGTTTAACAGCTGCGAAAGACCTTCGAAAAAAGCACGCGAAACCGGGAGAGCGCGGTATTTCGTTGTTTCAAATCTTCCGGACGTCCCGCGACGGCCACCTTTTTTTATTCTTATCACTGCTATAGCCGTTCATGGTCGACGAACTAAAAAAGTATGACATGGCAAGGCATGTTAGAAATGTATAGATCGAGATGGTGTAAGTAGCAGTAACTTAAAATAACTAAAGGAATCCTATTATAAACAAACGGAGTAAAACAATTTGGGATTGTCTCATTATAAGATTTTAATAGCTCTTGCCTGCGACTTTGTCCGCGTGGATTTTGGAAAACTTCAACAGTACGTTACACCCTTTATGATTTTGCAAAAATCCTTTCTTAGCGCATCCCTACATCCTTTGTAGAAAATTTTGTTTTCTAAAATATATTTATCCAAACACCATGTATAGAAACGGGGGTGGGAACACAGGGTGTAAGGAAAAGTATCATTAACCTTTAAACCATATACTCTACTAATCAAACTGAACAACTTTTACTATGGAAGCAAACCAGTCAGAGCAAAAAATCAACTGTTCCATACTAAACAGCAGCGCCTGCACGACTCAAATGTATGGGACAGCTGTTTTTTCTTTAGTTCTGATTGGTTTGCTCCTATAGTAAAAGTTTTTCTGTTTGATGGGTAGAGTAGGTATGTGGTTTAAAGGTTAATCTTCTTCTTCCTATCGTGTGTGCAGCAAGCCCTGGTGTCAGAGGTTTTTCAGACCGCCTTACGGCCTCTGACGTGGTTTTTATATATCTCGACAACCACCACAGATGGTAGCCGAGAAAAACGGCTTAACGTACCATCCGAAGCACGGAATCGTCTTTCTTTTCAGACAATTAGGTGATTCAGCCTGCAATGTCCTGGCCAACTGGGAAAAAAATGCATAAAGTGACATATCACTAGGTGTCCCTCGTGAGAACCCACGACCTCCGTGTCAAGAGCCCATGCTCTTAATCATTAGACCACGGAGGCAGTCAGTTTATAATACTTTTCCTTACTATAGCCTCGTTGCGAAGCGCTCGTTGGCGTAGTGGAGCTTCGGTATTGGAAACGATCACTTAAGTTAAGCAACGTCAGGTCAGGTCAGACTTTGGATGGGTGATCTTTTAGTGGTATTTCATCTCGAGCGTGTTTCGGAAGGCACGTTAAGCAGTTGATCTCGGATACTTCCGACAGAGGGCGTTGTAACTATTAGTTAGGTCTATTAAGGCGGCTTGAAAATTCTTTGACAGCATGTTGACCACTAACTTGCCTCCACTGTCACGCACTGTGGCCCACTCCTTCTCACCATTATTCGCGAGAGGAGGCCTTTGCCCTGCAGTGGGATTCTACAGGCTATATCTTACTAACTTACTATAAAAAAGCCGTGGTGGTCCAGTGGCGAGTAACCTTGCCTGCCATGCAGGAGGCGATGGTTCGATCCCCGTCGAGGCCGACTCGTACCAATGAGTTTTACGGAATTTATGTGCGATTTGTAACACCACTGGCTTTTCGGTGAAGGAAAACATCGTGAGGAAACCTGCATGCTTCAATTTCGAGGCATGTATTGTACCCACTGCCCATTATAAGTGGCGACGGGCTCACCCCCCGTCACACAGGACAGAGTTTCGGTACTACTGGTGAAACGTGGATGTTCTGAAAGTTTCAGAATATCTCTGACTACCCCCTCGGGGAATATAGTCGTGAGCCTATGCTTATACTTACTATAAACACGTACCAAAGCATTGAAAGCTCTTTTGATTACAGTCATCTTGGTAACGAAGTCTTAATTAAGCTACTCACGTCAGCTGTACATCTTACGTTTGATTCAAAATAAGAAGACTCCTTAAACAGCCCGTACTACCGATTAATAAGTGCTAAAATAACTTGATTAACAGGACTTGCTAAGATGAAGGAGATATAGTTGAGTAAATCATGACACGAGTAAATAATTAAGGGAATATGGCTGCTGACATCCAACCTCTTCAGACATGAGATGTTACTTGGGATGTAATTTAATATTTAGAATAATAATATCTTTGAGTATTCTTGAACCATGAAATCTCGTAACATTATGGCTCGCTATGGCAGGAACTTATACAGGGTTACAGGTTAAGTCGACCTAAATCCTTTAAGAGGTGATAGTTTCCATCATTCCTGACTGATTTGACTATGGAACCCCATACCCTAAACTTAACCGTTCTCAAGTTATGGGACTTTGAAGTTTTTTTTTAAAAAATCCAGATTTTTTTGTCTAATGTCCCCTTTTTTTGTGTTTTGTACATCTAATGTTTTTGTTTTTGTATTTTTTGTGTAGCAGATTAGCTGCTTCATTATTTTAAACACAAAAACTGCAAGTAACTGTACCAACTGAGTCGTATTAGACGATTGATAGTTAAAAAAAGAAATTAATTTGTGAAGAGTTTTTTTTTTCTTTCTTTTGTATTTAAAAAAAAATCTATGACAGTTGTGCTGCAGATGTGCTTAAAAATATCTACGGTTCTTCAGCTTTCCGATAAGGTATAATACAATAGGGTATTATTGGAATTTTATAACAAAAACATCGATGATATGCTACCAGGTAGTAGTAAAAAATAACGATATTTAAGCGTCAAATTTAACTTTACTCAGAAAACAAAATAAAACAATCCAAATAGGTAACGAATGAGGTTTATTAATCATTTTTACAATACATGTTCCACATGTCCGCCCCTATTTCGCACACATACACGCATTCTGTGCCTTAAGCCACTTTTCACTACCCCAGTTGTGAGTCCTCTTCTTATTTCGTTAGCAGCATCAATTATTTTCTGCCTCAAAACATCAACAGATGTTATTGGGTTAGGTTCATCGTAAACCAAACTTTTCATGTGCCCCCACACATAAAAATCCATTGGTGTCAAATCTGGACTTCTAGCTGGCCACGGTGTAGGCCCACCTCTCCCGATCCACTTATTTGGGTAATTAGTGTCTAGCCACTCTCTGACACTCCTTCTAAAGTGCGCGGGGCACCCGTCGTGCTGAAACCACATGTTTCGAATGAGGTTTAATGGTATGTCGTCGAGCAAATCGGGTAAATCTTGCCTTAAAAAATTTTCATAGGTCTCTCCATCCAAATTTGGAGGAAGAAAGTAAGGCCCAACCAGATGGTTTGAAATTATTCCCATCCATACGTTAAGGCTGAAACGTCTCTGTGACCCCTTTACCCTTTTCTTATTAGGATTTCTTCCTGCTTTCGGAGCCCAATGATGGGCGTTATGATAATTGGTTATCCCATCTTGATCAAATTTGGACTCGTCAGTCCACAAGATGCTTCGAAAAAACGAAGGATCTTCCAAATCTGCATTCAACATAAACCTGCAGAAATCCAGCCTCCTCACAGGATCTCCTTCTTCGATAACATGCACTGGCGTGTAGTGGTAGGGGTAGAGACCGGCAGTATGCACAGTAAACCACACTTTCCATTGTGAGATTCCAAGTTCTCGGGCAACAACGTTGGTTGACGTAGTCGGATCCAGTCGAAATCGTCGAACAATCTCATTATCTTCCTCTTCATCATCATCATTAATACGTGGTCTACCCAGGTCTGTTCGTCGCCTCGAAACAGAGCCAGTCTCTCTAATTCGTCGGTAAACTCCGTCGAAGACACTAATATCCGGAATTCGGCGGTCAGGAAAACGTGCTATGTATTCTTGACGAGCTTGTAAGGATACACAGTTGCAGTACCCATAACAAATCAAAATATCAGCATATTCTTCGTTCGTAAAGGTCGCCATCTTCAACAGTTCCAAATCAGAAGCACAAATCAAGGTCCAGTTAACAAGCACAGTCACGAATAGGAGGAAACAGTCCAGAAAAACAAGCTAAGTCGAGTAAAAAACGAAGAGCACCAAGTATCGCATCTACCACGGACGAATGGCGTAAGCAGACTAACCATAACCAAACACAATAACAACAAAATGGCGTTTGAAATAACTTGTCTCTCTTGCACCCGTTTACATTGTATGATATCCCGCTCGCACGTGACGCGCTACCCATTGTACCCATTAGTGCAGTAGAATTAAATTATCAATTTGCATAAATTGTGGTACTAATGATAATTTCCCCATCAACAGAGTTATGTATGGATATGATTACCTTAAATTTGCAACCGATTTGGAATTACGGAAAATGGTGAAAATTGTGAAAAACCTTAATTATTTAATAACTCCAAAACAAAAATTGTGGTACTAGTTGCGATTATACCATTTATTTAGAGAACCAGTACCTACCTTCTCAGGAAATTTGGAGCGGTTGCGACATACGGAACCTACCTAAACTTGTAAAACAGATTTTTCGTCTTTAACTCCTAGGCATAATTTGTGGTACTAGTTGCGAACTCTTTGACAACTTGTATTAGCCTTCGACATTTAGTTTTAAGTTCGCAACCGGTTGCGACCTACGGAACCCTAAAAAAATACTTTTTTCGAAATTCTACTTCGGGCAAAATTCGCGTAGTCTGGATTATTGCTTCTATCATATTTATAAGTCGAATTCTATCTACCTTATAATCGCAACTTAAGAAAACATTACGGAACATTGTCTATTTCATAAATAAAAACCGCGGGTGATGCGAGGGGAATGCGTTGCGGCGCGCGGGGGCGGGTTGCAGCTTGTGCGTGGACGCGGGTGTTTCTACAGATTTTCGTTCGATTTCTAACAAAAATTTCTCGATTCGAGCGCTCGACGCAATTGGCCAACTTTTAAAATAACTTGCCAGGGTAGGACGATACATTTTGATACAGGGTGTAAACTCAAAGTTGACATAGAAAACAAAATGCACCGCAGAGGTCTGATGGAAAACGGTGTTTTCTGTAAAAAGTATGGAACTAATTCTTTATTTTTGAATTGTCGACTGTAAAGTTTATTCAGAATTGACAATATAAATTTTTTTAACCACTTAATTTTAATAAAAAATATAAAATAGGTTAAAAAATAAGAGATACGTATTTTTCTGATTTTATTTTTGACCGATATTTCTATTTTTAATTTACTTTTGAATTTTATGAAAAACGTAGGAATTATGCCTAAGATACCTTGGCCGCAATAACATTAAAAATAAAAACTGTCAAATACAATAGAAAAGCCCAGCAGGTAAAGGAATAAAATCTCATTCAACCTCTAAAATAATTAAGTAAAATAATGGATAGAAAAATCTGATAATTTTGATACAAGCTTTGAATCACTTAATCTCCAAACGGTTTCCTTATTTTGATACCTTTCTTAAAATGAAATGTTGTCAAATGCGTAACAAGTATTTTCATGAAAAAATTTACAAATTTGTAGTAACTACATCTAAAAGTTGAGCGCGGGGTGGCGAAATTTTCAAATGTAAAAAATTATTCAAAATCTCGAAAATTATTAAACTTTGATTTTTTTATTGTATTTTTCCCTGAACAGTTATAAACTCACCTATCTTCTGTATTCGGCTTGACGTTGAATTTTGGGACACCATGTATACATTATGTACGTATAAACACAATGTAATTAATTAATTATGTATACGTACGCGTATGTTATTATGTATGTATGTGTGTATATACATTTTGTACGTGCGCACTTTTTCAACGTGTTAATGAATAAGCGCAAAACCTCATACACCCCATCTGATTAATAACAAAATAATTAGAATGAAGCAATAATTTCATTATTTTGATACTTAACATTTAAAGTTATTCGCATTTTAAGTTTTGAGGCAAAACGATTTATTATCATTTCAGCAATGAATGAAAGCGTGCTCATAGATACATTTTAAGAATCTTGTTTTGGTAGTAAGTCGGGTGAGGGTAGAGGTGGGCGCCGCGCCGGGTTACCCGTGCCGCCGCCGCCGCCTCCGCCGAGTTAAGGTACTGCCGGCGTTAGTTGCCGGGCTAAACTGTACTTTACATGGGCTCTCCGCTGACGGCGCCAGTCGCTCATTTGGTTGCCGGCGCTGGTTGCCAAGCTGGTTGCCAAAATTGCTGCCGGCAGCCAGGTTGGGTGTCGGTGCTAGTTACTGTCATAATGTTAAATGAGGTTTTATGTTTTTAAAATGAATAAAGGTCTTCTGGAACTGGACTTCAAACATGTCAATGGTGTTTTAATAATTATCTCCAATTTAAATCATATAACAGTTACATGCCTAAACTGGGCTGCAATCGCAGGAAATATTCGGTGATTGAACCGTGACTGGACGACGTACGAACCATAACTTTTGACACATTTGGTATTGCGCTAATCGCGGTACATCTCATCATCTCAGCTCATGGCAGCCGTTATAGCCGTTTTGACAGATCGCTCAGACGTTAAAGGCTGTCAGTTACATAGAGTTTAGCACGATGCGAAATTCAGCACAGTTGAATAGTAATTGGATTGCAATGTGATTAGAACTGAAATTGGATAAGAATAGAACTTCGATGTTTTAACTTAGCGCAATCGGGCTCCAGTACTTTACATGGGCTACTCCACATGCGAAAACTTATCATTTAAAATTGAAATTGTGAAACTTTAATTGTTGTATGTTTCTTCGCCCCATATCACGAGAACCGGGACGAGTTGGGATTTAGTTCTTATTGTGATAGATTCTGGAAAAGTCCGTCTATAAACTACTTTAAGAGAGAGGCGTCCCAAATGAATCAGTTTTTCTGAAATGTAATAAATAGTTCACGTTTAATACAAAAAAATCCTATAAGTTATAATATCTTTGAAACTGTAGCTTTTTGGAAAAGTGTGTCATACAAACGTTGTAGGAAATGATAAATTGCATAGGATGCCAGCCAAAAAAAGGTTCAAAATCCCTAAGTCCACTTTTTATCCATTTGAAAACAGTGTGCGGCGCTGGTTATCCATATAGCTAGCTTGCCAAGCTAGCTGGCGGCAGCGCCCCGGTTGCCAAGTTAGGTGCCGGCGGCGCCGGTTGCCGAGATACCTGCTGGCGCCAACAGCCAAGTTCGTTACAGGCCTAAACTACTTTACAAGGGCTACTCCTTCGCTGACGGCGCGAGTCACTAATTTTCTTGCCGACGCTGGTTATCCATATCAGTGCCGGTGCTGCTTGCCAAGCTAGCTGCCGGCAGCACCCTGGTTGCCGAGTTAGGTGCAGGTGTCGCTGGTTGCCGAGATTACTGCTAGCGCCGACAGCCAAGTTGGCTGCTTACAGGCCTAAACTACTTTATAAGGGCCACTCTCCGCTGACAGCGCTAGTCGCTCATTTGGTTGCCGACGCTGGTTTTTCATATCAGTGTCGGCGCTGCTTGCCAAGCTAAATGCTGGCAGCGCCCCGGTTGCCGAGTTAAGTGCCGGCGGCGCGGGTTGCCAAGCTGGCTGCCAGCGCTGACAGCCAAGCCAAGCCAGCGCTTATTACCGGTTTAAACTGTAGAGCGGGGTTTCTACACATACCGGGATTAGTCTAGCGATTCCTGCTAATACGAACCCCGTTATTTTTTTTTACAGTCAGATTGGTTTTTTTGAATGCTGAGAGATCGCGTTTGTAGTTGTAATAACATGAGCACGTTTTTTTCTTTTTGTTCTCGTTATATTTCTGGCTCCTGGAGCTTCTAGATAAACATTTAACACCTATAGTGTGAATTTTCAACAAAAAAAAATATTGTCGCCACGGCGTAGAGCCGCCGCGCCGCCGCCGGCAAATTTCAGGTCGGCGCCCACCTCTGGGTGAGAGTGCCCGAGCGGTGGGTTTTTTTTTTTTTTTTTTTTATTGTTGTAAAGCGGCTATTTGAGTCTTCTGCAGACTAGTATCACTTCGACCTTATTTAGATCTTTTGTGATCGCCACAATAGTTACAGTTTACTGCTAATACCCACTTCCTTTAGGAATTGTAGGATTTCTTTAGCAGTGAAAGATTTTACTTCACTCGGATGAACAAAGTGTTTACCCAAGTGTGCATATCGTTTGTGCATTAGTGGGCCACATTCACAAAGGATGTGAATGGGGGGTTCGTCCTCCTCCAGACATAATCTGCAGAGTTTCGTGTCCCTGATGCCTAGGATTGTAAGGTGTTTGTTCAGCCTACAGTGCCCCGTCAGCGCCCTCACTATAATGCGCAAGTTTGTCGTGCTGAGCGCGATTCTCTCCTTTGCCATTTTGCAGTCGTATGCCGCAATTAGTGCCTTGGAATGGTTTAGTCCTGGCGTATCCATCCAGTGATCAGTCGATTTTTTAAGACATAAGTTCCTAAGCGTTAAATTGAATAGGCTTTTAGGGACCCCACAGAACGGCTCTGGTCCATACTGCGTGCCACCAGCACCATCTCTCGCTAGCTCTTCGGCCCTTTCATTGCCTACGATGCCCGAGTGCCCAGGAACCCATCTTAAAATTACCTTGTTCAATGCACCCAAGGTATTAAGGAGAGTCAAGCAGTTTTCCACTAGCTTCGAACTTATTGTGTCGGAAGCCAGCGCTAATAGAGCTGCTTGACTATCGGAGTTTATGTAGATAGTATGGTTGACGTAGCGCTTTTGCAGATTTGCCTCCGCACATTCTAGGATGGCATATACCTCTGCCTGGAATATTGAGGCGTACTTTCCGAGATTTGTTCTTTTCATAAACCTCGGACGCTCTCCATATACTCCACAGCCTACGTCATTTCTAGACTTGGAGCCATCAGTGAACCATATAAGACTGCCGGCTTTCCAGTGCACATTGTCACTTAGCCAGTCAGTTCTGGATGGTAGCTCCACAGTAAAGCGTTATATACATACGTTCTTAGGCTGCATAACATCTGTTATCATGCCTAGAATAGGAATTGCCATGACTGAGTCTTTAAAAGATCTCAATCCTTCGGAAAGCCAGTTCGCTGTGGTCTGAGAGGCGATTCTGTGCATACTGGCCATTGCCACTCTTTGCACGTGTAAATGCAAGGGCGGCAGCCCCAACAGTGCATTTAGAGCCTCCCCAGGCGAGGTGGACATGGCTCTGGTTGCTATTAAGCAGGCGGTTCTTTGTAGACTGCTTAGCTGGGTGATTGCAGTCCGCTGTTTGGTCTTCCTCCACCATACCACAGAGGCGTATGTTACTACCGGCCTCACAATGGCGGTGTACAGCCACAAGGTTGTTCTGGGTCTTAGTCCCCAGTTCAGCCCTGCCATACGACTGCATGTGCCCAAGGCAATTTTGGCCTTCTGCAGTACATTTTCTAAGTGAGGGTTCCAGGTAAGCTTCTGGTCAAAGGTTACGCCCAGATATTTAACTTCCGTGGAAAATTGTATTTGATTGCCATTCAGTGTAGGCTGCACAAGCCTGTCAAGCTTTCGCTTGTTCGTAAACGGCACTATAACAGTTTTACCAGGATTAACCGATAATTCGTTTTCTCTACACCATGCACTTATGGTATTGAGAAGCTCTTTGTATAATGGTTGATATCATGTATTGGCTATTGCCCCTTACTGTGATCACTAAGTCATCAGCGTAGCCTTGAGTGTCAATTCTGAGGTCAGCCATCTTATGCAACAGCTGGTCCACAGCAAGGGTCCATAATAGGGGCGATAACACCCCACCTTGCGGACAGCCCCTTGTCGTGGCCACTTCCACCGTGGTAGAATGAAGAGTAAGTTTTACTCTTCGGTTTGAGAGCATTGACTTAACCCATCTGATCGTGATCGGGTCTACCTGTTTCAGTTCGAGTCCCCTGACCAGTGTTCTGATCGGTGTATTGTCAAAAGCTCCCTCAATATCTAGGAATGCACACAGTGCAATTTGTTTGTCCTCCAGTGCCCTTTCTATTCTGTCGGTCAGGTCGAGCAGAGCAGATTCCGTAGATTTACCTCTGCGGTGGGCATGTTGGTTGGGGTGGATGGGTCTGCTAATTAGGACCCCATCTCTGATGTGTCTGTCCAGTACCTTTTCCATTGTTTTCAAAAGAAAAGAGGAGAGGCTTATTGGTCTAAATGACTTCGGCAATGAGAAGTCTTTTTTTCCAGCCTTAGGTATGAATATAACCTTACTCCACTGTTCCGGTATGTGACCGCAGGCATAGCTTGCTCTGAAGATCTTGAGCGGTGGGTTGAGATCGAGTTCAGTAAATTTAAAATTTTACAAACATATTATTTAATATTTTGATAAAATTGAAAAGTTAAAAACATGATATTTCGATTCTGCTCTCGATTCTAAACAAACTACTTTCGTTCTGCGTTAATTCATTAACACGTTGTATAATGTGACTATGTATACGTTTTCTGTAACTGACTATACGTACGAACGATGTGTGCTGGCTGTGTACAATAACGGTTTTAATCCGTCCATGTGTAGTATAAGGTAAGTCTAGTAAAGTCACAGAATAGGTAATAACGAGTAGTAGTAACGAGCCGTGAACCCCCGCGACATCCCGCGCGTCTCACAACACCCGCGTACACGCACAAGCTACGACCCGCCCTCGCGCGCCGCAACGCATTCCCCTCGCATCACCCGCGCTTTTTATTTATGAAATAGACAATGTTCCGTAATGTTTTCTTAAGTTGCGATTACAAGGTAGATAGAATTCGACTTATAAATATGATAGAAGCAATAATCCAGACTACGCGAATTTTGCCCGAAGTAGAAATTCGAAAAAAGTATTTTTTTTAGGGTTCCGTAGGTCGCAACCGGTTGCGAACTTAAAACTAAATGTCGAAGGCTAATACAAGTTGTCAAAGAGTTCGCAACTAGTACCACAAATTTTGCCTAGGAGTTAAAGACGAAAAATCTGTTTTACAAGTTTAGGTAGGTTCCGTATGTCGCAACCGCTCCAAATTTCCTGAGAAGGTAGGTACTGGTTCTCTAAATAAATGGTATAATCGCAACTAGTACCACAATTTTTGTTTTGGAGTTATTAAATAATTAAGGTTTTTCCCAATTTTCACCATTTTCCGTAATTCCAAATCGGTTGCAAATTTAAGGTAATCATATCCATACATAACTCTGTTGATGGGGAAATTATCATTAGTACCACAATTAATGTGAAATGATGCTTTATTTCGTGCTAATTCTACTGCACTACATTGCAAGACAATGGGCGTTGCGAGCAACTTTACGAAATACCGTTATTTTTGTTATTACCTGGGAGTCTTTCATCGATGTTTTTTCCGAGAATCCTGATAACACCCTAGCAAATTATACCTTATCGGAAAGCTGAAGAACCGTAGATATTTTTAAACACATCTGCAGCACAACTGTCTTAGACTTTTTTTAAAATACAAAAGAAAGAAAAATAAACTTTTCACAAATTTATTTCTTTTTTTAACAATCAATCGTCTATTACGACTCAGTTGGTACAGTTACTTGCAGTTTTTGTGTTTAAAATAATGAAGCAGCTAATCTGCTACACAAAAAATACAAAAACAAAAACATTAGATGTACAAAACACAAAAAAAGGGGACATTAGACAAAAAAATCTGGATTTTTTAAAAAAAAACTTCAAAGTCCCATAACTTGAGAACGGTTAAGTTTAGGGTATGGGGTTCCATAGTCAAATCAGTCAGGAATGATGGAAACTATCACCTCTTAAAGGATTTAGGTCGACTTAACCTGTAACCCTGTATACAGGGTGCAAGGAAAAATATCATTAACGTTTAAACCACGTGCCCTGCACGCCGTGGTGAGTAGCCGGTCTGTGTCAAAAAGTGCACGTCTGGCTAGTCACAACGGTGTGTTGGTGCCTACTCTGATGTATGGGAGTGAATGTTGGGTATGGAATAAAAGGAACGAAAGCAGAGTGAATGCAGTTGAAATGCGCTCCTTACGAAGTATGTGTGGTATTACTTTGGTTGATCGAATCAAGAACAGTGTGATAAGGGATTGGTGTCAGTTGAAGGATGATATAGTAACAAGGATTGAGAGGGGTATGCTTAGATGGTTCGAGAGAGAATGAATGAAAGAAGACTTATAAATGAAATATACCAAGCAAAGGTGAGCGGAAGTGTTGGCAGAGGCCGTCCGAGGAAAACATACCATGATCAAATCAATGATCTTTTCCGAAAAGGACAAGTGCGTAGCACGGACGGTCAATCGACGGAAGTGCATGAACAGATGTATGAATGTGAATGAGGCTAAAGAGGTGTGTCAGAGTCGTAGCGTGTGGCGGTCCGTGGTCTCAGCCTACCCCCATGGGACAATGGCGTGAGCTTATGTATTTATGTATGTACGTTTAAACCACATACTCTACCCATCAAACTAAAATATATCAGCTGTCCCATACGTTTGAATCAAGTAGGTATTGTTAGTATGGGAGAGCTGATATTTTTTTTGGTTCTGACACGTTTGCGGCCATAGTAAAAGTTGTTCAGTGTTATAGGTAGAGTATGTAGTTTAAAGTTTAAGGGTACTTTTCCTTACACCCTGTATAGGGTCCTATATGCTGACACTTTTTAAGGGGATGATCAGACCATCAAACTGAACAGCTTTCTCTATGGGACCAACATCGAAATCATCATAAAAAAATCTGCTCTTCCATACAAAACTGCAAACTTACTCGAGCCAAATGTATGAGGCAGCTGATTTTTTTTCGCGATCTTTCGTTGGTCCAATAGTGAAAGTAGTTCAGTTTGATGCCCTGATCATCCCCTTAAGAAAGTGTCAGCATATTAAGAAGGACCCTGTATACAACGTGTTAATGAATAAGCGCAAAACCTCATACACCCCAACTGATTTATAACTAAATAATTAGATTGAAACAATAATTTCATTATTTTGATATTTACAATTTAAAGTTACTCGCATTTTAAGTTTGGCAAACACGATTTGTTATCATTTCAGCAATAAATGTGCTCATGAATACATTTTAAGAATCCTGTTTTGGTTGTAAGTGCCCGTGTGCTGGGTTGAGATCGAGTTCAGTAAATTTTAAATTTTACAAACAAACTAAATAAAATTTTGAAAAAAAATTTTAATGCTGAAACCATGATAATTTGATTCTGCTCTCGATTCTAAACAAACTACTTTCTAGTTTTGCGATTATTCATTAACACGTTGTATATTTCAATTTTAAAAAATAAGTAGTTCTCTATGTAATATAGGATCAATGAAACTAAAATTACTGACTTTCGATTAGAAATTTTGCTACACCAAAGTTTCAGACCATTATTTTGTAATTTCAAGAAATTTCGTGACCAAAATGAAGATCCAAAACATAATTGGATTCTTTTAAGTATCTGTAAAAAGGAATCTAAAACATAAAGACAAACCAGTTAATCCTATAATAAAACGTAAATTGATATCCCAGTTAATTTCAATAAATCTCTCGAATAGGATAAGAAAGTATAATTTTACCGTTCCCGAAATGACGTCTTTAAATTCTATGGTACGTATATTAGCAGTGAGTCTTACGAAAAATGGAACGTTTACGCAAATAAATGATAATGGTGATAAGTACCTAAGTACCGATGAGAAAGTTAAATAGGAGAACTTGGATAGTGTGGAGATGCACTGCTGGAAGTGACATGATTTTTTTTTAAATATGCAACGTGTTAATGAATAAGCGCAAAACCTCATACACCCCAACTGATTTATACCAAAATAATTAGATTGAAACAATAATTTCATTATTTTGATCGTTAAAATTTAAAGTTATTCGCATTTTAAGTTTTGAGGCAAAAATGATTTGTTATCATTTCAGCAATGAATGAAAGCGCTAGCGTGCTCATGGAAACATTTTAAGAACCTTGTTTTGGTATTAAGTAGAGTGAGAGTGCCCGAGCAGTGGGTTGAGATCGAGTTCCATAAATTTAAAATTTTTCAAACAAATTATTTAATACTCTTACAAAAATTACCTATGTTGAAAACATGATTATTCGATTCAGCTCTCGATTCTAAACAAACTACTTTCTAGTTTTGCGTTAATTCATTAACACGTTGTATAATAGTACTCTATATTATCTATTCAAATTGTTTTGGCTTAATATAAAATAAAAAATTAATAATAGCTATTCCTATTCCTGTTTCCCATTTGCAAGTGAGGGAAGCCGGATACTTATTTTTCCTACTCCTCCTATCTTCTTTTGAATATCTCCAAGACATATTAGAGTCATCTCCCGGGCTCGGCCCGGACTTTATCTAGTGTGTTGTTCTAGTAAACTGGCCACCTCTGCTGATCCTGGTTTACCATAGTTACAGCGGTGAAAATGTGTGGCATAAACCCCAACAGTTCTTAGTTGGACCTTGTTTATACAACGTGTTAATCAATTAACGCAAAACTAGAAAGTACGAGCATCATGGTTTCAACATAGGTAATTTTTGTCGAAATATTTAATATTTTGTTTGTAAAATTTTAAATTTACTGAACCAGATCTCAACCCACCGCTCGGGCACTCTCACCCTACTTACCACCAAAACAAGATTCCTAAAATGTATGCATGAGCACGTTAGCGCTTTCATTCATTGCTGAAATGATAACAAATCATTTTTGCCTCAAAACTTAAAATGTTAATAACTTTAAATTTTAATTATCAAAATAATGAAATTGTTGTTTCAATCTAATTATTTTGTCATAAATCACTTGGGGTGTATGAGGTTTTGCGCTTATTCATTAACACGTTGTATATGAAATCTTGGTGATTATTTCGCTTACGAGTGGGACCGTAGCGCCATCTGTTAGGTTCGTTGCTATAACATGTGGGCGTTGACATCTGTGGTAAGTCGACATGCCCGATACAAATATTACCTAGATATTCGGAAATATAGCCGGAGGATAAAGTTTTGTGGTGCGACTTTAGAGAGATCTATTTTCAGCAGTGGACAGTGACAGACTGAAAATTGGTGGAGGGCAGGGAGTGACCGTACCTAAGAGGAAGGATCTCTCTTTAAAACTAGAGTGAGCCATACCAATTGTAAAGTGTCCACTTTTTATGACGTTTAGGTTTGAGTGTGTGGTGTCAAGTAGTATGGACAAAAGGCACCAAGTGACATACGGCCTTATGTTTACGGTCACTTTTCACACACACTAGCTCAAAAAAAGTGGACGGCCGCATTAATAAATATCTATAGTTCCATCTCCTTCTACTATTAAAGGTACGTCATAAGACAAAAGAGACCAACTACAATCGTAAATTTATGCGGACTCTATGGAGATCCTTCCTCTTAGGACCGTACGTATACGTAGGAATTATTACTCTTTCTTATACTGTAGTTAAACCCTATTTTGAATTTTATTTGTACTTCTAGTATCAACAAAACATCTGTGTAATGAAGAGCAAAAAGATTTCGTGAGAAATAATAATTTCAGACGCAGGCCATTGGGCACAGATTCCATTCACGTATTTTCAGACAAAAGGGAATTTTTCGCAGGCACAAAAGAATATTTTTTGATCTACCTAGATTTTGTCACATTCTTCGTTTGGTTATAATTCTTTGGCGCTTATTTCGGGCATTTGTTATTTTCTACAATCTGTTTTTAGAAACCATCTTTTGGTTTTGGGCTTACTTTTTCCAGATTAAAATAGAGAACAAATTGGGGTATCCGTTTGTCTGTCAGATCATAATAATTGATTATTAAGGGTATATTACTGTTGGCGCGCTCCATACAAACGAAGTCTGGTTATATTTTCAATACTAACCTATTAAAGTCAATGTAATTTTTCAGAAACAATCTAGAAACTAATCTTTATGCTTGTATGAAGTCAGATTTTCGTTAAAATGTATAGTTTTAAAGTTACATTGCTTTAAAGGTTTCCATACAAATCTTAAATTAATCCTAGCATTAAAACTGTATATTTTAACGAAAATCTGACATCATATAAGCATAGCGATTAGGTTCTAGATTGTTTCTGAAAAAAAAATCATGGACTTTAATTGGTTAGTATTCAAAATTTCATCAGACTTTGTTTGTATGCAGCGCGCATTAGCGCTCTCGGAATAAACTTCTCTTAAATCATGATATTATAAGATCTTGATCATCATATTCATGGATGAAGAAATTGTAAAAATATTTTAAATTAGTCCCGAACCTTTGTTTATATATTTTAGTTTATTCGGAAAACTTACAGGTTACAAAAATAGTAAGAAAAAAAAGAAGGAAGAAGAAGAAAAGATAAAGAAAGAAAATAAAATAGAAATAAATGAAAGTATAAAAATGGATGGATGAATGAATTATGACGTTTAGAAATGATATTATAGGCGGGAAACTGACAAATCAATGGCCTACATATAAATAAATTTCTGGATCGAGCCTACAAAATTTTATCAAGTTTATTTAGTAAATTTTTGGAATAGGATCAAACTTTGTATGGACCTCTTCCGATGCAGGAATCTCTTAAAATGTAACAAAATATTAAAATTATTCTTCCCTAATAAAATTCTTTTCTCAACGTAATTTTAGATATTAAACCTCAGTGAGTATTCCATTTAGAAAATATTAGGCCATGAAATTAAAGCGTTCTAGGTCATTTTACATTTTTTATTACCTAGGTCTCACTAATCTTGAATAAGATATTACCAAGATTTTCATAAGACGTCATACCAAGATTAAACTTTTATCGTGGACTTGGTTATTAACATTTTCAATTATGTAAAACTCTCCCAGTTTTACTTTGTCCCTCGAGATTTAAAACGTAGACTTATTCCTTACACAATTTTGGTTATTGCTAAGTGCTAACTCTTTATGAATAAGGTTCAATTTGAACAATATAATTAATAATTTGTTATTACCACCGTCATCTTCATCGGCTAAGAGCGCGTCGGACACAACGATGATAGAGTTCCGTACTCAATATCATATTTCTTTTTTTGGTTTACCGTTCACCATCTTCTTGGCAAATTTCGATTTAATATGTTCAATAATAAGGAAATAATTAAGGCGGGACTTACAGACAGACAGAATGGAGGAAAGAATAAGGGTTCTTTATTCTAATACGAAACCCTAAAAAGAAGTTCACAAAATAGTTATACAGAAAAAAGCTGGTGTTTAGATCAGCTCAGAACCCGTAAACTAATTTAAAAAGATATAATACAAAAAAAGATTCTGTTCTAATTTCAAAAAATAATCTCTTCAGCCGTGTCCCTATTCTGAAAACAGTTAGCGACGTCAAAACAAGGCTGTTAACAACAAGTTCCCGTAACACTGGTTCGTGAAACTGTGTGTCAGTTAAACTTGGACAAATTGTAGCAGCTGCGCCTGCGACGGATGACTACGAAAATACGACAGATAGTGTTGGGGATGTGATATCGATACTTTAGATGATTTAAAAGTTTTATCGATATAATTTCGATTAGTAGTCATTATGTTGTTCTCGGTGTATATTTAGCTTACTTTATGATATTAAAGATGAATTATAAAAACAATTAATAGTTTTAGATATGCACCTATTATACAGGGTCCAACGCTGACGCTTTTTTAAGGGGATGATATGACAATAAGACTGAACAACTTTTTCTAAGGGGCCAACATCGAAATCAGCTGTCCCATACATTTGGCTAAAGTAGGTTTGCAGTTTTGTAAGGAGCAGTTGATTTTTTTTTTGCGTTTTCGATGTTTGTCCCATAGAGAAAGTTGTTCAGTTTTATGGTCTGATCATCCCCTTATAAAACTGTCAGCTTATTAAGAAGGACCCTGTATTTTTAAGAAGACTTTCACTATGGAGACAATGTCAAAAAAATCATCTGTACCATACCATAGCATACCATACCTTTGAGTCAAGTTGGTACTGCGGTTTTGTATGAAACAGATTATGTTCCATAGTGAAAGTTGTAGTTGTGCAGGACGGTAAGCCAAAATGAATTATTATACCATAGATTCGACAGAATTTACAAGTCTAGAACTAATTAGACAAAAAATTATCGATAACTTTATTACAGCCCTAACGTAGCGACGCTAAACTAGAGATTATAACCGAGCAATAATCATAACTTAATTAAATCTTTCATATTTATGTCCGTCATTAAATCAACACACGTGGCCTGTAAATTAGTGACTATTAGAAGTTCGCAATAAGACAACTAAAATGTCGTGGAATTAAGAATTAGTTTATATGTCATGGCGACGATTGTTTAGGATAATAACGGTTGGCTATTTTTAAATTTTCAAGCAAAATATTGGATTTTACAGTATTATAAATCGAATTCTGATAGATTTAACTTAAATCTACTTACAAGAACAACAGACATCATCGGATTTGGTCCAAATTCAGAAAGTGCAGGCCAAATTATTAAAATAATGCGATATTCTGTAATCCGCGAGTTTCCAACTAGTCAGATTAACAACTCTTTATCAAACGTCAAAACGCGTGCTTTGTATGAAATATTGTAGGTACTAAAAATTGAATAGTGACGTCATTGTTTTTTGTCGTCGTTTTGGTACTTTTTATAGTTTATCCAGTTATTAAATATAGTATTCAAGCAATAGCATTACTGAAAATGTGAGTTTAGCGTTATTTTCAAACGGTTTATTTACTGAACAGTTAAAACTAGAATATATTTTATGTAGTCAACTCCCCTATTGTTCGTCTTAACATTTAATTCTTTCGCATTTGGACCATACATGTATAAATCACCGATGATGTCTTTTTAAAGTAATTTCTACTAAAATAATAGGGTTGTCACTGATATTTTTAGTGGACTTTACTGCAAGTAGATTTTAGTTTACAGGCAACGGGACGGAGCCATACAGCCTTGTCTGTGGAGATGAGAATAAGCTGCTTTAGATTCTATTGTAATCACACAGGCAAGCCAGAGTGTTTTCAACAAACAATTTCACTTACAAATTAAACACGACATCCAAAACTACGTTTCCACCTATCAAATAACAAGCATCCAAAATATCGGGTTCAAATGAGCTGGCAACATTGCCTAATTATCCATTTGGTATTTAATTGGAGCTGACGAGCGCGACCGCAATTCACGTTACATTCTAAATTCAAATTGGAACTTGAATTCAGAATTAGTTTTTTAGTTGATAAAGAAAATGAGTTTATACCATTCAGTAGTACCATGACTATACACTTTAGTATTTTACTTTGTAGTTTACTGCAGTTTTTGTGTTGAAATTCGTGCAGCGCTCCTCGTGATTACGTTGAGAACTAATCCTGTCATACAAAATTGGAGACGCAACTATAGTAGTAACGAATAGTGAAAACTCATGGTAGGCCTGTTTATACTTACTATCGAATGCAAAAATTCTTTAAAATATTTGATACAGCGTATTTGTTTTGTTGTAAATGTTAAACCGTGGATATTAACCAAGTTATTAACAAGATATTAACCTTTTCTGCAAGTGCCTTGAGCACATAGAGCCAGTATAACACCTCTATATTACACGCACTTTCGACATTCATGTTATTTTGAACCAACTGCTCAAAGTAATCTGGTTCAATCATTCTTATTATCAGAAGAGTCTTGTATTCATCAAAAAGACACGAAACCATAACTCTTTGGACATCAGTCGACCACGCGGAATGTCATTATAAAAGAAAAGTTTGTCTCAAAATTCACTATACAGTCATTCGTGACGACTGTACGTTTCAGGTACGTTTATTCTAATATACGTTCTGTACGCCTACCAAAAATTTGCACTGTAGTAAACTACAATAGTTTTACTACCATTTTCGTATTTAATTTTGTACATCGCTCACTAGTGATTACTTTGAGAACTGATTTTGACATAGGTAACTACCATTAAGTTACTATCTTACTAGGAATAGAAAGACTGACAGCTGAGAGAGCGAGATGTACCTATCAGCAACACTGTATAATAGAAAGAGATACGTGACGCGAGGCAATAAAACTGTTTTTGGGAACCTATCGGCAGGGTAAAAAGTCGAGCTTTGTGAATAATTGTGAATCTAAAATGAAATCGTAGATGATTTTGTGAAATATAAGCTCGACTTTTTACCCTGCCGATAAGTTCCCAAAAACGGTTTCATTTGACAACACAAGTCAGTTCCTCTACTCATTTAAGGTATAGTAACTTTATGGTAAATTCTGTAGTTCACTACAGTGTAAACTCATGGTAGGCCGACTTAAAGTGGTAAAGGGCTTTATATCTATCACACTAAACAGAGTTCGGGTACTGCTATTATTCTGTATGCGGATATTCTAAACACAGTTTATTTAGATACTAGAGTTTACCTGCGACTTCGTCCGCACAAATTATGTACGAACAAAAAAGTTTCATCAAAATCGGTTCAGTAGTTTTTACGTGATGCCGTTACAAACATACCTACAAACAAACAAACTCCTCCCCCTAACTTCTAAAATACTGGAGTGATAAATCAGAAAATTGTATACAATATACTGGGTCCTTCTTAATATGCTGACTTTTTTAAGGGGATGGTCAGACCGTCAAACTGAACAACTTTCTCTATGGCACCAACATCGAAATCGCGAAAAAAGAAATCAGCTCTTACATACAAAACTGCAATCCTACTCGAGCCAAACAGCTGATATTTTGTCGCGATTTCGTTGTTGGTCATCCCCTTAAAAAAGTGTCAGCATATTAATAAGGACCCTATAGAAAATTTTCTTTTACGTAGATATTTAAAATATCTGCCGTCATATACATTTGGGTCAAGTAGGATTGCAGTAGGACATGTTTACTATCAGCAAAATGGCGCAATACTAAAGACCAAAGTGCCATCAGATATTCGTTTGAAGGCAACTTTGAATGTGCCACGTAGCGTTGATAATAATTAGGTATCTAGTATTTATTTAGTTTGAGCCGTAGTGGTCCAGTGGCGAGTAGCCTTGCCTGCCGTGCCGGAGGCGATGGTTCGATCCCCGTCCAGGCCGACTCGTAACAATGAGTTTTTCGGAATTTATGTACGATTTGTAACACCACAGGCTTTTCGGTGAAGGAAAACCTGCATGCTTCAATTTCGAGGCATGTATTATAACCACTGCCCATTATAAGTGGCGACGGGCTCACCCCCCGTCCCAGTGAACAGAGTTTCGGTACTACTGGTGAAACGTGGATGTTCTGAGGTATATAGTCTCGGGGATATAGTCGTGAGCATATGCTTATCTAGTTTTTATTAGAGATTGCAGGTTTACACATAGAACAAAATTTACTTTACATCTGCATAATTTATCCAAACGTTTTATAGAATAGCATTAATTATTCAACAAGCATGGTAAAACAGTACGTGACAGCATGCGTTGTTTGATGCCAAAATCATTTGCGTTAATAATTCAAATCAATTAAGGATTTTACGAAACAATGTTTTGTACGAAAGCTGCGTTAAATTGAATTGATTGCCTATTTAAACAAACCTGTTATTTGGTTCAAACAGCATAAGCATATGCTCACGTCTATATTCCCCGAGCGGGTAGTCAGAGATATTCTGAAAACTCAGAACATTCACGGTTCACTATTAGTACTGAAACTCTGTCCAGTGTGCGGGGAGTGAGCCCGTCGCCACTTATAATGGACATTGGGTACAACACATGCCTCGAAATTGAAGCTTGCAAATGCACGATGTTTTCCTTCACCGAAAAGCCAGTGGTGTTACAAATCGAACATAAATTCCGAAATACTCATTGGTACGAGTCGGCTTGGACGGTTTAGGGGTTTCAACACTTTGGCATAGTGGTAACCATAATTTTACAGGAATTTAGGAAATTTTTCAAAAATGCGGCGCACCCAGAAACCTATGTATATCGATAGATGATCTATAGACGAACAAAAAATGTCATCTAACATATAGTCCTAAAGTATAAATGTGTTAGGATTTTTATCTATACAAGATGCTTAACATGGATTATCTCGAAAACGTTGCACTTTAAGACTATATATTACATGACATGTTTTGCTCGGCTATAAACCCTCTATCGATATACATAGGTTTCAGGATGCGCCGTACTTTTGAAATTCCCGAAAAATTATGGTTACCACTATGCTAGCCTTCCATGCAAAGAGGTTCTAACCCCAATAGTAACATTCTCGAACGTTTTAATTTCTATCAAGATGTCTTAGAATAGTTCCCTTTACCACTTGATTGAAGACTTCTTGAATTAATTTTAGAACTTAAACGTTAACGATCTCTGTTACCTCTTTGTGAAGACGAGAAAAGGTATATTACTAATGTCATTTTCAACGAAAAAGTCGCATTCAAAAGCTCTTATGTCCACTCCATTAAAACGAAAACAGATTGATTCACAGGACGTGGAATGTACAAATTATACAGTGCATTGCAGCAACAGTGTCCCTTTGATATATTTATTTTTAGCCAATTCTCATGACAGTCAGTGGAATTAGCCAGGTGGTGGGTAACTTTTGTTCCTAAAATAATAGAAACAGTAAGGGCGCCACTTTAATTTGTTTTCTTTGCTTTCAGTAGCTTTGTTTGACGAGGTTTTTAGCAGTGGCTAGGTCGCTTTGTGATTTAAAAAAAAGTTCTGTTTGTTTCCAGTTATGTGGAGCACACTTTTGGACCTAATTGCTATAAGTAAAAGTACAACACAATAAACACGGAAAACAAATCTGTGTCAACCCTTTTATTTTGTAGACTAGACTATATCTTCATTCCGACAACGAGATTTTCCGATTCCTATTTAGATTTTGGCCAATTCTGATTAACAAATGTAATTAATTTATTGGATACATAACTCTCTCCGACATATCTTGGACGTTACTAAAGCTGTTTTAAGAATAAGTGACAGAAAGTGTTTCTAATCTCTGTTTCTGTAATGCAAAATAGCCTTAAAATTTCGTTGCTATTTTGAAAGTATATACTAGACAATTTGTTGTTATAAATCTAGTTACGCAATATTTTAACGGTAGGGGTGTCCCGAATAATTTACCAAAAGAAAAGAAAAAGTCTTATTTTGATGAAACAAACATTCCCACGTCCAAAACTAATTCCGTTACACTCAATTTACGCTTGGTCAAAATAGGTCAGTCAATTTACTACAAAAAAATAATTACTACCCAGTTTTTCGTTCGAATAACAGCTGTTAACAATTCAATTGACACGATGACTTTAATTGTGCTAAAATTATATACAGCTTGTCCGTATGTCGTCTGTCTGTCAGCCAATAGGATAACAGTATTTAATGGGGGCAATTCATGGGCGTTTCACAGGAAAAAAGTGGGGACACGCAATGTTAATTTTATAAATTAAAAGTTGTGGAAATATGGTTGACTTCCATTTTGTTGGTTGTAAAGTATACTCGCGACTAGATTTCCTTTTAGGGTAGGTAGTTAGGAACTGCGTCAATTGTCAACTGCATTTGTATAAAGTTAGTGAAAAGTTTTTATCTTCTTCTTATCTTGTGGGCAAGCCCTGGTGTCAGAGTTTTTTCAGACCGCCTTACGGCCTCTGACGTAGTTTTTATGTAACGACTACTACCACGAGAGATAGTAGCTGGGACCAACGGCTTAACGTGCCATCCGAAGTACGGAATCATCTTTCTTTTCAGACAATCAGGAGATTCGACCTGCAATGTCCTAACCAACTGTGGGAAAACGCACAAAGTGACATATCACTACATGTTCCCCGTGAGAATCGAACCCACGACCTCCGTGTCATGAGCCCAATGCTCTTCCATTAGACTACGGAGGTAGTTTTAATGCGAGCAAAGTTTTTATGAGATGATATAGATAACGATCGGATAATCAAATGAATCTTCAAAAATTATAAAAGTGTAAAAAAAGTGCGTCTGCCATTGGGAATATTTAAAAAAACGGGCCAGGTGCGAGTTGGACCCGCGCACGGAGTGTTCCGTGCCATCACCATACAATACCAAACAATTTTTTTCTCTGGGATCTTTAGCGCAAGCTAGACACACACTTGACCGGTTTTTATTGTTTTACGATATAGTATGCACCTGGTTTTTTGGTTATTCACACCAAGTTTGATGTTTGTATGTATTGTTGTTTAATAACGACGGAGCAAACACAAATAAAACCTTGAAAATAACACGTCTCCCCCTTAACTTTTTGCTTTTGTAATTTTAAATAGGAATTTGTTAGCGAATCCAAAACAACAAATATTGTTGAAAATGTCAACCCTCCACCTACTACGGTTCAAAAGATACATCCATTTAGAGCTAGGACGGACGGACAGCGTAGGCTTATGAATAGAGCCCCGTTGGCACCGTATCGGTACTGAACCCTAAAAATAAGGTGACTATTCTTAGGGAAGTTATGAAGTAAGTATCACTAAATTATACTTCATTCCAAATAAGGACGACGAGATTTGCCGATTCCTATTTAACTTTCTGGCCAATTCTGATTACCAAATGTAATTAATTCATTGGATCAATATACTATCCCACATATCTTGGACGTTTCTAAAGCTATTCTAAGAATAAGTGAGAGGAAGTGTTTCAAATCTCAGTTTCTGTAATGCCTTAAAATTTCGTTGCAATTTTGAATGGAGTACCTATAAAGGTTGTTACAAAAGTAAAAATAAACATTTAAAACGTTTAAGGGGGTTGTTTAGACCATCAAACTGAACAACTTTCACTATGGGACCAATATCGAAATCGCGAAAAAATAATGTTACTGTCCCAAACATTTAGCTCGAGTTGGTTCGCAGGTTTGTATGGAAGAGCAGATTTTTTCTTAGCGATTAAATGTTTATTTGTATTTTTGTAACACCTTGTAAATACCTCGACCGCCTTGCAATTTTCGTAAACAAAAAACAAGTCGACTTGTGCGTTCATAGTTTTTCTATTCAGCTACGCCGTATTCATATAAAATTTTCCCTTTACTCCCATATTCTAGATCTCATCTTAATACTAAGGCTATAAAGGGAGTGTCTCAGCATAAAATACAAGTAACAATTTCCTTAGGACCCCAGATACCCATCAGTTGATGAAACAAAAACAACATTGGCTTTTTACAACCAGGAGTAAAGGCTTTTCTACAATAAATTCCTGAAAAAGTTTCCGATGGATATTGAACAGCCGAGGACGCTTTAAACTTGACGATAATTTAACAAAATTTTAATAGCGTCGGTGGCGCGTTGCGGTGAGCTATGGAAACTCAATCTTGAGGTCCAGGTTCGAATCCGCACGGATGGCAGGTCAAGGTCTGGTATCTGTACACTAGTTTTAGATTATATTGTTTTTATTAAGACTGTTTGTGTCCAAAATTGAAAAATAAAAAAATAAAATAAATGTACCAATGAGTTTTTCTAACTTAAGTTTGTGATACCGACTGCTCTCAAACGGTGAAGGAAAACATCGTGAGGAGACATGCATACGCTGAAGAAGGAATTTCGATGCGTATTTGAAGTCTTCCATCCGCATTGGGCACGCGTGGTGGACTGACGCCCAAACACCCTCCCTGCGGGTAGGCCTGTGCTCTGCAGTGGGACGTATAAAAGCTGTGATGATGATGAAAAAGTTTGACCAACTTATCTTCTGTATTCTAAGAGAAGAAGACCAAAATATAACCAGTAGGACTATTTAGTCCGAGAACTGGTGTGACCAAAATGCAAATCAAATGAAATTCATCCTTATTTCCATATAAGTCATATGACTGGATCTTCATTAAATTGTGACGATTACTTATGAAAAGAGTTACGCATTTTGCAGCTCATTATGCCCTTTTTAGGGTTCCGTAGTCAAACAAGAAACCCTTATACTTTCGTCCATTCTGTCTGTCTGTCTGTATGCCCGCCTCAATAACTCGCTCATTTTTGTATTTATTTGATCGAAATTTGCCATGGAGACAGATAACAGTAACCCAAAAACAGGAATGTAGTACTTATAAAGAAAGATTATTTCGATAACGAAAGAGGGGTTGGAAATTAAATAGTTTTTTGTGAGGTGTCGTTTGATAGGTCTTGTCCAATGGAACTAAACTCCTATAGAAACTAAATAGATGTAATGCTTCTGTCTCGAGATATCTGCGCTCAAAGTCAAAAATAAGGAAAACAGCGTGAGGAAACCGGCATGATTCAATTTCGAGTGTACTTACTCGACAGTACTTGCTCGACTATTGTACTTAATAGTCGAGCAATATTGTACCCACTGTCCACTCCAAGTGGCGACGGGCTCACTCCCCGTCACACTGGACAGAGTTTCAAAACGTGGATGTTCTGTGGTTTCAGAATATCTCTGACTGCCCCCACGGGGAATACAGTCGTGAGCATATTTGCTATGCTATATAGGGTCCTTCTTAATATGCTGATACTTTTTTAAGGGGATGATTAGACCATCAAAATGAACAACTTTCTCCATGGGACCAATGTCGAAATCGCGAATAAAAAATCTGCAGTCCCATATATTTGGCTCGAGTAGGTTTGCAGTTTTAGTATGGAACATTCGTTTTTTTTTTCGCGATTTCGATGTTGTTGCTATAGAGAAAGTTTTTTAGTTTGACGGTCGGATCATTCCCTTAAAAAAGTGTCAGCATATTAAGAAGGACCCTGTAGATATAGAATAGATTGAAGTTGTTAAAAAGCAAAATTTGTAATATCCTTTCCGTACAGTAATCGTACCGCACCCGTCCCCGTCGTCACTTACAAACGGCCCTATCGAGAAAGGCCAATTTCCTCAAACACTGTTTTCAAGTAATATCGAGTTTTACTGTTGAAAAATTGCCGTGTTCGTAGTATCGCCCAAGGCGCCAATTTCGTTGGTTCGACGTGATGAAGACATCACTAAAACGAGCTCTGCTGTGGGCGCTTCTCAATTGTGAGCTAACCGATGTAGGAATTAAACATTATTATTTACTCGTATGTTTTATACGCGGGTTTGCTTGGCCCTTTCTGAGGTTTTTATTTTCTTTGGAAGCTTTAGTAAGTAAGCGTATCTTTATTGTGCATAAATTTAGGTTTAACAATTTGCAGGTGTTGTTACTAGACCAGATCAGGGACGTCATTAAAAAAATGCCAGGTTAAAAGTAGCCGAAATCGAAGGGAATGTATGTAAAGATGTATGGACTTAGAGGAAGCAAGAGAGGTATGTCAGAACCGCCCAAAGTGGAGATCTATAGTTTCTGCCTACCTCTCTGGGAAAAAGGCGTGAGTTTATGTATGTATGTATGTAGGTGTTGTTACTATGAAACGGTATGGGCCAAATCTTGCCCTTTCGGACGTACATACAAAATTAATGATATTCGTTTAAAATGTCTTCAAGATTTATAAATAGAATAGAAAAAGTAAATAACTACAATGTCAAACAATGATAATAAGAACAAAAAATCATCCATTCATTGTTAAAATTATAAGAAGCTAGGTAACAATGTCAGGTACTATAGACAGAGAACCAGGGGTAGAGTTTCGGTACTAGTGAAACGTGGATGTTCAGAGGTTTCAGAATGTTTCTGAATACCCCCTCGGGGAATAAAGTCGTGAGCATATGCTTACATGTCAGGTGTTCAATTATTTACTAAACACAAAAAAAAAAAAACAATTACAATATGAGTCATGGATAACCTACCTATAATCTAGGAATGCGTTCGTTCTTTTTGTTGTACTTGCAATTGGACAGGGTGTAACAAGACTCTAGTAATATTTAATGGGGTGGTTAGATCATCAAACTGAACAAGATTCACTATACCAAAATAGGAATAAAATTTAAAAATCGGATACTTCATACTAAACTGTTTTACCGACTTAACTTGACTCAAAACAGTTTTTTTGGACGTATGTTCCATTACAATAATGTCTTTAATGCAATTTGCATTTCACGTTAGGTCGACAAGGTCTGTCATATTCCAGATAAGAAAGAAATAGAAGATAGGCAAAAAAAAATGTTCGCTTACAGAATGTTACAATCTTTGACTATTTATATGTGGACTGGTTACGCGTGTAATTCTACTAACAAATATTTCTGCCACTTTTTGCGGGGGGCGAGGTAACTTTGTATTTTATTCCCCATAACTTTAGATTCTAATTTTGATAGTTAAAAATCATGAAAAGTAGTCTCGTGTGAACCCCAAACGTTCTAAGTTCGAAGTTATTATTTCGCAATTATAGGCTGTCTCGTTTAGTGATAAGGTGTCAAATTGAATGTAAATGCACAAGATCAATTGTGTTTATACCACGGCAGAGGGGAAATGCTACCGCAAGGCTAGTCCTTATAATAATTAGTCTTTAAGGTTACAATTAATAACTTAATATTAAAGTAATTTTCTAAGACCTGGCATGACCTGATCTGTATCGGTGTACCTCAATCTCCTAAGAGAATATTTCTGGGGTAAGTGATTCCTTCTATAAAAGATCTTGTCGACTTGACTTTTCTGTGTGGAAACTTTCTGACTCCTCAACGATTATGGCAAACTGATTGAAATTCCTTCCTATAATCAGGCGGTTGAGCTGGCCCACCCACAATGATGCCCATAATGGGCGTTATGACCGTGGACTATACTGACACTGTTCAACTGGATTCATTAAAAACCCTCTAGATTTTTACTCAAATAGTATCGTATCTTATCTCATTGCGCTTTCAAGCTACCAACTCTTCCACCCAATGTGATCTTTTGTGTTCACCCCTAAATATGTATTTTCTTCATCCTTCAAAAACGTGGTAAATGAGGGCAATACCGTTTAGGGGAAGAAACCTGAATACTTAAATATTAACCAGGTATGCTGATAAGCAAATCTCTTTACCGTGACGAAGAATTTCAAGCTTTGGGCGTACAATGTAAAAACAAACAGACAGACAAAGAACACTTATCTTATATTAATAGGGATAATTATGGAAGTATGTCCCTAAGGGTGATACCAGTACTTTTTGAATGGTGCGAAACCGCAATTGCTCGCAGTTTTGTTCAATTTACGAAATTTTTTACCACGTCTTTAAAAAGAAGAATACATGCAATGGGAATGTAAGAGAAACCGAGAAACTGTGAACAAAAGCTTATGTTGAAACTCGGAATTCATTCAGGTAATTTCACTGCAGAGTCTGTAATGATTGGTGCTGAAAGCCAAGTATAAGTAGGTATGTTTTTATTGATTCAGCCAAAATTGGGACGTTTTGTTTAAATATTCATGTACCCCACCATCATCATTTTGCTATTACCTATTATCCAGGGGGTAGGCACATTTTACAGCTTGTTACCATTCTGACGCACATTTTTTGCCTTATGCAAATGCTTAAGGCAAAAAATGTGCGTCATAATTATGTTCCAACGGAAATCCGTTGGAACATAATTAGTGCAAAACCTGGACCTACTGGTCAATCAACAATCATCATTATCATATCAGCCGAAGACGTCCACTGCTGAATGTAGGCCTTCCCCAAGGATCGCCACAACGATCGGTCTTGCGCTGCCCTCATCCAACCTATTCCCGCCTTCACCAGGTCCTCCAGATTGTGGGGGGCCTTAATCAACACTAAGCCACGGTTTATACGGAAGAGACGTGTGGTGGTGGCGGATAATCTAAGTTACATACAAACCTTATATTACGTAGCATAGCTCGTTTTTTTCGTAAAGGAGAATCGCGGCCGCGCCTCCAGGTGACGTCGCCTGGAGGCGCGGGCGTAATTCTCCAAACGACGCTATGCTACGTACTATAAGGTTTATAATTGTGTTACTTTGACTATCCGCCACCGGCACACGTCTTTTCTATATAAACCGCGCCTTATATTGTTCATGTGATATGTCCTACTTTGGGACATGGGCCTCCCATCGCACAAATAATCGTGGAAGGGAGCGGGCCATACTCCATCCTGGGTTAGTGAAAGCCTGAATCTCTTGTATTTTTACCCGACTGCGACAGAAGGAGGGTTATGTTTTTCGAGCGTATGTATGTATGTTTGTATGTCTATTTCTTTGGCACGGCCTACAGCCTAAACGGCTTGATGGATTTTAATGTATGGGGTGTCATTGGATTTGTAAAAATCGTGACCGTGACATAGGCTATATTATTTTAAGATGGCGTCTACAAATTAAAAAAGAGAGGGGGAATAAACAATTTTTTTTTGTTAAAAATTACATTATGGGTATCAAATGAAAGCTAGTAATCAGACGACTCCAAATATATCAATATTATAGTACTTTTATGTTACCGTTTCGAAGCAAGACTAAAAGTATGAAATAAACTAAATTATTAAGATAAACAAAAAACCTGACTGCATAAAAAACCTATTAACTGAAAAGAGAAAAACAAGCTCTATAATCACTAATCAGCTATAACAACTTTGTTTGAGCAATTATAATTTGATTGTTATTAGGTAGGTATCGCAATCGTTGACAAAGAAATTACTGATTAGTGATTATAGAGCTTGTTTTTCTCTTTTCAGTTAATAGGTTTTTTTTGCAGTCGGGTTTTTTGTTTATCTTAATAATTTATTTCTATAGTTTCGTCTAATTGAAAAATCGATGGAAGGAATACTTACTGATTGAGAATGCTTATTGTGTTTGTGTTCCAAAATAAACTTCTGCAGCAAACTATAATAAATTGCATCGTTTAGTTAGAAACTGGTGACACGACGCCCCATGTTTCAAGACTCACCGCGTGTTTATATGTGTGTTGTTAAAATATATTCATCTCGCTAACTCAGCCTCTAAGCGCATAAATCAACAGTGCCTTGGGCTTATTAATATTTGCTGTTTTGACAGTGATGCGTACTCACTGGATATGATATTGTTTTGAGAAGATTTTGAGGAATTGTGGTTGTATTTGTTGCTTATCCTTTCGTAAGTCGTAGACCCAGTTTAAGCAGGTTAAATTGATGATTTAGTCGACGGTTATTATTGTGTTATATTATAGGTAAGATATACAACGTCTTAATGAATAAGCGCAAAACCTCATACACCCCAACTGATTTATAACAAAACAATTAGATTGAAAGGTGAGCGGAAGTGTTGGAAGAGGCGGTTCGAGGAAAACATACCATGATCAAATCAATGATCTTTTCCGAAAAGGACAAGTGCGTAGCACCCTCAATCGACGGAAGTGCATGAAAAGATGTTTGAATGCGAATGAGGCTAAAGAGGTGTGTCAGAGTCGTAGCGTGTGGCGGTCCGTGGTCTCTGCCTACCCCCATGGGACAATGGCGTGAGCTTATGTATGTATGCAATTAGATTGAAACAATAATTTCATTATTTTGATACTTAAAATTTTAAGTTATTCGCATTTTAAGTTTTGAGGCAAAAATGATTTGTTATCATTTCAGCAATGAATCGAAGCGCTTTCGTGCTCATGGATACATTTTTAGAATCTTGTTTTGGTAGTAAGTAGGGTGAGAGTGCTCGAGCGATGGGTTGAGATCGAGTTCAGTAAATTTTAAATATTACAAACAAATTATTTAATATTTTGAAAAAAAATTCCTACGTTGAAACCATGATAATTCGAGTCTACTCTCGATTCCAAACAAACTACTTTCTAGTTTTGCGTTAATTCGTTAACACGTTGTATAAACGGCCCTTCTTAAAATGCTGACACTTTTTTAAGGGGATGATCCGACATCAAACTGAACAACTTTCTCTATGGGACCAACATCGAATACACGAAAATAAAATCAGCTGTCCCATACATTTGCCTCAAGTAGGTTTGCAGTTTTGTATGGAACAACAGATTTGTTTTTGCGATTTCGATGTTGGTGCCATACAGAAAATTGTTCAGTTTGACGGTCTGATCATACCCCCAAAAAAGTGTCAGCATATTAAGAAGGACCCTATATGCATTGTACCTACTTTCAAGAAATAAATTATTTGATTTGATTTTTTTAATTACCACCATTATTAACTAGGTTATTCATTAAAATTCCACAATAAGGGTTTTGTTATTCTTTGATTATTACCATCAAATTCAAATTTTCTCTTCCTTCTTCTTCTTGTAGTGGGGTCTCTTACCAGATATCGGCTATCATTTAAGCTATTCTGACCTTGGAGACTGTAGCCCTGATCAGTGAGGTGGTTTACATATCGAAACATTCAAACAAATTCTTAAGCCTAGAAGTCCTTCTACCAGGCATTTGAATCCCCAAAATTTGCCAACCGAGGTACTGTGGTTACCGAATTTTTATCATTGTCTATACTGTTTTAAGTACTCGATACTGTTTCATATACTCTGGTAATGATGTTGATGACGTGTGAAGGGATTATTTGTTGCTTCTTACGACATCCGTATAGTGTAGTTAGAACGTAAGGGGATTATTTGTTGCCTCTTAAGACATCAGTTAGTGTTATACCATAGTTAGAACGTACCACCGTGTCATGTCTAATCTAGTCTCAACATACTCCGTAATTCTAATATAAGTGAGATCCTATCTCAGTCGCGATTGTTAGAGATTTGCAGAAAGAGAGAGATGCAAGATTTCATTGGTACAGTCTGAAGAGATATTGAGGTGACATTTCTGCTATTAAAATTAGGTGTTTTCTACAGGGTGAAATTGATATCATCAAACTGAACAACTTTTACTATGGGAGCAAAACGATCGGAGCAAAAAAAAATCTGCTGTTTCATACAGTTGAGTCGACTCTAGATTGCAGTTTAGTCTGGAACAGCAGATTTTTTTCAGTTTCGATCAGTTTGCTTCCATATTAAAAGTTGTTCAGGTTGTTGTGGACTCTTAGTTTAAAAGGATGCTAATGATATCAATTTCACCCTCTTGTTGGCGTATGGTGGAATTTCGTTATTGAAAACGATCACCGGAGTCAAACAACGTCGGGACCGGTCAGTCTTTGAATGGGTGACTGTTTGGTTGTATTTCATCTAGAGCGTCTCTCTGCTTCGGAAGGTAGGTACGTTAAGTAGTTGGTCCCAGTTAGTTCCGTCAGATGGCGGTGTAACTATTTTTTAAGCCAAGTCAGAGGCCTAGTAAGGTGGCTTGAAAATTGTCTGATAGTAAGGTGACTAGGTACTTAACTATTTTTACGCGATTTCGATGTTGGTCTCATAGAGAAAATTGTTCAGTTTTATGGTATGATCAACCCCTTAAAAAACCTTACACATATTTATTAAGAAGGACCCTATACTTTTGTAACTCTTTCCAAATCAGGTTTGGGTCAGATCAGACCATCTCGAACTGAATAACTTATACAACGGGAGCAAACATGAAATTGTAAAAAAAAGCTGTTCGTTGTTAACCACTCCTGAAAATTTGGAAAGTGTTCAAAAATCACCCAGTATAATCCGTTAAAAATGTTGACAAGCGATATCCTGAAAACGGATCAAAATATTTACATAACTCCGTGAGCGAAATGGTAGTACAGAAGCAAAACAATAAAATGTTAGTTTAAACGTCGCATTTTACTTCAATAACAATATTTTAGAAAACATCCTAGCAAGCTGACTGTACAAAGGCAACTCTATTTGTATTTGTCTCGTAAGAAAGCGACAAAGACGGTCGCTATTAAAACTTTACCTTTGACTGGAACTTCGCCGTGATTAGCACTCTGTACAACACTGTAGACACAAAGCTTTTGCTCGTAAATCTATTCGGTTAGAGTTCAAAATTGTACGACAAAATGTTTCCTATAAGTGTTTATAAAGATGTTTTCAGTTTGGCTGTTTCAGTGACCATAGCATTTAAGGTAGATGGTAGTTGGTTGTATCTAATAATTTAAGTTGTTATTTCTGCTGTGGTACAATTTGAGTTTAATTCATTTATCGTACCTATTGATTTTATTTATGTTATTTTATAACTTATGTATTGTCAAACTTTTGTGGACGTCTATCGGCTAATATGATGATAATGATGAAACTTTTATAAGTACATAATTTAATTTTGATTCATTCCATTTTCATTTCTAGTTTGTTTGTCCAGTTCCTTCTCTCTTTTGACGAGGGTGAAAGTTTGATCCCCGTCTAGATAGTGTGATCAAATCTTCGTACTATTGAGTTTTAAGGAACTTATACATATCTACGATTATTACTTTACTTCCATTTCGGCAATCGAAAACTTCGTGAAGAATCCAACATGCAATTTCATGCAATTAAATTTCAAGATATGTATACTCTACCGCTAGGTAAAACCCGCCGATTTTAACTATCATGCTAGAAACTAAAAACTAGGGAATATCCCCCGTGACCCACCCATTACCACTCAATAAAATATTCCAAATTCACTAAAACGAATTTCGTAAAACCATTGTTTAAAAAACTTTTGTCATTCATCTACTTTACAAATCAAGATATAAACTAGCCCTTTCTAGAGTAATTTCCTTCGAGGGGTTCTAAATTTTATCTTTATTGCCTATGGAACAATAGGGTTCTGAACTTAATTCACGAAATAAATTGCTTTCGTGAAAGGTTTTATTAGATGCCAAATAGCTTGTACAATGCTATAAAAACTAAAGCTTTATCCTTTTTGGGTCCTTCAGATTTGAATTTAGAGTACATTTTTGAATGGAGGAATAGAAGTATAGCAAATATTATCAAAGGAATAGTCAAGATAAGAAAAGTAGTGGTGGTCTTGTGGTTACTAGCATGGCCTGTACTACGATAACTGAGTATAGTTACATTTACAGGATCGGCGCCAACGACCCACGCTGGCCACAGCCACAGGTGCTGGTCGTCAGCAACAAGCAGTTCTCACGCTTTTTCATAAGTATTGTAGGAATTCGCCGCACATGTGTGGCCGGTGGTGGCCGCCTCTTGCTATAGCAGCGTCCGCGATCGCAACAGTCATTGGCGAAGAGAAGTTTGCAGAACACCTTTTAAAGGTGGAAGAATACGATTATTCCATAAACTATAGGAGTTTTGGTATGGGTGTTTCAGCCCTTGCATGTATATACGACTGGTGCGAGCGAAGCGAGATCGAAATTTTGCAGTATTGCCTCTCTGTTTTCAGTTAGGGGCAACAGGTTTATAACTTTACAAGAGTTTGGAGAAATGATGGCGGGCACCACTTTATTTGCAAGAACGTCAAAATCACGCATCACCTATCACGTAAGACCGATAAAAATTTTGTACTTAAATAAATACTTTCAACACGTCAAACTCCGTGTTGTCAAGCTCTAGGTTCTTTAATGGCTAAGGTCTTGTCGGTGGAGTATTCGCCAATCCTGTCTCTTTTCCGCTAGTATCTTGAATTCTTGATACGACACGACACACACAGGTTAACTAACATATACTGGTTTGTTTATAGGATGACTAAAAAGAAAACGCATGTGTCTTAAAAATGTATTTATTTTTCTTTTTATTGTGCTTCTCATATTTATAAATTGGACATTTTAGTCCGGAAGTTTAATTACATTAGTGGCGCAACTCTCGTTAATATACAAAAATAGAACAAAAAAATAAATATAGCTTAAATTAAAATACAAAACAGAAAACAAAACAATTTTTACAACCAAACATTATGAACTTCATTTACTTTTTAGCGAAATTAATTAGCTAGAAAATACAAGATGAATTGCAAGATATGAAAATGTATTGTGTTGAATTAAGTAATAATTAATAAGCTTTGACAATACCATGCGTAAACCAATTGATATAACGTCATATTTAAAAATAAGACATTAATCACAGAAAACATTTTATTATTACCCAATGTTAATTATTAAAGAAATTAAGCGTTGAAGCTGCAATTACTGTGCTTATAAAATAATTTACAAATTGAAACTTCATACATTAAACGGTTAGCACCAGTGACGAAATTAAATAATAAAATTTTTTCTTGGAAGGAATTCAGAAAAGTAAAGATTTATACAATGTGATGTAGATAATTTTACTGTGATATGATTATAAAATTTAACTTACTAACTCTTAAGTAATTCGTTTACCTAAAACTTATTTACAATATCTACAACTTTAGCGAATTAATTTACAACTTTTTTTACGTAAAAATTAAATTGTGTTACATAATTTATTCTTCAATTTGATACTTCGTAATTGTGATAATTTTAGGACTAGTTCGAAATAACTTACTAGGACAAAACTGCTATCTCTACCTAAAATATGGTCACATGAGTTTGTACAAAATTATTTTGCTATCAACTAATGGAAACCTTTTCAAATTCAAAACATGAGATGACTAAATCTATAGGGACTAAACTTCTACTTAACAATAAATTTTTGTACAGTCCATTGTAGAAAAGTCCCTAACACTTCTATTTTTTATTAACAATTTGAAACCTTTAACATTTTATAGGTACCTAGAAGGCAAGAGAAAATTGAGGCCATGATCAAAGTCATGTTAGGCCGTAAAAGTAAAACTACTAAATGCTCTCTTTAAGTCTATTATTCCTGTCTGATTATTCTAGTCACTATCACTCGAAACAGAACAGTTATGGCACAAGACCATTCTTCAAAAACCCAAAGTAGCACATTCCTATTCATGACATTGGTATTTCAGCCGACAACCTGTGTCTGGAAGATGCTCTAGTACCACATGTTCCACATGTATTATTGCTATAACCTGAATCGGATCCAAAGGACGAATCTCCACTCGGTGGTTTAGGTGACGCCCTTGGTCCTCTCCAGCACCCGATTCCCGGTAAATCTCCCCCAGGCCAGGCTCCGCCAGCACCTGGGATTGGGCCTTGAGGCCTCGCTCCTACCGTACCAACTTGAGGATACAATCTCAGTAGCGCATCTAAGAGAACTCCTTCATGGAATTCTGAAGGGTCTGGTGGGTGGATATGACGAGGCATTCTGTGCTGAGCTCGTCGTCGATCCAGTGACTTGGGTCGTCGATCTAAGCGTTGCTGTCTCGGGCGATGAGGCAGGGATTGTGGAGCTGGCGGCCGAGAACAGGTCCTGCATGGAGCCGCTTCTCCGACGAGACTTAGTTCGTCTTCTGCGAAGTGGTCGTCGCTGTGGAGGGAGTCGTCAGATCTATGGGGTAGCTCTTCGTAGAGTGGTGCACCGCATGTGTCTCCTCCACAAGAATTCCCACCTCTCCAGGTTCCGCCAGACCCACAGACGAACACTCGCCCTGGACATCCTGGTCTTTTTGCTTCTACCATCTGTGAACGAAGATTCTACTCTTAGTATTGAGAGGATTAGTCTAAAGACGAACTGTCAGTCAAAATTATCCCCTAAACTGAATTAATTAAGTTCAAAGTCATTAATCTAGACAAAACTTGTCTAAGTTACATGATCGATTTAGTTAGGAAACTTTTAGCAATTTATCTCGAGTATTATAAAATAAAGTCAGCCTAATTTCTATTTTGTTAACAATTAAAAGATCTTTTATGCTTTGAATAATTTATACAACATCAAAATTTGCTCAAATTAACTTCCAAATCTTTTAGTTTTATTCAAGTTTGTGAACGAAGTAAAAGTTATAATTTTCTAAAATTGGCCCACTCTCTTTCAACATTATTCGTGAGGCCCTGCAGTGGGATCCTACAGGTTAGAACTTAATTCCTCAATCGCAAAAGAAAAATATGCTGTTACATTTGAGTCAAATAGGCGCTCCAGTTTTGTATGCAGGCCCCACTGTAGCAGTGGCGTGCACTCAGGTTAGGCAAAAATACATTGAAACCCTAATAATTTCTAAGCTAAAAGCATTTTGTTTAGAAATTATTAGGGTTTCACTGTCTTGTTGCCTACCCCGAGTGCACGCCACTGCTCCGTAGGGCATTGGCCTCCTTTCACGAATAAGCGTGAGCAATTTCTTCAAAATCGATTGAAGTGTCACCAGAACTTACCTCCAGCTGAGGTTCCAAGTCAGGTCTATGCGGCAGAGGTGGTCTCCTCGGCAGATCTTGCAGGTCCTCGTACAAGGGAGCTGGTGGTGGCGCCCGACGCTGTGAACCAGCACTCTGCGATGGCGCTGAAGACTTCGATGGCAGCAGGTTGGTGACTTTCCGTTTGTGTCTGATGAAGAAAGAAGGTTTTTTTGTTAATTTAGCTTGATTATGTTTTGTTCTGTCTGATTTCACTGAAAGGTGAATGGAGAGTGGAGAATATCATGGTGAGAAGAAGGGAGGAAATATTGTGGATTAGGTGAAGGTGGTTTACTTGCTAATAAAGTGTTTTCAACCATTGAGCTATTTTGTACTAAGTACTAGAAGTGACACGATAAAAAACGTCATGTGCCATATGCGGTGAGGAGCGCGGGCGGGTGAAAAAGAATCGATTGATTTACTGAGTAAGGTGCGGCGATATCGCCTCAATTGATACAAAGTAATGAAATATGTCTCTTCTAGTAGGTACGTAGTATTCAAGGTGTAAAATAAAATGCGTTACATATCGAACAGGGTGCTTCGGACCAAAAAACTGAACAAATTTTCAATATGGGGCCAAAATCGACATCGCGAAAAAAATATCTAAAAAATGTATGAGGCTGCGTATTTTTTTTTCGCGATTCAATTCAGATATATATGCTGGTCCCATCGTAACAGTTAAAATTCGGTTTGATGGTCTAAAAGTTCGATATATTTAATATATTTAAGTTTACACCCTTACTTTAGAGGGTGCTTCAGACAATTAAACTGAACGACTTTTAGTATAAGACCAACATTAAAAAAATAGAGAAAAAGATCAGCTGTTCCATAAAGTACCCAGAGTCATGGGTGGATAGTGAATATACTATACATAACTTACACATCCTTATACAAATTACATAGTCTCTAGTAAACACGAGTATAATAAACAAGATGATATAACGTTAATTTAGTCAAGAGTATCTTATTACGGCAGCTTTTATGAAATTTGGCTTCGCTAGAAGCTTAGGAGTGATTAATATGTTTAATTTTCTTAGCTGCGGTGCGTAAGACGTTTAGATGAAGCATAATATTATGTACGAAATGCAACATTTGTTGTAAATTGTTACTGTATGGTAAAGATGCACATTATAGCTACATCTGAGGACGGATTAGCGATAATTTAAATAACAAATAAACTAGATTTATCGACTAAAAGTCCGTAATTGGAGATAATCACAGAACATTGTAAGAGGGGTTAGAAATGCAGAGTAGCGCTTTCGCTTCGGAGACGGCTGTCGCCACTTGTCTTCCCGCTCACGCTGCTACAATTACTCATGCCCTCTCGCTCGCACCACGCTGCGCGCCTTACGGTGTTATGCAAATCATTGCATAACCTGTGGGGATACGTTCCACGCCCACTTTGCACTTCTAACCCCTCTTATAATGTTCCATGGGGATAATATTTCCTTTTCTCTCAAAATGTAAAAAAAGGTTTGTACCTTCTTTAGTTATTTGTTAAAAAATTATTTAATGGTTCTCCCTCTGATAGAAAATTTCATTTATGTAACTAATTGGGCCATAAATTGCAACAACTACGCTATGTTTCTGCTTCTAATGTGAAAAACGCATGTAGAGACGGACAGAAACCGAGGTGATTCCTCACGACTTTCGTATTGCCTATTTTGGTAGGTACGGAATTTATCTTGATTTACGAACTATAATAAACACACACACACATCAACCCATAATCAGATCCCTTAATCGTCTCGTACGACACCCAAAACGGTAAATAAAATCCAACCAAATGAAATAATGTATTATCCATCTTTAAAGATTTATTCTATTAAATTCACTGGAGTATTTAACAAATATTTTAAAGATAGATTTAATCATGAATTCTTCATCATAAATAATTTCATACCATTAAATATTATTTAGTAAATAAAAAGTCATTGTACTACGGTTTATTGTGTTTACTATCAAAAGATCTCTATTAATATTTGTCTGTGGTACAATACGATGTTTTGCGGTATACTACTCAAACATTCCTTTGGTTAACTGTGTTTTAATAATAGTTATCTTACAGTGGATAAGACTGGTTATTTAAATGATTTCTTTAAGATTTGGGGTTTAACAGTATATATGGTCAATCGAGCCTCATTGGCTATGGTACTCAGCAGTCCAAGAGTCTACCGTAGTAATTTTAAAAATCGATTATAGAAGGAACTGATTCAGGTAAAAACTGAAATGGACTTAATGAAGAATGCTATTATGAAATTAGTGATAATCCTAGATGATTATTTTTTTCTAGCCTGTACTATCCTACTGCTGGGCGAAGGTCTTATTTTTAAATAAATTTTAAAATTCTTAGATTACAAATACATTTTCTTATTTTGATGCACCTCGAGCTTTTGATTTTGATTTATTACGTAACTTTCAAAGAAAACTGCAATCAAATATTCGTCTCAGTAACTTTCGACCAAAAAAACGTTTTAAAATTTTTATCAATATATTTCATCACACAAAATATTCCCGCTAGCTCTAAGCTCTATTTGAATTACCATCTGGGTACTCTACACGCAATGCTTACAATTAAATTAAACGTCTTATCCACAATACTCTAACCTAGTATTATCACAGTTAGGTACATCCGCAATGTTCCGATCCCTTTCAATTCCATAAAAATATATCGCATTATTATAACCGCATTAGGTACGCTAATTTAACAATATTCTCTAGCAGATGGCCCAATAACAACAGAAGTGCGAGTCAGATTTGGCAATAGGGTTCTGTAGTCAAAGACAACCATTGTTTTGAAGAACTTTTTGTCTGATCGAAATGCATATTATGAGCTCTTTCAATTTGATCAAATCGTTTATTTATCATTCAAGTATACTTTATTTTACACCAAAGTATTATTATTATTATTTAAAAATAAGGGGCAATCAAATCTCTTTAGATATAAACTCGTCCTTTGTACATGTCTACTCTTCTATTATTAAGTATCTGTATATGTATTTTATGTGTTAAATAAATATTAAATAATTATTTAAAAACTTTGCTAAATTGATTTAGTTGTTTTCGAAGGTACCTATTTAAAACGTTTGTGGCAGTGGTTTTTTTTATGTAGAATAGAATTATATTTGATTTAGAGTAGAAAAGAAGACGTATGGCACCTGACAGATAGATTGATGGATGGTAAAGTAAACGTCCATTTGGTATCTTTCGTTACGGAACCCAGATTATTACAGAAAAAATCAGGTAGCGAAACCGTAGTGGTTGATGATTTTATTAAATTCTGACAGAATAATGGCAGGGTACGATAATTATGAGTCTATCGAAGTGGCGGCTCGGTTTAATAATCATTTTTTAAATTTTATTTCAAAGATAAAATTATTGGGCCACTTACTTTAATATGGGAAGTATTGAGTGGTTTTCAGAAATTAAAGGTACTTACGATGTTTTGCAAAATTTTTTACATTCACTTTAAAAAGCAAAGCTTATAGTTAGTTTACTAGAAGCAGAGAATTTTCTATAAACAATATTTTATTTTTAATGTTAATTAGAATTCAGGTACCTAAATTGGTAAATTATCGCAGAAAGCGTTGACTATAAGATAGTTCGAATTTAGGTACAAACTAAAAAGCAGTATTTTTGAAAGGATGTGGATTTGGATGGGAATTAAGAATTGAGAAGTTTACCAAGCATAACATATTTTGATTACATTTTCTTGGAAAGAAGGTTGGTAGTTGTAGCAATGTGTCTGACCACCCCGAAACGGATTACGCTCGTGAATTTATGTATGTGTGCATGTGTATTTTATTTGGTCGGTTCGATTCGTTTAAGTAAGAGTTTCTTATTTATTATAATTAAAATTTTTACATTCATCTCAAGTCAGTAGTTCCATTAAATATAATTGGACATCATTTTATTGAACAAATATTTCGCGACAGATTTAATACTATCGTAAAGATGTGCAATTTTATGGTCTAAGCCACTTAAAAATAAAATCAGCTTCTGTAACAAGATCAATAAAGTAACAAATAAAATAGCAAGTAGGGTATACAATATTTCTTGACTATAAAATTGTTGTAATGTCAACCGACCACCCACGGACGCTTTTGAATCTACAAGATAGACATCCAATACAACTCTTATGTTTAGGTCGTAAATATCACAATTGCTTAAACCGAGGGTCTTTGTAAACTGTGACTATTTAACCCCAAAGCAAATGTATTGAACAGTGACATTTGTATCGGTCAATGCGTGTTCAAGATAGCGCAAGTGACGATATATGTTTGATGCGTGTGATGAAAGGAAGAGAGGAGGAAAAAGTCTGAATAACATACTGATGTGGTTTAGAATTGTTTGCTTGATACAACGATATTAAGAGAAGTTGATTCCGAATGCGTAAATGGGCGCTGCATACAAACGAAGTCTGGTGATATTTTTAATACTAACCAATTAAAATCAATGAAATTTTGCAGATAAAATCTAGAAACATATCTCTATATTTGTATCTTGTCCGAGTTTCATTAAAATATACAGTTTCAATGCTAGGATTAATTTAAGATTTGTATGGAAATCTTTGGAGCATGGAGCGCGCCAACAGTTATATTCCTTTAATATACCAGTACTAAAGTCCGGCCGCTGAAAGATTGTGTTTGACAGTTACCATAAAATTGTAAAAAACTTAATGAAAATATTGTTTACCTGTGCTCCCTCTAGTACACAGGGCACTAGCTGCCCTTTTAAGTTCAAAAAGCTACTAAATAATGATCGGCATTTATAGTTTTCATTCAGTTTTTTACAATTTTATGGTAACTGTCAAACGCAATCTTTCAGCGGCCGGACTTTAGATAAGGCGATCAGTAGGAACTTTGAATGTTCTACTTGAATACTGTTCCCGCACCGCAATGAATGTTCCCGAGTTTACTTCGTTACTATGGCAATGACAGACCGCAATGTGTCTTATTGTGTTGTTTTGTGTGACGTGTTGTTTCCATAGATTTAGTATATACTCCGTTAGATCGGAAATGCGAAAGAGAAAGGGCATAGCATTAACGTATGTTAGAGCGAGATAGATAGACGAGAACATTCACGAATTCGCTATGAGCTTGTCTGGACCAAAGAGATTGTACCTAATAGAGTGAGCCATACCAATTGTAAAGTGTCCACTTTTTTGACGTTTAGGTTTGAGTGTGTGGTGTCAAGTAGTATGGACAAAAGGCACCAAGTGACATAAGGCCTTATGTTAACGGTTACTTTTCACACACACTAGCTCAAAAAAAAGTGGACAGCCGCGTAAACAAATATCTATAGTTCCATCTCCTTCTACTATTAAAGGTACGTCATAAGACAAAAGAGACTAACTACAATCGTAAATTTATGCGGACTCTATGGAGATCCTTCCTCTGAGGTGTCGCATTGGATAATCCGTACCCGATCTAAGACCCGGCTTGTCTGTCATTAGAGTGTAAGTCAATGACTTGATAGGGTAGACAGGAATGTTGTATCAGTAAAAAAAGGACCAGATTATAAAATAATGCAAAATAAGAATAACTATTCGAGGCCACGTTACATAATTATGATTGAACTTCATTTCAGGTAAGTTCATTTGATCTTCTAAAAATAACAATACAGTAATTATTATCAGGGTTGACGACTTAATAATTTGTAGTACCTATAAAGAAATAAACACATACCTAATACCAAAGATTAGATTTTACCTAAAGTAGACTGTGGTTCGACACAAATTTGAATGCTATTATTGCTATTCAAGCATAAGCATATGCTCACGACTATATTCTTCGAGGGGGTAGTCAGAGATATTCTAAAGCCTCAGAAAATCCATATATCACTAGAATTTTTATTTTCGTTTCGTATTGCTATTCAACATACTCGTAAATTAATAATTATACATTATTGGGTTCTCATAGTGATTTCTTATACTAGGAAATATCATAAGGATATCACCAATTGACAACATTTAATTTTAAGAAAGGTACCAAAATAAGAAAACCATTTGGAGATTATGTGATTCAAAGCTTATATCAAAATTATCAGATTTTTCTATCCATTATTTATCGAGTTATTTGAAAAATACTGAAAAATATAATAGAGGTTGAATGAGATTTTATTCCTTTGCCTGCTTGGCTTTTCTATTGTATTTGACAGTTTTTATTTTTTAATGTTATTGCGGCCAAGGTATCTCAGCCATAAATCTTACGTTTTTTTCAGAAAATTCAAAAGCAAATTAAAAATAGAAATATCTCTCTCTTATTTTTTAACCTATTTTTTATTAAAAACAGGTGGTTATAAAAATGTAATGATGTCAATTGGTTGAATATGAAACAATTGTAATAAGATGCTAAAAGTTAAACCTTTTTACAACTCCATGCTTTTATTAGTTAGAATATAGTTGTCGAACTACCCGAAAGGCCAAGACGTCAATTATTAAATTAATCATAATAAATGTGACAATGTCACTAAGGTTAAATCCATGAAATTATCAATGATTAAATCAAAAAGCCACCCAAAGTCTTTATCGCTACCAAACTTGTCCAAGAATGCCAGAAATCTATTCCGATCTAATACGGCAGAATAGCTATAACCTTGTACATCCAAGCTCAATACTTTATCTATTATCTCATTTACAAAGATAAACTCATTCTTATTTTCACTATAAACAATATTTTCAACTTTCCGTCTAAGAAAATAAACAACAATTTCCTTCAAACTTTATCATTGGCATACGACCTCTAGAAATTAAAGAGTGTTGGGAAAAAACTTTTTGTGTCTCTTGTCGATAAAGTCAATTCGATAAATCAACGTAATGCGAATGGACGGCCGGTATAACTTTCTATATAAATAGTAATAATTCCTTGCATGCTCGTCTGCTTATCGATATGGATATTCATTGGGTAGTCGAGACAAATTACTAACGTAATTAATGATTTTGATTATTCTAATCGGACGGTTTAAGAACTCTTTGAGAATCTTTAGTTATCTACCTACAAATATTTTATTGGTTGGTTTTCCTTGTGTTTAAAACACACATTGCTGTTATTGGGGAAAATACTGACTTATTTTATGTCATTGGTTATTGTTTTGTAGACAGTGAAAATTCGTCACGAGTAAGATATTTATCTTATTTCTACCCATGTCCTAAGACTAATATTCATATTCCATTGTGACCTAGTCACTTAGCCGTCTCTCCATCCAACTACGTCATCAATCATCATAAACGCTCTTGTATGGTTTTTTTCTAATTAGGTACCTACAATATAATTATAGGTAACAGAAAAATCGGGGACAAAATATTAGGTACACCTTCCTAATCCTTGATTTTCGTAGTCAAAATATAGGTAAAATGGTCTAAACCATTTTCGCTCATTGTCAGTATTACTTTACAACACAACGTAGTCTAAACATGTCTTATATAAAAGCTATAACTTTCACGGCATTTAGACACCTAATACCAACACTTACAAGTTTAGTTCCAAGACATTCAATACAACCGTCACGCGAACATGTTTTTAAAACGAACGCGTCAAATCGACGTCGACACCACATTTTGTCCATGACCACAGAACGTAACCGGTATCGAGTTACAAACATCGATAATAGGGATTCAATAGAGCATCATATCCGTAACCGAGTTTAATAAACATTAAAAAAAAATCTGTCAATAACCCATCGAATGAATTTTATAACATAGCAGTTTGCATAACATACGCGAATGCTAATCACTGTTATTAGAGGTGTGGGTAATGCAACCTGGTCATTAGCTTCCACATTATCATTGTCTATTGGTTCTCTTTCAGAAAAAAAAATCCTCATACTGAAAAAAATATTATTTTACCAATATGCCATCCGCCAATTATACATGATATGATCATCAAATTACAAAAGTTTTTCTACAAAGCATAGGTTGCCTTTTGCGAGCGAGGATGAGATCTCTGGGCTCCCGTCTGGGATCCACCACGCGCGCCCATAGCCAAATTTAAAAATAAAATTTGATATCCATATCCGATCCTAACGCCTCTAGTATCGAGTTACAAAGTATCGATAATTAGTGGCCCGTTACTAATAGTTAGAGACGTATTATGAGATTGATTGGCGTCTATCGATATTGTGGCCGATGGCCTGTGTGATAATGAGGTGTGGTGCTAGATTGTGTTTTGTAACACTTTTTATTTTGTTTTTTTTTTAAAGTGAGTTGGGTACGGTTGACAGCAAAAGTTTTTATTTTATGAATAGCATTAATTATCTATTCGTGTACTTAGATTAGTTTGCAAGTTTGTTTGAAAGGATTGGAAGATACAGCAGTGGGAGTTTCTTCGAAAAAGAAGTAACATACGCTAATACTAACTACCTACACCACATATTAATAATATGTTACACGCTAAATGACAAAAATAAACAGTCAAACTGAAGTATGTTTTGTTTATAATTAATGGACTTTTTGCTTGTGCGTTAGCACCGCATTTCCGCCAATGTCAAGTAGTTTGTGGGAGTATCTTTCCCAATCTCAGGGATTGTTCTTGATAAAGAACAAGAAGAGATTAAGGAATGCGGAGCCCCGTGGCAGGCAAAGACGCGACGCGCGGACAACACGCGAGACAAGTTCTCGGGTCAGAACCTGCAACGTGACTCAAACTGAAGTATAAGAAAAGGGTCCATAGTTTTTTCTTTTTTTATTGACTGACATTGACAATGTAGGTGTTGCCAATAGATAAACAGCTTTACCAATAAATACGAAATATAATCGAAAATGGAAAGTCTGTTGTATAAACGAATGTACGAACTATACAGGGTTCATTATACAGGGTCCTTCTTATTATGCTGACACTTTTTTAAGGGGATGATCAGACCGTCAAACTGAATAACTTTCTCTATGGCACCAACATCGAAATCGCAAAAAAAATATCTGCTCCTCCATACAAAACTGCATACCTACTCGAGCCTACGTATGGATTTTTTTTGTGATTTCGATGTTGGTCCCATAGAGAAAGTTGTTCAGTTTGATGGTCCGATCATCCCCTTAAAAAAGTGTCAGCTTATAAAGAAGGACCCTGTATAAATGTTGATCAATTTAAAGTATAAATACCTACGTATTTATGACATTATAACCATCAACATTTATGTTTAATGAACTAACTAAATTGCTCTCTAAAATAGAGAAAAACACGGAATACTTAATAAATCTGACGGTAAAATTTTTAAGATAATAATAATAATCCATTCAGTTTTACGTAACAATATCTATTTAAAAGAAAACGCCTCGTTTCTTTTTCATTAAAAAACTACAGCTTAATAAAAATGTAAACCTCACAAAAATGTTATTTAAATCTGTCCTTCACACGTCACGTGTGAAACATCCCACCGATGGTGGTCTAATTAGTACACCATCCACTAATACAATACAGTCGAGTGAACTCACCTCGGGTGGCGACTGGCGCCTCTCCGATGTTTTAGAGCTCAAAATTTATTGTTTCATTACGTGTTCATATTGGTGATAGCCATGGGAATTGTGTAGTGTGAGATATATAAGAATTAAAGGGTTCAGAAAGAGGGGTGTAGTGAAAATGGCACACAATTGTCTGTTGAGGTGGTTTGGTCATATCGAAAGAAGCTAGATTGACAAATGCATTTTATAAGACAAGTCTAAGTGGAAGTGGAGTAGGCCTCGCATGCCACCCCTGAGAAAAGGATAAAAATCGAGATGTACTTCCATCTTTGTTATTTTACGTCTTCTTTGTTGTTCTGGGTGACATGCTAGCCGCACTGGAAGAAGAAAACCAGGTCGTATCAGGGGGCGGTTGGTTGTCCCTGTCTGCCCCAGTGGTAGAGAGCAGTTAATGTTTTATTAATTTGGGTCAATTTTTATAATTATGACTTTGTAAAACACAGCGTTCGACTGCAAATTTAGCTAAATAATCAAGGAATTTTTTTAATGGAAATTGAAAGTCTCTACTAGCTATGGCTACTGCTAAAAACTTGATAAGCATTTCAAAGTGGCTATTCGCTTTAGATAGGATCTTTTACGATTACGATAAAAAGAAAAATTGTTTAAAACTCTTGTTATAAAATGCTTTATTCGCTTATAGCGAAGCGAATAAAACATTTTACAACAAGAGTTTTAAACAATTTTCTTTTAGTATTATAGATAAAGAACATTCAGAGTAAAACAACCAGCGGCCGTAGCATCGTGATATACTCGTATCACTAATGCGCCATAACTCTCTTTCTATTTGCGCGAGAACGAACGAGATAAAAGGCGTGATATAGCCTTAACGCGTGCATCATGCTATGGCCGCTGGGGCCTATTCCGTAAACATGACAATTGTCATTTAACATGACTATTTGAGATAATTACACTACTGAGAATTTTAGCTGTCATGTTGCTTAACGTTTTAAGAGATACAGAATGTAAAATTAAATGCGTTGCATATCGAACAGGATGCTTCAGACCATCAAACTGAACTATGGCTGGATAACTTTAATTATGGGAACACCAAAATAGCAAAACAAACTGATATTCTATAGAAAATTTTAAATAGCTAAGCTATTCCACCAAAATAATCTATGAAACAGCATATTTTGATCCGCGATTTCAAAATTGTTCCCATAGTAAAAGTTGTTCAGTTTGATGGTCTGAAACGCCCCATAAAGCAATTCCTGCGTGATTGTTAAGTATTATTGTCATGTTTCTGAAAAAGCCCCTTATTCCTACTTTACTATCGCTCAGTTGCAGAAACGCTCATTAGAGTTAATCCTCCATTAAATCACTTGCTGTCACCTTTTGTCTCGTTGACGTAGTAAAAACTAGCAAGAGATTTACAATAATGCCTCAACATTTTAATCCCCCCATTAAATACTCATATCCAATCAATTTCCATCAACATCATACGTAATTAAATAACGATAAGGTGTCAGGATTCCGTACAGGTAAGGCGTTAAACTGACATGGTTCCGTATCAGTGCTGGGCACAAAAGGATTAAATTACTTTCGTGGTAGTGACAGGTGGGACAGAAAGTTCTGCTATGGTGGATTATGTTAGGAAAAGATTGGTTGAATTTTTCTGAAGATATTGCACAGTGCAAGCACGTTCCTATCCGGGCTTTTGGTTTGGAACAACAATGCGAATCAATGTACTATACAATGCACATAAGTACACAGTCGAAATTCACGACATATCTACTTACTAATCGTCTGTGTCTAGTGGATTCCAGTACAGCTCTTAAACACAAAAGTATTTCCGGTAAAAAAAATTTACGGTCGAACTTAACGGAAAATAACTAAGATGTTCCTGAATTTAAAAAAGTTTACAAACACCTAGAAAATTGTTATTTATCTCGAAATTTTGACTTTAGGAAAGGAGAGGTATTTTCCTTCTGGGTACGCGCTTTTCACTCTGAAGTTTTTTCATCGCTACACTTATAAAACATACGATTAGTGAAGAGTTTATAGCGTAGAATGGTGGTGTGTCGTGAACGTGAATGTGAACGACTAATTGATAAGGTTTTATCTTATATTTATATCGTTGAAAGCTACCTATCACCACTTGACACGTAATTCCATCCAGAAATCTGCAATCATGCTAAAGGCACAAGATTTGTACTTTTATTTACTCAAGTAGATAGATAGAGTAGAGAAAGGAAACATAATTTTTATTTTATTAGGAGAGCTATCAAATGTATGGATGAAATAAAAAGCAACTAGCCTATAATGGGTTTGTTCGTTAAATACGAGTATATAGTTTCAATGCTAGGATTAATTAAAGATTTCAATTTAACGAAAATATGACAAGCCTAGGGCATTGGTGGACGCATATTTATCCGCGGCGAACGAGCCAAAGAAGACGAAAGAAACTAATTTTAGTATTCTTTATATGAAATTCTATGACCCTCGGACCTTTGACTATTTATATGTGGACTGGTTACGCGTGTGATGCTACTAATAAACATTTCTACCACTTTTTGCGGGGGGCGAGGTAACATGAAATCCGCAACTTTGGATTTTATTCCCCATAACTTTAGATTCTAATTTTGAATGTTAAAAATCATGAAAAGTAGTGTCGTGTGAACCCCAAACGTTCTAAGTTCGAAGTTATTATTGCGCAATTATAGGCTGTCTCGTTTAGTGATAAGGTGTAAAATTGAATGTAAACGCACAAGATCAATTGTGCTTATACCGTGGCAGAGGGGAAATGCTACCGCAAGGCTAGTCCTTATAATAATTAGTCAAAGCCCTTCGGACACTTATCCGTGGCGAATCGGACGAATCGTCAGAACAATTAAGGGTATATTACTGTTGGCGCGCTCCATACAAACGAAGTCTGGTAATATTTTCAATACTAACCGATTAAACTCAATGAAATTTTGCAGAAACAATCTGGAAACAAATCTCTATGCTTGTATCCTGTCAGATTTTCTTTAAAATGTACAGTTTTAAAGTTACAGTGCCTCAAAGATTTTCATACAAATCTTAAATTAATCCTAGCATTGAAACTGTTTATTTTAACGAAAATCGGACACGATACAAGCATAGAGATTTGTTCCTAGATTGTTTCTGCAAAATTTCATTGTGTTTAATTGGTTAGGATTGAAAATATCACCAGACTACGTTTGTATGCAGCGCGCATTTACGCATTCGGAATAAACTTCTCTTAAAAGTAAATTCTTTTCGCTCGCCTCCTTTGGCTCCTTCGCCGCGGATAGATATGCGTCCACTCTAAGAAAGAGTATCTAGTACTCATACCAAGGGCACAGAGACTAGTCTTTAGAACCTTTATAAAAATTTCATTTACTTTAATTTGTTATTACACACTTCGTATGTATGGTGCAGTTAGGGCACATCCTCTAAAAGAAGACAGAATGAAGGTCTTAGGACCATACAAACACAATTCTTTGAGCCCTATACACATGCTTACATTGTGAAACAAGCTATATGTATGTCTACATAAGTGGGTATTTAAACAATGGTTTCCCAAACTATAATGCTTGTGATCCTAATATGGCTTGTTCCAAAGCCGAGGAAATTGATTATGCCCTTTGCCCGGGACAGAGTTATAATTGAAATTTAACGCCCTTACATATCCTTGTTCTGTCCTTTGTTATTCTATTGAAGTGCTGTTTTAATTATTATTCAATAGTTGAAATATTTATGTAATGTCACTAGCGACCCACCCTGGCTCCGCAAAGGTACACGTTTCACCAGTAGTACCGAAACTCTGTCTAGTGTGACGGGGGGTGAGCCCGTCGCCACTTGTAATGGACAGTGGGTACAAAACATGCCTCGAAATTGAAGCATGCAGGTTTCCTCACGATGTTTTCCTTCACCGAAAAGCCTGTGGTGTTACAAATCGTACATAAATTCCGAAAAACTCATTGGTACGAGTCGGCCTGGAGGGGGATCGAACCATCTCCTCCTGCACGGCATGCAAGGTTACTCACTACTGGACCACCACGGCTTTTTTATCGGTACACACACCACGGTACAGTACATACCTTTGTGAGTCTATAATGTTTCTATTAGTTAAAACCATATTAAAATCCCTACAGTAGTTTCTGAGATTAGCTTAGATACAGAAAGGAGGACAGAAAACGCGGCGGGGGCCTTAAATTTATGTGTAGGGTCCTTCTTAAGGCTCCTTTTACCGTTCAGTCGCACCCACATAACAATAATTAAGATTTCTCAATCAAGAAAGCAGCTTCAGCTTACTGCAACAGCCTTGAAGCTATTTTTATACAGCACTTTAAAACTTTTTACAGGGCTATTCTTTAAAAATAGCTTTTATGCTTTTGTAGCAAGTTGGAATAACGCCCTTTCAGTTTTGGTTATGAGGAATCTTTAATATAGTGTTGAGGTCGCTACTGAACCGTAAAAGAACTCTTAAGGTGATGACCAGACTATATTAAGCTGAACAACTTTCTCTATAAGATCAATATTGAAATCGCTACTAAACAAGCAGCCCAATTTATAGTCTAACTTTAAATGCCTGCTTGCATAAAATACAAAAGATTTTATTTCTATTATAGGTAGCTTATCTGTAGAAATAAATAATGTTGTAACACTCAAATAGTCATAAGGATCTATTTAAATCCTTTAAAGGAACATTTCAAAAGCTATTTTGAGACTTCATAGCCTTTAAGTTACGCTGTAAGTTTGGAACTAACTTCGTGAAACTTGGATGTGCCAATTCCACCTGAAAAACTTTACAGACTTGAAACTATGATATAGAAGTTCTGTCTTTAGTTGTTTCGAATACATGTGTTTTGCTTTTCAAGATAGTGTTTTCTGTTAAACTTAATAGGTATCTAACCTATGTTATATAAGCATGTCTTTTTGATTTCTTAGCTAAATAGAATACTGCGTCGCGTCGTTGTATCAATTCGGTATGAAAAGTTTTTTTTTGCTCTTCATTTTAAATTTTTTACGGATAGAAGTCATAATTTTAAGAAACCCATCTTAATTTTTATTGCGATTCATCGAGTTTATCAATATTAATTTAATTTTTAAATTACTTTGATCTGTAATCTCTAAATGTAAAAATGTTGGAGACAATTTTTCGAACTACATGGAGAAAAACGACTTATTTCTATTTTTTTTTAATCCTGCCTTTTCTTTCTAACTCTATGCTGGAAACAGAAACAGCAACATCAAATATCTAATTCTGACATAGTGAATGTATTTTGTGTCATAATGGTCAGCTATTTTAAGTTGATTTTAAGGTTACCATGGAGTTCACAGGTTTTCCAGTGACGTCACTGGACGGACCGAATAACGACGTTATTTTATTAAAATATCTGTAATCCTTTGATTTTAAAATCTCTGACATAGAAAATATTATTATTGAGACAAGAGGTTTTCGATTCAGCCCTCCAAAAAAAAACTTGACATACCGAATTCTAATAGTAGTGGTATACCAATATAATATGTTTAAAGATACTTTATTCTCAATTAAAGACAAAATAGTCACTTACATGAGAAGAAAACTTAATAATAATAGTAGAAATGAATAGTCATTCGACTATTTATTATTGTATACATAACTTTAGTTTAAGAATTTATATTGTAATAGTTATTAAGTCGTGTTATGTTGTAGAACACTTCTCGTTTCTGGCCGCATCTTCTCTACAGCGACAACACGTTCCGACGCGGTGGTAGCTTTAAAAAAGATTTGACGTTTGATAAGTGTGCTGCAAGCTCCTATATTGAATAAATTATAATTATTGACTTTGACTTTGACTTTGACTTTGACTGCACAGAACACTTGATATAATAATGTTGTTATCATCAGCCTTTTGAAGGGCACAGGCCTACTTTCAAGGGTGTATGGGTGTTAGTTCACCTCGTGTGTCCAATGCAGATTATTAGACTTCACATGGGTCGGAATTTCTTCTTCAGTCAATTACGTATCACGTACATAAGATAGAAAAACGCATTGGTACTTGGCATGTCGTCCGTGCGCATTCAAACCCGGACCTCAATATTGTGTTTCCATATCTATCTGCAACGCAACACCGACGCTCCAAAAACGCACCGAAATTGATTACAGCGAAAATATAATTTACATCAGTGGATAGATAACTTTCTACTGATATCTTCGTCCCGAAGCGTGAAATGAAATGCCATCTTTCGTTTGATATCCACTATGAAAAATACCTAGTGATTCTGCCACTTTTGCCTACATTTGTTATTTTGATCTTATATGTACGAAAGACATACAAAAATATACAGGGTGTAAAGAAAAGTATCATTAACCTTTAAACCACATACTCTACTCATCAAACTGAACAACTTTTACTATAGGAGCAAACACGTCAGAACAAAAAAAAAATCTGCTGTCCCATACTAAACTGCAATACCTACTCGATCCAAACGTATGGGACAGCAGCTTCTTTTTGGTTTGCTCCGATATTAAAAGTTGTTCAGTTTGATGGGTAGAGTGTGTAGTTTAAAGGTTAATGATACTTTTCCTTACACCCTGTATAATACCGTTCATAATCTCTTGTGGTCGGAAACGATGTTAAAATTACTATAACATACTATCTTTTTAAGCAAGGCCATTAGCGAAGGTGTCAGGACGAAACAATCTATTCTTATCCAATCTAGTGTTGCCGAACTATTTAACATATTACAATCGATAGTTTAAGTCTGAAAAAGGCCATACTATCGATAGGTCAGATCGTGACAATGCTATTGACTATTGAGTGCAATACTGTCGATATATATTGCAGCTGTTTTGCTATTGCAAAGTAGTAAACTATCGATAGTCCGAAACAATTGATTTTATCGATAGTATTTTTTTCAGAACTTTAGTATCAATAGATTGTAATGTATGAACAGCAATACTATCGATAAGAAACCACTTGGTACGGCACCTGCGAAAAGTATCTATTATCTATAAAAAATAAAATTGTATACTTGGTTTGGATGTACATTGAAGATATTTGCAAGAAAATTTATTTGGGCCGTCGAGGATACTTAATGGAATGCATTGAAGCCATTTTCAGAAATGTTGTCCGTCTGTCTATCAGTATCAGTCTGTTTGTTTGTGCACGTATCACGTAAAAACTACTAAATCGATTTAAATAGGGTTTTCACAAAAGCATAGGTTTAGTTTGGATTAACATTTAGGCTTTATTTCGTTGCAATCGGTTGATTCAATCAAAAGTTATGAGTATTGAAATTCAGTGGACAGCACGGCCGCCGCTAGTGTTCAATAATTTGATATTTTATGACTTAGATATTTATCGATCTAACGTTGCTTGTAATAAATTCTCCACTTGAAAGCTTCCGTTCGTATAATTTTCTAAACACTATCTAATGTCTCAATCAGGAACAGGGTTGAGAACAGGTAAGTCATATTTTATTGTAGTGTCGAAATCGCAGTACAACAAAGGTAATCGGAAACTCTTATTTACAATACAATAACAATCAATTTTGATTGTTTTTGAACACAAAGCCCAACATTCTTTGTGGACTCATTGCTGCTGAGATTAGTCAACAAAACAAGTAAATCTTAAGTGTTATTTAGAGAAACTTTTCTGTATAAAACGTACCTTATTATTTAAGGATATTTCTTTGGTCTCACTATTTACAAAGTCTATTGTAACTCATAAGATCCCTTGAAAACAGAATACTAAATAAAACACCCATAACTGTACCAGCTTTATCATCATCATTATTATCATAATCTTAATCATCACCATTATCACATTTACTAAATGATTTAAACAGTGTTGTTGGAGAATCATCTTTATCTAACTTACTGTTTAACTCAGCTAGAAATAATTTTAGAATTTCACACACATCGACAAAAGATCAAAGTCTTCAATTAACGAACTTGGTAGCCAAGAAACAATGTTCACAACATCGATTGTTGCAGAAATAATAGAAAAAGTCCTATTTCTAGCAGAGGACGCCTAGCAACTAATGTGATGATCCAGATAATCAGAACATCTAGATTTTACTAACAAAGTCTAAACTATGTTTAGTGAAACTGTTGACACTTTTTCAATGGACAATTGTCACAAAACACGATCATGATGATAAAAGTAAGGGGATATAGGCAACTACCAGGTTCAGCTAAGAGCTTCGAACAATCAAATAGACATTCAGAGACAGTTTTCTCGTCTCGTACTGCTCCTTGAATGCAACGGCAGTGTGTCCCCCAAATCCACCATGCGTGAAATGTTTTGTGGCTATTCAAATCAGTGCGGTGCACAAGAACGAATTGAGATATTATGCTAATATGTGATTGTATGCAGATTGCCAATAATAAGCCGTATGCTTCGAGTATGCTTGAAATCAACGCGGTTCGATTCGTTTACCATAATGAGAACAAGACAATAGGGACCTTAATAAAGACATTGGACCATAAATAGAAAGTCAGATCTGTAGATAGCATTAGGACAACTAAGGGATGGCAAAATGTAGTTAGCGAAATGATTTACATTCCGCTTCTAGCTCCCGATATGTTACGCTTGGTAAAATAAGGAGGCAATTAAATTTTTTGCTTTACTTCGTTCAGGGAATGTCTAGGATTTTCTCATGTGATTATGTTCTTCGATTCAAACGTTCCGGTACTCTAGTATTTATGTATTTGCTTCTAAAAGTAAACGGGTATGTTAATGCATATTAGATGAACGGGTATATACATGGTTGAGTACGCCCCTTATGAGCTATGTGAGGAGATTCCAGAATTTAACTTTAACGTATCTTATCTTAGGGGACAGAACATTTCGGAACACTTCGACCCATTGGAATCTATTGTGTTCTCCCTTCTTCTCTCATTTCTTCATTAGAGGAAAAGATTTCACGCATTATCTCTACTGCCCCAACTATTGATGGTCTGGCCATCCCCTTAAAAAAGTGTCAGAATATTAAGAAGGACCCTGTACAGTACAGACTAAACAATGCTTGTCTGTACTGTACAGGGTCCTTCTTAATATACTGACAGACTGACTGACAGACTAAACAATGTTTGTCTGTACTGTACAGGGTCCAGGGAATGGCCAGACCATCAAACTGAACTTTCACTATGGGACCAACATCAAAATCGCGAAAAAAATAGCTGTCCCATACATTTAGCTCAAGTAGATTTGTAGTTTAGTATGGAAATCAGATTTTTTTTTCGCGATGTCGGTGTTGGTCCGATAGTGAAACTTGTTCAGTTTCATGGTCTAAACCAACACCTCAATGTTTATTTTTATTTTTGTAACACTTTGTATAATTGAAATGTTGTGTCTTTGTAATAATGGTTAAAACCGTTAATACTCCCAGAAAATTTCCATCAAAATCCATTAACATACTCGTATTGTTCAAACTTCAACGCTCAACGGTGTGAATTTTAAATTTCTCACCAAATAAACTGCACACCATTGTGAACTTTGCAAAAAAATCTTGCACCCAAATAAAAGGCCCGGTCTTCAACAACGGTTGCACCACTTCATCCACTTCCCTAAGGGTGGAATACTTATAAAAAGTGCTTGGCCTCTCGTTGTTAAGACAAAGGAACCTGGTAAATAGACCATTGTACTTCAACTCACTTACAAAGTCCCCTGAACTGAGGCATTTTCAACCCAACACCGAAGGTATTAGAGTTATTTCAAAGGATGTTGTGTATAAACTCCAGCCAAGCTGGAATTTGAAGGGGGCCTGAGTTTACGCGGTTTTGTCGAGTTAGAAATACTTTTTAAAGGGTTGTTTAGTTTCAGCTTCGAATTTAAGTATCGAATAGTTTTAGGTTCAAAGCAGAAGTTTACAACAATCTTCTGTAGTTTAGATTTTACCAGAATATGTTTTTTTTATAAAACAGCTGTTATATAAGGGTCTTTTTAATAATGCTGACGGTTTTTTAAGACCATGATCAGACGACCATTAAGCTAAACGATTTTCTTTATGAGAAAAACATATATAAAAATGTGCTGTCCCATATATTTGGTTCAAGTATAGATTTGCAGTTTTGTATTAGACAGAGCATGAGTGATTGTATTCCATAATTCGAATGAGAATGAATGAAGGATAGCCGCCTCATTCCACACCCACGGAAAGATGTGGATTGACCATTCTAAGCAGGAACCGTCAACTCACTTCTTTCCGTGGGTGTCGTATGAAGCGACTAAGGGATTAAAGGTTTCTTGTGCAGTATTTATGTGGGCAAAAGGCTAGCCACCTCTCACAATTTAAACTCGATAAGTCATTTCATCCTGAAACTTAAATTGCTAAAATTGAGCATTGCTACAACTACATTCTTAAACAGAAAGTTGGTAATTGTTGCAATGTTTCTGACCACCCCGAAAGGGATCACGGTCATGAGTTTATTTATGTAAGGATTTCTTTGTTTCTACCTCTTACGCTTTTGCTTTGCTAATTACCTGTAAATTTAGGATTAAAACCATAATTATATCGTACTTCATTGTCCTAACAAAGGACTCTGATTTATTATTCTTACTATTATATTAACAGGTGTATATAACGATCTCCTATATAATTAAAAAACAATAGCAATCACAAAGCAACAAAGATCCTGAATATTCATATTCCAGAGCCATTACTATACGCAATGAAGCTAGAAGTGGCGCGGGAGTCGGCCCGCCCTCAACGTTGATTGGTCGGCCATTTTTGAATTGGCCAATCACAGGCGGGCGGGAAATGCCCAGTATAATTTTGGCATAATTAGTCACGCTTGAACTAATGAGGTGCGGGTAGAATAACGTTAACAATGTTAATTTTCCGTTCAGAAAAGCTTTTTCGTTTTTATTGACGAAGCTTAAGGTCTATTTTTAATCTTGTTGAATTATAAATACGATTGTGTTGAAAGGATATTGTTTTTGCTGTTGGTTTTGTGAGATAGAGCTTCCAATTAAAACATTTTGTCGGTGTTGAATTAAGTACTGTATACACGTCGACAGCTCAACCTACTCATAGTTAAACTCTATGTTCATGGACATAGAGTCCAAGTATAGGTAGGTTGATCTATCGCACTGTGTACAAACACTTTTCACTCACATTCACTTCATCATTATAATGTTAGGATCATTCGATTTATATCCAAACTATTAATAAAATATACAAATAACTGAATAGTTTTCATTTAAATTTAAGTAATTTTACAATAAGAAGATGAAATAAGATAGATAAATATTATTTATTTGCACACCAAAATACACAAAAAACAACATCAATATACATGAACAAGAAGGGTACAAAAGGCGGCCTTATTACTAAAACCTGAAATACATGAAATATCGCAGAAAAAGAGAGAGAGAGAGAGAAAGAGAGATTCAAAGATTAATCTTTGAAAATAAAAACGTATGGTTAACAAAATGCATAAACTTAGTATGTTTGAAGATTTAACTTGACCAAAACTTAATGAAAATATGGATTCACGGTTAAAACTTACTTACCTACGTTATCTAAAATAAATTAGCTTCGCTTCTTGAATTTCCAAGACCTGTGAGAAATTAGTGCTGATTTGCTATATACCTCTATAAACTTAAAACTAACTGGTCTGCAACCACTTCAGTTCCGCACATTTTGCGTTAGACCAGCAAATCTTGATCAGGGATGGTAGTTATGAGATTTCGGATTTTGACGGATATCTAGTTCTCGATTTCTATCGAATGGTTTTGACGTTTGGCTATCATTTACCAACATGATGGAAGTATCCAATTTCTTTTAAGAACCTGTCTCTACCAGTCAGATTTTTAGTATTAATTAAAATAACGAAATCAATTGGGGCAGTCGAAGTCAATAAAAGAGAACCTTTTGTTTTATATTGTTTCAGTTACGGACGGATTTCAGATCGGATATTACACATGAATACAGGAGCTTCCCCGTATTGCGTATTGTAACCCCGATACGTCCGGCGTAGGGAATTCAATCCCGCAAACGCGGGATCCCACAAGTGCAGAATTCCGCATGATGTTTGCGGCACTAGGCATAGGGGTTCCTGGGATTTTCAGGTTTAAATAAAACTTACCAGTGAGTAAAAACGCATCAAAAGACGGACAGAAAAAAAGCGTGAAAGAACAACGTTTAAAAGTGTATAGAAAACCGGGAAAAAAAAGACATTCTGCTTACTATGACAGAGAATTCGAGGCGTGCGTGCCCTCGCGGATTACGTACCTTACAGTACGATTGCATACCTTATTTCCACACGTACCTTGGGCGATCAGAAAACCTCTTACACCGGTTGGCAAATCTTTTCACCGCAATAGCAAGACAAACTCACTTGAGAGCGAGAGAAGAATCGGATATTCTGTACTTAAGGGTCCGAACCGAAGCAGTCTTACATCCCTAATCTTGATTACACAGGCGAAGTTATGCTTCCCTAATGTTATCTTTAACTAAGATTTACTCGCGGGGAACACCGGATCCGGATTTAACTCTGTATATATTGACATTTTGTATGATTTATGAACAATAAACATGCACGGCATGCCGCCATATTGTTCCAAAATAACTCATTTCTCTTGCGTTCCGCGGTACGAGTTCGGTTTCCGGTGGAGACAGAATCGTTTGACCTGATAATTAGTTTCAACATTTTGAACACTGTGTGAAAATGAAATTGATACTTGAGTTTTAGTTTGAAGTGGTATACTTTTCGGGAAGAAACAGCGAAATTATACAGGGTTGAAATTAATATGCCGACGGTTTTTAAGGGGCTGATCGGACCATCAAATTGAACAACTTTTTCTATAGGACTAACATGGAAATCCATCAGAAAATTATTAAAAAAGACCCAATACAATATGGTTATTCTCACGGACACGAAAATAACATTCAAGAGAAGTTTAAACGGTCAATTTCAAATGCCTATGGTTTCATAGAAAAACTTGACTGACGGACGGACGAAGACAAAGTTATTCCATGTTCTCTTTCCTAATTTGATTAGAAAAACTACATTAAAAATGTTTCCTGCTTTCTTTAGAATTTACTTATTTGGTAATCTATTAGTCATTCAAACTGAACCCATATTAGACTACCGCAAGATTTCTCCATGTCTTGTTTAGGCAATGATAGTCTAGGAAAAATAAGGTTTGAGATTGCATTAAAGACACTTTAGTAAATTGTGTTTGAAATAATATTACTGTTAGTTTATAACACTTTTGTCGAGATTTCGTGGTTATATTGGCTCAGGAACCTGAGAAATACCTTAAAATCGATATAAATGTACAAAAAGCAAGCTTTTTTCGAAAGATATTTCTTCCAGCATACTAGCAAAATAGACAGTTAATTAAAACAAGGCAAATTTAATGTGTACAAACAAACAGTAAATAATTTGGTTTTGAGGTTATAATTTTTGAAAACTTACAAAATATTAAATATCTACTCAAATTTACGATATTAACCGGGGATTATTATTGTTATAAGTGAAACTTGTTGAACGAAGCCATCCTGTACAAAATCACCAGTTTTCTATTTTTTGTTCATACCTAAATTGAATGTTTAGTAAATTTCTTAATTATTCAATAATAAAAAAAACAAATCGGGGATTATTGAGAATTTATGTTTTTCAGGTATTTATCTACTATATTCCAAATTATCACCAAAAGTGCAATTAATGCAAGCTTCTCCATACAAAAATCCGTAGATTTCCCCGACTATGAGACATATTCCAGTAGATTGGTCATAGTTTCGGAATTTTCCTACCTTTTTCAATTAGCTATTATACTAGGTAACGTCCCTTTTAACATAATATGGTCCCTCGTAGACAGCTATTTATCACATATATAAATAATAAAATATCTAATTTCTAAATCCGACGTCAAAATGTCCGTAACACGATGACACGAATATTGTGACACGTCTAATTACACTACCGTTTTGGTTTAAGTTATAAGATGCAGCGATTGGTCCTTACCTTTTTTACCAATGCTTGTATTATCAGAGAGTCCGTGGAAGTGAACGCTGAACGCCTGAACATGATCTGGGAGGATATCTAAAGTATTAATATCGCAACTGATGGATAGCTGTTATCAGAGCCATATACCTAACAAACCGGACGAAATGTTGAATTAGGTACCCAATACATTGACTTAACTGAAACCCGTAGACTCGAGAATTCCGTGAAGAAAGTGACGTTGGAGATCACGTTAAGAGGAAGATAAATAATAGAAACATGTTTTTGATGTTTCTTTCAAATTATCTCTGAAATAGCCCTGTTTATTTTAAAAAATATTTATCTCATTCATAAACTAAATAAAATGTGAATTATAATAGTAAATATTCTGTTCTTTGATACCTTCATGACTTTCAAACACGCTGACATTATAACTGGAATATGAAACCTAAATGAGTCAAACAGGTACTATAATATTTACTCTACTAAAAACGCCAAGAGACACTAAAACGTTTAAAACACTTTCCGCTCTAAAACACAACGTTTTAGTGGCTTTAAAACGCTTTACGCTTCTCGCTCTCACCCCTACCATGCACCACATATACCCAGGATTAAATCTTTAATAGGTGACAGCCACTCTAATCAACTTTCTCGAGCCATTGCCTACCTATGTGACGACGGGTTTAACACCGATTAAACTGTCACACCATTGTCACTCCATTCTTGAGTATTCAGTTTAGTAGTTATGCTAGTGATATCGGTTTTGATGGTTCCCAGTTTTTAATTAAAGTTTAAAATGGTCTTGTTTATGGTTTTAATGTTATTAATCTCGTTGAGTTTTCCTGAATTTCCGGAATTAATTAATTAAGTCGAGACTGTTTTTTGAGGACATTTATCAGGTGCGCAATATACATAGTTTTAAGTAGATAAGTGTGTACGCTAAACACAAATTCAGACTGCATTTTGGTTTAGCGAGTAAGGACGAGACTCACTTTATACAGGGTGTAAAATTTAATACGTTACATAACGAATAAAAGCCAACATCGAAACGGCGAAAAAAAAATCTGCTCTTGTGTAAAATAAAATCGGCTGTTTCATACATTTTATGAAACGGCTGTTTTTATTTTTGCGATTTCAATGTTGGTCCCATTGTAAAAGTTGTTCAGTTGTTCTAATCAAAAGCACCCCCATGTAACGCAATTAAGTTCATGCCCTTATAGAATAATTGATTTTCTTTTTGCGATTTCAATTTTGGCCCCATTGTGAAAGTTGTTCAGTTTGGTAGTCTGTTTGGTAGTCTGTAGAATCTCCCAATCCATGTAAGTTTACACCATGTATAATATCAAAAAGGATAAAGGATCAAGTGGATATTAATTCAACTGTAATATTATTTAGATAATAGAATCTACAAATTTATCATCAATATCTAAAACCACAATTTTACCCTATTTTACCAAAGGATAATTTAGGAGCTATCTTGGGACATAAAGGGCAAGCCTAACCAGTGGGCACTTAGGCCTGTAATAAAGTTCCCGGGGTAATGAAGCCTGATTGACAGCCAGGGTCATTTGCTTAGAGAAGGACTTAATACTGCGGTATTTAGAATGAAGAATTTAAACTATTTGTTGGCCCAGTTTGGGATGGAGCCACAGACTACAAGGTACGTATGCAGATGCATCACTTCCTTAGAAAACGATAAATCTCCACGCTTTATTTACCTTACTGCCAGACGGTACGCGCAAAAATGTATCTATTGAAGCTTGAGCACAGATCATTTAATAGTTACTACCGAAAGCTTGACTGAGCGTTGTTATTACTTCGTATAGCGCGCGTTGTATGCGACGTTGCCGTCTGGCACGAGTGGCAGAAATCAAGCAAGTGCATCGCTACAATGCGCCAAAGTGTAGGCGCTTATCTCTGTACCTAAGGCTGACTGACGGAGGCCTGATGGAGCTAATAAATCAATAGTACCTCGTACCGCTCGAAACAGATCACAATTATTGCGCATACGATGCTGCGTATCCAGATTTTTATCCAATTAGATGAAGGATTCATTTAGAATACTATCAAAGTTTGAAGGAGAGATTGAATTAGTACAAAGCGCCAATAAGAAAAGGACATGTAGTCTCCGTAGTGCAGTTATTAGTTCGGTAGGTACCGAACTTTTGCTACTTTATGGTCCCAGTAGTTTGGAGCCGATAGGTCCACGGTCCCGAGCATTAGTCACCACACATTCGTAGAAGATAAAGGGAAATAAAAGGATGGATTGTTTTCGAATCCTTACAACGGTGAACTTCCAGTTATAATGACATTGTAAATAGCATCTGAAGGGTTTGGACATGATAAGCGAAGTGCTGTGAAGGATGACATAATGTGAAACAAGCTCATTCTATACCTGTAGGCCTACCATGAGTTTTCACTGTACTTTACTACTGTAGTTACGTCACCAATTTCGTATGACAGAAATTAGTTCTCAACGTAACCTCTAGGAGCGCTGTACGACATTCAATACAAAATTGGTGACGTAACTAAAGTACTAGAGTACAGTGAAAACTCATGGTAGGCCTACTGGATGATAACATGTGTTAGAGCTACAGCTAACTCTGCTCAGATCACAAAATTTTACAGTGTAAAAGTAATCGATGCTTATCATTTAATTACTAGAGACGGGACTAAAGTCCATAGAGCCTTTGCCTTTGGCTGTATGTTTACTAATTAAAAGAGATTGGACTTTATTATTATTCAGGCAAAGGCACACTACTTTATTCCCATCACTGTGACTCCTATAAACCATGATGAACCGCGGCCCTCATTTTATTAGACAATGGCATCCAACGAGCTCGAGGGATTTTTTATCTATCTTGGAACCTCGCAACATATTTAATCAAAGAAGTTAAGAGTAGGAAAACAATATAATTATGCTGCTAAAGAAGAAAAAAACTCTAAAAATAAAAAAACTTACTTCCAAACAAGGATAGCACCGATGAGGATGCCGACCAGCAGAACGATGGAGCAGAGCCCGATGACTGCAGACGTCTGTAGCGATGGGCTGTTGTGGTTGTACGCGTCTATCTTCTGCAAATAGAAATAAGGTATAGTTTAGCTTAACAATCAATTTATAGTTCTATATTAAGTAAGGGTAAATACACAAAGAGAAAACCCATTTTATTGCAGACTTTCAATAGATAGCTATAAATCGCAATTAAAAGAACATTACAAAAGGCTAAATTACACTTATCAATTGGTCAATTATTAATTAGTATTTCTTGAAATCAAGGTAAGACAAACACCCATGGCAAAGATGATAATGACTGAATAAAAACTATAACGAGCAGTCTGTATGATTAAAGACAGGATATTGCGCGGTGGTGAATTGCATACGGTCGCAATCCTCAACAAGAATTAAACGGCATAGAATATGTTTTGGACGGGAATTTTCGGTTTAAGTTATTAACACTGTATTGGTCTTTATAGGTACGAGAAAAAGAAACACTCAACGCAACTTCAAATGAACGAGTAATCCAATGCTAAAAATTCTCAGACTGTCTTTATTTTGCTATTTATTACACAAGAGTTCTCGTAAAATATTAATCTAAGTAAGTGTAACAATAGAAACTGGAGTGATCCAATCGGAATACTTGGAAAGATTCCAGAAGTTTTCCAAAGAACGTATACAATCGCTAATTTGTCTTGTAAGTAAAAAGAATTGGGAGTTGCCAAATCTGATAGCTTGTTTGTACGATTTTAATTTGTCTGAACATTTCTTTGAAGTCATTAGTTTAGTTAAGTTTAAACAATATCATTGTCTTCTTAGTGAACTAATATGTATATAAAAATATAACCTAGGATTTGATTGAACTCAAATACATGATTATATCTTAATCAGAAAAGGTCAGGGTCGTTTTACCTAAATAGTCAAACACCAAAATATCTATTACATTTTACCAAAAACCCTAATTCTTCAACATTGTGGCCCAGTGGGAAATTATTATGATGGAAACGTTACTATTAAACTTTAATTTCCTACTTACAGAAAATAATTAAAAATCTGCATGGCTCAATAGATTCTTAACATCAAATTAAAATAAATATCCAAGACCATTTTTGTAGTAAGTAGAGTTTTTCTTCAGTTGGTCGTATATGACCGTTTAATTCTATAGGATTGGATTAGTTAGTTAAAATATAGGTACAAAACTTTTCGAAATATTTTCCAACATATTTTCGTAAAACAACAGAATTTAATTTTCCATTTTTGCTTTGTTCCCCTAATGTCTCTTTCATTACTTCGTAACTTAACACACGCGCCATATTGCGATAATTGCTCTAAGTTTAGGGGCGCAAGGTGTATATTTGAGGGTCCGGACGTGTTTATACATTAATATACAATACAATATTAATAATTTAAGCCACACCAACTGATATACGGCTGAGAAAAAAAGGTCATTTTGACACAATGGTATTTTTTCTTCCCCTCGCTTCGACCTCTCTAAGTGGCTGCATTATTTTTATTTTTTTCCCTTTGTGGGTAGAAAGGTGGGTGAAAGAAGCACGTACTGCTAAGGTAGGGACTAATATTATTGTGTCGATGTAGTTTCGTATTTTCGTGTTGATACGATTTCGGTTGCTTTCAACCTAAGTAGGTCATAGTGCTGTTTTATTGGATGACATGAAATAATAAAAGAGAATGAGGTGATACAAGGATAAAAATATATGTGATTTAGAAAATAATGGATTTTAGAAATACGTTCTAGCTTGAGTTTATCACTGAAAGCCACGTTCTAAATAAAATGTATTTTATCGAAATGTCTAGATCAACTCAGAGACAACAATTTATTGTTGTAACTTACACTATCCATTTGACCCACCTAAAGATTTTTCTACACATAAACAGAAAGGTAAAAACCAGGTTAGGTTTAAATTTGCTATAGCACCCTGTGAATCAGCTATATTTGTATGTTGAACCAATTTTGTTATTGGACAATACAGTGCTAGAAAAACGGGTATAGATAAAAATTTCTTAGTTAGAAACTAGTGCCGCAATAACTGTCGCACAATCTATGGTCTCATAAAAATGTTGAAAATAAAGCTTTCAATTCCTTCAAATAAAGCGGGAGTAAGTAAGGCAACACAGTTCTATCATGGACCAATAATATGCTAAATAAGTTTACCTATAGAAGAATTCAAGCTAAAGAAGCTACGCAATACCCTTTAAGTCTGATTGACTAGAAGCAGGTAATGTGTTGTTGCCATCACTATTTTATACGTAATTCCATTCTGAAAATGGCACAGGCGTTTCTTTCTTTTTCATTTCATCACTCATTCTCTCCAAGAGTCCTGTGTCGGGACGAAATTGATGGCGTCCTCAAGAACTGGCCCATAAAAGTGCAGAACAAGGCGACTCCTTCTTAATATGCTGACACTTTTTTAAGGGGATGATCAGACCGTCAAACTTAACAACTTTCTCTATGGGACCAACATCGATATCGCGAAAAAAAGGAGGAAGTAGGATTGCAGTTTAGTATGAAAGAGCTGATTTTTTTTCGTGATTTCGTTGTTGGTCCAGAGAAAGTGGTTCAGTTTGATGGTCTGATCATACCCTTAAAAAGTGTCAGCATATTAAGAAGAATGGCAAAATGGCACAGGCACTCATTTCTTTCCCTTTCATTTCATCTCTCATTCTCTCCAAGAGTCCTGTGGCGGGACGAAATTGATGGCTTCCTTAAGAACTGGCCCATAATAGTGACGAACAAGGCGACTCTTAGAATGGTTGTCTTAGAGTTAATGTATATTGATGGAAAATATTATGTGGTATAAAAGTCATAGCATCAGCTTACCCCCCGGTTGCATCAACACAAACTTTATTAAAGGCGAGGCTACAAGAACGAAGCTCAAGGGAGTTTTCCGGTACCTATCGGTCATAATCGACAAGTTAGTAATATTCTACCAATGTCGGAAGTTCTGGTCCCGAGAGATGCTGCTGTGTTGATTTCAAAATAATTGACAGTGCAGCTGGCACAAATTGTATCACGTGCTGTAGATTCCCTATTCCCCATTCCCCACAGTATCATATCTTTATCTTTTGCTATCTATTCTATATAATAAATACGCCGCAATAACGCATATTTTCACAGAATACGGCGTATTTATTAACAAACTAGAGTTTACCCGCGACTTTGTCCACATAAATTATATACCAGATTTTAAGTCAGATCTTACGCTATCAAACAAAAAAAGTTTCATCCAAATTGGTTCAGTAGTTTTTGCGTGATGCTGTTACAAACAAACAAACAGACAGACAAAAAATTCTAAAAAAGGTTGATTTGGATTCCGGGGTACCTAAAAACCATATCGTAATCTTTTTCATGTAATTATCTTCAATGTACAGACACACTTCTCTTACAGTTTTATAATAGTTAAGATAGTAAAATGTCAAAAAGTAAAAAATTAAGTGGGGTCCTCATACAAGCAACTAGTTTTTACCAATGTTTTTTTCTTCTCGCTCTATCGTATAAACGGTAATACATACAAGCGTCAAACTTGGTGTGATTATAAAGCAAAACACTACAGTATAACAACAACAAAAATAAAACTGGCCAAGTGTGAGTCGGTATCGCGGTAGAGGTCGCGGAGAAATAATTTTTTTTTTTAAGTTAATACGTGGTGTGGTGGTGTGGTAAGGAACCCTCGGTGCGCGAGTAACCCGACTCGAACGTGACCGGTTTTTATTTTAAAGGCACAAACACGCCCTTGTGAATCGGAGTACGCTTAGTACCTTTTGAGCTCGGCTTCTTAGGAAATATTTCTAAACCTATTCGTAAAAACCGGCCAAGTGCGTGTCGGGCCACGGGCTGGGTATGATTCCGTAGTTGCCCATCACCTAACTTGTAAAGCCTATATAGCGGTGATAGTTTTCCTGTTAAATTCAAGAATAATTTTATAAAAGAAAAATATTTTTCAAGATTTTATTTTACCACTTTGTCGGCGTGATTAATATTTGTACCCATGTCTATTACAGCTTTCTAGTACTAAGCGTTTCTGCGCTAAGCCGCGGACAGACGGACAGACGGACGGACATGGCGAAACTATAAGGGTTCCTTGTTGACTACGGAACCCTAAAAACAAAATAATTTTTTGAAATCAAACAAATAATCTAGACACCTCATTGTAGAACTTACTCAAGTAATCAACATTATTCTCGACAATTCCTAATGGAAACCTATAGTGAATTATTCGCGTAGCAGTCAAACTTTCAGCTTAGTTACAATTTGTTGCCTGTGGTACCTACCTACTACTACAAATTAATTTAATTCTAACTCACAAACTTAAACAATGAAATTTTGTAACTAGGGAAATTACCGGTAATTGCGGAGGTAGGGTTGTGAACTTTTTGTTAATATTTAATAAGGCAACTTTTTAAACATACCTATGCTGACTCATTAACACCGCTGTAACTCCTGTAAACCTGGATTAACAAAACGGCGACTACTATTATAGACAAGAAGTCCAGGGAGCCCAGAGGATGACAGTTTTACAACTACCACTTCTATGTCTAAGAGAGATCCTTCCTCTTAGGTCTATACCTAAGCATAAATTTACGATTGTAGTTGGTCTCTTTTGTCTTATGACGTACCTTTAATAGTAGAAAGAGATGGAACTATAGATATTTGTTAATGCGGCTGTCCACTTTTTTTTGAGCTAGTGTGTATGAAAAGTGACCGTAAACGTAAGGCCATATGTCACTTGGTGCCTTTTGTCCATACTACTTGACACCACACACTCAAACCTAAACGTCATAAAAAGTGGACACTTTACAATTGGTATGGCTCACTCTAGTCTTAAAGAGAGATCCTTCCTCTTAGGTCTATACTTATAAAACAGTTCCGTGACTGACTGACAGATAACGCACAACCTAAACAGCTGAAGACAGAAACATTAAATTTGGAATTTAAATTCTATAGAGGACGAAAAATATATTTTTTTACATTCTAATTTGACGAGGACGTAGTCACGAGCAAATGCTAGTCTTCAATATGTAGGCATGACAGTTTGTCAGCCTTTATCCACCAACAGCAGCCTAATTTCGCTGTTGGTCCGTAGTGAAAGTTGTTCAGTTTGATGGTCTGATGCTGGTCGTAAAGTATGTAAAATCCTGTTTTTGAATTTATTAGTACCGAATATTTTTAATGGATTTGATTATTTAATTGATTCAGGCGTTTTTTTGCGAAAATCCATGGCTAATAGCGTTGACACGATTGTATCGAGACCTCCGCTTCTAAATACCTTGTAGACAAAGTTGTATTACGTAATGCAATACAACCTGCCCACCAAATAATGTCTACTCTACACGTGTTCGGCTCCATCAAGGAGCATCCTCAGGAGTTAGATTGACGAATATTCGAAACAGAGTTGTTACTCCGCCAAGCGTCAGACACCGAGTATATCATGGGTAGGATTTATTGCATAACGTAATACAACTTTGTCAACTAGGTATTTAGAAGCGGAGGTCTCGATAAAATCGTGTCATATACCTATTGGATTGGATTACTCACTCCATGATACTGAACAATATTTACTGTTTATTGATGGACCTCATTTTTTATACATTGACGCCACGCATCAAATTCGTAACAGAACCAAGTATCCAAGTGAAAATACAGTACAAAATAAAAACCACGCAACGGTACTATACCGTTTAATAACAATATCCAAACGAGTCTAAACGTTTGTACCATAAACGTAATATCCAGCATAAACTGACCTTTTATAACTAAAGCCCTTCCCACTAGCATAATTGATTAGATTTTATAATACAGGGACAGGGTAGGTCAAATAGTCTGGTCAAGAGTTCTACCATATTGCTTATCCGTAAGATCAGTAAGGGTGAATAATGTATTTGTGTAATAAAAACATTTATACACATAAAGCAATTAGAGTAGTGCAGAGAGAGAAATAGAATTATTATTTGTGTTAATTGGATAGATCTTATCGAATTAGGGCGTGTTGTTTTCAGATACATCATTTTAGGTGCACGCTAGGCTTTCTATTACGGTTGTTTTAATGTTTTAATTATTAACTGTTAACTTAAGAATATATTTTTCGATATTAAATTCTTAAAGTAGCACAAAGAGCCATGGAGCGTACCGTGCTGGGCATATCGCTTTTGGGCCGCGTACCCAACGTAGAAATCCGTCGAAGAACTAAGGTCGACGACGTTGGAGACCGGATTACAAAGTTGAAGTGGAGATGTGCAGGACATTTGGCTAGAAGGGAAGACGGTCGGTGGACCAAGGCATTATCGGAATGGTGGCCAAGAGAAGGAAGGAGATCTGTGGGTAGACCACCGATGCGATGGTCAGACGACATTGTAAGGGTTGCGGGTCGTACATGGATCAGATTGGCACAGGACCGTGAGGAGTGGCGCAATAAAAAGGAGGCCTATGCCCAGCAGTGGTTTGATTTGATTGATTTGATTGGACTCTTGCTTGTGCGTTAGCACTGCATTTCTGCCAGTGTCAAGTAGTTTATGGGAGTATCTATCCCAATCTCAGGGATTGTTTTTGATCAAGAACAAGAAGAGATTGAGGATTGCGGAGCCTCATGGAGGGCAAAAACGCGACGCGCAAAAACCACGAAAGACAATTGCTCGGGTCAGAACCTGCAACGTGACTCTAGCCTACGTCAACGTCCTTTCGACGGTTTTCAAAGCATCTGTATATTATGATTAATCAGTCAGTCACGGAACTGTTTTATAAGTATCTATAGATAAAAGTGGTACATGTAGGCTGACTTTAGGTCCATTTTGGATTTGAGGTGTAATCTCATACTTATAATTCCGTAAAATAGTCAACAAAAATAATGTTTTCCAATCTGCTTAATTCCAGAATAACAAAAGGCCGAAACAATGCTATTTTCGCGATATAAAATAATTAATATGCTGACACTTTTTTAAAGGGATGATCAGACCATTAAACTGAACAACTTTCTCTATGGGACCAACATCGAAATCGCGAAAAAAAAAAACAGCTGTCCCATACATTTGGCTCGAGTAGGTTTGCAGTTTTGTTTAGAACAGCTGATTTTTTGTCCGCGATTTCAATGTTTGTGCCATAGAGAAATTTTTTCAGTTTGACGGTCTGATCATCCCCTTAAAAAAGTGTCCGTATATTAAGAAGGACCCTGTATAGTGAAATACTTGTGTCTGTGTAAATAATAAATAAATTTTTGTGCAAGGCCTTAAACGGTGATGCTGTCACTGTCATCAGGTATGCGTAGTGTGAGAGACAGAGGATTGGTTTTTGGTGTAATTTCCCTTGTACTTCTTTTACAAACATCACTTAACGAATTTTGCAGAGATAAGTGTGACTTAGTCAAATCGCCTATAGATTAATGATCAATTCTGGTGGCACAATAAATAATAGAGATAAACTCCAGCGAACCTAAACGGCCGACGCCTTAAAAACCAGCGATAAACATCTAAGCGCACGGTACAACCGCATTAAGCCTGAAAAAGGTACGTCAATTTGTCAAAACCTGGCACTATCGGTAAAGAAATCCGTCATCGGTCACCGAGCGATATATATTGTCCCGTATCTCACCGATCTTTTTAAACAATATCGGAAATCTTCGAAACTACAATATTCAAAACCGGAGAGGTCCCCTTTTATCGAACTGTCCATCTCGAGACGGTAGCCGATTTGTCAAAGGCCCTTCTTTAATTAATAAAAAGTCTCTCTCCGGTAAAAAAATGAATTCAAACCATTAATTAATTTGGGTCGGTTGTCGGTATGAACTTTTTGGTAAATTATGATCATCGTTGCCCCTTTAAAAGTTTGCTGGGGAAGCAGGAAGGGAATTTTTTTTTTGTTAATTTATCTCGAAATTTTTAACGGAACCGGAATTGAAATAAAATAAATGAATAACTCTTTAGTTCAATATATGCTCTGATGTTCTCAAATCGGTCTTATATTGGCAGTCTGAAAAAGCCTTAAGAAACTAAGGCTAGTCATTTGTTAAAAGCTCAAAGTTAGCATTTCCTGTTCTGATAAAAGGGACATAACGTGTAACTCAAAATATACAAAAATAATACTCCTTCTTAATATGCTGTCACTTTTTAAGAGGATGATCAGACCATCAAACTGAACAACTTTCTCTATGGAACTAACAATTAAATTGCGAAAAAAATTAGTTGTCCCATATATTTGGCTTAAGTAGGTTTGCCGTTTTGTATTGAATAGGTGATTTTTTTCGCTATTTCGATGATGGTGCCATAGAGAAAGTTGTTCAGTTTGATGGTCTGATCATCCTCTTAAAAAGTGACAGCGTATTAAGAAAGACCCTATATAAGGAAAGCCAGAGTGACATCAGAAAAATACCAAGTGAAGGGTAATTAAATTATGCAAATTATGATAAAAACCACACACTGAGTTTCTCGAACACAAACAAATTAACTTTTCAAATCACTGACAAAAAACAACGAGTGAAGGGTTAAAAACTTTTGTTTTAAACTTTAGAAACAGTCTCAAATACTTCTCAACACATCCTAATCTACATACAGGGACGTGATACAAGGGTCGAGACAAAAAAGGACAACACAACTTGTCCTGAATATGCGCATAATTTTATCAAACCTGCTGACTCATCCTTAACAATTAGATGAACAAACATTGTAATACAAAGTTATTGTCTATTGAACCGAAATAGTTGACAACTACAAAAGGTCCACTTAATACGAATGCATTGTACAGGGTCCTTCTTAATATGCTGACAGTTTTTTAAGGGGATGACCAGACCATCAAACTGAATAACTTTCTCTATGGGACCAACATCGAAATAGCGAAAACAAAATTAGCTGTCGCAAACAAAACTGCAAATATAATAGCAACCATAGTCAGCATAAATTAAGTTGGACCCTGTTTAACCTTATGTGTATGTATGTATGTGTAAAAAGTAATTTTTTGTGCTCCATATCTCTACATAAGAACCATATTTTTAAATTATACTAAACTATTTCACATGTGATAGGAGGAAAACGAAAAACTAATGTATTAAATAAAATGCCCTATCACGTTGGAATTGAAAAGTTACAGCAAAGAGAATGATTTTTTTTTATAGTTTTTGTTTTTATTATGATTTTTTTTCAATTTTCCTGAGGTAGTGAAAGGTTTATTTCAGAATAACATAAATGACTGAGGTATACATAAGTACACCCAGTCTTATCAAAAATGAATTGCATTACAATTTGATTACATTCGAGTAAAATAAAATTATTGGACGGATGGACTTTGTGCTATTCCGCTATCGAGGGACAGACTGAATTAGTAACGTAATGACTTACCTTGGGCCTAGGTAAATATTAATCGCGGCAACTCCCCTCTTGGGTAACATTTTGTAGTATATTTAGACGTGGTTGTAATTAAATTGGTGTTTGTCATTACATTTACCTGTTACCCAATCTTTCTTATTTGTAGAGAGATAATTGTATACTCTGTATTGTTTAGTTTGTGTATGGATGGATGGAGGATGGAAATTCACCAAACGCGATTCACAAGCCCGAAATCTCCTAATCAATTTATTGCTGAAGCGCTTATGCGTGCTCATTTGATATAAAACGTGTTAATGAATAAGCGCAAAACCTCATACACCCCAACTGATTTCTAACAAAATAATTTGATTGAAACAATAATTTCATTATTTTGGTAGTTAAAATTTAAAGTTATACGCATTTTAAGTTTCCAGGATAAAATGATTTGTTATCATTTCAGCAATGAATGAAAGCAATAGCGTGCTCGTGGATACATTTTAAGAATCTTGTTTTGGTAGTAAGTAGTGTGAGTGTGCCTATGTGGTGGGTTGAGATCGAGTTCAGTAAATTTTAAATTTTACCAACAAATTATTTAATATTTTGAAGAAAAAAAACCTATGTTGAAAACAGGATAATTCGATTCTGCTCTCGATTCTAAACAAACTACTTTCTTGTTTTGCGTTAATTCATTAACACGTTGTATATATTTTTTTTAATTTATTTAATAATAAGTTTGGAAATACAACTGTAACATTAACTATAAACAGGGTCCTTCTTATTATGCTGACACTTTTTTAAGAATCAGACCATCGAACTTATCAACTTTCTCTATTGGACCAACATTGAAATCAAGAAAAAAAAATTAGCTGTCTCTTACATTTGGCTCGAGTAGATTTTCAGTTTTGTATGGAACAGCTGATTTATTTTCATGTTTCACCGTTTGTGTGGCAGTCTGTACTCCAGGTATAGACAATACCTATTTCCAACTTCCTACCCTACTGACCAGAATGAAGACGTTTCCCGTCAAAAACTCGTAACTATTCTTCTCTTAAAAAATAATTTTCTGTTCGTATCTTAAAAAATATGGATGGTTTCACAAAGTTAAATATTTTTGCATGATGACCGTCCCGAGCTTTGCCCTTCTGCGTAATATGTTTTTTAAAACGTTCAAGATATTGCTCAAACAATCGTTTATCTATAAGACCACCCATTTCTTCTGCGAAGGCATGCCGAATCGCTGAGTAGTTGCAACACCTACTGACAATTTCATGCTAAGATATATCTTAATAGCACTCGTATGCCAAAGTCATAAATTTTAAAATCGCTTGATTATTGAGACTTCGTTATACTGGACGAATTTGTTTTTCCTTTTAAAAGGTGTCGGCTTTATTGGACCCAATTAACTCTTTTGATGACTTAATCTACAGATGACCGCAAGAATCCAAGCGCGGTAGGTTATCGAAAAAATGATGTTGTTCCAATAAAAATAAAGATTTTATTGCAAATCGAGGGTTTATCCTTGAGGTTTGTTAACTTTTTGTATTTTTATGACGGATAACGATCGGCTGGGCTTGTAAAGAATATATTGATGATGTCGAATTTTATAATGCAAAAAAACTATATTGGCTTTTGTTTTGTTTCAAGAATAACATTATACGAGATTTAGTTTGGCCTCCCGTGAAATCTAAACATCGTTATTAAGTGAATTCGATAGATTTTTTTTAATTTAAGTTATCTATTATTATACCAAACCCCGTCCAGGCCTAGTCGTATCAATGAGTTTTACGGAACTTATGAACAATTTACACCACTGGCTTTTCGGTGAAGGAAAACATTGTGAGGAAACTTGCATGCTTAAATTTCGTGGTACGTATTGTACCCACTGTCCATTATAAGTGGCGATGGGCTCACTTCCCATCACACTACAGGCTAGTGTTTCAGTACTCTAGTGATACGTGGATGTTATATGCTCTAGTGACACAGTTTTTTTTTCGCGGGTTCGATGTTTATCCCATAGAGAACGTTGTTCAGTTTGATGGTCTGATCATCCCCTTAAAAAATTGTCAGCATATTAAGAAGGAACCTGTGTTAGAATATGCTATGTTACGCTGAACAAAATTCGTAGCATAAACGGTAATGAAATCGCCAACATACCAAACATTATGACCATACTATAAGGAGCCATCCACTTTCAAGGTCATTAAACTTTGCAAGAGCCACAGTTTTTAATCCACACTTTTAAGGTAAACAAAATGATGATGAATGTTCTCGTAACGGCTAATCTAACAACAGTTGATCAAACATTACATCCGAGTGTTCTTTAGCAACAGAAGTAAACTCAGAGAGCAAAGAGAAAGCTTGTGTAATATTCACTACAATGACCAGGGCCGGTGAAGGGCAAAGCTGTGGGCCATAGATTTTAAGGGATTCAACTATTAACACTATTTAATATTCACGGGAACTCTACGAATTTGTTGTACTGCAAATGTCTTTTTTTTTCAATACAAACTGTTATAGTAAAATTTAAACAAAGGTGTTCTAAATAACTGCAGGTTCTAATTTCTAGTTTTTCTTTATTTAAAGATTTCGTCCAAAGGGTTTTTTTGGCTTTGCATTTTCATTGTAAATTTTTGTGTAACAACCAGAGCAAAGCACTACTTTTCTGATTAATTTATGTTTTCGTAAATGTGTTTTTTGTCTCATGTTCCAAACGAGAAACGTAAACGACAAAAAAAACAGTAAATAATGGTGACGAATTTGATTCGTACGATATGATCGAAAAATGCACACTCAAACTACAGCTCTGCATGGTGAGACGGAAAACAATTCAGGGTCCACAGAAACTAGAAAATTTAATGGGCCCTTTCCCTGAAGCCGTACCTGACTAAAACACTTACGAAACCCACGGAAACGGCTCAAGTCCCGGCAGATTCATAATTCGTTACAAACATAGCTTAGTGTGAACAAATATACGAAAGAGTTGTTTGCTGTGGGGATTCTTTTTATGATGCGGTTCTTTCTCGTCGTATTGTAGGCTGAGAAATATATAACATACCTACATAAATACGATTATAAACATTTTTGGGTTGGTCAGAAACTTTGCTGCAGCTACCAACTATCTGTTTAAGTAAGTATGTAGTTTTAGCAATCTTTGCCTTTGGCATATTAAAGTTAAGGGAATAGGGTAGTTGACTACATAAAATATATTTTTATTTTAACTGCTCAGAAAATAAACCGTTTGAAAATAACGCTTAACTCACATTTTTAGTAATGCTGTTGCTTGAATTACTATTTTTAATAACTGGATAAACTATAAAAAGTATCAAAACGATGACGTCACTATTCAATTTTTAGTACAATATTTCATACAAAGCACGCGTTTTGACGTTTGATAAAGAGTTGTTAATTTGACTTGTTGGAAACTCGCGGATTGTGTAGGGTGTAGTCAATTTTTAACTTAGAGAAGCGTTTTTAACAGTTATTGTAAAAGATATTGCCATTAGATATTAGATTATTGCCGTGTTGGTCCAGTGGCGAGTAACCCTTGCCTGCCGTGCAGGAGGCGATGGTTCGATCCCCGCCCATGCCGACTCGTACCAATGAGTTTTTCGGAATTTATGTACGATTTGTAACACCACTGGCTTTTCGGTGAAGGAAAACATCGTGAGGAAACCTGCATGCTTCAATTTCGAGGCATGTATTGTACCCACTGTCCATTTAAAGTGGCGACGGGCTCACTCCCCGTGAGCCCACTCACACTGGACAGAGATTCGGTACTACTAGTGAAACGTGGATGTTCTGAGTTTTCAGAATGTCTCTGACTACCCCCTCGGGGAATATAGTCGTGAGCATATGCTTATATGATTGTAAAAGATAATAATTATACTTAAATGTTACGTTATATCTATATTTATACTACTACGGAATAAATTACTACAAACGAGAAATTGTATTTTGTGAACTTATAATAGACCATACTGACGAAGTTCTTAATATATATATTATAGAAAGAGGTCTCAATATTGTATAAAGTCATTCAATATTAATTTCAATTTATTTAAATTGCACATCATAATGTTACGAAGGTGAGGTGAGGTCCTTCCTTATTGATAGCTAACAATGGAAAGTAAACTTCACACTAATTTAAAGCTAAAAATTCAATGTAAACTTTTAGACCGTAAAGTGTAAAGATTAGAAGATAAAACGCACTGTCGCTAACATGGGTTCATTAAGGCCCGCATATGTCAAATATTTACGAAGGCAGATAAGCGGGCAGTGTATATTCATTACCATTTAGAACAAAACATAAAACCGTTTCCGTTGATAAGATATTGTTGAGGATTCATCAAGTGTTTTTGAATATTTTGACGGAAGGTCATTGGAATGAAGAAATATTTTTAGTATGAGTGTACCTCTTCAACAAATTAGTCATATTGAATTCAGAGATGTTACCATTGTAAACACATGTATTATAAGCTGTTAAGATCTAGATAGGACTGCGCAGCATTTTTTGTGTTGAAAAACAATATTTGGCCAAAAGATGATGCGATGATGATAGTGTTTCATTCATAGTAACTTCGTGATAGTGAGAAAATCATAGCGTTGGCATTCCAATCTAGGATTTTGGCTCAGACATCGAAATTTAACTTTTATAACGTTGCTTCAGTCCTTTCAGGCAACTGAACAGGGTCATTATCGATTCAACATAAATGTCAAAATAAAACATATTTCACTTACTGGTTCCGTATCGCAAGTCTCCAAATCAGGTATAGGGTCGTCCCCACAATTGTAGTACTCTGTTTGAAGGAACGGCGGTCTCGGAGGTGGAGGCAGTAGAAACTCAGGCGGAGGCCCAAGACAGTCGCACTCAGTCAAGTCCGTGGGCTCTATCTCCCACATCTCGTAATTATCTAACTTAACACTATTCACAACCTCTTCACTGATATCACTATCACTAATATCACGTTTGTCGCGTTCCACTTCATTTGAAGTTCTTAGTTTGATTAAATCTGCTATGTAAAGTTCATCGTCAATGTCACTCCATACGTTCTGTCTGACTCTTTCATCTTCTTCATCGTTTAGACTATCTGTAGTATCTATTTCTGTCGCTATAAGACTTTCTTTATCTCGATTAAGGTGCTCGCCACTTGCAAAGTCATTGGTTTCTTCTTTTGTGATAGTTTGAACATCTTGGCTATTTCTTCTATATCCAATTGCTGAGTTTACATCATTTTCTTCTGAATTCTTCCGGAAGAAGCTGAAGTTGTACCAAACATTTTGTGCGGTCCAAAAAGCGTACGGTGACGCTTTATTTGGACTCACGTTGTATCTTTCGGCCATACGCAGTTTTCTTCTATTTTACCTGTAACAAGAAAAAGGATCTCTGATTAGAAATTTGCTTCAATATTTTTCAATGTGTTTTGGAGTTCCTCAACGACTACACTGATCCATCTTTGACTGAAAACTACTTTAAAGTTTGAGCAAATTAATTGCTGTTCTCTATTACAAGCATAGCAACAATATCGTACTTATCACTTCAATGTAAAGAAATCAACACAACCATTGCAATGCAAACCAATTTCGTGTCTGCTGTAACACGAATCGAATGTACACTAGGATCAATCTACTTATTATTTAATAGAAAAGCTAACACCTCATTTTGTGTAACAAAGAGACCGCAATTAGACATCCACCACGTCCGTAGAGTGTAGAGTGTTGCCTACATTAAATGTTTAAGATCATTCTAAATTAAACTTTATTGCAAAGGAGTAAGCTGCTTTAGATGTGTACTTAATTGATGATTGGACTATACTACAATGGGTGCGGAATCCGTATCGATATCATCGTTTCGTTCGCTGGGTATTTTAATTTATTTTTTATCGCTCCAAATTGGATGGACGGGTTTCTAGACATGCGTTGCGGTATTTCTCCTATCACGATGGACTTTTAGTTTTGGAAAGTTTAAAGTTCAGTGTTCTACGTCGATCAAACTAGACTTGTTGCCTCCTTTGACATTTGGATATCAAGAGTAACAACCATGTTCGTTTTCCTTCGTCATTAGATTCAAAGTGTGGAAATCAGACAGAAGAATATGTGTTTGTGTCTGGCTAGTTGGCTCGGTGGCGAAATTGGATAACGCATTTCCTCGGTTTGGATGAGTGCGGGTTCAAGTCCCGCCCGAGACTGAATTTTTCAATCTTTAATTTGAGCAGGATATGGTGACAGCAAAGTCATCATTCTTTTCATTGACAATTATTGCCCGCATGGCATCATCACAAATTATAAATATGTACCTCAAGAGGGTACAGGGCTCCATCATCATGAATACAGGACTTTTCTTACGGGTTATAAGGCAACTGCCTCCGTGGTCTAATAGTTAAGAGCATTGGGCTCTTGACACGGAGGTCGTGGGTTCGATTCCTACGGGGGACACCTAGTGATATGCCACTTTGTGCATTTTTCCCCAGCTGTTTAGGACATTGCAGGCTAAAGCACCTGAATGTCTGAAAAGAAAGATGATATAAACCACGTCAAAGGCCGTAAGGCGGTCTGAAAAAAGTCTGACACCAGAGCTTGCTGCCCACACGTTAAGAAGAAGAAGAAGGGGACGATCAGACCATCAAACTCAGCTCAGCTGGTTTTTTCTCGCTTTTTATATTTAGTCCAATAGAGAAAGTTGATCAGTTTGAATATCAGATCTTCTCTTTTATAAAACCGTCAGCATATTAGGATCCTGTGAACAAAGTCCTAAATCGAATTTATTGATTCTACATGTATGCCATGTTAGCTTAATCAAATAAAAGATTGAGAAAAAAAAAATGTCGTCGTGGATTGCGGGGCGCCGACAGCTCTGTTGGAGTGGAGCATGCCCCGGATAGGCAGGTCGTGGGTTCGAATCCCGCTCGCCACCCGACTTTTTCAATCTTTAATTTGGTTAAAGTCCAAAATCACCTCACCAAAAAAGTAATAATTCATCCACGAATATCTGTCTTGAATTCTAACCCTGGGTTGATCTTCCTTCTTCACTCTTGATTGAGATGTGGTTGAGTCCAATTATACATGCGCATGGCATAGGGTAGGGTCAATGGGTCAAGCCAGGCGTTAGATAGCTTTCGATCGCGAATGCCGTATTAAGAGGCTTTGGAAATACGATTTGGAAAGGAGTTTATTTACTGTCGTTTTATATACTCGTGTAAACGTTTTTATGAGGAACATACTTGTTAAGTAAGGATGTAAAGTTAAATACGTTACACACGTCTTCAGACCATCAAACTTAACAACTTTTAGTATAGAAACTTGGAAATCGCGAAACAAAACTTCTGTTCCATAGAAAATGTCAATAAGTCGACCATTTATGGAACAATTGCAATTTTTTCGCGATTGACGTTGACGCATGGTGAAAGCTGTGCAGTTTGACTATCTTAAACACCCCCTAAGGTATAACTTCTAACCCTGTATAACAGTATAGTAAACAGTTTTATGGGAAACATACGTGTATGTTATGTACATACAAATATTTAAACTTGTTGATGAGATAATTATTCTAAGTGGGTTAAAGTGTAAACATTGTAAATGATATTTTTAGTAACAAAATCCATTACTGATGCAAGACACTTTATAGATTTAATCTATAATGTCGATTTAAGCAAGTGTTTTATAAAAACCTACTCTATAGTCAAAAGATTTCCATAAAAGTTGTTTATGGAAATCTTTATATTATAGTAATATACAGGGTCCTTCTTAATATGTTGAAACTTTTTTAACGGGATGATCAGACCGTCAAACTGAACAACTTTCTCTTTGGCACCAACATCAAAACCGCGAAAAAAAATCAGCTCTTCCATGCAAAACTGGAAACCTACTTGAGCCAGATGTATGGGACAGCAGATTTTTTTTCGCGATTTCGAAGTTGGGCCGATAGAGAAAGTGTTCAGTTTGACGGTCTGAACATCCGCTTAAAAAAGTGTCAGCATATTAAGTTGGACCCTGTATAGTAATAAATTTAAAGGCGTTGTGTAGACCATCAAACTGAATAACTATCGCTATGGAGCCAACATCGAGTAAAATAAAAAAATCTGCTGTTTCATACAAAACGCCAGTAAACCTAATCGACTCAAATATATAGGACAACAGATTATAATTTTTTTTTCGACTCTGTCTCAGTATCAAAAGTTGTTCAGTTTGATGGTCTAAAATACCCCTTTAAATCCTTATGATATTATGTTCTCAAACAATTCTGTTCTAGTACTCTAAGAAAACCTATTTTTGGCTTATGTTAAAGTTAGTTAATTTTAAGGAACATGTTTCAACAAAAGTGTTTGGTTTTCTCAACAACAAAAAAAAAATTGGTTAAAATTGTGTTTTCTTACCTTGTAGGTATATGTGTGAAAACGATATCCTAATCACAAAATAAAAGGTTTGTGCTCCATGAAAATACATATTTATTTGAGAATAGTATCAAGAATTACAGTTAACCTGCACCACATTAGTAATCACTCTTCATACCATTATGTATTAGAATTACAAACACGACACTTATCTAATTAACTGCTATGTACCTGCCAATAGCACTAGAGGTCGCCACTCGTTAACATTTTGGCGTACCTCTCGATAGCTGTCACGAAAGAGCCGACATCGGCACAATGTGGAGAGCCCTTCAGGCTCTTAACGAACCTATTCTGTTGGTTTTCTCACGTGAATTATTGCTAACATCGTATTAGGGATGTTAACGTAACGTAACCGAATCTACCAGATAACCGAATCCGAAAAATTAAGGGACAAACTAAGGTTTTGATTTTCAAAAAGTGCTCCAGTTGAAGACATATGGGGCTGAAACGTTCGTAAGTTGATCACATTTTTTAATGTTCATTAAATTGAAATAAATTATCCGTAACCGAAATAAAAGAAAATCCTAAAACATAAAAATCCGAAACCAACATTAAAATATCCATATTTAAATCCGTATTCTCGTATTCGTGACATCCATACTTCGGAGTCATGACACTCTTGAAATTGCGTGTGAGAGAGTAATGATATGGTGTCAACGTGGCTTTGCGTGAATGAGTGTGCTTACTGTCAGTCTTGTATTCTTGTTATTGTGGCTTCATTTGGTAGGTGAAAATTCTTGATCATTGTTTGCTGCGCGTAATAGAAATTAAGCAGAAAGCAGAAATTACTCTGTTCACTTCAAAAGTAAAAGCTTTTCATACGAATTCAAAACCCTGAAAGAGTTTGTAAGGTAAAGTTCAAAATATTTGCTTTTTATACAAGGTGTTACAAAGAGGAATAAAAACGGATGTTTCATACTATACTAGGTACAAATCTACTCGAGCTAAATGTATGGGACAGCTGATTTTTTTCGGGCACTTGACTCTAACAAATAATTTCACTTTAAAGCTTAATATTTCGCTAACGGATCCCTAAATCGAAAAATATTTTAAAAGACCTATTCAACGATACCATGGAAAAGAAAAAAAAATTCATCCCCACTTTTCGTATAGGGGAGGTGCCTAAAACAAAATATTTTTCAAGATTTTATTTTACCATTTTGTCGGCGTGATAAATATATAATTATATATATGTCAAATTACAGCTCTGTAGTACTAAGCGTTTCTGATCTAAGCCGCGGACAGACGGACGGACATGGCGAAACTATAAGGGTTCCTTGTTGACTACGGAACCCTAAAAATTACTACGCACCTGTTTTACAAATGTACATAATAATTGTTATTTGTGCATAAAGCTCTATCTTTACAAACTATTATTTTCAAATTACTTAGTTCCACAAGAGAAGGTATGATTCAGCCTATCTACATCATAAAGGCGCGTACATAATTCCATGATAACGGTCATCCTCTTAGCGTAGAATCATAATACAAGCCAAGAGGGTCGCAGGTCGCGGCTTCAATTCAAATGAAGATTTTATGTCGATAGCTTAGGCATTTTGCCCATTTAGTTGTTGCTAGCTGTTTAGATTTGAAATTGAAATAACTATGCAGGGTTCATAGTTTGTTACTCTAATATTTCTATCATCATCATAATCATCATCATCAGCCTATACAACGTGTTAATGAATAAGTGCAAAACCTCATACACCCCAATTGATTTCTAACAAAATAATTAGATTGAAACAAAAATTTCATTATTTTGATGGTTAAAATTTAAAGTTATTCGCACTTTAAGTTTTGAGGCAAAAATGATTTGTTATCATTTCACCAATGATTGAAAGTGCTAACGTGTTCATGTATACATTTTAAGAATCTTTTTTTGGTAGTAAGTAGGGTGAGAGTGCCCGAGCGGTGGGTTGAGATTGAGTTTAGTAAATTTTAAATTTTACAAACAAATTATTTAATATTTTGAAAAAAATTACCTATGTTGAAACCATGATAATTCGATTCTGCTCACGATTCTAAACAAACTACTTTCTAGTTTTGCGTTAATTCATTAACACGTTGTATAGGGTCCTTCTTAATATGCTGTCATTTAAAAAAAAAATCTGCCGATCTATACAAAACTGCAAACCTGCTCGAGTCAAATTAATGGAACATCTGATACTTTTTTTGCGTTGTCGATGTTGGTTCCATAGATAAAGTTGTTCTGTTTGACGGTGTGATCATCCCCTTAAAAAAGTGTCAGCATATTAAGAGGATATAATTCGAAGCGCGCTCCATACAAACGTACTATCGTGATATTTTCAATACTAACCAATTAAACTCTGAAGTAGGCACGTGCTTCATTTATTTCACAGAAACTAATTTACGACAATTTGTACAGAATAAACTTGCGAATCGCCTATTGAAAAACATTTAGCCAGACTCATTTTGAACAAAATATTCACAAAAATATAGCAAAAAATCCTTTTTTAACTCTACAAAGGATAAGATTGGATAGAAAGGTCTAAAAGCAAAAAAGGGTTAGGTAACAAAGCGATCGGAGATAACTCTACCAATAGCTTCGAGTAATTGAAAATATTATTTATTTACAATTGTGTTAAGGTTTAATATTCTTCGTATCTTTGTAATTAATCAGTACAAATAATAAAGCTTTATCAATAATTAGAATTACTTATTTGTGTGATAAAATACTCATTTTAGCACGTGCTTTAACAGAGTTTATGTTATGTTGGTTTTTTTATATTGTACGAAGTAAAACCATTGTTTCTAGATCGTCGTAGGATTGAACTGGTAGTCGCTCGGAAGCCAATGAATAGTCAAGATAATTTTCTATTAGGAATGTCTAAGGATTTAAAACGAAAATTAATCTCTCACTAGAATATCTGCGCATTTCAAAATCAAACGACAAATCGTTTTGGATTATATCGAGCCATTAACTACTGTTATGATCACGACCAGGAGTGCTATTTTTGAAAGAATGAGTATGCTTACGACTATATTCCCCGTCAGAGATATTCTGAAAACTCAGAACATCCACGTTTCACCAGTAGTACCGAAACTCTGTCTCTCTGTGAGCCTGTCGCCACTTTTATTACAAATCGTACATAAATTCCGAAAAACTCATTGGTACGAGTCGGTCTCGACGGAGATCGAACAATAGCCTCCTGTACGGCAGGCAAGGTTACTCGCCACTGGACAAACACGGCTTTTCTTCTTTTGAAAGTCACACGTTTAAATTCGTGTTCGAATGATGCATAATCTGATGGAATGATGCATTATTTGTACCATAATCAGTTTTGTTTCCTATTGTGAATTTTATTTTGTTTTGTTGTAAATAAAGTATATTTCATTCATTCATTCATAATCTCAATAGTAATTTTGAAATTTTGTACTGCTAATTTGAAAGTATGAGTTTCAAAATCGCACTCATGATTAACAAAAAATATCGAGAACTCAACTACGAAGGCGGCCTTTCGAAATACATTCAAATCACATATTTAATTTTACTTAGCTGAAGTACGATTTCATTAATTTCTTTTTAATGACACACTAAAAATATGTAGGTTTATACAGGGTGTAAAATTAAATGCGTTACAATATTAAAACGGGTGCTTCAGACCATCAAACTAAACCACTTTCAGTATAGCCAACATAACTTAAATATTCTTTTTTTTGCACACCAAAAACATACAGCAACAAAAACAGAATAAAAAAAACGTAAGGGTAAAAACGGTGGTCTTATCACTAAAAAATGATAATCAAGACAAAATTCAAATCGCGACGGAAAATCTGCTATTCCATTGAAAATTTCGATACCTACTCGACCAAAATGACAATATAGGTACTTCGTTTTTTTTTCCAATTTTATTATTGGTTTGATGAAGATTGAAGTTATTCAGTTTGATGGTCTGAAGCACCCCATAAAGTATGTAACGAATTCAAGTTTACACCCTGTATATGGATCACTATTCAAAGTATAATACTGAACATTATTGCGGTTTAAATAAGCAATATTATTTATATGACAGTTCATGATTATGTGAAAGTATGCGAGCGTGAGTCAGACAATAGTACATACAAAATATATCACACATAACATGCAAAAACTCTTATGCACCTTATGCCATTGTTAAAAGGTTTATTTTCGTATGTAAGGGGAGGTTTAGTCAATATTGGACCACCAACGATAGTGATTCATTCTTGAGGCTTCTTCATAGAATCTATTAGACATCTTTTCTTATCGTAGAGGAAAATTACAGTAGTAACTTGTGCTAATAAATATGTAGCTTTTGAATGTAAAAGCCGGAGTATTAAATATACAGGGTCCAACTTAATATGCTGACAGTTTTTTAAGAGGATGATCAGACCATCAAACTGAACAACTTTCTCTATGGGACCAAAGTCGAACTCGGAGAAAAAAATTAGCTGTCCCATATAATTGGGTCGAATAAGATTTCAGTTTACAAAGAACAGCAGATTTTTTTTCGCGATTTCGACATTGGTCCCATAGAGAAAGTTGTTCAGTTTGATGGTCTGATCATCCCCTTAAAAAAGTGTCAGCATATTAATAAGGACCCTATAGATTATGTAAGCCAACCGTTAACATAACTTTTAACTTCATATGGGTATTGAACTTTTGCTATAAAAAGAAAAAAGTGTTTTCTTTATAACGCACCAATCGTTTTATATGAACAATAGTAAGTTTGTATAGTTGTTTCACTATAATACTAATAGAGAATTAATAGATACAAGTGAGGTGTTTAGGAGTTAAATACAAAAAATCTAAAACCCTACGCATAATCCATCCTTTTTTTAACGAAAAATTTAGCAACGTGATAAGAATGCATATGTCGAAATTATGCGACCGAAATTACTCATCAAATGCTTTCTCATCTACCGGCGACGACACACCATTCTTTCGTACCTAAGAAAAGATTAAGCTAGAACACGTATGCCTAAAAGCATGCGATCGAAATTACGCGTCCAATTCTTTTTCATATGGCCGGGGCGAGTGCGACCATTCGGCGCAATTATTTTTCAAGTAACCGACAGAATTACGCCTCGTAATTTCGGTAGCTGTATCTACTAAGAGTGCCTCGGATTTCTAAAATATGTTTATAGGTATTGTAATCGTTGATAGGTCAGAACTGAGATTTAGAGTCCCTTATTCTTCCTTGTACCTTTGAGCTTCATTTGGCCTTTATATCTTTCTTCCTGCATTCATCTTGTATTATACATAGAAGGCAATTAACCATCCATTAAAAGTTTTTTAAAAGTAGTTGATCTGCCAGCGTAATATTTAACAATAAGCAGTCGAAATAATACTGCCAAGCTCATAAGCATAAGCATATGCTCACGACTATATTCCTCGAGGGGGTAGTCAGAGATATTCTAAAGTCTGAACATCCACGTTTCACTAGCTCCTAACCAAATTTATTATTAGTTACTTTCTGACACTCGATGACAAAGAGTTTGCAACGGTGTCCTGGACTATAAAGGCTTCAAATCTTTAGCTTTGTTTTAAAACTTCTAAGACAGATCTTATGTCCGACTTCAAAACTTCAGATTCTAAGATCAATACTACTTGATCCTTTCGACTAACATACGAGTTGCAATATTAGTTCACGACGTAAAGTGAATTGGCGGACATTGTTTGTCTTGCCGGGTAATAACATTAATCCATGGCGTGTTAGTGATCAGTTAATTACTTTCTCCTTTATGGTTATTTGTTTTGGAAATAGTAATTCGTACAACTCGTATGCGTGACGAAGAAATATTGTAGCTGAAAAAAAGGTAAGTTATAGCCTTGTAGAATCCCACTGCAGGGCAAAGGCCTCGTCTCACGAATAATGGTGAGAGGGAGATGGCCATTCTCCACCACGCGGGCCCGGTGCGTGTTGGTGGAGGCAAGTTAGTGGTCCATTTGCTGTCAGAGAATTTTCACGGAACTATCCGTGTCCAACTGCTTAACGTGCCTTCCAAAGCACGGAAATGCTCGAGATGAAATACCACTCCAAAGACTGACCGGACCTGGCGTTGCTTATCTTTAATGACCGTTTCCAATACCGAACCTCCACTACGCCAACGAGCGTTGTAATTGAAACCGTAAAAATTATTGTTGTCTTCCTCACACTTTAGAAGGCATTTAAGGAAGTACGTAGTAGGTAAGATAGCTTAGAAGCTAGGACACCCCTTAAATTTAAACTTTTTGTCGTTTTTATTATTTGTTAATAAATCCGCCGTAATAACGCATATTATGTGAAAATTTCAAGTGTCTTTGGATACGAAACCGTAAAAATTAGGTCTAATTGTCCTACCTTCCCACAAGCCCACTCCCAAAGGCCTATTACTTTAATAAGCAAAGCAAATATTACGATATAAGGCATTAGTTACAATAAAGCAAGAAATCTGTGTACACACGAACGAAACGTTTTAGCTTTTAAGAGGGTAAAGCCGTGTTTACATGTTTGTATTGGTGTTAGCGGGCGGGCACACTAATGGGTCCGGTGGCGGTTCGCCTTGTTCTCAGGTTAAGGGGATTATACATTGTTTATTGATCAGACTTTTACTGACTAATTTTGTCAAATAAATTCTTGAACTATCTAATTTTTTCGTTATCTAATCGAAGCTTGAAGTTTTCGCAAAACAGGGATGGTTGAAAGAGCAATGAGAAGGTTTTTTAAGATCTTAAACATGTGTTATATATCTTATTAATACAGATAGAAAACATAATAAAAAAAAATAAAAATACTTTGTTTTACCCGACTGCGCCAAAATAAGGGTAATTGTCTTATTTATAACCATTAAAGTTCATGCTACACATTACTAAATGCGTACTACATGTTGAAGTTGAAGTTGAAGTTTTTTTTTTTTTTTTTTTGCCGCTGGCAACACTGCCAAGCGGTTGTCAAAATAATCATCGTAGTAATTTTATTAGAAATAATTAGTAAAAATATATTAAAATACGTCTAATTTATATTATATTAGTAATAATCAAGATATAAAACCATTACGTAAACAAAACTCGTACGGTGAAAGTGTTAATACAAAGTTAACAACAACAAATACCCAAACGTCAACCGCCAACGGACTACGTTTGAATTCTTTGGACGATTTACTGGAAACCAGGGGAGTAATTGTGTTCAAAATTAATTAATTTATCACCTAACAGTAAAACAATTCACCCATACACGTCTCACAGCCGTGAGACACGTCCATCTTCACGTTTGGCGCCGTTACAATCTCACTTTGTTTGACAAACTGTGGAAGCAAAGTAGACGATAAAAACACTGGCCACAGTCATAATTAACACTTTCTAACAACTCCTAACATCTGTACATCCAAACTAGTAAGATTAAAGCCTATTCTAGTGTTTACTCTTATAGTAAACATAATTTCTTCAAACAGTCCCAACCCACGATTTAGCTGCCGTGTGTACACATTCCAGGTGTCATTGGAGTCACTGCTGCCTCAAAATGACGACCCGCAGCAAGGCCAAGACACTGGAATTGGAGTCCAAACTACGGGTAGCTCTCGAGGAGTTGAAATGTTCCAAGCACCTGAGCGATCAGCTGTTGCAGGAACGTGACGACAGCGAGAATGAAATTAAAAACATCTTGCATAAAAACACTGAGTTGAAGCGTGAGCTGGCGGAGCTACACAACCACTACACGGACGTTCTTGATCAGCGTGATCAGCTCACCAAGCAGATCGAGTCATATAGTCAGTGCCGCGACATCTTCGAGCAGGCGCTGGAGCGTGTGAGTCATCTCGAACGTGAGCTGAGCGAAGTGAATGACTTTGTCGCCCAAAAGGAAAGGGAAGATAAAGAAGAAAAAGCACGCCTGGAAGCGAACACCACCCAAAGTTTGTACTGCGAGCTGATCGAGTCCGGTTCAAGTGGTCTTAGCCATATCTCAACGCATTCACAACAGACAGGTTTTAATAATAACAAAAAACTTAAGAAATATATCAAAGTAAACAAATTTATTCAAAAATTGAAAAAAGTTGTTAAACCGAATGTAATTTGCTGTAAAAGAAACTTGAAATTAAGAAAACAACGGTCAGATTTAATAGAAAAATTAGATTTACATAAAATTAAATTAGAATCCCAGTTGATTCGGTATGAGACAGACACAAACACCCTACAGGCTGAAATAACAAGCCTAGAACAAGGTATTAATGATATTACCTATAAATATATTCAGGCCCAAAGACAGATGAGTGATCAGATTCAGAACGCTAGTGAGTTGTTGGAGCTGTGTACATATAACGAACAACGATTTGACTCATTAGTTAATAATCATATGACATGTTGTTGTACACATTCAGCAAACACGGAGCGGCCTGAAACTCTGCTACAACCACCTATATGTACAGATCAGTCTGAGGAACCGTGTTTTGTTTCTTTGTCTACTTCCGAAACAAAACCGAAAACATTAATTTACTCTGATGGTATAGGGAAGGGATTAGGAATTTTAATTAATCATAAAATTAATCACAACATTGTGAATTATTGCATGCCAGATCGTTCTTTGGCACATATATTAGAACAAATCCAATCGAGCGACTGTGACAGCAAAACAAACATTATAATTTATGTACAAAATTGTTTGGGTGTTCAGGTGAAGGAGTTAGAAAAGAGTTTTGAATTGTTATCGCAACTAGGTGCTAACAGAATAATTTTTTGTGCGATCCCATATTCTTCTCCTCATTGGGGAAGCCAAAATGAATTTATTTATTCCATAAATAATTGTATATTTAAATTGACATGTCGTCATAGTGACGTTTTTTCTTTTTTTGACACTAATAAAATTATTAGTGGAAAAATGTTGACGAAGGATACATTGTACCTTCGAAAATCAATTGCTAGGCTACTAGCAAGACAAATAAGATCATTATATTATGTATCTAAGGAAATACATAGTTCGTCAACGACGGAGCTGATTAATGTGTCCCCGGCTTCGCTAGATGGCGCCACATGTTCTTTAAGCTCAACCTCGAACATCATTGAGTCAAGTCGCGAATGCGCAGATATCGTGTCGGTGGCACATTGTTCAGACAGTACTTTGATTAGTGATATTGCTAACAATGTACTCGAATCTCCTGATTTAAACTAAGTAAGGTGACAAAAGAAAAGCCGTATACACTTAAATTAGTTCATCAGAATATTGAAGGCTTTTCTGGCAAAGAATTAGAAATCGAATTGGTTTTAGAGAAATTTCAATTAGATTTGTTTTGTGTTACTGAGCATTGGCTCAAAGAAAGTGAAATGTTATTTGGCTTCGAAAATTATCAAGTAGCCAGTGCTCTCAATCGAAAGTCGACAACTCGCGGAGGATCAGTCATATTTAGTAGAAATAATCTTAAAGTTAAGGAACGTAGAGATATTGTCCGACTTTCCGTTGAAAGTAACATAGAACTATCTTGTGTCGAGTTACAAAACCACATTATCATTTGTGTATACAGGCCACCCTATGATTCGAACTTCCATGTTTTTGAGTCAGTAATGGAGGATGCGTTGAAATTAGTATCGAAAAGTAATAAATCCATCATAGTCTGTGGGGACTTTAACGTTAATTTACTTGAAAAAGACACATACTGCCTTAGAATTATTAGTTTATTCAATTCATTTGACCTACAAAACTTATTTTTGGAACCAACTAGAATAACAGCTACCACCGCCACATGTATAGATAACATATTTTGTAACTGTGAGTTCGTTGATAAAGCGGTAATTAATTGCCTTAAATCTGATCACAGCGGACAAATAGTTTCTTTCCCAGCTTTAAAAACTAACGATAAAATTACGAAAAAGAGTAGGCCCGTCACTGTTGGAAGGATAGAGAGATATAAAGACACGTTAGAGAGTAAATTGCCGTTTCTTACCTTAAACCAGAGTGACCCTAATAATTTTTACAACGATTTTTTCAATGTACTTTGTGCAGAGTATGACAAAATTTTCAAAATCCGTAAAACCACATCAACCGAGAAATTCAAATTCAGCGAATGGGCTACGGTTGGAATCAGAAAGAGTAGGGACACTCTTTTTGAATTATACGATAAAAAGACCTATATCCATAGTGAAAAATTTAAGGACTACGTTAAGACCTATTCAAAAATATTTAGGAAAGTTTGCATCTTAGCGAAATCAATACATATCCGCAATAAAATTAAGAGGTCAGACAACAAGGTTAAGACTGTTTGGAATGTGATTAACCGAGAAACTGGGAATATAAAACCGAGAGAACAAGACATCTCAATTAAGACAGATTACGGTATAGTTAGCTCAGAGGCGGAAGTGGCTGAGGAGTTTGAAACTTTCTTTACCAACATCCCTGTAAAGACTACAGAATCTTTGAACTCCTCACCTGCTCTTGCCGAAGTTTTGCTAAAAAATAATGTAAACGAGTGTACTTCCCCATTCAGTTTTGACCATGTTGACCCTCATACAATAGTCAAGGTCTTTAAAGCATTAAACCAAAAAAATACTGAAGATTTGTGGGGTATGTCAGTCAAACTCTTCAGCTCTGTAATTAAAACGTTAGCACCTTATTTAGCATCTTTGTTTAATTGCTGCATTGATTCAGGTACTTTCCCTGACTTAATGAAACATAGTAAAGTAATACCACTTTTCAAAACGGGCAATAAAAGCGACCCTAGTAACTTTCGACCTGTGTCAGTTCTACCCGTTCTCAGCAAAGTTTTTGAAAAGATTATACTCAGTCAAATGCTCTCCCACTTTAACTTCAAGAGGCTGCTGCATGAGCAACAGTTTGGATTCACCAAGGGTCGCTCAACAACCGACGCCGGAGTTAAGCTGGTTCAGCATATCTTCAGCGCTTGGGAGGAGCACCAAAATGCAATCGGAGTCTTTTGTGACTTATCCAAAGCATTTGACTGTGTTGATCATAAAACAATGTTGATCAAATTAAACCACTACGGTATTCAAGGCAGGGCATTGGATATGTTAGAATCTTACTTAGAACAGAGAATTCAAAGGGTGTCTATCAATGGAACAAATTCTTCTGGCTCACAAGTAAAAATGGGCGTTCCACAGGGTTCTATATTGGGTCCATTTCTCTTTCTGGTTTATATAAACGATTTACCCTACATGGTACAGAACTTGTCGAACATAGTGTTATTTGCTGATGATACTTCTCTTATTTTCAAAACAAGTAGAAAGGCACAAGATGTTGATGATATAAATGACAATGTAAATGATACTCTTCGACAAGTTCTGAACTGGTTCAGTGTTAATAATCTTGCATTAAATGCAAAGAAAACTAAATGTATTAAATTCACTCTACCAAATGTTATTAATACTGAAAATCAAATAACTTTAGATAATGATATATTACAGTTCACAAATAATACTGCATTTTTAGGGATAAAGATTGACTCGAAGCTGCAATGGGGTCCACATATAGAAACCCTAGCAGGTAGGCTGAGCTCGGCAGCCTATGCAGTTCGAAAAATTAGACAGCTTACCGATATAGCTACTGCGAGACTGGTGTACTTCAGCTACTTCCATAGTATCATGTCTTATGGTATTTTGCTGTGGGGCCGTGCTACAGATGTTGAGTCTGTCTTTATCCTTCAAAAGCGGGCAATTCGAGCCATTTATAATCTGCGTTGTCGAGATTCACTACGAGATCTTTTCAAAGAGATCAATATTTTGACTTTCTACAGTCAATATATTTATGAAAATATTTTATACGTTCGCAAAAATTTGTCTCTCTTTCCCAAAAACAGTGACGTTCATAATTACAATACAAGAAATAAAAATAAATTAGTATTCCCACATTTTCGACTTAGTAAGGTCAACACATCTTTCATGGGGCACTGTATACGTTATTATAATAAGATACCAGAGAATATTCTTAACTTGACGGACAAAAAGTTTAAGTCCCATGTTAAACAAGTCCTCTGTAAAAAAGGTTACTATAAACTCGATGATTATTTGAATGACCAAAATGTCTGGTCTTGACAATGTTACACTATGTAATTTAATATTGAATTTATGTAATTGTACTTTGTATATTTTGTTTTGTTTAAAAGAAGTGTGTTGTAGAGTTTCTGGCCGCATCTTCTCTACAACGGAACACCTTCCGACGCGGTGGTAGATTCAAAAACATGACGTCAAAAAGTTATCTATGTGATATTATTTTGAATAAACAATTTTGAATTTTGAATTTTGAATTTTGAAGTAAACAAATTAGATCCAATGATTTTCCGCAAATTGGCAAGTTATTTTATTTATATGATCAGGCTTTACTTATATTAATTTAATTATCATCATTTAACTATTCTTTATTTTATTTTTTTTTATTTTCATTATTGTCATCGAAATAAAAGTGACTTTTAGTGTCGAAGTAGTCATATAACAAAACATTATATAGGGTCCTTCTTAATATGCTGACACTTTTTAAAGAGGATGATCAGACCAAAGAACTGACCAACTTTCTCTATGGGACCAACATCGAAATCATGAAAAAAATATCAGCTGTTCCATACAGTACTGCAAACCTAGTCTAGCCAAATGTATGGTACTGCTGATTTTTTTTCTCGCGATTTCGATGTTGGTCCCATAGATAAAGTTGTTCAGTTTGATGATCTGATCATCCCCTTAAAAAAGTGTCAGCATATTAAGAAGGACCCTATATATATCTAACGTAACGAAGCTAAATGTGTGTTAACACTAAAACCTTGACTGAAAATGAAATGAGCAAATACTCGTTAATTATTACGTCTGGGTTTTGGTTTTGGGTAACATATATTATTGTTTATCTTCGGATTCATTACGTTGATAGGATTTATGATCAATTTGTCCTTCATGTGTATTCTTTATTGCTTTCTTTTTTGTTACCCATTCATTATATGATTTCAATTCAATTTTTGTTTAGTGGCATCCGATGTGTTATCACAATTCAGCCAATGTCTCGTTATGTGGAGAGTATACGTAGGAAAATGATCAGTAGTATTAATTAAGTCTAGCGTGGTAGTTTTGCCAATGTAAGTAGTTTATAATCTCAAGTGATTGTTTTAAGGTTAAAACACAAAAGAGTTCACAAAATGGCGGAGCCACATGCAAGCCCAACGCGCCGATGCGCACGCGTCCGTACTCCGCCAGACTTGCAGCGCGACTCTCATTATATGATTACTGTCATGAAATGAACGGTCATGTCTATCATACTCATGAGGCAAAATGTTGAAAACTTGGTCCTAAGTAGTTTTATTAGATGGTGGTATTCTTTAAGGCTAGTTAAAAGCCTGGTTACTTGGCTTATACATAACTACTGTTACAAAAAGGTTACTAGGTACATAATAACTTACCGCCAATAGGGGAGTTGACTACATAAAATATATTTTAGTTTTAACTGCTTAGTAAATAAACCGTTTGAAAATAACGCTAAACTTACATTTTCAAAAAACCGTGGTGGTCCAGTGGCGAGTAACCTTGCCTGCCGTGCAGGAGGCGATGGTTCGATCCCCGTCCAGGCCGACTCGTACCAATGAGTTTTTCGGAATTTATGTACGATTTGTAACACCACTGGCTTTTCGGTGAAGGAAAACATCGTGAGGAAACCTGCATGCTTCAATTTCGAGGCATGTATTGTTCCCACTGTCCATTATAAGTGGCGACGGGCTCACCCCCCGTCACACTGGACAGAGTTTCGGTACTACTGGTGAAACGTGGATGTTCTGATGTTTCAGAATATCTCTGACTACCCCCTCGGGGAATATTGTCGTGAGCATATGCTTACATTTTCAGTAATGCTGTTGCTTGAATACTATTTTTAATAACTAGATAAACTATAAAAAGTATCAAAACGCCGACGAAAAAAAATGACGTCACTATTCAATTTTTAGTACAATATTTCATACAAAGCACGTGTTTTGACGTTTGATAATGAGTTGTTAATTTGACTAGTTGGAAACTCGCGGATTAACACTGAGCTCTTGTAGAGCATAGCAAATACCTTTCTACACTTATTTTGAGAGAAGCATTTTACACTGCAGTGGGTTGTATAAAACATGATGATCTAGAGTCGAATACATACAATATTTATTCACCTTCCACCAACATAAATTAAAGTTACTATAATTAGTGTAATCAACTGATCAGTTCCACTAGGACTGATCACGTTTACCACGTCTGATCAGATAGAGCAGTGTGTAATCTCCTTAATATAACTTAGCCAGCTTATCTGTTGTGTTGACTAAAAGTAATAACACTTGAGAGAATTGTACAGGAGCCCGTAGGCTTTTGTTCTCTTTTTTCTGCCCACCCTGTACCTGCTTACTTAGAGGGTATTATAAATTATCCCGCATTAGCCCGGCTAATGGATTCAGGGGTGAATTTGAGGTCATAGGTTCAATCTATACAATGTTATTTTTGTGTAAATTGAAAAATATTCTTGTTTACTGAAGAGAATAAAGATGAAGATAAGTATAAGCGTTAGAAATGAAAGAACATGAAATCCGCAACTTTGGATTTTATTCCCCATAACTTTAGATTCTAATTTTGAATGTTAAAAATCATGAAAAGTGGTTTTGTGTGAACCCAAAACGTTCTAAGTTCAACGTTTTTATTTCGCAATTATAGGCTGTCTCGTTTAGTGATAAGGTGTAAAATTGAATGTAAATGCACAAGATCAGATACAGTGGCAGAGGGGAAATGCCACCGCAAGGCTAGTCCTTATAATAATTAGTCAAAGGCCATACACAACCACGCGGGTCCAGTCCGCGTTGGTGGATAGTTAGTGCTAGTTAGTTACTATCCGGGGCTAACTGCTTTAGTTGCCTTTCGAAGCACGGAAACGCTCCAGAACCACTTAACCACAATCCAAACCACTAAACGGTCACCCATCCAAAGACTGACCGGACCTGACGTTCCTTAACTTCAGTGATCGTTTCCAATACCAAACCTCCACTGTATTACATTGTATCATTTAAATTGGTGTATGTATGAATAGCTTTTCTTACAGATTTGCGAAACAGGGCCTATAGACAAAGTAACTTTCTATTACGACGCTCGTAGAAATCATAGAATGTATGGATTTGACATTGGCGATCGAAACATTTTGACGTTTGCTTTCGTCACCATGTAATAAGTCCATACATTTTTATGTTTTCTACTGTCGTTAACGCTAATCGAAAGATACTTTGTCTAGGGGCTCAGGTATAGAACCTCTCGAGTGTCATAGACGACCCGATACATCCGGCACACCCTGGGCGATCAGCAGGCTTCCAAAGCTGATAGATACAATATCGTAATCATCGACTCAAGAACATAAAAAGAAAGAAGAAATACGAATTAGCTTGACTATTAAAAATTGCTTGGGACCATGTCTCGTGGGCCATTTGGTTGTGGGAGTGGCTTGATTTGTCAACCATTTTTATCTTTAAGTTCTCATAAAAATAACTATGTATTGTTATTTTTATGACCTTGTATACCTATACTGTTTTAAAAATAAAATTTGACCATTCGAAAAAAAAGAAGTAAGTAGAATTCCAATTCAGAAAAAGATTATACGAAATCGACAACCACAATATATCTTTAATAAAAAGCAATCATAAAACGAAACGCAAACGGAGCCAATTGCTCCCATAAACGACTTTCAACACACGAGAAGACGCGAAAACAACCTCCTAACCTAATTTTTCTCCATTCATATAGCGAAAATTTAGGGTGGAAATACATTCAAAGTACATACGGATCTTTTACTACGCTTCGTATTGCCAAGCGTTTGCCAAGAGGCATCCCTAGTGCCAAAGTTCCGTATACGTTACCGATGGAACGCCTCTTCGCGCACCTAACCATCCCCCCTAAAAAGGAAGGGGATTCGGCAATGTGATAGAGCTTAGTATCCGTAACCGAATTTAACAAAATATCCGTAAAACATTACTTGAGAAATTTTTGGCACTGCAAATAAAATTATTATTTAAAGAAGAAAACCTTGAATTTGTCATGCTTATGGCAGCTTCTACAGCCAGATCTTTATTAGGGTCCAGAAAGAAAACACCTCTATGAAAAATGGCTATACTTATACATAGGAATGACGGATCTGCTGTTGGTCCTGGTTTACAGAGGCTATACTGCACCAGTGAGAATGTGCAGTGGACTAATACCCGAAAAAAACCACCATAACCCTCATTTTACAGTTGCTTCAAGTGAAAATAATTATACTGGTATACTAGGCGTTAAAAATATTACTTTCAAGGGTGAGGGAACACCTTCCACGCGGTAGAAGAATCAAATAAAATCGATCAAGTGCGAGTCGGGTTACTCGCGCACCGAGGATCACAGCACCACACAAAATATTAACTCACAAAAATTTTATGTTTTCTTCCTTTAGCGCGAGACCTCACACTCACTCACACTTGGCCGGTTTTTATTATTTGTTGTTATACTGTAGAGTTTTCTCTATAATCATACCAAGTTTGACGCTTGTATGTATTCCTAATAGGGTTCCATTTTCACCCTTTGGGTACGAAACCCTAAAAATGACAAATGAAAGCTATCTATGTCATATTGTTTTGAATTAACAATTTTGAGTTTGAGTTTGGGGCGTGCGCTCTATGCGCAGTAGCGCTTTTGCCTACAAATTTTGTTCTGCGCAGTCTAGGTGTTTTACCAAGATGTTTCTCGGTGAATTATACTGTGGATGACCTTAATTTTTCTATTGAAAGAGCTTTCCTTGCTCCGCTTTAAGCTGATTTAAAAATCCGTATCCGACAAAATTGATATAGCCAAACCTGTATCCGAAATTCCCTATCCCCATCCCTAGTTACAACTTGGCAACAATTCCGGATGCGCGCATATTGAGTCCAGCGTTTTGTTTGAGCGAGATGAGTGGAGCAAGCCAAATATATTGGTATCATTCCAGTTTTTAACATTTTTCCAAGATAATGTTTTATTTACGGTGTACGAGCGTCGAGATTGCTTTGTGACTTTTAAGAATTGTTTTTAAGTGATTTATTCTTGAGTTCAATTGAATGAATTATGTTCGAGAATACGTTTGTTGTAGAAGCTCGTTGGACATTAACAAATTATTGTTGTTGTCTATTATATTAGTATAAAGCATCTAATGGTTGTTTTATGAATCATAATAATGTATTCAACGAATTTTAAATGTAGGCCACTTTAGAACTTTGTCACAATCTCTTATGTCATGACAAATAAGCATCTGTGAAACAACTTTACTGCAATTAGTTTGTTCTGCCATGGTTCTATTCTATTCTACATTTCAAATTGGTTAACTATAAGGTATAACGGGTTCTGCGGAGTCTAAATACAGGGTGGAAGGAAAAGTATCATAAACCTATAAACCACTTCCTCTACCCATCAAACTGAACAACTTTTGCTATGAGAGCAAACCGATCAGAACAAACAAAAATCTGCTGTCCAATACATTTGAGTCGTGTAGGCGTAGGCGCTGCAGTGTAGTATGGAACAGTTGATTTTTTATTTGTTCTGATCGGTTTGCTCCCATAATAAAAGTTGTTCAGTTTGATGGGTAGAGTGTGTAGTTTAAAGGTTAATGGTACTTTCCCTTGCATTCCTTTCCTGTATAGTACGGCCTCGACCGGATCACACGGGACTTTTTAAGTTTAAAAAGGTTACCGATTGCCGATAGGAAATTGTAATGTTGTTAAATACCACAATACAAATATAAAAACCCAAGTTATTTATTATATATATATTTTTTTTATTTATAATTAATGGACTTTTTGCTTGTGCGTTAGCACCGCATTTCCGCCAATGTCAAGTAGTTTGTGGGAGTATCTATCCCAATCTCAGGGATTGTTTTTGATAAAGAACAAGAAGAGATTAAGGAATGCGGAGCCTCGTGGCAGGCAAAGACGCGGCGCGCGGACAACACGCGAGACAAGTTCTCGGGTCAGAACCTGCAACGTGACTCATATTATCTATTCTGTGCCAGTCTCAAATATTACCTGTCATAACCAAGAAAAAGAAAGAGTAAGGTACGATGTCATGTAAGGTCGCATGAACACAACCAAAAACAGTATAAAAAAACTGGTATCATTATTTTACGTATCGAATTTTCGAAGATTAAACACATCTCGAGGAGACCTTGAGGTAGGTCTGATTACCTTGATTTTGATGTTTCTTTCCTCCAATCGACGGAGGAAATTTCTCGAGTCGAGGATGTTTTTGAAGGTATAATGATATAATTTAATTGACTTGAGGTCGACTCGAGTGGAGGAAATCTTGAGGAAACAACACGGGTGTAAAACACACATCTACTCTTATCTCAACAGAGAAAACCATTGCCATTTTACAATCTCTCTTCCATTCACATTTGAAAGCTCATGAATACCAAGCTAGTTAAACGACCTAAGGACTAGACTCTCTAGTGATGCGACATATTCAAACTGCTTTCTGATTCGATTCAATCGATTCCCACTGGTAGTCGAAGCGTAGAACTATCGTTCTACTGATTTAGTTGGACCTCTTTGTACCAATTACTGATTAATATGACATAGTCTGATTGTGCACCGTATCAACTCGAATATAGAGCTTGTTTTATAAACCAATGTTAACTACTCTCGTGCTCTTAAACTCCAATTTTAATACTTACAGTAGATACGGAACAGACTCTCCCTGCCTCCCACCAATTTTACCCTCTCAGTGGTAGAGACTTTTACTACTATAACATGACCCGAGCATCTTAAGTGTATCCAAGTCTCACAATACATGCGTGTGTGCTGAGACGGACGTTACACAAAAATAAATACACGGATATGTTACTAATAGGCTCATTAATATCAGTACGATCGCGGGCCGATGTTATTGTAGTTGATCTCTAGTTCCTTAGAGCGAGGCGGACGACAGTAAGCAGTTGTGTATTTCTTTCTCACACGCAAAGTAAACTATCGGAGAACATAACCTTACTTAAGAATTGCGTTATACCGACAGTTATAAATACAAATTATTGATTTATGTTCACAAAACTTACACAATAGCCCTACAGAACGATTACTTAATTAATATGGATTCAATTCCTGACTCGATACAATCACGAGTTGATTCGTATCGAAAAAAACATAGACAGGTCACATCACTACTTGACTCCATGCCAGAGACTTTGAAAACCCTCACGACAACACCGGGCGGGCCATAGACTAAAAACTGAAGAGACTTAATTAAGATCTCAAACGGGGCCAATTTACAAGGAATCCCGTACGTGAGAAGACCTAAGAAGCTATTAGAGAACTCGAACGGAAACGAAGACGATTGGTTGTTTGTTCCTGGATGCAATTCGTGTTTTTGCGACGGTTTCTTTTACAGTCTATGTTAATTCGAGCTATCGCCTTTAGGTTTATATACTCTATTTTTTGTGAATGCAATGTAATTAACATTATGATAATAAGACATGATACTCTGCATAATCAAATAAAAAGTATATGAAAGTGGATGATTGTGGTAGACCCAGAACAGACACGGATGGTGAAAATTTATAAGGAGAGCTGACTTCAACTGAAATGGTATAAAGATAGGCATAGAAGAAGTGGATGGATGTGGTAGAAGAGTAAGGCCGAATGTAGTTGGATGGATTGTGTGAATGTCGACTAGGAGAGATAAATGGAAAAAAGAAGAAATATTGCACCGATCTCAAATAATAGGATAAGAGCAACAGAATAAAGGCAAGATTCTGAATAATAATATTTTTTATCGTCTTCCCTTGGCTTCCTCGTTAAATGGTAGTGTTTAAAAACATTATAGGCGTCTAGTCATAAAGTGCTGTTACATCCTGTAGGATTCCAAAGCCTATAGAGTTATAGACATTTATAAACCAAAATTAAATTCAAAATGAAATAAAATAGAAATCACACAAAATATACAGGGTCGTTCTTAATATGCTGACACTTTTTTAAGGAGATGATCAGACCATCAAACTAAACAACTTTATCTATGGGACCAACATCAAAATCGCGAAATGTTTGGCTGATTTTTTTTTCGCGATTTCGATGTTGTTCCGATAGTGAAAGTTGTTCAGTTTGATGTATGAACATCCCCTTAAAAAAGTGTCAGCATATTAAGAAGGACCCTGTATATTAATATCAAAATTACAATATCTATCGGTAGTCACAAACCATTTTTCGTAAAGAATTGTTATTTAAACAGTAAGATTTCTACCCTTTCCTTTCCAATGCCTGTGGAACTTCTGGTACATTGTAATAATTGCGAATACGTGGTCTGATTGCAATAGCTCTGAAATTTGGAACGTGAGTGCATTTCCTTGAAATTGGGTTGCGAGTTGCAACTTGCATCTATAAGTACTTAGATATTCGATTGGCATATTATTACGAAGAAGCAATTTATTGGGAAATTGCCTTTGTTACAAAGACATTCCATGTCTCTGGGAAACTAAGTCTTATTTGACTATCTGAAGATGCTCTTTTAACTTATTTAGTTTTACATTATGGCTGTGATAGTTGACCTAATCGCCGAGTGTTTAAAATGTTCGCAATTGAGATGACCCCAAGAGAGTAAAAGCTATGATTTCTTAGTAAAACAATTTGACAACACATAAAAAGTAAAAATAAGAAATCCACAGCTTTTTTATGACTGAGAAGACAAACGATTTTCTATTCGAAATTTCACATCAGAGGCCCCACAAAACAGGAGAGCGATTGCGCTAATTTAAAACATCGAAGTTCTATTCTTATCCAATTTCAGTTGTAATCACATTGCAATACAATTCCTATTCAACCGTGCTGAATTCCGCATGGCGCTGCACTCTATGTAACTGACAGACTTTAACGTCTGAGCAATCTGAAAACGGCTCTAACGGCTGTCATAATCTGTACCGCGATTAGTGCAATACCAAATGTGTCAAAAGTTATGGTTCGTACGTAGTCCAGCCACTGTTCAATCGCCGAATATTTACCGCGATTGCAGTCCAGATATTTTTGATTCTTCTTTTATTACCATTCTTTACTCATTAAACTGTCAACTCTATAAATTCCGAGCTCTACAAGCGACAAGCCCTAGTATTTATGTTGTCAATAAAACTCAGCGCGTCGTACAGGAGTCCACACATAAACATGAATGAAAATAGTCACTATAGTTCATTCCACATAAGAATTCCCACGACATACGTTTATGGTAGAGTCGTAAGTGTGAAATTGGCTTATTTCGCGGGACTTAGTGGAACTAACTATAGAGTCTGGCAGTTTTTGTGCTATGCCACACTGGGAGACAAGAGATGAAGTTGTGTACAGAGTGTTCGATATTGGATAGATAATAATGGAGCTGGTTGGAAACTTAGCGGAGATCTGGTATAGTTTCTACTATACCGTCAAAGACTATACCAGATCTCCGCTTAGTTATTTCCATGTCGACATATTTATGATACAGCCATAGAGCAAAACTGACACAAAACTTTTTTTTCAATCATTCTATTCTCTTTCTGATAAGAAACTCTAAGGGTCTCTATGGGGTCAACCGAGGTCAAGGTATTAGAACTCTCAGAAAACGTAAAATTAAATTCCCATACATTTAGTAGGGAAATATAATAACATTTAAATTTTAACAGTTTCCTGATTTTCAAGGGTGGTTCAGACCATCAAACTGAACAAATTTTAGTATGGGAACTAATCCGAAATCGCAAAACACATTTGAGTCTAGTAAACTTTGCAGTGCTTGTAAATAAATAGTAAATAATTTACAATAATAATAGTAAAAGAATCAAGATCAGGTTTATATCTAAACCATAATGCTATCCAAAACACTTATTAACTACACTCTCATACGCGTCGTATAAAAACGTCAAAATAATTTACTATAACATTATTACACTAAAAGCGCCATCCTGACCATAAACCAGGCTTAAAAAGTAATAAACTTTTCCATTTACCTACAACGTAACATTAAATAAAAGTACTAAAACCTTATTGTATTACACGTAAATTATTTCAAAAGTAAACAGGACCAAGCGAAATGTCATTTTAACTTTCTCAGAAATAACAAAAGAGAACCCTATTACTTACGTCTCATAAAAATGTAATATTATTAGGCCCTACAAAATTCATGGCTTATTACAGCAAAAACCACAGAATGCGGAAAAGTGGATTGTGCGAACGACAGAATGGGGAAAAATGGATCTCGCGCGCCTTACAGTAAGCCGAGAGCGTATTTTGACTTTCTTCATTTCAGTATTATCACACAATTTGTGCTTTACTCGTACTATTTTATCTTTGCTCATACTATGTCGTATGACGTCTGTTTCGGAATAACACAAATTTAAATAAAATACAATAGCTCAAACTCAGTCGGATGCCGTAAGACGCAATTACCTAAATCTTTCAAAAATCGTCTGTAGGGTCCTTCTTAACATGCTGACACTTTTTTAAAGGGATGATCAGACCGTCAAAAAAAAAATCTGCTGTTCCATACAAAACTGCAAACTGACAGTAGTTTTTTTTTTCGCGATTTCGATGTTGGTCCCATAGAGAAAGTTGTTCAGTTTAACGGTCTGATCATCCCCTTAAAAAAGTGTCAGCATATAAAGAAGACTTATTTCCTCCATTACTCCTCCTGAATCTGTTGAAACTCTCAAAATTACAACAATTAGTTGTTGTGATTTGAGAGTTCCAACAAATTCGGAACGAGTCGCGTTGCAAGTCTGTTAGTGGGCGGTCGCGTATCGAGTTCTCCATTTCCAGAACAATTCATTAGTCCAAAGAGTTTTGAGAACATTTTTACTATATATTTTAATTTAACTATGTATTTCAAAGCGTTTCTACGTTTACTTGTTCTGTGGCAATTTTATTCCATCCCACAGTCAAGCAATTGTTCGCAAAATTGTGGAAAAAAGCTGCTGTATAGAGAAAACAAATTAAAGAACAGTTTTATTGTATTCTTTCTCATTTTGCATAATCTTCTTTAGAGCGACATAAATGCTGTACACCAACATGCTTCAATTTCATGTCGCGTATTTTATCCACTGTCCATCGAAGTTTGTTCACTGCTCGTAAAATAAGGATATTCTGAGTAGGTCTAACAAAATTAGCTGAAATTATTTTAATGTGACGATCAGACACATCAAACTGAACAACTTTTTCTAAGGGACCCAAATCAAAATCGCAAAAATAAATGTTGTCGTACCAATACGTTAGGGTTATAGATTTATACTTATACCGGGTCCTTCTTAATATGCTGACACTTTTTTAAGGGGATGATCAGACCATCAAACTGAACAACTTTTTCTAAGGGACCCAAATCGAAATCGCGAAAAAAATATCAGCTGTCCCATACATTTGGCTTGAGTAGGTTCACTGTTTTGTATGGGAGAGCATTTTTTTTTTCGCGATTTCGATGTTGGTGCCATAGAGAAAGTTGTTCAGTTTGACGGTCTGATCATGCCCTTAAAAAAGTGTCAGCATATTAAGAAGGAACCTATATACTATTTTAATAGTACTATACGGTAAAAAAGTGGTACTTAGTTGGACGAAAGATCTTACAGTTACTTTAAAACCAAGTGAATTACAGGAATTATACAAATTAGAAAAGCCTAAAAGAAATTATACCTAATTAACATCAAGTTAAAATTCAGAACTGTTCATTTCGAACGTCTATAGAATTTCCTTTGAAAGAAAACCAAAGTAATGCTATTGAATTTATTCATGAACAAAAGTAAATTAACCAAAGATAGACCTAACATAATTCATTTAATATTCCTCTTGCAAACAGACAGAGAATATGTTAACAAGATATCAAACAAACAGCTTGAAAATAAAACGGGCAAAATGTTCGCCATATTTATAGTTGTGGAGATGAAAATTGGCGCCTGAAGCACTATTTTAGGTTCAACTAGAGATGTAATGAAGCTTGGAATCCATATCCGAAAGTAAGTACAGGATATACGAAAAAATACGTAACCGAAAACGAGCTTTCAAACTAATAAGTAGTCTTTATTTTGACAGGTTACAATATCATTCCATATCAAATTGAAGATTGCAAAATTTTGTTTCGGACACGGGCCTTGAGCCCGCAACCTGCCGAACCGTGGCTGTGCTTTCGTCTAATTAAGCTACCGAGTCTTTATGTCAGTAACCCTAAACTCTTCAATCAAATCAAAGGGACGTGGTAATGTACGTCTTACAATATATTGAAATAAAGTTACTTAACAATACCAAATAGCTACATATCAACTTAGACTACTTATATGAGGACAAGTTATGCGTGTAATTCTATTAACAAACTTTTCTGCCACTTTTTGCGGAGGGCGAGGTAGCACGAGATACGCAACTTTGAATTTTATTCCATTAGTTTAGATTCTAATTTTGAATGTTAAAAATCATAAAAAACAGTGTCGTGTGAACCCCAAACGTCACAAGTTCGAAATTATTGTTTCGTAATTATAGGCTGTCGCGTTTAGTGATAAGGTATACAATTGTATGTAAATGCGTAAAATCTTTTGATGCTGCACGTTGGCAGAGGAGAAATGCTAAGGCGAGACGGGTCCGTATATTAGTAGTCTAAGCATATAAACAATGAACATAATTTTTAAGTTTTTCGTGTGAACGGTAAAAACGTATCCGAATCCAAAATCTACCATCTCTTCAACCGCTTTAATTTATTGTTCTATAGTTGTACGTAAATTGTTCCATGCATTTAATATAATTGTTATTGGTCAAGTAAGTGATGAATTGCTTTTTATTTATGAATTTCATTGATGTGTTTACAGTGTTTTGAGTGTCGTTAATACTGACGTCATTATAGATTGACAAAGGTTATGGAAGGTGACAATAAAGTGGCCATTTAGACTTGAAGCAGACTTTTCGTCAGACCAAAAATATTCTGGAACTAGACACATGAAATATCTCTCAGTCTTTGAAAATATAGATGGTTTTTTTAAAGAACAATTATTGACGAGAACTTTGTATGCAGTAACTGTCACGGGAATGTTTCAAAGCAGGAAAATTATAATCTTCCTAGTAATTGTCGATACAATACGATTATATTGTATTCATGAAAATTATAATATTAACTTTAACAATATTCTTGCGACATAACATTTATGATGAAGGAGATAGGAAATGTAATAATAATAGAAGTTAGTACAGCGAGAAATAAAAAAGAGGATAAAAGAGAGATATGATGATAAAAATTTTAATACAAGAGTAAATCTTCCTCCAACTCAACAATATACGCTCTTAGAAACATTATAGTCTATTTAATTGGTAAATAATCCCAGCATAGACCACAATTTAATTAACCAAGACACTTAACAGAAACAAATTGTTCACCAAGACACCGTAAATCAACTTTTGCATCAGCATTTATTATTGTCGACACTCAAGATAGAAGTATAAAATAACAAAACAAAAGTCTCGGCTTTGATATATCTAAATGAATGACAAAACCCGTGGCAAATGCTTTTGTGACAGGGAGAAACGTTTAATAAAGCTTGTGTTAAACATAACTTGAATACAAGACTACTTTGGTGGTTACAAGAGTAACAAAAGTTGGAAAGGAGCGTTTTTGCCGAGAGCATACGAAGAGGATAAACAAATTATTCGAGCAGTGAAGATATTGTGTTGTACGGTATGACTACTGTTTTAGGGGACAAGCAACGACTATTTTAGAGGATGTAATTTGATAAAAATTTTGCAAAGCACCATATCGCCATTTTATTTAGGAAAATTTTTAGAAACGTAAACCGTAAAGACCTTCAAAAATATAATTATTACAATAAATTCTTTGAGTTTAATTTTATTTGAGTTCCCAATATAACCGCGAAACTTATAAAAACTGTATAAATTGAAAATAAATACACAAAGGATTTTTATTAGAATGATAATGGTTTAAGGATACGACGCATCTAGGACCACAGGTAACCAGCATTTCACAAAAACACTGCAAACTTTATTAGTCACCTCGTAACGCAAAGAAGTGGTCTATTATATGATAGGAGTATGAAACACTCTATTTGCATAAATAAAATGCGTTAAACTTAAATGTATATACAACAATATACATACTAAACATATTAAACAACAAAAATAAAAATATAATAAAAACATAAAAACAACAACACACAATACACACACATTACAAGCAATTGCAATAAATATGAATGCAAAATCTTAGATAGGATGCTAGCATCCTATGATTTTGAATGTTCACAAGCGAATCGTTTTGGTGAAGGCTAGGCTTAAAACATAACTTGAATACAAAACTATTTAGGTGGCTACATGAGTCACAAAACTTTTACGAGTTTACAAACTTGTTACAGTTAAAGAATGTTGTGCTGAAATTACATTCATGCTTTTCTTACTTTGTTTTTCTTGTTGTTTACAAAGAGTTTTTATTAAAACCTGTTAAAGAAATATAAAAAATAATATATCGTCATTTTCCTCTATACCTATGCGTCCACTACTGAATACCTTGCATCGGAATTTCTACTCCTAGATTTGATTCACCTAAGACCTAGTATAATATACACATCTTTCTAGAGGTATTTACGTATACCTTAGTAACTAGGTAGATAATTAAGTTTGGTTGGTTGGATGGTTTGTAATAACTTCCAGTGGATGGCAACGGATTGAAAATTTCGTTCTTTCTCAGAGTGGTGGGCTCGGTGGCGAAACTGGATAGCGCACTTCCCCGGTTGGGAAGAGTGCGGGTTCAAGTCCCGCCCGTTGTATGTAAGAGGTGATTTTTTTTTCGCGATTTCGATGTTGGTCACATCGAGAAAGTTGTTCAGTTTGGCGGTCTGATCATCCCCTTAAAAAAGTGTCAGCATATTAAGTTGGATCCTATATTCAAAAAAGTTGTTCAGTATTAGGTATTGTAGAAGCCACGCGTTTTTAACATTTTCATCTACATTGTATGTACGAGTAAGTACCTAACCTTTATACATCACAATTTCGGCACCACAAATAAACGTTTTTATCACAGTACCTACTTTTTCATTGTATGCGGAACAAATTGAAAATTTTCCTTTGTACAATTTACCTTTAGTGCCTATGGCCTATGCAATCATAATATTTTATTCCCGTGCTATTAGCGAAATCATTGGAGGGTCTGTACCTACTTTGTAATTCTATTTAAACCCATTTTTACCCCTTTTGGACCCTTAGCCCTTTCACCATTAAATTCGTTAATGTACTTTGTATGTAAAAGAATATTTTATAGCATCTCAATTAAAATATTTCATATTCTACACCGAGTAATGGAGTTCGGGATACAGGTAGGTAGGTACATACTGCATTAAATTATTACTTTATCTTTATTTTCAATCTTATATTTTATTTTACCCGGGTCGTTATACAGGCTGTAAACTCAAATGCGTTACATACTGAAAGTGGTGCTTAAGACTATCAAACTGAACAAATTTAATTATAGGCCAAACTTTGACATCTCGAGGTACCATTTCTTTTTTTCAAACCAAATTTAAATAGCTGATTTCTTTTTCGCGATTTCAAAAGTGTTACTTACACAAATAAAGAGGCAAAACAGAAAACGGAACAATTTCCAAATAACGATCTTATTGCAATACAATTATTACTACTGATCTTTTGTACCTCCAATCAAGTGTTTGATCTTGGTTTATAGAAGTTACAATTACAGGAAACTGTGATGAGCTTATAACTGTCAAAGTCAAAGTCAAAGTCAATATAATTTATTCAATATAGGAGCTTACAGCACACTTATCAAACGTCAAATCTTTTTTAAAGCTACCACCGCGTCGGAACGTGTCGGAACTGTTTAAAAAATCTACATTAGAGACCATATTATACTTGATAAAACCTTTTTACCACCAATAATGGTTTTGCTAATTGGGAGTTTTCCAAGAAAACACTTTATAAAACATTTATAAGAATAAACAGTCTACACTGAGAGCAAAAACAAAACGCGTGTCCTTAACACTCAAATTTTAATTAATGTCTCTTTACTTGTTACTGTAAGAACATGGTTACGTCTTTCCGTTTCCGGGAACAACATCTTCTTAATTAAATGAGCAAGTTTTAAGCAACTTTGGAGATAATTACAATGTTTTAGAAAATACGAAGCGTGCTCCGAGTGGGAGCCGAATGTGGCTGAGTTATCACTGAAAATTTACGATCTTACAGGACGGTGGTACATAGACTTACGACCGTATTCCTTTTCGGGGTAAACAGAAACATTGTCACAACTACCAACCACCTTTTGAGGTAGTAATTATAGCAATGATTGTGCAAGTGTTTTAGTAGGCGACCACGTTGGCACGCCGACCGGATAAGTCAGATCACTACAGACTCCCGCCTGTTTTCGCAACGGACGTTAAGGACGGAAGGGAAGGGGGGGGGGGGGACAACAGGCAGTAGGAGGGCGCATTCTTGCCCTAAGTAGCTTCAGTTCTCTAAAAACAACACCCCGTCCCAGCCCCCGCGTCCCTGTAACGCCGCGGGAGTGGTCTGACTTATACAGTCAAAAAACCAACACACGACTCAAATGCTGCGACAGGTTTGCTCTCATAGTAAAAGTTGTTTAGTTTGATGGGTAGAGTATATGGTTTAAAGGTTAATTATATTTTTCCTTACATAATAAAATTACATATTCCTTACATAATATACAGGGTAATTAAATTGAAATTAAATGTAGATATTTTTTGTCCCTGAGAAGAGTAAACATAAAAGTGACAAAAAAGTAACTTTTTCAAACATGGTTCTGTGTTAAAAAATCAAGCTCATCGCCTGTTACAAAAGTTTAACAGATTTTTAACGCACGTACGTCGAAATCGATCGAATTCGTGACGTCGATGAAAAAGTGGGATCATTGACAATGGCTGCACATCTATTTGTTCAAAAGTGTGAAGAAATGAGAAAATAGAAAATAGCCGTGTAAATAAAAGAGATAGAAAATAACCAGGCACGATTTTTGGAAAAATTTACGATTATGATTATCGATGATTAGATTACTTTATTTAGCATCAAATTTACAGTTACAGTTTAAGCATAGGTTTTTTTCTAATTTTAATATTTCCATCTATAAATTGTTCGTTTTACTAGTCTTTGAAAATACCTCATTAAAACACGCTGTATCAAAAAGCAACAGAACAATGCATTGCAATGGCAATAGTAAATCGACTCAATGAAAATGATTCAGAGCAAAGTATTCCAATAAAGTTGAAATTGTTTCAGCACAAAGGCGGAAGTTCTCTTCGATCGCTAGAGTAGGTAATAATAATGAAACACATTGTAAGTATTTGCTCGGAGAATTACAAAACAGTTTTGTTCTCTCATTATAACAGTAATAATTCACGCCGGCTCGAAAACTTTGGATACAAAATTGAAAAGGAACTCGTCGATGTGGTGTAAGTCATAAGATGAAACAAAAAAGTACAGAACACCAGAGAAAAAACCATAATAACCTTACACACAAATAACACATAAAATATATCATCCAAAGCACCCACCGGAGGCAGTACCTAGGAGGCTGACCGTATTGCCTCTTTTAATGGCTAAACTTATCCTTTGGGCAAAAAAGCTGCCCCCCTGTCTCCCATGGCCTCAAACAGTTAATATTCTTCACTAGGAGCGGTTAGTAATATAATACATAGACATTTACAATACTATAACAATAACTACATCAAGATCAGTCTAGTAAAGTGGAGAACTATTTCAACCGAATTACTTTCTACTCATCGAGCATTATCTATGACTTCCTCTTAAGGCTAAAAAGGGCTTTGAAAGAATGAATACAAAAGCAAGATTTTATTAAGAAATTTGGCATTCAGCCACGTAAAATAAGAAATAGCTTGATTGTTTATTTTAGGTTTCTGGTCAAATTCCTTATAAGATTTTGCTTTGATCTTTGTTTGCTTATAACTTAGACCAGAGCCTAAATGCGGCAAAGTTTTTACCCCAAACATGCCTACAGATTTCCCAGTTTAACTCGTGGTCGGTTATTCGGTAAAAACAAGCCGCCGGTTGAATGGATCGTAAATTTTGAAAGGGGCGCTTTCCGTTTTTTCCCCTGAACTTCAAAATCAAATTGCGAGAGACTACAAGTGGGAAAGGAGGTGATTTTATCTGTGTGATTGGTTTTTTTGAATTCCAATTGTAAAGGTTTGGTGGCATTGGTAAAAGCGAAAGTTAAATATTTTTCCATCATTATCATCAGTGTCTAATTTAGCTTATTCTCCATTGTCCTGCGGCCGTAGTATGGCAGCAGCGTGATATAGCTCTATCGCGACTTCGTTCTCTTTCTATATGCGCGAGAACGAACGAGATAAAAGGCATGATATAGCTATATTTATATTGTCAAAGGGAACCGCTTCCGCAAAATCAAAGCGGCTAACGTACCCATCAATATGAACAACATTTACTATGGGACCAACTATACAATATAGTTAGTCCCATAGTAAAAGTTGTTCATATTGATGGGTACTTTCACCCCTTTGAGTTTTCGGAAGCGGTTCCCTTAGACCCTGTATATCTTTCTACAATCTAGAAAGCTGACAGGATTTTGATAATGCTACAAGACCCAAAATCCTTAATATGTCATATAAGTATTTGGATAATCAATTCTATGCCATCCCAATAGTTCTTCCGTTTTCTCATACCATGTCACATAAGTATTTGGATAATCAACTCTATACCATCCCAGAAGTACTTCCGTTTTCTTACACCATTTCACAAGAGAACCCTGAAAGTGGTTGCATCCAACGATTGATTGCAGGGGACGACGCAAAAGAGGTGTTTCATGATTGAGATAAGTTACCCCGTCCCTGGTAACTACCCACTGGGGAGCATACGTTCAAAATACGCTCGTATTTCCCATTCTATCGACGGTCATTTGTTTCTCTTGTAAAGTTTGTGTCAATGCGTCGATATGCGTAAAGGTAAGTATTCTAAATTTGCAAAATTAGTTGAATACAGTTAAACTTAATATAGATGGCTATCTTTCTTTTGATAACCTTTCCAAGGTGATGGAAGAATCAACAATATCTTTGAAGAGAGAGATAATTTTTTGTCTCCCTTTCGTTTTTAGGGTTCCTTAGTCAACAAGGAACCCTTATAGTTTCGCCATGTCCGTCCGTCTGTCCGTCTGTGACGCTTAGTACTAGAAAGCTGTAATTTGACATGGGTATACATATTAATCACGCCGACAAAGTGGTATAATAAAATCTTGAAAAATCTATTTTTTTAGGGTACCTCCCCTAAACGAAAAGTGTTATGCATTTTTTTTTGTCGTCTATCTCATGGTAAGATATGTGAAAAAAATTCACGGCAGTATTGTACATAACTAATTTGAAGGGAAAACTGTCACCGCTAAGTAAGCTTTACAAGTTAACGAGTAATAGTCGATCAACTTGTAAAATGTACTTTTTAGATTTTTTTATTAGCCATTAAACTGTAGTATAAAACAAAAAGCCCCCTTCTGAGTACGTATATTGTGACGAGCAACTAAGGAATCCTACCCTGTACGTGGCCCGACACGCACTTGCCCGGTTTTTATTTTTACAACGACTCAATAAGAAAACCATTTCAAATTCTCACACCAAATAGAGTCAAATTGAAGTTAAAAGACGATACCAAAAACATTGCCAGTTTGAAACCCGTTAAAGGCCCGACTCATTTGTTTTTCCATCAAAAATTCTCAACCAAATTCAGAAAATAAGAACTGCCAAATTGACAGTTCAAGGCAAGTTTGTATAAACAGCAAAAACTGCGTCCATCAACATTCTTCGCCCTTCATTCGAAAGCCCTAAAGCGCTAAAAGGTGCAAGTTTTTCCGCGGTAAAGTATAGCAAGTCGTAAATCTTTGAGTTTTTCTCCTTGATACGAGGTCGAAGCGGATTGGGAAAAGCTGGGACCTCCAGTGTTTGAATAAGGACCGTGGTTGCACCTGGCACAGAGTAGTGAGTGTCAGAGATAATTGTGAATAAATACACTCCAATTACATTGTTGATACTGGAAATACAGGACACGATCACAATGAAGAGATAATTATAGATAATAATAAACTAGTAATTAATGTATTATGCAGTGATTTTGTAACAATTCTGAGTATAATGCTTTTTTTTACATTATCAGGAAAGACAATACGAAAACATTTTCAAGTTTTATTATATTTTCATGTTTCATTTTATTTTATTTCGAGGCCTGTATTGTACCCACTGTCCATTACAAGTGGCGACGGGCTCACCCCCCGTCACACTGGACAGAGTTTCGGTACTACTGGTGAAACGTGGATGTTCTGAGGTTTCAGAATATCTCTGACTACCACCTCGGGGATTATAGTAGTGAGCATATGCTATGCTATGCTGCTATATTAATGCGACCAGTCTTGTTCTTATCTCAGGTCAATAATACGACGGTAGAATTTCATTTCACAGATTGTCAGTCATGCTTGCTCAGTTTCTTAGAACCGCAAATCTGTACTCACGTCTCAAATCGATCAAAATTTAAAGTCTCTATTCGTAGCTACTCTACAGTAATCAAGGGCAAAGCCGGGACATTCGTTTTTCATTTGTTCTCTAGCAGCTCATCAATCGTATCCAGAGTTATTTGAGCATTCCGATTTTTGCTTTAAAAAAACGTCTTTGCTCCCGGCTGTATCTAGTGCAATTACTGTGTCATTTGTCACTTTGTCTTCTTACCCGAATTTTATTTCTTTAGTAGGCTCTTGGATTGATTGATTAGGCTTCTGTTTCCGGGTACGATAAACTATCTTGGCAGATTTAAGTGATCGCTTAGTTTCGTTGTGTAGACCGTAAACCAATTCAGTTAATGTCTTTATTCCGGCAATAAATGTCTTGCTAGTTGGTGTCTCATGACGGGGCAAGTTGTCAATAATTTATATCAGGTCTTGTCGTACTGTAACATCACTGTATACTGGTGTTGGTTACTGATGGACACGTACTATCAAAATATACAGGGTCCAACTTAATATGCTGACAGTTTTTTAAGAGGGTGATCAGACCATCAAACTGAACAACTTTCTCTATTAGACCAAGGTCGAAATCACGAAAAAAAATTTGCTGTCCCATAGGTACAATTGGGTCGAGTAAGATTTCAGCATATTTTTTTCGCGATTTCGACATTGGTAAGATAAGATAAGATAAGATAAATATTCTTTATTTGCACACCAAAATACACAAAAAACAACAACAATATACGCGAACAAGAAGGGTACAAAAGGCGGCCTTATCACTCTATTTCTTTCTAGAAATATTCTTTCTAGAAAGAAATAGAGAATGGTCCAATAGAGAAAGTTGTTCAGTTTGATGGTCTGATCATTCCCTTAAAAAGTGTCAGCATATTAAGAAGGACCCTATATACTTATGTTGGTCAAGTAAAATGTCTTTATTAATATCAATTTTGAAGTAAATATAAATTTTGTTATTTGAAAATTGTAGATACTTGTTCTCATTTTTTTAAATAAAAATCAACGATCGTTTACTTAAAAAGAGATTGCTATTAAATGGCAAAAGAGAGAACATAAAAGAGCAATTACAGATGATTCCATGTAATTGCACACTCAAACACTTTTACAGTTAATAAAACAGGACGTAAAATAAACACACGTAATAAAACTAAACAACAACTCAGAACTTCAACATGTTTTTCTCAGAAACAGAGAAAACGGAATGTTGAGAAATGAACTAACATAACTTTTGTTTATTGTTTCGCTAATTGAAAATAAATATTGTTTATTATATTATTTGCTGTGCAAAGAAATCATTTAGTTGATACAATCATAATTTACTCAGAAAATTCACAAGTAGCTAGGTATTTTAAATAGAATAGTAAAATCATATTTTTTATCGAATCAGTTTTTGTTGTGAACCTGCAGTCAATATGTTTTAATTGAGCTTTGATCTCTACTTATAAAACAGTTCCGTAACTGACTGACTGACTGACAGAAAACGCAAAGCCTAAACCAATTACTACAGGGTGTAAGTGACAGCCTAGCAAAACTGCTGTACCTACATATCCGACTGAAATGTATGGGACAAATGATTTTTTCGCGTTTCCTGAGGTAGGCTCCATAGTGAAAGTTGTTCAGTTTGATGGTCTGAGTTCACCGTTTCAGTATTTGCTAAGCTGTCACTTACACCCTGTATAGAAACATGATACTTGGAATATAATACACCACTAGTTTTTAATTACTAACATAACTTTAAGAACATGAGTCGAAAAACGAGAAAAATTTTGAACCTCCCATAGAAAATAGATCTTTCGCACTTATGTATGGACGGTCCAAAAAAAATTTCTTGTTTTTCGGCCCATGTTCCTTAGAGAAAGTTGTTTAAATTCATGGTCTGAATACACCCTTAAAGGTATGTTAGTAATTTAAAACTAGTGGTGTTTCTATAGAGGATGTAAGGGTAGGTACAAAAGAAAGTATTTTTGGAACTCCACGCGAACGAAGTCGCGGGCTAAAGCTAGTTATATTATAATTAACAAAATACTTGTGAATAGCATCGAAAGACTCTTTGTTATCGAAACTCATCCTAATTAACTTAAACATTATTTCTTAGATCAGAAACAATTCCATTTAAAATATAAAAATTTTACAAGAGATCCTCATAATCTAACAGAATAAAAAGGTAAACTTTAATAACGAAAATATCATAACAGAAAACGGACAAGCTCCGCGTAATCCAAAGATAGCTAAAAAGAAATCGTGGGTTAATTTGAATCTCGGCGTTTGTTAACCAAAGAGTAATTGGATTTGGTCGTCCTGCTCGTAGATGACAGTTCATTTCGTTGTTTCACCCTCTGACATGTCCCGTTAAGATTATGAAAGTTATTATTTTGCAAGTGGACGATGGAAGAAATGGAGGATGCAAAAATCTTTGGGGTATAGTAAGTATGTTTTCCTTTATTATTTTATCGTAAAAAACGGTCAAAGTTTAATAAAAGTGTAAACATAAATGCGTTACATATTTTCTAGGGAAATCAGACCATCAAACTGAACAACTTTTACTATGGGAACATCTTAGAAATCGCAAAAAAAACGATTCTAACATGTTGGTCGAGTAGCTATTGATATCTAGTAGCTATAGCTATGTTGGCTCTATAGTGAAAGTTGTTCAGTTTGATAGTCTGAAGCACGCATTTTGATGTGTAACACATTTAAGTTTACACCCTGTATACATACAAGGCGGCGTTTTCGCATCTAGATATTTCTCTAAAGTTAATATGAACGCTCAAAATAATGACAACGAAAATACACTCTAGAATGTTACTTAACAAATTTATTGAACACACTTAACAAAATCTATATTTACCTTATGTGTTTAATGTGCATAATATTACACCTATCATACAGGACTACACACACTACACTAGACAAATGTGTAGGTATAACAAATTCTATTTACCAGTAACCTCCAAACGACCTAGGCTTAGCCTGGTCAATCTAGGCCAGGCCAATCCTGGTTAATGAGTCGTCAATTTAAAACACGGCCAAGGCCAAGGACCATCATCCCTTGGATGATCCAATCAGAATTAAACAAAGTCTTCTAACACTCTAATAACAGTATCAATAAAATCAAAGCTTACTCCAACAGTAATTCTCATCTCAACGATCACTAAGACCATGCCCGACTAATTTGGATAAGAGCCAATTACGAAAACGTAACTTTGTTCTTTTTAACAAAGTTAGGTGCAACCCAATTTTAGGGGGCAGATTTACGGTGTAATTACAGCTAGGGAATAACGCTTTGAATCGTTAAGATGCAGACAATTTTTTATTTCAAGTTGTTATAACTTTTAATTATTGACAAGTAATTAACAGGACTGATTTGCAAGTAAAACTTTGCTTCTTTATAACAGAAGCTTTTTGGACGATGGTAAAGATTAATTAAATTCAGACTACGATATGGTTTGATTCATTTTGAATTAGAGAAAACGATTAACATTTTTGGTATACTTTTTAGTTGGTACTATTGAAAATAATATGATGTCCATATTGCTTGCATGTCTTATTATTTTAAAGTAAATCAGACATATTTGGATGTACTTTTTAATTATTAATTAAATTCGGTGAATTATTTCTTTATACCTCATAGGCATCATGAGCTATTTAATCATATTTGATGAATCAACAATTTGAATCAATAGCAAAACAGACAAAAAAAAATTTCAAAATAAAATGACAATAACAGCAAAATCTTTACCACGAAAACTACCTGAAAAAAAACCCAACCAAAACGAAAATAATGACGTAATTATTCACGACAAATTAAAGTGGGGAGTAACTTGTCACTCCAGCAAAAACCGCGGACAGGCGAACAACAGTCCTTTTTGCTCCAGCAATAACAACTGCGGCAAAAACGTTGGCATCAAAATGTATGACACTCAGCACACCGGAGTTTTTGCTCAGATATAAAAACTTGGAGGGCTGTATAGTCTTAAGGGTCTTAAGTGATTTTCGTCGTATTTAGTTGGCGAAGTTTGCGGAAGTTTTAGCGCTGAAGACTTAATTGTTTCGCTATCTGCACTTCTTTTGATAGAAAAGTTTTGTATGACTGTCTCTTGAGAACGTAGGGATAGCATTATTTATTGTCTGTTACAAACTTCGTGTAAAGAAACTAATTTGTTTGATGTCAAATTTCCTCCACTCATTCCGTTTTATATGTATCTATATTTTTTAAATAGTGTACATAACATAAATAAATGACTTTACTGACATCATAATTATCTTACACTATGAAAAAAATTATATCGATATATTTTTGCTTGACGGAGAAGTTAATATCAATTATAAGTCAAGAATTTGAATTATTTACGGCTAATTGTTATTTAAATTTTCCTAAGAGATTTAATTACCAACGTGTTTTCAGAAACTTTGTTACGGGCATGTCGAAATAATTCTGATTTAGTATATATTTTTAAATCTAACCTTAAAATGTATACCGGTCGTTTAGCTGCTTAAAAACACGAATCCGAATGCCATTGACCAGTTTTATCAAAGCCAATAGATTTCCATTCCATCAGTCGTGACAAATGATTTATTCGAGAACAAATAGTGATACATAAGAACAAATAGCTCGCGTCGATTCTTTATCTTCACAGAATACATCAACACCTACCAACTGTATTCGATATGAATACAATTTGTAATGAACAATCGGCTCCCAATTGGGCAACTACTGATTTGACTTTTCAAATGATGTATTGTATATTTATAGACGATAATAATAATTGACTAAACGAATTGAAGCACTAAAACTAGATGCTATTTAAAGAGAAATCGCTACAACAGATTAAAATTTCTCCCTCAAATACCTCATGGTTACATGAAGTGAGCCATTTTTGAACAGAGTAGATTGTGAAGTTGAGATAGTGATGATATTGAAAAACATTAGTGGTACAATATAATAGATTCAATGTCAGACCAATCTCAAATAGGAAATCGCACCGTAAGAAGTTGAAGAAGCAATTCATGTTAATAACAAATTTCCTTTAGAAGAAAACATAAATCGACTAACGAAATAACAAGACTCTAGACAGCATTAAAACAAACTAACTAGATTAAAATAAAAGTTGGAGGCGAATCTTATTTTAGATAGAGGAAGAGAAAAGTTGCTCGGAAATAATCCAATCGCGGGCAATAAACGAAGGCAAAGGAAAATTAATACTAAAGCTAGCGACAAAGTTGATCTTGTTCGGCTTGACATCTGTCCGGGAGATGAAATATCACGTCCACACGAGTCCGAGTGATAGTCGGAGAGAAATGTGTTAGGCCAGAAATACTTCGCAACGTACTTTGATGCGTTTTGTGTTGGAAATTGTGGAAGCAGGCGCCTGGTCTATGTGGAATATAAGTTAGCAGTAGTATTTTCATTGTTTTGTCTTCATGACGTATTTATTCTAGATATTAAGCCCTGTTTTATAATAGAATAATTATTAAAATAATTTTATCTTGTTAGTATTAATTTGCGTTTTTTCAATCAAAGTAGCTTATAATTTTTCTCACACCATACTCGTTCTTAGCTAAATTAAGTACAAAATTGGTTTGGTAGTTTAGAGAAGCATTAGGTAAAGTTGGGAAAAACATTTATATTGTTACTTTAGTATGAAAGACTAAAACAAAGAGTTAAGATGTCTTGTGTGTGACACCAATCTACAATTAGCTTTAAAGCATTTCAAAGTTATGTATCTTAGGGTTAAGCTTTGTCAAATAACCCCGTGTTTCTTCAAGTTTAAAAAAGATAAGAGGGTCGAGAGTATCTAAATCCGTTCGACAGCATCATAATGAGGTTTTCCTTTGTATGATTCAAAAACAAACATTAAAAGCGAACCGGCTGGCGCAAACAACGTCAAGTGTTTATTAGACCAAGAAATCACGTTAAGCCTGTTATTTGACCACCCAAGATGAACAATGTTTTAGAGAATCCCGTATCATAAAATCTCTCTTTTTATCGCATTCAAGTTCGTTTAGGCGTAAGAGAATCAGACAAAGATTTAAACACCCACTCGGTATACTATCATGTGGTTTACAGCCGCTATAATCAAATACTAAGTGCATCTTTGGTTTAAAAGTTATAATTGCGAATTTTACTGTCTTCAGTTTAAACTTCTATTCACTTGGTTGTGTCGTTATTTGCGTTATGTTTTATGTTTAGACATATACTTGGACTTGAATTATATGTTTGTGGTTTCTAACATCCAATTAACTCGCTGTAGGTCCTAGTGCATGACAATTTCTATAAATAATTTTCGCGGTGACTCGGACATTCGTTGTAAATGTCTCACTTGAAATGTTTATTTAATTTATACCAATAATTCTCTCTGAATTATGGGCGTGGGCAGGAAGACGGTGTTAGATCAGATATTTATTGTGAAACTACTCGTCCATTTACAGACGATTTATTGTCGGGAGAATCACGCGTTTGTGGAAACTTTGGAACTTTGAAATGTCAAATGGAAAGGAAAATTTACGAACATTGGAATAACGACAAAATATAGGAGGAAGTAATTTCCGTTAAAACACCAATCGCTACAAAACGTAAGAAGCTTTATTTTAATATCAATAAATAAGTCAACTAGACGTTTATTGGAGACATAAAGCAACTTCATGTTATTGATAGTTATTTAAATAGGAAAGAAGACAAGTACTACCCATTAAAAGGAAAGTGTATTCCATGGTCAAATGAAGTCGGCAACATAAAATTGACGGTAAACTTTGCCAGGCATCATGTCAGACATAAAACTGAACAGTAAAATTTTTACAACGGGTGAAACATCAAAGGTGATTAAAGCTATTGGCCGAGGCGAATTCCATAAAACTCAAAGGAATTGGTTAAACAATTTAATCCGACTAAAAGCCTCAATGGCATCTACACAATCTACTTTATAACTCATTTTGAGTACGATAAAATACCAGACTTGTTATAAAGATGAAAGATTGGCAAATCAACTGGAATAGGGACCCTATTTATTTTTCAATTACCCATTCCAGTAGATTTTTTTTCGCGATTTCGATGTTGGTCCTATAGAGATCATCCCCTTAAAAAAGTGTCAGCATATTAAGAAGGACCCTGTTTACAACGTGTTAATGAATAAACGCAAAACTAGAAAAAAGTTTGTGTAGAATCCAGAGCAGAATCAAATTTTTGAAGTTTCAACATAGGTTAAACTTAACAAAATATTAAATTATTTATTTGTCTAGTTTAAAATTAAGTGAACTCGATGTCAACCCACTCCACAGGTACACTCACTCTAGGTACTTACTGCCAAAACAAGATTCTTAATCTTAAAATGTATCCGCTACGCTAGCGTTTTCATTCATTGCTGAAATAATAACAAATCGTTTATGCATGAAAACTTTAAATGCGAATAGCTTTAAATTTCAATTAATAAAATAATGAAATTATTGTTTCAATGCAAGTTTTTCACCTATTCATTAACACGTTGTATACAGGGTGTAACAAAACACCCTAGTAACATGAAAATCAAATTAATTAGTGACATTAACGAATCATAATGACATTGCGTGACGACGAAAATTAGCAACATTACGAAACTCTAGACCAAATTGATTACGACCTGCCAATTGCGCAGTCGAATTCTGCTGGAATTAATTCGATTTTGTCGAAAACTATCTCTCAATCCAAGGCGTAAGCTTCAAAATTGGACGCAACCATACCAAAGCTAACATCATGTTGTCCTTTATTAGTGGACGTATTGACAGAACGCGAACAACTAACGACATCAACAGAATCGAGGCAAATATTTGGCTGCTCAATTAAACAAATGAAATTCGATGTGGTAGATACAACACTATACGAATTTTAGAGGAAATCCAATGTTTGAAATAGAAAAATAAAAAGAAAGCAAACAACAATAATGCACAGCTATTCTGACATCTGTCTACCCAAACTGAACATTGCAAATGTTGTAACAATAATATGAAAGATGAAAGCTAAGCTTGTTTTTATTGTGCTCTATCCGATTGCGAGTAAACAAACTGCTTGAAAAATTGGGGCAACAGGAATAGTGACATGCAATTTGTTCAACGCTCCACAGGATAGGCAGGATATGAACTTATAGATCAAAATTATACTATCAGAACATGCGTTGCGTATCAAACTTTATATAGTCATTACCAATTTCCAAGCTCATTACCTGTTCGCTTTTATGGGACCGCACCAATCTATAACGGCCGGTCACTGCCCACTCGTCGACAAAAAATAACAAAACACGACAGCTGGTGTAGGAGAACGAGGTCTAATAATAAAGTAGAAATTTCGTCGGACATTATCCATTATCTTAATTTTGATACGGTTTACAAAAGAGCGTTAACTCGTGCGACATATGTGTTGGGGCAAAGCTTAACAACGGTCAGTAGGATTATAGAGATAGCATTTATCAACTTTTTTTGACAAAGTAGCTGAAGGATAAACTCTGTCGGAGCTTATATCACTTTTTAAACGCATACGAAATATATAAGTGATCGAATAAAGTATTTTACCGAGACTTGATATCTGTCATCGCATCGCATAAGCAATAAAGATGAATCGATACAAACGTCAGAGAAAAACATAAAGTTACAAACGGACAATACTCGCCCGCTGTCCCTGCAGATACCGAATCGGAAATTGAACCTTATATTCCAGGCGTAACTTAAGATTTAATGTCGACAATTGAAAATTTATTTCGGCACTCAAACTTCTGTTGACAGCAATCGGTGGCCATCGATAATCCCCTATCTCTCTCACACATCATGACAACATGTGGGTGCTCACCACGGACGTCGCAGAGGATACGGCGGTAAGAAAAAAAAATAAACAGGTACCAAACCGACCTTCGTTAGCGGTGCCGAAACTCAAAGCGAAAAAACGTCGATAAGGATCTATAATTTCTTAGAAGTCACAATTCCTGGGGTAACCGAACCGATGAAAATTTTTGTCTTTACTATTATGTTATTTATCTTTAACTGTTCACACTTTATGAACTTAATATTTAGTCCGGAATGAGTTGTCAAGTTTGTTGCCTGTGAACACCTGTCCCTAGATAGTTTATCAGATGCCGTCGGTTTGTGAATTATAGCCTTATACTAAATGCAGGAATGTGAACTGGAGACACGGGAGAATTGGTCGCCAATGAGCCGTGTTTCGTTCGATAGAATCAAGAAATTCTATCCATCTACCGGATTTTATTCCCAACGATTTTCAAAATGTTTAATGTTAAGACGGTAGCATCAAAAGCTTTTGATAAAGACATAAATAGGGCGGCGACGAAGATAATTGAGTTTAAACTTTTGTCACCGAAACATTTTGGACTTCCAGGAACAAATTGATTCCTTTAAGTTTCTTAACTATAGCAGTCAATTGTGAAGTTAACTTCATAAATTGAGATGTCTGGCATGTTAGAGTTATTGTCACCTTTTTTCTTGTTTTTTTCCCATCCAGGTAAAAAAACCTAAATCTCGGCATATGGTGGCGCAAATTGCGTTTCTTTGAGAAATGATTGATGGAAGTTTAGATTGGTGAACACATCGATGAGTTGTTGATAAAAAATGATTTTAAAGGTGTTGATGGTCTATTTAAATATGATACACATCACGGAGGATTATATAAAAGGGTGATAACATGTTTTTTCGAAATATACAACGTGTAACAAAACCCCTTAGTAATATTTAAAGTGGTGATTTAGTCAATCGATATGAACAAATTTCACTATGGAGACAGAGTCGAAAAAAAAAACGTTTTCCCTTCCATATGAGTCTAGTAGGTAAATACCGCAGCTTCGTATGAAACAGCAGATTTTTTATTTAATTGTGATGTTGGATCCATAGCAAACGTTGCTTATTTTGATGGTCTAAACCACAGCCTTAAATATTACTATTCATTAGATGTTTTGTTATAGTCTGTTACAATTTTTTTTGTTATATAATAATTATAATTTGTGTATATTATGATATGATCACTACGGGCATTGCATCATAAAAGCTGATGTTTTCTTCAATCCTCACCGATCCCAGCGTTACTAGGAACACCATAAGTCGAAGACCGTCACGCCTGGGTACCCTAAAGCCGGCGGCTTACGTCCCCACGGGCTTAGTCGACTCCGTCGGACAACTCATTGTTCAAGCAATGCACTTACAAATAGAGAGAAAAGTAAACCAGTAGCTTGCTAAGAATTTCCTTGTCAATGTATTCCATATGTTAGGTTACTACGCAATAGTTCGTATTTATTTAGAGACCTTCATCATTGTTATTTTGTCTCATTGGATTAAGAGTAATCCTAAAAACCATAAAAACTCGGAAATTACTGTACCTTGGTCACATTACAGAAGTGAAAAATACAATTTCTCCTTATTATTCTAAAGTAGAACATTTTGGGGAGATGAATGCCTGGTAGGAGAAGGACTTCTTGGCTGAAAAACCCTATGTTAATGGTTCGATATGAACACCACCTCACTGTTCAGGGTTGCAGTCTACGATAGGACAGCAACATATTATAGCGGATGATTTATGATGAAAAGGAGTGACGTCACGTCATGGCAGTGAGGTAGTCAGCAATTAATATGAAAAGTCAACTTTAGATTTGCAATAAATAAATGATTTGGGCACAATAATTTATGATTATGCTTTCTCAACTTTTATTAAAATAGGTAACAGTAGAAACAAAGAATCTAAAGCTCAAAGATAACTTCAGTATTTTATTTCTATTGTTAAACTTTATGGTTCTTGCGAGTTGCGAATGTTAGGAGGCTTAGTTTTAAGTGTTCATTGTATTATTAGAGAAGTCATTCATTTTGTCGTATTATCTTGAATGTGTTGAGCAATAAAATTTCTAGATGCTTAGACAATAGAATATAATATTAAATGTCAATGTGGTCATTGAAAGTTTCAGTGCTTATAATGACGGTTTGGAAAATTTAGTATCTAGAAACTTTAGTTATTGTCGTGATAAAACTTAATTGATTTTTCCTTTATACGGTCTGTGCGGAAGGCACGCCAAGCAGTTGCGGTCACAGATAGCTTTAAGACTTATTAAAAATGTCATGGCTGCTGAAAATACTCTAACACTTAGCCCTAAAAAACTATGTGTAGTCTATACATAGATGACCCTTTATATTTCATTTGATCGGTGCCTAAAAACTCATATAGATTTTAAGGGGACAGTTTTAAAGCAAATGAAAATAATATCCTAAAACTAAAATACAACGTGTTAATGAATAAACGCAAAACTAAAAGGTCGTTTGTTGAGAATCGAGAGCAGAATCGAATTATCAAGGTTTAAACATAGGTTACATTTTTTTAAAATATTAAATATTTTGTTTGCATAATTTAAAATTTACTGAGTTCGATGACAACCTACCGCAAAGGGACACTCACCCTACTCACTACCAAAACAATATTCTTCAAATGTATCCATGAGCACGCTAGCGCTTCTCTTCATTGCTGAAATAATAACAAATCGTTTTTGCACAAAAACCTAAAATGCAAATAACTTTAACTTTTAATTAATAAAATAATGACATTTTTGTTTAAATTCATTTATTTCGTTAAAAATAAGATGGGGTGTATGAGGTCTTGCGCTTATTCATTAACACATTGTATGTAACAAAATAACTATCATAGGAAAAAAAAAGATTGTAAGGTATACAATTCACCACTGTTTCTTTTTTTTTACCTCACAACATAATTTGCACACTTTTATTATTATACTGTAAAACTTAAAATGTTTCTACCCCGGAGTCCAAAATTTAACTAGAGCCCCTCTAAATGGAACCCTTTAAAAACTAAAAAAAAGACAATAAAGCACGGGCTGGAAGCAAAACTACAGTCATCCCGACAAGTGGGGTAAACACACTTTACGATCTTTCTAAAGGGGAAAAAACTTTTTTTGTTAGGACAATCGTAAACGTGACTTTATTGAAACGTTTAAAGATAGTTTAGCACCATATGTTTGGCGCCATGGGACTTAAGATAATAAATATAAGCGCCATATGAAATTGAATGACCATATGTGATGATTTGCAGAAAATAGGATCATCCTCTTAATTGTTTCGTTTCTTTTTCAATTGTTTGTTTTAATTATTATCTATGTGTACCCTTCGTCGATATTATTAATTCATTTGGTTGTATTATTATTAGTAATGTTTAACTAAGGAAACTACACAATAATGTGTATAACATACACACTGTATTTAGTAATATTTTAATTTCCCAGGTTATCGTATTCGATTTAGTTAATATTGCAGAAAAAAGTACTTTAGCTGAGATATTTAAAACTATGTAGCTTTCAAAAGTATATTGAATAGAGTACAGTTTACAATATTGTTGTTGCTGTTAAGGCACAGGTCATAGTTTGCATACCTATTCAAACTATCGTCCAGCTTTTATGTTGTCCTGGTACCTACAGCATAGCAATGGAACTTAGATCGGTTCTAACCTTATCCGAACTAACTATTTATGTCTTTGAGAAATTACAATTCTTTCACTTCTTCTTCGTAGTTGTATCCTCATGGCCTTCTTTTACATACTTTATCGAAAATCTAAATTATAATAATAAATTAATCGGATATTATTACAGATTATAGATCGGATATTCGGATGCATATTTACCTAAACTTCATTTTTGGCTAAGAAATTATGGAAGCGGCTTGTTAAAATTTTCTTTTTAAATCAATCCTGTATGCCAGGAAATCCGGCAATACATAACTAAATCGGATGTATAGTGTGGAAGCGACTTCATAAAACTGTTTAATTTAAAAAAGAAAAAAAATATGTTTTTTGGTCAAATAAATCCCGGGATGTCAGGAAGTTTGGGGCTGCATAACTACTCGGATGCATAGTATGGAAGCGACTTCTTAAAATTATAAATTAAAAATTAAAATTATAATGTCGATATAAAAGTACACTCCATAATAGCCAACACCTCAATTTTAGGTAAATATGCATCAGATTATCCGATCTCTAATAATTATTCTTGAATTATTAGTGATACACTGATTTAATCATTAAGTTATTAATAAGAAGTGCAATGTCACCTACTCGAAAAATAATTAAAAACAAACAGAGTCCTAAGTTGCACTGAATTTCCCATCAGTAGAATTAATATTCTTGAAAAGCATCAATCCCCATTTCAAAAGGAAACAACAAAATTTGTTCACATGAATTGTGCGAATGTGTAGGTACCTCCAATAATTTCTGCACAAAAACTTCATTTAATTTTATTGTCACCGACCGCCATCCGTGATGTATTGTCGACCATTCTGTTTGTTGGTTTAATTATTTGAATAGTTCACGTCAAAAAAAAATCTTTTGTCATTACGGAAAAATATTGATGTGGGGTATATTTTGGCCATCTGTTGTGTTTATTAAACTGTAATGACATTTTTATATTTAACTAGCTGTTGCCCGCGACTCCGTTTGCGTAGACCTTAAAAAAGTATCTTATGTGTTAATCCAGATCATATTCTATCTGTGTGCCAAATTTCATTAAAATCCATTCATTTGTTTTTACGTGAAAGAGTAACAAACATCCATCCATACTTACAAACTTTCGCGTTTATAATATTAGTAGAATTAAACGGAATGAAATTATTGCTGTTGATTTTTTCAAAACTTTAAATCCTACAACGTCAAATGTGTTATAATTATGTTCAAACAAGTAATTATTTATATAATTTAAAAAATCATATGAGTAAGTTATAGTTTTGCAAAACACGTGCTTATCTTAAAATTTACAATAACATCATTTTAATTTACATATTTAGTTTGATTTCTTTTACATTATAATTTTAACATAATAATTAATTTACTAACCTCAACTGTCAAAAGAGAGACTCAAGTTTCCCATCAACTTCTAAACCACAAAACATGCCAAAACACTCCACTATATCATAACACAAACCCCACGCCACTAAACCAAAAACTTGTTCTAACACTCATATTTCACTGTTACAAATCTACGTCCTTACACAAGGATGGCCCGAGACTGAATAAAACATACCACCAACATATGGTGGCCGAAAACGGACCCTTACAAAAAACCATTCACACAAAAATTTATAACACGTCAAATCTTCGGAGAAATGGTTTCCTCTAGATAGAGACGTTATTTTTATACACATATAATATTAATTGTGAAGCCTTTGGACGCATCTGCCGCTGCCATTGTCCTTTTTTTTCTCTAAGGCCTCCGCTTGTTTGTAAAGATGACAGCGAATAAAGTTAATACATATTTATAAACACAAATTCTTTCTTGAATGTTAAACATCCAAGATCAGATTCGCTCATTAAAATGCATGTAATCGATACCAAAGTTTTATCATAATTATTCTCAAATGGTTATTTCGATACAAAAGTTTAACTCACGCAACATACTCGTGTTACTGATCGTCATAAACCATTGATAATGAAGGTCTCGAAAACCAATGCTTATATTACATTTCAATTACCATATAAAATGTTCGTACAAGAACCGAGATCGAGCGCGACCCCGCGTCGATAATCATCTAATCAGAGATCATTCAATAAGTTTTATTCCAAGCAACGTAGAACCGATCGAAACTGTTACAGTTCAAGCTATGTGAAGTTCTAATCGATCGTGAATAAAGCCGATAGTGCCGTGCACGAATTGACAGAAATTTCAAACCAAATCTCGCGTATTATCTTAAAGGCTTACGTCTTCTATTCTCAAAACATTACAGGTAAAACATGAGCTACGTTTGAATCTGACACTTATGAAGATTCAATTTGAGTGTATTTCTGTGTAAAGTTCGAAACGAAGAAATGGTCTTCTTATTTTCAAGAAAGGAACGTGGAAAACGTCAATGAGTGTTCGAAATTCGAAACGCAAAACGATGTTTCTCGAGTTGTCGGAGCCATCAATGTTCTAAAAGTTGTCAGACGAAAAAAATAGAGCAAGATGCCGTTGCGAGTCAGATACATACTGGCTGGTTGGTTCATTTACTTCTTTTTCTTTTAAAACAAAATAGCGTCGCTTCATTAAAGCTATTGTTTAGATCAAATTAAAAGGCATTTTTAAACCAGCACAAAGCTTGAATACCGGCAGTTCATCGATTCACTTTTTCCCTTGATGGCTATAAAAACATTGTACAAAACTTTACAACTTAATTACGTACATCTGTTAAAGCGGACAGACTGACACGATTTATAATGCACCTTTGTACCGCAATAAATTGTAACAGAGACAATAAAGTTATTTTGCGGGATACACAAAAAATAGCTATAAGAAAACAAAGCGCATAATGAATTAAACAACATAATAAGCCGTCGATTCGGGATGGAGTCAGACACCTGCGTGAACTAAATGTCTTCATTATAAACGAGGAAGAGAATCGGATAGTAACAGGTGCGTTTCGAAAATGATTGGAAGCTGCATACGATTTTGATCCGACAGCTAATTGTGATGTGCGGACTAATGATTTGTTTGCCGACGTATCGATTTCATTTCGTATCATTATCGTTTATTGCGGTGAAACGTATCGTATGAATTCGTAATAAAATCTTGATTGATCCATGAAAATTCTCTGCAGTCAATTTTATTTTGATATAAAAAGCTTTTATTCATGAAATAATGAATGCAAAAGTTGATGAGCTGGCGGGAAATTTAAGCCCGTTATCCGAGCTGGTGTTTACACTGAATCATTCTCTAATTACGCCTCTTAAGTTTTAACTTGCAATGTTTACAAAGTCACGATCCTGGTAATTGTTTCGCCTGTTTCGTTGACAGGCACCCCGGGGACGCGCCGATTGGCGGGAAATCTTTCAAGATGGCGGCCGACCTCGCCTGACCCATCCGTCAAGCGCAAAGGTGGAACATCTGTTTTAACATGTCGGACTGGCAGTTAATAAAGCCATTCCATTTTCAAACTTCACAATCTTCGTTCCTGTCGGATTTAAGAAGAAAATAAATTTGCGTGTCAACGACTTTTTTCGTCATGGCTTTGGAGACATCTTGTTTGGTTACATTTAGTTTCGAAATGGATTTGTGATTCTGTGAAACATAAACAAAACTGTCGCTTTCGTTCTGGGAATACCAAGATTGTTAAGTAACTGTCAAATATTTTAACGAAAAATAATCAAAAACCATAGCCAACATATTTTTTCTCCAGGTTGTAGATCTCATTATGTCTTTTGAAAAAAAAAACATAGAGTGGACGAGAAAGATCATAATGGTTATAGCCTGAGGCGAGCAATTTCCGTCGGCTTCTGTACGATGTTCGCTACCGAAATTCGCAACATTCACCGGCCAACTTTGATTGTACATCGCTCTAGCTTGTTTACAACAGTCGTTAGCATGTCCGGCGATCATTCTGTCTTCGTATTTATTACTTCTTGCAACATTGTTAAGCTGAGAGATTAGGTTATGGGCGGCTCCTTTCTCAGATTGGTGGAACTTTAGTTTTACTGATATAGTGTTTATTGATAAAAATGTTTTCTATTGTAATTAATAATATACTCTAATACCGACAATAGGTGGAGTACCACCGACAAGAGCGTAGCTTTTAAATAATATGATGATTATGAAAGTGCGTCAGAAAAATTATAAAATAGTAGGTAATTGCTACTAAACAGTTTTTCTAATCAGATTATCTTAGATTGTAGATAAAGACAAAAATTAAAACCATCTATGTTTTTTAGAAAACTATACAGATTTACAACAATACCTACGAGTATAATAAAAAGAATTAACATAAATAAAACTAACAACACAATACACACAACAAACTTAATCATAATTTGTTCAAAGTTTATAAGTTTACATATAAATTGGTTTTATTAAACATGTTTTTGATATTACATCAAATTGGCTTTGACCAAATAGCAACACATTTATGTTCAGAATATGGAATTCTGAAACCACAAATTTTACTGTTTTCCCCATTTATGTATAAGAAAAATATTTAATCTAATAACTTTATGATCCGCTGTTGATTTTGCTGTCAGAGTTTTACAGTTTCATATAAAAGAAGAGAAATAAAATTATATTTACCCCTTTTAATGATGGCTCCAGAGTCTAAATAGCGGCGGTAATCTGAAACAGAATAAAGAAAAGATTTGAGAATTATAATTAATTTTTCATCTCATTTTTAACTATCTCGGTATTAAGTCCCAGAAATATAAGTATACCTATCGATATAATCAAACATCCAACGTTTTATCATTATTGGTTTTATTTGTGTACTTAATTTGCAACTTAATAGGTATGTTAAAATCAATGACCTAGCGTTTTCTTCACTTTAAAACCAAGAATTGAAAATACAAAAAACTAACCAATCCAATTTTATTCCCTTCACACGTAATTCCGATTACCTGGAAGGTGTTCGATGCAGACGTAACTAAACCAATTTCTAACAATCTATTTCCATCTTTATCATCACTGTATATTTTTACAAGCCTTCTCTCTCCAACAAAACCCTTTGCGGCTTCGAGATCTGGGCAAACAACGCATGAGCTCTGAATTAAGCAATTATAGTTAATTTCGAGTCTCCCCATATTATGGTCGAAGTCGTGTCGGCGAGAGAAATGTGTTATTTTGAATCATAATTTGTGAGAAGGCATCCGCCTGAGCAGCTGTAAATTACACCCTATATATACGTTACTTTTAAAGTACATTTACCTTTTATAGGTGTATTAGAACATTACAGTTCGGAACTAGATGTACTTGGTGTAATAGTTGTTACCGTTATTAGAGCTTTGGCGGACGTGAGAAGCGATTACGGTAGAGGAGTGTAAAGTTAAGAATTTACTCCGAATTTGTTATAGAAAATACCAGACATACAATGAAAGATATGGTCAGTAAAGAAGGAGGCAAAAAAGGATTAACAAAATATGTTAAATGACCCTATTGTTTTTTAGGACAGACGAATAAAAGAAACAAAAAGAATCAAGTGTGAAACAAAAACAGACGTGACCCATCAATCGTGATTTCCACTCGAGCTTACATGTCAAATCGAATCATGATTCTAAACTCAATGTTGGATTGAAAAAAAATATTAACACTGTAACGGCTGTATTCTAATTTTAAATCATAATGTGAAGTGATTAATATTCTCAGAGCCCGCTCGAATGACACTCTACGTCAGCGGTCCCTAATATGATTGGACGTTTTCATATAAATTACAACACCGGGCGGGGCCTATAGGCGTAATTAAAAAGCATAGATTATTATCGCTTCACAAACCAGCCAGGTTTCCGGCGCGTAATTGTTAGAATTATAAGTTTTAATGAATAAAAAACATTGTTTCGATGTGAAAATATGCGTAACGTACCCATGTTTAAAGTAGTAATGGGATTTCAAAATTTTTCAAATGCTTATTTTATCTTTTGAAAACTCGCTTCCGCACTAAAACGTGTATTTTATCCGTCATATTTCGCTTCCATTAGACCGTCTGGCTTTTATAACTATGTCGCCATTAAGCTGTGCCGTGAATGACTTACTACTATCATCTTCCTTCATAATAGGTTTTGTAATGTCTCTAAGAATGACAAAAGCTACCTTATTTGATAATGTCGTAATGGTTTTGCTACCAAATTTGTGATTCTAATTTATTTGTGTGCTTTGCTTGTGTTGATTGCGTTGTTTATTGTGTTTATTTTCCGGGTATTTTTATTAGCTTTGTCTCTTTATTCTTAATTTTTTTAATAATTATCTGTTTATTATTACTAAAAGATTCTTAGATCCATATTGAGTAAAGCTTATTTTACTTTTTAAAGTTTTAATTATGCTCGTATCATTATATATAACATGTTTATTGCTAAGCTTGTACTTTCTAGCTCAATCGTTTTCAACATAGAAATCATAAATTTATCTCTATAAATGTTTTGTACTTAGTATGTAACACTTAGTGACATACGGTAGGTACCACAGTAATGTGGGTGTAATATAATACACGCGCCCATGTCACAACACTGTTCCTTATCACGTCTTGATGAATTATCGTTGGCTGTGAGCGTTTCTGTTTAGTTTGTGGTTTAATTTATAGGAGAGGCGTTTGTCAGTTTAAATATGTTACATAATGCTTTTAATGAGGGTATAGCGTTAGTACTGAAAATGTTTACTTGATGATTGACTGTGTTCACTGGGTAAAATAATTTATAATATTTCGCAATCAATTTTATTATTTGTGATGAATTCTAATAATTAAAAAGTAAATCGATTTAATAAAATATTTCTTTTTTACAGAAGAATGAAGATGCATAAAGATGATATACGTGACAGTAGACAAGCAAAAAACTTGAATTTAAAATGCAAAAGTTGGTAGAGTACATTCACAACAACGGACATCTATCTACTGCTAAGAGATATGAAATAACAGAATGCAATGTTAGAGATCGTAGCAGCAAGCGATAGGCAAGATTTTTTAGAGAAAATCAGACAAGACAGAAATCATATTCAGCATCAAAACTCACAAGTCAAATATAAGTATAATTTAAAGATTTTGATGTAATAATTATGTAGAATAAAACCCACGAAATAAAGTACCAAATATAGACCATTAAATTGCTGTAACAGCCATCATTTCAGCACCTAAACCTTCACTAAATGGTGCGGGCGGGCTAATATAGCTAAATTCTTGTCTCCCTCGCACCTAACATTAGCCTAGTATAGTCCTGCGGGAAATCGTTTGAAATGCAAATTCAGATAGCAAGGTATATTAGTTGATGCTTTATTGGTTCCCTAATACGTAACTATACTGAGATAGTGAATAAATGAGCAATGACGGGTTGCGGTTTTGTGGATATAGGTCTGAATCGTGCAGTGTTACGTGAAGAGAAACCCAAGAGATTTGGCGGCAAAGATGAAGTAGGTCAACATAACGTTGGCTATGAATGTGGTCCGTGTTAAACACAGGATAAAGTTCTTTTTTCTCCGTCACTGCAAAATATGTTTTGTCTTGAACTTGTTTTAAAGTTGAGACAATAAGAAAGCGGAAATAATGACAGTAGTAGAGATAGTTCCTGTTCGAAGCAACTTCTTTATTTAAGCGCTACGCTTTTGTTGCGAAATGACTAATCAATAATTTCTCTATATACTATAATTATCTTGTTTGAAATGCCTTATTTGCATGCTTACCTTTGAGTAATATACTAGAATTGAGCTCTAATTCCCACTACATATAGATGTCAGTTATGTTTCATATCTGATGCCAAATTTGCGTATCCTCTATGTTTAGAATGCAAATTGTTCCACTATTAGGCGTACTCACGCAGCAATGGATGTCATTAATGATTTATAACATGTAGCTTCAGGGTACAGAGCTGGCAAAATGGCAGAAGATATGTATATGATTGTAATATTACTATTAGGTAGTATGCGTGATGTTTGTTGTAGATAGGGAACCTAACAATCATGGAACTTAAGTTATATTTATTAAAGCTATACTCCATTCAAAATAGCAACAAAATATTAAGGCTAAGTTGCATTACAGAAACAGAGATTTGAAACACTTCCTCTAGCTTATTTTGAGAACAGCTTTAGTAGCATCCAAGATATGTCGGATAGTATATGTATCCAATAAATTAATTAAATTTGGTAATCAGAATTAGCCAGTAAGCTAAATAGGAATCGGAAAATTTCGTCGTCCTTATTTGGAATGAAGTATAGTGTGATGTAAAAATCGTATGTCCATGATCATAGGATATTGTTAGCGTCACTGGAATATAGCTAACTGATTGACATAATGATCTAATGAAGCTAAAAAAATAACATTTTAGACATACGAGTATTTGAAAAATATAACAAAACCAAAGCATTACTATTTTGTAACAAGTTCAAAGGCTTTTGACCTTTTTATGCTATTGATAAATCACAACCAAAGAGAAAAACTTAAGACAAATTGTGTTTGATGTTTTAAGACAGTTGTTATAGCTGACGCCCGAGGGTGTCTAGCATATTTTCTTAGGTTAGTAAAAAACAAAGCAATTTGAAATATGAATTAGATTACCGATAATTGTGTTTCAATAGCTGGTTTGTTTGCAGTTCCTATTATTACAAGGCAATTTGAATATTTATAATACTTCCTTTTTATTAGTAGGAGTTATCTCACGAATATTCTTGCGGACATAAAAGTCTCATACTGATATAGTACACAATACGAGTACTTACTCTACCAGAATACAGCATAATCAAGTTAATAAATTTGTGTATTGATAAAACCATAAAGATAAAAACAATGTCACAAACTCATAAATGACAATAATTCTTTTAAATAATAATGAGCATGAATTCAATTTAAATGTTAATGATTTTCGTTATACTCAAATAAGCTCTACACTAGTTTCAGTAAAATATTAAAATTTTATGCTTATCTGTAGTTTTGTAATGAAATATGTATAGGCAATGAATTAATTGGATTGCATTATATGCATAACTGATCAGAAATTAAAATGATCTATTGGAATAGTATGTTAGCTATAGATAATTAGCATTATTAAGAGACTTCAAAAAAGGATGACGTTATCAATAGGTACGTCTGCATTTTTTAATGTATGTTTCGCTGTAACTAACTGCAGTATTTCTTTACCAATATAGATGATTATCTTTTATACAGAATGGGGATTGTATTTTATTATTATTTTCAACGTCATAATCAGCATATACAGGGTGTTACCTTGCATAGTTTCCATACCTTGAGGGTTAATTGTACCCATGATACTGAACAACTTTCCCTAAGAAACCTATAGGAAATTCGCAATTCCCCGGTTTGGAAGAGTGCGGGTTCAAGTCCCGCCCGATACTTAATTTTACAATCTTTAATTGGAAGTACTAAGTGTCTCAAAACAAGCGAAGGAATACTCCGTCAGCCAGCAAGTTGATTACTAATTTGCTTCCACCGATCGGCAACGGGCCCCGTGTTGCACAAAAACAACATTGTAATAAAGCCAGTAAAACATTTTTTTTGCATTTTTAAACACTTGCCCACACATGGGTATGAGTCCTTCCTCATTGTATTAGTTATATGGAGAACAATTTAAATTTTTTTGTTGATAGGCCAGTAATAAAACTTACATACCTAGGTTTTTAGAGGAACTTTCAAAATACATTAAAAACATCACATTCATTGCTAGGCTGCACCGGAGCTTAACTTCTAAGGTATTATGGGAGAAATCGCTTTTTAGCGCTAACACCACCTTGTTTTGTATCTTCTGGATTTCTTTACCGTATATTTTGCTGACTAGGTTACGATTATGTTACGATTGATTGATTGAAAATGAGTTGATTCTTAAAGGTTTATGTTACTTTTTCATGAACCTTTAGACTCAAATATCTCAGCTCCGATGCGAGCTAGGCCATAAGTGTTTATTACAATATGTTTGTTTTTATAGTACTATAATTATACAATACTTTGATTGGTGACCGGGACTGTTAAAAAAATTACAATATCTTTACTCATATCCATTTCTCTCCTATTCTTGAAGAGTGTAGTCATTTAAGAATATTCAGGTGTTATACGTCTTGGCGGTATTAAATTTATGAAATATTACATTATGTTTTGTTTTCATTTCGCGATATTTCGTTTCACCGTCTGTCTGTTAAATTCTTTTACGTATGTAGATTATTTCGCACGTTTTCGTTCAGAAAGCAGCGGGGTATGTTATTTTTATTTCTTCCTATTATAAACATGAAAGAGTTTTGGTACGTTCTTTGAAATGCCAAAGGATGTGAATAGAACGCGGCTAGAATTAACTTTAGGAATGGGTAATATTTATTGTCAGGTATTTCATATGAATTTTAGAATCCCACTGTAGGGCAAAGGCCTCCTCTCACGAATGAGGGTGAGAGGGAGTGGGCCATACTCCACCACGCGGGCCCGGTGCGTGATGGTGGAGGCAAGTTAGTGGTTAACCTGCTGTCAGAGAATTTAAAAGCCGCCTTTATATGCCTCTGACCTGGCTTAACGAATAGTTACAACGCCATCGGACGGAACTATCTGAGACCAACTGCTTAACGTGCCTTCCGAAGCACGGAAACGCTCGAGATGAAATACCACTAAAGGGTCACCCATTCAAAGACTGACCGGACCTGACGTTGCTTAACTTCGGTGATCGTTTCCAATACCGAAGCTCCACTACGCCAACGAGCGCTTCTTGAAACTTGAATTTACGATCACATACTTTCTTGAGTTTAAGAAGAAATTAATAAATAAGTAGTAATAAACCAAACTATAGTGCACGCGCATTATTTAGCGTCATGTTCTATACTATAGTAAGAAGTCAAAGTCAAAGTCAATATAATTTATTCAATATAGGAGCTTGCAGCACACTTATCAAACGTCAAATCTTTTTTAAAGCTACCACCGCGTCGGAACGTGTTGTCGCTGTAGAGAAGATGCTGCCAGAAACTCTACAACATAACACGACTTAATAACTATTACAATATAAGTTCTTAAGCTAAAGTTATGTAAACAATAATACATAGTCTATTTAATAAAATAATGATACTATACAGTAAAGTAAATAAACTATAAGCTAGTAAGAAGTGAGAACACCCTTAGATTTGTTTATTAAAACGGGCCTCATTATTTATCATCATCATCAGCTTTCTGCATCATCGACATCAACTGCCTCCGTGGTCTAATGGTTATGAACATTGGACTCTTGAAACGGAGGTCGTGGGTTCGATCTTCACGCGGGACCCCTAGCTATATGTCACTTTGTGCATTTTTCCCCAGTTGGTAAGGATAATGTAGGCTCAATCACCTGATTGTCTGAAAAGAAAGATGATTCCATGCGTCCCGGCTACTATCTCCGGTGGTAGTAGTCGTTACATAAAAACCACGTCAATGGCCGTAAGGCGGTCTGAAAAAACTCTGACACCATGGCTTGCTGCCCGTACGATACGAAAAAGAAAATCATCAGCCTGCCATTATCGTCCTCTGCTAAACATAGGCTTCTCCTGAGGCGCTAGTAAACTCTATCTTTGGTCTTCGTCATACAGTCACTCCCAGCTGTCCAGTAGGCCTGAGGGCATTAAATGCTCTGCCTGTCAATTCGTGGTCTCCATTCCATAACATTGGTAGCCACACATAGCAAAATTCATCATATTAACTAAGTTTCAGTGCTATGTTAACTACTTTAGTTCTCTGGCGTATCACCCCATTCCTGATAATATGATCTCTCAGAGAATCTTAAGGATCTTTATATCTGTGACACAACTAAATAAAACCGGTCAAGTGCGAGTCGGGCTAATCGCGCACCGAGGATTCCGTAACGCACCATTACACAACATTTTAACGTAAAAAATAGTTTTGTTTTCTCAGGGACCTTTAGCGCAAGACCGACTCACACTTGGCCGGTTTTTATTTTTTGTACTAGTTATACTGTAGAGAACGCTCTATAATCACACCAAGTTTGAAGTATGTATGTATTGCCGTTTTTACGGTAGAGCGAGAAGGAAAAACGTTGATATAAACTAGTTTCTTGTATGAGGACCCCCCTTAATTTTTAACTTTATGACATTTTTATTATTTGTTGAGCAAATCCGCCATAATAATGATGTGAAAATTTCAACTTTCTAGCTATTACGGTTCAAAAGTTACAGCCTTAAATATTGAGGACAGACAGACAGACGGAAGGGCAGCAGCGTAGGCTGACCTTATGAATAGGTTCCCGTTTTCATCCTTTGGGTGCAGAACCCTAAAAATTTTAATTATTATTGTTATACATAAAATTGCTATTGTTATGCTTCGTCAAAAACTAGTCTTCTTTGTTATTAAAATTAGAACTAAATTTTGAAAAGCCAGACTCAAGTTTAACATCTCAAATAGCAAGAGCCCACTCACAAAAAACACAAAAGACCTATACGAATACTAGAAAAATGTGTATAATAAAATTACATCTCGCCCACTATAATAGCAGTAATTTATGTGCGTGCTACAGACGTAATCTCCTACAATCCTCCGGCATCCATCAGAGACTCGACCTGCACCATAGACTACATACCTTAATAGACTTTGTATTCGGTCTCTAGCGGGAATCTTAAATCCTTTCTGGACACTTGCATGGGAAAGAGCTTATAGACGCTACCGGTAGTGTTGTACATGGGCAAAATACTGTCTGTATTGCATCGGCACGACAGAAGAAGACTTTGAATGTAAACATAAATGGGCACTAAATAAGTGACTTTCTGAACCAGGCTTCGCCTATGTAAAATTCGTGTGCGATTGTAGCCATAACAGGCTATCACTCTGCAAAATTTAATTGGAATCGGTTTAGTAGTTTAGGTATTAATTCAATCGTAATAAAAAAGAAAGAGAGACCTTAAAAAATCAGATTTATAATCAATAAATCTGAGTGTCACAAAAGATGATTTATGAAAGGAATAATAATGTGGCACATCGATTGGGTGAAAACGAAATACCTAGCGAGCTAATGGGATTTGTTAACTGGGAGTAATCACTGTTCTTTTCTTTTGACGTATTTATGAACACTATAAGATCTGATTGCTCCTTTCTTTATCAGAGGTAGGTGTACTAAAACAATATTTTCAGAGTAAATCGCACAGTCTGTTAAAAAATCTAATCTTCTGTCTTGTCTATCGTAAATTTATTTGTACATGTCCATAAATTGTGCGTGTGTCCTTAGTAAAACTTACTAAAATTATTATAATCCTGTAATATGAGTCTATTTGTTAGGTAGTCTATAACCTGCACCTATTTTTGTACTTCACACGTAATTTCCTCTGAATATCTTAAGGAGAGAGTTGACAAGAGGATTTGCCGAGTTTCCTTGCGAATCCCTTTTTTTTAGTTCGAATTATGTGCTCGGAATGAGTAACCCTGGGCTTAGGGTTGGAGTTTTGACATTGATTCTAATGCGAATTACCTTTCCGTATTGTCGATTTTGTCACTTTTACCTTTATGTGACATTTTTATGTTTTTTGATTATTTTTACTTGTATGCAAAAAAAAACTTAACATTCAGTATGGAATTGAAGATGTAACAAATGCAGCAGACATACAAAGACTATTACTCAATCAATCAATCAAATCAGCCCACATCAACCTACTGGATGGGCATAGCATTTTTATTAGCCACTGCTCACGATCCTGTGCTAATCTGATCCATTTATGACCAACAACCCTTGCACTTAATTACGCGGCAGTTCGATTCCTGGCCCGTACTACTAAGTTCTACAGAATGTATGTATGGTTCTATTTGTCACTCACTATCACTTGCTCGGCGGTGAAGACAACATCATAAGGAAACCTGCAGAGGTACCTAAGATTGAAAAGAAAATACTATAAGTTCGTATATGTTCGGGTATATGTAAATATGGGTGAGCTTGGAGCGAACACAATAGGCCAGAAATGGTCGCAGTTACATAAGAATCTTGCTTGCAATAGCCCAGTCAACAATAATAATCATCGGTGGTCCTGACCCCATTCCAAAGACAATTCGCTTAATAATATCAGCACGGAGGCAATTTAAAATTTAATGTGTTCATTGTACAAAATATTACAGTGTACAAAGAAGTTACTACATATTTCTAGAGATCATTAAGTATAAAACCGAACGTGTATCGCTTCTCATAATAGCATTACACAAAAAACGTAATAAGCTAGGATATGCAAACCCCTGCACCCGTAGCAAATGGAAGTATGAAGTAGTGATGTGATATTAAGAATCAGTTCAGAGATTGACTTGAGTCATATGTTATTAGATTGACTCATATGAATTTTACTTTTAATTGTGTTATTTTTTGGTTTCCATTTGAAGAACTGTAGGTATTGGAGGGATATTCTCTATAACATGTATTTAGAATAGTCATAATCATATATCTTATTGCTTCATGTGTTACAAAAGGTCTTACATTTAAACTTGTTCATGACATGAGCTCTGTTAGAGCACTGCAATATTAACACTAATTGCTAAATAAAAAGCTAATATCCACACTAACTATCTTCCTATCCTCTCGGGGACTGTAATCGTGAGCATATTATGCTTATTATGTCTTTAGGTTTGTAATGACTTTGGCACCATCCAGAGTAAGTACGTACATGCCAAAATTTTTAGAAAAAAAAAATTTTTACACCTTAACATAATAATTAAGGATTTTTGTTTCCCAGAATGAAGGAAAACAATCATAATTTTATTGTAAGATACTAGTTTATTCGAAGATTCGGTACTAATTAGGTACCTACATTATGATAATTATGCTGTTAATTTTCATAATGTAGGTAGGTGTTGTATTAATTGTCTATTATGCTGTTTTCATATATATTTCCGTGTGTACAATAAAGAGTTAAAATAAATAAATAATTTATGCTGATCTAAGTCACTACCCAAAAACTGTGTTTTAATAGATCTCAAGTAACAATAAACTACTGTTACTCCGTTCGGAAACTACACAATGCTCCAGGAGTGTCAGTCATTGTGTTTTCAGTCAATATAAATGACGACAATGGGAGTGCAGCTCAAACTCGAGAGACGGACTGATTTAATAAATCCATCCAGCTTTATTAAAGAACAAAAGAAAAATCTGTTGCACTTATTACGAACAAAAAACGAAAGGACAAAAATTGAGGCAAAATGCAACTCTAGTCCCATCACTAGTCTGAAATTAAGTCATCACGTCTCTCTACAAAGGGTCTGCTTGCTACTTCACTCGTGTATTTAATGTCCACGACACTCCTGCTACCTGTATCAAAAAACCAACTTTATTTTCAAGTCACAAAGTCTACATTCCCGACTCTATTTCGTTGAGTACGTCTTTTAATAGCGGAAAAAATCGCAGCGTCATCCCGTCGACGGCAAACCGTGACGAATAGCGATGGAGACGTCAATTCCTTTACATTCTTGACAAAACCAACAAGTAAAGTAGAAAAAATAAACAAATAACAGAACAGAGTAAATAGAACACAAAAAGCGATCGATGAGTGAGGTCGCTCATTTCATGCTACCGTCCTGATTTTGTTGTCAATCTAGTTCTTTAGTATAACTGATTAGGGTTCCATTTTGGTTGTTTTTATTATATCATCATTTCAAGAGATACTCGAGCTTTGATGACTAACTAGTAGGTAACCAACCTAACCAAGTAGGAATTTAGCCAATCGCGTTCAATACAATAAACTGGTTGTAAAAGTATATAGTGAAGCGCTCGTTGGCGTAGTTGAGCTTCGGTATTGGAAACGATCACCGAAGTTAAGCAACGTCAGGTCCGGTCAGTCTTTGGGGTGACCGTTTAGTGGTATTATTTATTTATTTTAACATTACATTGCATTACAGCTAACACCGTTTCACAATGCAATGTAATGGTATTTCATCTCGAGCATTACCGTACTTCCGTGCAGTTGGACTCGAATAGTTCAGTCAGGTGGCGTTGTAACTATTCCTTAGGCCAGGTCAGATGCTTATTACGGCGGTTTGAAAATTCTCTGACAGCAAGTTGACCACTAACATGCCTCCACCAACACACACTGGCCCCGCGTGGTGGAGTATGGCCCTCTCAGCCTTATTCGTGAGAGGCCTTTGCCCTGCAATGGGATTCTACAGGCAATAACTTTTTTTTTCTTTCGTGTCAGCATGGGCTTTATCGCATGACAATCACTCACGCTGTAGTGGAAAAATTAGCCAGTCATATTAATAATCATACATTCTTTATTGCAATGTAATTGTTTTCAGTAATGGTAGTATCGACGCCAGTTACAATTCTACTTATAATATGTTTTAACTTATTTTTGTGATAATCGATACAATGCATAGACTTATTAACCTAAAAGACTTCGAATCTTTCTTTCATTATGCAAAGTACAGCAACTATTGGAGGTAGACTGCACCTATGAACTGAAAGTTCCTCTTTTCATACATTTTACAATTGATTCTTTAGTCGGTAACATAATTAATATCGAATAGCTTTGGAATTGGGACTACTTTTTTAATAAAAATTACTAATTTGATGAAAGGTATCTCTATCAGTATTTTATTTCTGGGAGATTGGCTAGTATTTAATTCTAAACGTTTTTATTTGATACTTTCGTAGCGTTACTAAAAAGTCACGTACAGTATCGCTATCATGACTTGATCTTGACCAAAGTATCGTTGGACGATAAAAAGTAAATATTGACAAATGATTCGTGAAGATTCTAATAAGTATTAAATCCTATTTACTTTACCAATTGAAGATATTTTGGTGTTGATTATGCATATAGTTTGTTAATGTTCGCTCAAAAGATACTTTTTGAGGGTTCCTTAGTCGACAAGGAACCCTTATAGTTTCACCATGTCCGTCCGTCTGTCCGCGGCTTAGCTCAGAGACGCTTAGTACTAGAAAGCTGTAATTTGTCATGGGTATATACATATTTATCACGCCGACAAAGTGGTAGAATAAAATCTTGAAAAATGTTTTTTAGGGTACAGACTGTTTTTTTAGAATTGTTGTCTGTCTGCACGCACAAACTACTGAACCGATTTTAATGTGATTTTTTTGTTTGTTAGCTTATGATCTGACTTAAAATCTGGTATATAATTTTTGCGGACGGAGTCGCGGGTTAACTCTAGTATTATATAATATTGTAATATTACTCCTATTCCGAAGCCTAGCACAGTAGGGTATTGAGTTGTCATGTTTTATGTTCGATTCATAAATATACTGGTTAATTGTGTTCTTGTTTCTCTTACACAACTTGTATGGCAGGTTACTTATATTTCAAGGGAAACGGAAAATGAATTTATAACATAAGTAGAAACATTGAATGTTATAATATTGAAGTACCTATACCAGTATAACCATGACTCTTTTGGAATATTTCTGTAAGCGAAACGATAGCTGTGGTGGTCCAGTAACGAGTAACCTTGCCTGCCGTGTAGGAGGCGATGGTTCGATCCCCGTCCAGGCCGACTCGTACCAATGAGTTTTTCGGAATTTATGTACGATTTTTAACACCACTGGCTTTTCGGTGAAGGAAAACATCGTGAGGAAACCTGCATGCTTCAATTTCGAGGCATGTATTGTACCTACTGTCCATTATAAGTGGCGACGGGCTCACCCCCCGTTACACTGGACAGTTTCGGTACTACTGGTGATACGTGGATGTTCTGAGGTTTCAGAATATCTCTGACTATAGTCGTGAGAATCGGGGATTATAGTCGTGAGAATATGCGAAACGAGCGTTGCGTCGCTTTAACGTGTGTTTTGTTTCATATGGAAACATACAATTTGGAATATAATTATACAGGGTGTAAGGAAAAGTGTCATTAATCTTTAAACCACATACTCTACCCATCAAACTGCACAACTTTTACTATAGGAGGAAAAAAATATCAGCTGTCCCGTTTGAATCGAGTGGATATTGCAGTTTAGTATGAGACAGTTGATATTTTTTTTGATCTGACAAGTTTGCTCCCATAGTAAAAGTTTTTCAGTTGGATGGGTAGAGTATTTGGTTTAAAGGTTAATGATACTTTTCTTTACAACTTGTAGCCATATTTAAAGAGTTAAGGAAAATGAATTTACAACAAAAGTAGAAACATTGCTATAATATTCAAGTATACATATCATACCTATACCATGATTCATGGGTATAATCATGTCTCTTTTGGAATATTTCTGTAAGCGAAACTAGCGTCGCGTTAACGTGCGTTTTGTGTCATATGGAAACATACAATTTGGAATATAATTATATTCTTTGGAGGATGTATTGTAGGGGTGCACTAAGAAAGGATTTATCGATAATCTGATTTCATGCGGACGTAGCCTCGAGCAAAAGCTAGTTATTATGCTAAAACTTAATCTGTCAAAGGCCTGTAGGTAAAGACTAGCAATATTAGTTAACGAAATGTCACCACTTTTTCAAGCAAATCAATTAAAACTGAACCTTATACTAAGGACGCAACGAAAAGCCTCCAAATGGATTCGGGGCGTAGGAACGCATCTATACAATAATTGACGTCTCGCTTACTCTGATAGACGTTTATCATAAATCAGGGTTCGAAAGGATAATTATCATTTATAATTATCACGATAATCATAATTGATAATTTTCACGATAATTGTCTTAATAATTATAAAATTGATTGGAAATACAATAAACTTGCGACAGCAATGTCACGTCTTGTGTTTGCGATTACGATTCGTGAAAAACGAAGCTCACAAACACGAAATAATTTTTCTCACTGTTTCCTGTTGTTTTTTGTTAATTATTTGTATATAGTGATAAGAAATTATAATACCTAATACTATAGGTGCTGTTTGGTCTGGATACGAGTGTATTAAAGCAAAAGCTGCAATTTTAGAAATTTTAGTAAGACATTTCGCTCAAAACGAAGAATTAGCTTGGATCCGATAATTACCTGATAATCATAATCATCCGATAATTATTATGATAGGTATCAAAGAAAATAATTATCTTGATCAATTCGAACCCTGTCATAAACATGAGTAGGATGTCAGGTAGCGTTTTTATGTCTTGCTTTATATTATCCATCTACCCCGATATTTCAACTTTAGTCAAAGGTTCAAGTCACACCTACGTTTCAAACTAAGTTTGAAAACTTAATTGGTAGTTGTAGTTTCAGACTGTTTCAAAAGAGCATGATATTACTGAAGTGTTCATATAGAACGGAACAGTAAATTATTGGGTTGGAATTCATCAATTAACAGGACCTATAGTATAAATAATATAATAATTCCACGAATTGTCACTAATAAGAAATATTAAATATACCCTGAACACTGTTGCATCCCCATAATAAATAAAACACTTTATAAAACAGCACATTGCTCCCGACAAGAGCTGTACCAATATTTGCCGAAGCATTTATGTATACGAACGCGCCCCTCATAATCGAAAACCGATAACAATCGTGATTAACCATTAAACAACGAACAAAACGTATTTTTGGCTGTACGCCAGCGCGTACGTCGCCCAAATCAAAAAGTATCGAGCCTTGTGATTAAGACATTAAAAAAATACCCAAAAAACAGATGGAGGGAGGCGTTCGCGCCGCCTGCGGGTGTAAGGTATATAGTAATTATTGTTAGACAAGCGCCGAACTCAAAAACGCCGACAAACCAACACACAGGAAGAAAACACGCACACGATTAATAAATTCCACCTACAATCGTTGCGCGTACGCAAGTCGTGATAGCACTCACACATGGAAGGATTTTATTCGCGCGTTGTTAAAGCCGGTACACACACACGTCAAGCTGTGCTTAACATCATAATTACGAGGGCCAGTGGCGTGCGTCGAGCTGTAACGAGCTTAAACAAAATGGCGGCTAATTTTATTTATACACTGCGAAGGTGTGTGTTTAATAAGATGATGTTTGAATGATGGATTATTAACCTTTTACTCAGAGAAATTAGAAACAAGTATAAAGATAAATGTACCTCAATAATTTGTTGATAATACAAGAATACCTACTCAGCAACGACGTTAGGTTAAAGGAGTCATCTGAGTTCTAAATAGTACTTAAATATCATATTTCATTCAATTAAAACTCATTCATACTAATGTACTAAACCAAAGAGGTAAAACTAATCAAATAGTAACACGAAAAAGGTTCTAATCTAATTAGAATAAAAGATAACACAACAATAACACCAATAACGTTATTAAAAATGGAATACCACATTCACCCACACTCAAAGCCAAGTATGATAATGAAGCTTTTATGAAGTAAATTCGTTTGAACATTCATTATTTTACAGTAGCAGGAAACATTTAAATATGAGTTAGTGAGTTATTAATATTTATTATCAAACTAAGCACGGTAGGCCATTTCTCTAATTCGAAATGAGCTTGCGCAATTCGAATATACGAAATGTTAATTTTATGAATGAATTTAGATATTTTAAAGACGAAATAGGAGTTTGTTCCATAAAATGATAAATCTTTGCAGTTATGAATCATTAAATCAAATCATGCAGACTTCAAAAGAAATCAACAGAAAAAGAATAAAATAAAAGAAAAATAAACGAACGAAACAAAAAGAAAAAAATTACCAACTTCCTAGGAATATCGAAGCGGAAAATGCAACAGGAAGACAAAGAATATGTCCAAAAAACCTATGCGACGTTGCAGTTTAAAAAACCTTGGAAGGAGACCAAATACTACATCTCCGAAACGGCACCAAAAGAGACAAAGGGGACCGAATTAAAAAAAAACGACTAAAACATTTCCTAGAATCACTCCCTCCGATTCTCTGCCAGATAACAGTAGCCAAGAAAAATCACACGTATTAAACATTCCTAAAAGAGTTGTCAAGCCACCAAATTAAGGCTAACTGGGGCCTTAGAAAAATAACGTACAAATAGACTTAATCAAGATTGTGGGAAGAAAAATAAGTGAGTAATTATTAAAACGAGATTATTATCGAAATCGCTGTAAGTCTTGTAGGTCCAAAACATGTTTCTTACAGATTAATAATGGATGCCAGTCATTAACGCTTCTAACAGTAATTGCCTGGCACTATTATGATGAATTGTTTAGTTTTTGTGGGTATTTTCTCAACGAATTTATTTTTAAATGCTTTAGGATTACCGTCCTAAATTACAGAGCATAGGTCTTTAAACTATCTTAAATTATGTCATTACAGCGATAATTAATCTTTTAATTATTGATGAACGATTTTCTTTAAAATGGTAAAATATTTTACAGTTGGCGCTCACTACCTTATGTATCAAAATGTTATTGTAATAAAATGAATAAGCTTTGCAAGGCGCTAAGTTTTATTGAATGTTTTTTTTAAAGTCGTTCATATAACGAGAATAGTATTAATCTTCTGTTTCCTCTTCATTATCGTTTGTATGCACAATCGCTTCAGAAGATATGTAAACGTCGGAAACTTTAGTGTAAAAACATCTCTTAGAACTTTTCAAAAAGGAGGGACAAACTTTGCCTTACCCTTTCAAATATGATAATGTCGCTTTATCTAAATAAAATATCCTTTCCGTAAAAGCTAATTTGTTTACGAATCTGAACAAAGTCACAAAAGAACTTAACTTAAGCTCTGTCTTATTTAAATTAGGCACTAAAATAAATACAGCCCGTTCGGATGGCTAGAAAAGCTGAGTTTTTTTACAACCCTCCAGCCCGCTCGGCGGACGCTCTCAACCAAATTGTATTATTTTGCATTCATTTTTGACAAAGTATGCTTTAGGAGAGTCGCCTTCATTTTTTGTCTGAAAGACTTAAAATTAGATGTTACTTCGAATGTTGATTAGGTCTAATTTTAAGAAACATCTTTATCGACTTTCATTAGCTTCATCAAACCTCAAATCTTATTTCTTTATTTCGAATCGCGCATCGAATTTTATAACCTCAGCAGTAAAAACTGTATCAATAAACACGGCTATAGGTTGCTAAAAAAGTTGATTAAAGCGGTTTCATTGTAATTATTGCGAGCGAGGCTTAGCAACAGTGTAATACAGACTTGAGACTTGAAATTGCACTGCACCGGGCATCATTTCACTTTGAAATGAGTCGTTAGTCGATTCAGATCTTTGAATTACACATCATTAATTGAGACGTCAAGTTTGCAGGATTGAAAAAAGGAATATAGGGCTGTCTCCGTACTAATTTAGATATCATGCCAACGAGTCCGACAAATTGTTAGCCATTCGTATCTGGTTCGTGGAATTAAGACATTCGTCGGGTGCTTTGTTCTGGCCGTTATTTTTGGTTCAGGCGTGAGGATGGGAGCTACTAATAGGGCTGTGCTTTTAGTTTTTAGAATCTTAATTTTGTTTTGAATGGTTTGATTAAGTGTGTGATATTTTTCTTCTCATAAATGATTCTATCAAAGTTTACATATTATTCACAGTAGTATTCGTTTACAAAATATAGGGTCCAACTTAATATACTGACACTTTTTTAAGGAGATGATCAGACCATCAAACTGAACAACTTTCTCTACGGGACCAACATCGAAATTGCGAAAAAAAATCAGCTGTCCCATACATTTAGCTCAAGTAGGTTTGCAGTTTTGTATGGAAGAGCTGATTTTTTTTTCGCGATTTCGGTGTTGGTGCCATAGAGAAAGTTGTTCAGTTTGACGGTCTGACCATCCCCTTAAAAAGTGTCCGCATATTAAGAAGGACCAATTTAGGTCAATTATCAAACAAATGGATGTGAATAAATTACTAAATACTCAAACAGATTGAAATCACCGATCCTTCAACTACAAAGTACTTACCTATTTATTATTATTCCTTCATACTCAGCCATTTAAACAAAAAGACAAGGATATGAACCGATATTGCTACAGGATTAACTGAAAACGTTATTCGAAGGACATAATTTTCCCAAACTATTAATTAGATACGTAAGTGGCGACGGGCTCACTCCCCATCACACTGGAGAGAGTTTCGGTATTACTAGTGAAACGAGAATGTTGTGAGGTTTCAGAATATATCTGGCTACCCCCAAGGGAAATATAGTCGTGAGCATATGCTTATGCTTGATTAGATGACGCAATCATCGGATAATGTAAAAATCCCAAAATAGGAGTATTTTAGTGTGAAAATAACTGGGCCTTTATTAGAAAACAATTGCTATTCAACTTCCGTGATTTCAAACATTTCAATAGAGAATGTCCAGAGTTTGGAAATTCAGCGGTTTTTGTTATGAAATAGTTTGCGAGTTAACGAACAATACCGGATCAATCCGTGCTTCTGATACGACATCGGCTTAACATTTTGAACCTTATGAAAAGGATAATAGAACCTTAATAGTAAATCTGTTTCTGGGTCGGGTCAGTGATCTTTCAAATCAACTCGCTCACAATATCTGGGGATGAATTTCGGATTTGTTGGTCATTTAATTTATTCGTTTGAGCATAAATTTTGATCAACGTGTTTTGTGTTAAAAGATAGAAGGATTTTCCACTTATTCAGAAAAGTTCTTCATGCAATGGAAACAAGACTTTATTTTGGTAAAATCGGGTAGGCTGTATCAGGGACACGGTGGAGTCTTGTACCGAGTAATGGTTTCTATGCTCTAAATAATGTTTGTAGGTAGATGCTATATTTCCAAACTACTAAGCGATCTAGTCATAACATATTATGTGACATATGGTTTTTGTAAGTGACCTCCTACCAAAGCTTCCTACTGACTGAAATGAAAGACGTTTCACGTCAAAAATTTAAGTAAGTATTCATAGATTTTTATTTTTTGGTCTTCGCTTATTGTAAGCTTTATTAATATAAATACAGTAACCAATATTGTTAACTTTAAAATAAAGATATTCTCCTAAATTATCCGTAATCTATTAAAAGATATAGGCCTAAAATTAAGCCATTTTATTTATGTACTGATAAATACTTCAAGTAAAATTTAATCTGATGCTAATGAGATCTAATTTCCAAATAAAAAACAAAATACTGATACTAAATACAACGTCAAAATTATTAATTGAAACAGAGTTTTTCCACCACGCGCTTATAAAAAAAAACGAAGATATTCAAACGACGTTAATTTATGATTTCAAAATGTATTAATATGTAAATTTTGCTCTCGGACAAGGGGTTAATTGATGTTAATAATAAATAACAAAAAGATATTATATACATTAGTGAATGAAAAAGCTATTTTACACCTGTGTTAATGGGATCAGTGGAAAATCTATTCTATTGGATTGGTTTTAAGAATATTATTAATTGCAGTAAACGACACATCGAATTAGTTTTGGTAATTGAGCTGCGATAGTTTGACGATTTAACGAAATTAGTGATGAATATTTTCGTTCGAATAATGGTGATTTTATGAAAATTTGCTTAATGAAATTATGCTTTAAAGATGCTCTTACTGCAAGCATTCGTTTGTGAGCGTGCACCATCGACCATTGAACAAGTTATAAAATACTAATGTATTAAGTTTTCTCGATTCTGAATACAACTATTAATTTTGTCTACCTTCGATTTTTAGAGTACCTATAAGCTTTGGAGCCGTGGTGGTCCAGCGGCGAGTAACCCTGCCTGCCGTGCAGGAGGCGATGGTTCGATCCACGTCCAAGCCGACTCGTACCAATGAGTTTTTCGGAATTTATGTACGATTTGTAACACCACTGGCTTTTCGGCGAAGGAAAACATCGTGAGGAAACCTGCGTGCTTCAATTTCGAGGCATGTATTGTACCCACTGTCCATTATGTGTCACACCGGACAGAGTGTCGGTACTACTGGTGAAACGTGGATGTTCTGAAGTTTCAGAATATCTCTGACTACCCCCTTGGGGAATATAGTCGTGAGCATATGCTATGCTTATGCTTATAAGCTTTTGTTCAAGTAGATAACTCAATATCTTCATTACTCAATTACTCTTGAATGTTACTTACAGAAAAAAATGTTTCTATTTATACGGATCTCGGTCTGCTACGTTTCCAAGCATAAATATCAGAACTCAAAGAAAGTGTAAAACAATAGATAGATTAGATCCATCGATTGAATTTTATTATATCAGTTATAAAAAAAACGAAACAAGCAACGGAAAATTCCTTCACAATTCCCAAGAGAAATAACTAATATAATTCCAGTAGGTAGATATTTCACCAAGAATTTAGTTGAATGTAATACGCGTTCCATATTTATAAGAGCACCGTTTCATATAAACTTCCTCACCCACATAAACTTTATAGGTCACATAATACGGAATAACTTGGAAAGAGGAACAAAACACAATTTTCTACATGAGTAAGTTTGGTTAAAAGTCTTATGACCAAAGGGATCGGTCATATCACATTACCATATTACGAACGTAACACTGCAATATACATGAATAAATGCAAATACGATATAACAAATAATCTCTCGAATAATACTGCATTATTTTAGCCTATTCCTGTTTGATGTTAGTGCCATAAAATTGTATTTGTATGCGAACGTGATTGCGCATGAATTTATTTCGATAATCCAGGCTGGCTTTTTATGCAACCTACGGTTTGGCCTTATAAAAATATTCCAGAGTTTTTATATCATTCATATTCATCTTTCACTCTAAGATTATCATATTTACTGTGCTCTCGGGATTCAAGGTTTAGGGTTGTTCTTTCTTTACATTTTTATCTTGATCTTTTTTGATAGCGTAAAGTAAAAGACGAGCCTTTGTTTTCTTATCCCACTAATGGGCTGAACCTAAATTTAACTTTCATAAATATAAAAACTTCTTCAACGTGGATTCGTTCTTACTTTAGGCATAATCTGCTTATTGCTAAAAGTTCAAAGAGAATATGCCTTTAAGCGTTTTTATCAGTCTTGAATTCCATTTGCAGATACTTAAATCTTTTCTAGTTTCATTCATTCTTTGAATAAAATAAAGTGAGCTCTGGCAACACATTTGCCTTTTAAAAAAATAAAAAATTAGCGCCCCATTAAATAAATAAATATCTTGCACATTGTCACACAAATTATCTAGTCACATGTAAAGTACCAGAATCTAGCCTGGACTTGTATTATGATGACTAGACAACGATATAGTATACAAATATAGATACAAACGTCCATGACTAGGGTACAAATATTCATATTCATCATACAAATATTTGTCCTTTACGGTATTCGAACCCGCGACCCTCGGCACAGCAGGCAGGTTCACTACCAATTGTGCTATCGGGCCGTCAATTGCCTTTATAACTACCGCAAGTTGTGAAGTAACATATTTGTTTCTTTAATTATAAAGAACATCCTTCCTTTCAATATCAATATCGTTTTCTATTTAATCATAATGCTTTAACTAGGCATATGAACGCATAACTAGATTACTCTAACCATATTATTAACATAAGGTGATCAGAGCTAATGCAACAAGACATTAATGTCCAGGTGTCCAGCTATGAGCCGACAGCGTTATTTATAGGGAATTAATCATTTTGAGCCGCTAATAAAGGTGCGACAGAGAGATCTGGCCTCGTTACAAGTATTATGTGTGTTAAATAGATGGTGTATGCAAAGCTGTTCATAGTAAAACATTCTTGCATACTCAGATAATTTAATCAAGCTTTCGTTTTATCAAAAACATTGAGATCTTATTTCATTACTAGCTGTTGCCCGTGACTCCATTTGCGTAGACCTTTAAAAAAGTATGTATGTATTAATCCAGATCATATGCTATCTGTGTGCCAAATTTCATTAAAATCCATTCAGTAGTTTTTACGTGAAAGAGTGAAAAACATCCATCCATACTTACAAACTTTCGCGTTTATAATATCAGTAGGATTGAATACAAAAGAGAATTGACGTAGGTTAGGAGGCCTATTACGGCTAAAATTAATATTTTTGAATAAAAAATCGTTTGGAGTGCGTATGCGTCAGAATTGGCGTAGGTGGAAGAGCAAACCTTTCTGATTATTAAAAATGGAGGCATGACTAAGCCCGGCTTGCATCACCATGTATTTATGCTTAAACGTATTTAGTGATAGTTCTATTCTTCACATTGCTCATACAAATGACAGTGACAGCATCACATTTAAACATGTTTAAGCCTAAATCCTTTTTGGTGCAAGCCAGCCTAAATATTATAGTAATTGATTATTTAACGGAAAATATACATAAGTACAGAACAGTTACAGTTGGTATATAAAATAGGTTGGTACGTCCTTTTCAAAATGAAATTTTGTTAACAGATAATTAATTATTTCAAACTATCATAAATATTTGATTTATTAACATTTTATTTTAATTTATTTAAAACCGCAATAATAGTAATTCTCTGATTTATTAAGTCTTAAAATCTACTTAATAAACGAAGTATAAAATTTCTAAATTAACTATCTGATATAAGATATCATAGACAGTAAGGATATAAAATTTAATAATCCCTCCTTTATAATAAAGACAACACATCTATAACCCTACAGGTCGTAACATAAATAACGTTAGGTTTCATCTTACTTGCAGTTGGCGACGTGTAAAATATTGTTATCGGTACTAAAACCTACCATAATTCAACGCAACGACTTTATACGTTGGATCGCGTCACGTATTGAGAAATCTGAGAACACCATGTAAAACCATCTTTGTGAAAATAAAACAAGATCGCCTTTATGAATAAATTATAGCAATGTAAAGTATGATAAACGATGTAAGGATTGTAATGAAACGGCATGAGGTATACAGTCCGCAGCTAAAGTCGTAATCCACTTTGAAGACGATATAAAATAAAGTATTCCAATCACAGTATCTGATATCAAAACTTGTGTGGACGAACATACAGACGCCTCACATAGAGCTCGACGGGTGGTTAGACAAGTAAACTAGTATCTTACATTGAAGGTAACGTAATAATCTAAAGCATTTCTCGACCAGAACAACTTGACATGCCACTTCAAAAGTTATGAGGTCCAGAAGTATCTTGCTAAAGTGGTTTTGTAGTATACTTGCATTCATTGAACACTCACGACACGATGGGAATGATTATGATTATGATGTTACGAATAATAATTAAAGTTTTGACGTTTTGGGAGCGAAGGTCAGTAAGTCGAATGAATTTGATGATTTGAACTCATCTATTTGATTTGAGAATAGTTTTGGTTGAGTCTTCCTTTTGCATTTTCGACGAAACGACGGATGCGAGACCGTTACGAAAGTGGTTGCTTCAAAATAAACTGTGTAATTATTGGCACAAGTACATATTTGGTGCGTTAAGGAGATGTTATATATTCTTTTTAGCTTCCTAAGCATTTCGCAATGAAGGAATGTAAGAATTAGAATGCAAAAATAAAAGTTAAAATAATGACTGCAATACGATTTTTTTTGGATAAATAAGGCTGTATAATTTACAAGCACCATTTTTCTCAATTTCATGCATTGTTTGCTATAGTTTGGTTCAACCGCAAAAACGTTGAGGCAGATCTTATTTCTGTTTTAGACTTAACTGTTTAAACAATGGTTATAACTTCATCATCTGCACAGTGCAATCCTATTGTTGAATCTCCATATCTGTGGAACGCAAACTCACGCAGATGGTACTTGAAACTGCATGTTGAAGATTAATCGAAATCGGATCCAACTTGTTCAAAGCCTCAAAGCCAATAGAGTCGTGTATCAATTTGGTAATATGATTAAACTAATATTCCAAGTAAATATACCAATAAACATTACACATTTTTGTTTTAGAATTTCTTACAAAAAAACTTAACTTATAAACAAAAAATGACAGATGTACAAATTTATGGCAACGACGTGGAATACTTATACTATCTTTCCAAATTAGGTTTTGGAAAGAATCAGGGACATTTCTGGAATTTTTTTTTCGTCTTTACGATTTGTGTATTATTCTCATTTAAAAATATGATACTTTTTGGGCTATAATTCTAAATAGGTGAACAAAATAGCAACTTTCATTTCCATAGTTTCTTAGATTCGGACAAATTTATTTGTATCTACGAAAATAGTATATAAAACATAAATGTACCATCTTTTCTAAATCCCCTCGCAAATCTAAAGTTCCCAGCTAAAATATGAAATATAAAAGCAGAAACGGCAGGTGACAAAAAGTGTTATGAATGCCCTCACCGATCCCCGTTTTTGCTTTAAACCAGTTTTCTGAATGCACGAAGCAATACTTAAGAATGCCGAGAGTCAGTAGCATGATGAGAAATGAAGGTTCTCTGTAGAGCCACGAAGTAAGCGGTTACAATAAAAATACTATTATTTTTCATCATCATCATTCTCTTGCCCATTTCCCATTATTTGGGGTCGGCACAATATGTCATCCTCTTCCATTCATCTCTCTTAGCCGTTATTTCAGCACTCACTCCTTTCTTACGCATATCATCTTTCACACAATCCATCCATCTTTTCTTCAACCTTCCTCTCCTACCGCAGCCATCCACATTCATACTTAACACTCGTCTCGTAATATGACACTCGTACTAAATACTATTATTTTTATGTACAATAAAAGAGATACACATATACATAACCCTTAACCTAAAGAAAATACTTGAGTTTACTATTATAAAACTGTAAACATGCTCTGCTGTGCCTTAATTGACTTTATTTTAATTGTAATTATCTATTAGAAACTATTTTATGTAAGCTGGTATTTCTTAAGCACAACACAGATTGCTTTACCTTATTATATCTATCTTGTAATTCACGATTAAACGAATGCATGACATGATTACTGAATTTTTGTCTGTTTTGTTCAAGTCTCACGCATCAACTACTTGACCGATTTTGTAGCGGCTTTAACTGTTCGAAACCTACCTTACTAGCTTTGAATCCTCGATACAACTACCAACTATCTTATTAGTTGTAGCCAGATTTTGAATGGAATGAAGTGTGAAGTGGAGATTGGAAGCTAGCTTTTTTCCATAATAACACTACCTTCCATAAATGATGAGATGAGGATGCCAATTCTAAGCGAACTAGTGCCAACTAGTTATAGTTGGCAAAAAAGTCCTGATAAAAAATGAGGGCGCTGTCTCCACGCAAGAACGTCAAAATAACGCAAAACCTGGCAGCACCAACATACTAAAATTATAGTTCCACCTGTCACCACGATCATGACTTTTTTGCCAAGCTATACACTGTGAATACAAGCGATGCTCGTTATGAAAAAATAGAATTAGATAAACATTTAGCGACAGCAACGACGTGGGACCTATGCGATATACAGGGTCCTTCTTAACATGCTGACACTTTTTTAAGGGGATGATCAGATCATCATACTGAACAACTTTCACTATGGGAAAAAAAAATCAGGTGCCCCATAAATTTGCCTCGAGTAGGTTCGCAGATTTGTATGGGACAGCTGATATAAAGAGTGTAGTGAGCTGTATATTAAGAGAGACCCAGTATACTTTCACCGCTAACTTTGAGGCCCTTTTAACAAACTCAGAACAAACAAAGTAAAATTACTAATGAACCCAGCTCGAAACTTGATTCCTGATCATCACTTGTTGTTATTTACTTTTCGCAGAAAACCCATCAATTTTAATATTTACCTTTTAACTGTGGTTAACAAGTTAATGGTAGTTTAAACGTTTTGTCGACCTTCGTTTGGGCGAAGTATTATTTCTGTAATTTAGTAATTTATTAAATTTTTGAGACGTTTGTAGATACCACATGATATTGCAGTATAGTTAGGACACATTATTTAATAAGCTTTCCTTCCACTCAGCGTAAATGCTTTCACTACACTAAATTTTTGAAATATCATAATTTAAACTTAGAGTCTGCCCATCAAACTAAACAACTTTTACTATGGGAGCAAACCAAACGGAGCAAAAAAATCTGTTGTTCCAAACTAAACTGCAATGCCTATCGACTCAAATGTATGTACCAGCTGATTTTATTTTGTTCCGATCGGTTTGCTCCCATATTAAAAGTTGTTCAGTTTGATGGGTAGACTCTTAGTTAGAAAGGATGCTAATAATATCAATTTCACACACTGTAGTTTTTCATATTTTCGTCGTAGTCGTCGTTTATAGTTTCATCATAAAATTGCGCGTGGCTCATAACTATATTAGTTTCATGAAATTAGTACATGCATTATAAAACATGACAAGTGAAACTTTTGATTAAATTATTTTCGTAATTCTAATTTCATGCCAATAGTTTTGTATTGCAACTTATACAGGATGTAAGGAAAAGTATCATTAACCTTTAAACCACATATACTCTACGCATCAAACTGAACAACTTTTACTTTGGACCTGTCAAATAAAAAAAAAGCCGTCTCATATATTTTTATCATTGCAGTATGGTATGGAACAGCAGATTTTTTTTGCGCTGACAGGTTTGCTCCCATAGTAAAAATAGTCTAGTTTGATGGATAAAGTATGCGGTTTAAAGGTTAATGATACTTTTCCTTACACCCTGTATAGTTTTTCGATGAAAAACCGTTAAGCCGATGGTAATATAAATCTTACATATTACCTTAAAACTATTTGATACTATTCTGACTGAAGCCACTACTTTTATCCCGAAAATGCAAAACTTAACATACATTTATTATACAAACAACATAAGTGAGAAATGCTATCTGGATTAAATTATTTGTAATCTTTCAAATAAAGTAATTTTCGCATGTCAATTTTATTTTCAAAAACGAAAACACGCGAGCCAATTAAATTTTAAAACATAACAAGATACTTACTAAAGACTCAATTCAACCTGTTTGTCACCGATATTATTAATAATGTCCATTTACAAAACACTTTTTACAAAAATTTTACGTCGAAAGATTATTAAGAAGGTGATCATTATGTTTTTAAAATAAAAAAGGTCCTGATTAACATATTAAAAAACAGGCTGTGTTTAAATAAGCAATTTACTTCACTGTTTTACTTGAAACAAGCTTACTAACGTTGGTTCGTAAGTTTCTTGCAATGTTTTTATTTGAGAAAGTTTTGACTTAATCTTTGACTTTTATTCTATGATAATAATAGGGAACATGAAATACAGGGTCCTTCTAAATATGCTGACACTTTTTTAAGGGGATGATCAGACCGTCAAACTGAAAAATTTTCATTATGGGACCAACATGAAATCGCGAAAAAAAAATCTGATGTTCCATACTAAATTACAAACCTACTCGAGCTAAATTCTTTGAGACAGCAGATTTTTTTTCCCGATTTCGATGTTGGTGAAAAAGTTGTTCAGTTTGACGGTCTGGTCATCCCATTGAAAAAGTGTCAGCATATTAAGTTGGACCCTATATATCTGATTCTTATCTATACATAAAAAAAAAATATTGAAAATAACGCTAAACTCACATTTTCAGTAATTTTAGTTTGAATATTATTTTTTAAGGAGGATGAACTATAAAACGTATAAGGAGTATAAAGTGACGTATGACGTCATATTACTCATTATAGTACAATTTTCATACAAAGTATGCGTTTTGACGTTGGATAAAGATTTGCAGATTTGACTAGGTTGGTAAAAATGGCCTATTATCGTCAAATGTGTCAAATTAATAAAACATTTTAGTAGGTCCAATGTTTTGTTCAACGTTGTAGTTTTGTAAATTTTTTTCACGATTTTCATGTTGAATCCATAGTGAAAGTTATTCAGTTTGATGCATTCAGCACCCCGCGCAATATGTAACACGTTTGATTTTACACTCTGTATAGAAAAAAATGTTTTTGTACATATGGAAATAATTACAAAAATATCAAGCAAAAAAATCTAATCTAAAACAAGTATCAAAACGAAACGGTAACTTAACAAAAACACTCTGTGAATCGTTTAAAAACTCCTTCATAATTACACGGCAGTTCGACATAGCGTGCTTTGTGTTGCCAGCGGGAAACCTTGTAATTTGCGCACGGGCATGAATCGAGTTGACTTCTCCCCTTTATTTGAAGTAAAACAATTTAATTTACCGCACAAAATTCTGATTACAGGTGGACTTTTTATAAAACTTGTCGTCGCGTCAACGGTTTTACTTAATTATAGTTTAAGAGACGTCAGACCGTAGTTCAGGGGAGATCTTTGAATAGCTTTGGAAAAACAGGATCAGAATAGTGACGAAAGGCATGAATGTAAATGAAAGTAACCATGCTGGATAGCTCTGATAATAAGGCTTTAATTATCCTTTAAGATGTATTCTGTAGCCTCGTTAGTTATTGTGTTACCGAAAGAGATAGAAAAAAATGTGTTCAATACTTATAAGGACAAATCTTCAATATATCTTTCATGAGCGATTTTGGCGTAGTGGAGCTTCGGTATTGGAAACGATCACCGAAGTTAAGCAACGTCAGGTCCGGTCAGTCTTTGGATAGGTGACCGTTTAGTAGTAATTCTTCTCTAGCGTTTCCGTGCTTCGGAAGGCACGTTTAGCAGTTGATGAATAGTTACGTCAGATGGCGTTGTAACTATTCGTTAAGCCAGGTCAGAGGCCTATTGAGGCGACTTGAAAATTCTCTGACAGCAAGTTGACCACTAACTTGCCTCCACCAACACGCACTGTTCCCAAGGGGTGGAGTATGTCCCACTCCCTCTCATCCTTATTCTTTAAAGTAGGCCTTTGCACTGCAGTGGGATTCTACAGGCTATAACTTACTTACAGTATATTATAGTATATTTGAACTAATGTAAAGAAAGATAACATGATCTTTCATGATTTCATGATTCATCAACTGCTAAACGTGCCTTCCGAAGCACGGAAACGCTAGAGAAGAATTACTACTAAACGGTCACCTATCCAAAGACTGACCGGACCTGATGTTGCTTAACTTCGGTGATCGTTCCCAATACCGAAGCTCCACTACGCCAAAATCGCTCATGAAAGATACATTGAAGATTTGTCCTTATAAGTATTGAACACATTTTTTCTATCTCTTTCGGTAACACAATAACTAAAGAGGCTACAGGACACATCTTAAAGGATAATGAAAGCCTTATTATCAGAGCTATCGGAAATAAGGCACTTCTACTTCTCTTCATGACCCAGCATCCGTTGAGAATGAATATTCAAACGGCGATAAAAAGTGGGTCATTTGCCGAAGCCACTATCGAGCTCGTGGTGTTTTATTGCAATTCTCTTCCTCAATATTATGAAATGGTAAAAACTGGATAAAATCTAGCCAAGAATAAAGACAGACGACTCAGTCGATCACAATAATGTTTCAGTTAGCGTGTTGTAGAGAAATCCATGTCGTTTCAATTTGAGATTATAGAAAATTCTAAAGTATGTTTTAGAAAAGGTAAGTGTCCGTCAAAAACAACAATACAACGTGTTAATGAATTAACGCAAAACTAGAAAGTAGTTTGTTTAGAATCGAGAGCAGAATCAAATTAGCATGGTTTCAACATTGGTAATTTTTTTCAAAATATTAAACAATTTGATTGTAAAATTTAAAAATGTACTGAACTCGACCTCAACCCACCGCACTCTCACCCTACTTACTACCGAAACAATATGAGCACGTTAGCGCTTTCATTCATTTCTGAAATGAAACAAATATTTTTGCCAGAAAGCTTAATATGCGAATAACTTTCAATTTTAACTATAAAAATATTGAAATTATTGTTTCAAGCTAATTATTTTGTTATAAATCAGTTGGGGTGTATGAGGTTTTGCGCTTATTCATTAACACGTTGTATACAGGGTGTAAGGGAATTGCTTCCGAAAATACAAAGGGGGGAAAGTACCCATCAATATGAACAACATTAACTACGGGACCAACTATGAGATCTCAAAAAAAAAAAAACAGCTCCTCTATATATTTTGCAGCGGTAGGAATTTAATGTTAGTATGAGATAGCTGTTTTTTTTGAGATCTCATAGTTAGTGCCATAAAGTTTTTCATATCGATGGGTACATTCACCCTTTTGAGTTTTCGGATGCAATTCTCTTACACCCTGTATACATAAATATCAAGCTTGATAATTACACAATACATGATTTCCTCACGATGTTTTGCTTCACCGAAAAGTCAGTGGTGTTACAAATCGTACATAAATTCCGAAAAACTCATCGGTACGAGTCGGCCTGGACGGGGATCGAACCATCGCCTCCTGCACGGCAGGCAAGGTTACACCGCCACGGCTCAGTTAGTTTAAAAGGATGCTAATGATTTAAATTTCACTCTGTATACGAAATTTTTGTTGGTCCTGGAACTAACAATTTTCATTCAACACAGTCAAACATTTAATACGATAAAGTTGTTGGAAAACGGTGACTCGAGTCAATTTGGTGAGCGTATAGTCAACCAAAACTTAATGTAGGTAAGGTTGCTCACAACTGGACCACCACGGCCTTTTCTTTATTTAGACACTGTTATTTGCTTATGTGGTAGCTAAATTATGAAATTTTTCAACCTGCGTATATTTATTTTGAGTGACTCCTTTATTTGCGCAGTTTTATTTATTCTCACAAAGCATTCTGGAGTTCATGACAGAGTACAAAGCGGGTAGGTAACCGTTCTGCAAAACGAAAAATTATTTAATATGATAAAGTGGATAAAATAACATAATGTTGACTACAAACTATGTTTGAATCGTCTGACTGACATTATAAAAGGATTATCTCTTAGTTATTTCTTATATTTGAAAATTTTTATACAGGGTGGCAGCCTGGCAAATACTGAAACGGTGGCAACTTTCACTAAGGAGCCTACTCGGGAAACGCGAAAAAAATCAGCTGTCCCATACATTTGAGTGTGGTGGGTATTGCAGTTTAGTATGGGACAGCTAATATTTTTTTTGTTCTGACAGGTTTGCTCCCATAGTAAAAGTTGTTCAGTTTGATGGGTAGAGTATGTGGTTTAAAGGTTCATGATACTTTTCCTTACACCCTGTATAGAAAATGCTATGGTTTTCTATGAAATGACTTGTTGCTATAGGTCGCGGTTGCTACCACGGTCCACTGTGTCTTTGTGTGGACGATGCATATACTAAAACTCTTGTTTCCCAAACTGTAGTACCTATCGACAATATTTGATTTTTGATAAATAAAAAATAATTGATATTATTATTAGTAATATCACAATCTTAATACTTTATCGAACGATCACCGAAGTTAAGCAACCTCAGGTCCGGTCAGTCTATGGATGGGTGACCGTTTAGTGGTATTTCATCTCGAGCGTGTCCGTGCTTCGGAAGACACGTTAAGTAGTTGGTCTCGGATAGTTCCGTCAGACGGTGTTGTAACTATTCGTTAAGGCACGTCAGAGGCCTATTTTAAAATTCTCTGACAGCAAGTTGCCAACTAACTTGCCTCCACCAACACGCACTGGGCCCGCGTGGCTCCCTCTTACCTTTATTCGTGAGAGGAGGCCTTTGCCCTGCAGTGGGATTCTACAGACTATAACTAACTTTTTTTTTATAAGTACTTTTAAATATCTGCCCGTTTTACACAACCGGATTTCATCGAGCACTGCAATTAAGTATATTGTTATGTTAATCAGATTTCTTATTGAGATACAAGCATACGATGATGTGAGATAAATATCTTCTTATTGGATGTTTGCCTTCAAGATTAATGTTCGTGCACTGTTCTTTATTTATAAATACTGTTATTAAACGTGGATTTACATTATTTCGTTCGTGTCTTTAAATAAGAAATTAAATGTATTTATAGCCTACATTTACTTTATGACTGGATTATAATAACCTCGGGCTGATATGACCTTTCCGAAAAATATAGTGTTTTAAATGCTTCCAACCAATTTAAGGGTATATTACTTTTAGCGTGCTCCATACGTGTGTATGCAATAGCTATTTCTTTTTTTGCTTCCATCAGTTTGCTCCCATTGTAGAAGTTGTTCAGTTTGATGGGTAGACTCTTAGTTTAAGAGGATGCTAACTATATCAATTTCACCCTGTATTATCATTTATATCGTCAATTGGTGGAAGGAGTTAATTTGTTTTTAATAACTGTAGATAAACGGTTTATTTTCTAACGGTACATTACCTCCCATCTCTGGGCCTATTAAAACAGCAGATGCTCAGTCTGAAATAAAAAATTGCTAAATATTAAAATCAAAACTGAGCTTGGAATAAGTTCTGTTTATAATAAGAACTCCAGTGATCTAAAATAAATTCGTTCTTCCCTTATAGAATCTTTCCCAACTTACATAGGTCATGTTGCACCAACAATTACCACATCAACAACTATTTAGCTATCTATTCAATCCTGTCAAAATAAATACTCAAAACCAACCCAAGCTTTAAGAAAAAAAAAGGCGAAACTTCACCACATTTGTTCCCAATTAGACTGTTGAAATACACACTGTGAATTCCTTAAGTCGGATGTCTTGTAATTAATAACTTCTGACTCTCAGCCTATCCTCTCTCAACACCATGTGGATCTCATATTTCAGATTTATTGCATAATTATACTTTCTTTTTAGTATTTTGATAATGTGTTAAGTGGTCTGTGGTAGGGACAATTAGCGTTAGATGATAAGAAAAGTGATCGAGTCTGCATTAATAGGCGATTTAATTTTTAGTTATGGCTCTATTAACTTTGCTTCTAACTATTTTAATACAAAAACTAGAACCAAGTCGATACGATGAAGATATGAATTTGGGAGTTGTTTTACTTTAAAAACATGTAATGCAAACTAATCGACGTATTCAGTACTTCCATTCAGAAGGTAAACAAAATCTGAAGTAATTTTTTTGACTATACCACGTCGGAAGATGTTCTGTTATAGAGCAGAGGAGATTCGGCCAGAAATTCGACAACTTGCTCTTTTTAAATAAAACAAAATATACCAAGTACAATTACAAATACAGTATTGAATTACCTAGTGTAACGTTGTCAAAACCAGACATTTAAGTCATTCATACAGGGTGTAAAAAAACCCTGTTGGAGCCTTTAGGGGGTGTTCAGACCGTCATCATTAGGGGAGCCAACATCGAAAAAAAACAAAAGTTTCTTACAAAACTGCAGTACCAACTCGACTGAAATGTATGGGAAAGCAGATTTTTTTTTCGCGACTTCGAAGTTGGCTCCATAGTGAAAGTTGTTCAGTTTGATGGTTTAAAGCACCCCCTAGACGCTCCAACAGGGTTTTTTACACCCTGTATAATAAACGAATCAATTACCTTACTACAAAAAGCTTTGTAACTGCAGTTACTGTCCAAAATATTTCGTAACATCAAAACCGTTTTGTAATTCACCCCTAGAAATGCTTAATAACGAGACCCCACCTTTCTAGTTACATCTAAAATACCCAGGGAATTTGATAGTCCCTAATGTCCACTTTTAATTACAAAGGGACAACATTTTAATATCCGCACCGAAACAAACATAGACGCATACACAAACAGACCGTTTTTTAGGGCGGCGTCACACGTAGCGTTATCAAAGTTACGTTAGGCTGGCGACACGGTCCCACAGATAATGGTCGGCTGGTCAATATTTGAAAACCCATCAGTGACAACGTCGAAATGACTTCTTCACTTTACTAAAACAATTTTTGAAATACCAATGAAAATATTTAAAACGATCTTTATGTTAAAGGCGATAAAGATGAACGGAGAGATGACGGAGTGAATTTTGCTTGTAATGTTAGGCTACTTGATCCATTAGGCAGACCGAGTTTAAGTATTAAAAATAAAAGAAATTATTTAGTTCTAAGAGTTTTGGTTGTTGTAGGTAATGCAGTAGGAATTTGTATTGGAGATCATATTTGTTCGGTTATTTAAACTGTCACGTAAATTTAAAAAAACAAATTTTGAACCCACTAAAGAACATAGTCCCTCGATCAGGCCAAGAAAACTAGAGATAATACATGACGCTGATTATATTATTATGTTCATTTAATGTTGTGTCTTTGATTCTGGAAGCAATCACAAACTTAGTACCTAATAATTTATTGCACCGCAAACATATTAGTCGCTTTATTGTTAATAAACTAGCAATTATCGTTACCCTTATGTGTATGAACGTTGGTCTGCCATACGTGCCCGATGCGGATACCTACGTGATCTTCTTCACATACGCAGTCGCATTTCTTCTTCAGCGTATTTCTCGTGATTTTTCCTTCACCGAATAGCGCAGTGTAAAAATCGCTTCTAAAAACTTATTGGTAAGAGTCTCAACTGGGCTGAGATCGGAGTTGCGCCTTCAACACGAAACGCGTGTTTAAGTACTTGCTATGAGACCACCATTACACAAAAGACTTCCCCACCTTTCGATTTGCACATTCTAGTGGGTGGTGGCCCTCATTGCAATAACAGACTTAACACAACGTCGCTTAGATCTACTTAATTTTGTCTCATTAAAACTTAGACAATAAATCCTAAAACAAAATTGTACAGACAGACTTCCCGTAAATAAAGATTAAGACATTTTAATCAGTTCCCTGCATTTTCTCTGAGTCTTAACAAAAACTTTTGACGTGACTTATGTCTTTTGAACTTTAAGTTTAAATTGGGCAAACGGGATAGAGTGAAGTTCAAGGCTTTAAGTCCTGCATCAGAAAAGCAGTTAGCCCGCTGTTTTGATAAAAGCATTACTAATTTCGTGACTGGGATGGGTCATGTTCAAACACCAAATGAAAAATTTTGTAAAATGGGAAATTCACAAGTATGTACGAGTATTTGGTAAAAGTAAAAATATAATAGACACTACGATTACCAGTTCCAGTGTTCATAGAAATGCACCAATAGAAATCAGCCAAATGGTATTCATGTCGTACTTACCTGTAAAGAAACATAAAACTATTAATAACCTGATACCATAAAATCCAAACCATGAATGAAGGAATACCTTGTACTACATACTTAAGCTTTCTTGTTGCTATCTCATCTAACATTAGAAATTGACAGTGCATTAGTATTATTGGTAGGATATTACTATTTAAATGTGTGCGTAGGTGTGTGATCAAAGAAACGTTATGCGTTTCGGCTTACCATTCCAAGATAAAGGCGTGTTATGGAGACGCCTATACTCTACGGTGAAAGATTACGATTTTATTTACTACTCAGAAACGTTTGATAATCCCATGTCTTAATTAACTAAGCGAGAGGGTGGCTTGTACCATGATACTCTTAGTTTTATTGAGTGACCACTAATCGCAGTCGGGATTGAAGTGGAAGAATCAGAAATATGGGTGTAGTGGTACTGGGTACTTTACATGTGTTTTGTCGGCAACCCATATCCATTTGCTCCGAACTGATTTGATTTGAAGCTATTTTTGTAACCAATATGGTTTATTGTGATAGGTGCTATTAAAACGTCTCAAGGTCAATGACATCAAATAAAAAATCTGATGGAATATCTTTTAATGGAATCGTAAAAATCAAATCGATGAATCCAACGGAAAGATAAATTTCGTTTTAATAAGTACAGGCTTCTTATCTGAGACGATCATCCCATAAATCTGATCAGGTTAACTTTAATTCAAAATTTAATACTCAAACATAAAACAAACTGGCTGACAGATTCAAACGAAAATTTATTTAAAAGGAAACTCGAATCAATCACAAACGGTAATCCTATAAGAGCTATAAAACAATTTAAGACAAATTCCGATAGAGTTGAATTTAACGATCTGCCACCTCGTTTATTACCAAATGCGTCAGAGCAAAACAAAAGTCCTGGAATATGGCATTAACAAAATGGACCGCACTCAACAATATTGTTGGTTACACTAACAAATTTACGATCATTCCAGGCAATATAATCGTATTGGGGTATCGAATGTCATTAAAATGTTCTATCACTATCGTTGTATTGCTTAGTTTAGATTTATTTACGACGCTTTACTATTCCGTTTCAGCAATTGTACTCGGTTTATCTGGAGTCGGCTTTTTATGTATTTTGTTATTTATGATATCAAATAGTGGTAGGTCTATTTTGTGAAATGGTTATTGTATTTTCTTTTGTTGCTGTTTGTTCGAAATATGGGTTTACCTTTTCTGTATTATGCTTGTACGAATTTTTATCTTTTATTTTTATTAACTGGTTTTCTTTTTTTTATTTCTACGTGTTATTTTGAATGACGTGAAAGTACTTTTTTTCCCCAAAATACAGGGTGTAACAAAACAATCTAGTAATACTCAAGGGTGCTTCAGACCATCAAACTGAATAACTTTCACTATGAAGCCAACGACGAGAAAAATAAAAAAATCTGCTGTCCCATACATTTGAGTCAAGACGGTACTGCAGGTTTGTATGAAAGAGAGCGGATTTTTTTTCGCTATTACGATGTTGGCATCATAGTAAAAGTTGTTCAGTTCGAGGGTCTGAAGCACTCTCTTAAGTATTACTAGGGTGTTTTGTTAGACCCCTAAAAAATATTATGTTAGTTAAAGGTGAACCTTCTAATAACTTAAATAATAAAGAAATTGATTCTCTTCTTCTTTTCGAGCTAGCTTGAGTAATGTAGCATGACAATCACTCAATAAATTTGATTGTGGATAAACCATTTAACTAGGTTACAGTGCAGCCCTGACTCAATGCAAAGGGAAACAGATTGACAGGAGCCAGACTTGCAAACCAACTGTTTGTAACGATCTCAAAAGGAAGTACGGTTATGTGTGAGTAAGTATGTATGTGTAGTCATATTACATCAAAGTACATTTTACAAGTTGGTCGACTATTACTTGGTAACTTGTAAAGGCTACTTAGCGGTGATAGTTTTCCTTTTAAATTCGTTGTATACACTACTGCCGTGATTTTTTTCACGTATCCAGAAACAACCGTTTAACTGGCAAGGGGGGGGGGGGGATCCATGACTCTAACAAAAATGTTCACTTTAAAGTTTAATATTTCGCTAACGGATCGCTAAAGGATTCCATTTTTAAAAGACCTATCCAACGATACACCACACCGTGGGAAAGACGAGAAATAAAAATTGAACTTTTCGTGTAGGAGAGGTACCCTAATAAAAATATTTTTCAAGATTTTATTTTACCACTTTGTCGGCGTGATAAATATGTCAAAACCATGTCAAATTACAGCTTTCTAGTACTAAGCGTCTCGGAGCTAAGCCGGGGACAGAAAGACAGACGGACTGACGGACGGACATGGCGAAACTATAAAGGTTCCTTGTTGACTAGGGAACCCTAAAAATCTAGTACAAGATCCATCTGTAACCGCTAAAATAAAACTCAACTTTCATTTCACGGATATTAACGTCAAAAAATCTATGAATATTCCAAGTGAAGTGTTCGTTAGCACTTGAGTGACTTGACCTTAAGTCACTGACGTTTGATTCATATGCTTAACGGTGACTAGTGACTAGTAACTAAATTACATTGCTTATATTCAGCTTCATCATTTGTATCTGTTCCTTGGACTGTAAATCTCAATCCAAGGAGCTTAGATTGAAAATAAATTTCGATGAAATAATAATCTATTCAATACGTACATATAATTAAAATGTAAATTTGGCGTGGATGTACATTAAAGACAATTGCAAAAAAAACATTAGGGAGGTTTAGAATACGTAATGGAATGGGTTAAGACTATTTTTCGAATTTGTGTCTGTCTGTTTGTTTATTCACGCATCACTCAAAAACTACTGAACCAGTTTGAATGGGTTTTTCATTATATAGAGGATAGAGTTTTGTTTGGATTGATGCTTTATTTTATCACAATCGGTACACACAATCAAAAGTTATGAGTATTTAAAGTCAGCGGTTTTTCAGGTTATGATCAGACCATACAAACTAAACAACTTTATAATGAGACCAAAATCTAAATCGGGATACCAAAAAAATCTGCTTTTCCAAACAAAACTGCAAACCTACTCGAGCCAAATGTATGAGACAGCAGATTTCTTTTTCGACAGAAAAAGTTGTTCAGATTAAGAAAGACCCTGTACAGCGCAATATTAATCATTCTCATTCATTTAATACAAAAATTCAAAATTTTGAAAGATTAAAATGTTATCCTGAGATCCTTATTAAAAGCCAAATGGAAAACATCTCCAAAATGCACGTCTCCGACATAGAAGCTTAAAAATGTCTAGACAAAGATAAAAACGTCAAAATGACATCTGACTCACGACTATCACAAACCATGGAGCTGTCATTGGACGGACATTGGTACAGATTTGAACATCTTTTGACAAGGTCACAAGTCGAGCTGGCCTCACAAGATTAATGTTAGTACGGTTAGTAGAGCAAGAATCTTTGCTGGTGAAAGTGAGCGGAAAATTTGATTTAGTAGTCTTCTTTTCAAATTGTGGACGAAAATATTTTATACTATCTATGGCTAAGGAGAATAGACATGTTATACCAACTTGAACATTTTTTAATATATTCGTGAAAAATTCATGATGCATCTTGATACATTTTTCAATGTCAATTTCAAGACGGAACATCGAGAAACAATTAAATCTGATTCTACTAAGATTTTTGAATTCAAAAACTTTACCAGGCTATCGTATTAAAGTGAAGAAGTATTTAAATTCCAATGGTTTATTCGTGAAATAGAGGGAAACATAAAGAAAAGAACAACAAAATAATGATTATAGGCAATATGACTTACAAAAATGCTACTTATGTAAGTATCTCTAAAGACTGACAATTATTAAAGCCATTGTGAGAAGTGTTAAACTGACAGATAAAAAAAAACAATTGAAAAAAGAAATAAAAGGGTCTCAAAGTAATCAAAAAAACAATACTAAATCTCATACCGTTTAAACATCAATCTATTTCCCATCAGCAACATTACGACGCAACGCAACATTTCAATTGTTTCACACTCCAAAATTTCAACAAAACAATTGTCAGGACAATTACCATGAAAGCTTCGATCAATTTGTTGATATATTTCCCGAAAGTCCATTACAAAAATTGCTCGTTCGATTCCTGACAAATAACAAGATCAAGAAAAAGAATAAAGGAATTCGAGTGAAGAGGCAACAAAATGAAGAAATTAACTTGAAATCGGTGAAACAGCGGGGAGATGACTTAATCGCCTGCTCGTTGGAACCGGTATTTTTTTCCATGGTAAGGTCAAAGAGCTCAGCGTGGTTGTTTGTAATGCCGACAACCATGTTGTTTTTGGTTTATGTATAGTGAAATTAAATTAAGAGTTTACATTTTCTTTGATGCTAATGGCATCGTTGTGTTTTCGAATTTTTATAGACGTGTTGCTAAACACAGAATTAGTAGTATTTAAATACTTCGTACGCGCAGACCACTGACTTTAAATACTCATAACTTTTGATTGAATGAACCGATTACAATGGAATAAGCCTAAATTTTCAAATTAACTAAGTTATGTGGAAACTCCATTTGGACGGTCCAGTAGTTTTTAAGTGATGCGTGCACAAACAAACAGACAGAAATTAATTTTGTTTGCAGATATCGTCAAAGTTTTCAATTTTATCACCTACTAGAGTTAACCCGCGACTTCGTCCGCACAAATTATTTACCAGATTTTAAGTCAGATCATAAACTATCAAGCAAAAAAAATTCATCAAAATCGGTTCAGTAGTTTTCGCGTGATGCTCGCACAAACAAAGACACAAACAAAAATTCGTAAAAAGCCGATTTGGAGTCAGTGACACCTAAACACCATAATCGTAATCTTTTTTTGTAAATATCTTCAAAGTTCAATGTAAAGACACACTTCTGTTACAGTTTTATAATAGTTAAGATTGCTAATCCATTATGTATTCAAAATTAAATTATTATTAAATCAACATTCCTATAAAACATTATTGACTGAGAGATCTAAAGAAATAAAGCTAAAATTGTATTCCAATCCGTTGGTTGGTTAGTATAAAATACCTTTAATATTTTTCTTAACAATCTAGGGTGGGAATCAAAGACACCTATAGATAGCTTGGAAAGCTTGCGGCGTGCTCTCAGAGGGATATTAGGTCGCGCCACCCGGTTGGTCGACGGATCACGAACGCGTTTTTGTTGTATGGTTTAAAGTATGCACTTTTAGCTTTGACTACTTATATGTGGACTGGTTACGCGTGTAATTCTACTAACAAACAGAAGAAGCCACTTTTTGCGGGGGCGAGGTAACATGAAATCCGCAACTTTGGATTTTATTCCCCATAACTTTAGATTCTAATTTTGAATGTAAAAAATCATGAAAAGTAGTCTCGTGTGAACCCAAAACGTTCTAAGTTTGAAGTTATTATTTCGCAATTATAGGCTGTCTCGTTTAGTGATAAGGTGTAAAATTGAATGTAAATGCACAAGATCAATTGTGCTTATACCGTGGCAGAGGGGAAATGCTACCGCAAGGCTAGTCCTTGTAATAATTAGTCAAAGACTTTTAGGCTTTATTCCAATAAATATGATTTCAAACTTTCACAACTATACGATTTTGTCTTATCCAGTTAAAATGCATTGTTTTTTTGTAATGCCAAGAAATTTAATAACGCCTCAATTCAATTACCTACGTTGCAGTATTTCCGTTCTATACAAGGCCAGCCCCCCTAGACAAAGTGACGATCGCTAATGTCAAATCCATACATTCTGTAATTTTCTACTAGCGTCAACGCCAATAGAATGTCACTTTGTCTAGGGGGGCAGGAGTGCGAATTTTGAAACTCATCCTTTGAATTCAAGCAGTTGGAAATGTTAATATTACTATGGTGATATGCATCTTTCAACTGCTGATTTGACTTTCAAAAATCATATTTCAGGAGTGCGATTTTTGAAAGTCAAATCAGTCATCAATTTTAACATTTTCAACTGTTGAATTCAACGAATGAGTTTCAATCATCGCACTCCAGAACGCAAGGGTATCAAACTAATCGAGTATAGTTTGAATACAAGTTTCGCATGGACGTGACGGCATTGCAGTTTAGTATGGAACAGCAGATTTTTTTTGTTGCTCTGATCGGTTTGCTCTCATAGTAAAAGTTGTTCAGTTTGATGGGTAGACTCTTAGTTTAAAAGGGTGCTAATGATATCAATCCGACACAAATGGGGCTGGACGGAGTCTCCCTTATGTGACTGCGAGATCGAAGACCAGACGATGCAACACATAATACAACGATGCCCCCTTCGAGCTTACCCGGGCCGTCCTGAGGACCTGACACACCTGACACCTGAGGCCCTTCGATGGCTTCAGACGCTATGACCTTATGCCTACAAGCCAAATTCGCCATACGCATAAATAAATAAATGATATCAATTTCACCCTTTACATGAAGTACGAAAAAAGCTTTTTAATAAAATGTATCGCTTACCGCTTTCACCTTGCAGAATTCTAACTGAGACGAATTATTATTTTTATAGAACGCGGTGCTCAGATAGATTGCCTGTGATTTGAGGCTTTCAGGGTTTTGGCTTCGTGAACGGCAACTTTATTAGGATAATAGAAATAATTATTTTCCCTTAGATTTTATTACTTTTGCTATTCTGAAGATCTAGATGCATATTGTTGGACCAAAGACTGCTCCATATATTGTTTTTCGATTATATAGGGTCCTTCTTATTATGCTGACACTTTTTTAAGGGGATGGTCTGGCCATCAAACTGAGCAACTTCCTCCATAGGAACAACATAGATATTGCGAAAAAAAAATCAGCTGTCCCATATATTTGGCTCGAGTAGGTTTACAGTTTTGTATGGAACATCTGTATTTTTTTGCGAATTCGATGTTGGTGCCACAGAGAAAGTTGTTCAGTTCGCTCCATACAAACGAAGTCTGGTGATATTTTCAATACTAACCAATTAAACTCAATGAAATTTTGCAGAAACAATCTAGAAACAAATCTCTATGCTTGTATCGTGCCCGATTTTCCATAAAATGTACAGTTTTAAAGTTACAGTGCCTCATAGATTTCCATATAAATCTTAAATTAATCCTAGCATTGAAACTGTATATTTTAACGAAAATCGGACACAATACAAACATAGAGATTTGTTTCTAGATTGTTTTCAGCAAAATTGCATTGTGTTTAATTGGTTAGTATTGAAAATATCACCAGACTTCGTTTGTATGCAGCGCGCATTTACGCATTCGGAGTAAACTTCTCTTAACAAAGCATAGTATTTGTATGGTTACGTTATTCGATAACACCTTATTTTAATAACCAGGTAGAAAAAAACGACGTAAAAAAATGAATAAACAGCAAAAATTTCATCGTTCGCCGTTAATCTCTTTTATTTCATTCACGGTTTGTTTGACGGCATTATTCAAATCGTAATCCTCGATACGAACCTCTAAATTAAAAAAAATAAAGCTGGCTAAGTGTGAACTGCTTTACACGTCACGGGTTTCGTATGTCTGTCAGCAAGGATTTCGTATGTTTGAACGTAATTGAACTTGTTGAGGTTTCTTTTCACCGGCGACACATCAAGCGATAAAAAACCAATATAAGCTGGCCGCGCGACGTTATACATTACTCGACCAACGCGCGGCCAGCTTATTTTGGTTTTGTATAGCTTGCTGTGTCTTTGTCTATACAGAATATATAGAACCTTTTAAATTACAAATTATAAATGCAAAGGTGATCGAGCTCGCTAAATTTTTATTTAAAATAATATCACATATATAGATTTCTGACGTAATTTTTTGACTCTACCACCGCGTCGGAAGGTGTTCAGTAGGCTACACTATAGTATATACTACTACTACTAAAACTACTATAGTAAACTACAGTTTTTGTATTGAAGTTCGTTGAGTGGTTACGTTGAGAACTAATTCTGTCGTATAAAATTAGCGCCGCAATTACAGCAGTAACGTGAAAACTTAAGGTAGGCAGAAAAGATGCGGCTACATACTGTAGCGTTTATACGATTTGGAAGGCGTTATTTTTGTTAAGGCAGTCTATTAAGGGTATATTACTGTTGGCGCGCTCCATACAAACAAATCTCTATGCTTGTATCTTGTCCGATTTTCGTTAGATTATACAGTTTTAATGCTAGGAGTAATTTAAGATTTGTATGGAAATCTTTGAGGCAATGTAACTTTAAAACAATACATTTTAACGAAAATCTGACAAGATACATGCATAGAGATTACTTTCTAGATTTTTTCTGCATAATTTCATTGACTTTAATTGGTTAGTATTGAAAATATCACCAGACTTCGTTTGTATGCAGCGTGCATATACGCATTCGGAATAAACATCTCTTCAAGCGGCATAAAAATTATCAGTATCTCAAAACTCAGGAACCCTAAAAAAGGTTTCAAAATGAGGCGTTCCTTCCTGTCAACGAGGTCTCATATTAAATTTATGTTAATAATAAGATATTACTGATAAAGTCATCCGCAGGACACGGTCTGTTTGATTCTTCTTTTAATTTCATGATTAAGCTGAGTTTTATTTTGGCTTTGTGTTACTTTTGATAATATTTTGTATGTTAATTATAGTTTAATGTCCGTAATAGATTATGAACGCTACAGTGAATATAGTTGGGAGTTTGTTTAAGCATTCGTCATTGTTTAAAAAGATAAAATTTTAAAAATAGGGCGACATCTTTATTTTTATGTTAGATTACTTCTGAATTTATGGAGTTTACTAATCAAAATGTGAGTTTTATACAAAGTTGTTGTTTTATCAGGGTAGATAGAAAATTTGGTACAACTACCAATGATATTTTAACCAGACAGTTTTATAGAAATGCTGACTTTTATCAAATAACGTGTCGAGTATTTAATCCGCAAAAAAACTGCTTAAGTTAAGAGACCTATCACATAAGTGATTCGAGCGTAGGCGATGTAGCAACTATAAGGCTACTACCTAGCAACTGCACAGCTGCGACGTTGCAACTGAATAGCCACGATATTCAAGCACATGCGCTGACATTGATGTTCACATTATCGATGCGATTTCGCCGCGATACTGATTGATATCAGAAATATAGCTGCGATATCGCGGGGATATAGCAACGATATCGTTCCGTCAACGTCTACACTCAAAAATAGTTTGTCATACGGCCCTAAAAATGCATATTCTTTATTAACCCCGTACGATATCCACAGGCAGAATGGGATCTTATAAAAGTTGGTTTAGAATATTAAGAGGATATAATTCGAAGCGCGCTCCATACAAACGTACTATGGTGAAATTTTCAATACTAACCAATTAAACTCAATGAAATTTTTCAGAATCAATCTAGAAACAAATTTCTATGCTTGTATAAAGTCAGATTTTCGTTTAAATGTATAGTTTTAAAGTTACAGTGCCTCAAAGATTTCCATACAAATCTTAAATTAATCCTAGCATTGAAACTGTATATTTCAACGAAAATCTGACTCCACACAAGCGTAGAGATTTGTTTCTAGATTGTTTCTGCAAAATGTCATAGACTTTAATTGGTTAGTATTGAAAATATCACCATAGTGCGTTTGTATGGAGCGCGCTCCGAATTATATCCCCTTAAGCGTGAAACACACTGAAGAGGCAAGGAATGGGTATGGGAAGGGTACGGGACGGGCGTGGAGCGGATAAGACACCGACGCGACACAGAAGAGACAAAGATACGGTAAGGTGCGTCGTTATACAGGCAGATTCCGGTCACGACTGGAGGCGAAACGGTAAGGGTAAGGTAAGGGTACGGCACGGGCAAGGCGCGGGCATCGATGCGGCATGCTTGTTCCATGCCGCTTGACTATCATTCACGACGCGCACTTGCATACATTTCGTATGAAAATGTTTTGAAGTGGCACCAAGCTGCACGATGCCCGCACCGTGCCCGTTCCTTACCCTTGAACCATGAAACCATAAAAGTGGACTTCCGATGCCAGCGGCCGATGCGCCTGACGCGCGCGTCTGACGCGTGGTTCTGTCATATGCCATATGTCTATCGCATCGGCCGCGCGCGTCAGTCGCTGGCATCGGAAGTGGCGCCATACGTTGTCATAGTAACTAGTATAGTCGCGTCGGCCGCTGGCCGTGAGCCGCGCGCGTCAGACGCATCGGCCGCTGGCATCGGAAGTCCACCTTAAGGCTTGACGTCAGAGATCTCAAAATGTTTCGTCCCAAGAAAAGTGCCGCCTGCACCAATCACATCTTCTTACCTACCTTTTCTTATCATGTGTTGTGATAGGTCCTAGTATTAGTCGGCATTTTGACATTTACTCGTCACCTTATCGCCAACCGTCACCTCAGTAGCTGCTCTATCATCCATTTATCAATTTGTAAATAAAGGACGACAGGATTTTATTAACTGGAAGGATGTAATGGATTAGGGAGCCGACACACCGGCGACACGTGGGCTGTGATAGTGTGATTGATCGTCAGTTTGTTATCATTTTGTTTGTGATGTCCCTTTTGTTTTGTTTTGACCGTTGTTTTTCTTGTTTATTTTGTGTTACTCGGTGGTAAGTGATTTAGGGTATATAATAAATGCGTAATGAGTTAGTTACGTATTTATAATTTTATCATACAAAATGTTTTGTCGTGAGAGTAAATGAATTTACATGACTGAATACAATATTCACTACGGGCTTTATCTATTTAACTGGAAAGAGTTTTGATATACTAGAAGAGAAAGAGTTTTGATATTCAAGATATTTGGATATACTAAAGATGATAATTAATTAAAAAATAAAATTATTACAAATTATAACATACTCGCATCATTCCTACGCATTGCTACAACTACATTCTTAAACAGAAAGTTGGTAGTTGTAACAATGTTTCTAACCACCCCGAAAGGAATTACGGTTTTAAGTTTACGTATTTACAACCAAACATTAAAAAAATGGTTATTAAATAGAATATAATGAAGTATCTATACATATAATAAAATCACACAAAAACCACTGAACGGATTTTAATGAAATTTAGCACACAGATAGAATATGATCTGGATTAACACATAGGATACTTTTTTAAGGTCCACGCAGACGGAGTCGCGGGCAACAGCTAGTTAAAAATAAAATAATAGAGAAAATGGCGAAGCTGGATTCTGTTTCACTTTGTACAAGTAACTTAAACATTTTCATTACCAAGCCGTACAAATGCAGAACACATTGTAAATTCACATTAAAATACAATAAACATTGAGACCAATGAACATAATTACCGTGGCGAGAAATTAAATGCAAGACTGGTGATTATAGTAAAGTGGTCAAGGTATAAATTAGAAGTACGCAATAATTACAGGGTGTGCTGATCTATGGAATATATTTAAAGGAATCATTGAGCTATTATGTACTAGAGGTGACACTAGAAACAAACGTCATGCGACAAATGCGAAAATAAATGCTTCATTTCATCAAACGATTAATTTTAGTTAACAAATTCACATTAATTTGTGTTATAAATACATAAATATTAAGTTAAAAACGTTTTTAACATTAGGTTGTGTCGTTAGTTTAATGTTGGCTAAAGTCATTGCCTCTTTGTCGACTTGCGCGCGTATAGTTATCTCAACCAAAGGCACTGCAGGCATAAAAAAAAGAAGCCCAGCGCCATTTTCCCCAAATGTTTGTCTAAAGTCGTATTATGAGAAATTTTATTACTTTTCCTCGCAAGTATGTTGAAAACGTCGCATGAAACGCGTGAGCATTGGTCATTACAGGCTTGGCTAGTATGCAGCACTCGCCTAGCGGCTCGTGCTGCAATCCCGCCTCGGCTGTTATGACCAACTTTGCTCACTTGTATCATAATGTACTATAATTTTACAACACCTGACCTGCTTGCATAACATTTTCTCCAAGAAGTTTATTGCTAAAATAAGAGATATTGAAAACCTAAGTGGGATCTTAGTCTTTATAACCTAAAAACCTTCAAAAGATCCTTTTTTATGAAGTTCAACTTAACCACATGCGAGCACACCATGTACATATAAATAAGCAATTAAGTCAACTAGAATTATATCTTCTTCGAATTGAGCGGATCTTGAAAGACTTGTTTTGTACAATAATTACAAGTAAAGGCATTTTAAAGACCAATTTAGTGCTGCTCTTACGTTTTTTAGTGATATCGATAATCGTTAATGTTTGCACCGCATGTTTATAAGCGTACAGTGTTGACATTATTATCTTGTTGGAAAGATAAGATCGAATATTTATGCTGCAGAAAAAACTTTGAGCGTGTCATTGCAGAGCAAGAATTTATTGACTATTAAAATGATCTTTTAATTTTATTTTATACAAACAGGTTATTGTAAAATGTCGACACTTATGACGCTCCTTTAAGAAATAAACGTTGAATATTCATATTCATTTATTTCATTGAATACTTTGCACATCTCTAATGCACAACTCATTACTAAACGATTGTACTTTAATATCCACACAAATGATCATTGAAACCCTCTAATCCAGTTTCGATACAAATTTCTTTCGAAGAATAGTACGTATTGTGAGAAGAAAAGTGAGTATGTGAAATTTCAAGTTCAAAACAGCAAATAAAACGAAACAATTTAATTATCTCGCATTAAACTCTCAACATGCTAAATCCCTTAATGATCTTGTACAAAACAGACGGTTAAAGCAAACGTTATTTGAACTAAAAAGAAACAAAAAGACAGAGTACTCCCGCCTCTATAACATCCCACGCAGAACGAACACGCTTAATTAAACTTAACTCGAATGTCCCTTTAGAGTTCTTATAACTCCATCGCGAAGGAAAACGGTCGTCGTCACGCACCTAACTGAAATAAAGTGGCGAAGAAACGTCGGGAATTATCCATTTGGTCCGTCGGCTTGGCGCGACACGGCGATAAAAAAATATATCGAGATCGTTTCACATCCCTAGACACTTTTTATAACGTAACTGAGAATTTGCGATCGAATAAACGCGGATTACGAGTGGTGGAAATGTTTTGTCTTTGAACGGTGTTTTATTTAGGTAGAACAATAATATACAGGGTTAAGAGGATGATCAGACAATCAAACTGAACAACGTTCTGTATCGCACCTAAATCGAAAGCGAAAAAAATAATCTGTACCGTACATTTGGGTCCAATAGGATTGCATTTTTGTATGGGAGAGCTGTCTTTTTTTTGCGCGGTTTCTATCATGGCCCCATAGAGAATGTTGGGGAGGCAGAGGATCTTGAAATACCTACCTTGCTTCTTCAACAGTCATAACTGCCTCCGTGGTCTAATGGTTAAGAGCATTGGGCTCTTGAAACGGAGGTCGTGGGTTCGATTCCCACGGGGCCCCCGTGGGGACACCAAGTGATATGTCACGTTGTACGTTTTTCTCCAGTTGGTTAGGACAATGCAGGCTGAATCACCCTATTGTCTGATTAGAAAGATGATTCCGTGCTTCGGATGGTATTAAGCCCTGGTCCCGGCTACTATCTCTGGTGGTAGTAGTCGTTACATAAAAACAACGTCAGAGGCCGTAAGGCGGTTTGAAAAAACTTTGACTTGCAACCCACACGATAAGAACAGTCATAGCCACGGTTTATACAGAAGAGACGTCTGGCGGTGGCGGATAATCTAAGTAAAACAATATAAACCTTATAATACGTAGCATAGCCTCGTTTTTGTCGTAAAGGAGAATCACGCCCGCGCCTCCAGGTGACGTCGCCTGGAGGCGCGGGCATAATTCTCCAAACGACGCTATGCTACGTACTATAAGGTTTATAATTGTGTTACTTTGACTATCCGCTACCACCACACGTCTCTTCTGTATAAACATAGTCGTTTCATAGGACCTTATCGATTATAGGTACATTTAACTTGGCCCTTTTTAAGAAGACTCTCGATTTGGTCCGTGGCTACCCCTTTTGACTATTCCATTCACTTGCATAGTAATATTTTATGCTAAATACTATCACATTGAATCCTTTCTACATGACCAAACCATTTCAGCATTCCTTTTTATCTGACTGAGCCAGAATAAGGTAATGCACTAGTTTGTTTAAAATCACACACTTAAATATGTACTAACGTCTGTGTTTATTGGGAATTTGGGATAGGTAGAGACAAGTAGTTATGTGATATTCAATAATAGCTTTTTTTACAAAAACGTGACCAATTAGTAGAAGCTTAAATATATAGGGTCCTTCGTAATATGCTGACACTTTTTAAGGGGATGCTCAGACCGTCAAACTGACCAACATTCTCGAAATAGCAAAAAAAAAACAGCTTTCCCATACAAAAGTGCAAACCTACTCGAGTCAAATGTATGTCAGCTGATTTTTTTTTCGCTATTAGAAATAGTTGTCCCATAGAGAAAGTTGTTCAGTTTGATGGTCTGAACATCCACCTAAAAAACTGTCAGCATATTAAGTTGGACCCTGTATATTATTAGTAGATTATTCTATAGGGCTAAATGATTGAAATTTGAAAATTGTCATAGTAACAATTGTTCATATTTGATATGATAAAGATACGCTTGGAATTTGTACTAAAAGCTTGCTTAGAGATTGCCCATATTTTAAGTGATTATTCGGATAAGTGGAGAGTTTATTGAGACCGTAACACTACATATTTGCATAAATGACCAATCTGTCGAATTCACTGCAAATTGGCTCAATAAATTTTGTGTTTTATTAGTATGATAACAGTTAGAAGTTATACGCCGATGTTGCCTAATTTTGCTAATTTTTTCTTAATAAGATTGTATATTGTACTGAAATCTTTATAAAATGATTTACTGTGTCGTAAATTTAATAAGTTTTTTTTAAACGAATAAATTATTATACCTACCTAATGAGCAATTTTCTTATAAACATACATACAAACACCCATACAGATGTATACCCAATTACCCACACGTTCATAAAAGGCATCATATTAGTATGCACGTTGATTGCGGGACATACAAATAATAATGAAATAGTTTAATACAACAAGATTGATATATGGCACTGGATGAAGAAAAGATTTCTATGTTAGTAGGTGCGGGAGAAGATTGCAGTAGAATGCAATACCTAACGCATGTTAAAAGAATATATTTATTACAGCTCACTTAAAACAAGATTACAATTAAATTAATGTAAATAAAATTGTTATTTCGATCGAAGAGGTGAGTCATTGTCGTAGCGTGTGGCGGTTCGTGGTCTCTGTCTACCCCCACGGGACAAGGGCATAAGCTTGTGTATTTATGTAGTTATTTCGAACAGTTCATTAACAATATCAACGACAAAAAAAGGTTTTCTGAGTTCAAAGCTTTATCCAAAGAATTCCACAAAACATGGCAACAATACCAAAGTTCCAACGGCAAGTAACGTCACAATTTTATTTGATCAGCTTCGAAGTGTCGACCTTACAAATATTGAATCAAACGCATTAACTAAATTCAAACACACCCCCGGGTTTCCGTTCAACTATGTGTAAAGAGTAGATATTTGATCAATTTATACTCCATTTCAAATAGCAACGACATTCTAAGGCTATTTTGAATTACAGAAACAGAGATTTGAAACACTTCCTGTAACTTATTCTTAGAGTAACGTCCAAGTATATCTTTCTGATAAATAAATTATATTTACAAATCAGAATTGGCCAGAAAGCTATATAGGAAATTCTTTTCGTCCTTATTTGAAATGAAGTACATATATGTATTATTTTTAGGAATTTTTATAGTTCAAATAAATACCTAGGGTATGGTTTCGAATTTAGGAAAAGGTCACATCATATATCTTCATTAGTTTAGTATACAATAGTTTCTTAGCCATTGTATACTGTGACATTATTAATCTTCTTTTAAACGTGGATGTTCTGAGGTTTCAGAATATCTCTGACTACCCCCTCGGGGAATATAGTCGTGAGCATATGCTATGCTTTTAAAAATAAAAGTAGTACAAATTTTAAAACTCACATTTTTGAATTTACTCTTTCCTACCAGCTTTTGTGTATAGCTACTAATTATTTTGAATTCTACGTATTACTGACTCCTCTTATTCATGAATATTAATAATTATTTAAGTATGATTTCAATTAGAGATTAATTGTAACAAAAATACCCCGAATTCAACCCCTCATGAGCTAAACATGAGCCAAATAAAACTGCTTGATAGTAAGTAAAAACAGTTAATTACAATTGTAATTAAAAAAGAAAACACTTATAATTATTGACGGCCCGGTAGCTCAGTCGGTAGTGAGCCTGCCTGCTGTGCCGAGGGTCGCAGGTTCGAATCCCGTAAGGGACAAATATTTGTATGATGAATATAAATATTTGTACCCGAGTCATGGATGTTTGTATCTATATGTATATTCTATATCGTTGTCTAGTCATCATAATACAAGTCCAGGCTAGATTCTGGTACTTTAAATGTGACTAGATAATTTGTGTGACAATGTCCAAGATATTTATTATAATTAGATTGAAATAATACAAGTAAAAGTTGAGCAAATTTCACAATATTCAGATACAAAAGAAGCGAAAGAAAGTAAATGAACATGCTGACAATTCTGGCTCTCCAAACATCTTGAAAAAGTGCTCACCAGGCATTATCTTAAAAGCTTTCTTATTCGGGGACTTTCCTCATTTCATCAGGGTAACATTCTGTGTCAATGTTCTTTCTTTGTCTCTCTCTGTTACTTAGTACCTTTTCTTTGACTTTATTTTATAATGTAGTCGGGGAAATCTACGGATTTTTGTATGGAGAAGGTTGCATTAATTGCACTTTTGGTGATAATTTGGAATATAGTAGATAATTCCTGAAAAACATAAATTCTCAATAATCCCCGATTTTTTATTGTGTACTATATTGAATATTTAAGACATTTACAAAACATTAAATTTAGGTATGGAAAAAAAATGGAAAACTGGTGATTTTGTACAGGATGGCTTTATTCAATACATTTTACTTATAACAATAATAATCCCCGGTTAATATCGTAAATGAGAGTAGATATTTAATATTTTGTAAGTCTTCAAAAATTATAACCTCAAAACTAAATTATTTACTGTTTGTTTGTACACATTAAATTTGTCTTGTGATAATTAACTGTCTCTTTTGCTAGTATGCTGGAAGAAATATCTTTCGAAATAAGCTTGCCCTTTGTACATTTATATCGATTTTAAGGTATTTCTCAGGTTCCTGAGCCAATATAACCACGAAATCTCGACAAAAAAGTTATAAACTAACAGTAATATTATTTCAATGCAATTTACTAAAGTGTCTTTAATGCAATCTCAAACCTTATTTTTCCTAGACTATTGGTCTGTGAAGCAAAAATTTTTATTTGCAATTCTCTATAGAGGTCGCAGATTTTATTAACCAATCGCGATCTGATTTGCAGCGAGAGCAAAAGTTGAAAGCGCGGCCGAAATTTTATTAATTCGATCTTGTTGAAATGTGACTTTTGTTGCCCTTTTGACAGATCTAAACATCTGTTCAAATAAAAGAACCGTGGTAAGTCTTTGTACCTTGTGTAAATAAAAGGTTATTAAAATTTATAGTGTGTTGAATAATCAACTTATTTGAACTATACAAATTCCTAAGAATAATACCTACACTTCATTTCAAATAAGGACGTACTTCTTATCGTGTGGGCAGCGAGCCCTGGTGTCCGAGTTTTTTCAGACCGCCTTACGGCCTTTGTCGTGGTTTTTATGTAACGACTACTACCACCAGAGATAGTAGCCGGGACCAACTGTTTGACGTGCCGAAGCACGGAATCAACTTTTTTTCAGACAATCAGGTGATTCAGCCTGCAATGTCCTAACCAACTGGGGAAAAACACACAAAGTGACATATCACTAGGTGTCCCCCATGGGAATCGAACGCACAACCTCAGTGTCAAGAGCTCTTAACCACTAGACCACGGAGGTAGTCATAAGGACGCATTGAAAGATTGCTTCCTTAGTTACATTTCTGAACCAAAGATGCGCTTTTAAAAGTGTCGTTATACAAAAATGGATGCATTCAAAACTAGAGTGATACGTTAGATAGTATCACCATTAAGAGCGCTATTACTACCATATCAATCGTAAAGTTAAATATGGTTGTCACTTGAAAATGACTTTTGTCAGAAACGGAATGAACGTAATAATGAACACCGAATGCGATTGGCATTGAATTGACAACCAAAGCTAAAGGGGAAACGTTGAAACATTAAATACATTTTGTACAAAGGACTGAGGATGACACTGATGAACTAAATATAAATTAATTCGGTAACAACCCTGTCAAATTTATTAATGATAATATCATAGCGGATGAATATTGCTATTTTCGTTTTAAAAACAGTAACTAACAGTTAAGTTACATGATTACTATTTAAACTAAAATTCAACATTTTGTATTATAATATGTTATTTGTGTGTAATCATGCATTTCCCTTTAATTAATTGTATATTTAGCAAGGTTTCTCACTGTATTTTGTTTGTATCAATCAATAAAGAAAATACAATTAAAATAAAATTATATTAAAAATCTACCTGCAGTTCACCAGAGATCCCGAGATCATACTGCAAAACATATGTAATGGAATGTAATAATAATGTATGGAAGACTCTAGAAAAGCATAATTTTAGTTTAGAAACAAAACGAACCTGCGGTTAGATAAACAGATATTGATAAAGCATAAACCTGAACTCCAGAATGTACAAAACCGATCCGTTCATAACTGGCAGCAGATCATGCATCAAAGTGTCAACGGCTAGAGAAGGGACTGAATGGGATGAAAAAATGTGACAAGCACGGAGCAGACCGCCTTGACAATTTGCTTCGGTCAAAATAGATGAAATATAGAAACGATTGCGAACAATATATTTTCTATGTGTTTCCGCGCGATCGGTTTCCGTACATGTTACTATTTGTAGAGAATTGGGACAGATGGTGGGACAAAAAGAGTTCGAATATTGTTAAATAAACTTTTATTTTTGTCACATGTAAAGATCAATCAAAACATTTAACAGTGAATTTGGATATAAAGCGACATTGCGATTAGCTTGTAAGCTTTAGTATTTGCTAAAATTTTAACAAAATCGCCAAAAAACATGCATTTGTAATCATTATACATACAGGGTCCTTCTTAATATGGTGACAGTTTTTAAGGGGATGATCAGACCATCAAACTGAACAACTTTTTCTATGGGACCAACATCGAAATCGCGATACATTTGGCTCAAGTAGGTTTGCAGTTTTGTATGGAAGAGGTGATTTTTTTTTCGCGATTTCGATGTTGGTGCCATAGAGAAAGTTGTTCAGTTTGACATTCTGATCATCCCCTTAAAAAAGTGTCAGCATATTAAGAAGGACCCTATCTACAATTTATTTATGTCTTTTGTTAAATACATTTTTATTCTTTTATATAGGAAGTAAATCCAAAGAAAAATCACCACGGACCTTTGTTTTTAAATAAGTAGAAATTTGGAAATACTCAATTTTGGAAAAAAAATTACGCAGGGTAGTAAACTCGTAACCTAAAACAAACAATAAAAAAAACTATGTATATTCAAACTGTTCCAAATTAATCAAGTAATACTATTTAAGAACATGTAAACAGTAGCATTATGATAAGACTTGAGAATACTTATTAATAAATCAAAAGTAATTTGAACGAAAGTAACTAACAGTAGAAAAGTACTTAACATTTCTGTCTAACAAGACGGCATCTAGAAACCTCTAAATGTAACGAACCACTTGAAACTAAAACACGAACCAAAGGTACATAAATTATACTTAAATAGATACTAGTTGGTTCAAGTAGACACTCAAGCAGGTGAAGGAATTGCGATATTAAATTTTAAAGATAGATACTAATAGCCTTTTGAAGGATTTATTGAATTCCGTCGAAGTCTACAGAAATATTAGTGAAAAATTTATGGCTATTTTATGGACGTGTTAAATTATTTTTAAATTGATGTCGCTATTAAAATTCACACGATATTAGAAAATTTTACGATTATTAGTATTAAATTACTTTTTGTACTTATAATCTTTATGGATGTTAGATGCCAAGTTATGAGGTTAAATGGTGATTACAATTTAAATGAATCGGTAAAATAAAATGTAAAAGACTAAATTTCCATGAAAAGTTCTGCCTACCCATGGGAAAATGGCGTGAGTTTATGTATTCAATAAAAAATAACTATCGTATCATAGCACATGCTCACGACGGTTCCCCGAGGGGGTTTTCAGAGATGTTCTGAAACCTCAGAACATCCACGTTTCACCAATAGTACCGAAACTCTATCCAGTGTGATGGGGGGTGAGCCCGTCGCTACTTGTAATGTAGTGGGTACAATATATGGCTCGAAATTGAAGCATGCAGGTTTCCTCACGATTCCTTCACCGAAAAGCCAGTGGTGTTACAAATCGTTCATAAATTCCGAAAAACTCATTGGTACGAGTCGGCTTGGACGGGGATTGAACTATCGCCTCCTGCACGGAATGCAAGGTTACTCGTCACTGGACCACCACGACCCGGAGTTTATGTATTCAATAAAAAATAGCTGTCGTGATCAACCCTATTTAAATCTAAAAAATTAAATAATAATAAATCCATTGAGACGAATCCATCAAACAAAATTTAAAGGGATTACGAAAAGGAAAGGAGACTGACAATAAAGAAGGAACCAAAGACATTTACAATACGAAAAAGCAGACCTATAACATGGGCCAAATCCTGTAGATCTATTCATATGACCTACCATTGTTCAGTTGTCAATAAAATAGATATGGGACACAATCGTTATTTGTTGTCGTTTCTGTTTTTGTCAGAAATCTTTGGATCTCACCGAATATTCGGACTTCCGGAGTATTGTGGAGATATAATAGTGACAGAAGTTGCGTTAAGGTATCCAACCGCAAACAATTTTTGAATTGGACACGAGTTTAAATAAATTGTCTCCATGGGAAATAATGAATCGTTTTGGAAAGAGGAAGTCGATGGCATGTGCTTCTTATAATGTGTACTTACATCAAGCTTTAAAAAAATATCAGGGAAATATTAAAGTTTCTTTTTGATTTAATCTATTTTCCTAAGATTGTCTCAAAGAAATTTACGGAAATGTATGGGCTTAATATAGGACATAAAATATAAAAATTTCATCAATTTTTCACCCATTCATTTCTCAAAGTTTTAGGCTATTTACCGGTCCATGAAAAAGATTACGATATGGTTTCAACCTATTTTAGATTGTTTGTCCGTCTGTTTGTATGTTTATAATAGCATCACGAAAAAACTACCGAACCAATTTTGATGAAACTGTTTTTGTTTGATAGCTTATGATCTGACTTAAAATATGGTATATTATTTGTGCGGACGAAGTCGTGGGTTAACTCTAGTCATTAATATACTGCTACCTTTTTAATATGGCGTCAGTAAATCGTCATTTTGCCAATCAGTAAACGGAAATTATAGCTCAACCGCTAATCAAATAAAATTGTATTCAATGGGATAGGTAATGTAGAGTTTTCAAATTATAAATCTGCTCCGCATGAGTTCCTTTGTTATTAATCATTTTAATTGAAATCTGAAATAAATGGTACATACTTACATAAAATCACGACCGTAATCCCTTTCGGGACGGTCAGAAACATTACATAGCTAATAGGTATTATTTGTACTTGCCATCTCCCATTAATAAAAGCAAAAAAACTAACATTTAAAAAGTAAAAAATAATTCGGTCACCTATTATTTTTGATGTAAGCAAATTTAAGTTTTACTTCTTAACTCTCTTTAAGAAATTTTAGGTAAATTAATGCGTAGGAGACCGCTATGAAATGACCACTGATTTTTACAATAACTTGCGGTCCCCGACACATTAATTGACCTAAAATATCTTAAAGAGAGTTAAGAAGTAAAACATACATTTGCTTACATCAAAAATAATAGGTTAACGAATTATTTTTTACTTTGAAATGTTTGTTTTTGGCTATGGGGTTTTTTAATTTGTAATTTAATGCTATTTCATAATTTTTAAAGTTACATGTAAACTACTGAACTAAGAACACTCTCGGAAAAATTAGCTTTCTATTTAAAAATCCGCATCGAAATAGGTCCACCCGTCCACCCGTTCGAGAGCTACGATGCCACAGTCAAACAGACTGACACACAGACATTGGCATCTAACTTATAACACCCCTCTTTTTGCGTCGGGGGAAAACGACATCATTTTCAACAAATAATATAGTTTATTGGGGTCGTCACCTTAACCTTGATCAGCCTTTACAGTTTCAAAATAATCCTAATAATTTATAATGTTTTCTCATTACAATGGTCAAAAATGATTTAATAAAAATATTGTATAAGTACTTATCACAAAACAAACGAGTTTTGTGAAACTAGATATTTCCCTCCCGGTTCGATTTTAGTCAAAACAAAATCAGAATAGCCCTTTGTTGGCAATCCACTCCTGTGGGTATCATATTTAGGCGAGGGATGAAAGCGGTACCGTTTACAGAAAAACTGAAAAAATTGTTTTGGTTTTAACCGAATTTTACGTAGTGACTACCGAACGGTTTTAATATTTAAAACTAGTTTACCATGAGTTTTCACTGTACGTTACTACTGTACTTACGTCACCAATTCGTATGACAGAAATTAGTTCTCAACGTAATCACTAGTAGCGCTGTACGAAATTCAATACAAAATTGGCGACGCAACTACATTAGTACCGTACAGTTAAAACTCATGGTAGAGTTGGGTTATGCACCTATTACATTATAATATTATAGTTCGGTAGTCACTATACTCGTAACTCCATTACAAAAAGCATCTAGCCAGATACAGGGTGTAATGGACAGCCCTCTGCAGACCGAAACGCTGAACTCAGACCATCGAACTGAACAACGTTCACTATGTAGCCTATCACTAGAAACGCGAAAAAAAATCTACTATCCCATACGGTCGGTTAGGTACAGCAGTTTTGTATGAAACAGCTGATCACGTTTCCTGCGGTCCATAGTGATTACTTAATAAAATTTGTTTGTTTCTATACACGGTCAAAATATATTTATAATTCTTTCTAGAAATTAGATAACTAATGAAAATTGGTTGTCGACGCATAAACTATGAATTTTATTGCCAATTTAAATACTCTTGACGTTTTTAAATTGTATGGACCCCTTTTTTTAATATGATTATTAGGGAAATTCACATTATTACTAATATATTTATGAACTGTTTATTATAATTAAAAACATGTTCAATTACAAAATTATATTTATAAGAACTGTGGTGATCAGTGGTTAGCAGCCTTGCATTCGTTACTGTGGGCGGTAGTTAAATCTAGTATTTACCTGGTACAGTCAAAAGCAGAAGTCAATGAACTTTATCGAAATTCAAATTGAAATTGTTCTTAAACAAATCAATATTTTAAAAATTTATAGATGTGTCATGAATGAGCGTTGAATGCATCAAATGCAAACAATAAAATTACTAGCACAAATCATAAGTTCAATAATTTTGAACGATTCTTTCGTCAAAATTTACTTTTGATGTTAACTGTACCAATTTAATTTAACAACACGGCTTTCCGGATTGCGTATTTCCCTTTAAGACGAAGCAAAAATGATTTAAAAAGATCCAGTCTTTTTTTCACACTCTACGTTATAATACCTCGCGAAAACAGGACAGAAGATAGTGTAGCCCCCGATGGTAAATAAACAGCATGATACCATGGAATCGAGTTACATGTGTCGATTCATTTACGGCTATATCCTCGTGCGTTCCATTCTATACGAACCCTTCTCACTGGCTTGAATGGACAACTTTGTATGAAATTTTAATCCTAGACGTCCTTTAGAGAAATTGAATCTTACTCGTAGCTGTTCTGATAGTATTATGAATGCGAAAATAATTCTGTTTTGGTACTGAATGATAACGCTAAAACGATAAATAATTTTAGATTTTTGATATACATACATACATAAACTCACGCCTTTTTCCCAGAGGGGTAGGCAGAAACAATAGATCTCCACTTTGGGCGGTTCTGACTCACCTCTCTTGCTTCCTCTAAGACCATACATCTTGTCATACATTCCCATCATTCTTGTCATTACATTCTTTTGATTTTTGATATTGAATTGGATAGTTCAATACTAAAGTAGTTAGTACTTAAGAAGTATGTAACTCTATCTGCCTTGCATTTGGTTAAATTTTGGGCATAGTTTAACAATTTGAAGAATTCATTTAGAAAAACTATAGGAAATTGATGAATTTATCAAATGAGTTTTATTAAAACAAAACTCGTCATTTTTAAATTCCATTAACGTTCTTAATAAAGAGTAATCAAATTTCCAAATTGAAAATTATAGCATACATAATCGAAATTGTCTAAAGGATGCATTGAATGCGTTAAAAACAAAATTATAATCGTAAGTTGCTAGTTGCTACCTAAAGAAAAAATCAATCCAATCGATCAAATTTTTTCTGACCTTCAAATTGAACTATTTTCTCTAATAAGGGACCAAGGGAAATCGCGAAAATTAAATCCGCTGTTCCGTATAATTGTTCTCGACTTAAATGTTGAACAGCTGATTTTTATCACGATTTCGATGTTGATCCAGAAATGGGTATGAGTAAAGGTATTGCCATTTTTTTAACAGTCGCGGTCACCAATCAAAGTATTGTATAAATAACAAACATTTTGTAATAAACACTTATGGCCTAGCTCGCATCGTAGTTGAGATATTTGACTCTAAAGGTTCATGGAAAAGTAACTTGAACCTTTAAGTATCAACTCATTTTCAATCAATCAATCGAAACACATAACCTACTCAGCAAAATATATCTTATAGAAATACAGAAGATACAAATCAAGGCGGTCTTAGTGATAACGAGCGATTTCTTCATACAACCTTAGAAGTTTAATAGCACAGCTCCAATGCGGCCTAGCAATGAAAGTGATGTTTCTTAATGTATTTTGAAAGGTCCTCTAAAAACTTATGTAAGTTGTATTACTGGCCACTCAACAAAATAATATCATTTTTTCTCCATACAACCTTACTCAAACCCATTTAGCCAGTTTGATGGTCTTACCATCGTCTCAAAAATTGTCAACACATTATTATTAAAGTAGAACACTGTAGGTATATTACCGCAAAATATAAGAAATGTACCCTATAGGGACGCAAACTCTTGACCTGACATACTTCTCGTCTCTTCGGCATTCACAACTGCACTCCATTCACACGCTTCTGTAAACGTAACTATTTTACACACTATAAGAAATATTAAACCTCTAATATTACTCCAAAATAACACTAAAACTACCAAACAAAACATTATAAAGCTAAAAGGTACGACATCTTGTAACCCGACTCCAGAGGATCATGATGTTTGTTTACTCCCAGCCTATGTTAGCTTTTGTCGCGTAAAATACCCGGATTTTGGTACAATGGCTCCGTAATAAAACATTCAGGATATGGACGGGGAAAGAAGAGAGGACTGAAGATTTTTTTAGTCGATATGAAAATAAATATTTGAGTTTTTAGTGTAAAAACCTTGTTGCAGCGATAAAAATAGTCTTTTTTATCGTGACATTGCAAATATAGCAATAGTAACGGTATTGGTATCACAGAAATAATGCTAAAAATATTACAAAATACCACCCAAATAGCACTTCGAATAGCGTTATAGCAATATTTTAATACTAACAAAATTATCAGTTTATCGTCATCACTGGATAAATGTCATTATAATGTTTATTAGCATTATCATTTTAAATGTTTTATTTAATTACGAAATAGAAAGATCAAGGACCTTAGAGTGGCTCTGTTTAGAATGGTATGATTAATTTAGGGTACGTTTTGTTTGTTTTAGTGCTTTTACTATATTATTCTTTTAATAAATAGAAAAACACAGAATACAAACTATTTATTAAGCCAATGTGTGATACAGGTAGGTACAGTCAGCTTCATAGAAACCTGACCTGACCCCTCATTTATCTGATGCTGACCGTATAAATTTTCTACTAACAAAACACAGTTCAAATCCTCATAATTATATATTTAATATTGTTTATTATTGGAGTCACGTTGCAGGGTTTGCCCCGAACACTTGTCTTTCGCGTGGTGTTCGCGCGGTTCGCGTCTCAGCCTGCCACGAGGCTCCGCAATCCTTCTCAGTTGTGTTCTTACTCAAAAACAATCCTCGAGATTGGACAGATACTCCCTCAAACCACTTGACACTGGCGGAAATGCGGTGCTAACGCACAAGCAAGAAGTCCATTAATTATAAATAATAATAATAATAATTGTTTATTATTTAAAAACTCTACACACTGAGCGTCAAAAAACTTGCCAGAGCTACCTACTAAAGGGGAATTAAAAAAAATCATAATCGGATATTCATACGAATCTTTAACACCATTGAAATAAAATACAAAAGAATCAAGTTACCGAAATTGAAACGTTCTTGTAACAAAAAAAAAACGGTAACTTCGGGATTGCATAATCTGCGAGATCCTAATACTTTTTTTAAGACTCTCAGGTAACCTCACAGTTTTTTAGACGCGGTGCGTCTTTTGAAGTCGTTTGAGGGTGAAATTCGCTTTTACGGTAAATCAGTTCGCGACCGAAACCCCTTTGACTTATAAAAATCTTTTTCCCGTTGACCTGAAAACATTTAAAAGAGGTTTAGAAGAAAAAAAAACGTTTGTAATGCTATTAATTTGGATTTAAGAAGACTTAAATTATATTGAGTCTTAAGATTTTTTGCAGTGTCAGTTTTTTGTCATCTTCTTATTTATTTTTTATACTTGACTGTATACAAAGAGAAGACTAGAGTTTCCGCTGTATATTCAATATCTTCTGCTATATCTAAAAAAATCAAAATCTAATGTTACTTCCAATTTTAAAACGAATAAACACTTAAAATTGGTAAAGGACAAAATGTCCTTTGAACTATCTAAAATAACTGTTTTGCATAAAAACTCAATTCATTCTTTATACTGGTGATTTTGTAATCTCCTTGCCCAAAGTTATCATGACACTGAACAACTTTAACTATGGAAGCAAACCTAAAATCGCAAGAAACAATTTGCTTTTCCATACTAAACTGCAATGCCTAGTTGCCTGCTTGACTAAAATGTATGGGACTAGTATGGAACAGCAGATTTTTTCGCCATTTCAGGTTTGTTCCTTTAGTTAAAGTTGTTCGGTTTGATGGTCTAAACCACCCCTGAAAATTTGCAAAGTGTTTACAAAATCACTTGGACTTATTGATAGACCTACTATATATTAGAATCACTTAAATAAAGATGCACTATTCAATAGTAAAATACATTAATTCATTAGGTACTCAAACAAGACGAGCCAAACAAATAAATCATAAGAGCAAAGACAAAACACGGTATCAGAGTAAACCTCATGGATCCAATCACGATCCTACACCCACCTTCAGAGCTCGTGATAAACTAACTGAAGAACGGTCACGATGCGAATTTATTTACTAAACCACCTTTATAAATCAACGGTTTTATGTTATGGTAATGTTTATAGGATTGATCTCTTTATCTGGATTTTATTGTACCGTTATTTTTAGGGTTGATGAGACTTTAGATTCTGAGTTTGGATTTTGTTGTAAGATAAGCATTAGGCTTACAATAATGCCGAATATACCATTTAGAATATCTAAATGTTCATGTCTTATTTCACTAGTAGTATACAAACGTATAGTGTAGTGTGTACACTGTAGTGTAATGTGATGTTGAAAATTATTATGAAGTAATTAAAATGAATGAAAATGATGTTACTGTTACGGGTTCTTACAGCGTTCCTGCAAGCGAAACCGCAATGAAATGACATGAAAAACGAAAAAGGGTTAATACATTTATAAGTTGTAGAAGCGAAAACGAATAGGGTCGATATATTTATCAGCTATAAGTTCATTAAAGTCCGGCCGCTGAAAGATTGCGTTTGAAAGTTACCATAAAATTGTAAAAAACTGAATGAAAATATTGTTTACCTGTGCTCACTCTAGTACACAGGGCACTAGCTGCCCTTTTAAGTTCAAAAAGCTACTAAATAATGATCGGCATTTATAGTTTTCATTCAGTTTTTACAATTTTATGGTAACTGTCAAACGCAATCTTTCAGCGGCCGGACTTTAGTCACCACATTAGTAGGTTAAGATAGCTATGATAATGCTAAAATATACGAAACACAAATAAAAACGCTGTAAAAACCCGTTACAATTTCGAGATTTATTTAATCTGTCGATCGTATTATTTTAACAAAACTACGATAATATTGATTGGTAATTTGGAATTCAATTGCAACTATATTTCTAGTTCTAGTTATCTTCCACTTACCATTTCGACTATCTATTATTTCTGAGTAAAAGCCAACGTACCTGTAAAAGAAAAACAGTGTAAATTAGAAATCATGTTTTAAGAAAAAATGCGGTCACTAAATGAATTGCAAAATACACCATATTTTATGTAATCAAAAGGTCCAAACCACTATAAAAAGAAATGAAAATAAACCAACCGCTAAACACGCATTAGAAAACGACATTAGTTGTACTTAGGTATTTTATTTCGTAAGAAAGAACAATAAACGATAATGACGGGCTCAGCTTAGATTTGACTGGAATCAAAGCCGTATCAATGTAATCAAAACGATAAAAGATATACTCAAAGACTTCAACACGTCTCGCTGTAACACTCAGCCAATATTGGGCACGTCCAAAAATAACTGTGCAAGTCTGTACACTATGACGACTCGAGAAATGTTGACCACTCGCTGAGAGGTCTTTGTCTTTCTCATTGTCTCTTTAACATCGGGCACAAAAGCCTTCAATGGTCCTCCACTATTACCAACATCCTAATAATATCAATCAAAAGAATGCTCATCGAATTCTGGTCTTTACTCCACAGAGTTAAGTTCGTCTGTATCAACTGTAGTGAGTTTTGTAACAGCAAAAAGAGTGATGTTAAAAGCACTTGTAACTTGTCATAGTTGTCTGTTAATTTGGATTGTTGTATGTGTACCTTTTTTCGATACGCAGAAAAAGTTTGAGTGTTCGGCAGTAAAAACTAGCGTCCTTTCTTTTATTCCATTGATTGTAGCATTTTGTTTTTGAATGTTCCCAATTGTTTTGTCTGCGAAATTACTCGTGCAGACATATAAATGAATGTCAACCACAGAAATTGTTTTCGATTGCTTTTTGTAATAACAATATAATGTTTATATGATTTTTTTTTTATCAACACAGAATGTTATCACAATGTATGTTTTTTATGATTTTTTTCTCTTCAGTGAAGCAAAAACCTTTCGTGTTTTCTTTCATAATATATTTTTTTATAAATGATGTATTTTGTGTTAGTGTATATCTAATTTATTTGTAATGAAGGCAGTGCTTGTGTAGATAAAGTCGGTCCCTACATTAAAACACCTACAGTCAAAAAGATAGGCGCTAGAACTCCTATCAAAATGAACTAAAATTTATCAGATCTCCCAAAACCTCAGGTAAATTAAATGTGTTTCAAAGCACGTATCAAGTACATATATTACCGATAGATACAAATCTAAACCAAAGGCCCTAAAAGTTTGTTTCGAATACTAATAAGAGGAAAGGTTTCGGCCTCAGTGAATGTCTTTATCAGGATTGTAAAGTTTCTAGTTTCTACATTGAATCACTTTAGGTGTAATACAGTTTCGGTTTATATTTCGAGCACATAATGGAAGTCTTAGTTGATGAAAAGCTTTTAATTTAACTTAGGTCCTAATGAAGACTGAGTATCTCAAACATTTCAAAGACAATTAATTCATTACTATAATATAGGTATAGGGTCTTTCTTAATCAGACGTTATTTTCTCGGAGGATGATCAGACCATCAAACTGAACGACTTTTTCCATTAGATCAACAACGAAATCGCGGATAGAATCTGCCGTCCCATACATTACAGTCAAGTGGGTTTGCAATTTTGTATGGGATAGTAGATAATTTTTTTCCCTATTTCGATGTTGGAACCATGCGGAATGTTTTTCTATTTGATGGATGGTATCCGAAAAAAAACACCAGCATATTAAGAAAGGCCCCTGGCCAAAAGACCGTGTTTACAAATACAATAAAAACAACAAAATTCTACTCAGTAAGCTCTTAATCATAAATATTCAGAACTTAATTATGAATACTTCATTTACAATCTTGAAATGATTTCGCATACAAATGTAGCTGAAAAATGAAACTGATTCTGCGAACGGTACAGCACGAATCGTGATGCGACCGCGATTATCTCGAAAGATAGATATCGTCTGAGAAACCGACAGTAATGTCTTCATTACTCGCAGGCCAATTGATTCGGAAGATGGGAATGATGCGGTTTTATTTGCTGGTTTTATTGCATTGGAAGGGAATGAAACGTGTTGAAAGTTTTGAAATTTATGGGGAAGTTTGATTTGAAAAAATGGACTTGAGTAATGATATTGTTATTATTTAGTAATTTAGACTATAATTTAGGAATCTTTCGTAGAAGGTAATTACGCAAAAGGACGCGTAGGCATATGACAATAACTGTCTACTCTACACACATCCACATTTATCGATATTATGAAACTCGCGTCCATTGGTTCCCCGTGAGTAATTATACTAACAACCTAAACAACTACACCGTTAACTACACTGACTAACCTAAACAAATTAAAGTTACTAATAAACACAAACTTTTTTTAAAGCACTCTAAAACTGTTTAATTAAAGTAATATTGTGATCATTGTAAATTCTTTTTTTTTTCTTGGTTTTCCTTTCTTTTTTTCATTTTTCTTAATATATTTGATTGACACACTGCTTGTTTTTTTAGACATTTTCGTTTTATAAATGAAGAATTTGTCGTGTTTATAATTTTTTTCCGAACAATATATCAAAAGAATGTTCAATAACACCCAGTTTCATTTCAAAGAAGATTCTAATTCAATAGCTATATCCACCTATCAATGCCTCATATTTATAATACCTGTATGTCATGTATGGAATCCCATACAAACACAACTAAGCCTATTAATACTCTGTCAGTGTATAGTACGAGAAATTAGACAATTCATTAGGTGTAATTGTTTGGTGTGACTCAGCATTTTAAGGAAGGTAATGACAATGAAGTTTTGTGGTTGACTTAGTCATTTTACAGTTATGTGTGTGGTATTTCCTATATATTCATATTTAATGAGCCGGCAATTGCCAAAGCAAATTTTTGGGGTAATGACCCTAAATTGAAAGTTAATGATGTTTGTCATTGCTGAGAAAAATCGACACTATTGAAAAAAACAAGTGACTAAACTCACGATCGTATAAGCTCTTTCGGGTTGTGGTTAGAAACATTTCTACAATAAAATAACGATTATTTTCTGTTCAATATTTCACATTTTGTAAAAGGAACTCTCTCCTCTCTCTGGTATTTTATGATTGTTCTTATCTTATCGGTAACAATAATCCTTCATGCACCAACCAGCATGCTTCAATTTCGAGGCATGTATTGTACCCACTGACCATTATGTGGCGACGGGCTCACCCCCCATCACACTGGACAGAGTTTCGGTACTACTGGTGAAACGTGGATGTTCTGAGGTTTCAGAATATCTCTGACTGCCCCCTTGGGGAATATAGTCGTGAGCATATGCTAAACCGACAAACAAAGATAGAGACACATCGCGTTTCGCCGCGGGCATGTTAGACCCATCGACCATCTTGCATCCATGTGACTTTTGCGACTCGAAAAAAAGGTGAATTTAAGGCTAATTGGACTAACTCTTCAATGCGCTAATATTACAATTGAAAATGACTTAAACACAAAGACAATAATACTAAACAAAACAAACGCCGTAAGCCAAGGCAATCTATTAAATCAACAGGTCGACAAACTCATCCACCCTGTCTACAAAACTAAGTCCAATGTAAATTAGGTTAACCTTTTTCAATTCAGAATATTAACTTTCAACACGAGCCATACTGAAGATCTCATTGAGTAAGTATTTTAAGCTAAAGATTTATTCAAATCAGTACAGCCGTTTAAGGAGGCGATGTTGTACATACAAATGAAGTTGGATAAGGATTTTGGAGTCTTGATACTTGTTATTAAGTAAGGATTGACTGTACTAAATTGAGGCCTCGAGATTCGGGATTATGTAAGGAATATTTACGTGATACTAGAGTTTGCGAAATTAGGTTTTTGGATTGGCAAACGTTTGCCTGACTTTGGTTTGAGACTCGTTATTTATTTACTATCGTAACAATAAATAAATTAGATTTGAGATAAGACTTAGTTTTAGATTTAGATTTAGTCTTAGTTTAGCTATAATGTTTAATAACTTTAGATTAATTCTGCTTAAGGTATTGTTTTTTTACACAGACACTTTGTAACTGTGAAATTATAGGATTTGATTGTTTTTCTCACTATTTAACCACAATACTGACTTTTTTTGTGGCGACGGGCTCTCCCCCCGTCACACTAGACAGAGTTTCGGTACTACTGGTGAAACGTGGATTTTCTGAGGTTTCAGAATATCTCTGACTACCCCCTCGGGGAATATAGTCATGAGCATATGCATACATGCATGCTGTCTTTCTCCTCAATAAATATTTACCAGGATCACATTTACAGGAACATATTTACAGGAGTAGATCTTAAAAATATATCATATGAGACGGTTTTTGTGTATCAAAGTAAGGAACAAATTATTCATTTATAGATTGGATTAGATAGAATCTATTTAGAATTAGGGTACCTGATTCATTCTTGTATTCATTTAGACAGTCAAATTGTTTCGTCGTAATCGATACGTTGACGTTACCACTAGCTCGAGTAATTCTAGGATTTCTCGAGCTACTGGATTGATTGAGGACGGAATTTAGTCGGTGACTACACTAGCATCGTATTCTCAAATTAAACCGAATGATAATGACGATGACGTGCCGAGTTAACGTGTCGTTAACGTACGACAATGTGCTTCGGTTTAGATTTATCAAAATTGTAAACCAATTTTCTGAGACGGGAAATAAAATGTATTCATTAGGATGTATTACGTATTTGAACAAACGCTATAACACTTATTTGTAATGTTAATAGTATAATGCTAATAGTATATTTATACTTATTTAACTAATTCATTCGTATGATTTATTTTTTAATAAAACCAGTAGTCTTTATTTCCTTACTGCGGTATAATTGGCTTAGAATGAACCACCCCAATAGTATCGTATGAGCTGACTAAGGGAAAAGGTTACCGTGCAGCGTTTATATGAGCGGAAGGCTAATCATCACTTGAAACGTCATTCAAGACTTACTGCAACTAAATGCTTCAAAAGACAGTATTTATGAACACCCTAGACGGATTATGGTCGTGTGTATGTATTTCGTTACCGTGTAACGTTTTTAATACTGCGCTAATATTTGAAGCGTTGAAAAGGATAAATTCCTTAAATAGCACGACCAAAAAAAGATCAATTGAATTATGCAAAGATTCCCAATTTGTTTCTTAATTAAGCAATTAAAAAGTCTCCTCCATTTTGTTTTGTATTCTTCTAATGGGGCTATTAACACTTTATTATCATATGAATATTCTCCTAAAAAGAGGTCGGGCATTAGTCACACCCGTTTCTTTATGAATGCCGCTTCCATGCCCGTTTTGCCTCAACCGGGCCGACCTTTCAAAATGGCCGCTTAGTATTCAAAGAGCATGTGTTTCATAATTCCGCTGCTGCTTAATACAGGCTCACACTCGACCACCGGCAGTCCAGAACCAGATAAAAGGCCTCCCATACCTCCTTCTTTCTAACCAACCTTGTACGGAATGAAAGGATTGCAGTCAAATCACGAGGGGTCAAGTTGACTGGCGCGTTTTATCTCATACTTGCCCCCCATCTCTTTGTTTCACAAAAACGTGATATAAAAGATTAACTTATTAGTATTCGAGGGAGAACTCTGGATGGTACCAAGTACTAACGTTGCGTGAGAAACGCATGAAATTGTACTGTAGTTTCATCTAAAGAGTACTATTTTCTTTTAGGAAGGCTTTGTTTCTTCAAAACTAGTAAAGAAAACTAAAATCGAACATTTTTCACTAATTTGTTGAGGTCCCTAATTTTGGTAGATTTTAAAGAGCCGACATTTCGGGTTCTGCTATGTTGATGCTTTTTTAAGGGGATGATCAGACCGTCAAACTGAACAACTTTCTCTATCGGACCAACATTGAAATCGCGAAAAAAAAATCAGAATAGAAATAGAAATAGAAATAGAAATATCATTTATTTGCCTTGAAACAGGTATACAAAAGATGGTAAAATATAATAAAATAAGCTTCTTCTGTTCAGCTGTAGCAACAGCATGCAAATGTGTAACAACTTAAAAAACTAAAACCTATAATAATACTACATATATTCTGTAATTATTTAACATCTACTATTTAAAATTTAAAAACTCTTCAACGCTATAAAAACTATGTTGCACTAGCCATCTGTATAAATTATTTAACATTAATTTAGTGTTTTGTTGTTTAAAGCTTTCGGGAATTTTATTATATATTTTGATACTCATATAGTAACAATTCTTCTGGGTTAAAGTTAGTCTGGGATAATAATCTATAGCAAGTCTATTGGGATACCGAGTGCGCTTAGGGCAGACATCAGATACAGTTTTAAAAAGATGTGAGTGTTGCTTAACAAATTTACAGATTTCAAAAATATAAATACAAGGCAACGTTAAGATACCGAGTTGTTTGAAAAAAGGTTTACATGATTCAAGTGGGCTAATATTACATATTGCTCTGATACATTTTTTTTGTGCTATAAATGCCTTTTGGACGTATGTGCCATTACCCCAAATTATGATAAATATGCAGCTAGGAGTAGGATTGCAGTTTTGTAATGGAACAACAGATGTTTTTTCCCGATTTTGATGTTGGTGCCATAGAGAAAGTTGTTCAATTTGATGGTCTAATCATCCCCTTAAAAAAGTGTCAGCATATTCAAGAAGGACCATATATTTGTCATTCAGCGAAGAAATTCCCACACGGATCCAAACCTACACCACATTCTTAGCTTAGTTTTAAGTTTGAATACTAGTTTAGTTTGTAATTAATATCTGTAACCTTTGTGTAATATTTTGATCTAAAGCAGTTTATTGGTACATTAATACAAAATGTTCATTCCCATTTTTGTCTCATTGTTTGTCCAATAGAGAAAAATTTCAGTTGATTGTCCTATTATACCCTTAAAAACCGTCAGCATTATTAAGTTACACCCTGAACACAGACCCCTGTAAGTCTCACCTCATGAAACGCGTGACAGACCCACCATACCCCTGGCCATACCCCTGGTGGTAGAGTGGGACCCAACCATACCCCTATAGTAGTGATGTGACCATCATGAGTACCTCTTTGTACCTACACTTCTGGTTCTCCTGGTACATCAAGAAATTACCATTATACCACGAGAGCGTTTGGGCATTGAGATGTACCAGGAGAGCAGAAGTGTACAAGAGATTAGGTACCGACAAATAAGTATGAGAAGCGAGTATTCGCTGATTACGTACGGTATTCAGAAACTCGCACTATCGGTTAAATATCTATCAAAATTAGCCATGTTGTATTTCACAAAACATCCCAGAAACTTTCCTGACGAACGCTTCCGAACTATTCTCGAAGGCGTCCAAACTTCCTCCCATAAATAAATCGTTAGCAGAATTGCGATCTAATGAAAGAAATAAAGTAGCTTAATTGCTTCTTAAAGAACATATATTCCAGTTCCGAGTTTCCTTCACCATTAGCCTTTTGAGGCTATCTCGTTATTTCTTGTAAAGTTTATAAATGTGATGCTTGTGTCTGATATTTTGCATCGTTAATTTTGTATAAAAAGAGGCGTTTTTCAAGACGAGTAAACCGAAAAATCTGTGGATAGCTCTATGAAAATTAGAAAAAATGTCACATTGTAGGTAGAACAGGGAATGTTGTCTATAATTCGTGTATATTATCATGACAGAATCATAGTAATTGTTCCGTTTTGCTAATTTTGGTACGGAACACTAAAAACGATTAACGTTTCTTTTTTACCGTAAAATACCTGGAACAATTTATAAAAGCGGTACGAATCCATCAAAATTTTTAATTTCAGTAAAATTTCTACTATTCAAAGGGTACTAAAAGTACAGTTTTTTCATCAAATGATGGCGATTTTTATTCAAACTCTTGAGACAATTAACAATTAAAATACATGTTATACACAGTTGCAGAAACGCTCATCCTCCATTAAATCTACTGCTAGCTTTTACTACGTCAACAAGACAAAAAGTGACGACAAGAAATTTAATGGAAGATTAACTTTAATGAGCATTTCTGCAACTGAGTGTAAGTCCTAGTTATTAAATAATGCAACAGAAATAAAACAAAAGACACTTTCAACAAGAACCTTATTCAAATAAAACAAAATCTACAATTCACTTGTTTTGGTTATCATTCACTATTATTCCGTTTTAAAAATTGAAAATATCATAATCAAATCATGAGCTGGCCTACTCAATGTATAGTGTTATTTACAACACAAGCCACATTGTACCTTATTCTCTTACGAATAAAGTTTAAAACCGTAGACACAAAACCAGATTATGCTTACACTGGACTGCTAAAAATTTCACTATGAAAGCCGGAATGGGAAAACAAAGGAAACGAAAAAAAGGTAAGTTGCTAACATGAAATTTCGTTGAGCCCTCATACACCTGTAACGAGGCTATATCGTGGAATGAAATAAAGGAAAGCCTTTCGTATTTGCTATCGTAATTGGAACTTTAATTCTATTAATAACAGTCTTTTGTGGAAATCGGTAGAGTATAGAGAGCATGACCTCAAAAAAACAGTAATAGGTAAGAATACTACTGTTTCATACATACACGCCTCCTATATACGAGTAATGTCTAGAGAGTTTTCTAGGTGCACTGCCTTTAGTGGATATATCGTGTGTATATCATCATCAGCCTATACACGGTCCTTCTTAATATGCTGAAATGTTTTAAGGGTATGATCAGACCATCAAACTGAACAACTTTCTCTATGGGACCAACATCGAAATAGCGAAAAAAAATCAAGTTGGATCGATTAGGCTCGAGTAGGTTTGCAGTTTTGTATGGCAATTTTTTTTTTCGCGATTTTGTTGTTGGTGCCATAGAGAAAGTTATTCAGTTTGACGGTTTGATCATCCCCTTAAAAAGTTTCAGCATATTAAGAAGGACCCTGTATAGGCTGATGATGATATACACACGATATATTCACTAAATGCAGTTCACCTAGAAAACCCTATGTAATAGTAAAGTCGTCAATAACTCATAATGGTGCCAAACCTGTCTAATTATGAAAACGGATAAATATATGAAAAAAAATAATTTGATAGTAAATAAATGGTAGGGTTAAAATTATAAAACCTCGACTTTCGACTTTTTTTCCTTAGACTATTTCATAGGCAAAGGCCACCATTGTTTCCTTTGTCCTCCAAAACTACCCACTACCAAAGTAAAAATTATTGTCTGTTGTAGCAAAGTATCTTACCACCCCGAAAGGGCGTGAGTAGGTAAGACACTATCCGTAGTCGGAAGTTCTCATTAACATACGTTTAGATATAAATCACAATTTAACAAAACTCTATCTTCAGGTTTACCAAAAGCAAGCCAAGAACAACAGAGAAACAAAAAATACACCAACCAACCTACCAAAAAAGTCGAAACCGATAGAAGCCGCCGGCAAGTAACGAATAAAGTAACATAGATGTCTAAAACTGACTGGATATGTCCAAAACGGGCACACGGATAGGGAAGCGACGTGAATAATTTCATAGGCCATTACAAGTCCGCCCCGAATGGCTGCGATCGCCAGAAGCGGCTGCGCGTGTGTATCGTCACGATTGGACGAAGATGTTTTAGTTTGCTGGATGAGACTTAAACTGGATGTGAACATTTAAAATCTATTATTCATATTTTTTAGTATGTGACATTGTTTTTATCTAGGAAAATACTTATCCACATAAACCAGATTTTAAAGTTGTCAGTTGCTAGATTTTCATGCCTTTGTTTTGTTTTTTGTGAGCTAGACTAAAGTTTAAAACAATGTCTATCTCTATTATTTTCAGTATGTGACAATCTTCAATAATTAATATATTGTTTTGGTATAAATACTGCTGCTGCATGACCACAACACGTCAATCTAGAATTTGACTGACATTTTGTCATGTTCACTGCTTTCCAACTTGATAACTGCGCTGGCTTAGGGATCCGAAGTGGGTCTTTCATGGCCTCTGATAGCAAAACACACATTGATTTGACTGGACCAAATGGACTGAGATGGCTCAGTCCAGTTGAGCACCTCCAGCTGAGCTTCCACCTTCATCATTGAAGAAATAAAATCTATGCGACTGCGCTGGCTTGGACACAGAACGGATGGAGGTAGATCATGCTTTGAAGAGAGCATATCTATGGCGACCTCTGGGTATCGGCTCTCGACTGATGACCTACCTGACTAATAAGACTGCAATGACTGCTTCATACAATAATAGATGGGCTTACTAACTGTTCCGCTTCGAGTTTGGATACTGTGACTAAAAATTCATATTATGAACATCTTTGATAACGCCCGCGGGCAACGTTTTAGTGAGCGTACTTTTATTCGCCAGAAAGCGAATTCTGCAAAAATGACAGCCTCATCCAGGTAACGTTATGCCAAAATCCGCGAAGTCAGTCGTGTCGGACATGCCATATTAATGATGTACGTTATGACTTCACTGAAACTTGTCCTGAAGACCGGAAACTTGTAATACATTCTACATTATGTTTTACAGGATGTTAGTTATGTTGTACCTCGAGCTCGACGTTTTTTTTGGCGTATTTTGGCACTATTGGGTTTTTGGTGGAGGAAAACTTCAAGGACACAAACGTGATTCAAATATTCCTTATAAAAAAACAACTTTTGAATTACAATCTGGATACAACCAGATGTCTTCTAATTAGTTAGTTATTCAAAATAAGACCAACATTTTGGTTTGTTTTTACAAGAGCTGTTTGTAAAAACTTGTTTAAGATAAAATCTCATAGACTTTATTTTGTTACATCCAAATATTTGCCAGTAAACATAATGAATAATTAATTTAATATTAAATCTACATTCGAATTGCAATAAACGGCTAAATCATTTATAATTAACTGCGCATATCTACGACGCAACTTGTTTTAAAGGCAGTAGGAGGAAGCGACCACTAAACCAAGATCTCCATTAGTTCAACGAACTCCGAATTAATCACCGAAATTTTGTCAAAGGCAGAATAACAAAAAGGTCAATTTAAATTGGAAATGGTACGAGATGATTATCAGCAAGTTGAAGCCTTTAATTGTAACCTGATAGTCCATTAAGTATTCCAATTTATTAAAATCATTTAGTCAAAAGAAATTCTGAATAGTTATGAATGTCGACACGAATGTTGTTCATTAAAATTGTTATTTTATTATTTAAATCGCATTATTGATAACTGTTAATTTGTGACTTGTTTTGCTAATCTTTTATATTTCTCCAATGTACAAATAATTATTAGGCCAAGATTAGGCCTAACCCAGAAACGGTGAAGAAACCGGAGTGGATTTATTTTTTTTAAATTACTAAATCACTTGGAATTCTACAAGCAAACATTTGTGTATCAAACTTAGAAGAGTACGGCAACATATTATTTCGGTGATTTGGGATGAGCCTCACGCGTCATGAAAAGGAGTGACGTCACGTCATGGCAGTGAACGTTTTGGCGCGGGATTTGAAAAGTCAACTTTTGATTTGCAATAAATAAATGATTTATGCTTATTTTGCTATTTTTGTTTATGGTATTTTTATTTAAGCCTTAAATCTTTATGATCCACTAAAAATGTAAAACTGTGCAAGTTCCCCATTGTCAACATTTTGATACACCAGTTTTCTATCTAACGTATTAAAACAATATTGTTGATATGATGAATTTTACTCGCTCGGCGAAATCGTTTTTAGTGATAAGACCGCCCTTTGTACCCTTCTCATTCTTATTTTAAATTGTATTTTTCTATTCTTAGTGTGCAAATAAAGAATATTTATCTTATCTTATCTCTACTGACTGTAGAAACAATGTACTGCTGAAATTGGTAATTTAAAATTGTCTCATTCGATACGCACTTTCCTAACATTTTTATTAAACATATAGGTATTTTTCTAGCTTTCTTTTTTAATGAACCGAGGAAGCGCCATATAACAAAGTCTTTGATCACTTTGTCTAAAGCGAAAATTATCCGAACAAATAATTTGGTTACGCTGAAAATTTACACACAAGACTCCCAATATAAATGTAAATTTAAACCATCTCAAATTTTATCTTGTCTCGTTACCATTAAGGTTCGTATTGAACATTCATAACTTACAGTTCATGCAACATAAAAACTTCCCTCCTAGAATCCTTATATCTCAGTCGTAGATACGAAAATAGCTCGATTTGCGTGACTTTGTATGTAGGACACACGAAAGCAACCGGCTTTCAGAACGAGCCTATATTGAAGAAGATAAGGATGTGTGCAATTTACTTTATACATCGGAGGAAATTCGAAGGGCTGAAACAGAAATGGTTCCAACAAAGGTTTATCGATACGTACTTACGCTTTAGCAAGTCTTCACTTTGGATCGTTTGAGTAAGGGTTGAAGTACACTGGAAACAGCTAGCAATGCTTTTGATGAATTCGGAATGCGAACGCAATTCGGTCAATGGAATGCTTTGGCCGAATAAGAACGGGAAATCGATTGTTTAATAGACTACTGCGCCGAAACTTAGTAACTAATAAATAAGATCTGGCCAAAGTGCCACATAAAGAGGCTGAGACCTTCTTAGATACGTTCTTTGACATGTTTAGAATCATCATCTCGGTGGCGCGTTACGGGGAGCTACCCTCATGATTTAGTGTCCAAACCTCCATGCAGGCGAGGGGTCGAATAACGGACGATATGCCATATACCAATAAGTTTCTAGTCTATCTTATATACGTAATACCAACTGCTCTCAAACGGTGAAGTAAAACATCGTAAAGAAACCTGCATACGATGAAGAACAAATTCTGATGTGTATGTGTAGTCCCCCCAATCCGTATTGGGCACGCGTGCAGCATCCTTGAGGATAGATCTATGCCCTGCAATGGAACATAAAAGGCTGACGATGATGAATTAGACTTGACTAAGAGTCAAACTCTATGTAATGGTAATGAGATTATTGTGTGTGTCTAAGGTCTTCATCTTCCTCTAAAACTTCCCTTTTCCTACAAATACCATTTCTGTAAGAAGCGACTGAGGTAAATAGATTTTTTTGGAGTAAATAACGCACATGGACGCATCGCAAGCATTTGTCGATAAAAAAATTGGCGCATTTTAGAGTAACGTCACTATTCCTACTGGAGGATCACCCTTAAGAACTAATTATTGAGCCTTATGTTTAGGGATTGACTGGTGTATTTCAGGCTTAAACAGGAGTTGAGAATATGACCGGCCCTATTTGGCTGATTGTGTTTTTACTGGAAATCGATGGAGAGTGAGATCAGTGAAAGGTTGTTGAAATAAACATGAACAGATGTAATAAAAGTGGAGTAGTGTTGTTGTGTTAGGCTAATGTTGTCGAGTAATGAATGGATCCTATTTTGAGAATTATTACATTTTAAATATAGTAAAGAGTGCTTCAGAACATCAAATTGAACAACTTTCAATATGAGACCAACATCCAAATCAAAAAAAAAATATCTGCCGTTCACCCGTACTCGTACACTTTGGTCGAGCAGTTATTGAAATTTTCTATAGTTTTTTTTTTCGTGATTTGGATGTCAGTCCCATGTTGTTGTTCAGTTTGCCTGTCTGAAGCACACCCGTAAGTATGTAACGGTTTTAAGTAGTCGACTGTTTTTAGTTTGGCCTCTCAGATAGAAAGTTAAAGTTTCTGATGACCCCGAGAGAGTGTGGTCTCAATAGATCAGCTAGTTACAGAAACAATGACAAAAGTGTTCACTGGTGCGGCATAGAGCTGTCCATAACCGAGTACCAAATACGGATTAAGAAGACTTTATTATACTTATTACAAATTAGAATTTCTTTTCAGTGTGTGCAGAAAACTAGCGTGTTACAAATCGTGCATATATTCCAAAACACTCACAAGGAGAAAAATATCGAGTACTTAGTATAAATGTTTTTTTATTTTAGCACACATTACAAGATTTTTTTAAACTACTTGATCCGATAAACCAATCCATGCATGCATATGCTCACGACTATATTCCCCGAAGGTAGTAGTCAGAGATAGGGAGTGAACTCGTCGCCACTTGCAATGGACAGTGGGTACAATACATGCCTCGAAATTGAAACATGCAGATTTTCTCACGATGTTTCCCTTCACAGTAAAAATAGGTACTCATTGGTAGGAGTCGGCCTGGACGGGGATCGAACCATCACCTCTTGCACGGCAAGCAAGGTTACTCGCCACTGGACCACCACAGCTTCTATAAATTCTATAAACCAATGCAAGTCAACGTTATTTAAGTATACCAAACCCTATCTATCGAATAACCAAGTTCCGCCCTTTGAAAATTTATGCATAGAACTCGAGAATATAGTAATCAAGCTACACAAGTAGAGCTACGTGTTATCGATATTGAAACTATCGATATCTCAGAATGATGAATATTTTTTTTAAGATATCGCAGTTACCAAACTGTCTATAGTGCAAAAATTTCTATGCCCTTCTTAAGGTGCTGACACTTTTTAAGAGGATGGTCGGACCATCAAACAGAACAACTTTCTCTATGAGAACAACATTGAAATCGTGAATAAAAATCAACTGTCCCATACATTTAGATCGAGTAGGTTTGCAGTTTTGTATCGATCAGCAGATTATTTTTCGCGATTTATATTTTGGTGCCATAGAGAAAGTTGTTCAGTTTTATGCTGTGATCATCTCCTTAGAAAAGAGTAAGCATATTAAGAAGGACCCTGTATATATTATGATTCGAGATACATATAATATCGATAGTATCGATACTTTTGTAAAAAAACAATCGACATGATATTATCGATAGACTATCGATGGTTTTCTTATTGTTAGGCAACACTACTACGTGTCCAATCGACCAACTCTCGTCACCCACCGGCACCATAAAACAAGCTGACATATCTCCTATATCGACTAAGTCGGTGGTTGATAAATTCCTGAACGATGTTCGTTGTATAGATTTTCTAGAAAGGAGTAGTATTTTCATGTAATTGTTATCGAAATTTAGTTATTGCACTGAAAAACATTTTTTGTTAAAAATAGGTTAAAAATAACCAAACTTTATTTACTTACAAACTGTTTTGTAGCCTTTGACTATTTATATGTGGACTGGTTACGCGTGTAATTCTACTAACAAACATTTCTGCCACTTTTTGCGGGGGGCGAGGTAACATGAAATTCGCAACTTTAGACTTAATTCCCCAGAACTTTAGATTCTAATTTTGAATGTTAAAAATCATGAAAAGTAGTCTCGTGTGAACCCCAAACGTTCTAAGTTCGAAGTTATTATTTCGTAATTATAGGCTGTCTCGTTTAGTGATAAGGTGTAAAATTGAATGTAAATGCACAAGATCAATTGTACTTATACCGTGGCAGAGGGGAAATGCTACCGCAAGGCTAGCCCTTATAATAATTAGTCAAAGTTTGTAGCTAATAAATAAACATTTCGTTATTAGTGGCAAACGTCTTTGCTATTTTTAGTAAAACATTACAATTACATAAAAATAATTTTACACGCCCCCAATGTTTTTGAAATACCTATCCAGCGATCCCCACACCATGGAAAGGACATCTATGAAAAATGCATCTCCACTTTTCGTGAGGAACTTTTTTTTTCAAATATTTTATTTTACCGCTTTGTCGGCGTGATTAATAATTATGTATACCGATGCCAAATTACAACTTTCTAGTACTAAGAGTCAATAAGAGCCGAGGATAGACAGACAGACGCACCGTTGGACATGGGGAAAATATAAGGGTTCCTTGTTAACTACGGAACCCTAAAAACCTTCTGTAAATACAGACAACTTTATAGTTTGAAGTAAATGACAATTAGATAAAGTATTAAAGGGAAAACGGTCTTCATAATAAATTAGAAATATCACATTTGTTAGAAATATCATATCAAAATGTAAGTTGACTTATATTTCCAAATGTACAGGGTGTAACAAAACACCCTGGTAATACTTACTTCACTTACTTCAGACCATCAAACTGAACAACTTTCACCATGGAGCAAACGTCGAGAAAAAAAAATTTGCCGTCCCATACATTTGAGTCGAGACGGTACTGCCGTTTTGTATGAAAGAGCGGTTTTTTTATCGCGACTACGATTTTGGCTCCTTAGTGAAAGTTTTTATATTATTAATAGCAAATTTTATTTGATACGCGGCATCTAGATTTTATAAACTATTTTTCCATATATAAAATATTACTGTTATTAATAACGTCTACGCGTATTATGTGTCAAACTTTTGTATGAAATTGACAACTCTGCAATCACCTTAAGTATTACTAGAGTGTTTTATACCTTTATAAATCTTAAGTTTGTTGCACTTAAAATGTAAGACAATTATAATGAGATATTTCTACATCATCAACGATAGAAGTTCCTCCCATACCTCCAATTGTTAAGCCACAATTACAGTTCAGCAATGAAAATGATTCCAGGCATTTTATCTCCACGCTTACTTCCTAATGCATCAGCCAGCGATGCATATTATGCAAATGTAGCGCTGTAATTGCACTATAACTCGAATGCTCGTTCATTAGCATTGCAGTTCTTGCTGATAGCTTACCGGAAAATTTATAAGTCTAGACCATTTCTAACCTAGCTTTTACGATAGGTTTTGCTATCGTCATAATGGCTCTATTAGAAAGACCAATCAAGTTTTATTACACTTAAAATGGTTTGTTAAAATATGAAGGTGATGAGAATGGTAATATTGAAAGCAATGCGGGTACCGTTATAGTATTGATCGTTAATCCAATTTGCGTAGTTTGAATAATTGGGTAAACGCTTTTGTGAATTCCATTGATTTAAGAGAGAGGAATTTTTGAAAAGATTGTTAAAGGAATGTTGTAAAAGAAATTATCTCTTTTCCGAACGGTTTGTCAGTTTACTGTAATCCATTTTTTTTATTATAATTGCTTAGTGACATAATATAATTATTCTAGCAAATAGAATCAGGATATATTTAAAATAGGTAATACGATTTTTTTGCGTGAATTCTTTACAACCTTCATCTTCACTTTCCATCAGGTGAGTTGAGGCCAAGAGCCATTCGGAAAAACCGGCCAAGTGCGAGTCGGAAATCGGGTAATTAGTGTTCCGTACTATCAGTTGTTTAAAATGGGTCTTTGAAGACCACCACTATAAATTGACACTTACTTAGTATGTGGTCACATAGTAACTGAAGAACATTTTACACTGGTGAATGTATTTTGGGCACACTAAAAAGAATAATTATGAAATTATTGATTCATTAATGTTATATTAATGTTGTAAGATGTCGCACATAGGGCATCATAAGATGTAATAAATCATACATTTTGAAACAAAGGTATAGAATTGATTATAGAATATTGTTTAAATTTTAATCTTATCAAGGTTCATTCAAATATCTTCTTACAAACTAAAAACTAAGAAATAAGATAAAAATTAAAGCAACAAAAGAGTAATATTGTTTAAAGGCCTCCTCTCAAGAATAAGGGTGAGAGGGAGTGGGCCATACTCCACCACGCGGGCCCAGTGCGGATTGGTGGAGGCAAGTTAGTGGTCAACTTGCTGTCAGAGAATTTTCAAGCTGCTAGCTTTAACTAATAGTTACAACGCCATCTGACGGAACTATCCGAGACCAACTACTTAACGTGCCTTTCGAAGCACGGAAACGCTCGAGATGAAATACCACTAAACGGTCACCCATCCAAAGACTGACCGGACCTGACGTTGCTTAACTTCGGTGATCGTTTCCAATACTGAAGCTCCACTACGCCAACGAGCGCTCCTTAAAAAGTATGAAAATATACATAAAACCAACCTTATTCAACGTTTACGATGTGAGTGAAATCTAATTACAGTTCGTGAGTTGATTCGATTAAGACATTAGCTGGATAGTGCCACAAAACCTGATCGCTAACGTTGCTGGAGCACCATTTGTAACCGGTAAATGTATACGGACGCTTTTTTAATTAAAATTGTGTACTAAAAACTAGTATGCATTTAGTTATTTACCTATACATGCAGGAAGGTTAGGTTTGTACACAGCTGCCTGATTCAAATGATATTAAGATAAGTTTATTCCGAATGCGTAAATGCGCGCTGCATTCAAACGAAGTCTCGTGATATTTTCAATAGTAAACAATTAAAGTAAATGATTTTTTTCAGAAAAAATCTAGAAACTAATCTCTATGCTTGTATGACGTCAGATTTTCGTTAAAATATACAGTTTTAATGCTAGGATTAATTTAAGATTTGTATGGAAATCAACTTTAAAACAATACATTTTATCGAAAATCTGACTTCATACAAGTATAGAGATTAGTTTCTAGATTGGTTCAGAAAAATTTTATTGACTTTTATTGATTAGTATTGAACATATCACCAGACTTCGTTTGTATGGAGCTCGCTCTGAATTATATTCCCTTAAAGATATACTTACATCTGTTATGTCTAGAGGTTTTGGAATAAAGGGTAAACTGAATGTTTGATGGTTCATTTAAGTATTCGTAAAATAAAGGGGACGTTGATTATTTTTACTATTAGGTATTAATATCATATTAAAATGTTTACTTTCAAATGAAATAAGAATGTTTTATATTTTAACCAGCCATCTATAATAAAACAAACAAGTACCTACCAAGCCTTTAACCTAACTAATTAATACGGAAATTATAAACCAAGAAAAATAACAGTGGATGCAGTTTTATATTGTTTCTGTATAATTATATAACTGTCTGTCAGATACGACTATAAAATTATAAATTTAAAATTTTTTGTTTTATAGTTTTATGATTTATTTTTAGTCGTTTTTATTATCAAACAAGAAAATATAATAATCTACTTAATTCTGGTGAAAAATTAAGTCGTTTACTATATAGGGTCCTTCTTAATATGCTGACACTTTATTAAAGGGATGATCTGACCGCCAAACAGACCAACTTTCTCTATGGCACCAACATCGAAATCGTGAAAAAAAATCATCCTTACAAAACTGCAAATCTTCTAGAGCCAAATGTATGGGACAGCTGATTTTTTTCCCGATTTCAACGTTCGACCCATAGAGAAAGTTGTTCGATTTTATGGTATGATCATCGTCTTAAAAAACTGTGGACCCTGTATTTTCTCCATTGTAAAAAAAATATAATTGCAAGATAATTCTCAGATAACTATATCAGAATAATCAGCGGTAGTAGATGACTTTGAGCTGATGATTGATGAGTATCAGATGATGATTGATGAGAATATGAGCTATTGATTAATAATAAATACATAACAGTAAAGTGTAACAAAAAGATCTAACATTATTGGTAAACTCCCAGTCTAACCCAACCAATATACTAGATATACTCGCCGATTCTAGAAAAATAAGAGTCGATCCATTAAATCGATCACAGAGTAAAAATTTGAAAGCGAAACAGAATGTAACAAAACTAACATGGTAATAGAAAACCGAATTAAAAGCCCCGATGTTTAACATAAACTAGAAGGCGAAGCGAGGAAGTGTCTATTAACACATCCTCATTAGCGTAGGGTTTAATGAAAAGGGCCACTCAATAAAATTCCATAGAATTTGAGCATGAATAGCTTTGGCAACAGGAGCACGCTTCCCGTACTAAATTGTTTTACAACGGGTGGAGCTCAATGGTTAATGATTTTTACTTTCCAGCGAGCGTCGGATTGAATTTTGAAAGGTACTTCTCACGTCTCAGGGATTTTTAAACCTAGAGCTGTCTATATTAATTGTGTTTTGCAATCTCAAGTTTTAAATTCTGTAAGATTTTTTTCCATTTCAGTTAGTAGTCTTGCCGGCTGAGCCGAAGCTTATTAATTATGGAAGGGGTATTTGTATTATGGTGAATACGATTATTTGTAATTAGGTCATCGATAATTACATCTTCTATAATCATGATAATAAAGTATCCAAGTCTATATAAGGCAAGTTCCAAAGTGATTCTGGTACTTTTTGGAACTAGATTATCTGTGTGACAATCCAAGATATTTTTTACTAACCACTGACATAAGTAGTTTTCGAATCATTTATATTTGGTATACCTAAATGTGGATCTTCTAGGCTGAATGCTTTACAAATAAAGATTTAGCTTAATAGTATGAAAGGTTTATGTTCAAAAGTGGGCTAACGTGAATCGATGACGACTAAGCGGTCTTTTATAACTCTTTTCTTAAATATTAATTTTATTTATATTTCGAACTGTGCATTTCATTTTTTGGGGGTGATGTTTCTAATACTTCATCATCAGCCGATAGACGTCCACTGCTGGACTATATCCTGCAGTGGACGTCTATCGGATGATGATGAAGTATTAGAAAACTTCCTCCCCCGAGGATCTCCACAACGACCTGTCCGGCGCTACCCTCATCCAACGTGTAATTCAACTACTTATTGCAAATACTTAAGGGTATATAATTCGGAGCGCGCTCCATACAAACGTACTATGGTGATATTTTCAATACTAACCAGTTAAAGTCAATGAAATTTTGCTGAAACAATCTTGAAACAAATATCTGTGCTTGTATGGAGTCAGATTTTCGTTAAAATATACAGTTTCAATGCTAGAATTATTTTAAGATTTGTATGGAAATCTTTGAAGCACTGTAACTTTAAAACTATACATTTTATCGAAAATCTGACTCTATACAAGCATAGACATTTGTTTTTAGATTGATTCTGAAAAATGTCATTGAGTTTAATTGGTTAGTATTGAAAATATCACCATAGTACGTTTGTATGGAGCGCGCTCCGAATTATATCCTCTTAATTTATCCAGTTACTTATTCACCTATAAAAATGTCATAACATCTCGCGTCTCCTACTCCATAATGGACAAACTTCTCTCTACCCTACCGCCCATTCCTGTTTAAACATTTGTGAAATAGTAAGCGATAAACTAAGTGCGCTGGAGGCGTGCAGTTTATTACATTTTACTGTCCAACAAAGGTACACCCTAACAGTATTGTGCTGGACACTTCAAGTGTCAATTCACTAGCTATTTGTTTTATTGTCGTTTCGAGTGCACTTTTCAATGGAAACTTTTTGTATGGTTTTAAGGAATAGCTTTTGTTTGACTATGTATTATTGTATACATAACTTTAGCTTCAGAATTTATGTTGTAATAGTTATAAAGTCGTGTTATGTTGTAGAGTTTCTGGCCACATCTTCTCTACAGCGACAACACGTTCCGTCGCGGTGGTAGCTTTAATAAAGATTTGATGTTTGATAAGTGTGCTGCAAGCTCCTATATTGAATAAATTATATTGACTTTGACTTTGGTCCGTTATGTTAATTGAAAGGATTGTAAAGTTTTGGTGTGATTGGAGAAAATTTTGAGTTTTGACTGACTACAACATATTTGCTATACAGGTTCCTTCTTAATATGCTGATACTATTTTAAGTGGATGATCAGACCATCAAACTGAACATCTTTCTCTATGGGACCAACATCAAAATCGAGAAAAAGTTTTTTTTTTCACGATTTCGATGTTGATCCCATAGAGAAAGATGTTCAGCTTGATGGTTTGATGAACCCCTGAAAAAAATGTCAGCATATAAAGGACCATGTAGATCTTAAGAACCTTATTAATATTATTGTCAGTGAACATTGCTCCCGAGACAGATATGCCGCTGCAAAATCATCAATAAATAAGTTAATTATGGATGAATAGTTCGCAGAGATATAACTGAGGGCAGTGTCTTTGAAGAAGACGTCTAGAATAGGCCGAACATAGAGAGAGCTTACGGAATCCAGACGTTAACGCCATAAACTTATTATTTGACATCCATGACCGATGACATCAATGACCGAATTTGTAGTAAAAGAGATAGACGTACTTTTTGTTATCATTAGCTGCAAGGCTAATTCAGTATTCATAGGGTGTAGAGCATCTCTGTGATGGGAATGCGGACCAGGTCTGCCTGCATAACTCCAGTCTGTTTAGGAGTTACAGCCGTTCAAAGGTCAGTTATGGTTGCACAAAATAAATATGATAGAATATGCAGGTATTATTATAATATGCACTGTAGCTATGCGAACAGTACAAAAACTGACTTGGTCTATCAGTCGGTTTAGGAGATACATCCTAAACCGACTGGAGTTATGCAGGCAGACCTGGTCGCTGGTCCATCACATCGATGCTCTTCACCCTATGAATACTGAATCAGCCTTGCAGCTGACGATAACAAAAAGGACGTCTATCTCTGATACTATTAGTTAGTGATAAGTTACAAACAACTATGAAGTGTAAAACCTAAGTTTATTGAAGTAACAAGTCCTCACATGATCACATCTCTCAACTCCAGCGAGGTATCTATCAGAACTTTTCCTTCCATCTTATTACGAAAATGGACGAGTAATTTACAAACTTACTCAGTCAAGTTTCAAACGACGTTACTTTAAGTTCTCTCCATATTTAATGAATCAACATTGGAAGAAAAAAATTTTACGCATTTTCTAATTTTGTAACTAATAATGTGCTTATTGGCGTTGTGGAGCTATACATGTAGTAACATTTTTTAAACACGATCTAGAAATGTATCTCTGTATATGTAGTTTGTCAGATTCCCGTTAAATTTAGTTAGATATATAGTTTCAATGCTAGGATTAATTTAAGATTTGTATGGAAAGCGCAGCGTGGGTAGGTCCCCCACACGGTGGACCGACGACCTGGTGAAGGCGGCGGGAACCCGTTGGGTGAGGGCAGCGCAGGGCCGGTCGTTATGGCGATCCTTGGGGGAGGCCTATGTCCAGCAGTGGACGTCCATCGGCTGAGATGATGATAATGATGGAAATCTTTGAGTCACTGTAACTTTGCAACTAAACATATTATAGCTGTGCCTGTACATATACTTATACAGTTTAAATTCTAGGATTAATTTAAGATTTGTATGGAAAAATTTAGTCACTGCAACTTTGCAACTAAACATTTATTAACTAAAATTTGACGAAACACAGGCCCAGAGATAATTTTAAAAATGTCCAAAATACAAACTTCGTTTGTATGGAGCGCACTAGAAAACGTATTCTCGTAAGAAATGCAAGATCTGGGCTGAAATCGCGGTAAATAGTCGTTGATTGAACCGTGATTGGACTACGTACGAGCCATAAATTTTGACATATTTGGTATTAAGCTAATCGCGGTACTGCTCTTGACAGCCGTTAGAGCCGTTTTGACAGATCGCTCAGACGTTAAGGGCTGTCAGTTACATAGAGTTTAGCGCGATGCGGAGTTCAGCTCAGTTGAATAGTAATTTGATTGCAATGTGATACATAAATACATACATAAGCTCATGTCATTGTCCCATGGGGGTAGGCAGAGACCACGGAACGCCACACTCTAAGACTCTGACACACCTCTTTAGCCTCATTCACATTCATACATCTTTTCATGCACTTCCGTCGATTGAGGGAGCTACGCACTTGTCCTTTTCGGAAAAGATCATTGATTTGATCATGGTATGTTTTCCTCGGACGGCCTCTCCCAACACTTCCGCTCACCTTTGCGTGATATATTTCATTCGTAAGTCAAGTCGTAGTTTCGTTCGTTCGTTTGCAATGTGATTAGAACTGAAATTGGATAAGAATAGAACTTCGAATTTTTTAACTTAGCGCCTTCGGGCTCTAGAACAGTTTTTCTGATATGACATTAGCCTTGGGTTCGTTTTCTCCTAAAAATATAGTTTGTTACCGCGAATGCACTTCATTGTTACCTGTATACTTCTGTTAAAACATTTTTAACTTGCCTCTCCATTGAGCTTGAAAGTTTATTTACAGTTCAGTAGCCCGACGCGTACAATCATTGAAATGAATGCAGCGTAAATTTTTATAACTATTGAAGCATTGTCCCTTTTGCTCTCAATGAAAAAAAAACAAAACAAAGAATTATTTGGACGAATACTATATCATAGAATGGAAAATATAGTGTACCTACCTATACTTTAAGAGCCAATTCAATAACTTTTAAAATATTTTTAATTTATTTATAATACAATTTCTAAAATGCTAATGTTAGTAAAATTGGTAAGTGAACTATGTGATTTTTTTTCGATCGAGAAAATTTTCATCCATTTTGTTTTTAATCAACGTAACACCTTACAAATATCCATGTAATTTTATGACTTGTTTTATCTTCGACTTTATTTAGTTATTTGAAACTAAAATCTAAGATTGACGTTTATTATTTATAGCGTTTTAATATTGATATAATATAACGTTCTTTTATTTTAAGGTATATAGAGTCTTCAAGCATTTCCGACCGGTTTATTGTATTTAGTTACTCAAGCTGGGTACTGAGTACACTATATTTTGGTGTCACAAGATGTGATCTTGAACATCTAGTAACCAAAATATGGTGTACCCAGTACTACGTTTAATATAGGAAGAGATTGGCATCGTCTGTAAAACTTGTAACGCTAACGTGACAAGACGGGAAAAAGTTTTTTAATAAAATATGTAGGTTCGGTACGAAAACGGAAGGCATCGCGTACTTTATGATGTCCTCGAAGATTTTACTGCGGCGAATTTGTGATAATCGTGTCATGTAATCCACTGTTGCTAAAGTTAGAAAAGTTATGATTTATTTTGTTTTTTAACCCAGTTTTAGCATCTTCGTAGAAGGGAAACATTTAGAATTGATGGCAGAGGAGTTAGAACTTTTTTTTTGTTTTAAGATGGTTAGCGTAACATTTGTCCTTCAACCTTTGGGTAAAACTCTCGTAAAATTGTTTTTAAATGTTCGCCTTTTTTATTATGGGATGAGATGTCGAGGCTGAGAGTGAAAACAATTGTCCAGGAGATAATAATGTATTTTCCGAGTCAAACGAAGATACATATTTAGAAATACAGGACCCTTCTTAATATGCTGGCATTTTTTTAAGGGGATAATCAGACCACCAAACTGAACAACTTTCTCTATGGGACCAACATTAAATATCAACAACAAAAATCGGCTGTCCCATATATTTGGCTCGAGTAGGTTTGCAGTTTTTAATGGAGCAGCAAATTTTGTTTAGCGATTTCGATGTTGGTGCCATAGAGAAAGTTGTTTAGTTTGATGGTCTGATCATCCCCTTAAAAAAAGGTCAGCATATTAAGTTTGACCATATATTAGCAGACTTTATAACAAAAAAAGTTCTAGTCAAGCATGCCAATATAAATAGTTGTCGCACACAGGTGTCTCATTCGTTTGGATCGAATAGGATTGCAGTATTGTATGTAATAGCAAATTTTGACATAGATCCCATATTGAAAGTGGATGGTCTGATCATCTTGTTAAAAACCGTCAGCATATTAAGAAGAACCCTATTTATTACTCGATATTTCTCTCAGAGAAGAGAACATACGAATTTTCAACTTAATATTTTATCTGTCTATCTATTGATTCCAATGAAAGCCATTACCTTGACTGCTCATAATATAATAAATAAATCACTCCCAATGTTCAACTCCAAATATTTCACAGTATATCACTCATTTACTGCCCGTAATTGCGTTCAGTTGCGTCAGAATTTCTCTTTAACTTTCTTTATGAGGGTCATAATTTAATCGGGATTGAAATATAATACAAGGGAAAGCTTGAATAGAGGCGGCCCATAAACTGGATTTTACGACAAATTTTGTTCAATATTTGTGTAATAAATCACTAACATGATCTGTTTTTCGAGCTTCTTTACGGATGTTTAAACTTGTTGAAAGGATATTGTAGAGAAATGAACTTTAAGAGATTGAAGTTAAGACAAAAATAGGTTATCAGTGTATTCATGTTCGCTACTTCAAGAATCGTAATGCTTTTGTATTTACATAACTTGCAGAGCAATCATCGATATTTTATTGACGTTAAATATTCTATGCCTTTGAGAGTTTTTACGCTGTTTTGATTCTTATTGTCATAGAAATAAGAAATAAATATACCGCGAAGGATTTTTAGGATAGTTCAGATTTTAAATGCAAATGAGCAAAGACAAAATTGTTTATTCAAAATAATATCATATAACTTTTTGACGTCATGTTTTTGAATCTACCACCGCGTCGGAAGGTGTTCCGTTGTAGAGAAGATGCGGCCAGAAACTCTACAACACACTTCTTTTAAGCCTTTTGAGCCTTTTCTATATAATAAACAAAAATATTAATTATGCTGATTAGGAAGATTATTAGAACTACATTTTTGTCAGGGTTCGTAGTTATCAAGATAATTATTTTTTTTGATAATTATCAGTTAATTATCGGATAATCATACAGGTTGATTCTTAGTTTTGAGTAAAATTTCAAACAAATTGTTCTAAAATGGCTATTTTTTGCTTTAATGCATACATATCACGTCGTATTCAATCCAACCAGCACCTAGTCTTCGGAATTTTCGTTTCATATCACAATAAATAACGAATAATTGAGAAATAAGATTTAAAACAGTGAAAAGAATTATTTTCTGTTTGCCGGCAACTTTTTTCGCGAATCGTGATCGAATACATGGCCGTGATATTGCAAGCGCAAGCTACTGGTTTTTTCAATTAATTTTATAATTATCAACGTATGATTATCAATATCACTATTGTAATAATTATCAATGATAAATATCCTTTCGAGCCCAGATTTTTGAAGAAAGATACGCTATTTTATTAAATATACACGTTCGATTTTTTTTTGTGATTGTGTCACTTTTGATTAAGTCATGAAGAGAGGTATGGATTTGAATGAGGCGAAATTATTACCAATGTAACATAGTACATCATGGCGCGCCATGGCCTTACTCCACTGGGAAAAAGGCGTGACGTTACAGATAGATAGATTAGGTCATAGAAAACAAATTTTACTTACTACTAAACTATACCTATAAATACGCGTCGCTTAAATCGTTAAACCAGATTTTAAAATTAAACAGATCTAAATTCAAACAGTTATTGGCCCGCTATTTTCAGATAAAACGAAAGCTTTTTCAAAAGTTATGAAAACGGTATCACTGCCGTATTCTTCGACCAAAAAGCTTCATCTGTCAGCCGGGATAGCTTCAAGATCAAACGGCTACGAAATTAGAACGATCAAAAGTTTACTCTACGCATTGGGTAAACGGTTGTTTATTGTATATAAACATTGCTGAATGAATCTGAATTTACGGCCGGAAGATGAAATGTATGGACTCATGTGATGGTTTTACGAGATTTAAGAACAGAATATTGGCTATGAGTGAATTTGGTAAAAGCCGAGAAAACACTTTTGACACATAATAAATACCGTACCCGTACAGAAGAATCACTTTGAAAACACATTTAAATAAATAGCGACTCTCTCTGCACGGCAATTAGGTGCAAAGTTATTTTGCACCCGTCCTATTGTACAATTCGCGAATAACCGACCAACCGTCACAAACGGCGCGCGTGCAAACAAAAATGAACCGAGTCATTAGACATGAAAGCTTCCTTTACATAGTCTCCGTCTTTCATTCTTTCTCGTGCTGGCAGCATTGCATCGCTAAGATTTTCAAGTCTCGCATTGACTACTCACAAAATGGCGGCAAGTCTAATGAAATTTGACCAAGAAGTTTACACGGTATACCTAACTTATTGCCATTCACCCCTCGGTGGGGATCGGCTGTCAAGCGTACCTCAGCTGTGGAGTGTGACAGGCCTGCTTTTGGTAAGCATATTGTGTTATTATTATCTAAAATATATTTTTACTGTAGTACAAGCCGTGTGGTTCCGGCTTAGAATGACCTCCTCAATTCTTCGAAGAAATCGTGAGGACACCTACATGCTTCAATTTCGAGGCATGTATTGTACCCTTTGTCCTTAACAAGTGGCGACGGGCTCACTACCCGTTACACTGGACAGAGTTTCCGTGAAAAGTGGATTTTCTGAGGTTTCAAAATATCTCTGACTACTCCCTCGGGAATATAGTCGTGAGTATATGCTATGACTCTTCTTCTTGACTCAACGTTATACTGCAGCTAGCTAGAAAGATAAACTACAAAGGAGCAAAAAGGCAACAGCAAGGCAAAAGGCAATGTTCTAAATGAGGTTTCCTTCCGAGTACTGTTTAATTATATGCATGGCAGCGCATCTTTGATATACAAACATACCTACCTACTACATTTTAATATTCTTGCTTATGCTTAGACATTTAAACTAAATAACATCGTTTATTTCAGTGTTTAATAATAACGGACCTTGCGTGATTGCAATGTATCTTTTTTTACCCGACTGCGCGACGCAAAGGAGGGTAATGTGTTTTTTACCAGGATTCTTCGTGAGTATGCGCACAACAACCTGAGTTTCATCGCAATCGGTATGAATGGTATAGGACAAGTGACAAACAGAGAAACATTGATTTAATATCACATTTTGACTTCGTCATAAAATAAAGATAACACAAAAAATTTAATTTCAGAAATTCTTTTATAATATTTAACTTTTTATTGCTTAATAGAAAAAAGAAAAGTCGGTCAAGTGCCAGTCGGGCTATTCACGCAGCGAGGCGAGGGTTCCGTGCCATACACATACGTAACAAAACGTATTAATTTACAATTTTTTTTCTCTGGGACCTTTAGTGCAAGACCAACGCACACTTGGCCTGTTTTTATTATTTTTTGTTGCACTGTAGACTTTGCTCTATAATTACTTCAAGTTTGACGCTTGTATGTATAACCGTTTTTACGATAGAGCGAGAAGAAAAATCGTTGATAAAAACTATTTTCTTGTATAAGGACCCCCCTTAATTTTTAACATTATCAAATTATTATTATTTGTTAGCAAATCCGTCGTGACAACGTACATTCTGTGAAAATTTCAACTGTCTAGCTATTTCGGTTTAAAAGTTACAGCCCGAAATAGATAGGATGGACGGATCGACGAACAATGTAGGCTTAGTAATAGGGTCCCGTTTTCACCCTTCAACAAAAGTCGTTAATGACACAAGCGAATCTAATCCAAAATGACATTCAAGAGAACACATTAAAATCAACTAACTTTTCAGCAAACTAAACTAGAATTAAATTCAAATTCCCACACCCTCATGCTTGATGCTGAGCAATCAGCCTCTGAATCTCCCTAATGAGAGGCACATCCAAGTTTCGCGTCATTATCTCGGACAGAGGGCATTATCTATTCAAGCAGGCGATGGGGAACATGTCGCCTTTATCGGCAGTTGAAGTCTGAACTACTAGCGGTTATGTGCTCCTAGTATCGTTGGTGGAAGTAACGTTTTATAGTGGGTAATTTGGGTTTTCTTTAAATATCGTGAAGGGAAGGATGCCGCCACTAAACGACAAAAGGACTCTTAATCACAGCCCAATCAAAATAACAACTAGGATATTTGACAGCATGCAAAATAAAGGATTTATTGATGGCATCCGTATTGAATATGAATATTGGAAGCCAACTATTTAGTCAGTTAAGAAAAATACCTATATATTTTAAGAGAAAATCGACAAAGAAAATATGTTTTTGTCTACTTTAGTCACGTGATTGTATACGACTGTGATTGGCCGAATGTTTGATGACGTCAACTGCTTGTAAACAGTTGCGTGTAGAGTGTGTGTCGTACAAAGTTTACGTCATCGTGACGTCACCTGCTTGTAGCCACGTATATTGTCAGGAAAAGCGTATTCGCGGGATACTTAAATAATGATTTTTGTTTTCATTTTTTCTTGCACTATATGTAATGGAACGTAAAATATACATTTTCTATAGAGTCCTTAGACATCAGTGATTAACGTAGGACAGTTTTTAAAAACCTGTTAAATACCCTATTTCTTACTAAGTACTAGTAAACCCAAAAATAAAATTCAACACTCTCAGTGCCAATTTTCTTTTTGTTAACCAAAAAGAAAATTATTTCCGTATGCTATTTTACGTAATGCTTTATGCATTTTTCATAGTGTTGCAAATTCAAAACGCCACTCTAAAATCCTTCCCGAACTTTTCTCAACGCAAATTCTCGTGATCCGTTTCCCGTCTATTACAAAGTTAACGTGTTGCCAGATACTTTCGGGGGTTTAGGTGTTAAATTGGATGTACTACGTAGGAATTAAGCTATCGTTTTTTTTGCGCATCTTGTGTTTCGCCAAGATTAATAAAACGCTAAATTTGGCGTAGATTATAAATTTTATAAATTCACCGGAAAAGATACAGTACACACTGCAGTGTAATATTTAAAAAAAGTGTATTTGTAATATAATTATACAGGGTGGCCCAAACAACATTTTTTGGCGGGCATTGGTTTAACCCCATAGGGGTGGGGGGGGGGGGGGGGGGGGGCGTTGGTCAAGACTATATTCCCCTAGGGGTAGTCAGAGATATTCTGAACCCTAAGAACATCCACGTTTCACTAGTAGTACCGAAACTCTGTCCAGTGTGACGGGGAAAGAGCCCGTCGCCACTTGTGGACAGTCATCCAATGGTCAGTGGGTACAAAACATGCCTCGATATACGTTAAGAGCATTAAATTATTCTAAATTAAATTTATCTTTAAACAAAGTCTTTACCTTATTTAGGATTCATTAAAAGGGAGCTAAAGATACTAAAAAATCGTAAGATTCATCACCTCACCGCAACAGTAATATGGCAACACAGCAAAGTTAAAATATATTCGTCTAAAGATTTATATGGAGTCGGCTTGCTGTCGGTGAAGTCGTGCCAGATCTCCCAGTTAGGATAAATGTAGCGACACGCTTTGAATAACATTAAGTAACTTATTTTGAACTTGGTTAGATCTAGATTACTTTGGCCCGGTGAGAATTCAAATCCGATATGGAGAACTTGAATTATTGTTGAAGCTAAGTTAGTGCTGTATGGTACAGTGTGGACGTAGCTTTATTCGAAACTAATTTAAATAATATGAGAAACTTTGTGAATGTTTATAATGGATTTAACTTGGAGTTTAACTATACTAAACTAAGTTAGTACGAGCTAGTGGTATTACATAAACGTCATTAAACAATTGATACTAATTGACATATAGAAGCAGTGGCTCGGATTATATTTTTTTTTCCATCTGATACGTACCTAATTGGAATTGGTAATGTTATCAAAGTTGTAAATACTAGTAAATTTTAATTTAGATAGAAAACAAAACACTATCGAAATAAGGTTTGGCAGTCTACCTAATGTATTTAAATTTAATGTTATGGATATTACACGCCTAAATACCTATCGTAATAAGCTTTAATTACTCTACACAGGAAATAAATGTGAAATATTGAATATATTCGCGGTTTACAATGACTATAAAATAGACACCATAGTAAAGTTGACATTAGTTAAGAAAAACACTTTAAACGGATTGCAGTAAAAATAAAATATCGTGGCAAAGAAATTCAATCATAAAATCTCTCCGAAACTCCGTCAGAAGCCCACAATGAAAGCCTCTGTTATTTATTTTCCATTTTTCATCCCAAACTCTAATGATCTTTAATGAAAAGAAGCCGATACACAGCCACCATTTTTTTCCACTTTGGTCTCTCATACTTTGAGTTTGCTCCTCTCAATGTAGCTGAGTATTATTTTTACTTGAATGGTCTTGAATAAAATGTTACAAAATTTCCTTTTGGGGCGTTAAAGATCTTTTCATAGAAACATTAATATCTGTGGCATTAGGAATATAAGTACTTTCTCATATTTTCATGTGAAAGACATTTATTGAGGTGGGTTTTGCTTCTACAGATTTACTTTAGCTTTTATCATTAAAAGGAGATTTGACTTACGAAAATGTAGTTTTTGTACTGAGCTCCATAACATTTTCAGATGTATTCTAAAAGGATTATAAAACATTTTCATACGTATCGTATTAATACATTAAATAACCTTACGACCTTTTTTCCTTTCTGTTTGAAAATGATTATATTTGATTAAGGAATACGGTTTCTTTTGCAATGTTTTTGTAAGTGAAATTATACTTTTAATAACATCAATGAAAAAAGTCCTAGAGATTTACAAAAAATCTTCAACACAAAATATATCATGGAACAAATCGAAACGGTGATCTGTGCTACATCCATCAAATAAGAATGTCGGTTGGTATGTTAGCTGAGTTTTACATTTGTTAAGAATATCTGAAAGGCGAACGGATGCTGGACAGTAATGATGAATGTACGAAGTTTTTGTGTTATATTATCAGTGGTATTGATAATATGATAGGAATGTAAAACGAAGATGATGGTAATTACAATATTATTAATAGAGAAGAAAAAACGAATAGGCAGTGTGAGATATAACGGCAAAATTGAAACTTTATAGAAAAATTATAAATAGTAATACTTTAATTGTTTGTCTATGCTTCAACATAAGCTACCGTGTGGTATCCAGGTCAAAATAACATACACATAATGGACAGGTGGTGTAAAAATCGTATCCATTTTATTATAATTATCGCAGTGTTTCTAATACCGATTTTTATAAACATCAACTAATTATTATACAATTATGGAACTGTAAAAATTTACTGAATTTATTGAATTTTTTAAGTCTTACTTGGAAAGAGTTAAGTATCAATGAAACTGTTTTAAAGACAATTGTGTGAGATTGTAGGAAGAACAACATTATGTAAAACTAATATAAATGAGTTGTAATGTAAAGAGAATACAATTCGTATTTACTCTGTCCCCAAAACAAATGCCAAGAATCTAATTTCAAATAAACTTCTCAACAAAATACCGAATTAAACTTCGTCGAGCGTTCATTTCAGAAATTAAGCAGAGCAAATTTAACAAGAATTTCACCAACAACAGAATAAACAAAGTTATGCTTGAAGGGAAAAAAAAGGAAAAATGTTTAGGTACTTACTTGCCAGTTTATTATCTCCTCGTGTGGAAATTGTTATAGAAGAATCTTCAATTTTTATGTAACCTTTCACTTTTATCTTTTGGAACAGTCAACGAAGTTCCTCCAACTGTGAATGCAATTTTTTTATTTTTAGGTGTCGGTTTGTTGGTCAATGAGCGAGCGTTGACTCTATCTAATATGTCTACGAACTTTTAACTATTTGTGGTTTACGCTACTGTTTTAATTTTGTTACAACTGCACGTTGACCTCTATGTCTTTATTTGAATACTCGTCATTCTGTACCTTAAATGTTAATTTAAAAATTTTACTTTAATACATTGACTTATTAGACAAAATCACGATAATCTGTTGAATCCAATCAACTCACTAGTCTTTGGTAATTTACTTTTAATGAAATAATTTAATTTCTTGATTCTATAAAATTGTTATGATTCATTCTATAAAAGTGTTATAGGTTTATCTTGAATTAGCCCATTACGAATATAGAATGAAGTAATTTAATTTTATATTTTTTCTATCGTTTATTATCTAACAATTTTTCAAAACTACAATTTTATAAGTAATTATAAAACGTCTTTTATTATAATCAGAAACATCTTTAACAGTAACTAGCTTTTCTTTTACCTGCGTTTTCGTCCGCGTGAAATTATAATATTTTAGGTTTAGGCTATGCGTTGTCTATCAGTAAGTCAGTCACGGATTCTGATTTAAAAGTACAGACTACATTTTTTTTAACACTGCTAATAATATGTTTAAAAAGTGCTCTCACTGTTTCTTGTCTTTAAATATGGCTTAATATATTACAATTTCGTTGCATCAACGAAATTGTGCACAATCAATAACACTTTTCCCAAAGAGTAATGACTGCAATTACTCTTCGCATCGTTAACTTCTCCATTAATTGATTTTCTGTAGCCATATAGGTATTGTACTGCCCACGGAAATGATTTTCATAAACTCAAACACAAATAGAAGTAATTTAGAGACAAAAAGATGTAGCTCGATCTTACAATACTCTATTGTTACCCATAATGAATTGTTTTGTTATATGTTCATCCTAAAACTGTCTATTCATTGTTAACTGTTATGTTGTGGGAGGACCACATAACATTTTATTAAATAAAATTATTCATCTATAATCAAATCAATTATATCCATTTGTTGTTTCAAGATCTATAATTGACTCCGGAAATCTAATCTACTCGTAAGTTCATATTGTTTCTCAGAAATCTGATCCGTTAGTTTAGATTGTTTATTTAGCTAATCTTCGTTAATTTTATGTTTACAGCTTACTGCAACATTCCTTGTAATATCATGTTCCTCTAAATGTTTCTAAAAGTCATAACATTTCGCTGTAACTAAATCATTTCATGTTTCCGCTGTGATGTTACCATTTGTGCGTTTGCATCCATTAAATCGCTGTCAGTAACATCGCTCTAATATTATCATCTGACATATGTGTTTACATTGGACAAAACAGATCTCGCATCAACATTAACAACACTGACCATCAAGCCGACCACATCACTTTCACAAGAGAAAAAAAAAATAGCCAGAACTGGTCCAAAATCACTGAGTTAGCTCACAGCACAGTCACTAATCCTTGTTGTTAAAGGTTTGTAGGACGCACTATCTGGGAACAAACATCCCTATACAAACGAGCTCGGCGCCGATGCCGGTACGATGTTTCGAACGCGGTATAGACGGCCGGCAGCGATACGCTTCCTCTGACGGCCGGGGAGAGACTGGTTGAAATTATGTTTAGCTGCGGGGCATACCGGCTATTGCATCCGAGCATAAACGAAAACGACCGAATGTAATTTTGAAGTGCGACCGAGAAAGATGCAGCAGATGAGTGGATCGAGCAGGATGGGATGCACAGGTAGGGTGGGAGACAGACGGCTGCATCGCGCGTAGGGGTTCTGTATGCAGGTTGCATTTTGAGAGAGAGCATTCGGCCGAGAGACGCTGTGATACCCTGAGGCACCTATAATTTTAATAGGCTATTAATAAATTGATGTCTTAACTGACCCGAATTGTGATCAATTTCGTTTAATCGTTTGAGATAAAGCAATTTTACTATTAAATTGGATGAGGAGAGAAAATTGTTCTAAGAGTTCCAAGAATTTAGGTCAAAGGATGTTTGCTGCAGATATTACTAACGACTCAATCATAGACGCAAGTGCTTGTTTAAAATTGCCCTATTATTACTTCAAGATATTTACTAAAGAACATCAAGAGTACCTCTATTATACTGGTTCCAAATTTTAAGAGGATGATCAGACCATCGAACTGAACAACTTTCTCTATGGTACAAACGGCCCCATACAATTGGGTCCAGTAGGAAAAGTGATTTTTTCTCTCGATTTCGACGTTGTTCCCATAGACAAAGTTATTCAGTTTAATAGTATGATCATAAATACTAAGAAGTATCATATATATTTTACTAAACTCTTTAAAAGATTTTCAAGCAATTGTTATTTCTAAAAGAACAAGAGCCATCAGACGCAATAGATTTATAGCTCAGGCTTACGGTTTCTGAGACAGCCGGTGATAAACTGGAAATGAGATGTTTTGTGGTTGAAGAAGCGGGGCTAAAATCTTTAGAGTGAGTAATGAACTGAAAGCAATGGGGTAGGTAATGTTCATTAACCTGGAAGTGGATTCTTGGTTTCCGTTTTGCAACGGCGCATTTTGAGATTTGTATGTAGAGTTGAATATTAACGAAATTTCACATTTTATTATATAGGGTCCTTCTTAATATGCTGACACTTTTTAAGGGGACGATCAGACCGTCAAACTGAACAAATTTCTGTATGGCACCAACATCGCAATCGCGAAAAAACACTCAACTGTTCCATACAAAATTGCAAACCTACTCGAGCCAAATGTATGGGACAGCAGATTATTTTTTTGGCGATTTCGATGTTGGTCCCATAGAGAAAGATGTTCAGTTTGACGGTCTGATCATTCCCTCAAAAAAGTGTCAGCATATTAAGAGGGACCCTGTATGTTTTGATTAATATGTAAATAATAGTATAGTCTTAGTATTACCTGTAATTTCCATTTACATACGTTACATTATTAAGAGAAGTTTATTCCGAATGCGTAAATGCGGTGAAATTTTCAATACTAACCAGTTAAAGTAAATAAAATTTTTCACAAACAATCTAGAAACTAATCTAGAGATTCGTTTCTAGAAGTTTGTATGGATTGTTCGCATGTTTGTATGAAGTCCGATTTGCGTTCAAATATGCAGTTTTAGTGCTAGAATTAAATTAAGATTTGTATGGAAATCTTTTAGGCACTGTAACTTTAAAACTATACATTTTAACGAAAATCGGACTTCATACAAACATAGAGATTAGTTTCTAGATTGTTCCTGAAAAATTTCATTGATTTTAATTGGTTAGTATTGAAAATATCACCAGACTTTGTTTGTACGGAGCGCGCTCCGAATTAAATCCCCTTAAGGGTAAGATTAGGGTTAGGGTTGATTCAGACCATCAAACTAAAAACTTTCCAAGGAGTTCAAATCGAAATCACGAAAATAAAAACCTACTGTTACATACGTCTGGATAGAGTAGGTAGCCGTTGATGTTTTCTATGAATTTTTTTCGCGATTTCGATGTTGGCTCTATAGTGAAAGTTATTCAATTTTATAATGTAATTAATTGTTCACCCTGTATTCGAAATTGGACACTTAAATCATAAGTTATTCTACGATATAATGTGTGAATCAAAATCTCTAAGATAAATTCATACACCATGAGATAATATAACATTACTTAAAAATACAAAACATAAAACCTAATGAGACATTGAATAAAAAATAGAAACTGATTATGAAAATCAACATAAACGAAACACGACCAACATACTCTAGAATCAAAGCAATAAAAAGTGGGATAATCTCGTCTTACGGAAAAAGTATTCGAGACTTGCAAAATAGGTGATTCAAATACAATATAACATTCCAAAGAAACTGGGCTCCCAACCATGGTTGCCAGAACTACGGATTTATCCGTAGATCTACGGATTTTCTTCCTTGTCTACGGATTTTAATAGCAAATCAACAGATAATTAGAATTTTCTAAATTACTTACATACCTACATAAACTTACGACCATAATCCCTGTCGGGATGGCCAGAAACATTGGTACAACTGTCAGCTGCATTGCTTGCAGTTGTAACTAGGATCACTTTTAGTATATTGAAGGTTTCAAGATGAAAATGACGTGTAAAGTAGTGACAGGTAACTATCATTTCGCCCACAAAATGATGTCCTTTCTTCTAAACTAGAGTAGAATTAAACAGCTTGCAAAGGAAATTTACATAGAAATATTTAACTGTATGTATGAAAAAAGGAAAGAAAGACTGACAAGACAGTGAAAATAAAAATAATGAAACAGAAAGTATTAACAGAAATTAAAAAATATTTTAATAGATTTTCATTTTGTCCGGACATTATTTCGCTTACAGTTTAGTTCGCTTAGTTTCTAATACCTTTTCAGTTTTGAGCTAAATTATGCTATGGTGCAGCTCACTCCGACAAACTGTTAAATAAAGTCCGTAGATCTACGGATTTTTCATAAGGTAATTATAGGATTTGTACGGAGCTTGTAAATGAAATGAAACGACTTTTTGAAATATACAACGTGTTAATGAATTAACGCAAAACTAGAAAGTATTTTTTTTAGAATCGAGAGCAGAATCGAATTATCATGGTTTCAACATAGGTAATGGTTTACAAAATATTAAATAATTTGTTGATAAAATTTCAAATGTACTGAACTCGATCTCAACCCACCACTCGGGTACTCTCACCCTACTTACTACCAAAACAAGATTCTAAATATGTATCCATGAGCACGTTAGCGCTTTCATTCATTGCTGAAATGATAACAAATCATTTTTGCTTCAAAACTTAAAATGCGAATAACTTTAAATTGTAACTATCAAAATAATGAAATTATTGTTTTAATCTAATTATTTTGTTATAAATCAATTGGGGTGTATGAGGTTTTGCGCTTATTCATTAACACGTTGTATTAGTTGGACACGCACAATATTCTTAAAAAACATTTTAGTCAAAATATATCAAAACAGTCTGACTACCATACAAAATTGTGAACAAATTCAATGTCTTGACATTCTCTGATAATTGGAAAACTCTACTTATCTGATTTTTTCCATTGCTCGTCAAGTGATGATGTCACGAACGAAAATATACCCTTAAACTAAGGATTTCTAATAGTCGGATCTGGCAACACTGCTCCCAACGGACCGCTTTGAAAGCGAACCCTTTTTAGTACAGGTGTTAAATAATAATATTCTGTAGGCTATGTTAGTGATTTGCATACAGCATTCGGAATATATTGCTGGCTTTCATGATGAAAGTTAAGGGCATGTACTAATGGATACTGAATTTGTGGAAGAGATTGGTGGTTTGGTTAGCTTATAGTTTATTTACTTTACTGTATAGTATCAATTATTTTATTAAATAGACTATGTATTATTGTATACATAACTTTAGCTTAAGAATTTATATTGTAATAGTTATTAAGTCGTGTTATGTTGTAGAGTTTCTGGCCGCATCTTCTCTACAGCGACAACACGTTCCGACGCGGTGGTAGCTTTAAAAAAGATTTGACGTTTGATAAGTGTGCTGCAAACTCCTATATTGAATAAATTATATTGACTTTGACTTTGACTTTGGTGTAGGAAAGGCGAGCTTACGTACGAAAATAGACAAACTGAAATGATAGGTCTATCCTGTTTCAAATCAGGGGTTATATTGAGTCGATTATATCGTTATCAAAACGACATGGTGTTTTCTGACGGTTCTTGGTCATTCTGCTTCTTGGTATTTAGTTAACTAATTTCAGAAATTCTTCTTAATATGCTGACGCTGTTTTAAGGGGAAGATCAGACCATAAAACTGAAAAACTTTCTCTATGGGACAAAAATCGAAATCCCGAAAAAAAATCAGTTGTCCCATACATTTGGCTCAAGTAGGTGTGCAGTTTTATATGGAGCAGCTGATTTTTTTTCGCGTTTTCGATGTTGGTGTGATAGAGAAAGTTGTTCAGTTTGACTGTCTGTGTCAGATCATCCCCTTACAAAAGTGTCAGCATCTTAAGAAGGACCCTATAGATCGGAGATAGAGTTTCTAGCCGCATCTTCTCTACAACGGAACACCTTCCGACGCGGCGGTAGAGTCAAAAATGACGTCAGAAAGCTTTCCATGTGATATTATTTTAAATAAAACATTTTGAGATTATGTTTTTTGAGTTTGAGTTTGAAGAAACAAAATATTACTGAATTCGCCAGAACAGTCGTAAATATGTCAACGGTTTAGTATTCGATATAATCGAAAACTCACACAAGATGCCTACAGCACGTCTAGCATGATTTCTCTACTTGCGCGCGACACACTACAAGTCGCGGCAAGCGAGGCTTTCGCTCTCCGAAAAGCGCGGGAACAGGTTATTTTCTATGCAGCGAAGGCGCGTCGGGCGCGTGTAGAGAAATCATGCTAGACTTGCAGTTTATGGATATTTAGAGAAAAATAACATTTAAATACTCTCAATAAAGTCAGCTAATAGAAATAGTTGTCACATACTAGTTACTACCTACTCGATATTTCTCTATGTATCGACCGTGCGACTGGACCTTAAAAATATTTTCTAAAATAGTTTCCACGCGGCAAGCAATTAGCGTACTTGTCTAAAAAATATTTATGGCCCATTTTACTGTGTCTTCTCCAAGATATATGTTATGGGGTGGTGCAAAAGTATGTGACAGTTGCTTCGCTTTTTGATATATTCGAAGTAGTTAGCGAAACTAAGTGTTATGGATATGCCGGCCACTATAATTTGACATCCAATTACATGTTATGAATACTTCGTTTAGTTTTAAATATGTTGGTCTTTACGAGTTGATGCGACTGTTTTTTACATGGTTTTTAGAAGGTGCTATCGTTGCTGTAGTAACTATTAAATAATCTGTGCTATCGGTTAGTTTTAATGAATCTAAATTTGTTTGAAAAAAATAAGTGTTTATTTATTAAGCGCACGTTGGCGTAGTGGAGCTTCGGTATTGGAAACGATCACCGAAGTTAAGCAACGTCAGGTCCGGTAAGTCTTTGGATGGGTGACCGTTTAGTGGTATTTCATCTCGAGCGTTACCGTACTTCGGAAGGCACGTTAAGCAGTTGGTCTCGGATAGTTCCGTCAGATGGCGTTGTAACTATTCGTTAAGCCAGGTCAGAGGCCTATTAAGGCGGCTTAAAAATTATCTGACAGCAAGTTGACCACTAACTTGCCTCCACCAACACGCACTGGGCATCGTTTAATGTTTTCCTTCTAGTTAAAAAAAATATTACTTTTTTTACTTTAAACTAGCAAGGTTGCAAGGCCATCTGACAACATCGACATCCATTGACCCGTTTGGATTATTTTTTTTCTTTTTAGTGGGCTGTCTGAAGATCCCCCATTGAAGAAAAACTAGCTGATGGTCATAACTTCGTCCGCGTGGACACTGTGTGACTATATTACTCAAAGATAGCTTTCAATCATTGAATATAATTATCATTGATAATAATTATGTAAAATTCCGAAAGAAGGTGCTTCAGACCATTGAACTGAACAACTTTCACTATGGAGCCAAAGTCTGGAAAGGTAAAAAATAAAACGGATGTTTCATACATAACTGCAGTACCTACTTACTCGGCTCAAATGTATGGGACAGCAGATTGTTTTTTTTTCTCGACGTTGGCTCCATAGGGAAAGTTGTTCAGTTTGATGGTCTGCAGCACCTTAAGTATTACTAGGAAGTTATGTCACACCCTGTATAGGTCCCACTGTTGGGCACATGCCTATCCTCTGGGAGGGTTTATGGGCATTAGTCCACCACGCATGCCCAATGCGGATCGGTTGACGACACAATAGATACGCATCGGAATTTCTTCTTCAGCGTATGCAGGTTTTCTCACGATGTTTTCCTTCACCGTTTGAGAGCAGTCGGTATAACGTAAATGTAACAAAAACTCATTGGTATCTTATAATACTAAAATTCATACTTAAACTTACGTGAAAAACTTTACTTTACCTCGCTCGCTGCTCAGATATCCAATACCTAAATATCTCAAACTAAACTGAACTCTACCAGAAAAATGCTATTTTCCTCAAAAATTCCTTGCCATTTTAAGTTTACTCGATCTCAAACCCCTGGAGCACGTCCAAAGCGCACTTAACTTGGATCGGAGCGTAAAAATACCATATAAAACCGGCAATACACTTATCCCATGTCGAGTCGGTTCATTCTACATAAGGAGTCCTCTGATGTAAGTACTCAACCTGGGGAATACGTTTAAAAATGAGTTGGTACCTATGCCTTGGCATCTACGTTAAAAAACTGGCCAAGTGCGAGTCAGACTCCGCACCGAGAGAGTTACCACCACATAATATCGGAATTCTTAGGGCGAGCCCGACTCAGACTTGGCCGGTTTTTATTATTTGTTATTCTTACCTACTTAATTTGAACTAGTACTGCCTAACAATAGTGAAACCATCGATAGTACTATCGATATCTAAGGAAATTCCATCTCCTCTTTCGTTGTATGGGAAAATCTGACACGGTACAAGCATAGAGATTTGTTTCTAGATTGTTTCAGAAAAATTGCATTGACTTAAATTAGTTAAATATGTTGAAAATATCACCAGACTTCGTTTGTATGGAGCACGCTCCGAATTATATTCTCTTAAGTTGAAAATAGCTCGATACAGTTATTGAACTATTTCTTTGATACCGTTTTGTATACAGCTCGAAACAAATTCTGGCTCATTGCATGTACAAAGCGACTTATGAATGTTGAAGAGATGAAAATCATTCTTTTTTCCTGCCCATTATTTCGCCACACAGATAGAACTAGAGGCAGCGTCTACAGGCTGAAATTTATATCATTAGCATCCTTTTAAACGAAGAGTCTACCAATCAAACTGAACAACTTCTACTATGGGAGCAAACCGACCGGAGCAACAAAAAAATCTACTGAATTATATTCCCTTAATGAACATGGTCACAACGCCTGTCATCTCTGTAGTTCATAAATTAGTCTGTGCACAATAAAGAGTTAAATAAATAAATGAATATGAAATAACGAACCTCCCATTTACACAATAATTAGCTTTAAATATAATTATTCAAATTCACAAACGTGCCTATAAAGCCGGACGTATTCGTAATCAGATGGTTATTGCATTTGAGTTGCTTAATTTTGAGCATATTACTTGTACTGCATATTAATTTATTGCCGTCGTTATCTACATACGGGGTCCTTCTTAATATCCTGACACTTTTTTAAGGAGATGATCAGACCGTCAAATTGAACAACTTTCTCTATGGCACAAACATTGAAATCACGAAAAAAATTATCGCCGTCCCATACATTTGGATTGAGTAGGTTTGCAGTGTTGTATGAAACCGCAGATATTTAGTTTGATGGTCTGATCATCTCTTTAGACAAGTAAATTAAAAATATCAAAAAACCCGGCTGCGTAAAAAGTGAATTTAAAATAAAAACTGTAAAGAAAAAAAACAAGTCCAGCAGTCTAGAATTCTGTTAAGTAATATTGGAGTGACTTAAACAGTCGGGATCCATTAAAGAGTCTAGACGGGACAAAACTTCCGAAACAACATTTTGTATGAATATTTGTTATTCTGGCCAGTTGATTCATCGTCAAATCAAAAAGTAGAAAAATCGAATCAATTTCAAGAAGATACCTTTTTAATGTTGTTCGGTGATCGATTTTGAAGAAAAAACCCTGTCAAAGTCAAAGTCAATATAATTTATTCAATATAGTAGCTTACAGCACACTTAACAAACGTCAAATCTTTTTTACCACCGCGTCGGAACGTGTTGTCGCTGTAGAGAAGATGCGGCCAGAAACTCTACAACATAACACGACTTAATAACTATTACAATATAAATTCTTAAGCTAAAGTTATGTATACAATAATACATAGTCTATTTAATAAAATAATTGATACTATACAGTAAAGTAAATAAACTATAAGCTAGTGACCTCAGACCCAAGCATTTTGATCATTTAAAATTTCGTACTTGTACTTTCGTACGTGTTTCGTACTTTTACTTAACTGTAAAAGTAAAAAAAAAAAAAAACGTTTGGTTATTAAGTTTCTTTCCATCCGAAGAGCTGGGGCTGTCTTCGCTATATTACATTAGTTCAGAAAATAATTTTGAAGAAATAAACGATTGAAAAAGCGAAAATGCCACGCGATATATCTAAGGGCATATTTACCGACGTCAAAGTTCAAACCTCCTACTATTTTACTAGACTTAAAACATTATGTACCCATTTATTTTTCCATACAAACTTAAGAGCCTACAAGATATGATCGGAATTGTACAAGAAGAACTCCTAGTACAGATCAAAGACGCAATAAAACGCTTGACCATATCCTACATTGCAAAGGACACGGTATGAAATGTTCATAGGCTGCTGTGATAGTGTTAGCGACACTAAAGTTTTAAAGAATAAGAAAACTTTTCTTGAAAATGTTCTAAAAGAAATATCTTGGATATCTTGGTTATTGTCACACAAAATATAAAGTCACATTTAAAGTACCACAATCTAGCCTGGACTTGTATTATGATGACTAGACAACGATATAGCATACATAAATAGATACAAACATTCATGACTCGGGTACAAATATTCACCGGGTAGTATGAAATAAATAATGAATTAAAATATGAAACTATTTGGAACACCACTGGCTTTTCGGTGAAGTAAAACATCGTGAGGAAACCTGCATGCTTTTATTTCGACGGCATGTATTGTACCCACTATCCATTACAAGTGGCGACGGGCTCACTCCCCATCACACTGGACAGTTTCTATACTACTAGTGAAAAGTGGTGCTTATGCTATGCTTCAATATTAAATAGTTCCTTAAGAAAAGGTATAAAGGCATCCCGATCCGAAGTGGGTCATTTTGATCCATCATCATAATTATCAGCTTTTGTCGTAAGATAAAGTAAGTTAGTAAGTTTAAAGTAAGTTTAAGGTATAAGCCTTCCACCATTTATGACACTCTTCCCGGTTCCTTGGCAGTCGCATCCAAGTCCTTCCAGCTGCCTTTACATTATCATCATATAGTTTTGATCCACCTAAATTTTAATCAAAGACAATTTTTTTCTTAAAACCGAAACTATTTTGAAAATATGATAATTTTTAGTTAATAAAATCTTGTTTTGCGAGTTAATTTTGCAATTAGCTTTAATTTCGATCCAAAGAACTATGATTTCATGACTGATAGTTAATGCCGTTGGTCACAATATAATCTGTAAGTGGTGTTCAAGGTGCATATAGTACCTTGAACAGATATTTGTTTTTCCTACTCCTCTTATCTTCTTTGATTACATTAATTGCGGGTTCCAAGACAGATAAGAGTTATCGCCCGGGCTCGCTGGACTTCATTGTCTAGTATTGTGAAGGGTCACCGCTCTTGATCCTGGTTTAAAAGAGTTACAGCGGTGCGAATATGTGAGAAAAAAGTACCTTGAACAAGTACATAGCGTAGTCCTTTCTAAAATCGGTCATTTTGTAGACTAAACCATGCAGACTACCTACGTACTTCGCTAAGATTTCGCCTATCACTCAGAAACTAAAGTTTGTTAACATTTTCTCTGATTCCGCTCGAACTGGAGCCTTACAACTCCGCCCACACTATAGTTCAATACTTTGGCGATGTTTGCACGAATGGGACGGAAACAGGCGAACGTGGGCGAAATCCTGATTTTATTCGTTTAAGTTTAACTTTATTTTTCTTTCAATAAACACAATCGTAAACATTTGTATTATTAGCAATATTTTTTAAAGCTGCGTGTGTGGATTAGCCTACTTTAGTCAAGTTTATTGTCGTGAGAGTGGTTACTGAGATTGGGTTTTCGTAGCGTGTTTATATGGGAAGCTCTTAACATCAGTCCACTATGACTACTTTTAATTCCATTTAATGGACAACAGAAGCAATGTTTAGCTTCTATTTCCTGGACCTTATCCATTAAATGGAATTAAAATTGTCATGCTCAAAGTTTACCCATTCTATACTCGTACTTGAGCTGGAGACTTGATGAGACCTTAATATCGTGGGCATTCAATATCGATCTTGACGCCAAAATAGTAGTGATTAAATTACCACTTTTTACCCGAATGCATGCTCAAAAGAAGGGTAATGTGTTTATTATCAGTCTATGTATGTATGTAAATTTGTTTCGTAAAGAAAAAAACAAGTCCTGTAGTTTAGAATTATGTTAGGCGCGGTTTATACAGAAGATACGTGTGGCGGTGGCGGATAGTCAAAGTAATACAATTATAAACCTTATAGTACGTAGCATAGCGTCGTTTGGAGAATTACGCCCGCGCCTCTAGGTGACGTCACCTGGAGGCGCGAACGCGATTCTTCTTTAAGACAAAAACGACGCTATGTTACGTACTATAAGGTTTCTATTGTGTTACTTAGATTATCCGCCACCACCAAACGTCTCTTCTGTATAAACCGTAGCTTAAGTAATATTGAAGCTACTTTAAGCAAAGGTTTATACAGAAGATTTTTTATTTTTTTCTATTTGTGATTTACTACGTAAACTAAGTTCAAAAGTTACAGCCCCAAATAGATAAGACGGACTGAGGGACGGACAACGTAGGCTTAGTAATAGGGTCCCGTTTTCACCCTTTGGGTACGGGACCCAAAAAAAGTAGGTAGAGTATTTTCAAACTGTTTTGAAATGCCACTTACTTGGCTTAACGAATTCCATCACCAACTCACAGTATCCGGAATTTATATCTATTATTATGTAACATTAATACAACCAATTAACATTCTGGCGATGCAAAAGTAATTTGGTATCAAACAAAAACATTGGCGAAGTAATAAAATTTCGCACAACGTCCAAAGGCCAGTAACTGAGATTTTTATTAACTGACAAAACAAAACTGCCTGTGTATATGACGCATTGTATGCGCGTGTAATGGCTACCGGGCCGGTCGTTGTAAAGGCAGATGTATACTAGACTTACATGGATTCAACAAGAAACAGGGTTCTTCGGGAATGGGAGAAGTGAAAGTGGCTAAGTCAAACGGCCGGAACCCAGAAGCGACGAGAAATCTTTACTAGGAGACGAGAAAACGTTATAATGTTCAACAAAGTTATCAGAAACTTTTTTAAGGGAATGATGATCACACCGTCAAACTGAAAAACTTTTGCTTTGGGACCAATATCTAAATATGGATAAAGACTGTTGTTCCATACAAAACTGCAAACCTATTCTGCCTGAACGGGTATGACTATGGACTGCTGATTTTATTTCGATGTATAATAATTTGTTCAGTTCAAATACTTTCAGCTAATTTGGTTGAACCTTTTTTTTGAGGTTTCCTCACTATGCCATCCAGAAATATTTATCGTGTCTTTTATTTTACCGTTTATGAGCAGTCAGAAAAACCAGGGGTGTCTCTGTCCACCCCGAAAGGGATTACGGTCGTTAGCATTGGTACATGGCATGTCGTGCGTGCGCGTGTGGATTTGAACCCGGACCAACACGTCTAGTATGATTTCTCTACACGCGCGCGACGCGCCTTTGCTGCATAGAAAATTACCTGTTCCCGCGCTTTTCGGAAAGCGCTTACCGCGACTTGTAGTATGGGAAAAAGTCGAGTTGTGCGTAAGTAAAGAAATCATGCTAGGCGTGCAGCATTTTGGAGTGTCCCTACCTTCGCAACGTCCCAACGAGACGCTCTCTCATATGCTCTCGTGAGCATAAGGCTTACGTCTATGTATGTATTGCTCCTGCCCGATTTTGGCCATGGCGACAGCTTCAACTCCATTGTTGGCGTCGATGAGCTCATGTGGATAACATAGCCAATCTTCGGACGGCCATAATGCTTATATTATATCCTTATAACGAGTGTGTCCTCACCTCAAAGGCTACCGGGCCGGTCGTCATAACTCGGGTCCGTCGCGTCATAAATATGGGAACGCAGCGACGACATGCCGGCTTTAGATGAAAGTTTTCACGTGCGGCCTTATTGTGGCGAATTGTTGGCGGAAACTTTTAGTGTTTGTGGGTTTCAAGCGTTCATTTTTTAGACTATAAAGGATCCTCCTTAATATGCTGAAATTTTTTTTAAGAGGGTGATCAAATTGTCAAAATGAACAACTATATCTACGGGACCAACATTGAAAGCGCGAAAAAAAACACCTGTTTCATACAAATAGGCAAACTGATTTTTTTATTTCGATTTTGGTCCCATCGAGAAAGTTTTTCAGTTATATGGTGGGTCATCCCCTTAAAAAACTTTAAGCATATTAAGAAGGACCCTGTATAGGTAACTTTGGATAAATGTAGAGTTTTTTTTGTCAAAGTTTCTCATTTAATATTTATATGGCTTTGATATTGTAAATATGACTTAGTTTTTGCCCCTTGTCCACTATCATGTAGGTTAGGATCGTATGGTACCACTCCATATTTGAACTTATGTAAATTTAAGCCCTTTCCCTTATACGACAGCCAAAAAACATTCCTGCTTAGCCAAACATAACAATTATTTGCCATGTCCGCTAACATGTAGGTTAGGATCGAATGGTACCACTCCATATTTGAATTTAAGTAATTTTAAACCCTTTCCCTTAGTAGACCTTATACGACAGCCAAAAAACATTCCTGCTTAGCCAAACATAACAATTATTTGGCAAAAGTTATTTATTGTACGAACAAAAATGTTCTTGACTTTGGACCTGCATAGTACCTACATTATGTGTTTATCTACGTTATAAAAGAAACTAAAGTCATTGTCAGACAAAATCAGTAGCTAAAACCCATTGAAAAAGAAGTTTCACTAACGCTTCTACTCAGATACAATCGCTCAAGTTCGTCGCTTGTAACCTCAAACGAGATAGTAACATAGATTGTCGGAAGTTCGTTGTTTATGAGACCCACTGTCCACGCAATAGGCACTCGATACTGCGGCTAAACCATGGAGTAAATACTACTTATATTGCCTGCTTCCTAGCAAATGTTATATTATTCGATTTATGAGCCATTTGTTTATGGAATTAATATGAGGTGACAAGTTCTCTGTATAGTCTGGTGGGTGAAATGAGCAGCTATTGATATTTTCTATCCATCAGCCTCGTTCCAGTGCAGGGCACCGGCCTAACCCCCCCAAGGAGGGGCGTTAGTCAACTGCGCGTGCTCAATGCGGAATGGATTTCATATGTATACGCATCACAATTTTTTCTTCAGCGTATGCTGGTTTCCAAACGATGTTTTCCTTCACCGTTTGAGAGCAGTCGGAATTACGTCATAAGTTAGAAATACTCATTTTTATATGGCATGCATACCGTTCGAATTCGAACCCGGACCACAAGATTGAGTTTCCATTCCTCTCCGCAACCGCTACCGATGCCCTGCATATTGCATATGGAACAACAACATTTTTATTACGATTTTAATGTTGGTCCCATATTGAAAGTTGTTCAGTTGGTGGTGTCAAGCACCAGTCCCATAAAGTAGGGTTTTCGCCCTGTATTTTCATTCTTGTTGTCTAATATTGTCTTTGATCTACCTTCTTAAATCCAGGGATAGGTTATTTACTCCATTTCAAATAGCAACAAAATTTTAAGACTATTTTTAATTACAGAAACAGAGATTTGAAACCCTTCCTCCCACTTATTCATGGAACAGCTTTAGTAACGTCCAAGATATGTCGATAGTATATCTTTCTGGTAAATAAATTATATTTGCAAATCAGAATTGGCCAGAAAGCTATACAACGTGTTAATGAATAAGCGCAAAACCTCATACACCCCAACTGACTTATAACAAAATAATTATATAGAAATAATAATTTCATTATTTTGATAATTAAAATTTAAGGTTATTAGCATTTTTATTATTCATCCAAAAATGATTTGTTATCATTTCAGTAATGAATGAAAATGCTAACGTGCTCGTGGATACATTTTAAGAATCCTGTTGTGGTAGTAGGATGAGTATGCCTGTGCGGTGGGTTGATATCGAGTTCCGTAAATTTTAAATTTTACGAACAAATTATTAATTATTTAAAAAAAAATTATCTATGATGAAAACATGATAATTTGATTCTGCTCTCGATTCTAAACAAACAACTTTCTAGTTTTGCTTTAATTCATCAACACGTTGTATAGGAATCGGAAAATCTTTTATCTCTTTTTGAAATGAAGTATAGGTGTAGAGGTGTACTCTTTTAGTGAAAGTCAACAAACCAAATTGTTGTTTGCTTTATTCATTATTTGCACATTTATGTATAGGAATACAGCATGCTCTACCTCTTTGTATGTTTACATTTTGTTTATTTGTAACTTTAATTAGTTTTGTGTGCCTAATATAGGTAAATATAATCAGCGGAGGTATGATCATCATCATCAGCCTATACGTCCCACTGCAGGGCACAAACCTGCCCTCAGGGAGGGTGTATATTGGTGTTAGTCCACCACCCGTGCCTAAGGGTTGAGACACATTACCCGACGGCGGGCCCATACAAAAATAACATTTAGTATGGGAAGTCGTCTGCCGTCGTCGCCGCGTCAATGGCGGATGTCTTCTCATACTAAATGTCATTTTTGTATGGGTCCGCCGTCGGTCGCCGTCGGTAACTGTGTGTTAACTCTAATGCGGTACACTTCACATAGACATCAGAATTTCTTCTTCAGCGTATGCACCTTTCCTCGCGATGTTTTCCTTCACCGTTTGAGAGCAGTCGGTATTACGTACATAAGTTAGAAAAACTCATTGGTACATGGCATGTGGTCCGAGGTATGCATAACACGTCGTAATCTAAACTAGTAGGTAGCAACACCATATAACAGTTAATCAACTCGAAAGCGTTAGATTAACCGCCTATAAATAATAGATAGCAGGTAACTAATTACTGGGATCTTTCATTAGGTCGCATTATCAGGGATACGAGGTAAATTGGGCAAGTGATTTCCGTTGGGGCTGTCCTTTGGGTTAGATATTGGTATATTAGATTTAGTACGATATTTTAAGTTAACAAATGAAAAATCTGTTGATTGAAGATTAAATTAAAAGTGTTTAATGAAAAGGAAATGTACGTTTGTCTATGTAGATACTTATACAGGGTCCTTCTTAATATGTTGACACTTTTTTAAGGAGATCATCGCACCATCAAACTGAACATCTTTTTCTATAGGGCCAACATCGAAATCGCGAAAAAAAGATCTGCTGTCCCATTTAATTGGCTCCAGTACTTTTTTTCGTGATTTTGATGTTGGTGCCAAAGAGAAACTTGTTCAATTTTATGGTCTGATCATCGTCTTAAAAAAGTGTCAGCATATTAAGAAAGACCATGTATAGATCTACACTATTATAATATATCAACACTATTATCTGTCTCGTCCCCGGCTTCCATCGTCGGGCTCCAATTGAAGATATTTACAAGAAATAAAATTACGACGTGGTATTTATGTTTAAAAAAGCCGTGGTTGTCCAGTGGCGAGTAACCTTGCCGGCCGTGCAGGAGGCGATGGTTCGATCCCCTTCCAGGCCGACTCGTACCAATGAGTTTTTCGGAACTTATGTACGATCGTGCGGAAACCTGCATGGTTCAATTTCGAGGCATGTATAATACCCACTGTCCATTACAAGTGGCGACGGGCTCACTCCCCGTCATACTGGTTAGAGTCTCGGCACTACTAGTGAAACGTGGATGTTCTGAGTTTTCAGAATATCTCTGACTACCCCCTCGGGGAATATAGTCGTGAGCATATGCTCTGTATTTAGGTTTCTTTGTATCCAAGTCACCCATTTTTAGATTTCTTGTCTCTTTGTTTGTTTGTTCAAGTATCATGTAAAAACGACTGGATCGAGTTTAATGAAAGTTTTTGTGTTTGAAAGCTTAAAAAATAAAATCATGTTACTTGGTATGCCAAAGCTCGGAATAGAGAATTTTATTACCTACTTGGTAACACATATTTGACGGTAAAATACCGTTTTAAGAGTAGTTCACAGGGTGTTTAACGATGACACTGTTAAGCCATCCACGCTTTAGTGTCGGTAAAATTTGCAATTTCGCGACGGTATTAATACGAAAGCACACTACACAAAGAAGGGTGGCGAATATGGACCCAGTCTTTTACGAAAACTATAAGCCGGACTGGTCGGGTTAATCTAAACAGAACAATATTACGGATTCAGAAGTCAACATTTTAAGTCAAGTAAATTGGACAAGTCATTCAAAAAACAGAAGTAAAATCCGCTTATTGCTATTTGGTATAATTTGGGTGCAAAAAAACATCTCTGGACTAGTAAAGTTGACCTAATAGTGTCACATTCGATTATCGTGAATTTTCTTTAAAATAAAAACCATTTTGTTTGAAGATAATGTGAACTATCCAATGAGAAAAACTATGAGGTTCACACATTTAATTCTGAAGGTACCATAAGGAGAATCACTTTACCCAAAACTTTTACAGGATACAACCAATGTATTTTTTGTTAGTTTTCTTTCACTCTACACGTATTGCTAAGTTTCGTTTATGTACGGTCCTTCAAAGATTAAGACCCAAAAAACATGCACATCCGCCATCCTTCTTTTTCACCATAAACACCAAGCTTTATGCCACGTAAAATCAGAAACAAAGTAAACGGGTAATAATCGCGTTTTAAACTCATAAACCACATTATATTTCGATCCACACTTGAAGTCCCGCGACTCGAGCTGTTTTAAGATTTATTACTTTGACATAAGACTTCTGTTATTGGGCTTTCTTATCAACTGTAAGCTTTTGGTAAGCAATCGTCACCATTTTAATCATTGCTTTCAGTTACAAATTCAACTTTTATCCTTACCAATACATCAATTATAAGATTTTATTTTGAACTTTAAAGTAAGTTGCGAATATAGTTTGTTTCGACACTCAGTCTGTTTGCAATCGATCAAATCCTTTTATCCCGATTCTAAACCATAAAGTTAAAGCCATAAGTGCGTGATAATGGTTTTGAAGCCGCAAAATGATGTTACAAGAAATCTTGAGTCACTCATTGTCTTGAACACATAAAGGTGTCAGCGAAAAAATATTTACTACGCAGTTTTTTGACTACCACATCTGTAAGTTTCGCTTTGCATCGTAAATTGTCTCGTCATACGAATGTTCTTAGCTCATTGTTGTCTTCCAGTTTCTCTTTTGCATTTAAAAAGATATGTGCATTTCAACATACATACATAAAATAACGACAATATTTTTTTTCAAATGTCTTAAACGGCTCTGGATACTAGTCCTTTTGAGCCATTCGTTATTGTTTTTCTTTATATTCTTTTTTTGATGATGGGATAATAGATGACGATGAATCTGTGGTCTATTTCGTAAGCTCGCGCGTTGCCGCCAAAATGATCATGTACGAGTTAACTTGAACCAAAACGTATGTTCTGTTATCGTATTTATTTGAGATTCCTGTTACGTTGGTCGCTTTACGCAACTGTTTGGTACACAATCCGCACGAAATTATGTCACAAATATCACTAAAAGCAATTTTATACGAAATTCAAATACCACGAAACATGAGCAATGGCGCCAAGCAAACTCAATAACGACTATAATCTTTCAGTGTGGTCAGAATCTTGGCAAGCAATTGTCTTTTAGTACCTACTTATTTCCTTTTTTTTTTCGTCCTTTTTTCTACCGCTGTAACTCCAGTAAACCAGGGCTGCAATCGCGGTAAATATTCGGTGATTGAACTACGTACGAACCATAACTTTTGATATTTTGGTATTGCGCTAATCGCGGTACTGCTCTTGACAGCCGTTAGAGCTGTTTTGACAGATCGCTCAGACGGTAAAGGCTGTCAGTTACATAGAGTTTACCGCGATGCGGAATTTATAGTAATTGGATTGCAATGTGATTAGAACTGAAATTTGATACGAATAGACCTTCGATGTTTCAAATTAGCGTAAACGGGCTCCAGAATCATCAATGGCAACCACTCACAGCAACACACGATGAAGTCCAGCGAGGGATGATTCTAATATGTAATTAACACGTATTGAAGATAATCAATGAAGATACATACAGAGATATTTACCGTCTCGGTTTTATTTTAATAATTAATTTGTTAATGTCTACACAAAATAAGTAGTCAGCACAAGCTTCGTCAATAATAATACAACAGCCGGTAATCAGCAACATGCTTCGTCAAAACCTTAAATAAACAGATAGAGATCCGCAACATGCTTCGTCAACTTACCTAACCAAAATCCACCTCACGCTTCGTCAGTAATACAACAAATACAGGTTTAAATGCTCTCCGCCCCTCGGAACCCACCTGGCTCAAAGGAACTCATCACACTAGCAGCATTACCACGTTGAATGGCTAGAGAAATCCTTTGGACCAGATAAGAACCCGAGCGGGGATCGTTCCCGCTCTCAAAAAGCCTCCTGCCCAGCTCTCGCACAAAAGTCTTGGCCTCACAACCCCAAAAACATACATACATACATACATACATATACTCACGACTGTGTCCCATTGTGGTAGGCAGAGACAATTGATCGCCATCGGCTGCTATCCTGACATACCTCTTTTGCCTCTTCCACAGAATTAGGAAATATTAATATCTGATTTCCATTCATTGCAAAGAAAGACATTGATTCGAAAAGCAGAGCTATTAGTAAGTCAACTCCAGAGATAGTTTATGGCAGAATCGAAGACTCTACAGTATTATGTATGTATATATTGAGTAACAAATGAGATCTTACCAATTAATTCGTACGAAGCAAGTTAGTTAGACTCGATTCAGAGAAATTCTATGCACATCAAACGAACACCTACCACAAGATGCTAAAGCTAAATATACACATGTATACACGTTTTAAACATTATTCATGTACCGTGTAAGATTTGGCTTCCAATGGCACCAACCCAGTCGGGTGTCGTAAGAGGTGACTAATTCCTGGCGTCTTAGACATCTTCGACACCCAATCCATGTGGTTTCCAGTTATAGCCACTGCATCTGACCCCACCGCTGATTGTATTGGTCTCCCGTTCCATCAGACATAAGCTCTTCAAAATATCCTACGTACCTGACTGCATTTCTATAAAGATTAGCAGTCACCATAGTTTTATTCTACTAGGAAAATATAATCCATCAATATTATTCATCTTTTGATATTAAAAAAAAAAATTAATTAAAAAATGCAAAAAAAAGGTTAAAATACATGCAAACAAATAGATTTTTCATATCGACTCTGGTAAAATAGTACAAATGTTTACCAATGGTTAAATCCGAGATAGAAACCTAGACCCTCAAGATTTTTTGGATAACGGAGCAAAAATCTTAACTATTTTAAACTGTAACAGAAGTGTATACATTGAAGATAACCTTAAAAGCCCTAATAAAAATAAAAAAGAATTTAAATTATTTTTTTAAATATTTACAAAAAAAAGATGATGATATGGTTTTTAGGTGTCCCTGCCTCCAAATCAACCATTTTTAGAATTTTTGTCTATCTGTTTGTGTCTTTGTTTTTGCGAGCATCACGCGAAAACTACTGAACCGATTTTGATGAAACTTTTATGTTTGATAGCTTATGATCTGACTTAAAATCTAGTATATAATTTGTGCGGACGAAGTCGCAGGTTAACTATAATAAATAACTAAAACACATCAACATAATAGCCTATGAGTTTGTGGATTCAGGAGTGTGTTACCACCTTAACTATCGTCGACATTATCCCCCAAGATGAGAAATAAACCCGTCGACAAAGATTTACTCGCCAATAACTCTCCTCGACATAGTCCGGTGTAATTGCGCTTACGATTTAACACGCACTCGAGACAATGGTAGGGGATTTTTACTATTTTTAGAAGTTTAAAGTGCGAAGTGGAACTAATGGGAGATTTGCGTATATTTGTTTGTTGTGAGGCCGTTAAATGGCGGTTAAACGTTCAAGAGCTATAGAGAGTGTTTGAAAATACTCTGACACTGAGATGCGCTGCATTCAGAGCGTCCGAGGCGCGTTGCAGAGAGGTATGGTAACTCAATATTGAGGTTCGGCTTCAAATCCGTACGACACGCCCTTTAAAATCTTAGTAAATTTTGGTTCCAACTATCATACCTCATAAATATCTTGAAGGAGCACTTCGGCATCTTCGCCCAACAGACACGACTCACAATCGCAAACTCACAACATACGACAACAGGTAAGACGCTAACATTGCGTCGACACCGTAATCAACGTCCCCGACGGCGGGGACAGCCGCGAACTCTACCCACTCCTTTCACTTCCGGCGTCCACAGACGCTACAGGCACATCCCAGGCCGCTTCTCACCGATCTCAGCTACCCAATCCGCCGCTTAGCCCAAGCAACGTCCAATCAAGGTCGGTACCCCTCTGGGTGCCTCTAGGTCGGTTGCTTAAGTTCATTCATTTGACACGGTAGACCCTTCGTGGTCCCTCCAATAACAGTCTGCAGTAAAAATCAGTAACTGCTCCCTGAGCAACGCTGTATTAGTCAAATAAAAAAATTAAAAATTATAATTCGGCATCTTCAGATGGATATTCAGGTAAATTAATAAAAGTTTATCAGATTTTGGGCATTAAGTTTTTATTAGTGAAGGCATCGAATCAGCGAAAAATAAGAATCTGGGTATTATCAATTCAGTCAGTCTCTAGTCTGATTAAATGCTGACACAACAAATCTCCCCCAGCATATTGAAGAGATAAATTGTAGTCCCAAACCTTAAATCCATTTGAATTCTAAACTGAAAGGTCAATGTCACCCCCAAAGTTTTAGGCATCGAACTTTACTAAAGTCTGGCAAATGAAAGACAGTCATATCTGCATACGTGGCAATTAAAATCCTCGCTAAACATTATCAGTGTGAAATCGATATCGTTGTTAAGACAGGAATCTTTAGAACCTTGTGTAACGGAGCGCTTTGTGTTTTCATACTAAATGTAAGATGAGACAAAATTCCATGTTATCAACGCGACGCTGAAAGCGCTGAATGAGAATAGGCTCTAAGAACGAATTTCGAAGAAGCTGGTAAACGGATCACAAAGTTAAAGTTACACCTTACAAAGTTAGGATCTTAGCTAGAAAGGGAAATGGTTGGTGGACAGGGGATGGAATTTAGTAGACCAAAAGGTCTTCGGTTGGATAACGTTGTACTGTCACCATATACGGGTCTAACTTTATAAATAATCAAATAATCTAAAAACTCCTGCTTGACTGTAGAATGGAATAATAATTTATTATCACATAGTTCATAATAATAGTTTTAGAAATATTTTCATATTAAACGGTTGTATAGGAAAAGTATCATTAACCTTTAATCCACATACTGTACTCTGTTCAGGTTGGTTGGTGGGTCCTGATCCTTTTCCTAACACCCCCCTGTATAAAAATCAGCCTAGAGCTGGCACAAATCTGTGTAGCGCTGTTTTTCACTGGAACCCCTTTCCTCCATTAAAAAAAAAATTTACGAATTCCTGAAGCAGCCTGTAGCCTGTTGCGCGTGATACGGCTAATCAAGCCTGTTATCTCGTTTGTTCAAATAGAGAGCTAAGGCGCGATAGCGCTATACCACGCTGCCATACTACAGCCGCAGGTGTGTTCCCATCGTTAGTACATCCCAATATCAGTGTCTATCTATCCAAGTACAATCTAGTCAGCCCGTTATCATTATCACCTGATTTGTTCGTTGTGCACATTGACTTACCAACTTAGTTGGTAGGTCAATTGGTTGTGCATCAATCCTTATATCCCCAACTAGCAGCCCGTCCCGGCTTCGCACGGGGTAGACAAATAAATTTTAAGACTCATTTTTCTACACCTTCGGTTACATTGTTCAAATTTTACCAAGGATCCCTAATTTTTTTCAAAATGAAATGTAGCCTATGTCAAATTGGAAGAATGTAGCATTCTATTGGTAAAAGAATTTTTTTAATCGGCCCAGTACTTTTTGAGCCTATTCATTACAAACATACAAACATACAAAAATAGGTACAAATCTTTCCTCTTTATAATATTAGTGTAGATATCCTCATTAGCCCTTGCTTCTTAGGCCCAGTCTGACGCTAAATCTCAGTTATAAACGTAGCGTTCGAAATATTACTCTTTATCAGAAACTATATTTCGTTCATATTCGTATTCACCGTCTCACTTGTCGAGCACCATGAGGGCGGCAGAAACCGGCTCACAAAAAACACACTAAATACGAAGCATTTGAAGGCTCGTATCTATTTGTGCCTCTTGCGGTAGAAACGGCGGGTTCTTGGGTTGCCGAAGCCAAAGCTTTTACCAGGGACTTGGATCCCCGTTCCAGGTCTTTTTTCGTTCAACCTATTTCATTGGCTGTCCAACGTGACAATGCTGCGAGCATAATGGGTACGTTTGGCAAAGGCTCGACCCGGGGTGGGCTATTGGATTAGACGGTTGTTAGGTTTATTTGTTTACCATATCGTTTAAATAGTTTTCATAGGTAGACCTTTATTTACACAACAGCAAACATTGAAATAAACATTGACGAATTAATCTGAATAATACCTAACCTAATCAAACTTGTGGAAAAAGAAAAAAGGAAAATAAGGAACTAAAACAAACAAAATGAAAAAAACAAGAACAAAAAATACTTAGAAAGAAAAGGATAGATGAGCCAGATGATGGGAGCTCAGCTCGTAGATAGAGTGCCGATAAGTTGTAATATTACAATATATGAACGACATACAGGGTCCTTCTTAATATGCTGACACTTTTCAAGGGGATGATCAGACCGTCAAACTGAACAACTTTCACTATGACACCAACATCGAAATCGCGAAAAAACATCAGCAGTTCCATAAAAAACTGCAAACTTACTAGAGCCAAATGTATGGGACCGCAGATTTTTTTTTCGTGATTTCGATGTTGGTCCCATAGCAAAAGTTATTCAGCTTGATGGTCTGATCATCCCCTTAAAAAAGTGTCAGCTTATTTAGAAGGCCCTGTATACTACGCGTTAATCAGTAAGCGCAAAACCTCATACACCCCAACCGATTTTTAAGAAAATAATTAGATTGAAACAATAATTTCATTATTTTGATAGTTACAATTTAAAGCTATTCGCATTTTAAGTTTTGGGGCAAAAATGATTTGTTATCATTTCAGCAATGAATGAAAGCGCTAACGTGCTCATGGATACATTTTAAGAATCTTGTTTTGGTAGTGAGTAGGGTGAGAGTGCCTGAGTGGTAGGTTGAGATCGCGTTCAGTAAATTTTTAATTTTAAAAACTAATTATTTAATATTTTGAAAATAAACCTATGTTGAAACCTTGATATTTCGATTCTGCTCTCGATTCCAAACAAACTACTCTCTAGTTTTGCGTTAATTCATTAACTCGTTGTAGTTCCCGATTCCAATTATGAATATTAAACAATAAATTATTGAAATAGAATAAAGCTTTTCCTAGTCTACTTCCATTCAAATTCATTTACGTTATAATAATGTTGAAATATTGTACCCCGTATTATTTCTAAGAATGGTAAAGTATTAATAACGATAAGATTTCATAAATAAACATAGCTTACACAGTTTACCTTTGAGCATTTCTGCGTAGCGTTACTAAGTTGAAAATTGTTATCGCTCATTTTGAGTCAATAGGGTATTTGACAGCATGTAAAATATAGGATCTATTGATGGCATCTGTATTGAACATGAATATTGGAATTAAATAGTATGTACTATTTAGTCAGTTAAAAAAAAATACAGGATATTTTAAGCGAAAATCAACAAAGAAAATAAAAAAATTTCTACTTTAGTCAAGTGATCGTAAACGACTGTGATTGGCTGAATAGTTGATGACGTTGACTGCTTGTAAACAGTTACGTGTAGAGTGTGAGTGTCGTATAAAGTTTACGTCATCGTGACGTCACCTGCTTTCAGCCACGTATATTGTCAGGAAAAGTGTTTTCGCGGGATATTTAAATAATATGTTTTGTTTTCGTTTTTTCTTGCACTATTTATGTAATGGAACGTAAAATATACATTTTGATAGAGTCCTTAGACGTCAGTGATTAACGTTGAACAGTTTTTAAAAACCTGTTAAATTACTTACGCCATGCACTGTTTATTCTTTAAGGTTTCTCAGTAGTTGAACCACAGAATAACATAATAGTAATTCATAGAGAAAATAAACTCTGAAGAGACTTCGCTGCGCGGCTATAAAATGCAATCTACATCGCACCTGCGCTATTTGCATTTATTTTACCTAATGAATTAACGTATAAGGTATTTATTATTTCTAAATTGCATACCAATTCAGAAAATACAGGGTGTAAACTAAAATACAGTTTAGGGGGTGCTTCAGAACATCAAACTGAACAACTTTAAATCTAGAACTTAACAATGAAATGTATGTTTTGTTTTGGTGTGTAATAAAGTACTTTACAATAAAGTGATTGAATTGGGTTGCATGAAATCGCGAAAAAAATTGCTGTTCCATACATTATGTGTCGAGCAGCCACTATCGCTTTTTATGGAACAACACTTTTATTGCGATTTATAAGTTGTAACTTTTGAGAAAAGAATCAGCAATAACTATAATCTTTTGCATTCTTGGTTTTTAGGGTTCCGTAGTACAACAAGGAACTTTTATAATTTAATCAATTCTGTCTGTATGTCTATCTGTATGCCCCGCCTCAATACCATATATTTCTTAATCTAATACAAATAACGGAACCCTATCATGGGGTAGACCGACACGATCTTGGCCGTTTTTTTTATGCTATATATGCTGACACTTTTTTAAGGGGATGACCAGACCATCATACTGAACAATTTTCTCTATGGGACCAACATCGAAATCGCAAAAAACAAACAGCTGTCCCATACATTTGGCTCGAGTAGGTTTGCAGTTTTGTATAGAACAGCAGATTTTTTTTTGCGATTTCGATGTTGGTGCCATAGAGAAAGTTGTTCAGTTTGATGGTCTGATCACCCCCTTGAAAAAGTGTCCGCATATTAAGAACGAATTTATTTTTGATTAGAAATTAAAAAATACTATTGAGGGCAACACTGGGGGCTCAGTGCCCCCTTAAATCAACAAATAAAAACCGACAATACGCAAAAGACCTATATTAAAACCAGACAGAAAATAAAAATAAAAGCGAACAACATGTGAGATCATAATTTCACAAAGGCCCTTAAGAGCAGTTCACACTGGAAGGGTCATTCTCAAGGGGGCTCTACGCAAAATCCTGCATCAAGGTGTTTAACACTCTCATTGTGGTTGTGGTAACAATAGAATGGCCCGAGACGCAACAAAAGGACGCTTTAGATGTAAATACGGACTGGATGTGTTATATAAAGTTTGAGCGTAGATGATAGCTACCTGTTTGCAGGAACTGCCCAACTGCCATTTGTCTGAGGACATTCATGGTGTGTGTTATAACACACTCATTGTTCACAAATTTCTAGCACGTGCTTTACTAAAACCTGCACAGTACAAAAGATTTGGGCTGTCGTACACTAAAAAAAGGCATTGCCTGCCTTTTAAGGCATTCACAGACTTGACATGATTTTGACAGGATTTCGTGAACGTCTCTATGGAGCGATAAACATGCTTTCTGTCGAGTTTTTTAGACTAAATATAAAAAGAAAAGAAAAACGCTTATTTTTAACGATTTTGTAACAAATTGGAAAAAACGAGTAGTAACAAAACTTATTTTCTTTTTATTCGTCTGAATCCGTAAACAAACGCTTGATTAAAAATGAGGTCAAATCAGAGAGTCAAAAACGTGCTGCTTTAGTTTTTTATCTTGTAATTCGTTCGTTTGATTAACCTCAACCATCATAATAACTCTATGCCTCTTCCAGTCTCAATTATTTTTTCGTAAACTCTCACAAAAGACTTCCACATTATACCGCCTCAAGAAGACCTTAAGGAGGCCTTATCCGGAAGATGCCACTTGTAATGTAAATACGGCATTGTGCGAAATGCCCACTAAACCACTAACATGAGTTATTGCTGTTTTCTGGCCTAGAATTTGTGATGGTTTAATTGTTTGCAATAATTTGTCCTGTGTCGAGGTGCATTTTCACACAACATAACTTAGTTACATACATACATACATAAGCTCACGTTATTGTCCCATGGGGGTAGGCAGAGACCACGGACCGCCACACGCTACGACTCTGACACACCTCTTTAGCCTCATTCACATTCATACATCTTTTCATGCACTTTCGTCGATTGAGGGTGCTACGCACTTGTCCTTTTCGGAAAAGATCATTGATTTGATCATGGTATGTTTTCCTCGGACGGCCTCTCCCAACACTTCCGCTCACTTAGTTATATTGATAAAATATATAATTTTATAACGCAATTTGAAAGAAAAAGCGCCTAAAGATTTGTAGATTTATAATTTAGTGTAGTGTGTGTCTGTGTAGTTAATAATGTATTTATGGATGAGTATGTATACAATACACTATTCATAAATCACCAAAAACTCTACAAATTCTATATTACATAAGGGTACCAAAATTCATTACCATTTACTATCTACGCTATGAGATACATTACAAGAACCTGAATCAGCATGATTCAGGCCATTAGGGGGGGCAGCACAAAGGGCGACGAGCAACGAAACACAAATAAATCTGGATGAATGGATGATCGTGATATGATGAATGATTTTAAAGCGATTCGGGAAGGTTGCGGTGGAGGTATGAAGAAGACGCGTTTCGGATTCGGTATGGAAGATTAAATACAAATATTATATTGTTTTGACAAAACCGTGGTAGTCTTCTGCGGTCTAGTAGCGTCAAAAGTCAATATAATTCATTCAATATAGGAGCTTGCAGCACACTTATCAAACGTAAAATCTTTTTTAAAGCTACCACCGCGTCGGAACGTGTTGTCGCTGTAGAGAAGATGCGGCCAGAAACTCTACAACATAACACGACTTAATAACTATTACAATATAAATTCTTAAGCTAAAGTTATGTATGCAATAATGCATAGTCTATTTAATAAAATAGCGATTAACGAGTTTATTACCAGTTACACCAATTTTTCGGTGAAGGAAAACATCACAATGAAGCCTGCATGCTTCAATTTCAAGGCATAAGTTATAATTACCTACTGTCCCTTAATAAGTGGTGACTGGCTACCACTGGACAGAGTTTCAATACGTCTAGTGACTCGTGGATGTTCTGAGTTTTTTAAATTATTTCTGAGAAATGAATGAATTCTTCGGGGAAGAATTTATATGTATGATGTACTTGGTCTGATCCCAATGAGTAGTGCAATTCTCGGAATCATACTTAAGCTTAGCAAAGGTACATTTTGAGTCGAATTGTTTCCTAATTAGAATTCTAATCAGCATTTTTTTTTTATTTTTCCGCTGGAGGGGGAAATCCTCATGGATACCGTGAGCATGTGTTAGGCGCGGGCCTAATACAAGCCCACGGTGATGCCCGACTCCACTGGCCCACCCAGTGGCCTACGGACTAAAACCCCCTCCTTTGCCTATAGCCTAAATGTCCTCCGACTGTTGTCGGAGCATTAGTAAGGATCAAAGTATCACGGAAATATACGCGAGAAATTAATTTACAGGCGATAATTAATATTGCCCAGAAGTGTGATAAAATGGGCTATTAAAAAAAAGATTTGAACAGAACATCTTTCTGAAAAAGTTTGAGTACCTAGGTACATTAATTTGAAAACGATTTCACAACACAAATCTGACTAAAAGAACCAACAAAACACACAAGTTGTTTAATTAGTCAAGTTTAAGATAAGATAAGATAAGATAAATATTCTTTATTTGCACACCAAGAATAGAAAAATACAATTTAAAACAAGAATAGTTAGTTATAGTTCATTGATATTGTAGCAGTTTTTTTGTAGAATTGTTTAGGTAAAACAATTCCTAGATCTTTCCCATTATTTTCGATTATTGTTCTCATTATTTTCGATGATTATTCCCTGTATTGTATTCTGATACAAAATGTGAGTGCAATTGAAATGCGGTTCAGCGGATAATTGATTAATTTCCATTTGGTTAGTATAGTGTGGTTTAACGCACTAGCTTCAAATTAATAGGTAGATGGTACCAATATAATCATTTTAGATTATTTTCTGTGAAATCTGTAACTGAATTAGATAGGAGGTTTCAGAAATATTGTCATTGTATCAAATAACTTTAACAACGTTAAATGTTTTAAGTGTACAATTTCTTCATTAAAGTACAATAATAGACCATATAACTAGGGACCAGCCTTGTGGTAGCATTTCCCCTCTGACACGTTACAAGATCAATTGACCATGTGCATTTACATACAATTTTATACCCTATCACTAAACGAGACAGCCTATAATTGCGGAACAAAAACTTCAATCTAGTCGCGATTGGGGTTCTCACGAGACTATTTTTAACAATCAAAATTCGAATCTATGATAATGGAATACAATCTAAAGAGACCCATCATAATGCCACTCTCTCCTCCACAAATAAGAGTGAATAGGGCTAAATCCTAACTTCGAAAATTAATGAAAAACATTTTTTCTCAAATTATTGTACTTAGGTGAAACACAATAATTGCACAAGGTGCTTCATACAGTGGATTATGAATAATTTAAAGCACGTTTGACAGTTTTTTCCAATGTTTCAAGTGCCTTCTCCAAGTTGCCTCAGAATTTTCTACTCGACTACATTTTGGTTGGTCGAAAATAATAAATCTGTGGGTCTCCTCCCGAGAGTAAGAAACTTGAACTTTGTTTTATTTTTTTAGTTTTTTGAGAACACGACCGACGATAAAAAATGTCTTTTCTCTTTTCGCGAATACATATAAGTAAAACTTTTTACAGATATTTTTGTTTCACAAAATCGGAAGGAATTGTGTGATAATCCAATCCCAACGCCCCATTATATACGCTAAAGTTAATCATTTTAACGGGTTCTTACTGCGTTTTTATTGATAATATATAAAACGCGGTAAGAACTCGTTAAAATGATTAACTTCAGCTTAATTAATAACCGCGTAACTCTCAAAAACTGTGTTGCATTATACACCGTGTTAATGAATTAACGCAAAACTAGAAAGTAGTTTGTTTAGAATCGAGAGCAGAATCCAATTATCATGTTTTCAACATAGGTAATTATTTTCAAAATATTAAATAATTTGTTTGTAAAATTAAAAATTTTCTGCACTCGCTCTCAACCCATCGCCCGGGCACACTCACCCTACTTACTACCAAAACAAGATTCTTAAAATGTATACTTGAGCACGCTAGCGCCTTAATTCATTGCTGAAATGATAACAAATCATTTTTGCCTCAAAACTTAAAATGCGAATAATTTTAAATTTTAACCATCCAAATAATGAAATTATTGTTTTAATACAATTAATTAGTTATAAATCAGTTGGGGTGTATGAGGTTTTGCGCTTATTCATTAACACGTTGTATACTTTATTTAACGGCAAAACCTAATAAAAGGTAAGAGATAGCCGGTATTGTGCAATGCCAATGACCAAAAATGTTACTTTGCAATAAACACAGAGCAATTATTCCATATTATATTTGAATTTACCATAAAGGTTATTAATATTGCGATGTTCATGCAAATAGCTAACTTTTAATTTATTACAGCCAAGGGGTATTTGTTATAAACACAGTCGCTCAATAAATAAATAAAGTTGCGTTCTGAATTCGTACTTATTGTAGTCGGATCTATTTGAATAGGCTCAACCCCAGTTCTGACTATCCCTAAAGCTTTGTTCATATTGTTGCTTGTTTTCAATAGTTACTCCTTAATATCCTCCTTTGAGGCATTTTCTGGCAAAGCGGAGCGTCGGTATTGGAAACTGTCATTGAAGTTAAACAACGCCCTATGAGATCAGTTTTTGATTGGGTGATTGTTTTTTGAGATGGAAGTCTTGATCTTTTACTGGCAGAGAACGTTAATGTACTATCGACAAAGTTCACGGTGGACCCTTTTCGAACATTTTTCCTAAGTGACCATCACAGGTAGCCCCGCCCTTTATTTCGTTGATCGATGCATATGCATATACTTACGACTATATTTCACCGAGGGGTTCCCCGAGGTATTCAGAGATATTCTGAAACCTCAGAACATCCACGTTTTACCAGTAGTACCGAAACTCTGCCCTGTGTGACGGGGGTGAGCCCGTCGCCACTTATAATGGACAGTGGGTACAATACATGCCTTGAAATTGAAGCATGCAGGTTGATCGTTGATCGATAAGGATCTAAAAACGTCGACGTTCTACAGATCGGGACATCCAATTCCGAGTTCACATCTCCGAGTTGTCCCTCCCGGTAGCTGTGGTGTACTAATACCAGAACAATGCTTACATTTAGTTGGTAGGAGTGCCCACTAACGTGACCATAAGACTCGCCACGATGCATTGGCCACTTTTTATGGCCTTAACCTTCATGAACCATGCTATTCTATACAATTGCAACGGCCATCAGTTCAGACTAGCGTGGTGGTTTATACGTGGCGTGAAAATGAAGAGGCTTTTACCCAGCAGCGGGGTTTACCGAGCTGATGATGATGAGGCTTACTATTAAGGTTGTTTTTCCTAGATCTGTCTTCTGTTTGAAATGGAGAGAAGTCGGATACTTCTTTTTCTTATCCTAGTGGCTTTGATTAAATGTAGGTTACGGGTTCCAAAACAATGTGAATTACTTTTCTATGCTTGCCAGTTCATTGTCTAGTATTGTGTATGAGTAGTAGATCTATTCCAAATACGAACAATTTCTCGTGGTCACGAAAGCAACTACCGTTCCGTCATGGTTACGTCAATCAAAAAGACGTCTAGTACATCCATTCCAATTTAGAATTGAAATCAATTTTCTGATATTCGATATCGACTACCATTATCTTCATCATTCTGGATACGTCCCTACATATTCATACGGGCCTCCTCTCACATAAAGTATTGTTGGTTAACAAAATATAACGATTTAAAATTCCTCTCAACTCAACCAATTTACCCCAACCTTTAGAAGTAACAACAAAATTGTGCCCAAAGATGCCATTCCAACCGGACAGACAGTGAAGGGCTGAGGATTTCTCATATAGAAGTCCCGCAAAACAAAGTATTTTCGTCTTTATCGTATTGTAGTTTTATAGGTTATATTGCAGGCCTTCCTGTATCGTATAAACTATGAGGGTTGCTACTTACTGAAGCGGAAGGGTCCGCCAATATTAACTGAGCGATTTAAATAGGAATAGCCGGCTGAAAAGTGGACATTTGCGGCTAAGAGTTGAGCTGGATAGGTGAATTTTGGGTTTGTGTTTACTTTCAGTTTTGCGGGCTTTTGATAGTCGAAAAGCAAGTTAAGTTATAGCCTGTAGGATCTCACTGCAGGGCAAAGGCGTCCTCTCAGACATAATGCTGAGATTGGAGTTGGCCAGTGCGGATTGGTGGAAGCAAGTTAGTGGTAAACTTGCTGTCAGAGAATTGACAAACCGCCATAAAGCAAGTTACTTAAATTATGTATTGTGACAAAGTCCAAGACAAAGTAGAAATTAGAATACGGCAATACGCTTTGTTAGTCAAAAGGAGGTAATTTTATACTAGTAAACTACTTACCTATATTATTGCACTTAAGCTCCTAAAGCTTCAGGGCCGAAAAGCTCTCGAGTGGCGACCGCGTACAGGAAAGCGCAGCGTGGGTAGGCCCCCACACGGTGTACCAACGACCTGGTGAAGGCGGCGGGAACCCATGGGATGAGGGCAGCGCAGGACCGGTCGTTATGGCGATCCTTGGGGGAGGCAGTGGACGTCCATCGGCTGAGATGATGATGATAAATATAGTCGCAAAATAATCTAGACTCCATGGTGAAAGTGCGCCCTAAAATATGCAACGTAATTAAGATTACACCCTGTATTTTAAGTGCCTTCCGTAAGTCTTTTATAACTGGATGTGTGTAGTTGTAAGAACCATCACAATACGTGTTTTACTAGAAAAGTAATATTTACAATTAAAAAAAAAAAGTTTTAGGTATTATTATACTATTTCTCATACTGTGGTCTTTGACTATTTATATGTGGACTGGTTACGCGTGTAATTCTACTAACAAACATTTCTGCCACTTTTTGCGAGGGGCGAGGTAACATGAAATCCGCAACTTTGGATTTCATTCCCCATAACTTTAGATTCTAATTTTGAATGTTAAAAATCATGAAAAGTAGTCTCGTGTGAACCCCAAACGTTCTAAGTTCGAAGTTATTATTTCGCAATTATAGGCTGTCTCGTTAAGTGATAAGGTGTAAAATTGAATGTAAATGCACAAGATCAATTGTGCTTATACCGTGGCAGAGGGGAAATGCTACCGCAAGGCTAGTCCTTATAATAATTAGTCAAAGACTGTGGTGTATGTAGCCTTCCGTTTAAAAGACATTGTAATCCAACAAACACTGCAGTATAAACAAGGCTAAGCCGTTACTCCAAGCAACAGCTAGACTGTTATATTATTATAATACAACAAATAACTATGTTAACAGCAAACAAAAAGCAACAAACTTTAAGTAACCAGTGCGTTACAACGTCAAAAGAACACCCTTTAGGTAGTAACTACGGACGCTGACTGGCGCTGCAGGCGTCTAATATACAGGTTGCGACGTTTATTAACTTTACTTTGTATAAAGAAAATGTTGGTTTGAAATTCTGGAAGTATTTTGTGGGAAATTTCTGGGTAAAATTCTTGCATGCAGGAATTTTTTTATATTTATATGCTTCTGTTCTGTTTGTTCGAGCATCACGCGTATGGAAACAAAACTTTTTTGATGCGGTTATGATTGTTCAAAAACCTATGGTCTAACTGAAATTGCAATTTGTACGCTGGAATTCCTGTATTACACATGACCAGAATCCCTTTCGGGATATTTATAATCGTTTCTACAATTAAACTAAGATTGCTAGAACTGAAACTGGACTGTATCTGAACGGAAACTGGATTGGCAAATACTCGACCACGGGGCACAGGCCTACCCTCGTTCGGGGTATCGCATCAGAATTTCTTCTTCAGTGTATGCAGGCTGATCCTCGTGTTTGAGTGTGCGCTGACAGGTTTGCTAGTAAAAGTTGTTCAGGTTGACGGGTAGCACGATGTTTAAAGGTGTGCCTTTAGTTAGTTCACATACTCTATAGGGGAGAGTCGACCGTATTGGACCACCGCGCCGTAACAATCGTACCACCTGCACGTATCCTACTTAAGAAGATTCCCCGACCGAACGACCTTGACCCTTTCAGAGCCGCCTTACCTCCTCCAAACTACATCATTGTAGCCGCCTCACCTTTGACTGGTTTTTCATTCATTGTGTCACTGTGGTGCCTTCTAATTCAAGGAAATCAAATTCGAAAATCATACGAATTCTCACTTTTTGAATGTATCTAATTAATTCATTAAAATATTTAAAAAAAACTACTTCTTAGCATATTTAGATCTTAATATTGTCCACACCATTGTGTCGCAAGTAAAAGTGACATCAACTTATAAAGTAGATGCACATTCTACAGATTTTTTCAAATATTTAGACTTTCCTTTTAACACAGGTTTCATATGTATTTTACAGAAAAATAAGAAATATACTTATAGCAAATAAATGCCAGATGTTGAAGATCATTGCTATATTTTTCCGTAATTTGTATGTCATTCAAACTTTGACTAATTATTATAAGGACTAGCCTTGCGGTAGTATTTCCCCTCTGCCACGGTATAAGCACAATTGATCTTGTGCATTTACATTCAATTTTACACCTTATCACTAAACGAGACAGCCTATAATTGCGAAATAATAACTGCGAACTTAGAACGTTTGGGGTTCACACGAGGCTACTTTTCATGATTTTTAACATTCAAAATTAGAATCTAAAGTTATGGGGAATAAAATCCAAAGTTGCGGATTTCATGTTACCTCGCCCCCCGCAATAAGTGGCAGAAATGTTTTTTAGTAGAACTACACGCGTAACCAGTCCACATATAAGTAGTCAAAGCATTCAAATAACGAGGATATAGATTTTAAAAACCAGGAAAATAAGACCTGGCCCTGCGTTTACCTATGGGGAGCGTCTTAGTGTTATTATTTTTCTACACTGGTAACATTAAACTATGTGTCAGACCAACTACGGGTGTTTTTTCTGTTTCGTAATTTTGCATGGTTGTCTGTCTGTTTGTGACGAGAATAACACTTTATTCTGCACAATAACCAAAAGCGAGTAGCGCTATAAGTATCTTTACCACTCTTTACTAAAATATCAAAATACAAAACATAAAACACCCTCTGGACAAAGTATAAGCGTATAATATGAAGAAGCAGCGATCAGCCGATAAAAGCGAAGATATAAGCGATTTTATTCAGGTCTCACCATTGATTTATATCTTTATTGTAAGACCTTATCCTTGGTAAAGTTATAGAAAATAGATGGTCTACCAAAAACAGGTTAGGTTAGGTTGAGCTTGGAATCTTGTATAGAAACTTAGGGACGAGTTTTTTTATCGTGAAATAAACTTGGCCGTTTCGTTTTTGCTTTAGAATAGATCACTCCATTTCGTCATTTAGTGAGAGTACTACGAGGTGACTAAGGGAAACACAGATTGAGTGAAACGAGTGAAATATGAACTTTATTCGCACATAACTTTAACGAGTATAAATTAGAAGATATTGATACTAAAATCGTATCTCTAAAAAGGTTTTTTATCCATACAATTTTGGGTTAGAGGAAATTTAGGGTGCTTCATTATGCTGACAGTTTTTTAAGGGGATGGCCGAAACCATCAAACTAAACAACTTTCTCTATGGGACCAACATGAAAATCACGATTAAAAAATCAGTTGTCCCATACATTTGGCTCGAGCAGGTTAGCAGTTTTGTATGTAATAGCAGATTTTTTTCGCGATTTCGGTGTTGGTGTCATAGAGAAAGTAATTCAGTTTGACGGTCTGCACATCCCGTTAAAAAAATGTCAGAGTCTTAAGAAGGACCCTATACAGTATGTAAACTAACTAAAGGCAAACCTTTAAACCACGTACTCACCCATCAACCTGAACAACTTTCAAAGAAAAAATATATCAGTAGCTTCATACGTTTAAGTCGTGTTGGCATTGCAGTTTGTATGGGACCGCATTTTTTTTTTTGCATTCACTGTTTTGCTACCATAGTAAAAGTTGTTCTGGTTGATGGGGTTTAAAGGTTTTTAGTTAGTTTACATACTGTACAGGGTATAAAAAAACACTCTAGTAATACTTAAGGGGGTGCTTCAGACCATCAAACTGAACAACTTTCACTATGGAGCCAACATCGAGAAAAAAATAAAAAAATCTGCCGTAAACCACCTTCTTAAGTATTACTAGGGTGTTTTGTTACACCCTGTATATTAAGAAAGATCAGGGATTATTCTTGCACGAAAAAAAGTTGATAACAGAGGCATACGCATACGCTCACGACTATACTCAGAAAGTGAAGACAGGCTTCTTCTTTTTGAGACAGGATGCAAGAGCTATATCGCTTGACAATCACTCAGCTGTAAGGGAAAGATTCGAGAATCAATTTAAATTGAATGACCAAAATGTCTGGTTTTGACAATGTTACACTATGCAATTTAATATTGGATTTTTGTAATTGTACTTTGTATATTTTGTTTAAAAGAAGTGTGTTGTAGAATTTCTGGCCTCATCTTCTCTGCAACGGAACACCTTCCAACGAGATGGTAGATTCAAAAACATTTCGTCAGAAAGTTATCTATGTGATATTATTTTGAATAAACAATTTTGACTTACGACTTTAAAAAAAAAATCATTTATTTCAGGATACAAGGTCCCATATACACAAGATTTCAATACAATGTTAATATAAATTGTAGGATATCACATTAAACTGTTCGTCAAAAATATAAAAATTGTCATAGATCTTTCTTATTATTGAGTTCGGAGACGCACGCGCGCGCTGCTCGAAGGAGGCTCTCGCGGTCCTCATCACTGCAAAGAAATCGTTGACCCTGTTCTCAGCAAACATACCAGATGCGCTACACCTCGACGGCAGGCCCAACATGCCTCTAAAGGCGTTGTTAAATTGTACTTTGAATCTGATGATGATATTTTCCTCTCAACTTTAATCAATCAGACAACGAAAACAAACGTTTTCTCATCACAAAAAGATACGACGATTTCCAAGAATCTTAATTACCTACGTAACAAAAACTTCCTGCAGTCAATTCACTGGCCGCTTCTCTAAAATCTATGTAATTTTATACTGAAGCACTTGAAACTAAAAGTAGTAATTAGGAAAATGAGCCAGATTTGTTTTGGTTTCTATTTGTGTTAGCAAACAGTCTGATTGGAGGCATTTAACTTTATATTTATACAAGGTAGTAGTACTTCATTTGGCAGATGGTTTGATGAATTATTTCCCATTTTCAGTTCTCACTCCGTGCTTCGGATGGCACGTTTAAGAGAAGTTTATTCCGAATGCGTAAATGCGCGCTGCATACAAACGAAGTCTGGTGATATTTTCAATACTACACAAATAAACTCAATGATATTTTGCAGAAATAATTTAGAAACAAATCTCTATGCTTGTATCTTGTCAAATTTTTCTTTTGTTGTAATAACAACCTCCAAAATGGGTCATTTTTGTACACACGGCGACACATCAACCTATACAAAACCGTGTTGCCGTGTGTACTACCGAATGTTATGTACGGCATCATAAATATAATTGTGGTAATCATAGTTTGCATAAACATATTACCTAAAACTTTATTATTTCATTGATATTTTTCGTCGTACAAATGAGATTACTTGAATTTTAATATGGATATTTTTGTTCAAATTGTGCAAAAATGGGCGAAAAAATTGGATTTGATTTAGTGGAAAGATCCTTTTTTTGTATCGCTACGCTATTTGTAATTACTTCTGAATATTTTGTAACACAAAACGACTTTATTTGGGGCTATTTTTGCAATAGAAATAGAAATAGAAATCATTTATTTGCTTTGTTTGCTCTTTTTTGCAATTGGATTGTATTTCTATCACATTCGTCTATATTATAATGCGTATAGCAAAGCCATCGCCATTAAAAATTAGTGGTTTAGAAAAAACGAAACAAAAAAAATAATCAAACCTTTAACTTTGCTATTTGTTTTCTATAAAGTAATATTAAATGACTGTTCCTAAACAATGTTTCTGAACAATCCGCAAAACAATTTTCAATCAAAGACTCGTAACAAAGTTTGCGCTCATAGAAAATGTAATGAAAAAGACTATGGGAGTTCGACACGCGATTCAAGTAAATCTTTGTTAGCTAGTTACTTTTAGGGTTCCGCACTCAAAAGGTGAAAACGCGACCCTGTTACTAAGCCCACGTTGTCCGTCCGTCCATCTGTCCTAACTATTTTAGGGCTGTAACTTTTGAACCGTAATAGCTAGACAGTTGAAACTTTCACAAAATATGCATTATTTAGGCAGATTTGTTAATAAATAATAAAAATGATAAAAGTTAAAAATTAAGGCGGGTTTTCATATAAGAAACTAGTTTTTTTCAACGTTTTTTTTTATCGCTATATCGTAAAAGCTGTAATACATACAAGCGTCAAACTTGATGTGATTTTAGAGCAAACTCTACAATATAACAATTAATAATAAAAACCGCCCAAATGTGAGTCGGTCTCGCGCTAAAGGTCCCGGAGAAAACTAAACTTTCTAAGTTATTATGTGGTGTGTTGGCGTGGTACGGAACCCTCGGTGCGCGAGTAGCCCAACTTGCACTTGACCGGTTTTTATTTATTAAGCATTGATTGTACGCTGACCATAAACATCCCGATACATTGTTTAGATATTTCTCTCGTTTGTTCATCATCAGACTATCACCAACCACTGTTGAACATAGGCCTCTCCCAAGGCGCGCTACAAAACTCTATCCTCGGCCTTCCTCATCCAGTCGCTCCCAGCTACCTTTGTTAGGTCATCCTGTCCAACGGGCAGCAGGGCATCCCACACTACGCCTGCCAGTTCGTGGTCTACACTCTATCACTCTGACACTCCATTTGTCCGATGACCAGCGCATTGCCACTTCTAGCTTGTAAATTTTCAGAGTTATGTCAACATGGACAACTGAGTTGGCATGGTCATGTTTTCCAAGTGGTCCCAGTCGTCCATGTTGACCGAGTTGACCATGTTTACCGAGTTGTTCATGTTGAACGACTTGACCAAGTTTTTCATGTTGTCCAAGATGTCCATGTTGTCCGAGTTGACCATTTTATCCGAGTTGTTTATGTATATGAAAGGACTTTCTGTGGTGCCACAAACAGAATAGATCTCGTTTATTCGACAGCGACATACGAGATAAACCACGGGCAATACAAATTCGTATTTTACTGAGAAGTGAACTACGGGAAAAAATATTGCGAGTGGTCCACCTCGGTGGACCAGCCAGGTGGACCACGGGAAACCACCGAATCTTTTCATTCACATTTGTGCTAAACTAGCTCTATATAGGTCTTCCTGCCTCTTCCCTCTCTTCTATTTTCCCTTCCAATACAGTTTTAAAGAAATAGTTAGGTCGTATCAAGTTTACCACCCAGTTAACTTCCACTAGTAACCTATATTCATTAAATTTCCTAGAAAATTAGTAACCACTCTTCGAACAAACTCAAGAACAACAAAAGTCCGAAGCACTATAAAACAACTCCCTTTTAAATAACAACTAGATTTAAAACTAAAAGGACCGTTTAACCAACAATTACTTGACAATTTAACTTTTAAGACAGTGTTTAGTAAAGCGATGGAAATCTCTATTTAAAGCGCTAACTGGACGGGTTAGCCGGCTTCATTATTGCGAGATTAAAACAAAACTAGATTGCAGTGTACACAGAGAAAATATCTTGTCTCTTATACTAAAATAATACAACCATTTAGTTTGGTAGGCCGACCTAAAAAAATATTATAAAGTCAAATTCTGGTAGATTTAACTAAGATTTGTTTTGTTGTTAATATAGTAACGTTTTTTTTTTTCTGTGTAGCATCTAGGTAACTATTGTCACAGATCCGGCACTTCAAAAGTTTTTGACACAATGGCGTTTGCACATGCGCACTTGGTGAAAATTGTCTTTGACATTTGTGTATCACATCCACCCACTGCTGTAAGGCTAGCATGCACGACGAAGTGATAAAATGAGAAAAACGTCATGCGCGCTCATTTTCGCATACAAAAAGTAACGGAAAGTAAGTAAAGGACAGAGGCACGTCTCGAATTTTGTCGTTTTCTCGGGGGTGGCATGCTAGGCCCCATGGGTATGTTTTTAAGGTTCCGTAGTCAACATAACCCTTATACTTTCGTCCATTCTGTCTATCTGTCTTTCTGTCAGTATGCCCCGCCTCAATACCTCGCTCATTTTTGCACCTATTGAATCGAAATTTGGCATGAAGACAGATAGCAGTAACCCAAAAACAGAAATGTAGTTATGAACAAAACATTTTTTTTTTCGAAAACAACGAAAGAGGTGTTGGAAAAAAATAGTTTTTTTTTTAAATCGAGTGAGGTGTCGTTGGATAGGTCTTGTCCAATGGAACAAAACTCCAATAGAAACTAAATCGATATAATGCTTCTGTCTCGAGATATATGCGCCTAAAAAATAGATATTACCGAAACATGAAAACTGAACACCAAACAGTTTACTTACCACACAACAAACAAATATATACCTGTAAGTACCTATAGTTAGCTACTTAAAATGAAGATATTTAGTACGACTTAAGGAAGCTAAACGTTGTCCAATTAATTAGTGAATCTCTATCGAGATAGCCACTGTTGCTATTAATCAGGATGAGATCGATCTGATAGTGGGGACGGCGAGGGCGATCGGTTTAGTCCGCTTAGTGTCGGCGGATTTGCTCTCTGAGGTTTGAAATTCATTTTGACTCTTGTTGGTTAAAAGGAATGCAAGGTTTTGTGTGGTATAGGTATTGGATAGACGACTACATTACCTCGTAGTCGTCGTCCGTTGGACGACGTGCTTGAAGACAGAAAAATGCCACACTGCTTAAAAATCAATCTTTTTAACCAATGTGTCTTGCCCACCATGACTTATAGTGCCGGGAAACTAAAATCAAAGTAGCACAGAGAGCCATGGAGCGCGCTATGCTAGGCATCACCCTTCTTGACCACGTCACAAACGTCGAGATCCGACATCGAACTATAAGGTTCCGGACGTCGGGGACCGCTCCCTTAAAGTGGCGGTTGGCTGGACACGTAGTTAGGCGAAATTATGGCAGGTGGAGCAAAGCCTTGAAAGAGTGGTAGCCGAGATTAGGCAATAGAGGAGTAGGTCGTCCGGCAGCCAAGTGGGTTGACGACATCTAGAAAATTATCGGCAAGACCTGGATGCGACTGGCACAGGACCGAGAAGGATGAGGGAGGGGAGGGAAGGATAAGGGATGAGGGATAGGAGGAGGCTTATGCCCTGCAGTGGGTGGATACGAGCTGAAAATGATGAATGAATGAGGATAGAAAAAAACCTGAGATAAATATTTAGCCCAGAGCCAATTACTAACTAAGGTTAACGTCAGTGGGGCTAAGTTATTTATTACTTAATGGACTTCCCTTTTTACTGTAGAGTTTCTGGCCGCATCTTCTCTACAGCGACAACACGTTCCGACGCGGTGGTAGCTTTAAAAAAGATTTGACGTTTGATAAGTGTGCTGTAAGCTCCTATATTGAATAAAAATTATATTGAATTGAATTGAATTGACTTTGTATCATTTACTTTTTCCAAATCAAAATTAGTTTATTAATATTTACTTAGATTAATGATATAACTACTCATCTCATCATTAATCTAAGTAAATATTAATAAACTGATTTTGATTTGGAGAAAAGTAAATAATCTAAACTATTATAAAACTTTAACACAAGTGTGTCTGTTACCCGCGACTTCGTCCGCACAAATTATATACCAGATTTTAAGTTAGATCATAAGCTATTAAACAAAAAAACTTCTGCATGATTTCAAAGGGGTCATATGAAGCTCTCGTAAGTAGAACACTATTCCGTATTTTCTTAAGCAGGCCACGACCGAATAGACACTTTAATAAAATGTATTAATAAAATACTGCTTGATGGAAATGTTAAAGTCAATTAGCCAATTAGAATTATTTATGAGATAAATTAAATCCGCTACACGTCTGCTGAAAGATAAAGTTTGAACTTTCCTGAAGAAGAAATAGGGACTAGTACAAACATATTTAAAAACCAACCACTTACAAAAAAAATGTTCTCCGGGATCCTGAGCGCGAGCCCGACACACACTTGGCCGGTTTTTATGATTTTTTTTGTTTAACTTTAAAGCTTGCACTATAATCACACTTAGGCCGGATTCGACCATATTTGTATATACAAGGAATAATACCTAAAGAAAGAGGTTAGAATGTGAGGTTATACATTTTTAATTTGTTAGTTTTATACGTCACTTGTAGTTTGAAAATCAAATCACATAACATGGACGGACTTCATCTAAGAATAAAATTTACTCGCGTTTGGTCGAATCCGGCCTAAGTTTTTGTAATAAAAAGTAAATTTTTTGACTGTATTATGTGTTGCCGTTTTCATCATAATGGAATGATTGAAAATTAACAAAATGTGAACGTAGTTATAACATAAAAGATGGTTGGTCGATGTAGCTGAGGCCGAGATTCAGAGACGGTTTGTAAGTCATAGCATTTTTTTTAAGTTCTTCTAAAACAAGAACAATTTTAAAAAATACATTAACGTACCACGTCATCTTTACAACGATTACTATTGCGCCTTAATAAAAACTCTTTGGACCATCATCTTCATTAATTTCTTTTTTCATAAGAAAACAAACTAAACCTTCTTTATTTTAAACTCTTTAAAAACCTGTAATGTAACTGGCCACTACCCGTATTACCCGATTAAAACTTCAATCTTTTTTTATCGACAGCCGAATCGTTCCAAATTCAAATTAAGACGTTAAGGAACCTAAAACGATGCTAATGAGGGTCCTTTCCACCTTAATGTTTGCACAAAAAGAATCGTTTGTTCTGCCAAAGAAGTCCTGTTAATCAAACTATTTTGAAACGTATTTTTATACATATAAGAGCTCTGTGATTGGATTTTGAAAATGAACTGAACTGTAGTTGCCAACTCTCGTGGGCGGTAAAATTAAAATTTAGCCACAGCTTTCGATAAAAGTCCTGTGTCCTTTACTTTAATGCACATTTGACCTATAGGTGATGCAAATAAAATACATTTCTGCGTGTAACAGTTTTAATGTATAAATATAAAATTTTGTAAAACATTTTCCTAAGCATTTTTGGGTTGACGTTATTTTATTTAACCATGTTAATTGTTTAATTTATTCAACTCCGTTCCGACTTTTAATTAAGACGTCCAGTGGTTCCCTTTAATTATTTATATTCTTTGTTTTGTCAAAATGATTACAAGCTTTCTTGATAAAGGTAGGAAAATAAAGTTGAACTTTATTGCTTTGTTGTTTGAGATTATTTTCCTTTGAATTATTAATTAGGATGAGAGTTCCTAATTAGGATTTAATTAAAATGTTTCTTATAAAGCCATACAGCTGACATTAAAATCACGGATCAAAATAATAAAATTTTTCCCGTGGTTACGTTTTTTAAATAAATAAAAATAACGTCTTCCTAATATGCTGACACCTTTTAAGGGGATGATCAAACCGTCAAACTAAACAACTTTCTCTATGGCATCAACATCGAAATCGCGAAAAAAAATCTGCTGTCCTATACACTTGGCTCGAGTAGGTTTGCAGTTTTGTATGGAAAAAAAGGTGCGATAAAACATTTAGCATGATTTCTCTACTTTTCATACTACTTGTCGCGGCTCTACTCCGCGGAAAGCGTGGCAAGAGTTCCTTTTGTATGCAGAAAAGACGCGTCGAGCGCGAATCGATAGATCATACTAGAGCTGCGCGACAGAGTAGTACCCCAGATCCCTTTCGCACTTGCTAGAACTACAACACCAATTATCTCTTCAGCTTTTTCTTTTACCTACAACATAGTTTCAGGATGGAATGATGCGGTAAATAGCTAAATATTATTATTCAAATAAAATAAGTGTTGAAACCAGTGGGCCTAGCATGCAACCCCCAGCAAAATAAGAAAAATCGTAAAGTGCCTCTGTAAAATGAGAGCGATTTTTTTTTGACTTACTTATACAATATTGCTCAGGGAGCAGCTACTGTTTGTTACTGCGGACTATGGACCACCCCATTGACGGCGAAGCGCCCTGGTAGGTCTACCGATTGTGTGAATGAACTGAAAAGCAACCTGCCCAAGGGGCACTCCTAAGGGGTAAGGACCTCGGCAATGGGCGTTGTTGGGGATACGCGACGGATTGGGTATTGGAGATCGGTTCTCGTTCTCATAGTCTTCTCATTCTTATTACACATTGTATTTGTCTATTTTTTTCTTGGTGTGCAAATATTTATGTTATGTTATGTCTTCTCGTTTTGTCGCTTTGTCGCGTGTGGCATGCTAACCCTACTGTAGCAACAACTTACATACAAAAACAAAGTAATATGTAAAGGAAAAGTAAGCGTGTCGTGGTCTGTTCTGTACAAGAATGCGTTAATTCTGTTTCTAGACTCCGGAGTACGATCCTACTGGATGCTTTGATACTGGCTTCGATGGATGTGAGAAACTTTTTAGAGTTCATCTTTATATTAAATAACAAATTAAAAAAACCCCCAACGCCAAAAAAAGCCGTAGAAGTTTCCAGTGCTGTACGACGACTATAAATAACGACCCGTCGTCACTAGGTGTACTACTTTGGAAGGAAAGGGTAGTTACCCCCACCAGCTGAGTTCATTTCCCTACAGGAACATTTACCTCCCGGGCACAATCTGCAAATCGGCTTCGCACTCATGTTGGCTGCAGACAACATTTATGTAATTGGGGTACAGGGATACTGGCCTAATGTGTGATTGCGGTGAACCTATCTAGTCGCTGGTGCACCTGCTAGAATGTTCCTTATGCCCGAAACCTGCACGAGAGAGGACTTCAATAAAGCTACACTGGAACTGTCAGGATCGCCAAATACCTCGCCAATAAAATATAGAAACATAATCGTGGAATGCGTACCGGAAAGCGTGGGAGGCGATCCTTGGTGGAGGCCTATGTCCAGTAGTCGACGTCCATCGACTGAGATGATGATGAATCGTAGAACAATAAAATTGACACGAAAAGAACTAGCCTCACCATGAGTTGACACTGTAGTATCGACGCGCATTTTTATGTATGTTTTTATAGAGTTTGGAACACTCCTTGTCACCTTTACTCGCTAGTGTAGGCCTTTGCCCTGTAGTGGAACAAAAATAGAAAGATGAATATGGCCTAATAGGATTTTGATCATATCTCATCGCGGATCCAGTATTTCTAAACAACAACTTACTAATAGGTACGTCATGGCACGAATATTGAATACTTGAACGAGTGCATTTAGACGAAAATTCTGCTTAGTGCCTTGTAACCATGATGGTACCAGCTTGTTAATAGACAGCGCTCAAGATCCATGCCGCAACGTATACCAAACCTACCGGGACCAACAACTTGCCCCCAAAGCACGAAGAAGCACGAAGAAAAACGTGTTATTCAACAAGATTATTCAACTCCATAATTAACCTAACTACTCGTCCATATCATGTTATCACACACCTTTTGTAGCTCACGGGCGTATCTCGAAAGCGCCCTCAGTTCGCCGATTATCTATTCTATTCGAACGACCGATGCAACGCGATAACGGTAATCGAATCCGAGCTAAATTTATACGACGAGCCGATCGGCTTGCGGCTTCCGACGATTGTTTCATGTCGATATTGTATAGATCGATACTGGAATAGGGGTGTTTTTTAAGATTTGTTCGAGGATAAGGAGGTTGAGGAAGAAGTTGAGAAAATCGTCGATATTGGATGAGTTTTAGAGATTCTTGGTATCTTCTGGGTAGACTGTTCCGCACTTGGTTTCGGTATCGTTTACCATCAGTGTGCCTAGTATGTCACCCTCGACAAACCGAGAAAAATTGAGATGTGCCTTTGTCTTTTTATGTTGCTTTACGCATGCTAAAATAAGCACGCAAGACCATTTTCTCGTTTTGTCGCTTTTTATAGTTCTTGGCATGTCAGCCCTGTGGGGAAGCCAAAATCGAACTTGTTCTAGATGAAAAGAATCAGGAATCTTTCGAAGAAATATTTCTTTAGGCATTCCATCATTGTTTTCTGTACAGAATGATAGCTTTATCTTACTGTATAGAAAACAATGATATAGCAAGTAATTGTAAAAAAATCAAAAGTCATTTAATAGCGGTCCCCGATACATTAATTGACCTAAATATCTTAAAGAGAGTTAAGAAGTGCTTACATCAAAAATAACAGGCGATTGAATTATTTTTTACTTTTTAAATGTTTGTTTTTGGCGTTGACGTTGGGGGTTTTTTTATGGGCATAATTCCCACTATAATATAAAATGGCCACTCCCTCTGCCCCTCGCTAACTTCAGATATCATATCTCACCCTCTTACTTCAGGGCAGATTTTACGTTCCACTGCAAGGCGTCTAACGAAGAATGGACACACTCTGAAGAATGGTGCGAAGCACTCGGCCGTACTCGAGCACGCGGCCTAAGAATACTAACGCGGGGTCAGAGCGGATGTGTGGTGGCAAGTTAATGGCGGGAAACTCTGTCAGAAAAACACTGCACTTACTGACCCGTTAGTTCTTATGAGAAGCCTCTTTCTAGGAAAGAAGTTGCCAAGGCCGATTCGGAGGAGCTTAAATAGACTACAAACCCAGGTGCTCAAGTGGGCTGACATAGACGGCTGCAAATTAAACAAGCACATGCACACAATGAAATTAAGTGATTCGACCGGCTTCAGATTCTGCAAAGAGGAGATGGAAACTCCTCTCCACCTTCTATGTGACTGTGGCCCCCTGATGTTCAAACGCAGTTCATCTAGGTAGACAGATGAGATACAAACCGTCCCGATCAAAAACCTACTTCGATTTCTGGCCGCAGTAGGGATTGGGATGGAACTTTGCGCGGAAGTAGCACAGGCGCAAGTCTGTCAAGGCCCCAAACCCCAAATAATAATAATACATATACGAGTCGGACCTTAGGCGTGAATGCGCTGTAGCTTCTCAGACTGGCCCATCTTGTATCTTGTACTTCCTGCCACGCAAACAGAGCTTATGGATTTAGAAAGACAATGCCATCGACTTGATAGAAGAAGAATGGTGACATGCACTACATGAATCATAACTACAAAGATCTTTTATTTATAACAATAAAACGATTAAACCCTACTAAATAAAACAATCCGCCAGGCAACCAACCGCATGGCAACCTGCATGCTTCAATTTCGAGGCATGTATTGTACTTCCATTACAAGTGGCGACGGGCTCACCCCGTCACACTGGACAGAGTTTCGGTACTAGTGAAACGTGGATGTTCTGTGGTTTCAGAATATCTCTGACTACCCCCTCTAATAATAGGGAATATAGTCGTGAGCATACTAATAAAATACCTAACCTAATCTAAAGAATTCAATTGACAATAATTAAAACTGTAAATTAAAAACTAAACTATAACTAGGTAATTATGTTCAGTCGAAGAGCCCGCTTCGAGTCGAACCCGGTTCAAATGTGTCCATCACGTTTGTGGCGTTTCCATGCTAGACATACAGTCTAGGGAAATGTGTGTGCTATATGAATTCAGTGTATTTGAAAGCTCGACAAGCCTCTAACTTGGGTTAATGAATACCGCTACCTAACGGAGTACCCGGGATTTTATTAACGTGCCTTCTGAAATTGCGAATCACGGAGGCACTTAAAAATACCACTTAAAACATGAACAATTAGAGTGCAAATTAAAGTAGCAAAACCAGACACTTTCGCCTGGCTTTCCTACTTAGAGTTCAAATGGCAATTTCATTCAAAAACCTGTACCTATATTTTTAGTTACAAACGTAATTCCTTATAAGAATAACTCTTAGAGAAGAGAAACCAGATACCAAAGCTTGGCTGTAGTTTAAGCATTTAGAACCTAACTACAATACAGTTAGCGTTGTTTATAATTTGCATTTGTGTTGTGTAACATCCGACACGTATGAGTTAGTGGTAAAGTCGTAAGTCTTGTCACAATAGTATGTATGGGATAAGGGTAAGTGTATAATAATAGTGGCATTTGTTTTCTCGTGAAGTTCCAGTTTAAACGACACTTTGTGGATATCTGGAATAGGGTCTATAAATATAAATATATATTAAATTCAAAAATTATAGAAAAAAAATACAATATGCGTATCCACAACAGGCTTCGTCAAAGCTAATACAATACTCACATCCGCAACAGGCTTTGTCAATGGTAATACATCACTCACATCCACAACAGGCTTCGTCAAAGGAAATACACCACTCCGATCCACAACACGTTTCGTCAATAAACACATCCCGTATATCTGCAACAAGCTTCGTCAAAAAAAAAGGGGGGGGGGGGAAAGGGGGGAGGGGGGACCTACAACCTGTAAACCTCCTCCAAAGCCTCTCCCCGAGGGACGGTTCCAAGAACGCTGGCAGCATTCCCCCTCTGAATCGCCAAGCTTATGCGCTGACGTAGGTAACTGCCAGCCCTCTTATCACCAGTGGTCTCTATAAGGCAAAAAAGGATAAATATATAAATAAATATAAACTATAAATGTGTTATTCGACTTCTAATAGCACTAACCTAGTTGAGGGTCATAAACGGCGACTAATTCCTTCAAGCTTCATTTTACAATCTTTGACGTCCAAGTCTTGTAGCTGCTGATCTGATCCCTCTGATTCTATCGGTCTCCCGTTCCATCAGACATAGGAGGGTAAGGATGAGAGAGTCCATCTGTGTTTACCGTGTACACTTGTGCTATTCAAAATATCCTGCGTACCTGACTGTATTTACCCGACTGCGCGATGCAAAGGAAGGGTAATGTGTTTATCAGCCTATGTATGTCTGTATGTAAGTTTGTTCCCATGTGACACACTACAGACCAAACGCGTTTGATGAAGAATTACAAATATATGAATTTTTGAGAATCCTAAACGATCGAAAGTGGAGAAAAGAGAATTGTTAGTGCAGAACAAATCTTTCGATTAAGTAGAAACAGAAAGTAATTTGTGGAAGAGATGTCCAGCTTCCAGTACTAGCGTGGCGCTTGAAGGAAAATCTCAACTTTCAAAACAACAACAAATAAAACAGACAGACAGACAGAATGGACGAAAGTATAAGGGTTCTTTGTTTGACTACATACATACATACATAAGCTCACGCCATTGTCCCATGGGGGTAGAGACCACGGACCGCCACACGCTACGACTCTGGCACACCTCTTTAGCCTCATTCACATTCATACATCTTTTCATGCACTTCCGTCGATTGCTACGCACTTGTCCTTTTCGGAAAAGATCATTGATTTGATCATGGTATGTTTTCCTCGGACGGCCTCTCCCAACACTTCCGCTCACCTTTGCTTGTATTCGTAAGTCTTCTTTCATTCATTCTCTCTACGTGACCGAACTATCTAAGCATACCCCTCACAATCCTTGTTACTATATCATCCTTCAACTTACACCAATCCCTTATCACAATCAAGAACAGTTTAGTTGTTTGACTACGGAACCCTAAAAATACTAAAACCAAAACTTAGGACATCATGTGTAAGAAGGAGCATCGCATAATATCAGAATTATAATTTAAATCCATAGTTCGAGGTAGACAAACGCTCAACCCACACTCACATCCAGGTCAAAGCCTCTAATCACCTCATAAGGCTATAAAGGCCATCCAGTTCTTATGTGCCTACCCTAACATGCATATTCAAACTCTGGGTGGCATAGTCTGCCACCTACCGCGAAATATGTCGACGAACTTCCCTATAGACTTTCAATCACCAAGTCACACGTCTTAATTCAAAAATACTGTTAAAATATCCCGGTTGCTGAATCTCATCTGACGTGTCCAATGTGAAACTGAACTGTTTGTAGACGGAAATTTTGCATTAGAAATCAATAGGGTAGATGATCTATGGTAAAATATAACGGTAATGGTTACCATGTGTATGATGCTTGATATAAATTACTCAATCGTAGTCAGCTAAATTGTGTTATGCAATTTTCTTGATATAGTCTAGGAAAAATAAGGTTTGAGATTGCATTAAAGACACTTGAGTAAATTGTGTTTGAAATAATATAACTGTTAGTTTATAACACTTTTGTCGAGATTTCGTGGTTATATTGGCTCAGGAACCTGAGAAATACCTTAAAATCGATATAAATGTACAAAGAGCAAGCTTTTTTCGAAAGATATTTCTTCCAGCATACTAGCAAAATAGACAGTTAATTAAAACAAGGCAAATTTAATGTTTACAAACAAACAGTAAATAATTTGGTTTTGAGGTTATAATTTTTGAAAACTTACAAAATATTAAATATCTACTCAAATTTACGATATTAACCGGGGATTATTATTGTTATAAATAAAACGTATAGAATGAAGCCATCCTGTACAAAATCACCAGTTTTCCATTTTTTGTTCATACCTAAATTTAATGTTTAGTAAATGTCTTAATTATTCAATAATAAACAATAAAAAATCGGGGATTATTGAGAATTTATGTTTTTCAGGTATTTATCTACTATATTCCAAATTATTACCAAAAGTGCAATTAATGCAACCTTCTCCATACAAAAATCCGTAGATTTCCCCGACTAATATAGGAACGCTGGTTCTTGGGTAGGAATTTGATCCTGTTTATTTTGATAAAGTTGTACGTGGTTGTACGTTAGACCTTGCTTGTACAAAATAATGCAGCTATCTATCAGCTACAGCTATCTATCAGCTAGATAGTACTGGCGTTTGCCGGTCTATGTTGCTACTGGTTCTAAACAACCGGTATGTTTTTTATTTCAATGGCGATTGGTCTATGATTGGTCTACAAAATTATAGTCGCTCGAAATTAGCACCGTTTGAATATTTTGATCATTTAGGCAGGTCATATCTTTTATTTGAATACTTACGAAGTATAGATAGGGTCCTTCTTAATATGCTGACACTTTTTTAAGGCGATGATCAGACCGTCAAACTGAGCAACTTTCTCTATGGCACCAACCTCGAAATCGCGAATAAAAATCAGCTGTTCCATACTAAACTGAACTCTTACTAGACCCAAATGTATGGGACAGCTGCATTTTTTTTCGCGATTTTGACATTGGTCCCATAGAGAAATATGTTCAGTTTAACAGTCTGATCATTCCCTCAAAAAAGTGTCAGCATATTAAGAAGGACCCTGTATAATACTCGTAGGTCTACATTTTTCATATTATATTATTTCTTTCATTAATACTTATGTGCATCCTATTCATAAATATCGAATAATTTACTATGTTTTATCGTATATAAAAACAAAACAAAAAACGATCGTAACAAGGTAAGGAGTTGTCCCCCATCGAAAATATGCCCATTAGGGTTGAGACACATTACCCAATGGCGACCGACGGTGAGCCCATACAAAAATTACATTTTGTATGGGAAGCCGTCCGCCGGCCCTCGACGAGGCGTCGTATAGGCCGGCCGTCGGGCAATGTGACTCAATCCTTATTAAGGCTGCGTGCCCTTGTTGTATGGCCAAAGATATTCTTTTTACTGCAAGAAGGAGACGGAACGAGGTTTTTGTTATGCGGTTTCTAAAAACTGTTTTTTTTACAGTTGTCATACGAATTTTAATGTTTCATTAACAAATTAAGAAAAAATTTCATAATTTTTACATGATATTAAGCAAAACTATTTTGAAGAAAGGCATGCGTGGGAGTGGATTAGACGACCATTTAGCGTGAACAAGAACTTCTGAGAAATACAAAACTTTTAACAAATAGGGATTTATAAACACACGTACGGTCAGCAGCGAAAGTTTAATAACACTTCGAAACTATATTCCCATACAAAAAGGTACCAAAGTTGAATAGTTTATTCAACTTTACCTCCGTGATTTACAGAGCTGTGAAGTTGGAGTCTCACCTTACGTTGCCAACTGTACATACAAAGACTTTATTAGTGAAGAACCACTAATTGTACTTCGGACAAAAGTCCCACAAGTTATTTGGTCAAACCTAAAGGTGTTAATTTTAAAACGTGTTAACAGAATTTGTATGCGTTATAAATTTAGTTTAAAAAATAATTTACTTTGTTATTCTTTCGAGTGCGATTTTTATATTACTTAAATGGTTTTAACAACGACACCTTGAGTCATTTTTAATGTCATGTAAAGCTCATACTGACAAGAATCAAATTTGAACCAATGGATAAATATACAAGGTGTTACAAAACTAAAAATAAATATTTAAAACTTTTAAGGGGGTTGTTTAGACCATCACACTGAACAACTTTCACTATGGGACCAAAATCGAAATCGCGAAAAAAAATATCAGCTGTCCCATACATTTAGCTCGAGTAGAATTGTAGTTTAGTATGGAACATACGAATTTTTTTTCGCGATTTCGAAATTGGTGCCGTAGTGAAAGTTGTTCAGTCTGATGGTCTAAACCTTAAATGTTTATTTGTATTTTTGTAACACCTTGTATAAAACATAATATCTAACCTACTGTTGCAACAGAAAAATAAATTAAATAGTTTTTTAAGGGAATTATCAGACCATCAAACTCAACAACTTTCTCTATGAGAAAATCGCAAAAAAAAATCTGCTGTCCCGTACTTCCTCCCGGATCAAGTCGGTTTACAGTTTTGTATGGAACAGCAGATTTTTTTTTTGCAATTTCTATGTTGGTGCCATAAAGGAAGTTTTTCAGTTTGACGGGCTGACTATCCCCTTAAAAAGTGTCAGGATATTAAGAACTTTGACTAATTATTATAAGGACTAGCCTTGCGGTAGCATTTCCCCTCTGCCACGGTATGAGCACAATTGATCTTGTGCATTTACATTAAATTTTACACCTTATCATTAAACGAGACAGCCTATAATTGCGAAATAATAACTTTGAATGTAGAACGTTTGGGGTTCGCACGAGACTACTTTTCATGATTTTTTACATTCAAAATTAGAATCTAAAGTTATGGGAAATAAAATCCAAAGTTGCAGATTTCATGTTACCTCGCCCCCCGCAAAAAGTGGCAGAAATGTTTGTTAGTAGAATTACACGCGTAACCAGTCCACATATAAATAGTCAAAGATTAAGAAAGACCCTATATAAAATAAATAAAATAAGGCTGGAGTGGTATTTTTGAAAGTCACACGTTCAAATCAGCAATAGAAAATGTCAAAATTACTATGGATTTTATCAATGATTCGATCATGATTTTCAAAAATAGCATTTCTATACCTAATATTCTGTGAATCCAGGATGCCCAGAGAATAATTGGGCTGAATAATACCGATGTGGACAAAGCTTTCTACCAATTTATAATAGAATGGCTTACACGAATTATACAACGTGTTAATGAATAAGCGCAAAACCTCGAACACCCCAACTGATTTATAACAAAATAATTAAAATGGAACAATAATTTCATTATTTTGATAGTCAAAATTTAAAGTATTTAGTAGTAAGTAGTATTTATTCGCATTTTAAGTTTTCAGGCAAAATTTTTTTTATCATTTCAGCAATAAATGAAAGCGCTAGCATGCTGGTGGATACATTTTAAGAATCTTGTTTTGGTAGTCAGTAGGGTGAGTGTACCTGTGCGGTGGGCTGAGATCGATTTTAGTAAATTTTAAATTTTACAAACAAAATATTGTTTGTAAAATATACACGTTGTATAGGGTCCTTTTTAATATGCTGACACTTTTTTAAAAGGATGATCAGACCATAAAAGTGAATAACTTTCACTACGGCACCAACATCGAAATCGCGAAAAAAACATCTGCTGTCCCATACAAAAGTGCAAACCTACTCGAGCCAAATGTATGGGACAGCTGACTTTTTTTCGCAATTTCGATGTTAGTCCCATATACAAAGTTGTTCAGTTTGATGGTCTGAACATCCTCTTAAAAAACTGTCAGCATATTAAGTTACACTGTATACGGACCCGCCTCGCCTTAGCATTTCCCCTCCGCCAACGTGCAAGATCAAAAGATCTTACGCATTTACATACAATGTTATGCCTTATCACTAAACGCGACTGCCTATAATAGCGGAACAATAATTTTGAACTTATGACGTTTGGGGTTCACACGACACCGTTTTTCATGATTTTTAACATTCAAAATTAGAATCTAAACTAATGGAATAAAATTCTAAGTTGCGTATCTCGTGCTACCTCGCCCCCCGCAAAAAGTGGCAGAAATGTTTGTTAGTAGAATTGCACGCGTAACTTGTCCTCATACAACGTGTTAATGAATTAACGCAAAACTAGAAAGTAGTTTGTTTAGAATCGAGAGCAGAATCGAATTATCATGTTTTCAACATAGGTAATTTTTTTCAAAATATTAAATAATTTATTTATGAAATTTAAAATTTACTGAACTCGATCTCAACCCACCGCACGGGCACACTCACCCTTACTACCAAAACAAGATTCTTAAGAGGATATGTGAAAAAAATAGGATTCTTCAAAGCATCAGATATCGTGAAGTACTAACAGTAGGAGTATGATTTCAGGATATGTGTAAATTGAACATATTATTAAAATTTTGATTGCCGCCAAAACACGATTAAGACAAATTTTCTCGATAGAAAAACAAGCCAAAGTAGCCTCCGTCTTTATCAATAAACGCTTGGAACTGCTAAACGGTGAATAATAGAAACACGAGACTTGATTTAAAAAATAGAGATTGATATTTTATAAATTTTGATTGCAGCAGAAATTAACTTACATAAATAGTAAAATCACAACTAAATAAAGTTTGTTTTGGCGCTTACGTCGTTTTATTTAGTCAGGCGCGTGCGCCGCCCCATCTCTTTCTCTCGCGTCAGGCAGTAATATAAGCTATCACAATCTATTAAAAAGCTCAGTCGGCTGTGGCCTTTGCCCGCGTCGGACCTGCGTTCGCATGCACAATTTCCGAATTACGATTAATTATCCAGCTTACGTGTAAATATTATAGTGTAATATATTAAATACAATCTAAAATAAATTCGAGGCCATAGTAGCTTCACATTTAAGAGAATATAATTCGGAGCGCGCTCCATACAAACGAAGTCTGGTGATATTTTCAATAGTAACCAATTAAAGTCAATGAAATTTTTCAGAAAAAATCTAAAAACTAATCTCTATGCTTGTATGAAGTCAGATTTTCGTTAAAATGTATAGTTTTAAAGTTACAATACCTCAAAGATTTCCATACAAATCTTAAATTAATTCTAGCATTAAAACTGTATATTTTAACGAAAATCTGACTTCATAAAAGCATAGAGATTAGTTTCTAGATTGTTTCTGCAAATTTTTCATTTACTGATTGGTTAGTATTGAAAATATCACCAGACTTCGTTTGTATGCAGCGCGCATTTACGCATTCGGAATAAACTTCTCTTAAGTATATTTCTCACTCAAATATGTATAGCAGTTTTTTTGGACTTCATAGACCAAGAGCTAGCTGTTATTATCTTTAAGTCGTCGTAATTTTCGGTTTTACTATCTTGTTTTTCAATTTCTTCAAATAATTATATTTATTTGTCATAATGGAATCTGGTTATAAACGTATTTATGAACCGTTGTCAGTATTTTTACCGAGTTGAAGGATTCTATTGCTCCGGAACATCTTGCCTGGTATGAGAGTTTGAAAACTCTGTGGCCCTTAATTGTATGGGTAGTCAGTATGGTGAGCCAGGCTGAAGGGCAGGGTAGGGAAGGCGAGTGGTCGCAGAGAGTTTCTTCTTCCAAGTTGTTTCTTTCTTGAGTGCTGGATCCGGAATGAATCTACGCCGATTTGGCGCCATTTTATATCATTTTCAAGCGACCACCCCTCCTTACCCCGCACTCTTGCCCTGAATACAAATCTCTTTATTTCTCATACAATCTTAATTTCTACGCTTACAAACCAATATAATTATATAGTTAAGTTACTTATTTTCTTATTCTAAAAATAGCAGGTGCATCATCCGCCGGTGCATAACAGAGTGCAGAACGAAAAGGAAAGGTACAATATTTATATTACCCCGGCCCCCGCTTCCTCATAACACAGGTTCCGGACGCCGGGGCCCCCCTCGCTCGCCTGTATGCGCTGACAGAGATGGAGCGTTCTGTCTCTTTCTAACAATTATTTCTAATAGGATTCTACCCCTTCTAATGAGGTAGTGAAGCTTATTCTAATTGGAATTTATAAGTTCTAACTCGATTCTAATTGTTTTATTTACTTGTGCTATGCGTTAATTTTATTAGGGAAGTGTACCTAATCTAATCTGGGGTAGAAATCACTAGAGAAATCGAATAAGAATCCTATTAGAACTATTTACATAACTTATGTGCTAAGCCCTAATTCTAATAAGAAAATTTTATTTATTGAAATGAACACTTTACCTAAACTTATCCTACTAGTATAAAAGGGTATATAAAACGAAATAAACAAAGTAATGTAAAAAACTATATACAAAGGTAGTCAATTCAGGTTCTGTCGTGCACATTTCTCCCGCCGTCGCAGCTCTGCGATCCAACCTGTAGCACGACGATCCTCTTGGTCGGTCTCCGGAGGACATGCCCGTTGCTGGTTACGACGTCCACGATCCTCACCTCGCCGTCTCGCCCTGGGTAGACCGCGACGATCCTTCCTGTCGGCCATGTGTTGCGGGGCAGGGTGGGGTCGCAGACGAGTACCAGGTCGCCGATAGCGTGCGCTGGTCGTGTGAGGCTCCCGCCGGTGTTGGAGTAGAGGCTGGTACTCTTTGACCTGGCTCCAGAAGACGTCCGCCATCGTTGAGCGCGCTGCGCTTACGCGCGGTGAGGTCGTTTGGGTCCCAACAGGATGTGGTTGGGTGTAAGCGCCTCCGGTTCTTCTGGGGTCACCGCCACGTGTGTGAGTGGGTGGGAGTTGACGGTGTTCTCCGCCTCGGCGAGCAGGGTGAGCAGTGTCTCGTCGCTAGGGTACTGCTCGTGGAGTTTGACGCGCAGTGCCTCCTTCACGGTGCGTACCATGCGCTCCCACGCGCTGTCCATGAAGGGGGAGGCCGGGTGTACGTAGCGGCAGGTGATGCGCCGCGCCGTCGCCTCCTCGCCGCCTCCTTCTCCGCAGCCTTGAAGCACGTTGCGTTGTCACTCCATAGCTCCTTAGGCACTCCTCTTCGTGCCACGAACCTCCTCAGGTCGCCGGTCGCCGGAGAAGTAGGCTTCGCTCTTCGTATCTTGCATAGTTGACAGTGTTTGATGACGTTCACGCACCGTCGGTCGTATCTTCAGTACCCATAGTTGCTGCTGTAGCTCATTCACGACGGTTTCGATACCGCCATGTAGTCGCTCGTGTACGTGTTGTATGTACAGTCGCGTGAAGTAGTGTTTCCCGTCGAGTACGGTCGGGCTCGCAGTGTCTTCAACGATGTCAGGTGCTACGTGGATTCTTCCTTTGAGCCATCTTCGCCGACGACCACTGATAGCGCCGACAGCTTGCCTCCCGGCTGAGGCGCCGCGCCGTTCCTTACTCGACGTAAATCTTCGGAAAGACAATCTTCTTGTACAGGTTTCCAACATAGTTTCTCAGCGCAAATGAGATAGTGCGTTTCGATACCGATGGTGTTGCTATCTCATTTCTTCACGTACGGTGTCTCGTTCTTGCGTGTCTTTGAATCAGAGTCGTTTTTATTGTTTTCTTTCGTTCGTTTGCGCTTCGTAGCCAATACTGTTTCATTTTTCTTCTTTCGACATAAATTGACGAACTGTAGCATGCGCACCGTAGCTCGTAGCAAAAGTGGGAACGACGAAAATCGCTCGATTCGAGGTAGGTGAGCGTGGTCAGGTCGCTGGTGGGTGACGTGACAAGTCCCCTCTCTTCTCCTGTCTTCGGTGCTTCTGTCTTCGTCTCTTGTAGCCATTCTCGTTCGTGGTTTCGTAGGAAGCTCGGCCCGTTGTACCATCGGACCTCGCTCCCGCCGATAGAGACCGTGGCGCCGCCCGAGTTGGCGGAAAACTACTGTACTACTGAATTTGTATTGGACACCCATCCGCATAGCTCGAAGCCGGCTTGCCGATGAATGTAGTCGACTGATTTCGATACTTCTTTGGCTTCTTTCTCGGTCGGAAAACTTGTTATGTAGTCGTCCATGTAGTGGTTCTTTTCAATGGCTCGCGCGGCTGCAGGATACTTTTCTTTGAAGTCTGAAACATTTCTATTCTTCACGTATAGCGCGGTGCATGGTGATGACATCGCGCCGAAGATCACTGAAGTCACGCGGTACTCTCGCGGTCGCTGGTTCCCTCTCTCGTCGCCCCGCTATAGAAATCGTAGTGCCTCTCTGTCGTCCTCTTGAACTTATATTTGCATAAACATTAATTCCTTTATGTCAGCTGACACGGCGTGTTGGTGTTGACGAAATCGCATTACAGCTCCCGGCAGAGATTGCAGCAAGTCTGGACCGCAGAGTAGCATATCGTTCAGGCTGCGTCCGGCTGTCTTCGCTGTGGCGTTGTGTACTCTTATCTTCGGTTTCGCGGGGTTAATGACCGCGAAGTGGGGTAGGTACCATGTTTTATTTGCCACCGGCGGTGTGGTAGCTTCCTCGGCGTAGCCCAAAGTGAAGAGGGTTTGCATTCTTTCTTCATATTTCCTTTTCAGGTCTTCATCTCGGTCTAGTTTCTTCTCTAGGTTGTGCAGCCGTTTGAGTGAGTTTTTGTAGTTGTTCGGAATCTTCATGTCGTCTTCTTTCCATATAAGTATTGTTTTGAAGCGTCTGTCCGGCAGGCGGTGACTGGTTTCATTCAATATCTTCAATGCGCGCTGCTCAGGGTCACTATTCTGTACTCGTTTTTCTATCCCGATTGATTCAAACTCGAAATAATTCTTCATCATCTTCTTTCGTGTATAGTTATTGAAATTATGTATTTTCATTAATAACGCCAAATAATATTATACAGGGTGTAAGGAAAAGTATAATTTTACTATGGGAGCAAACCGTTATGGGAGTTCCAACTCTTTGCGTTCTACCTATCTATCTCAAGAACGGTTAACTATTATAAATGACCAAATTTGAAGAAAATTTAAAGTTCTAAAATTTTTTTTAAAACTTCAAAGGTCATTTAGAGCATAGAAAAGAAGATATTTCCTAAAGACCTGTTTTTTGACATTTTACCTTGAATTTTTTGACCTGCATAAACGAGATTTTATGTGACATTTGACCTAACGTATTGGATGTCATAACGATGATTTAAAGAAGTTTGTAGCTTATTATCTCTCAATCCGAGGTTGACCCTTTTTTTCACCTAATTTTCCTGGGGTACTAGGAGAAACAGTGATAATGAAAAACAAAACGGAACAAAACATTAAATTTGAAACGTAGGCAGGAACATACCAGAAGTATGAGAGAAAAGAAAAGGTAATAAGTTGTAAATAATTTTCCAGCACTCTGTGACCTAAACCTGCATATACGTTTAGCACCCTTGCTTGTGCTCGGGTGCTAACTTCACGCTGTGCAATAATGAACTACTTAAGTCACACTTATCGTAATGTACTAATGTAAATAAATGTTGATTTTAGGTCGTAAGATAAATATTATTAGTGATTTTGTAAATAAATGTTGATTTACCATTTTAAAATTCATTCATACCTGTTATAATATCCTGCATCATCCTCATCCTTCAATGCTATGCCATGCATCTGAGGGATGCGAGGTATTTTAGAATTACCTATGGATTTTCAAAATAGGTTTATGAGTGTTATACAACTTCTCAACCTGAAAGTTCTTGTGGTATCGAGAATAACTGAGATTATTGCAGTATTACGAAACTTATTTTTTCACGTTCTTCTTACATTTTTGTTGACGGCGTAAAATAACTTCCAGGTTTCATCTAGATAGTCGGTATGTTTTGACCATAGAATGTTTTGACTTGTATTATATCAATTACAAGTACAAAATAAGAAGTTGAATTGATTTGATTACGGGACCTAAAGACGTAAAGCCTAACCAAGAACCGAACCGAAGACCAACAGGTAGCTCTCGTACTATAAAGTAAAACAAAATCCTGTAATGATAGTTTTTTTCCTTCTAGATAGGTACAGTGATTTTCGGTATGATATTAATGAGTTTTAAGTTTTTTAAGTGAAATCAATTAAAGAGTATCGTTAGTTAGGTATTGTTTCTATCTATAAATTGGTTGTCCGTAATTGATCCTGTAACAAATTAATAATTGATCAAGGAGGATAAATAGAACGATACTTAATTATAATATATTGTGTTTTTTCATACGACAAAAGGTACTAATAATATATTAACAGCGAAGCGTCTTCTACGCATTTTGAGTGATTTGATTTTCGCGGGCTAGTGCGCGACGATGTTCGGTAGCGGGGCGCGGGGCGCTTGCTGCGCTAAGCCACGCCCATTTCGCTTCAATTATTTTTCGACATAGGCCCTTAAAATGTATCAACGAGCACGCTAGCGCTTTCATTCATTGCTGAAATGATAACAAATCATTCTTGCCTCAAAACTTAAAATGCGAATAACTTTAAATTGTAACTATCAAAATAATGAAATAATTGTTTCAATCTAATTATTTTGTTATAAATCAGTTGGGGTGTATGAGGTTTTGCGCTTATTCATTAACACTGTGTATAAGTAGTCCAAGTGGAATGGCAATACGAGTTTCAACAAAGGTTTAATTTTTTTGGAAAAATATGACTAAAATGTTTTTTCTATGGCTCACCGCTGCGCTGGCCAAAGGCCTGCAATTAAAAATACAACCTGTTTCATTGATCAAAGATAAATAATAAAATATTTCGAAATACAAATTTGATTCTCGTAACGTCGATTGTAAATAACTTTATCAACACTCGGAACAAAAAATTATTTTCGTGTTACGCCCCAAAATTGCGCCCACGACTTGTTAATCTCGAATCTTTATGTTAAGGGTTAGTGCTTTTTCAGTTACTGGAAAAGTGTCTTTCCTATTGAAAGATAAACCAAAGACGGAAAACTACGACGGTATGGGTGCACAAAGTCATCAAAAAATTCAACGATTTTTTTTTTGTAGAAATGCGTTTGTCTCGAGGGTGGTGCTCTAGAAATATACACATTGATAACAATTTATAAAAGGCAGTGGATGAAAACAGACTGATAATGATTATGATGTTTAAAAAACAATGTATACTTAACTAGTGTTAATACGCGACTTCGTCCGCACAAAATATATACCAGATTTTAAGTCAGTATTTTTCGCGTGATGCTTGATTTTGCACACCCAAAAATTCTAAAAAAGGTTGATTTGTTGTCAGGAAATCAGATTTCAGAAATTTTATTGCAGAACTGATTAAGTACAACAAAATCATAGGTCTTAAATGAAGGATAGGACACCTAAAAAGTAAAAACCATATCGTCATCTTTTTTTTGTGAATATCTTCAATGTACAGACACATTTATGTTACAGTTTTATAATAGTTAAGATACAAGACTCATATGACTGTGTAAATATTAGGGAATTCTAAAGCCGTATTTTGTTCCAATTTACCTATATTGAATACTAAACTCCAACCTTTATTGTTATTGTAATGTTGGAAATACAAAGATCTAATGATTTGCAACATGGTGAGGTGTTTTATATACATATTTTGTCAGGTTTCATTTATCAATAATTGAATAATATTAAAAGCAAATTGACTGACCCTTAAATACGGCAGACACTCAATAAACTTAAAATGTCGGCATAACGATAAACGCCGAGCTTCGCATTCTGCACGTATGTACAATCGACAATAAAAGTATTCATATAAAATAATTATAACTGTAAAAGAGCTGTACTACATTCAATATAATTATTTCAGAAAGCGTAAATTCTTTTAGAGAATTGTTAGCCCAAATTATAGTATTATTTTTGTCTATGTATGTTACTCGACTTTCAATCGTAAACACCAGAACAGATTTTGGTTTGGTTTTCTCAGTTTGAAAGCCTACAGTCATATAAAAATTTAATATAGGTACTATTTAAGAACAGAAGTTGCTATCATAAAAATGAAAGCACCTATGACAGAAAAATTGTAGGATATAGCTAATATATTATCGTGGTATGGGCTTGTGATGCGGAGAGACGAGTGTCATATTACGAGATGAGGGCAGTGGTAGAAAGTTCGATGAAAATAATGCATGGATTGTGTGAAAGACTTTGATGAAATTAAAATAGGAAGATAGGTGACGTTCTTGCATTACATACTCGAAAAATGGACCTGCTTTTCATGTATCTTACGAGTAGAAAGTAATGCCGTGTGATTTGTTTTTTCTTTTAGAAAGATTTGTACAACGAGTAAAAACACACGAAGGTATTGTGGTACCTTTATTCCGCCTGAAATAAAATAAAAGTAACGGAATCACGCAATGCCGCTCGTATGGCAACGAAGGAAATTAGGCTACGAGGGCTCCATTTATGCGGTCTATACGCTGTAGGCCAGTCTCCTATCTTCTTGTTTTAATTTAATCAAAGGTGAAAGATGATATGAGTAACAAAGGAGTGAGTGTTGAAATAACGGCTAAGAGAGATGAATGGAAGAGGATGAGATATTGCGACGACCCTAAGCAATAGGGTCAAGGCAAGAGAATGATGGATTCGCGTGGCTAGAGGATTCACGGGCGGACGTATTTCGCACGTCGCGGGTTAGGTGGTCACGTGGCTTTGTCATTTTATTGTAGCTCAACAGCTACCGAAATATCTATTACCAAACAACGGTACCGCACATTTTGCTATTTAAAGTAGACATTGGCAAAATCATCGACACCACGGTTGAGCCACAATTTTAAGATTAGCATTAGAATCATCAAAGATTTGTTTACTAAAACGACTTTCTTTTTTTTGTTTCTTATTGTTTCCTTTTTTCAAATTCTTCTTTTTTTTCTGTCTCTTTTTTTTTTTTCCAAAATTTTTTTTTTAATTTTTCAGTGGTCTGCGCTTACGAAGTCACGGGCACAGCTAGTTAATACTAAATATAGTTGAGACTCAATGATACACATTTTTCAATAAAAATTGTTTAACACCGAATTACTCAAATAAAATAAACTGTTATTGCTATCGTTAACAGAACATTGTGAGAGAATGTATTTTTTATATATGGCAAGCGTATGTTATTGCCGTTTGTGGCGGTATTGAAAACTCATTGGTGGGCTAAGACCGGTTCGCATTATACCATCTCAGTTGTACCTACTTACCCACCGCGTGCCTGGTAGGGACAGAAAAAACATTGACATTACAAAAATGACGGCTTGAAAATTCTCTGACAGCAAGTTGACCACTAACTTGCCTCCGCCAACCCGCACTGGGCCCGCGTGGTGAAGTATGGCCTACTCCCTCTCACCCTTATTCGTAAGAGGAGGACTTTGCCCTGCAGTGGGATTCTACTTACTTTTATTACAAAAAATTTGATGTCGAGAGTAAGGCCACATGGAAGAAATATATCTAGTAATATACGTGACAATTATTTATTTAAGCAGAATATACTATAATAGAAAATAGCAGACTTTAGTGAGATTTTTTTTGTTACAAAACGAATTCTGATAGATTTAAAAAAAAAAGACTGAACCTAGTAAGCCTCGTAAAAAATCCATAAGACCTCCATCTGTACCCTTTTTGTTTCCATTTAGGTACAAATAAAGAGTATTGTAAAATAAATAGTTGTCACAATTTTTTGCCTGCAAAGGCAGAGTTTTGTCACACACCAAGTTTGACGCTTGTATGTATTACAGTTTTTTGACATTTTTAGTATTTTTTAATAAATCCGCCGTAATAATACATATTCTGTGGAAATTTCAACTGTCTAGCTGTTATGATTCAAAAGTTATAGCCCTAAATAGGTACGACGGACGGACAACGTAGGCTTAGTAATAGGGTCCCGTTTTCACCCTTTGGGTACGGTAACCCTAAAACTAAATATAAAAAATATATATATCCAAGTACTCAAAATCAAATGGTTTATAAAAAAATCATAATATCAATTATTTATGGATGGATGTTACAATAAATTGTTTTGAATGTAGATACGAGTATCACTATGTATGGTCGTACTCATTATTTAATTTCTATTTGCAACCCAAATACATAATTCGGCATTCATTAAAGATATTTAATAGCGTTCGTCGCTGAAGTTACAAATCCTGTGTAGGTACACAAACAATAACAACGAACGAACGATAATGAACCATTTCAATGGAATGATAGAAATAATGCAAATTATGTCTATGCAGACCGTACCAAAACACAGATACACAGCGGCGCGGGCGCATCCGTCGAAATAAAAGTTGAGCTTGCAAGGTCTCTGACCTTAACCTCTCGCTAAATTCAGTGATCGTAATTAACACTATCTACACCATTTCAATTTTGCATAAAACTGTATCTTAATGTAAGCTTTTGATAAATACGAGTATTAAAAAGAGTACGAAGCATGTTTGACTTAAATTGATTAGGTAGGTATATTCTTAGGTATTTTTCTATTTTCCATTAGAATGCGAGAAATATAAAAAATGCGTTACAACAGAGTTCTGAATAAAATGTTCTAGAGCCCGATTGCGCTAAGTTAAAACATCGAAGTTCTATTCTTTTATCCAATTACGGTTCTAATCACGTTGCAATCCAATTACTATTCAAACTGTGCTAAATTCCGCATCGCGCTAAACTCTATGTAACTGACAGCCCTTAACGTCTGAGCGATCTGTCAAAACGGCTCTAACGGCTGTCAAGAGCAGTACCGCGATTAGCGCAATACCAAATGTGTCAAAAGTTATGGTTCGTACGTAGTCGAATCACGGTTCAATCACCGAATATTTACCGTGATTGCAGCTCAGGTTTGTGTCCACGGATACCGGTCAACATTTTATAATATTCAAAATGTTTACTGGGTAGTGTAACCCAATAACCTAATAATATTTAAAAGGGGATGTTATTTATAGGGGTGGTTTAGTTTAGACCTTCAAACTAAACAACTTTTACTATAGAGACAAAACCAGTAAAAAAAATACAGTCATTTAAAAAAAGTACATTATTAGTCAAATAACCAAACGTTGTGAAGATGTAACTCAACAGGATCGGACTAAGACAAAACAAAGGACAAAAATACAATTTGAATAGGTATTCTTGTATAGGTACTTAAACGATATTTTCAAAGAAATATTATTGTGAATTAGCTTAGTGAGTGAATGAAATATTCATAAAATATGCTAATATAGGGATGTTTTTTTTATTGATATGACTCAGTGAACTGAAACTGAACTAAGTTACCTTAACAGTAAATTATTTCTAATTTTTTTTCTTCGTTCGGTTAAGAGGCTGGAGTTTTAAGAATCAAAGGACCTAAAAACACTTGAGTAAAAAAAATTATAGAATGTAACATTTCATTTAATTCAAAATTCAGAATCGTTTCTTGATGTAAATTCATAAAGCTAGCCTAATATTTAGAAGGTAATTTCCTTATAAATATAGGTTTTAGCTTACTAAACTACAACTTATTGTACATCAAACAAAGAAAAGATTGATAGGCTTTGTTGTGTTTGAGAAAGTAAGCACTGAAATTACATCAAATAGAGATGTATGTGAGAAAAAATAATAATATTGTGCTGCCCCCAAAAAATGGGACAGGGAGGAATAAAATAAATTCATGTTATATGAAATAATACCTTTTGCATCTTTTTACAAATCACCATAATCTAGTCCAGACTTTTATTTTAACGAGTTGACTAAACATATACATGTTCACCATTAAAAAAATCGCCCTTTGTGAGATTAATCCCGCGACCCTTGACTAACAGGCAAGATCACTACAGACTTTCAAGCCGTAATAATGTTTTAAAGTACTACTTCTGCAGATTGATTCACATCAATTCAAGACATTGATACAATCACTTCGCTGTCTCATTTTTCCCATCTCTAACGAAGAGGTTTGTGCCATCAATGGTAATAACTGGATCGTTTATTTCGTTTCAGTTCAGTGATCATTAATATTAAAACGTGAATATCGATGATTGATCGAATAATGAGAAAAGAAACTGAGACTTATTTTTTATTCTTAATGCTGTAGGAGTTGAGGTGTAAATAAATACGTAGAGAAATGTAATATTGTCACTGAAAAAAAAGAAGGTAGCTATACATTTCTTTATTCAATTTCATAAGTTATTTTTAGAAATAATTATGGTTAAAGGTGTTTTTTTTTTGTGTCTAGCACTGCATTTCTACTAATTTCGAGTAGTTGGTTTTGTGATTATCGTAATTATTTGTGGTTTGTTTTATGTAAGCACAAAAAATAAATTTTAGCCAAAAGAAATGACGGAGCCCCGTGGCAAGCCAAAATGTACCCGACCGACATTATTTTCTTAGACTTTGTCTCTTTAGTGAAAGTTTTTTATTTTCAAGGTTGACTCACCCTGTATAGGGTCCTTCTTAATACGCTGATGGTTTGCAGACCATCAGACCATCAAACTAAACTTTCTCCATGGGACCAACAGCGTAATAGCTGAAATACCTACTTGAGGCTTGAATTTGGCACAGAACAGCAGATGTTTTTTTCGCGATTTCATGATTGGTCCCCTAGTAAATGTTGTTTAGAATGATTGTCTGTAGGCCTACCATGAGTTTACAATGTAGTATACTACAGTAAAACTAATGTAGTAAACTACAGTATTTGTATGGAATTTCATACAGCGCTCCTAGTGGTGACGCTGATTTGAGAACTAATTCTGTCATATAAAATTAACGCCGCAAATATAATAGTAACGTACCTTTGACTATTTATATGTGTACTGGTTACGCATGTAATTCTACTAACAAACATATCTGCCACTTTTTGCGGGGGGCGAGGTAACATGAAATCCGCAACTTTGGATTTTATTACCCATAACTTAAGATTATAATTTTGAATGTTAAAAATCATGAAAAGTAGTCTCGTGTGAACCCCAAACGTTCTAAGTTCTAAGTTATTATTTCGCAATTATAGGCTGTCTCGTGTAGTGATAAGGTGTAAAATTGAATGTAAATGTACAAGATCAATTGTGCTTATACCGTGGCAGAGGGGAAATTCTACCGCAAGGCTAGCCCTTATAATAATTAGTCAAAGCTTTTCGTCTTCATGGTAAGAACTTTATTTATATTCCTAGAAAAGTCAGAATTTATCAAAAGGAATTAAAAAATATTCTTATTCAAATAAGCAAAAATCCAGTAGTACCGAAACTCTGTCCAGTGTGACGGGGGGTGAGCCCGTCGCCACTTATACCGTGGCAGAGGGGAAATGCTACCGCAAGGCTAGTCCTTACAATAATTAGTCAAAGTAACGTACAGTGAAAGCTCATGGTAGTACTGAAAGCGCCCCCCTAAACAGTCTGTTAAAAAAATGGTTCTTTCTGAAAAACTATGAGCTTGATCTGAAATGTTTTGGAATTCTTTGGCATAAATACTTTCTACATGGATTTTTAAAATAATTTCGGACGTTGACTACATTTTAAATATTTTGTTCCCCATCTCATTTCAATAGTTCTTTAAACTTACAATACCATATTGGAATCAACCAAATCAAACAAACAAACATTGTTTTAAAACTTGATATTTTAACGAGCCCACTTTAAATTTATAATGCAAACTTTTGTATTCAACACTCAATGGTTACCAATTTTGCGGTTGACTGTATAAGCGATGGGTTCCGTACATACAATGCGAAGAATAATTCTCGTAGAACATGATTTATTTACCGGATTCCTTTGAAGGTGGAAGGTAGCATTCGTAAAGAGAATACCAATACAGGGTGGAATTAGGACCCTGTTCAGCAGAGAAGATCCAACCCACAAAAGTAGGAATAGTTGGTTGGATCCTAAGAGGAAGGATCTCTCTTTAAGACTAGAGTGAGCCATTCCTATTGTAAAGTGTCCACTTTTTTTGACGTTGAGGTTTGAGTGTGTGGTGTCAAGTAGTATTTTTATTTATAATTAATGGACTTTTTGCTTGTGCGTTAGCACCGCATTTCCGCCAATGTCAAGTAGTTTGTGGGAGTATCTATCCCAATCTCAGGGATTGTTTTTGATAAAGAACAAGAAGAGATTAAGGAATGCGGAGCCTCGTGGCAGGCAAAGACGCGACGCGCGGACAACACGCGAGACAAGTTCCCGGGTCAGAACCTGCAACGTGACTCCTCGTCAAGTAGTATGGACAAAAGGCACCCAGTGATATATGGCCTTATGTTTACGGTCACTTTTCACACACACTAGCTCAAAAAAAAGTAGACAGCCGCATAAACAAATATCTATGGTTCCATCTCCTTCTACTATTAAAGGTACGTCATAAGACAAAAGAGACCAACTACAATCGTAAATTTATGCGGACTCTATGGAGATCCTTCCTCTTAGGTTGGATCTTACGTGTTTAACTAAAAGAATATTAATGATATCAATTATTGATATCATTAGCATCCTTTTAAACTAAGATTCTACCCATAATAAAATCCCCGTGACCAGTTTGAATCTATCCGAAAACATGTTTAACACTCATATAAAAAAGTCCTCTGTAAAAAAGCTTATTATAAACTGGATGATTAATTAAATGATCAAAATGCTTGGGTCTGAGTGTCACTAACTTATAGTTTACTGTATAGTATCATTTATTTAATTACTCGTAAATACACTATGTATTACTGTATACATAACCCTAGCTTAAGAATTTATATCGCAATGGTCATTAAGTCGTTATGTTTTAGAGTTTCTGGCCGCATCTTCTCTACAGCGACAACACGTTCCGACGCGGTGGTGAGCTTAAAAAAAGGATTGACGTTTAATAAGTGTGCTTCAAGCTCCTATATTGAATACATTATTTTGACTTTGACTTTGACCATCAAAATGAACAACTTTTACTATGGGAGCAAACCGACCGGAGCAAAATAAATAATAAATTGCAATGCCTACTCGACTCAAATGTATGCAAAGGATGATTTTTTTTGCTCCGATCGGTTTTCTCCCATACCAAAAGTTGTTCAGTTAATAGCACATTTTTTTTCCACGATTTGGAATTTCGTCTAATAGTAAAAGTTGTTCAGTTTGATGAGCTGAAGCACCCCTTAATGTATTTAAGTGTACACTCTGTATAAGCCTAGCCTTGATTCTGGTCTGGTTTAAAATTATATTTTAAAACTGAAATTCATTTAATTTTATTTTGCAACACAAAATAAGAAAAACCATAATTATTCACAAATGTACCTGAATTCATTTATCAGGTTCCGGTATTTAAAACAATCTTTTTCGCGTAACTCAATGGACCACCTGCTACTTCCTTGATTGAAGAAATTTTTGACAGCTCGTAATAATGCAACAGGGTCAGTTCAGACTTCAGACCACACCGAGTAATTTTGCAATGTGTGAAATCTCAGATATCGATTTTAAAAGGAATGGGGTCAGTGAAAAAAGTAGCTATCTTAACTATTATAAAACTGTAACAGAAGTGTGTTGAAGATATTTACATGAAAAAGATTACGATATGATTTTTAGGTATCCCGATATAAATCAACCTTTTTTAGAATTTTAGTCTGTCTGTTTGTTTGTTTGTAACTGCATCACGCAGAAATTACTGAACCGATTTTGATGAAACTTTTTTTGTTTGATAGCTTATGATCTGACTTAAAATCTAGTATATTATTTGTGTGGACGAAAACGCGGGTTAACTCTAGTATAATATAAGGTCCTTCTTAATATGCTGAAACTTTTAAGGGGATAATCAGACCGTCAAACTGAACAACTTTAACTGTGGGAAAAAAATAGCTGTCCCTTTTGCAGTTTTGTATGGAACTTCTGATTTTTTTTCTGTGTCTGTCTGCGAGAAAAATGCCTGTGAAAGACGGATGGACGGACAGACATCGAGGTGATTCCATAAGTGTTTCATTTTGCAAATTTTGGTCTGGAACACTAACAAAAAACCTACTCTTAACTATATTGGCACCCATAACGAATTTCATCAAAGAACACAGGGCAAGAAAAAACAAATATTAAACGTGTGCTTGACTTTTACGATATAGAAATAAGCTGCGACTGTAATCTGAATGTGTACTTAAATTTACACCCTACATCAACATCCTGGATCAAATAGTTCCAGCTCTTAAAGTACCACTCAACTTCACAAAATCTCGTTTTATAGCTAAAACAAAAGGTAGGCCAGACGTTAGGGATGTGCAAAGTCGAACTATTCATTCGAATTTTCGACGAACTATTAGATTGTGAGAAAGTGGATTTTTGCATATATTCCCCTAAGGGGTAGTCAGAGATATTCTGAAACCTCAGAAAATCCACATTTCAAAAGCCGTGGTGGTCCAGTGGCGAGTAACCTTGCCTGCCATGTAGGAGGCGATGCTTCGATCCTCGTCCAGGCCGACTCGTGACGATGAGTTTTTCGGAATTTATGTACGATTTGTAACACCACTGGCTTTTCGGTGAAGGAAAACATCGTGAGGAAACCTGCATGCTTCAATTTCGAGGCATGTATTGTACCCACTGTCCATTATAAGTGGCGACGGGCTCACCCCCCCGTCACACTGGACAGAGTTTCGGTACTACTGGATTTTTGCTTATTTGAATAAGAATATTTTTTAATTCCTTTTGATAAATTCTGACTTTTCTAGGAATAAAAATAAAGTTCTTACTATGAAGACGAAAAGCTTTGACTAATTATTATAAGGACTTGCCTTGCAGTAGCATTTCCACTGCCACGGTATAAGCACAATTGATCTTGTGCATTTACATTTAATTTGACACCTTATCACTAAACGAGACAGCCTATAATTGCGAAATAATAACTTCGAACATAGAACGTTTGGGGTTCACACGAGACCACTTTCATGATTTTTAACATTCAATATTAGAATCAAAGTTATGGGGAATTAAGTCCAAAGTTGCGGATTTCATGTTACCTCGCCCCCCGCAAAAAGTGGCAGAAATGTTTGTTAGTAGAATTACACGCGTAACCAGTCCACATATAAATAGTCAAAGAATACGGTAGACGAACTATTCGATTGTGAGAAAGTGGATTTTTGCTTATTTGAATAAGAATATTTTTTATTCCTTTTGATAAATTCTGACTTTTCTAGGAATAAAAATAAAGTTATTACTATGAAGACGAAAAGTTTTCATAAAGATAGTGAATTCAATCATCAACCTAAACAAACATGCGACCAACACAAAAATGTTACTAAAATATCTTTAGTTTCATACATTTGTGTCGAGTAGTCATTACTATTTTTCTTGCGGAATTATTGAAGGTAAAAATACAGGGTGTAAATGACAGCCTAGCAAATACTGAAACGGTGAACTCATTCCATCAAACTGAACAACTTTCTCTATAGAGCCTACCTCAGGAAAAGAGAAAAAAAATTTGAGGTCCCATACAAAACTGCTGTATCTACCCGACTCAAATGTATGGAACAGCTGATTTTTATCGCGTTTCCTGAGGTAGGCTCCATAGAGAAAGTTATTCAGTTTGATGGTCTGAGTTCACCGTTTCAGTATTTGCTAGGCTGTTACTTACACCCTATAAAAAAAATAGATTGGAAATTAGAACGTCGTTTGTATCGTTTCAGGATTAAATTTCCGTTCAAATGATGTTTCGATTAATGGTTTAACTCGAATAATTATATTAATTTTGTCCCATGCGCCCATCTCTACGAAGCATTAAAGCAATCTGAAGAACATTGCGCCTACAAAACGCGCATAAAATCCTGTACACAGCCATTATTGCACTAAACAAATCATGGCATTATTCTGGAAATGTGAAATGCGAATGCGAATAAAGCCGCCGGCGCACATGCGTTTTTATAAATCAACTTATTCGTTACGCCCCAGACCACATTGTCCTCGCCTCGTGCGCGGAAAGAGAAAAAAAATATTGAATTTTTTGAAAATCGAACACGTCAAAATATATTCCATCGAATCGCGATCGCCATTGGCGTGGATTCGGATGCCCGGAACGCGGTTTGTTCTACAGTGGTTAATATTAAAAATATGGCTTACGTATTTAATATATACTACCTCTAGTAGTCTTCGTCCTTTTCTGAGTTTGAGTTCAAGCTTAATGATGTTAGTGAAGAATAGCTGCTATTTTGAAAACAGGAACTTACTACTAGTACCTAAATATTCAGGGCATTCCTTTTGCGGTATTTTTGTGAACAATAAGCCATCTGTCACCACTGGACACGTGATTTCATATTGAAATCCTAAACTATGTGATATGCTAAAAGTAAACCGCTATCATCATCATCATCATCAGTTTGTCGTGTTGTCTGTACGCTGCCGAACATTATGCCTCTCCCAAGGCACCCGAAAAACTATATCTAAAGTATTCCTCGTCCAGTCGTTCTCCGCTGACTATCTCAGGTCGTCGGTCTAGCAAGCGGGCGTCCCACACTACGCCTGCCAATTTATTCCGAATGCGTAAATGAGCGCTGCATACAAACGATCACCAGACTTTGTTTGTATGGAGCGCGATCCGAATTATATTCCCTTAAATCTCAATTGTAGAACTCTGACATCATGATGTCAATTCTTAGACTTAGATAAAGTACACCTTGGTTCAACTGACTGATTGGAGTAGCGTTGTGGGTAGCCTGCCCTCCGGCCCACAAAGAAACGTCAAATTTATGTTTTATTTCCTTCAAAAAACAACCCTTGAAGTCACCAAATATTTTATGGTTCAAGCACTTTTGTTATTTGAACTAGAAATTGGAAAAATCCCCAACAATAAAATCGAGCCACAATTTTAAGATTAGAATAGAATGGAACTGCCTGATTACGTATAATGATAGTAATGTTTTTGACCACCTTGAAAGGAAATACGGTCGTTAGTTAACGCACATGTCCATTGTAGAGAACACCAAAATAACAAGCAATGACGGCGGGCCCAGAACAATAGCCCGGTGAGTATCGATGGCACTTGTCAAAAAATAAAAACGCATCGCAGACCGCCGCCGCGCAGCCGCGATAACGTCCTTTTATTCGCTTTCGCGCCTGTTTCGCCAGACCTAATTGGAATAAGGACGTTTTTGGCGTGGCAGCTTGAAAATTGTTCACACCGTTAATGACACGGAACGTGAACATGACTACGAGAAGTAATAGAAGTAAGGAGGAGAATTGAGAAGACGTTTCTTCTTCCTTGAGCGAAGGACGTTTTTAGCGTGGCAGCTTGAAAATTGTTCACACCGTTAATGACACGGAACGTGAACATGACTACGAGAAGTAATAGAAGAAAGGAGGAGAATTGAGAAGACGTTTCTTCTTCCTTGAGCAATGTTTAGGCCAGATTCGACCAAATACCTAAAGAAAGAGGTCGTTGTATCCGTATTTATTGCGATGTGAGGTTTAACATTTTTAATTTGTTAGGTTTATACGTCACTTGTGGTTTCGAGTGACATGACATGACGGACTTAATCTAAGAATAAAATTTACTCGCGTTTGCGAATCCGGCCTTAGAAAGTCACATTTTATTTTTCTTCACTTCTATCACATTTCTGTGTTTCATTTTATTGTTATTTGTCTTCATGGCTTTCGTTTTAAAACAGTTGGGCATTAAGTCAGACATAATGGACGAAACTGTAAGTTTCCTTGTTTGACAACCTTTGACTATTTATATGTGGACTGGTTACGCGTGTAATTCTACTAACAAACATTTCTGCCACTTTTTGCGGGGGGCGAGGTAACATGAAATCCGCATCTTTGGATTTTATTCCCCATAACTTTAGATTCTAATTTTGAATGTTAAAAATCATGAAAAGTAGTCTCGTGTGAACCCCAAACGTTCTAAGTTCGAAGTTATTATTTCGCAATTATAGGCTGTCTCGTTTAGTGATAAGGTGTAAAATTTAATGTAAATGCACAAGATCAATTGTGCTTATACCGTGGCAGAGGGGAAATGCTACCACAAGGCTAGTCCTTATAATAATTAGTCAAAGTTGACAACGGATCCCTAAAAATGTGATTAATATCGGTACAACACTAGTAGTTTTCAAAATCACGCTAATTACTAGGTTGTTTGCATTTAGTTTTACAAATTAGTTGGTTAGTACGCTGTTTATTTTACGTTGCAATTAATTTTAGAATATTAATAGCATGTATTTAGGCTAATATTGTTATCACCACAAAATTTTAATGATGATATCGCAGTTGGTATTAAACCTGCGAACCTAAGAGTCGATGGTTCGAATAATACCCCTACACTATCACCTATCCAAATCCAGGTCCGGTCTGGACCTGACGCATAGTGTAATAAAAACTAATAATGGTGAAACTCAGCGGTCGTACCTTAATTGAATTCGCTGTTAGGGTACGCGCAGGCAGAGGAGGCCATGCTCTCCTCCCGGCCCACGCACACCGCGCTCGATTGACCAGTCGCGACCGCTGCGCTCCACCGCTATTAGTTTTTGTTACATTATGCCTAAAGTCACAGATTATTTAATACACTCAGAGGCGCATCTAACAGCCCACGCTTCTCAAAAGACAATGTAAAACAACAGTAAATTCACGTAATTCATGTACAGGGTCCTTCTTAATATGCTAACCCTTTATTAAGTGGATGCTTAGACCGTCAAACTGAACAACTCTCTCTATGACAACAACATCGAAATCGCGTAAAAAAACTGCTGTTCTATACAAAACTGGAAACCTACTCGAGCGAAATGTATAGGACAGCAGATTTTTTTTCGCGATTTCGATGTTGGTGCTATAGAGAAAGTTGTTCAGTTTGATGGTCTGATCATCCCCTTACAAATGTGTCAGCATATTAAGAAGGACCCTGTATTTTACCTTTAATAATTTTCGAAATGCTCACTTAATTCAACATTGTAACAAAAATTCGATTACAAAAATGTATTTTGAAGAAATTGAGTAATTGTAAGTTTTGCCTCTGAGTGTAGTTACCTAAAGTGCTATTTTGGAATCGTGAGTTTCAAAATTATGACCGACTGAATACAATTCATACAGTTTAGTCATTTTCTACTGCTGATTTCAACGTGTGACTTTCAAAAATGACACTTCTGGCTTTGCTTTGCTTCAAATACACAAGCACAGATTAATAATAAGTTACTATATAACCAAAGCTCCACTAATAGCCCAGTCATTTTACGGAGTTCTGTTAGGAGGGGTGGGAAGTAATTATCAATGGGACTTTTAAACTGTAACTGAAACCTTTTAGTTACGAAAAGACTATCTAAAAACATTAAAAATGAAAAATATAAAAATTTCGCTACGCAACATAGAAATCAAAAGAATTTTAACTTAATAATATTAATACCAATGTAACTACTCATTTTAATTAAATTCAACAATATAAATGACTTTTGAGCAATAAAATAGCCGTCGAAAAATTGTAAAGCCTTAAAAATATTTAAAAAACATGTTTTTTTGTAATTTTGTTATATTTCTAGTCTCAAATGCCAATTAGAGAGCCAAATGATGATTTTTATTCACTTTGTTTTTTTTAAAGAGCCATCTTAAGTGATATACTTACCGGAAAAAAAACAATTCTTAATTAGTCCCGGCTCAAATCGTAAAATGGCTGGGCTATAAGCCAACAAGCGCCTGAATTCCAAAAGCACTATAAAGTCTAATTAAAAGTACAAATACAAATAAATAAATCGATTCGAATACCTGCGTAGAAATAGGAATGTATCCAATTCAAATAACTTTTCTTTCTACTCGGTACTTAAAAAATTCACACCACCTTTCTTAGTATAAAACCAAGGACTAGAATACCATTTGGATACAGTCGGATCTTTATTTCGCACTTTTTTTTGTATAGCAATAGTTATAGTTTGTCCATTCGATCTTGGCACTTGTGATTTAATGGATTTCGTGCAAGATTAAATGTCATAGCTCACTTAGCCGCAGTTTATACAGAAGAGACGTGTGGCGGTGGCGGATAATCTAAGTCACACAATATAAACCTTATAGTACGTAGCATAGCGTCGATTTTGTCGTAAAGATGAATCACGCCCGCGCCTCAAGGTGACGTCGCCTGGAGTCGCGGGCGCGTAATTCTCCAAACGACGCTATGCTACGTATTATAGGGTTTATAATTGTGTTACTTTGACTATCCGCTACCGCTACACGTCTCTTCTGTATAAACCGCGCCTTATACGACACCGTGAACATTCAAATATAGGCTCGAGCTCTGTAGAGTAAACTTTACAAAGACAACATATAATCGTAAAAAACGCGTGCCAAGGTGTCAATCAATAATCTTGTCATTGTAAAAATGTATCTATAGAGCACGCACGAAGTCTGGTTATATTGTCAATACTAACCAATTAAAGTCAACGAAATTTTTCAGAAATAATCTAGAAACTAATCTCTATGTTTGTATGAAGTCAGATTTTCGTTAAATGTATAATTTTAAAGCTACAGTGCCTCAAAGATTTCTATACAAATCTTAAATTAATCCTAGCACTAACATTTTATATTTTTACGAAAATCTGACTTCATACAAACATAGAGATTACGAGCAGTGTAGTTTAGATTGTTTCTGAAAAATTTCATTGTCTTTAATTGGTTAATTTTGAAAATATCACCAGAATTCGTTTGTATGCAGCGCACATTTACGCATTTGAACAAACTTCTCTTAAGCCTATATTTGAATTTTCATTCTTTTATCAAATGGAAGCGATGTCGTGTAACTAAGCGGTGACCTGAGGTAGCGAGGGTTTAAGAGAGAAATAAATCCACCAATAGCTAGTTCGTTTGATCGCGTCATAAGGAAATAGAAGCAATTCTATCGGCGAATTTTTTCCTTGCTCTCCGCTTCATCAGCCTAAGACACCACCATTCTTTCCGTGAGTTCGAGTTCATTGCATGGGTGCCAAGATCAACATATGTGTAGTATAAACACTTAAAAAAAAGAAAAAAATATATAAAACGACTAAGCAACTTGCTTCTTCTTCAACCATAAAAAATCTGAAAAAAGGTATCATTTACTTTGGTCGCCACTTCAAACACCAAATAGAGGAAAAGATGATCATTTTGTAGGTAGGAACCGCACGAAAATTAACAGATTTTAGTTTAGTAAGACAATAAAAATTTCTCAAAAATAAAACGGCAAAAAAGCAAACCGATTATGTAGTCTTATTTGTGCCAATATTTCCTACACAATCTATAAAAGTTAATCCTTAAAACGAAAACCGCTAACTATGTACGCAGTTGAACCTCCTTATTGGGATACACAACTAACATTACTTCTGCCTTTTAACCACTATAACTACGCCTCCCTGCCACCTTACACCTTTAGTAATTGGAATGAAAATAACAGTCGTAAGGTGTCCAGTTAAATTGGTTGTGTAATTCGAATAAATTTAGTCGATATAGGAGCGGATAGGCGACTACAATGGAAGGTAGGAATTTGAAATTACGCGTAAAATTCAGGGTTGAACATGAAACTGCTATTCGTGAATTACGACTTGTTTGCAAGATGTTTGAGATTGTCACAATACTGTTTTAGAAAATCAGAGTTTCTGTCTGAATGCTCTCTGCATAGGGTATAATCTTAAATGCGCTAGGGCCTAACCTAAGGCCAGTCACATACATAGGGAATTACGATCCGGAATTCCAAATCAGGATTGGGATGGATTTCCCCCCTCCATAATTCCGTTTGCAATTGCGGAGGTATCAAATCCTATACAAAATCACAATGAACCGATTATTCTTATTAATTAATAATAAAATTTATTTTAGGGACTGTTCTGACTTCAGAGAAATGACATGCTCCCAGAGGTTCAGACTCTACAGACCTACAAAGGGAGCCAAAATTGAAATCGTGTAAAAAATGGTGTTATATAGAAAACGGAAATGCTCAAAACAAATGTATGGAATGGCAAATTTTTTTGTTCGTGATTTTGTTCATCTCATAATGAAAGTTTCTCTGTTTGATGGTCTAAACCACCATTTACAATATATAAGTAACTGATTTAATTTACCATATCTGACAATTCCTTATAAATATTGAAATAATTAAATATACATAACATTTCCATAATTTGTAATCAACAAAATATCTCCTTCTCAGGAATGACTGAAATCCAGTCTATATTATTGGAAACGGCTTGAAGATAAATGAAATAATTGAGATAATTAAATCATTTCCAAACAACTATACTTACCTATAATTATTGTGTTTTGGATAAGCGAATAATTTTAAATTCACGAGTCAGGCTTTGTCCTTTATGAAAATCATTATCATTCTAATCTTATCCCATTATTTGAGAATACAGCCACAGAAAAGAGAACCAGGAGTAATACCAAAAGGACTATTTGATTTGAAAACTAGCGTTATTAAAAATACGAATTAAATAAAATTCAAATCTTATTTTCTGTATGTCAATTTTTTTTTGGTCTTCGTTTTATATTTTTTACGGATAGAAGACATAATTTAAGAAACCAATTTAATTTTTATTGCTATTCATCGAGTTTATCAATATAAATTTAATTTTTAAAATACTTTGATCTGTAATCTCTTAATGCAAAAATGGAGGAGAGAAAATAATTCGAACTCCATAGAGAAAAACTACTGTTTTATTAAAAAAATAAAAACATTCCTCCTCTCTCTGACTCTATGCTGGAAACAGCTACGGCAACATCAAATGTCAAATTCTGACATTGTGAATGTATTTTTTTTCTTAATGGCCAGTTATTTTAAGTTTGCCAAGGAGTTTATAGGTTTTCTTGTGACGTCATTTAACGTACCGAATAACGACGGTATTTTGTCAAAAATATCTGTAATTCTTTCATTTTAAAATGTCTGACTTAGAAAATATTATTATTGAGACAATTATCTCGAAATGGTTTTCGATTCAGCCCTCCAAAAAACACTTGACATATCTTATGACTGAATCTTCGTAAAATTGCATGCATGCATATGCTCACGACTATATTCCCCAAGGGAGTAATCAGAGACATTCTGAAATCTCAGAACATCCACGTTTCACCAGTAGTACACCGAAACTCTGTCCAGTCTGTCTGTGTAAAATTGTCATAGTGACTTAAGACCTTTTTGTGAAATGTATAAACCATAGAGGGAGAAGTAATAGAGGTTGGAACGTGTTTTATCCTATTCACTCAATAAGAGATGCACATAGCAAATCGCTCTGGTTAAAAAAGGAGATCACTACCTTATTGTTGTCCTTATCGACGTAACCACTTTTTTGTACTACGGCTATCTTATTCCAAAATGTTACTTCATATAAATTGTAGAATTTGATGACTATCGCTATCTCATACGCGGTTACACTGACATTCTGTCTACCAGCGTAAGCGAAAAACAATTCGTCTATGGTATAAACAGAATATGGTATATCGACCATATGAGTGACTTAAGCAAGCAAGCTAGCTACTTTTATTAGGCGAAGCCCCGGGTTCTATCTTCTGTAAATAGATCTATCCATATTTCTTAAGATTTTGGCAAAAGCTTTACTTCCGTCCTACCTGTAGGCCTACTATGAGATTTCACTGTACGTTACTACTGTAATTGCGTCGTCAATTTTGTATTGAATTTCTTACAGCGCACCTGGTAGTTACGTTGAGAACTAATTTCTGCCATACGAATTGGTGACGTAATTACTGTAGTTACGTACAGTGAAAACTCATAGTAGGCCTGACTGATGCCCTCTTTTGGAACGCAATAATCATTGTTTTCCCGCAAAAATTCTGGTATCCAAGGACACAAGTTAATATGCGACAAGGTTAAAGGACTATTTCTTTCATGTCAGCATGAGCCACATGATAATCACTCAAGCTGTAGTGGAAACATTAGTTATCGTAGAGGCTAAATACCCAGGGAGTACCAGACCAACTTAGGTTACTCGGGGAGACTCTTTCCATCCACCCATACGGTCAAAGGGCTGACAGTATGCCCTTACGAGAACCATTGAGATGTGCTTGTCATAATACCTTTTCGAAACGAAATAGCTATGAAAAAAGAACCTTTCAAGCAGTCCATTCGAATGTCCATTACACTACTCTTCATCTTCAACTCTTGCAATAAAAAATTGCACTGAACTATCCATCTTGTCCATGATCATGTAATTACTGGAATGGATACTAACGTTGACCGCTATCAATCACCGACAAATCAGCGACGTGGAATCAATAGAGTTAACTGGAGACGTGGTTTTGGAGTCAGGTAAACTTTTGGATTGGCCTTTAAAGAAAGCTTTAAGCTAGTACGTACATAACCTGGATATTGTGGACCTTTGATGGTTTGGATTTAAGTTGGAATCATTACAAAAATGTTTTTCCTAATGAGAAATAACAGTCCAAATATCATAATGAAAAATAACAATCTCCGGAATCTAATACTATGGACTAAAAAATCAAACATGTCCGTTTAGTTAACAATTAGTTATGCTTTGGTCGTGAGTACTATATGTATATATATATATATGTTATTATATGAGTGATATTTATTGGCGTAAAAATATTTATTGTTTGTTTGTAGAGGCTCTGTTCTTAGTTATGACACCTAACACAATGAGAGATGGAAGATTTTATTGTATCGTAACAGTTATATGTATGTAACAGGTAGTTTTTAGCCCTAGGTTGGACTTATTTGGTAAACCTCCTGGAAAATCACACTGAAAAAACGATTGATATGACATACAATATAATTTTCATGAAAATTCACTCTTGCTCCCGTGTGATGATAGAGAGTGAAGTTTATATTTGTGTTTCTCTAATTGTAGGTAGACTTCATCATCATCATCATCTCAGCCGATGGACATCAACTGCTGGACATAGGCCTCCCCCAAGGATCACCATAACGACCGGTCCTGCGCTGCCCTCATCCAACAGGTTCCCGCCGCCTTCACCAGGTCGTCGATCCACCTTGTGGACTTACTAACAAATTAATTTTAAACCTATTTTCAATCCAGATAAAATACGTATTCCTTGGAACATAGAGTAGAAGCTATTAGCTCATATTGTTTTCATTATAAATATCTGTTAAAATTCCTTCACACGATGATCGATAGTATTTGCTTCAAGTAGCTTTGCTAAGTTATTACTTGCTACTTTATCTTTTACTTCACCAATTTAAGTCGTATTTCCAACGTCGTAAAGTCCAGGTTCTGAGGAATAATCGGCTAAGAATTCTGCATTTGAAAATGTTGACAACTCTATGGATGATGCGTCATTCGCGATCGTTTCAGATATTGTACGCAGTTTTATTTGAATTCCATTTATTTGATTTTTTTTCTATGTGCTAGGACAATTCAATTCTGTAAACGTTGAAATTGAATTTCTATTGTTTGATAGTAGAAATATGACTTTTATACTGACAGCACAGCACAGCCAGTGTGATATATTTATTTTTTTCAGCCAAAATACACGCCTCGAAATTGAAGCATTGTAGGTTTTCTCTCGATGTTTTCCATGACTAAAAACCCTGTGTTGGATACAGATCATAGACCAGACACAACACTAGAAAACCAGCAAGACCGATACATTACTCTAATCTGTCTTGGAGAACGTAACGAATATTTAAAGAAAGTGATGGATTTCTCGTCGATTTCGACTATGGCGACTGCTAATCTTTATAGAAAAGCAGTCAGGTACGCAAGATATTTTAAAGTGCATAAGTTTATGCACTAAAGTCCGGCCGCTGAAAGATTGCGTTTGACAGTTACCATAAAATTGTAAAAAACTGAATGAAAACTATAAATGCCGATCATTATTTAGTAGCTTTTTGAACTTAAAAGGGCAGCTAGTGCCCTGTGTACTAGAGTGAGCACAGGTAAACAATATTTTCATTCAGTTTTTTACAATTTTATGGTAACTGTCAAACGCAATCTTTCAGCGGCCGGACTTTAATAGATGGCACTCTCTCTTTCTTACCCTCTTGCGTCTGATGGAACGGGATAGCGATACGATCAGAGATGGGGATCAGAGATGCACACGGTTTGGAAGTCAACGATGTTATTACACCTGATGGAATTAGTCGCCTCTCATGACACCCGACTGGGTTGGTGCTATTCAAAACCGAACACAATCAAGAAAGAATATAGGAGTAGTAAAAACACATAAAATTGAAGTGTTTGCCAACCCTAACAAAAAATGTATAATGTATCAGCAATTGGTACTCGCTAGTTGACACACTCGTTATGAGATGTCGCCGGCATCGGGTATCGGTGTAATGGCGTCGCGGTGCGCAAACGCATGGGGGCAAACAAGTGGAACTAACGACTTTGTAATTTTGTACGTACGTTTGTTGATAAATCGGCATTTAATGATAGGATGGTTGGTTTAGATTTTTGTACCTTTGTATGGATTGAAAGGATTTTTTTATCGTAAAATTATTTAATCATAGGCTAAATACACCGTCATTATTTTTATACCAGAAAAATGTTAAGGGTGGTTTCAGATAGTTAAATTAAACAACTTTCCCTGAGGAACATGAGTCTAAAAATGAGAAAAAATTTTGGTTCTCCTATACACTAAAGTGCCGATCCTCATTTTAAAATGGGAGGTCCAGAAATATTTCTCGATTTTTGACACATGTTCCTTAGGGAAAGTGGTATATTTCAAGTATTTAGTGAGTATCGTATTGAATAACTGTATTCTTAGGTATATCTTCAATCGACCGACTGTACATAAACTCGACCATAATCCTATTTATGGTTGTCAAATTAAAGATTGAAAAATTAAGTCTCTGGCGGGACTCGAACCCGCACTCTTCCAAACACGCTTCTATGATTATTCTTCTTCGATAAATATGTTATAAAACTCTATAAAGTTATGAAATAAAAAAAAGAAAAACCGGGGAATTGTATGTATGTATGTATATGCTCACGACTATATTCCCCGAGGGGGTAGTCAGAGATGCGGGGAATGCGGACCGGGGAATCGCGTTATCCAATTTCGCCAACTACCCAGAGAACGGAATTTTCATTTTTTTATGGTGCTCAAATTCTTAAATATACCTATGTAAATACTTTAAAACCAAATGGTGTTTAGGGCATAGGGAAAAGACTATAGGATTCTTAATTGATTAACTAACTGGCTACCTAAAGTGGTTCTTGGCCTCCGAAACGAGCTCGCCATATTTCCAGATCCTTCACTTGAAGGAACACCAAACATTTGACAGAAGCTGACTTGAAGCTCAAGCAGGTCAGCGATTTTTGGTATCTTTTTTTTAAAAGTCGGTATACTCTTCATTACTGGAGGTAGGCAGTCAGTTCCGATAACTCTCATCTCTCATTATCAATTAAAGACGCTTTTCTACATGGGCATCGGGAGGGGTGCTTTTGCGCGCGATTTCGATGTTGGTTCTATTGTGAAAGTTGTTCAGTTTGATGGTCTAAACAACCCCCTAAAAAGTTTATTTTTACTTTTGTAACACCTTGTATAACTTATCAAAGGAAGTAACTATTTGCGCGCTATTTTCCAATTTTATCATCATTCTCTTGCCCATTTCCCTATTTGGGGTCGGCCCAATATGTCATCCTCTTCCATTCATCTCTCTTCCTATTACACTGATACTCATATTGTTATTGTTAAAGTTTTACAGTCGGCCGCTTGCCTTACGCCAACCCTTTTTGGAAATGCAGTTGTAGTGGTTTCCCCGCCACTATTCTAAGTATGTGTCCAGGTCAAAAGGGGGAACTTGCCCCTCCCTTAGTTGCCTCTTACGACACCCACGGGTGAGATGGGGTAGTCCTATTCTTTTTCGGGAACTTATTCAAATTTTATGTAAACAAGTACTATAATATATTTTGCAATTTTATGTACTTTCATATAAGCGCTTTATTAGTAGGTAAGGTTTGCGGTTCCAGGTAGCCAGCAAGATTATTTTTATGGGGGTGCCTCTAAAAATAATCCTGCCAGCGCCTATACTTTTCCATTCAGCTTTAAAAGTAGCTATTAGCAAAGTTGTAAACCGACCGACACATAAACAAAGAGTAAGGACCATAATGAAATGATCCACTATAGTGTAATTAAGTTAGTGCAAACAGACCACAATTTGCTATTAAGGGCCTATGTCGAAAAATAATTGAAGCGAAATGGGCGTGGCTTAGCGCAGCAAGCGCCCCGCGCCCCGCTACCGAACATCGTCGCGCACTAGCCCGCGAAAATCAAATCACTCAAAATGCGTAGAAGACGCTTCGCTGTTAATATATTATTAGTACCTTTTGTCGTATGAAAAAACACAATATATTATAATTAAGAATCGTTCTATTTATCCTCCTTGATCAATTATTAATTTGTTACAGGATCAATTACGGACAACCAATTTATAGATAGAAACAATACCTAACTAACGATACTCTTTAATTGATTTCACTTAAAAAACTTAAAACTCATTAATATCATACCGAAAATCACTGTACCTATCTAGAAGGAAAAAAACTATCATTACAGGATTTTGTTTTACTTTATAGTACGAGAGCTACCTGTTGGTCTTCGGTTCGGTTCTTGGTTAGGCTTTACGTCTTTAGGTCCCGTAATCAAATCAATTCAACTTCTTATTTTGTACTTGTAATTGATATAATACAAGTCAAAACATTCTATGGTCAAAACATACCGACTATCTAGATGAAACCTGGAAGTTATTTTACGCCGTCAACAAAAATGTAAGAAGAACGTGAAAAAATAAGTTTCGTAATACTGCAATAATCTCAGTTATTCTCGATACCACAAGAACTTTCAGGTTGAGAAGTTGTATAACACTCATAAACCTATTTTAAAATCCATAGGTAATTCTAAAATACCTCGCATCCCTCAGATGCATGGCATAGCATTGAAGGATGAGGATGATGCAGGATATTATAACAGGTTATGAATGAATTTTAAAATGGTAAATCAACATTTATTTACAAAATCACTAATAATATTTATCTTACGACCTAAAATCAACATTTATTTACATTAGTACATTACGATAAGTGTGACTTAAGTAGTTCATTATTGCACAGCGTGAAGTTAGCACCCGAGCACAAGCAAGGGTGCTAAACGTATATGCAGGTTTAGGTCACAGAGTGCTGGAAAATTATTTACAACTTATTACCTTTTCTTTTCTCTCATACTTCTGGTATGTTCCTGCCTACGTTTCAAATTTAATGTTTTGTTCCGTTTTGTTTTTCATTATCACTGTTTCTCCTAGTACCCCAGGAAAATTAGGTGAAAAAAAGGGTCAACCTCGGATTGAGAGATAATAAGCTACAAACTTCTTTAAATCATCGTTATGACATCCAATATGTTAGGTCAAATGTCACATAAAATCTCGTTTATACAGGTCAAAAGATTCAAGGTAAAATGTCAAAATTCAGGTCTTTAGGAAATATCTTCTTTTCTATGCTCTAAATGACCTTTGAAGTTTTAAAAAAAATTGTAGAACTTTAAATTTTCTTCAAATTTGATCATTTATAATATTTAATATAGTTAACCGTTCTGAGATAGATAGGTAGAACGCAAAGAGTTGTAACTCCCATAACGGTTTGCTCCCATAGTAAAATGATACTTTTCCTTACACCCTGTATAATATTATTTGGCGTTATTAATGAAAATACATAATTTCAATAACTATACACGAAAGAAGATGATGAAGAATTATTTCGAGTTTGAATCAATCGGGATAGAAAAACGAGTACAGAATAGTGACCCTGAGCAGCGCGCATTGAAGATATTGAATGAAACCAGTCACCGCCTGCCCGACAGAGCTTCAAAACAATACTTATATGGAAAGAAGACGACATGAAGATTCCGAACAACTATAAAAACTCACTCAAACGGCTGCACAACCTAGAGAAGAAACTAGACCGAGATGAAGACCTGAAAAATAAATATGAAGAAAGAATGCAAACCCTCTTCACTTTGGGCTACGCCGAGGAAGCTACCACACCGCCGGTGCCAAATAAAACATGGTACCTACCCCACTTCGCGGTCATTAACCCCGCGAAACCGAAGATAAGAGTAGTACACAACGCCACAGCGAAGACAGCCGGACGCAGCCTGAACGATATGCTACTCTGCGGTCCAGACTTGCTGCAATCTCTGCCGGGAGTTGTAATGCGATTTCGTCATCACCATGCACCGCGCTATACGTGAAGAATAGAAATGCTTCAGACTTCAAAGAAAAGTATCCTGCAGCCGCGCGAGCCATTGAAAAGAACCACTACATGGACGACTACATAACAAGTTTTCCGACCGAAAAAGAAGTCAAAGAAGTATCGAAATCAGTCGACTACATTCATCGGCAAGCCGGCTTCGAGCTATGCGGATGGGTGTCCAATACAAATTCAGTAGTACAGCAGTTTTCCGCCAACTCGGGCGGCGCCACGGTCTCTATCGGCGGGAGCGAGGTCCGATGGTACAACGGGCCGAGCTTCCTACGAAACCACGAACGAGAATGGCCACAAGAGACGAAGACAGAAGCACCGAAGACAGGAGAAGAGAGGGGACTTGTCACGTCACCCACCAGCGACCTGACCACGCTCACCTACCTCGAATCGAGCGATTTTCGTCGTTCCCACTTTTGCTACGAGCTACGGTGCGCATGCTACAGTTCGTCAATTTATGTCGAAAGAAGAAAAATGAAACAGTATTGGCTACGAAGCGCAAACGAACGAAAGAAAACAATAAAAACGACTCTGATTCAAAGATTGATAAGAAAACACGCAAGAACGAGACACCGTACGTGAAGAAATGAGATAGCAACACCATCGGTATCGAAACGCACTATCTCATTCGCGCTGAGAAACTATGGTGGAAACCTGTACAAGAAGATTGTCTTTCCGAAGATTTACGTCGAGTAAGGAGCGGCGCGGCGCCTCAGCCGGGAGACAAGCTGTCGGCGCTATCAGTGGTCGTCGGCAAAGATGGCTCAAAGGAAGAATCCACGTAGCACCTGACATCGTTGAAGACACTGCGAGCCCGACCGTACTCGACGGGAAACACTACTTCACGCGACTGTACATACAACACATACTCGAGCGACTACATGGCGGTATCGAAACCGTCGTGAATGAGCTACAGCAGCGACTATGGGTACTGAAGATACGACCGACGGTGCGTGAACGTCATCAAACACTGTCAACTATGCAAGATACGAAGAGCGAAGCCTACGTCTCCGGCGACCGGCGACCTGAGGAGGTTCGTGGCACGAAGAGCAGTGCCTAAGGAGCTATGGAGTGACAACGCGACGTGCTTCAAGGCTGCGGAGAAGGAGCTCGCCAAGGCCGCGCTGGCGGCGGTCAGCGAGGAGGCGACGGCGCGGCGCATCACCTGCCGCTACGTACCCCCGGCCTCCCCCTTCATGGACAGCGCGTGGGAGTGCATGGTACGCACCGTGAAGGAGGCACTGCGCGTCAAACTCCACGAGCAGTACCCTAGCGACGAGACACTGCTCACCCTGCTCGCCGAGGCGGAGAACACCGTCAACTCCCACCCACTCACACACGTGGCGGTGACCCCAGAAGAACCGGAGGCGCTTACACCCAACCACATCCTGTTGGAACCCAAACGACCTCACCGCGCGCAAGCGCAGCGCGCTCAACGATGGCGGACGTCTTCTGGAGCCAGGTCAAAGAGTACCAGCCTCTACTCCAACACCGGCGGGAGCCTCACACGACCAGCGCACGCTATCGGCGACCTGGTACTCGTCTGCGACCCCAGCCTGCCCCGCAACACATGACCGACAGGAAGGATCGTCGCGGTCTACCCAGGGCGAGACGGCGAGGTGAGGATCGTGGACGTCGTAACCAGCAACGGGCATGTCCTCCGGAGACCGACCAAGAGGATCGTCGTGCTACAGGTTGGATCGCAGAGCTGCGACGGCGGGAGAAATGTGCACGACAGAACCTGAATTGACTACCTTTGTACATAGTTTTTTACATTACTTTGTTTATTTCGTTTTATATACCCTTTTATACTAGTAGGATAAGTTTAGGTTAAGTGTTCATTTCAATAAATAACATTTTCTTATTAGAATTAGGGCTTAGCACATAAGTTATGTAAATAGTTCTAATAGGATTCTTATTTGATTTCTCTAGTGATTTCTACCCCAGATTAGATTAGGTACACTTCCCTAATAAAATTAACGCATAGCACAAGTAAATAAAACAATTAGAATCGAGTTAGAACTTATAAATTCCAATTAGAAGTTATGCCAATAAGCTTCACTACCTCATTAGAAGGGGTAGAATCCTATTAGAAATAATTGTTAGAAAGAGACAGAACGCTCCATCTCTGTCAGCGCATACAGGCGAGCGAGGGGGGCCCCGGCGTCGGAAACTTGGTTTATGAGGAAGCGGGGGCCGGGGTCATATAAATATGTACCTTTCCTTTTCGTTCTGGACTCTGTTATGCACCGGCGGATGATGCACCTGCTATTTTTAGAATAAGAAAATAAGTATCTTAACTATATAATTATATTGGTTTGTAAGCGTAGAAATTAAGATTGTATGAGAAATAAAGAGATTTGTATTCAGGGCAAGAGTGCGGGGTAAGGAGGGGTGGTCGCTTGAAAATGATATAAAATGGCGCCAAATCGGCGTAGATTCATTCCGGATCCAGCACTCAAGAAAGAAACAACTTGGAAGAAGAAACTCTCTGCGACCACTCGCCTTCCCTACCCTGCCCTTCAGCCTGGCTCACCATACTGACTACCCATACAATTAAGGGCCACAGAGTTTTCAAACTCTCATACCAGGCAAGATGTTCCGGAGCAATAGAATCCTTCAACTCGGTAAAAATACTGACAACGGTTCATAAATACGTTTATAACCAGATTCCATTATGACAAATAAATTTAATTATTTGAAGAAATTGAAAAACAAGATAGTAAAACCGAAAATTACGACGACTTAAAGATAATAACAGCTAGCTCTTGGTCTATGAAGTCCATAAAAACTGCTATACATATTTGAGTGAGAAATATACTTAAGAGAAGTTTATTCCGAATGCGTAAATGCGCGCTGCATACAAACGAAGTCTGGTGATATTTTCAATACTAACCAATCAGTAAATGAAAAATTTGCAGAAACAATCTAGAAACTAATCTCTATGCTTGTATGAAGTCAGATTTTCGTTAAAATATACAGTTTTAATGCTAGAATTAATTTAAGATTTGTATGGAAATCTTTGAGGTATTGTAACTTTAAAACTAAACATTTTAACGAAAATCTGACATTTTTCAACACAAATTCATACAAGCATAGACATTAGTTTTTAAATTTCTTCTGAAAAATTTCATTGACTTTAATTGGTTAATATTGAAAATATCACCAGACTTCGTTTGTATGGAGCGCGCTCCGAATTATATTCTCTTAAATGTGAAGCTGCTATGGCCTCAATTTTATTTTAGATTGTATTTAATATATTACACTATAATATTTACACGTAAGCTGGATAATGAATCGTAATTCGGAAATTGGGCATGCGAACGCAGGTCTGACGCGGGCAAAGGCCACAGCCGACTGAGCTTTTTAATAGATTGTGATAGCTTATATTACTGCCTGACGCGAGAGAAAGAGATGGGGCGGCGCGCGCGCCTGACTAAATAAAACGACGTAAGCGCCAAAACAAACTTTATTTAGTTGTGATTTTACTATTTATGTAAGTTAATTTCTGCTGCAATCAAAATTTATAAAATATCAATCTCTATTTTTTAAATCAAGTCTCGTGTTTCTATTATTCACCGTTTAGCAGTTCCAAGCGTTTATAGATAAAGACGGAGGCTACTTTGGCTTGTTTTTCTATCGAGAAAATTTGTCTTAATCGTGTTTTGGTGGCAATCAAAATTTTAATAATATGTTCAATTTACACATATCCTGAAATCATACTCCTACTGTTAGTACTTCATGATATCTGATGCTTTGAAGAATCCTATTTTTTTCACATATCCTCTTAAATTTTGTAAACAATGTACGTTTAATACTTAGTGGTGTTGTGATGCGAATGTTTGGAATAGCTGAGAATTAAAGTGGATTACTTACTACCTAGGGATATGTAGTATATGGGAAATTGAGAGATCTATACAACAATTTTTTTAATTATTCGAACAATTTCAAGGGTTTCAAATAATTTATTTGAAAACAGACATACAATTTTAAGGAATGTTTTTTAACGTTTTCTGTAAAGAACGTGGGTCTAAAAATGTGTCTTTTTATGGATCTTCCGTACAAAAGATCGGATCAGCTGATCGATTCGAAGGGGCTCCAAAAAATTGACTAGTTTTTCAACCCATGTTCCTCAGGGAAAGTGGTTTAGTTTAATTATATGAATACACCCTTAAAATTTCTCTAGTGACATCGATCAAATATTAAATAATTAAAAAATATTATAAAGTATAACCACAGAATAAATCCTAGTCCCTTGTATAACTCAAAAAGAAATACTGTGCGTTACACATTGGCTTACCAACTATTGGACGATAGGTCCGCGCTCAAAAGTGTCCGAACCAAAAGAGCAGCAAAACGTAAAAAGAGAACCAATTACGCGACAGTCATCATTTGATCGGCCGACTATGCGAACGCGCGGCGTGCGGCGCGTACCGTGCCGCGATGGAGGAGTGGAATGGAAAAGAATTTAATCATTTTCAATGTTTTTATTTTGTTTATTACTACACGTACTTAGGTTTGTAAGGTCTCGGACACTTTTTCTAGAGAATTTTGTACTAGACCCGGCGTCCATAGTATTCTACGTCAATGGCGTTACATATTAAACTTGATGCTTCAGACCAGGGGTCGGCAAGTAATTTTAAGTGGGGTCCGGAACCGGATACTTTTGAAAATTTTTATCGAGGTCCAGAGAAAAAGTTCAAGGTCACAAGTAATAAGGGTACCTACGTCACTCGTATCCATTATACACTCCTATTTTTTTAATTAGTAACAAAATTTTAGGGTAGTATTCAGATAATAAATCTAAACAACTTTCTCTAAGGGTCGAAAAAAGTTTTTTTTTTTTTGGAAACGAAGCAAGCTTGAAATGTTGGATGTCTCAAAGCGAGTTCGACTATTCACCGCTCTACGAATCGATCGATCAATATATATATATATATTTTTAATTTTGCCGGCCGTAGTAAAGTGCTGCAAAGGGGAAGCGTAGGGGAGCTGGAGAGGCAAATGCCCCGGGCTACGCTACTATGGCGGTCCAGGTTTCGACCTTCCGCGGTCCGGATGCCGACCGCGGTCCGCGAGTTGACGACCGCTGCTTCAGACTGTTCAGATCATCAAACTGAACTACTTTCACGATGGGACCAACACTGAATCGTTTCATGGTCTGTTGCACCTCCTTTGATTAGTAACGCATTTAAATGTACACCTAGGTACTACCTTTAGGTATACAGGGTCCTTCTTCATATGCTGACACTTTTTAAGGGGATGATCAGACCATCAATCTGAACAACTTTCTCTATGGGACCAACGTCGAAATCGCGAAAAAAAAATCTGCTGTACATACATTTGGCTCGAGTAGGAATGAAGTTTTGTATCGAACAGCAGATTTTTTTGCTCAAATGTATGGGACAGCGAATTTTTTTTTCGCGTATATTCAATTATTTTAGCAGGTAGGGCTGAGCTGGGCATGCGTTCTGAATCACGGTTCAAGATGAAATATCACCAAAACAGTCACCCATCCAGATACAATGCAATGCACTAGCTAGGCATTGCTAACTTTGATTAAATTAAAACTACAGCCTACAGCGTATGGACCGCATAAATTGAGCCCCCGTTGCCTAATTTCCTTAGTTGCAATACGAGCGGCATTGCGTGATTGAATTACTTTTTTATTTTAGGCGGAATAAAGGTACCACAATGCCTTCGTGCGCTTTTACTCATTGTACAAATCATTCAAAAAGTAAAAACAAATCACACGGCATTACTTTTCACTTGTAAGATACATGAAATTCAGGTCCATTTTTCGAGTATGGAATGCAAGAACTTCACCTATCTTCCTATTTGAATTTAATCAAAGATTGCTAAGCATCGATGATAACTTCGAACATCGAAGTTCCACGACACAACTGCCTATTTAAGCCGCTATTACCTTCGATTAAACAACATGAAACTAAGATATCCTTACCAATCCCCTCCTTCACGAATTAACGCCACTATTTCTCTAGGTATTCGTGCTAGCACGCCAGCTCGCGTGTTTAACCAGTAATTAGATTATAGTTTCCTCGATTGTTGTATCGGACCCTGATTGAAATTGTACCTGTGAATGTCTGTTTTAACGGGTGAAAGGTTTTTGTGATATTGAGCTGTAGCACTGGGAGAGAAAGTTTATTTTTGAATGTTGCATTGAGAATTTGGCGCGCGCGCAAAAAGTTGTAGATTAAGCTAGCTTAAGAATTTTCATATTTTACTGTTTGTTTGTATAAGTATCAATAGCTTAGTAAATAAAATGAAAATTTAAGAAGTGTTTAGATGGCAGAAATAGTTTTTCTTATTCTTATCATCATCATCTCAGCCGATGGACGTCCACTGCTGGACATAGGCCTCCCCCAAGGATCGCCATAACGACCGGTCCTGCGCTGCCCTCATCCAACGGTTTCCCGCCGCCTTCACCAAGTCGTCGGTCCACCGTGTACCCTTCACTCTGCGCTTTCCTGTACGCGGTTGCCACTCGAGAACTTTTCGACCCCATCGGCCATCGGTTCTGCAAGCAATGTGCCCCGCCCACTGCCACTTTAGTTTAGCAATTCTTTGGGCCTTGTCAGCTACTCTGGTTCTTCTGCGGATCTCTTCATTTCTGATTCGATCTCGCAGGGAAACTCCGAGCATAGCCCTCTCCATTGCCCTATGGGTGACTTTCAGCCTTTCTATGAGGCCTTGAGTGAGCGCCCACGTCTCTGTTCCATGTGTCATCACTGGCAACACACACTGATCGAAGACTTTCGTTTTTAGACACTGCGGTATTTGGGATGTGAAGATACTACGTAGCCGATTCTTATATATTTTAAAATTATTTATTGCTTAAATGAATTACAAAACCGTCATACAAAAAACAGAACTAAAATAGAATGACCAGTCTGGTCATCAGTAGGCCTAGCATGCCACCCCCGAGAAAATGATAAAAATCGAGATGTGCCTCCATCCTTATTATTTTACGTATGCCAAAAAGAGCGCGCATCACGTTTTTCTCGTTTAAACGCTTTGCCTTGGATGTCATGCTAGACGTCCTAAAGCGAACTCATTTTTAACTGAATAAAAGGAGGTTTTCAAATCGTCTATTTTTTTTCTTAAAAATCTTAATTTGCATCTCGCCTTGTTTGTACGATCGTTGTATTCTTTGTAATGATTGGAAAAGGGACAGACATAATTATTATTTCAGAGAGAGATATATGTTATATTTATATGTCATTATTTAGGGAGCTTCTTAATATACTGACAGATTTTTTTAAGGATGACCATCAAACTGAACAAATTTGTCTATGAGACCAATATCGAAAACGCGAAAAAATGTTTTAGTAACTGTTTTCTATGGAACAGCTGTTTTTTTTTCGAGAATTCAATGTTGGTGCCATAGAGAAAGTTGTTCAGTTTGACGGTCTCATCATCCCCTTAAAATGTGTCGGCATATAAAGAAGGACATTGTATAAAACAAAACAGTTGATAAATATAGTCTACTACAGGCCAATATCAAGCTTCCGCGTAATCTAATAACGATCACGCTTAGAATCCGCGCACCTCCTACTCTTATTTTATAACAAAATTTCCAATATACTGGAATCGTTAAATAAATATTTCAAGCGCAAGTATCAGAATGTTGACTGGAGGCTAAAATGTAGCGATCGGGCGATTGCTGTTTTAAGATCTTATGCAAATAACTCCCTAGAGGAGTTTGTCGCTACCGCCTAGCTCGCCATTTTGAATCGTGTGGTTGGGGGATGGTGGATGTGGTAGGTTGTCTATTTCGTTGTTATACGCGTTCATTTCTGAGTTCGTAACTAAGGCCGCGTTCAGACGACCCGCATACGCTCCGTGCCCGCCATAATGTGTCATTGTCATAAGTGTCAAAATCATAAGCAATGTATTTCTCATGCGGTGCGCGGGTGAGGGGCGGGTGCAGGTCGTCTGAACGCGGCCTTACAGTATGGATATTTCTCAGCTTGAGGTTTTGGACTTAAAAAGGCTTGATTTTTTATTGCACAGCATAGAAGGAAAATAATAATGATCATAACTATGTTTCTAGATTCGTTGATATTCTATATTAAGATATTCAGATTATCCAAATTTCACTCAATATAGGTAATACCCATTGCAGTGAGCTCGTCACCAATTTTATAAATATGTCTTACGTAAACGAATTATGGTAAAAAATTATTAACTTACAGTTATGTCTTTTATTAATTGATTTAATTTTGCATTGTCAACCTTAATTTTAAATATTTTTTAAATTATAAAAGAATTAAGGATATTCTTTTAAGACTTCGTTAAAACATTATGAAATTTGAATAGCTTCTTCCTTTTATAACAAGAGACAGATATTCAATCAGCAGATTGTTTTGTCACTAAGCGGTAAACTAGGAGTTAAGTAGGTCTACTACACTTTGACAAATAAATGAATCTGAATCTTAACTAGTTAATTTTGATTCACATAAAATTGCCGCATCCTCCGTCCCCTAACCTCAAAAATCCTTGTCACCATCGCCGGCGCCTCTCTCTGTGTTTATCTTAGAATATTTTTGCAGATTTATAGAGTGATCTTAACAGTATATTGCTCACTCACTCACTCCCATAGATAAGTGGCGAGTGAGATGTTCAGAGTTAACTATACTGACTCGAACACGAATGTATAATTAAGCTGGAATAGACAGTCTAATTATGTATGCTGTGAGCGTACTTAAATGTTTACGACCCTAGTGTTTCCTAGGTTATCGACGTTATCGACGTTTATGAGAGTTGTATTTTAGTGTTTAATCTAACAAGTGGTTCAGTTATAAACTTTAATGTCTAAGCGATAGAGTCGAATAGTGGTGTCTTTCTGGGATGCTATCTAATAAATTTAAATTTAGATTTTAGAATATTAACAGGAGTTATTATTGGACACAAATCATTGGGATATTCTTCCTCTTGGTACTACTGCAAATAGAAAATTTGAGTTTATAATAATGTTTCGTGTAGCTCTATTTATGTATCTCATTCAGGTTGCAAAAATCTGTATTAGATAAATACTTAAATAACAGTAAGTTATCTCAAAAGAAAATAATTCTAAATGTGTAATATAACTTATTAATTATCCTTTATCTGGAAACACCGCCTACCTCTTTTGCGCTCACCGTTTCCTCTAACCCTAAGTTGGTTGGAAGAAATCATTTCGTAGCGATAAGACTGCCTTATTTTGTGCCTCTTGTATTTTTTTCTCTGTGTTTGGTGTAAAATAAAGAATTTTTGATTGATTTATTTTAGTTATTCAAAATGTAAAAACGATTTCAAGAGCGTTTGAACACCCAATTTATCTGGCCGAACATTTTCATCTTGTTTCTAAGAAAAGGCGTATAATTTTATAACGCTGTTATAAACGTCCGGGGAATTTATAACAGCGCTTTAAAATTGTATGCCTTTTCTAACAAACAAGATGAAAGTGTTCGGCCAGATAAATAGGGCGTTTAAACGCTCTTAAATATACACTCTACCACAGAATAAATACTAGTACTACCCGTAGAGAAAAATCACTTCGAAAACAGATTTAAATAAATAGCGATTCTTAGGTGGTGCAAAGTTATTCGCACCCGTCCTATCGTACAATTTGCGAATAACCTACCAACCGTCACAACGGCGCGCGTGCAAACAAAACTGAATCGAGTCATTAGACATGAAAGCTTCCTTAAGGGTATTTTAAAGTTGGCGCTCTCCATACAAACGAAGTCTGGTGATATTTTCAATACTAACCAATTAAATGCAATGAAATTTTGCAGAAACAATCTAGAAACAAATCTCTATGCTTGTATCGTGTCAGATTTTCCCTAAAATGTACTATAGTGTAAATGTAAATGTAATGATAGAGGGAGACTATGTTAAGAGAAGTTTATTCCGAATGCGTAAATGCGCGCTGCATACAAACGAAGTCTGGTGATATTTTCTATACTAACCAATTAAACGCAATGAAATTTTGCAGAAACAATCTAGAATCAAATTTCTATGCTTGTATCGTGTCAAATTTTCCTTAAAATGTACAGTTTTAAAGTTACAGTGCCTTAAAGATTTCCATATAAATCTTAAATTAATCCTAGCATTGAAACTGTATATTTTAACGAAAGTCGGGCACGATGCAGGCATAGACATTTGTTGTTAGATAGTTTCTGCAAAATTTCATTGAGTTTAATTGGTTAGTATTGAAAATATCGCCAGACTTCGTTTGTATGCAGCGCGCATTTACGCACTCGGAATAAATTTCTCTTAACATAGTCTCCCTCTATCATTCTTTCACGTGCTGGCAGCGTGACATAGGGTTTTCAAGTCTCACATTGACTACTCACAAAATGGCGGCAAGTCTAATGAGATTTGACCAAGAAGTATACATCGTAAACCTAACCTATAGCCATTCACCCCTCGATGGGAACCGGCCGTCTAGCGTACCTGAGCTGTGGAGTGAGACAGGCCTGTCTCTACTACTGAAACGTAGATGTTCTAAGGTTTAACAATATCTCTGACTACCCCCTCGGAGAATATAGTCGTGAGCATATGCTTCTTCTTCTTATCGTGTGGGCAGCAAGCCCTGGTGTCAGAGTGTTATCAAACCGCCTTACGGCCTCTGACATGGTTTTTATGTAACGACTACTACTACCAAAGATATACCAACGGCTTAACGTACCATCCTAAGCACTTTTTTTTTCAGACAATTAGGTGATTCAGCCTGCAATGTCCTAACCAACTGGGGAAAAACGTACAAAGTGACAAATCAATAGGTATCCCCCGTGGGAATCGAACCCACGACCTTTGTGTCAAGAGCCCAATACTCTCCGACCACGGAGACGGAGACTAAGGAGGTAGTTGCTTGGTATTAGCCCCGGATCTAGGGGGGGTCAAACTGGGGCCCACGCCCCGGGCGGCAGGTTAAGGGGGCGCCGAAATCAAGAGTTTGAAGAATAATTGATTGGAACGATTTGACAATTATTGAAAAAATATTTCAAGCTCGCTTCGCTCGTTCCTGGTATTTTACTGTATTAGAACTACCTAGTCGGTATGACTAGGTATATTGCAACATACAATCCAGATTTTAGATCATAATTATTACGACGAGCTAATCATATTGCAGTAAAATCTAGAGCTCGCTTCGCTCCTTCCAAAGTTTTAGGTAAGTCTTTTGCAACGGTCTAATGTGGCCTAGCCTCCCTGGGAAAAAATATTGCTTCTGCCTTGGAGGGGAGGGGCGCCAAAGTCAAGTTATGCCCCGGCTCAGAAAAATCCTAGATCCGGGGCTGCTTGGTACGAGTATATGCTTCATAATAAATACATACTTGTGATACGTAACCACTTCTAGATTGCCTAACTCTTCTTATTCACAATCGCATGGCAGATATTGCGTCATTAACATTTAATTACTGGACCCATATTTATAAGTTTACTTAAGAGTTGAGTTTTATACAAACCCGTCGTCTCCAAGTGGGTAGTAATGAATGTTTCTGATATATAAACACCTTATAAGGGTAACTAGAAGGTATGGGTAAACAAGAGATAGTGTTGTAGTAATCGTAATTATATTTCTGTAGTGCTAACGCGGTTATAGATTTGGATTCAATTTTAGGATTTAGGAGGATATAATTCGGAGCGCGCTCCATACAAACGTACTATGGTGATATTTTCAATACTAACCAATTAAACTCAATGAAATTTTTCAGAATCAATCTAAAAACAAATTTCTATGCTTGTATAGAGTCAGATTTTTGATAAAATGTATAGTTTTAAAGTTACAGTGCCTCAAAGATTTCCATACAAATCTTAAATTAATCCTAGCATTGAAACTGTAAATTTTAACGAAAATTTGACTCCATACAAGCATAGATATTTGTTTCAAGATTGTTTCAGCAAAATTTCATTGAGTTTAATTGGTTAGTATTGAAAATATCACCATAGTACGTTTGTATGGAGCGCGCTCAGAATTATATTCCCTTAAGAATGTATTTTTAAATGTTTTTTTTAGGGTTGCGTTTACCAAAAGGGTGCCAAAGGGACTCTATTCATAAGCCTACACTTTCTGTTCATCCGTCCGTCCTAGCTCTAAACTGTATCTTTTTGAATCGTAATAGGTAGCAAATTGAAATTTTCATCAAATACGAGTATGTTGACAAATTATAAAAAAAATCAAAAATTAAAGGGGAAATGTTTTTTTTTCAAGGTTCTTTGTTTTTGCTCTATAGAGTATAAATTTAATGGGTTACATACAATAGTGGGCGGGGAAAAAATTTGTTCCATACATTTGGGTCCATTTTGGTACATTTCCAATAAATAATATTTATGTTATGTTATTTTGGGTCGAGTAGCCGTTGACGTTTTCTATAAACAGCAGATTTTTTCTATCGCGATTTCGATGTTGGTTCCATAGTAAAAGTTGTTTAGTTTGATAGTCTGAAGCACTCTCTTTAATATGTAACGTATTTAATTTTACACCCTGTATATGTAACATTTTTACTTTTCTGTGTGGTCGATGACATTGTCATATCATTTCATGCTTTTCATATAACTATGTGCACCTACCACAATAACAAAGATTGCGGGACCGACAGCATCCATAAGACCTGCCACGACACATTATACAGTATTCCGATTCGGAATTCCTAAGCAGAATTGCATAGCATAGCATATGCTCACGACTATATTCCCCGAGGGGGTAGTCAGAGATATTCTGAAACCTCAGAACATCCACGTTTCACTAGTACCGAAACTCTGTCCAGTGTGACGGAAAGTGAGCCCAGTGAGTCGCCACATAATGGACAGTGGGTACAATACATGCCTCGAAATTGAAGTATGCAGGTTTTCATATAGGTAACTAGGTTCACCTACCACAATAACAAAGATTGTGGTACCGACAGCATCCATAAGACCTGCCACACACTTTGCATATTTATATGTGGACTGGTTACGCGTGTAGTTCTACTAACAAACATTTCTGCCACTTTTTGCGGGGGGCGAGGTAACATGAAATTCGCAACTTTGGATTTTATTCCCCATAACTTTAGATTCTAATTTTAAATGTTCAAAATCATGAAAAGTAGTCTCGTGTGAACCCCAAACGTTCTAAGTTCGAAGTTATTATTTCGCAATTATAGGCTGTCTCGTTTAGTGATAAGGTGTAAAATTGAATGTAAATGCACAAGATCAATTGTGCTTATACCGTGGCAGAGGGGAAATGTTACCGCAAGGCTAGTCCTTATAATAATTAGTCAAAGGTCACACACTTTATACAGTATTCCCATCCGGAATTCCGAATCAGAATTGTGAATTTGTTTATTGAATTGGATACCTCCGCAATTCAGAACGGAATTCTGAAAGGGGAAAATCTATACGAAATCGTAATCCTGTTTCGGAATTCCTTATCAGAATTCTGTATGTGTGTAGCAGACCTAAAAGCTACTATTCGCGTACTTTAAACTTTTCAACAAGTAATTTAATCACAAAAGACGTATGTTATTTAAAGAACAAAAGTTTAAAATAAAATAAAGAGAAGCAGATAATGAAACAGGCAAGCTGTACACTCGGAGGGACTAGATTCACTAAATATCTCAATAATTCGTTTCCCAGAACGTTGGGAACTACTCGGTCTATTTTAAGCTGAGATTACTGATGTTAGGCTTGGTGGACACTCTAGTTACGAAATTAAAGTACGAAACATCTTTTAATGGAGTGTGCTCGATAAAAAACAAAAACGAATAACTTTGAAGCTGCATACAGATTCGGCAAGGTTGTGTGGATGCGTACCATGGCTACTTAGCCATTCCTGAAACTGAGGTGGCTATGTCTCAATTACCTAATATTTATATAATAACTTGCGTATTTTGCGTCTATGGGGTTAGAATATCCAAAATGATAAAAGCCTCGAAATAAAAAAAGAAGGTCAAAAAGTCGAAAGTCAAAAGTAATTTAATCAATATAGGAGCTTATCAAATCATTTTTTGAAGCTACCTCCGCGTAGGAACGTGTTGTCGCTGTAAAGAAGATGGGGCCAGAAACTCTACAGCATAACTTATCGGTCAATTAATTTTGTGATGTCAATACTATGATCTGTGTAATTAAATTGAAGAAAAACGTCACTGTTGAGTCTTTGTAATTTCTGATTTGTTTTGTTAAATCTTACAAGTCTCAACACAGCAAATATTGTGAAGCTAAAATTATTTATTTTGGAAAAAAAACCTATACAATGTATAAACAAATGAACAAACCAACTGAAACTTAGAAATGGACCATCCGTATCATTACCACGTACTTTGGTCATCAAAACAAGTCAAGTTTCATCCAGTTTACTATTTATTCATTGTGAAAGTTAATAGTCAAAGTAAAAGTTATTTTGATAAGATTCTATAGTGACCTGGTGACTATTAAAAATTAGTTGACAATACTAATGTGGTGCTTCTCCTCAGACTATGATCCATCACATGTCCTACCCTTCCTGCCCGCACACTTGAACGAAAATGGAGCCTAAGGTCGTGCTATGCATTTGGAAAGATACTTGGTAAAATATAAAATGACACACCATCGACTCGTTAGAAGAAGAATACAAATAGTTTGTATCCAAACGGTGTGCACTATCTCTTACAAGCAACGAGGTGTCAACTGCGCGTAAATGTCGCCGCATCTAAACGGGCCTGATTTATTTTATTGTACCGATAAATGAGAGCTCAGAGCTTCACAAATAAATTGTACTGCAACTGTAAGACTTAACGTTGGAATTGTTTCTGCAGTTTCATTATAAGTTAAAGCATTGGATGCGATTGTATTGTATTGGTACTAAAGTGCTTTTGTTATTGTGCCTATTTATTTAAAAAACCGGCCAAGTGCGCGTCGGGCTATGCGCAGGGTAGGCTTCCGTAGTTGCCCGTCACATAAAGCCTACTGAGCGGTGATAATTTTCCTTTTAAATTCGATATATACACTACTGCCGTAAATTTTTGCACGTATCCAGAAACAACCGTTTAGCTGGCGGGGGGGGGGGGGGGGGGGGCACTTGACTCTCATAACAATGTTCACTTCATCGCTTAATATTTCGCAAACGGATTCTTAAATCGAAAAATGGTTTTGTTACACCCACAATATTTTTAAAAGACCTATCCAACGATATCCCACACCATGGGATAGACGAGAAAAATAAATGGCTTCCCCACTTCGTGTACCCAGGGGGTACCCAAAATAATTTTTTTTTTTATATTTTATTCTACCACTTTGTCTGCGTGATAAATATGTACCCATGTCAAATTACAGCATTCTAGTACTAAGCGTCTCAGAGCTAAGCCGCGGACAGATGGACGGACGGGGACAAACGAACGGACATGGCGAAACTATAAGTGTTCCTTGTTGACTACGGAACCCTAAAAATCTCGTAATAATTGTTATGAACACTGTTGATACTTTCATAACAATAAAAGTTCACAAAACCCATAAAATCAGCCCAAAAAAGCTGTTGCTTTTTAATTTTGCAGTAGATTGTCACTATATTCATTATCTAATTAAAATGTTTACAGAATATAATGTTAAGTAGAGATTTAGACGTTGGTTCCGTAGTGAAAGTTGTTCCGTTTGATGGTCTGAAGAACTCCCCTGAAGTATGTAACGCATTTTGGTTAAATCCTGTACAATACTGATTCAAACAAACTAAATAGGTAGCTATTTTGACCTGACTACCCCAGAAGAAGAAACCCAAATGCAGAATGATAAAAAGATTTACTTTTTAACTGAATCAATTAGTTAACTATAACAAATGACAACTAACGCCTTAGACCCCATGCGATGCCATTAAATTGTTTACGTTAAATCATTGGATTTTAGAACTAAAATTGGTAAACACATTAAACGAACTATTTGCGTTATACCTCGGCTTAAGTGACGGGATAGAGTAGCTGGAAACAGAGAATGATTAAAAAAGACATTGTATACTTAAAACTAGCTTTTGTCTGCGACTTTGTTCACACCGGCTTCAACGATCGTAGTGCGATAAAAATAATCAATTTTTATGTTTAATCATAAGCTTATTGTACAAACACCCCGAAATCGTGAATAAAAATCAACAGTTTCATACAAAAATGCAGTACCGACTCGACTCGAATGTATGGGACAGCTGATATTTTTACGCGATTTCAAAGTTGGCTCCATTGTGAAAGTTGTTCAGTTTGATGGTCTGAAGCATCCCCTTAAGTATTACTACAGGGTTTTGTTACACCCTGTATACTGGGTGGCAATCAAAGAGGTTCCTTTTAAGAAAATGAAACTGTACAACTTTCCCTAAGGAACATGGGTCAAAAACAAACAAGAAATGTTTGAACCTCCCAACCTCCCATAGATAATAGATCAGGGGCTATAGACAAAGTATCTTTCGATTAGCGTTAACGACGGTAGAAAACATAAAATGTATGGACTTGCCGTATGGTGACGAACGCAAACGTATTTCGATCGCTAATGTCAAATCCATACATTCTGTCATTTTCTACTAGCGTCAACGCCAATAGAATGTCACTTTGTCTAGGTTGATCCGCACTTTTGTAAGGGAGGTCCAAAATTTCTTTTCGTTTTTCGACCCATGTTCCTCAGAGAAAGTTGTTCAGTTTCAATTCAATTCAATTATACTTTATTGCACACTAAAACAGAACGTACATTTGAATACAGACAAAAAATTAGAAAAGTAGTAGAAAAAGTTGTCATTGTCTGAATACACACTTAAAAGGAAAGACCCTCGTTAAAAAATTTACTGAAGAAATAATTAAAAAGTCTCTAATTCTCCACCTCACCTACTTGAGTAATGGACTACTTACACTCAAGTACCCCACGCCCCTTCTGCATCTTGATCTGTCGCATTTACTAATCTATGATTATTTATGAAAATCTGTGGGTGGCGAGTTGACGGAGAAAACGGCCCTAAAAGCGGATTACTTTGTAAAATTAAATATTTATAGTGAACGGGTCTCGCTTGATACATATTTTATTTAAAGTGCTGAGAGAAAAGGGGAGTTTTGAGTACATAACATTAAAATAATAGGCAGAAGTGTCTTGTACCCGGAATCTTGGCACTACAGCGTGAAATTAATATCATTAGCATCATTTTAAACTAAAGTCTACCCATCAAACGGAACAATTTCTATTATGGGAGCAAACTGATCAGAGCAAAAACAAAAAAATCACCTGTTCACTCGACTCAAATTTATACAACAGCAGATTTTATTTTACTCCGATCGGGTCGCTCCCGTAGTAAAAGTTGTTCAGTTTGATGGGTAGACTCTTAGTTTAAAAGGATGCTAATGGTATCAATTTCACCCAGTATACATGACGTAGTAATACCATAATCTCAGACGGGTGTTACACGACCAGTTTCGCGTCAGTCTGGTCCATCGGTCTGACAGTCGTATCACGTCAGATTTACGAATATGACTAATAATTTAAAAATCCTTCGGTCTGTGGGGTTTCATTCCATCAGTCAGTGTGTTAGACGATCTGACATCAGTTTTACCAGATTTATGGACCAAACTGACGCGAGACTGAGCGTGAACGTCTGAAATCAGTTTGACGTTTGGCCGATCAAATCCTTACTCTAGTTACTTAGAGTAAGGGTTGACACTTGGCCGATTAAACTCTTAGTCTGGTTACCTACAAGAGTAAGGGTTTGATCGGCCAAGTGTCAAGTGTCAACAGTGTGCACTAGATGCTGTCAGTGCTCCATAAATTGAATTTGAAACCTTGCTACGACCACAAACTTTTAGCATGCAAGGAGTAAAAGGCGAATACATAATTTAAAATTATCCGTGTCGTAACTTGGGACGACAGTCCAAAACGTCGTCAACCAAAAATAAACCTATTGAAATGAGAATAAAAGGTAATACATTGTTGTGTTGCGATTAAATTAGGACTAAATCTAGGTAATGTTATTTTTAAATATACATAACACAGCAGCCAGCTGTATTATGCTGCAACAAAACTATTAAATTAAAAATGATTTTGTGAACTTTCATTGATACTGGTTTTCATAAATTAGGGGAGTATTTAGACGACTTCTAGTATTATTAAATGTTCTGTGGTTTGGTTGGCTAGAGAACAGGAGAGATTATTAGAATTTAATATGAGTACCTACTAAAATGAACTTTTGTTTTAGAATAGGCATTATAAATTTCACAAGAAGATCAGGTAAATTAATGTGGGTATCTGAATTATTGAAGTTGTTGAATCTAACATAATGTGCTAACAGAAACTACACAGCGCTTTTTATCAAATTAGTACTTTGTAAAATAAACAGACTTACTTAGATAGTGGTAAAAATCCTAAAGATAGACAAGAGCATGCATAGCATATGCTCACGACTATATTCCCCGAGGGGGTAGTCAGAGAGGTTCTGAAACCTCAGAACATCCACGTTTTACCAGTAGTACCGAAACTCTGTCCAGTGTGATGGGGGTGAGCCCGTCGCCACTTAAAATGGACAAGTGGGTACAATGCATGCCTCGAAATTGAAGCATGCAGGTTTCCTGTTTTATTATAGGTATAAGAATTTTCACAAGGAGATCATGTAGTAGAATTTAAACATAATGTACTGGCAGAAACTACACAGCGCTTTTTATCACATTGGTACTTTGTAAAATAAACAGACTTACTTAGATAGTGGAAAAAATCCTAAACATAGACAAGTGTGTTACCAGAAAATTGCATTAGCCAAAATAACAATTCCATCCATTCGAAACTAAAACCATCCAACCAACAATTCTATTTCCACTAACGTTAAAACGAAGAACTACTAAAATCCTAACTCCTTTTAGCTTCAGCTAATCGCATTTCTTCCCCGTAAACACACTTCGAACCACAATCGAACTCAATTTACTTCGGAGTTCAAAAAAATAGAACTTCCTACAATGGGAATCCGTTAGAGGAACTCAGGCGGCACCTCCTAATAAAAGAATCGATTCTATCTATCATTGGGAAAGTAAAAAGAGACTGAAATCAGCGCAGTCGCGCCGTTCCGGGTTAGGACGTGCTTCGCATGTTCTTTCTGTGGCTTGGTTTAAGTTAGAGAAGTTGGCGAGAGCGGGGAAATTTCTCTTGAACTACTAAGCTAGGCATAAACGTATTTCGTTAAAGCTCCACCTCTCACACTAATATTACTGATGATGATGACAGTGACAGCAGAAAATATATTTTAGTGCAAGCCATCCTAAAAGATACAATGAAAATATAAGCTTATTGGAAATCCATTGATATTTAATACACAAACTTACGATCAAAATTCCAATTGAAACAGAACCTCTGCTACCAACTATCCACTAATCTATAGTTGAAGCAAAGTTTGCATTTATAAGTTATACATGTATTAGTATAGTATAGTTTTTATTCGGTAACGGTCCGCCAAACGTTCCCACCACTGTAATAAAACCAGCATGTCTAGTATGATTTCTCTACATGCGCGCGACGCACCTTCGCTGCGTAGAAAATAACCTGTTCCCGCGCTTTTTGGAGAGCGAAAACCGCGCTTGCCACGACTTGTAGTGTGGGAAAAAACCGAGTCGCGCGCAAGTAGATAAATCATGCTAGACGTGCAGGAGCAACAGCAGCAAACACTCACAACAAGCCCGGGTATAACTCGAATCTATCTTCGAACCAGCAATGAATTTAATCAAAGATGATAGAAGTAGGAAAAATAAATAAGTACCACATGAAAAAATTTTAGTATCTTGAACGTCCCGATAAATTGTGTTTTTACATACATACATAAGCTCAAGCCATTGTCCCATGGGGGTAGGCAGAGACCACAGACCGCCACACGCTACGACTCTGAAACACCTCTTTAGCCTCATCCAATTGTATTTTTGCCCTTAATTAAACTAAACTCTTTGTGACACAATAACCTATCAAAGTGACACGGTATTACGCCTGCCATACACATATGTAATACCGATCTGGAATTCTGAATCGGAATAGGCTTTCGCATGGATTTGCCCCCTTCAAAATTTCGCTCGGAATTTCAAATCCATACGAAATTGTAATTCCGTACGGAATGATTCCGCTTGTATATGGCTTAGGTAGGCCTGTCTCACTCCACGCTCAGGTAAGCTTGACAGCCGATCCCCACGAAGGTGAATCGTCGCTCATTGGCATAAGGCGCATTTTTTTTTCGTTCCTGAAGCGCAATGTTCGAATTTCGTAAAATCGTGTTGAGTGAACTATCTGTCACGGTAGTAACTATTGAGTAATCTGTGGCTTAGGCTCAAAATAGACACAAATACACTATAACTAGCTACAAAAGTTTCTACAAAGCCTTCTGCTTGTCTGACAGTGTCGCGCTTCGTTCACAACTTGTACAGAAATGTTACACGGTGGACGTAACCTTCCACGTTACGTTTTGAGTTTATAATATACGAATTTTATTTACAGCTTTTAATTGTTTCTCAGATATGCTATTGCCCTTGCTGTAAAAGAGAAGACTGCTAAATTAGACAATTATCGAATGTTCCCATGTTTAATACAGGCCTTCCGATTTGTCATTCAATAGCTTAAGGCTGGCTATCCACAAGCTAAGCTGTACGCGATGAAAAAATAACCAATAAGATTATTCCATTTCATAGTTTAGCTTTCATAGCGCATTTCTGGATTAGCTAAAGGAGTTCTTTTTACCAGACTGTGTTTCGAGCGTATGTATGTATATATGTATGTATGTATATTTCTTTGGCACGCCCTACAGCCTAAACGGCTTGATGGATTTTAACTTGTGAGATGTATTTTTACATTAATAACTATATATGGATTTAAGCTAGTGATGTGTGCTAAGGATTCGTAAGAGGTATGAGGAGAAAAGGTTTCCTCACAATGTTTTCCTTCACCAAAAAGTGTACATAAATTCAGAAAAACTCATGGCAGTAATCAATTTAAAACTAAACACTTAATTTTGATTGTCATTTTTTCGTTTCTCGTATTAGTTTTTCATCAAAACATGTAACTTTACGTTCTAAGTCCGATCCAAAGCTTACGGGAGCGGCGCTAGAACCTATTTCCGATCCGGACACGCCACCTGGGGGGATTTTTTAGCCTGTATCATTCATATGCTAATACAGCCGGAATATTTGCTATAGAATGCCTTTTATAGCCCGTTACTACGGCCGATGGTACGGAAGAGTTTTTTGGACTCAATAGGATGATTTTGGGATTTGATTTATAGTGTTTTTTTTATTTATCGTGTTCCTTTCGGTTTTAGGAAAGGAGTGGTTATCGTTGGTCGAAATGTTGTTTATGGGGAAAAGAGTGAGTTTAAAACTCAAATCAAAAAAGTCCTCTGTAAAAAAGCATATTATGAACTGGATGATTATTTAAATCATCAAAATGCTTGGGTCTGAGGTCACTAGCTCACAGTTTATTTACTTTACTGTATAGTATCATTATTTTATTAAATAGATTATGTATTATTGTATACATAACTTTAGCTTAAGAATTTATATTGTAAAAGTTATTAAGTCGTGTTATGTTGTAGAGTTTCTGGCCGCATCTTCTCTACAGCGACAACACGTTCCGACGCGGTGGTAGCTTTAAAAAAGATTTGACGTTTGATAAGTGTGCTGCAAGCTCCTATATTGAATAAATTATATTGACTTTGACTTTGACTTTGACTACATTAGTAAAAGAAACACCCATCTCCAGCAAAACCAAATTAGCGTCGAGGTAGATCTAGATGAAGGTGGCGGGATGAAATCGATAGCTTCTTAAAGAACTGGCCTATCGAAGCGAAAAAATGGAGAGAACGGAGGGAAGCCTTTGTCCTACAATGGGACAGTGACGGCTGATAAAATAATAATAAAAGAACTGCAAGAAGCAAAGTTATATATTTTTAAATTACACCACAATATTACTTATGAAGAAAACGACCTCTACCTCTAATGATCCACTTAAACCTAGTGTTCCCATGATAACTTTATTTTTTTGAATTCAAGGCTTTCCAAGTATTTTCTGCAGGAACAAAGAAACATCTCACAACATTTCTAAAAAACTTACAGAAAACAAAACAACAATTTAAAAAAAAGTAATATCGAAGAAGTGCAAACTGATTATGTATCATCATCATATCATCATCTTCATCATCATGTATCTGATCATAATCGCTCTAACCGCCTCAATCGACATCAATCTAGTTTTTCTTTTGACCTAAATCCAATACTTACCTAATCTAAACCGAAGATCAAAACCGCATTTTCCTACAAATTTCCATTTCACCATACGTAAGACAATCACTTAACCTAAGTAATTGGCGAGCAACATCGTTTTAGGTTATCCAATCAAAGGCTGGCCTAAAATTTTCCTACCGATCAAAATTAAACCTTAAACCCCTGCAGGATGGTTGAGAATCACCTGAGAAGTTACTTAAGTTTGGTCAATTTTGAGATGGTTGCATGCTTCTGGTCAGATATCGGCCTAACCGGGTAATTGAATATTGAACCTGTCTTGACCTAAATTTGACGGAGCATCTCCTGTGATTGACCACTTAAATTGTGCAAACCCTTCAGTGTTGGATGACGTCACTTAATTTCGTTACGAAGAGAGGTAGATTACAGTTCTCTTGCCTTATACATTTCCTTTGGCTCGTATTCGGCGTGTAGATGCCAGCATGAGGAATGGACAACCAATGGATGGATAACTGGATTGTCCGGTGGAAAGCAGTAGAGGGACAGATGGACAGACGGACAGACGGACAGACGGACAGACGGACAGACGGACAGACGGACAGACGGACAGACGGACAGACGGACAGACGGACAGACGGACAGACGGACAGACGGACAGACGGACAGACGGACAGACGGACAGACGGACAGACGGACAGACGGACAGACGGACAGACGGACAGACGGACAGACGGACAGACGGACAGACGGACAGACGGACAGACGGACAGACGGACAGACGGACAGACGGACAGACGGACAGACGGACAGACGGACAGACGGACAGACGGACAGACGGACAGACGGACAGACGGACAGACGGACAGACGGACAGACGGACAGACGGACAGACGGACAGACGGACAGACGGACAGACGGACAGACGGACAGACGGACAGACGGACAGACGGACAGACGGACAGACGGACAGACGGACAGACGGACAGACGGACAGACGGACAGACGGACAGACGGACAGACGGACAGACGGACAGACGGACAGACGGACAGACGGACAGACGGACAGACGGACAGACGGACAGACGGACAGACGGACAGACGGACAGACGGACAGACGGACAGACGGACAGACGGACAGACGGACAGACGGACAGACGGACAGACGGACAGACGGACAGACGGACAGACGGACAGACGGACAGACGGACAGACGGACAGACGGACAGACGGACAGACGGACAGACGGACAGACGGACAGACGGACAGACGGACAGACGGACAGACGGACAGACGGACAGACGGACAGACGGACAGACGGACAGACGGACAGACGGACAGACGGACAGACGGACAGACGGACAGACGGACAGACGGACAGACGGGCAGATAGGCAGAATGGACGAAAGTATAAGGGTAAGGAACCCGTTTGACTACGGAACCCTAAAAATAAGAAAAATTTACACGTGCACGTGTGATACTGAGTAAGTGCGAGCGAGATCCATACACCATTGCCTATGAATAAATTAAAGTTATATCAATGGCCATTGCCTACATTTTCAGCCATGCTTCCTATCAAGCGGGGTCGAGGTTAAAATTTATGGGGGGGCAGGGAGTGTCCGTACTGGATGTAGTACTTCTTTCTTATGCTGTGCCTATTTGACTGTTAAATAAACTGCCAGCCACTGCAATCTTGGCGTGATTTGTGCCTTTTTGCCGCAGCGTTTTTAACGCCGCGTTGCCAATGCCACGTTGAAAGCGCTGCGTGGAAAAAAACCTTACATACATTGACATACAAAATAATGGACGCCGGGTCTAGTACAAAATTCTTGAAAAAAAGTTTCCGAGACTAACCTACACAGACATATTAGTACGTGTATAGTAATATAAACATTGCAAATGCTGAAATTCTTTTTATTTTTCTTGCGTAGTTTTTACCCCATCGGCGTACTCATAGTCGGCCGGTCAAACGAAGACTGTCGCGTAATTGGTTCTTTTTTTAACGTTTTGGTGCTCTTTTGGTTCGGAAACTTGGACCCTTCCTACGTCCTGGACGTAGGTAGGGTTAAGAATTGTTATTGAGAATAAGCGCAAAATCTTATACACCCCAACTGATTTATAACAAAATAATTCGAATGAAACAATAATTTCATTATTCTGATACTTAAAATTTAAAGTTATTCGTATTTTAAGTTACGAGGCAAAAATGATTTGTTATCATTTCAGCAATTAATTAAAGCGCTAACGTGCTCATGGATACATTTTAAGAATCTTGTTTTGGTAGTAAGTAGGGTGAGAGTGCTCGAGCGGTGGGTTAAGATCGAGTACAGTAAATTTTGAATTTTACAAACAAATTACATAATATTTTGAAAAAAATTACCTATGTTAATACCATGATAATTCTATTCTGCTGTTGATTCTGAACAAACTACTTTCTAGTTTTGCGTTAATTTATTAACACGTTGTATACATTGACATACAAAATAATGGACGCCGGGTCTAGTACAAAATTCTCGAAAAAAGTGTCCGAGACTAACCTACACAGACATTAGTACGTGTATAGTAATATAGTAATATAAACATTGCAAATGCTGAAATTTTTTTTATTTTTCTTGCGTAGTTTTTACCCCAATCGGCGTGCTCATAATCGGCCGATCAAACAAAGACTGTCGCGTAATTGGTTCTTTTTTTAACGTTTTGGTGCTCTTTTGGTTCGGAAACTTGGACCCTACCTACGTCCAGTAGTCGGTAAGTCAATGCTTATAGTAAAAAACATTTAAGACACAATCTAGATCAACCAATCTCTTTAATTTCACGCCGACTACCAACAACCTCAGTTTACTTTAGTAAAGAAAAGGTCAGCATTAAACGAAAACCGGTAAAACGGACGTCAGTTACACAAATACGTCGAGTGGCTTCTTTCAAATAAAAATCTATTGTTCGCTCGCTAGCGTTCTCTTCAGAACAACGAGTTGGTTACCACGTGGATGAGGTTTTATTTTTGTGATAAGTAAAATGATTTATGAATATTTACATCTTAGTTTGCCACCTGTCACTATTTGACAAATCATTTCGTCCTGAAACCTATTACGCTTAAAATATACATCGTGTTCCTGAGGATATGCATTAACTTTGGCTTGATGTTTCTGAACAACGTAGGATCCCATAGTGAAAAATATCAAAAATTCAAATTTCATGGTCTGCCATTAAATTGGTCATTTTTCACTATGGGACCAACATTGAAATAATGAAAATAAATTATAGTGTCCTTCTTTATATTCTGATTCTATGGTGAAATGGTTTTACAAGACGATCAAACTGAACAACTTTCTGTATGGGACCAAAAACGAATTCGCAAAAAAAATCTGTTGTTCCTTTCATTTGGGTCGAGTAGGTTTGTAGATTTGTATGAAGCAACTTTTTTTTTTTTGCGATTTTATGTATATGGTCTGATCATCCTCTTTAAAAACCGTCAGAGTATTAAGATTATTATCAGCCATTGACGTCCCACTGTTGAGCAAAGGCCTCCCTCCAAGAATCTCTGTTTCGAGCTTCGACAGGCCAGTTCTTAAGGAAACCATCAATTTCGTCCCGCCACCTTCGTCGAGGTCTGCCTCGACGCCGATTTCGTTTCGTTGGGGACCAGTTGGTGGTGGTGCCAGAATATTAAGAAGGACCATATAATTTTCTTACGTAATTTCAATGTTGGTTCTAAACTGAAAGACAGACCAAAGTTAATGCATATCCTCAGGCACACAGTGTATTAATTTTATAGTTATGTATTACTTGTACTTATTATTATTCAATAATACATAACTATAAAATAAAATACCACATCCAAACAGTTGGTTCACTCATGTTCACTTTAGTTCCAATGGTAGTTGAATCTTTTGTGACGACTCCAAATAGGTACTAAGGTTATTCAAATATTAAGGTAATGTTAATATAATTGGGGTAGCCATTATGTACCTTATTTCCGTGGGTTAACGAACGTTGTTAGTCAAATTAGCTATATGATTATGATATACAATTGAATTGGTAACAGTTATGTACATAAATTAGTTGGGTAACGTTTATATTTTGGGTTTAAACATTTATACTTACGTTGCGGACCTTTAAGGTGCACTTCCGATGACAGCGGCCGATGCGACGGTTCTGTCATAATTATGCCATATGTCTATCGCATCGGCCGCGCGCGTCTGACGCACGCGTCAGTCCCTGGCATCGGAAGCGGCGCCATACGTTTTCATAGTAACTAGTATTGTCGCATCGGCCGCTGACATCGGAAGTGCACCTTTACTATACTACTAATACTATTACTTTACGTTATTTCAAACAAGTAATCCGCATTTAAAAAAATGAATGAAATTCTTTGACTAATTATTATAAGGACTAGCCATGCGGTAGCATTTCCCCTCTGCCACGGTATAAGCACAATTGATCTTGTGCATTTACATTCAATTTTACACCTTATCACTAAACGAGACAGCCTATAATTGCGAAATAATAACTTCGAACTTAGAACGTTTGGGGTTCACACGAGACTACTTTTCATGATTTTTGACATTCAAAATTAGAATCTAAAGTTATGAGGAATAAAATCCAAAGTTGCGGATTTTATGTTACCTCGCCCCCCGCAAAAAGTGGCAGAAATGTTTGTTAGTCGAATTACACGCGTAACCAGTCCACTTATAAATAGTCAAAGATGAAATTGCATTATAGGTAGATTTTGTCAAAACTTTAAAAATATTCTGTTATGGTTTGGCTCTATGGTTCTTAGTTACTAAGTTACAAACAATATTGATTATGAGAATAAATGGCGTAGAGAAAATACTACACAATTGTAATCCTTATTTTACACTGGATTAGGCGGAACCCCTGCGTGAACAAAGGCGCCGTTCGATCCAGCATTTATTCCATAGGTACTTAATATCTCTCATTTGTGCTCTAGCATGAAACAGAGGAGTGCCTGTGAGAAAGAAGAGAGAAAGGTGCATAAATATTATGCATATTCCCTCATGTTACCATCTTTTATTAATTCTGTCCTGGGGTCTTATTATGCAAGTGTAAGGGACAGCCCTCTGCAAACTAAAATCATGAACTCATACCATTAAACTGAACAACTTTCACTGTGGAGCCTACCTCCGGAAACGCGAAAAAATATCAGCTGTCCCATAAAAAACTGTTCTACCTACCCGACTGAAATATATGGGACAGCATTTGCCCCTAGGTCATTAGACCTTTCGTGGTCCCTCCAATAGTCCGCAGTAAAAAGCAATAACTGCTCCCTGAGCAACGCTGTATTAGTCAATTCCAATATACAACGTGTTAATGAATAAGCGCAAAACCTCATACACCCCAACTGATTTATAACAAAATAATTAAATTGTAACAAAAATTTCATTTTTTTGATAAGTAAAATTTAAAGTTGTTCGCATTTTAAGTTTTGAGGCAAAAATTATTTGTTATCATTTCAATAATGAATGAAAGCGCTATCGAGCTTATGGATACATTTTAAGAATCTTGTTTTGCTAGTGAATAGGCTGAGTGTGCGGTGGATTGACATCGAGTTCAGAAAATTTTAAAAATTACAAACAAATTATTTAATATTTTGAAAAATGTAACCTATGTTGAAACCTTGATAATTCGATTCTGCTCTCGATTCTAAACAAACTACTTTCTAGTTTTGCGTTAATTCATTAACACGGTGTTTATAGGGAAAGTTGATCAGTATCATGGGTACAATCACCCCTTAAAGTAGTCCATCTGTTTACCCTAACAATCTGTATTGTCATTATAATATTTTCTACACGCCTTAATAAACCTTAGCTTTTTGAATAATGCCACGTAATTGCAGTTTTGGAAGTCATAAAACATTCAAAATGTCGAACAATTTTTGTACTTAAAGAATAAACTTATTTCAAATATCAGTAATAAAATAGCACGCATCACTGTCATTACCTTCATCCATTGTTGAATGAAATCAAGTAACATTAAAGTGATATACTAATCATGGGAATTTACTTGGTATTGTTGATCATCATCATCCTCTGTTCCCGGTTATGTCCCACTTTTTTTCACATTATTTTCTAAGTCGTAGAACAATAGTTGGTCCGTATGAGAAACAGAATTGATACAATGTTCGTAGGCAGGGTGTCTAATAAGGGCCTTTAAAATTAAAATACATTACATTATCTTAGGTGGTGCTTCAGACATCGAGCGGATGGATAACTCCTGAGGATGCACCTTGGTGGAGTGAAACACATGTAATTTTGAGTAGAATTGTTTGGTGGTCATATTGTAGGTTATATTGTATATAGGGTCTTAATATGCTGACACTTTTTAATAGGATGATCAGGCCATCAAACTGACCAACTTTCTCTATGACACCAACATCGAAATCGCAAAAAACAAATCTGATGTTCCATACAGAACTGCAAACCTACTCTAGCCAAATGTATGGGACAGTAGATTTTTTTGCAATTTCGATGTTGGTCTTATAGAGAAAGTTGTTCAGTTGGATGGTCTGATTCTTCTTCTTCCTGCCCTTATCCCATTATTTGGGGTCGACGCAATATGTCGTCTTCCTCTATTCATCTCTTTTAGCCGTCATTTCAGCGCACACACCTTTTTTACACATGTGATCTTTCACACAATCCATCCATCTTTTCTTTGGTCGTCCTCTCTTCATGCAGCCATCCACATTCAGATTTAACAATCGTCTTCTAATATGCCACTCATCTCTTCTCATCACATGTCCATACCACGATAACCGATTACCGCGCAGCTTTTCATTCACAGGAGCCACTTTCAAACTTCCTCTAATATACTCATTCCTAATCTTGTCCATTCTAGTAACCCCACACATCCATCTCAACATTCGCATCTCTGCTGCATGCAGTCGGTTTCATCCGTCACTTTAACGGCCCAACACTCCGAGCCATCCGAGCCATTTGATGGTCTGATTATTCCCTTAAAAAAGTGTCAGCATATAAAGAAGGTCCCTATATGTATACCGTGATACAACTTTGTCTACTAGGTATTTAGAAGCGGAAGTTGCGATACCATCTTGGTATCTATTTTATTATTATTATAATGTGCCTAAACTCTAAATTATACGTTTTAAATAAGTAGATAGTGGCGCTACTAAAATTTTTATGAAAATAAAAGAATAAAAACAAATAGGTATATCGTTTTGTTCTTAAGAGGATATAATTCGGAGAGCGCTCTATACAAACGTACTATGGTGATATTTTCAATACTAACCAATTAAACTCAATGACATTTTTCAGAATCAATCTACAAACAAATTTCAATGCTTGTATCGAGCCAGATTTTCGTTAAAATGTATAGTTTTAAATTTACAGTGCCTTAAAAATTTCCATACAAATCTTAAATTAATCCTAGCATTGAAACTGTATATTTTAACGAAAATCTGACTCCATACAAGCATAGATATTTGTTTCAAGATTGTTTCAGCAAAATTTCATTGACTTTAATTGGTTAGTATTGAAAATATCACCATAGTACGTTTGTATGAAGCGCGCTCCGAATTATATCCCCTTAATCATATTAAAACTGTCTGGGTAGGGTATATTAAAATAATATCTACAGCAAAGTTTACAAAGTTAATTTAATAAATGTAAGAAAATTAATTTTGTTTCAAAATTAACAACAAGTTTTAGACACAATTTTTGACAAGCGACGGTATACTAAATGTCTTACAATTAAATTGGAGTTTTCATTTTGTTTTTAGTACAATAAATCTTATGAAATAAAGTTTCTAAATTAAGTTTTTGAAACTCATAATTTATACACAAGCTACGTTCATCTACGAAAACTTAATATTAAATGTATTTTCAACCTATTCAAAAAGCATAATTTAAGTTCTAACACACTATAAGAAAGTGTTTCTAGTACTACATACAGTAGGGACACTCCCTGGCCCTCACAGATTTTAACCTCACTCCCGTTTGTTTGGAAGAGTGGAGGAAAATTAATGGCATTTACCTGTCGCGCTCTCACTCACTCACTATCGCACATGCTTATCTCTTCTGGTAATTTTTTTACATTTGTATGAAATGACAGCTATGTGTCCAAGCTGGGAGTTTTGGGACAGGACAGTGTAGGGAGTATCCAATATAATATGTATAGGCACGTAGGTTATAAGTACACTTTTCTTATAGGCACGGTGACTAGGGTGGAGTTATGGTGACTATACGCATTGATTTACAAACTGATGGACGCCGGGTCTAATACAAAATTCAAAAAAAGATTCCCAGATTAAACTACATAAACGTAATTACGTGGCAGTACTATAAACAAATTAAAAGTATTACTGTTAAAATTCCATTTCATTTAGATTGCGTAGTTATTACAAATTCTTCTAGCACCTGCACATCATAATAGACGTGCGCATAGTTGTTCGATCAAACAAAGACTGGCGCGTAATTGTTACTCTTTATGCGTTTTGTTACTCTTTTGGTTCGGACACTATTGAACACGGACCCTACGTCCAGTAGTTGGTAAGTCAATGACTATAAGTTAGAAAATGTATATCCGAGCTACCGTTTCATATGCTCTCGAGTTATTCGTGAACAAAAACAGAAAGAAAGACGTTAAAGTGAACAAAACGGATTCGACTAAGTAATTAAAAAAACATAATATAGTTAAAACGGTTGAACATAAATGTAGCGGGGCGGTCGACCGAAACGATTGATTGGACTGTGTGAACGATTATGTTTATTCACTATACCGCTTTTGTAGTGCTGGGCTCTTGTATTGGTCAAATCACTGCGAACTTTTGCGAGCTCTGGCACCACAACCCACTAAAGTTTAATCGCGATCGGACGAACGAGCGGTATAGGAACAAAGAAACATTGATTTTATAAATACATATTAGATATAGGTAGTACTAGCGACCCGCACCGGCTTCGCACGAGTTACAAACCTTCCTCGTAAATATGTCTATCTATTAATGAAAACTGTGATGATGTCTTCCTCGCCGACACGGCTACGGCGACTGCTGCTGGTATAACGGGCTTCACAAATGTGTCTGGGTGTGGCTAATATAGCCAATCTTTACGGGGAAAGTACGTCCGCATATGGCGCACTTGAGCGTGCCAAAATCATAATTGTACTGTATAGCCGCAGGTGGTCGGGCTTTAAGTTGGTCCCGTTTGGTATCGAGATCCTCTCCTCTCCTTTCCTCGAAAGTGGAAACATTAACCTGGACAAGATGTCTCCATTTCGGGCGCATAGCTGCGCCAAACGCTCCTATTTTAATGTTCAGTGGTTTATCAGTTGTGCGTTGTTTGTCGGTCAGTCAGTAACGTATCTGTTTTATAAGTATAGAGAAGAGATATACTCATTGATTATTTCTAAAGCAAGCTTTCATATACTAGCTACGCTGTGTAGAAGTTTCTAAGCGAAGCAAATAAAACATTACTAATGAACCAAATAAACGCTCGTTGACATAGTTTAGCTTCGGAATTGGAAACTATCACCGAAGTTAAGCAACGACAGATCCCGTCAGTCTTTGGTGAGTGGAATTTCATCTCGAGCGTTTCCGTTGGTCTCGGATAGTTCCGTCAGATGGCGTTGTAACTATTCGTTAAGCCAGGTCAGAGGGCCTATTAAGGCGGCTTGAAAATTCTCTGACAGCAAGTTGACCGTTAACTTGCCTCCACCAATACGCACTGGGCCCGCGTGGTGGAATATGGAGCACTCCCTCTCACCATTATTCGTGAGAGGAGTCCTTTGCCCTGCAGTGGGATTCTACAGGCTATAGCTTATAATGAACCAAATGGACTGATGCTAAAACTAACCAATTCATGTTGCCATGACTGCAGTGATTGATCCATTATTGATAAGAAATGCTCTTATTTCGAATGTAATTGATCGATACAAAGATACGCTCAGCGCGTTTGTGTTGTTTTTTGTTTGTAGTTTTTTTTATATATCGAAGACAAGGGATGTTTAGTAGGTTTGCTTTGAGAATTCATCTTTATATTGTGAGAGACCAATTTATGGTAACTATTGCTGTTGAATTTAAAAAAAGAAATAAATACCAAATATAATAAACATTCTGTAGGAAATTTATTCAAAATAAGGGATAAACAAGATTATACAGGGTATCCCAAAACTCAACATCCAGCCAAAAACAGGAGAAGGGCAAGTTTATAACTGTTCAGGCAAAAATACAAAAAATTATAAGTTTGATAGTTTTCGAGAAATTGACATTTTTGTAACACTTGAAAAACCTCCACCTTGCACCGAAATTTTAGATGTAGTAACTATAAATTTGTATATTTTTTCTTGTTAGCCTATTATGAATAATTTTGTCAATGGTCTCAATTCAAAAGTCAAGAATTAGGGCCATACTTTTTATAGAAAACACTATTTTCTGTCAGACTTCTACGGTAAAATTGTTTTCTTTGGCATCTTTGAGACTACGCACTGTATAAAAAATTTAACCTGGCAAGTTATTTCTAATATTTAACGACTGTTTAACAACTATTTACTATTGAACATTCTAGCCAATTTAATAAATTGATGGTTTTAAAGACTGTAAATGGAAGATTTTCAAAACATATTTTTCAGTTTATTATGAACAGAAAAATACTGGCTTGTAGCCATGCTTAGGGAACTGATATTATTTGTATGGATAAACATACAATTATATTATAATATTCGTTCCTTCAGGCGCCAAACCTGATCTAGAGATCTTCAATAAAACCATAATTTTTCTCAAAGTCAAAATATAGAAATATAATACTACTCGCCAAATCTCTACCAACAAACCTTTGACTATTTATATGTGGACTGGTTACGCGTGTGATTCTATTAACAAACATTTCTGCCACTTTTTGCGGGGGGCGAGGTAAGATGAAATCCGCAACTTTGGATTTTATTCCCCATAACTTTAGATTCTAATTTTGAATGTTAAAAATCATGAAAAGTAGTCTCGTGTTAACCCCAAACGTTCTAAGTTCGAAGTTATTATTTCGCAATTATAGGCTGTCTCGTTAAGTGATAAGGTGTAAAATTTTATGTAAATGCACAAGATCAATTGTGCTTATACCGTGGCAGAGGGGAAATGCTACCGCAAGGCTAGTCCTTATAATAATTAGTCAAAGCAACAAACCGACAGACACTACAAACATAAATATATATGTAGCAAACATTTACCACTGCCATTAATAATTATCGGTTTAACATCTTTGTTTTCCTCGATGATTCGGCATTTATACGTATCGATTGCAGCTTTCTTTGTTAATGTTATAACCTTTTTTTTATGTTTTATGTAGTAGCTAAACGGCTAATGGTACCTATTTGATTTTATGCCTAAGCCACGGTTTATACAGAAGAAACGCGTGTGGCAGTCTTTGACTAATTATTACAAGGACTAGCCTTGCGGTAGCATTTCCCCTCTGCCACGGTATAAGCACAATTGATCTTGTGCATTTACATTCCATTTTTCACCTTATCACTAAACGAGACAGCCTATAATTGCGAAATAATAACTTTGAACTTAGAACGTTTGGGGTTCACACGAGACTACTTTTCATGATTTTTAACATTCAAAATTAGAATCTAAAGTTATGGGGAATAAAATCCAAAGTTGTGGATTTCATGTTACCTCGCCCCCCGCAAAATGTGGCAGAAATGTTTGTTAGTAGAACTACACGCGTAACCAGTCCACATATAAATAGTCAAAGGTGGCAGTGGCGGATAATCTCACCGATCCCAGCTATCCAACCCGCCGCGTAGCCCCAGCAACGTCCTATGCCGAGGTCCGTACCCCTCTGGGTGCCCCTAGATCAGTTGCTTAAGTTGATTCATTCGGTAGACCCTTCGTGGTCCCTCCAATAGTACGCAGTAAAAAGCAGTAGCTGCTATTTGGGCAACGCTGTGTTAGCCATATAAAAAAAAAAAGGTGGCTGATAATCTAAGTAACACAATATAAACCTTATAGTACGTAGCATAGCGTCGTTTTTGTCTTAAAGGAGAATCGCGCCCGCGCCTCCAGGTGACGTCGCCTGGAGGCGCGGGCGAAATTCTCCAAACGATGCTATGCTACGTACTATAAGGTTTATAATTGTGTTACTCTGACTTTGGTTAAACATCGTGAGGAAACCTGCATGCTTTAATTTCCTACCTACTGCCCATTAGAAGTGGCGACGGGCTCACTCCCCCTCACACTGGACAGAGTTTCGGTACTAGTGAAACGTGGATGTTCTGTGGTTTCAGAATATCTCTGACTACCCCCTTCGGGGAATATAGTCGTGAGCATATACTTTTGCTACTTTGACTATCCGCCACCGCCAACGTCTCTTCTGTATAAACCGCGCCTTATGGTATTTAGGATTGGAAAGGGATTGGATGAAATACGTTATTGTCAAAAAAATCTTGGAATATAACAAATGCGGGTTAGAACTCGGGCAGTCGACTTTCAGTTGTTTTTTCAAGGATCGGTAGGTAATAACCAGTATAAACTATCACCATATAGTAACTGAAATTAAAAACACGGTACAAGAGACAAGAACTGCAATCGGAAATTCAACGCGTCTGGTCTTCTTCTTATCGTGTAGGCAGCAAGCTCTGTCAAATCTGAGTTTTTTCAGACCTTCTTACGGTCTCTGACGTGGTTTTTATGACGACTTCTAAGTACCACTAGAAATAGTAGCCGAGACCAACGGCTTAACGTTCCATCCGAAGCCTCCGTGGAAAGCGAACCCACGGCCTCTGAGTCAAGACAAGAACCCAATGCTCTTAACCATTAGACCACGGCGGCAGTAAAAGGTCCGGTAACACGATAACAATGCATCGTGACCGAAATCAACGTCCCCCGTCGGCGGGGACAGACGTGACCCCTGCTTACTCCTTTTTCTTCTGGCGTCAGCTTCAGGTCATTTGCAATACCATCAACTAATCTACATAAGTATGATTATAAACTCACTATCAAACTTTGATACTTTCTACCTAGGTGCAATAGACTCAAACCACGAAAACATTTAACCTTCAAAGGAATTCACCTAAAAAGCGTACCGCGAATTAATAGTCAATTTCAATCCAGGACATCGAACCGAACCGCCTAAAAGCAAAACAAAGTGCCACCTAGCAACAAACTAGAAATTCAATTGCGCTATCCGGAGCAAAAACTAAACTAAAACGACGGCAACCCCATATTTGGGACGTTTCCCACAAACAAAGCTTCAATAAAATATCAGGATACACACGGGAGCAAATTTATCGGAAACCGCGAACGGGCAATGGTAGCTTGCATGTCGAAACATGCATTCGATTTGACCCCTACCATTGTTTCTAGTTGGAAAGAGAAGAATGCGAGAAAAGTAGACTAAAATCTACATAACATAATCAATATATTTATAGAAGAGAGGTTGCAATTTATTTTCAAAAGTAGCAAAACGAGTGAGAGAACAACTTTTCTCCAGCCCCCTTAGGCTCCAGTACAAAGCATAATTTATGATGTGCTTAGTTCATCATCATCATCATCTCAGCCGTCGTCCACTGCTGGACGACCTCCGCCAAGGATCGCCATAACGACCGGTCCTGTGCTGCCCTCCTCCAACGGTTTCCCACCTCCTTACCTAACCTAACCTAACCTACCCACGCTGCGCTTAGTTAATTACGATGTACTATCATATAATAACAAATAAACTTACAGATAAACCTAATCCAGCTTTAACCCATAGAGTAGAATACGAGTATAGTATAGTACCCTGTCAGTATCTGACTGTCTGTAGTAACTGAAGTAAAAAAAAAGGTATACCTATCAAAAAGATCAGACCTATTAGTAGATCTTTTATAACATTTTTATCTCCAGGACGAAGACCTTTACTAATGTATAAGTGTGAGAAAAAACTGATAATATTCCACAACGTGGACCGAAAACATGAATTTTGTATAATCATTTAATACAATGAGAAATTTTGAAAGACAGAAATAAATGAATAAAATTTACTTTAATTATAGATACAGATTTCGTAGAACATTATAAATAAATTTTATGTAGAAGTAACAAAAGTAACAGTAAAATCTCACTAAAATACACTTTAGCAACAATAGGTCTGTCACAACAAAAGTGTTCGCCAAATGAACATTGCAAATGTTACTTTCAACTCTCAAGGGTTCAATCTATAGAGCCTTTACTAAAATTTCACACACCAAATATTCTAGAAATACGAGTAAACATGTTCGATGGAAATAATTAATTTCTACCAGATCCATTATCGTTGAGTGCTCCGTGAATATGCTCTAGCACATCCATAAATTACTAGTTATTTAATAACTATAGTGTTTGGACATTTTTCCTTTTTTTATGCCTTTTTGTTAGTGATAGAAGTTTATTTAAGTTCATTTGGTAGATAAAGATTGGCGTTGATAGTTAACCGCACCACATTGGCATCATGTGTCTCTTGAACTTCTGGATACAAGTGGGTTCACGGACGGTCGTGTTAATTATGGGCTTGGCCACGAGGCTTCACCATTTGTCTCTGCTTAAATATTGTTTTGTTATAAAACAATTATTGTAATATTCCCTCAACCCACTTGATTTTGGCATAAATGCAGTGCTTATCGATACAACAAAAATAATTTATAATCGAAATAAAAATAAAAAATGCTACTATTCTCTGCCTCCGGAGCATTAAAACTTGATTTACGGTCAGTTCCACATACGTTCATTAAAGTTAATCCACTATTAAATCTCTTGCTAGCGTTCACTACGTCAACTAGACAAAAAGTGACAGCAAGAGATTTAATGGAGGATTAACTTTAATGATGGTACATGCAACGATATATTTTCATTATTTATTAGCCACAGCTACTTCTATTACAATCAAAATGACGCTATTCTTTTTGACCGTTCGAAGTATGGTGAGGTAATAATTATCATTATCTATGTTGATATTATAAATTATAATACACTTTTAGTCCAACATTGTGAAAATTGCATGGCATTGTAATACCCATAAACTTTTCAATTTCCAACCTTACATCCAAGCTCATACGACGAAACAACAATAGTTGGTGCTATAACGTTACCAAGATACAAAACACTCTCAATGAGATTCCACACAATAGCCTAGTTTAAAGCACTTTATCTTTCGAAATCAAGAGATTGTACTTCGAATCTCTACACTGCATCTCCAACTTTTGACCATACATAGTTGAAACTATTCAACCACCTCTGCTTTCAATAAAGTTTATGACTTGTTCCACGATGTCCGAAGGAATCGGAGCGCAGTTCCTAGTGGCCCAAACGCGAAACTGGAGAAACAAAATATCAGATGATTGAGAGGAAACCATATACATTGAATCAAATTAAAGATTGAAAAATTTGTCTCGGGCCGGACTTGAACCCCCACTCTTCCAAACCGGGGAAGTGCGTTATCCAATTTCGCTACCGAGTCCACTAGCCAGAGAACGAAATTTTCAATCTATTGCTATCTATCTATAGATTGAAAATTGGAAGAGTGCGGGTTCAAGTCCCGCCCGAGACAAATTTTTCAATTTTTAATTTGATTTGAAATAGCACAAAATTACTGTAACATATTTATAATCAATAATAGTTGAAATCAGATACATTGACTAGTGCAACGCGATGACAAATCTCAATGAATCTTTTCAAGAAAGTCAAAAAAGATAGATGCAAATACATATAATGGAATTTGCCACAACTTTAGTTTTGGTCGCCTTGGTTTACAAAGGCATTTTAGGCTGCCGCTAGATCCTCTGAATTAAAATAAAATCGAGCCAATTTAAAACGCATACCTACCTATGTCAATTTTGCCACTCTTAGCCCGGCTTGCACCAACAAGTATTTAAACTTAAACGTTTTTAGTGATAGTTCTGTCTTTCACACTGTTCATAGAAATGGCAGTGACAGCATCATATTTAAAAACATGTTTAATCCTAAATACTGTTTGGTACAAGCCAGCCTCTAGCTAGCCAGCTATCTAGACATAACTTCAGTCATATTTCTTCTCAAGTGCCTGCGCGGTTCGGAAGAAATATATGGACAGGAAGGTGGTGGTATGATTAGGCCTGGACAGGTACCCAAAGACGGAATTCATTAAGGACCTTTTTCATGCAGTTTGAATAACAATTTGATAGGCCTCCGATGAATGCCTCCGCACAGCGGACTTAATCTAAACTGTCAAGAATAAAAAGTTATAAACGATATATATCTTTAATTTCTTCTTTATAAGGAGTCTCTCTGACTTGCGAAAGTTTTCTTTTCCTTATTTTTCTTTTTCTGTCGAGTCAATGGTATGTCATTGAGTTTAGCTTGCCAATTAGCCACATATTGAGATAGATAACGTTAGGAAACTCAAACCACCTCTATTTTTAATCTTCTTCTTATCGTGTGGGCAGGAAGCCCTGGTGTCTGAGTTTCAGACAGCCTTACGGCCTCTGACGTGGTTTTATGTAACGACTACTACCACCAGAGATAGCCGGGACCAACGGCCTAACGTGCCGAAGCACGGGAACATATTTTTTTCATACAATCAGGTGATTCAGCCTGCAATGTCCTAACCAACTGGGGAAAAACGCACAAAGTTGTAACACTTTGAGATATGTTAAGCAGTGAACAAAACGTTTTGATAACGAAACTCAGCTTTTCTTTTTTTTGTTTCATTGACAGCCTGTCACTTTTACAGCTGCGGAACAGCTGATGTTGTTTAAAGTTTGATATTCAGTTCAGGATTTAGTGATTGCATCTTTTCAAGTTTCTTTTCAGATTTGAGTTGTTTTTGATGTCGTTTCCTATCGGTTGATAGCGTTAATATACTTTTAGACACATTTCGCGGTAAAAGAAGCGTATTCGTATTGGACATATCACTAGGCGTCCCCCGTGGAAATCGAACCCACGACCTCCGTGTCAAAAGCCCAATAATCTTAACCATTAGACCGCGAAGGTAGTTAGATCTATTTTCAATAAAGTTTATAACTTGCTCCACGTCGCGACGTCCGAAGGAATCCGTGCACAGTTCCTAGTGGCCTCGGGCGCGTGGCTCAAAGAGCTGCGATCGCGATAACGCAGCCACTAGACGTAGTTCCGTGGACCGCGGTCTGCAATAACGTACTAGCTTATTTTTAAAATAAATAGAATTATGGGAAACTTGACTGCAGGAATTAAAAGGACGGTTCTCCCAATGACTGAACGTTTATTGCTTGTTCACGATAACTACAGTAATTATTAATACAAACATTCGTGTCCACAATTTATCTTTCTCCCTGTCAAAGCGACATCCTGACATATCCGGCTGAGGGCCATCACCATAGACACCTCACCAAAAAGGTGTCGCTACAGAATTATAAAATTACGTTTTTATTCCAACTTAAAACACATTTATCCTAAGCTTAAGGATACCGGTGACCAAGCTAAGCTATCTAAGTATACAACGTTTGGGGTTAAAATGGGCCCATGGGGACTATCGATCGGCGTGGCGCGCATAGTCGAGGACACGGGTGACCAGAGGGCCGGCAGCTGCCGCAGCCAGCGTATCAGTCTGGCGTCAAACTTGGTGATTATGGAGCAAACTCTACAGTATAACAACAACATTAAAAACCGGCTAAGTGTAAGTCAGTTAATATGTTGCGTATCTATACAGGGTCCTTCTTAATATACTGACACTTTTTAAGGGGATGATCAGACCATCTAACTGAACAACTTTCTCTATGGTACCAACATCGAAATCGCGAAAAAAATATCAGCTGTCCCATACATTTGGCTTGAGTAGGTTCACAGTTTTGTATAGGAGAGCTGATTTTTTTTTCGCGATTTCGATGTCGGTGCCATAGAGATAGTTGTTCAGTTTGACGGTCTGATCATCCCCTTGAAAAAGTGTCAGCATATTAAGAAGGATCCTATATGTGTTGTGGTACGGAACCCTAGGTGCGTGAGACCGTAAGTAGTCCAACTCGCACTTAACCGGTTTTATTTATTTATAGCGTAAGTTTTATCTTTTTTTTGTTTTAGGTTAAGAATTTGAGAGTATTTGCGTGAAAGAGTATTTGTGAAAATATTGATATTGTTAGATGAATTTAAATGAAACGAAAAAGTTTACAAATTACTTAAAGAAAATAAAAAAAATAAACATACAAAAATGGAAAAACATAGAATCAAAATAAAAAAGACAGACAAAATTACTGACAATAGGACAGACACTCGGCTAAGCCTACATTCAGTGCAACGGAGACTAAGCAGTGCTGTTTTTCTGCCCTGCCCTTGCTCCTCGAGATGTTGATAGTTGTGTTTGCTTCGATAATTCGAAATACTCAATTAACGTTATGAAATAAGGTACCTAGTTTTTTTGGTCCACTTACATCTTACTTACACTTAAATCTGATATTTAGATCAGACGGCGATTTAAGATGGACATCGTATTTTTTTAGGAAAGTAAAGCGGATTCTAATCTGAAGAAGATGCAGCTGAGAGCTATTAAATATATGAATAGATGTAGAGTAAATAATTATTGCTTCAAAACCATTTCATTTCCTTAACAAGCTATGCCTCAAGTTGTGAAGTCACAAATATAGGTTTTTTTTGTATGTGGCTCTGCGATTCAAAATGTGGGCTTTGTCAAGATTAAGTAATTTTCCATATTATTTTCGTAAAAAGTTTAAGTCCTTAAATTTAATAAAGAACAAACCTTTTCAATATTAAAATAATTTTAATTTATTATACAACGATAATAAATAACAAAGTTTGACTTTGGATTCAATGTTACTAATAAAATATCTAAACTATTCATTTTCAATTAATTATGAGAAGTTAAATTAACCTTTCGGCCGCCCTGTTCAAAGAGCATCTTATTAAACATTTATTGTTCCAGACAATAATAATTTTTGCACTTTTACAAAATATCAAACTCTTCAGAATATAATTTCAATCAGTTGATATTCAAAATCGCAAGCGTATTAAGTAAACCATCAGGAGTGCAATGTTTAATTTCATACATTCCAATTCATAGGTAACATAACTATTCAATGTGACATAAACATTCTTAATAAAGTGTCTTTTAGAGTTTTTGACTCTATCAAACCGTACCAAGCGCGGTAGGAGATAGACAAAAATTACTTCAAAACGTCCTTAAATGTTTTTTATTAGAGCATGACCCGTGACCCGTCTCAAAATGAAAGGCTCATAAGATTTCGGTCATTTATTATCTTTGGACCAACTGGCAGCCATAGTGTGGGACGCCCTGCGGCCAGTTGGAACGAGACGACCAAAAAAAGGTATTGGGGTGCGACTAGAAGAGGAAGGCCGAGGATAGAGTTTTGTGGCGCGCCTTGGGAGAGGCCTATGTACAGCAGTGGTCGATTGTAAGCTAATGATGATGATTCCATCTTTAAGTTGAAAAAAAAAGTATAAAATTAATTTTTTCCACGTCACGTCTCGCATAACCTCGTCCACATCTCACTGACCGCCCTCATATAGCCTAATGGCCGGCGGCTAAATCTTCACATGGTGTTTTACAGCAGCCTCCGTCAATAGTGACTCTTAGTTTTAATCGCGAAAGTAGTCTTCTATTTGCTTTGGACAATATAGGATAGATGTTATATAGGTTGATAATAATGTAGTGCACACTTCCTTGTTGGATAGGTTGTGGTTTTTTGTTCGTCTTTATTTTTACATCGAATGAAGATTATATTTTAGGATTGTTTTAAATTCTTCCGTCTCTTCAACGGCTTCAACTTTAGTGGCCATACTCTAACTTCCGTGCAACCGTACCCCAGAAGTGGGTACGAATAATGCACAACTAACGTGACTAACATGTTGCCGAAATCTGGAAACGATCACCGAACTTAAGCAACATCAGGGCCGGCCAGTCTTTGGATGGGTGCGTTTCCGTACTTCGGAAGGCACATTGAGCAGTTGGTCCTGGATAATTCCGTCCGATGACAGACTACAGAAACCTAAGTACCTACGTGTAGTAAATTAGTAATATAAACCAACTAATAACATTGAAAATGCTGAAATTCTTTTCCATCCCACTCCCCCATCGGGGGACGGAGCGCGCCGCGCGCCCGCGCGTGCGCATACTCGGCCGGTCAAACGAAGTCTATCGCGTAGTTGGTTCTCTTTTTACGTTTTGGTGCTCTTTTGGTTCGGACACTTTTAAGCGCGGACCCTTCGTCCAGTAGTTGGTAAGTTAATGGCTGTTTCATACAAAACTGCAAACATAACACAACTCGACTGAAAAGTATGGGACAGCTGATTTTTTTTCGTTATTTAGATATTGGTTACATAGAGAAAGTTTTTCAGTTTGATGGTCTGATAATCTCCTAAAAATAGTTTCAGATAATTTTTTTAAACCTTATACATCGAACATTCATTGTTCGATTTCGAACATTCACTGTTCGATTTCGAACATTCACTGTTCGATTTCGAACGAACGCTTCTAGTGAGATCCGGCTTTAATGCTTCCTGGAACACTATGATTCCCTATGCTATTGAATATAGCAGAATATTGGAAACAGGAAGTTTTCAGCTGTTATCTTCTAGGTAAAAGTTTGAAGTTTCATATTATTATACTTTCGGTCAATTTAGTTTATAAAACAAAGTCAGTTGGAAGTTTGAAGCTATTCACGCCGCAGGTGTCCACGGATCATCGTCATCATCTTCATTGTCACGTTCTGCCTTGGCGTCGATTTTGTTTGGATGTTGATGGTTGATGAATAGATCATTTAGCATGCGGCTTATCATTTTTTACTTTGAGCGCAGATATCTCGATACAGAAGCATTATATCGACTTAGTTTCTATGGGAGTTTAGTTCCATTGGGCAATACTTATCCAACGACACCTCACTCGATTTAATGAGTTATTGAGCCGGGGCATACAGACATAATGGACGAAAGTATAAAGGTTCCTTGTTTGACTACGGAACCCTAAAACTGAAACGAAAACATGGTTCGCGTCCCATGAGCGTGATGCATCGAGTGCGAGAGAGATGGTAGTAGTCACGGAAAAGATGGCGAATGCTGTGTACCTGGCAGAAAGTTACGGGAGTGAAATGTGGAGGTAACCAGGAGAAGACGTAAGGAGTTACAGAATAGATTGCTGCAGAGATGTATACCTATCTGGGATACGTTAAGATGGTATCTAGTCCAAAATATGGAGTCCCGGGTGAGTCACAATTTCACAGATTTTAGTATATTATTAGTGATTTAAATTTAATTTACCTATTATTTACATTTGACCAAAGTTTGTTTTGGTTTAATTCATTAAAATTTTTATTATTGTTTTGTTTTTTTAATATTATGTAAAAATAATATGTTTTTTTGACATTTAGATTATTTTTGTCTAATATGAAATGTAGTAGAACTATTGAGAAGAAATGTTCCCACTAGTTCCACTATTCGGTGGTACATTTAAAAGTAGAACTGGTGGGAAATAAAAGTCTCATTAGTTCTACGGTAGAACTGTTCAGTAGAACTATTGAGAATGAAGGACAAATATTATAAAAGAAAGGTGCCGTCGGTCACTTATTATGAGTTGGAAAGGGAGGGCCTATAAGGGTAGGCAGGAGGGCCCACCAGCTGGAAGATGGAATCGAGAATGGATAAGAAAATCAATCCGGCTGTAAGCTGGAAGAGATATTTCATTAGAACGCGTAGGTGCACTGCACGCACACAATGCATCGACAGGACACTAATATTAATCATTTACGATTTATAATGATTTGCAGTGGAATCAAGGCAAGAATTACGCGTAAAGTGTGCTTCGCGACAAAGTGATTATGGTTGTGCGTGTATGTGTGTATTTAGATCGGCAGCTTTTAAGTACACAATTAATAAGATAAACAAAAAACCCGACTGCATAAAGAACCTATTAACTGAAAAGAGAAAAACAAGCTCTATAATCACTAATCAGCTATAACAACTTTGTTTGAGCAAAAATAGTTTGATTGTTATTAGGTAGGTATTGCAGGCGGGGACAAACCAATCAATGACCAACCTAAAAATTTTTTTGTCCCCGATTGCGATACCTAGCGTACAAGCTAGAGCTTGTATTTCTCTTTTCAGTTAATAGGTTTTTTATGCAGTCGGGTTTTTTGTTTATCTTAATAATTTAGTTTATTTCATACTTTTTAGTCTTGCTTCGAAACGGTAACATAGTAGTATTAATATATTTATATATTTGGGATCGTCTGATTACAAGCTTTCATTTGATACCCATATTGTAATTTTTTTTTAAATGAAATTGTTTATTCCCCCTCCCTTTTTTAATTCGTAGACGCCATCTTGAAATAATATACCCTTTGTCACTCAAACGATTTTTACAAATCCAATGATACCTCATACGTTAAAATCCATCAAGGCGTTTAGGCTGTAGGCCGTGCCAAAGAAATAGACTTACAAACGTACATACATACATACATACATATACGCTCGAAAAACAGTCGCAGTCGGGTAATTATTATTTTCTATTTGACTTGCAATCCTTTTTATTAAAAGCTTCTATTTAACTTGCCTTGTAGTATCTTTTTAGGGTTCCGTACCCAAAGGGTGAAAACGGCACACTATTCGTAAGCCTACGTGGTCCGTCCATCCGTCCGTCTGTTTGTCCTATCTATATAAGGCTGTAACTTTTGAACCGTAATAGCTAGACAGTCGAAACTTGGTCATAACTACTACATTTTTGTTTTTGAGTTACTGTTATCTATCTTCAAATCGTCAAATTTCGATTCAATTGATGCAAAAATGAGCGAGTTATTGAGGCGGAACATACAGACCGACAGAATGGACGAAAGCATAAGGGTTTCATGTTTGACTACGGAACCCTAACAACCGACTCATCACAGATTACCTATTATAGAATTACTACGTAACAGATACATCACTGCCTTACAAATCTATCAATTCCTACGCATTATTTATCGACTCCTTCCCACTGCTAGACGATATGCAATCAGACACGAAATTTTAATCCCTTTCGACATAATTTTGTCTCGGACGTCTGATTCTACGTGGTATTCCAAAAAAATTTTCCACCACAGCCATTATGAGGTCTTTGATGATGGTATGTCTTTTAGGATTGGCTGAAATGTATTCGATTGATTCGGTTGTGGTTAGGAGTGACTGGTTACGATAAAGTATGAATTACAACTTTAACTAGGTACGTACTGAGTGTGGATTTAATGAAAATTTAGTTTGCATAAACTTTGTGGTAGCTTTGACGAAACTGTTTCGTGTACCTACATTTCAATGTTTAGAATAAACCTACTTTCGTTTGTAACTCTAATCAGAAACTTTGTAATATCTAGTGAATTCGTTCACTAAGTTTGTCCATATTTGTACGTACCTGGCGATGGAACAGAAACTTTGAGTTAAGCTCAAAAGCGAATACTAGTGGTAAATTACCAGATTGGTCAGAATAAGATTGTAATCATTCTAATACGTTGCATATAGAGTCGTTATTACATTGCATTTGAAAAAAAAGTTAATTTTGAACTCTATTTTGCTAAGGACTGTTTGAAACGCCATCGCCAGCGATTTTTTTGTTTGTCCTATCTATGGATTTATTTTCTGTACGATTTGAACGTTTAGGATTAAGCTAGACAGGTGTTGTTACTAAGAGACAATTAATTTCATCGAGTGATTTCTATAGGGTCCTTCTTAATATGCTGACACTTTTTTAAGGGCATCATCAGACCGTCAAATTGAACAACTTTCTCTATGGCACCAACATCGAACTCACGAAAAAAAAATCTGCTGTCCCATATATTTGGCTTGAGTAAGTTTGCAGTTTTGAATGGACAGCAGATTTTTTTTTTGTGATTTCGATGTTGGTCCAATAGAGAAAGTTGTTTAATTTGATGGTCTGATCATTCCCTTAAAAAAGTGTCAGCATATTAAGAAGGACCTTGTATATTTTTGACGTTCGTCTGGAATAATAGAATTGGGGGCATTTAAGACACGTAATGGAACACATTGAGACTATTTTTAGAAATTTTGTCTGTTTATCTGTTTATTTGTGCACGCATCACTTAAAAACTACTGAGCGAATTGGGATGGGGTTACAAAAGCATAGGGCTTAGCTTAGATTTACATGTAGGCGCTGTGTCATCGCAACAGGTTTATTCAATCTAAAGTTCAGAGTATTAAAAGTCAGTGGTCTGCGCGTACGAAGTTAAAAATAAAAAGGTATTCAACATTCTTACAATTTTAATTTATTTTGTTTAAAAACGTTTCTTTTTATCATTTGTGTTTCTTCTCTACAAAAACTGTGCAACAAAGAGAAAGACCATCATGACCAAAGATGCTTGAATATCAATACCAGCATTAATAGCACCAAATCTATTGGCCTGATGAATGAGTTCCATCACAGAATCCATAGTCTCCTGATTATTTGGCAGTATCTGATCAGTTGGCAGTAAGAACCCGTATCTGCCATCGTCGCGAAGTTCATAACAGTAAACTAATGGTACTTGAAGGTTTTCTTTGACCCAATCTATGGTTCCTCCCGTTGCAAGATCTGGAAAATTTGTTATTTCTATTAGTGTCCTTATTTATATTAAGTTTATATTGATATTTAATTGGCAAAAGTTGAGCTACTTACAGATAGCTTCACCAATGTTTCCAGTTGTATATAGAGTGCCGTGTCTGACTGATAGTGCTCCCATAGCTCTTCTGCCAATATTCATCTGAAAATGTAAATAATGTTGATTTTTGAACTTGGATGCGACACCTTTTTTAACTTTATTTGCATGGCATCCATCGAAATCATTTTCAACCAATTCAATGACAAAAATTATGTACCGATAATTTTAGTTCAAAAAAACTGCTTGGGGACCATAATTTTAAAACTGACTTTTCAGACTCATTGTTCACGTTTTATTTTCAAGTCATTTTCTTGTGACCTTTGAAATCATTGGTACACAACGTTACTTAGAAACAACTAACTTACCGCTTCATCATAATTAGCCAAAGGTTCTGTACTATTTCCAAAAGGTATCAACAGAAGTTGACTAAATGAATGGAACGACAGATATATGTCTATTCTGTCGCCAATACTTCTAAGATATGTGGATAAAGATCTGGTTTCTGGTTCCGAAAATGGACCAGGGCCAGCGTAGTCATCTCTGTTTGGGTCTGTACTTGCACCAGCAACTGTAGATGCAATAACAATTATGATGATTATCTTCTGTTGCTAGGATAACATGACGTGAAGACTCGTCCACAGTGAAGTAACACAAGGCATATTTTATTACGTCAAGAGAAATGTTCACGTGAGGACTTGTGTTGCAACATTGATGGGGACAACCTATACTAATATTATCCGGTGACCTTTAAGATCAATAGTAAAAAATTAAAACCAAGTGCGTGTCGAGCCACGCGCAGGGTAGGGCTCCGTAGTTTCCCGTTACAACATATGGACTGAGAACGGGTCTTTTTGTTTAATACTACGGTTTAACGGCTAATAAAGTCTAAAAAGTACATTTTACAAGTTGGTCAACTATTACATGTTACCTTGTAAAGCCTTCTTTTTAAATTAGTTATAGTTTTCCTTTTAAATTCGTTATATACACTACCGTCGTAAATTTTTAATATGATATGCTTATGCTACATAAATAAGTGATTTTTCAAACAAAAGCAATACGTGAATTAAAAATTACCGAGCCAATTGCTATTCCAGTTCCTGTTTAAATCCACACCGAAGATATTAGCACCTACCGGACGTCTGTTTTTACGCCACATTCTGAACTGGAAAACAAAAAATTATTATAGGTGTAAATGTCAAAATGCACAATCATTATACCAGACGAAGAAAATTTTATATTATCATGTCAAGAAGGCACAGTACCAATATATGAAATGATGCAATTGAAATATAATAATGAGATTTGACATTAAAAAGTTACTGGAATCTTATATGATATTGAGATTGTGCACAAATTAACGTCTAATTGCCCTTAATTCTCTTACCTGCTCATGACTCCAAACATAACCATCAGGATTAGCTACAGGAATAATATGCCAATCAAAATCTCTTGCTGCAGCTCTAATCTCTTCATCCTCACTTGTTAGTAACTCATTTAAAATATAACACACAGTTGGTACAGTTATCCACTCCCTTGAGTGTAAGCCAGCTTCTAAGAATATGATTCTTCTGCCTGAACCATGAGAAATTCTTAATCCTTTGATTTCACGATTCTCATAAGAGATACCTCCAACTATTTTGGTAACTATAGAAGGATACGCAGTGGCTAGGTCGTCCATCCAAGACTCGATATCTTCTAAAGTATAGTAAGCATCCCACGTCATATTTCTTACGTTATTCCGTGTGTAGGTCTTCACGGTCTGTTTTTCAATTGCACTAAAATTTACAAAATTATATACCTTTGCTCAATTTAAATATTGTATTAAGTATTATATACAATAAAGAATTATTGGTGTACCACTTTATATTTAGCATTTATTTAGAGACATTAGCAATTTATATTTTTTGTTTGTTTTATAACTGTTTAATACCGAAATAACTATAAAACTACTTACTCTTGTATATTGGATATTGTCTGTTCGTATTTTATACCATACGAAGTCAACAAACCTTCTAGTACACTTTTATCCTTAGGACTCGACATAACATTAAGAAACTTAGCATTTGGTCTAGGAACGTTCCAAAAGTCGAAAGTATCATGATTTTTATGAAGGTTTTGCAATATCGTTATTTGATCATTATTTTCTGGTAAAAGTCTGTATAAAGTATAGTTATCGAATCGAAATTTTTCACTTGACACCGAAACGGAAAATAGAGCGAAAGTTAAAAATGCAATAGATTTAATCATCTTGATACTTTCAAAGGAATATTGTAATTACATCAGAAACAAGTGCTTGTCTAAATGTTTGTTGTGATTATAATAAGTATCGTCTGTTAATTTACTACAGATAAAAACTTTAGATAATAACAAATGTACTAGGGATATAAAAAGATTAAGATTATTGAAATAAGACTGCAGATAATGTTAAATATTTTGTTCAATCAAATGTATGTACCTACTGATATCAAAGTCAAATATAATAATACTGCTATGTCAAAATACTTAAACATTTATCAATATTTATCAATCGAGTGGATTATTAAATAAATACACATCAGGATATTTACTAAAATGCACGTTTTAATTTCAGGTCTTAAATCAAACAGAATTTTTGAAAAAGACCAGAACAATAATGAATATATTAAACAAGGATGCTTTAAGGCTGATACTGTCATTCATATAACCAAATCTCTTAGCCTGATGGATAAGCTCGATGATAGAATCCATGGTCTCCTGATTATTAGGTAGGATTTGATCAGGTGGGAGTAGATGTCCATATGTTCCTCTATCGCGCAATTCATAGCAATAGACTAATGGCACTTTTAAGTGTTCTTTAACCCAATCTATACTAGTGCCGGTGGCCAAATCTAAAATTAAGAGAATATTAGTTATTGATACAATTATAAAATGTCTAAGGAAGTAAGTATAGTAACTATTAAGCATGTTAGAGAAATAATCATGTGAAAATACTTACAAATTGCTTCAGCTATATTTCCAGTAACATACTGTGTTCCATATCTGACAGAAAGTGCGCCCATTGCTCGTCTACCAATGTTAATCTGTCAGTTGAAAAAAAACTTGAAATAGTGACATCACAGAGTAAAATATTTAGAGAAGATAAACGATACTTACTGCGTCATAGTAGTTATCCAGAGGTTGAGTGGTATTCCCGTAAGGTAACAATAATAGCTGACCGGATGAATGGAAAGAAAGGTACAAGTCTATTTTCTCACTTATGGTGGAGATGAAGGCCGATAACGATCTGGTTTCTGGCTCAGAGAATGGACCTAATCCAGCGTAGTTATTAGCTGCTGGGTTGAGGCTTACACCTTCAACTGTAATTACGTATAACATGGTTTATTTGAAGAATTTCAAAATATGTGTATAGATTGGTATGATATGATAATGGTACCTCCAGTTTTTACAGAACTTACCAAGCCAGTTACTGTTCCAATTCCTGTTCAAATCAACCCCAAACTCAGAACCAATTGGCCGTCTATTTTTACGCCATAGTCTGAACTGAAAAAAGGATAAGCTTTAAAATATTTTGATTTTAATATGTTTTTTTTTTGGCAAATTAACTTTTAATAAAAACGAAAGCCACGTATAAAATAATAGCCTTTGACTATTTATATGTGGACTGGTTACGCGTGTAATTCTACTAACAAACATTTTTGCCACTTTTTGCGGGGGGCGAGGTAACATGAAATCTGCAACTTTGGATTTTATTCCCCATAACTTTAGATTCTAATTTTGAATGTTAACAATCATGAAAAGTAGTCTCGTGTGTACCCCAAACGTTCTAAGTTCGAAGTTATTATTTCCCAATTATAGACTGTCTCGTTTAGTGATAAGGTGTAAAATTGAATGTAAATGCATAAGATCAATTGTGCTTATATCGTGGCAGAGGGGAAGTGCTACCGCAAGGCTAGTCCTTATAATAATTAGTCAAAGAAAATAGCTCATCATAACTAAATCATTATTAGAACATAGATTAGACTGCAATCAAATTTACTGAATCCATTATGATTATATCAGAATCAATTATTTACCTCTTCGTGAGTCCAAACATAACCATCAGGATTTGTAACAGGAAAGATGTACCAATCAAAATCTCTGGCAGCGTTCCTGATTTCTTCATCATCACTTGTAAGTAATTCATTAATGACATAACATGCCGCAGTCATTGTAATCCATTCTCTAGAATGTATACCACTTTCTATAAATATTACTCTTTTAGCATTTCCATGGGATATTTTTAAACCTTTTATTTCTCTTCCTTCATAAGATAAACCACCTACTACAGAGGTGACAATGGTTGGGTATGAAGTAGCTATGTCGTCCATCCAAGCTTCTATGTCGCTTAAAGTATAATATGTATCCCATCGCATGTTTCTGCTGTTCCTTGTATAAGTGTTTACAGTTTCATTGTCGATTGCTCTGGAATGAACATGTTTTTTAAGGAAATAAGTTTAGAGTTCAAAAATATTTAAGTCACGGTAGTATTAGGTGGGTTTGTATAATTAAATGTTTTATGTTGAAAATAATATTCGAATTGTAAAAAACTATATCAAAAGTTGGTGTTTATAAGAGATATTGTTTTCTTTTCGTGAAGTTGGTATGTCAAGTACAAAATATATTTAATTCATAACTTACTCTTGTATATTATTCATTGTTATTTCGAAGTTAATTCCATAAAAATTAAGTGTATTTTCCAGTGCAGATTTCTTTAACGGGCCAGCCATAACACTAATATATTCAGCAGAGGGTACAGGATCTGTCCAAAAATCTAAACTTGCATCGCTATTTTGTAATTCTTGCAAAATTTTAGTATGCTGATCATTTTGTGGTTTAATTTTAAACAAACTGTAGTTATCGAAACGAAATTTTTCAGACGATACTAAAGCAACAAATAAAAATAATGATAATATAATTATTTTCATGATTAGTTTGTTTCTGTTTTCACTTTTAAATTGTAACTGATAAAAATTGAATTAAGCTATTCGAAAGAATAGGTAAGATTATAATAGAATTGTTAAATTGAACTACGATAATATTTTATTGTTTTTAATAAAGTTTAACAGCACCTTAATCAAGGATACTACAAATATTTTTATCGTAGTTTTGAAATATCTAATCACTAACTAAATAATCTAATAAGTGCTATTGTTTAGGTTTCCCAACTTTGGTCAGGATTATACATTACCTATACATAATACTAGATCGTGACCCGGAAATTTTATTTGAAAAGAAGTCATCAAATTTTATAGGAAGATGTTCATTCGTTTCATTATCGTCCCAGTTTTGTCTCATATTTTATATCAACCCCAAATAGTGTCAGTAAATTTTGTGCCATAAAATTTTTATCCACCGCGTCTATATCTTTTATGACATGCTCTAGATGTTTTATTACACGTTGTTTATTTGCCATTTATGTCGCTCTATTATACTCTATTATAAAGATGTTTCGATTCGTTCGTTCAACGAAAGAGTAGTGCAAAGTATATAGGTAGGTATGTTTAATGCCTAGTCATTTAATTTAGTGTTATTATTAGTAAAATTTGAATATTTTTAGTACCTATAGAAATTAAATTCGTTATTACATTTTGACTAACCAATGCTTGAACTAGATGCATCTTCATCATTGTGTATTTTGCTTATGTTAGGGAAAGGTAAGCAGAGAATATGGATCACCTCACAACAAAATTTTATTAATACAATTTTAATAAACTCAAAGAACATTAATAAACTTGGCTTCTCTGATGATAGCCATTAGAGAATCGAAGGTCTCTTCGCAAGATGGCTGTACTTGTGCTACGGGAAGGGTGTATCCCCAAGCTCCCGTATCTCTTAGGTGGTAGGTAGCTACTACTGGTGGGTTGAAACGATGTTTTACCCAGTCTGCTAAGATACCGGTTGCTCCATCTGAAATAGTTTTAAACATTTTTGATGACTTTACAATCAAACTTTATTTTACTTAACTATTGGAAACTAAGGAGAGCATAGTCGACCATACTTCATCGAGAACCATGAAACAGTGCTGTGGTGAAAAGAACTATTTATTTAATGACGGTAAAAAGGGAGGAACTGAATCTGAAGAGGTCAGATTATAGTTGTGGCCGAAACAACAACTAGAAACTAAATAAAAAGAGATAGGGCGAAGGTCATTCATGTAAACATCGTGTTTATACTAAAAAAAATTACAGATGACTTGTTTAGTGGGAAATTAATTGCTAATGGGACTGACTTAATCTTTTTGCCAGGTTTGAAAGTCTTACCATGAACATCTAAAGACGTGCCAACTATGTATTGAGTGTTGTAACGTACTGCTAAAGATCCCATCGCTCTTCTACCAATTGTTATCTGTAAACATGTAAAGTTATTTGAAACCAATTACTGTTACAAAAACACTTTTCTCTCTTACGAGTATTTAGCTTGATCTGTGTTTCACTACTGGGTTTGTCCTGCCCTCTCCTCCACCAACCTATTAGAAAGGTATCCAATTTATCACTCCATTTCCTCTTAGATTTGCCTCAACACCGACAAATGGAACGTACTGGGTTCATGGGTTGAATTCATTTTTGGTCTACCTCTCTGAATGCTTGCGGCAGATAAACTCTGCCACTTCAGCCGAGCTGTTTTAGGGCCTGCGTTTGCTAAACTAGTTTGGGTAATTATTAAAAGGTTGTTGCAACTTAATAATTGTTTATTGACAGTTTATACTCTTTGTACTCACCATTTCATCATAGTTGTAAATCGAATCCCTGGCACTGTTATGTGCGAAAGGAATTAAAAATCTCTGTCCAAAAGCTCGGAAGGATAGCAGACCAACTAATCTTGAGCTGATGCTCTCAATGTAACGTGACAAAGATCTGGTTTCTACTTCAGAGAACGGACCAAGACCAACGTAGTTGTCGGCTGAAGGTGTGAAGCTACCTCCGTTTACTGAAATGAAACCTGTCTTTAATAATAATATTTAATTTAGGACATCACATATATCAGTCATTAAGTACCAGAATAGTATTATTATACACATATACAGGAAATTATGTGTAGTAATTACCTCCCCAATGAGAATTCCAGTTTCTTGTAATATCTACGCCATACGTTGTTCCGGTTATCTGTCTTCTATTCTTAACCCAAAGTCTGACCTGAAATTTTTAAATAGATAACGTATTACTATACATTCAATAAAAATAATTCTAGAGGATTTAAATTGAACCAATCAATTAGTTTGAATACTTACAGAATCCTGAGAGAACTTATGCCCATCAGGGTTGGCAATGGGGAAGATATGCCAGTCAAAGTCTTCAGAAGCAGCCCTTGCTTCAGCATCCTCACCTCTGACGAGTTGGTCTATGATATAAGTCAGTACAGTTGGGGACAGCCAGTCAGCTCCCACTTGACCACCTTCTAGCAAAAATGCACGTCTTCCAGCACCTCTAGATATTCTTACACCTGTGATGTTTCTTCCTGGAAAAAATTCCATTAAACTTGGTGATGGTAATGATTACGGGAAATTCCTGGTTGATTTCGATACCGGTAAATTTAGAAACTTTATACTACAAGAAGCAGGTAGTATAAGTAAGTAATTATAGTACTCTGTGGTGTCGATATTTAGTACTTTTCTCGAATGTTTTACCTTATTTATTTTTACTTGTAATGCTATCGTAAATAAGTATAAGTGAATTGTTACTTTATTTGTGAACCTAAATACTGAAATCCATTTTTTGTAATATTGAACTGAACACATTTTTTCAAGATGAGCTTCAATATTAATCTCAATAATAGATATTCCTAATTCATGAACATTAAATCTCAATCTATAAATCGATTCGTTATAATAGAAGTCTGGACTAGATTTTGGGACTTCATTTGGGACTACATAATCTCCACTCTAGATTCATTGCAAAAAAGTCTAAACCTCAAAAAGCAGGTCCATCTTCTAAATCTTAGATATGATTCAGTTGCGAATTCTAAAAGATTGCAAGCCTTAAAGCAGCATACCTTCATGGGACAATCCAGCAGTAACAATAGTTACAACATTAGGGTAAGTTTCAACAAGATACTCGAACCACTCGTAGATTTCTTCCTGAGTTAGATAGTTAGTCCAATATAGTTGTCGGCTTGCATCACGCTTCCTCCTGCTGTAAAGCTGTGCATCGAGGGCCCTGAAAATGCATATTTTTAAAATTAGATACTATAAATAACATAAATAGAATTTGCGTATATACATCAATAATACTATATTAACATTTCTACCTTTACTATGTAGAACTTTGACTAATTATTATAAGGACTTGCCTTGCGGTAGCATTTCCCCTCTGCCACGGTATAAGCACAATTGATCTTGTGCATTTACATTCAATTTTACACCTTATCACTAAACGAGACAGCCTATAAATGCGAAATAATAACTTCGAACTTAGAACGTTTGGGGTTCACACGAGACTACTTTTCATGATTTTTAGCATTCAAAATTAGAATCTAAAGTTATGGGGAATAAAATCCAAAGTTGCGGATTTCATGTTACCTCGCCCCCCGCAAAAAGTGGCAGAAATGTTTGTTAGTAGAATTACACGCGTAACCAGTCCACATATAAATAGTCAAAGATGTAGAACCATAATCTTTCTTATACTGTGCCTATACTACTCTACTCTTATACTTTTCAGAAATAAATTTAGATGCGTGTAAACGAACTATGTGATTGAAAGACTTAGGCTGAATACATCCCTTCTTTTCAAATTGGATGTGATAGGCACTACAATGAAGGCCTCTTTTGAAATAAAAATATATTTTAAAGGCATGTGTACAGGCTGTGATCACTCGACTGTAGCTAGTTTAAGGTTTAAACTATCTAGAGTCTAAAAGTTACAATAACTAATTGAAAAGGTAGTTGATAGCATTTAGAAATGTTTCTAATCACACTTTAAGGGAATAAGGTATTATATTAAATAGAAATGTCAAGACATACTCACGCTTGAATGTTATCCAACATAAGCTCCGAATATATGTTGTTTTCATCGAGGATTTGCTCAAAATCACTTCTCTGTTCTGGTGGTGACACAACACTTACAAAGTCACCAACTCTGACTGGTGGAACCCAGAAATCTAGATTATGACTCGTTTCATATAGATCTTTAAGAATATTTAAATCTTCTTCACTTCGAGGATGTACTTTATGTAAAGTATAATTATCATAGCGAACTTTTTCAGCTAATGCTGCACTCAAAACACTTAAAAATAAAATTTTAAGCAACATTTTAAAACAAATTTACTAAATGTACGTTATTAAACTAAGTCATTTGTAGAATTTTATCAATTACAAAATTTGTTTATCTTGATACTTCAATCAAAAATGTAGCATGTATTACTTTGGATTAAAGTCTAAATTTCAATGTTCAATTAATCCAAATGATAAAATTATCGAAACCATGTTATCGCTATCAGTTTATCACACTAGGTTTAATAACCAAGCAAATTGATAAATTAACCTTAATTAATCTCATTAACTGTATCTATGACTACGGAACCCTAAAAACTACATATTCGTGACACCAATGGTGAGAAGCAAGAAGCATGCATACTTGATTTGTATGGGTTATGTGTCAGAGTTGGACAATAATTTGCTAAGATTTTGTATGAGATTTGGAGTCTATAGTATTTATGTCAATGCTAATAACGGTCTAAAACCTAATTTTCAGGTCATAAACCAGACATATATTTGAATGGTGAATACAAATATTATGGGACAGCTGATTTTTATTTCACAATTTCGATTTTGTTTCCATAGAGAAAGTTGTTCAGTTGTATGGTCTGATCATCCCCTTAAAATCTTTTTGGCTACTTTGGCTAGAGCTTATTGTATTTACGAATATCCTTGACTTGAGAACCAATATTCTTATTTACCATACAAATTATGTGCCCTTTGCGGGTTTCAAACCCGCGGCCCTCGGTACAGCAGGCAGGGTTAGGCCGACTGAGCTATCGGGCCGTCAAGTAATAGGACTAGATAATCTGTGTGACAAAGTTCATGTTGTTGATTCATTTTTACAAACATCTAAAGTATCTCGCAGTTTCATAATGATGGGTACTACTTCTGAAATAAGAAAGAAAACAGACAAGATTCCTAAATATGACAACAAATTGCAGACTAAAACATTCCTCTCGCAAACTTCCTTCAACAGTTGATTCCTGGTGATTACCAGTCTCAAAACTTCACCCTACAAGACGTTTAGCACCATCGTTTCTCATTACAAACTTTCAGCGCTTCCAGAAGTCTAACCTCTTTCAGCAACTTTAATTTCCGCTACAAAATATACACGGCCACAGCGCACCTGTCAAAACGTCAACAGTTAAAAATGAACAGCAAAGAGCCGACCACCGATCCGTGGCTAATTACCTTCGGACGATCAATCTTGTATATTTAAATCCTGATCACGAAGTCCCACGTTTTTGAGCGGGTTGGTTCGAATTTAAGGGACTTTAGTGATTTTGTTGTGTAAATTTACGGAGCTGCGATCACAACAAATTGTCATTGTGACCGCTGCGACGCTTTGGCTTAATTACTGACGCGTATTAACGGATTTATGATGGTTGGCGATTATTCTGCAATTAAGGGGCCATAGGTCCAGACGAATATTTTCTACGAGAAACGCGATTATTTATAGTATTTTCGATTAAACAGACTTTTAAAAAGTTATTTTAATTTACATATTTTATTTTTTATTTCACTAGATAAACTAATGGTGAAAATGTGAGTATAAGTATCAAAAATCGGAAACTATTTTAAGTTCTTACAACGATAATGTAAAAAAAAAATTCATGAAAATACGTCATCTTTATGACGATTTTCTAAAGAGTGAAGTAATTTCAATCGAGTATTCAATTTATGATTTCACTAGACAAATTATCCAAGAATACTGAGGTATGACTTTGGTTTCAGTAAATTGTATAAATCTAGTCGAAGAATGCAAAATAAAAGATGCCTCCAAGGTATTTCGTCCTACTATTGCGCCTTACATAAGCATAAGCATATGCTCACGACTATATCACCCGAGGGGGTAGTTAGAGATATTCTGAAACTCCAGAACATCCACGTTTCACCAGTAGTACCGAAACTCTGTCCAGTGTGACGGGGGGTGAGCCCGTCGCCACTTATAATGGACAGTGGGTACAATACATGCCTCGAAATTGAAGCATGCAGGTTTCCTCACGATGTTTTCCTTCACCGAAAAGCCAGTAGTGGTGTATTGCGCCTTAACATTTTTAAGTCCTTTGAAATTATCAAATTGGATCTTCTCGTCTTTGACATAAAGGCTATTTCAAAAACACTTGACCTACTTATTAGTTATTCTGTTGCTTCATTTGTATTGTCCTCGGAAAACGACTGGCATATAAATTTCGAATTCATGTTTATTTCGTTTTAATGAAAGAAATATACAATTTCAGTCATGTCAACTCATTATTATTGTAACCTTATTTCTGTTCACATGTGGATACTTTGTTTTCTTTTGTTTTAATGAATAATGAACTTAACGTTATTAATGCTTAAGGGTCTATGTCGAAAAATAATTGAAGCGAAATGGGCGTGTGATAGTTTATATTACTGCCTGATGCGAGAGAAATGCGACGCAAGCATAAAACAAACTTTATTTAATTGTACTATTTATGTAAGTTCAATTCTGCTCTAATCAAAATTTATAAAAATCTATCTCTTTTTTTTAAATCAAGCCTCTTGTTTCTAATGTTCACCGTTTAGCACTTCCAAGCGTTTATCGATAAAGACGGAGGCTACTTTGGCTTGTTTTTCTATCGAGTAAATGTGTCTTAATCGTGTTTTGGCTCTAATCAAAACTTCAATTATATGTTCAATTTACACATATCCGCAAATCATACTCCTAATGTTAGTACTTCATGAGATATAATGCTTTGAAGAATCCTATTTTTTTTCACATAGCCTCTTAAGTTTAATTTTCGCTGGATTCGAAAGAGTATGTTTTGTGTATCATTATCGTCACCCTGTAATTTTGAGTGTCCACTGCCAAACATAGGCTTCTCCCAGCACAGCAAAAATAGTTTTGTAGGTATACAAAGTGTAAGACCATCAAACTGAACAACTATTACTATGGAGATAAAGTCAAAAAAAAAATTAAGAAGTCATTTGGTCCCATACATTTGAGTCGAGTAGGTACTGCAGTTTTGTATGAAACAGCAGATTTTTTATTTTTCTCTATGTTGGCTCTATAGCGAAAGTTGTTCAGTTTGATGGTCAAAACCACCCCTTTAAATATTACTTTTTTGATACATCCTGTATATAAAATTATCACTAGCTAAAGTAGAGCTGAACAATTACGTATATTGTACCTAAACTATAAGTACATATCATAATTAAAATACAAGGAAAGATTAATTCTTAATTCAGTTTAATAATAGCTGATTAATTCTTAATTCAGTCACGTATCAAAATACTAAGCTTATCAATAGAAACGTATTCATAAAACGGTCAATCTATTAGACGAAAATCTTCGCAATTAAAATTGAATCCAAGCTACTGATTCCGTTTCTTCCATAAATAAATACTCTACAATTATTTCATATACTCCTTGACCATAGCAAAGACGTGACCAAGTCCACACTAGCAGTACCATCGCTAATTGTGATTAATGATAGTTCGGTCCCGACGTCATTTGTCTTTTGAGTCCACTCGCGACAGATAGTTTACTTTTCACCCTCTGGCTTTACGTTGCAGACGAACATTTTAAAGCTGAAAAACACATAATGCGACTGTTTTAAAAGCTGAATAGTTAATAATGCGACTGTTTTAAAGGCTGAAGAACTGAAAATGCGACTGTTTTTTTTTCTCCGGGACCTTTAGACCAAGACCGGCTCACACTTGGCCAGTTTTTATTATTTGTTGTTATACTGTAGAGTTTGCTCTATAATCACACCAAGTTTGTATGTATTAACGTTTTTATTACAGAGCGATAAGAAACAACGATGATAAAATCTAGTTTCTTATATGAGAACCCCCCGTAATTTATAACTTTTTGAAATTTTAATCATTTTTTAGCAAATTCGCCTTAATAACGCATATTCTGTGAAAATTTCAACTGCCTATCTATTTCGGTTCAAAAGTTACAGGCCTAAATAGGTAGGACGGACGGACAACATAAGCTTGGTAATAGGGTCCCGTTTTCACTCTTTGGGTACAGAACCCTAAAAAGAGGTAATAAGTCTGCTAGCATACAATAACTAATACACTTATATTGAGTATCTTTGACTTGATGTGAACTTGATAAAACTGTTACTTGATGAAGAAAAGCTAAGAAAATCGTGGAATTTCAATAGCTCGTCTGTATCAAAACTCGCATTTAAGCTAAAATTGCCGCGTAAACCGCGTAGTTATTGCGAACGCACGATTCGACGACTAAAACAAAAATAATGCTATTTAAACACGAAATAAACGAAGAACGACGCTTTAGGACCAAATTAACACCGCTCTTGTAATACTGCGGTTTTGTGCCATAGAAATATTATTTTGACGTTACTTAAACGCGTTTTTTTACTTTCTATTTATTTTTAGATAGCTTGTGAAAAAAATGAATGTGTTAAGAAGGTACTGAGCCCTCAGTGTAAAACACTTATTTTTAAATATTTAATCGAATTTTAGAAATTACAAAAATTACGATACACAGGTACCTAACAGTGCAACGCCGTAGCATTTGTCTCCGTAAATAGTTCTTCCATCCAATGGTGTCTGGAAGAAATCGCTTTTAGCGATTAGGCCGCCCTTTGTACCCTTCTCATTATTGTTATAAATTGAATTTGAAATTGAAACAGTTTTATTGTCACAGTACAAAAAGTTCTATAACGTAATTCCTTCTAAATATAAATTAACATAAGCTTAAAGTAAGTACTATAATAATAATAATATTTATGCATAAACAGATAACAAAGATCCATGTATTAGTAACAATGTTTGACTTAATAACTATATTAGTAAGTACACACATTAAAATAAAATACAACATAAACAGAATAAAATAATGAAATCATCACTTTCACGCAGTGTGTGATGATGGGGCAGTCAAACCTGCCTGCTATCATCTCCAGAATGCTGTTGTTGCTTGCACGCAGTCGGCTGACTAGTGAGGCGGCTTTTTTCCTCATGATTGCATGGTATCCGTCCGTTCTCGCCTCTGCAAACATGACGGACGCGCTACAATAGCGTGGTAGCCCCAACAGCATTCTGAAAATGTTTTTGTATTGGACGCGCAGGGCATTCAGCGAGCTGAGTGTGCAATTGACCCACAGGCTGCAGGCGTAGAATGACTGACAATATGATTTGAAAAAAACACTATGGCTTCAGCTTTTGCTGGTAGTGTGATAGGACACACTGACCAACGCTGTTTTTCAGCATAGCCACTTATTCACATACCGGCAAAAATAGTAATTGTATTGTATTTGTCTATTCTTGGCTTTGACTAATTATTATAAGAACTAGCCTTGCAGTAGCATTTCCCCCTCTGCCACGGTATAAGCACAATTGATCTTGTGCATTTACATTAAATTTTACACCTTATCACTAAACGAGACAGCCTATAATTGCGAAATAATCACTTCGAACTTAGAACGTTTGGGGTTCACACGAGACTACTTTTCAAAATTAGAATCTAAAGTTATAGGGAATAAAATCCAAAGTTGCGGATTTCATGTTACCTCGCCCCCCGCAAAAAGTGGCAGAAATTTGTTAGTAGAATTACACGCGTAACCAGTCCACATATAAATAGTCAAAGATTCTTGGTGTGCAAATAAATAATATCTATATCTTATCTTATCTAGAGCTGCAATATCAAGGCAGTTATAAATTCCTTCGAATATTATGTTTGCAAAGTCATACTTAAATAATAAAAAGCTTTTTCAAAGAAAACAAGACAATTACTTTAAGATTATCTTTAATACATTCCACCCAAAGTGGAATACATTAAAAAGCGACCCAATCCCAATAATCAAATAATCCGCCGTCTGAGAATATGAAAAGTACGTGAAGAGCGAATAATTTCATTGAAATTATTTTTCCCGCCAAGGCTTTTCACTTTTTAATATTTATGGCCTGTGTTGCTACACGTTGGACTTGAACCTCCCTGAAATTGAAAAAAAATGTTAAATAAAAGATTGGAAAAATATCGTTGGCTAAAGTGTCAAACCTCGTAACTCCATTTTATCTTTCAAATAACATTTTATACAATTTTATTACTAATTTCTGAATGCATCTATGGTACAACTCTTAAATCCTTTTAAAAAGCCGTTACAATTTAAAATGATAAATAGAAAACCACATAACTCTGGGCTGCCATTGTTCGTGGTGACGTTTTTTGTGCCTCCTGTAAAATTTGATCCAATGGAGTTACGAGGTCTGACACTTTAGTCGACGATATATTTTTTGCACCTAGCATACAAACAATTACTAAGTTTTAATTATCTCGAATTAAGTACCTTTCTCTCAACAATAAAAGAACCAAAATCATTCTCGTGTTACTATTATCATACAAAGAAAAAACAGTCGTGGTGGCCAGTGGCAACCTTGCCTGCCGCGTAGGAGGCGATGGTTCGATCCCCGTCCAGGCCGACTCGTACCAATGAGTTTGAATTTATATACGATTTGTAACACCACTGGCTTCTCGGTGAAGGAAAACATCGTGAAGAAACCTGCATGCTTCAATTTCGAGGCATGTATTGTACCAACTGTCCATTATAAGTGGCGACGGGCTCACCCCCCGTCACACTGGACGGAGTTTCGGTACTACTGGCGAAACGTTGATGTTCTGAGGTTTCATAACATCTCTGACTACCCCCTGGGGGAATGTAGTCGTGAGCGTATACGTACATACTTACAAAAAGCATCTTGAGGAGACCTACATATGCTGAAAATTCCGTTCTGATGAGTATGTGAAGTTTACCAATCCACATTGTGCGGGCATGCATATGCCTGTGTTCTGCTGCAGTGGACCTCGATGTTGATGATGATTAAATGACTATAAAACAGGAAGCTTGCATATTTAAATCCATGATACAAATAAAGATCTGATCCAGAAGCCATGAACTGAACTTACCCTGTCAGTGAAGTAGTCAGTGTAATTTTATTTATTTTACAATCCGCGAGTTTCCAACTAGTCAAATTAACAACTCTTTATCAAACGTCAAAACGCGTGCTTTGTATGAAATATTGTACTAAAAATTGAAGAGTGACGTCATTGTTTTTCGTCGTCATTTTATACTTTTATAGTTTATCCAGTTACTAAAAATAGTATTCAAGCAACAGCACTACTGAAAATGTGAGTTTAGCGTTATTTTCAAACGGGTTATTTACTGAGCAGTTAAAACTAAAATATATTGTATGTAGTCAACTCCCCTATTAATCGGTATGAGTACCTAAAGGTATTGCCATTTTTTTAACAGTCGCGGTCAAAGTATTGTATAATTATAGTACTATAAAAAACAAACATAATTATTGTAATAAACATTTATGGCCTAGCTTGCATCGGAGCTGAGATATTTTACTCTAAAGGTTCATGAATCAACTCATTTTCAATCAATAAATCGAAACACATTACCTACTCAGCAAAATATACCGTAAAGAAATACAGAAGATACAAAACAAGGTAGTCTTAGCGCTAAAAAGCGATTTCTCCCATACAACCTCAGAAGTTATTTGTACCTTAATAGCACAGCTCCGATGCAGCGCAGCAATGAATGTGATGTTTTTTGAAAGGTACTCTAAAAACCTATGTAAGTTTTATTTAATTTAATTTATTTAATAGGTACACCAACAGATAACGTATTTCGCATTTCAAATAAAATTTACATATAAATCTAGTCGCTAATACATAGGCCAATTAAAGGTATACACAACATTCAAAAATCACATGGTACTGCAATCATAATTAACTCTAGAATTAGAAAAGAACAATTTGGAAGACGACAACATTTATAATAATAATAATAATTTAGAATTTCGGAACTGAAGTCAGTGGGTGAGATGCTTTCGTATTGTATTTTTGAATTTATTGGTCGAGTCAAAGAAGATATCCAGATCCGACAGCCCTGCACTGACTCTATTGAACTCTGCACATTTTTTATTACTGGCCTATTAACAAAACAAATTTCAAATTTTCTCTATACAACTCATGAACCATTTTAATGCCGTATCATGTAAAATTGAAGGACATTGCTACTATTATTAATGTTTACGCCATAGATTAAATGTAGGTACTCACGACACACGTGATTTGTAGTTTGGACCAACTCTACCTGCACCAGGCAGGCGGCGGAAACCCGTTGCTTGAGGGCAGCGCAGGACTGGTCGTTGTGGCGGTCCTTGGGGGAGGGTTATGTCCAGCAGTGGACATCTATCGGCTGAGATAGTGCGGTATTCACGCCCGTCTCTCATTTGATAGCCTTCAGATAGCCTCTAACAGTAAAAATTATCTGTAAATTTCATGTATACCCTACTCGCTGTACACAAAAATTTTGCTTTAAAATCTCCCTTACGTCAGGGTAAAATACCCCAATGTAGGGATACTGGAAGGCGCTGAAACTTGAGTTCTTACTCGAATTAATTAAATGGAAATTTATACTCATTGTTGACCTTTTGTTTGGTCGTGACTTGATTTTCTTTATAAATTCTTATTTTAATATGACATTGTCTTTGAATTGAGATAAAAGAGGGTTATTTCGTCCCGGAATATCCTAACAAACCTATCGTATCTGACATATTTGTCCTTTGTGGTGACATAAACAACCCAAGATCGAGCGACCTGGAGAACTTTGGTGAAACAAGCGCCCCACAATGGTCACGTGAAAATAGCAGGATATATCGATGACTTTAAATTTTTTTCAAAATCTGTGAATGCAGAAGTAAAATACTCCAAAAGTTCGGGTTAGTCTCCTAAATACGTTTTCTTGTAGCTATAATGTTTCTGGTAGCTGCCCTTTGTGCCTCATCTCAACTTTCCACCATGTATACACTGTTTTATTCGACTGCCAAATACCCATCACTTGATAGATCATTCCTTCCTGAAATATTCAGAATACTGGAGGTGACTTGCTACTGGACGTTTTAAGTGGTAGTTGGTAGTTGTAGCAAAGCTTCTGGTGACCACGTGTTGTACATTGGTCGTTAGTCAATGTAAACATTACTTTTAATTAAGTTCAATCTTTCGGTTACGGTACTCTTTCTGATCCTGTGGTTTTAGTGTTATTGATTTATACGAAAATGTCCTTATTTTTACCCGACTGCGCCAGAAGGAGGGTTATGTTTTTCGAGCGTATGTATGTATGTAAGTATGTATGTATGTATGTTTGTATGTCTATTTCTTTGGCACGGCCTACAGCACAAACGGCTTGATGGATTTTAGCGTATGAGGTGTCATTCGATTTGTAAAAATCGTGAAAGTGACATAGGGTATATTGTTTTAAGATGGCGTCTATGAATTAAAAAATAGAGGGGGAATAAACAATTTTTTTTTGCTAAAAATTACAATATGGGTATCAAATGAAAGCTAGTAATCAGACGATTCCAAATATATAAATATTATAGTACTTTTATGTTACCGTTTCGACACAAGACTAAAAAGTGTGAAATAAACTAAATTATTAAGATAAACAAAAAAACCCGACTGCATAAAAAACCTATTAATTGAAAAGAGAAAAACAAGCTCTATCATCACTAATCAGCTATAACAACTTTGCTTGAACAAATATAATTTGATTCTTATTAGGTAGGTATTGCAGGCGGGGACAAACCAATCAATAACAAAACAAAAATTTTCTTTGCCATATATATTTCATGCCAACATCATAAAATGACACCAACCCGTTCGCACCGATTTAGACAAAACTAATTTAAAGTGAAATCTCGCAGCAGGCGGAGTTTAAGATGAATCGGCACTTTATTTAAAAGAAAATCCCGACGCATGTTCATTAGAACAAAACACAGTAGTAAACAAAAACGCATGTGTAAATTACACAGGACATTTATCACGCACGTCTCCTCTGCCACAATAATACGGTTGACTTCATCTTCGAATAATTCTCTTTGTTCCTTGCAGTCGGCTTTTGCTGTTTTTTGACGTAGTGTAAGTTAAAAGCGAAAGAGTACGCTCACTTACACCATTAAGCTATTTAGGTATATAAATAAATAAGAATCTAGGGCTTACCAAATAGCGACGAACCACTTTACCGAGTAATTCGTATCGTCCTAGGATTTAATGCCACAAATTTTATGTGATCAGCATATTATACTTTCATTTTTAATGTATCTTGTGTATTTAAATAAACTTGATCGAACATATCGAATATAAGAAAATTGCTAAATCCCAAACGCTCCAATGTGCTTAATATGACATATTGAACGTTGAAATGATCGGGGGTATAAACTATGTAAATTACTTACTAATTTAGGCTACATTGTAAAAATAAGAAATATTATAGCATGTATTTCTCTAGTTCTAAATATTAAAAAAAAAGACAATGTTTTCAAAATATTTAACAAAAGATTCTAACCTAAAAGACCTCGTTTGGAATTCTGGAGGTACTTTACCATAAACCCAGCCTAGTCACTCAATCAACAAATCGCTGTATTTTGTAACTTTCACCGCGCAAAGGACATCCATCACGGGAATCGGAAACTGAAGTGTGACATGGAGATTAAAATAAATTTCAATGTTGATTCCATTAGACACTGTGTCTCAATGTCACTATTTTAGCATAGATGCCGAATGATAAAAAGCTTCATCTCTTTTAACTTTTACCAATCATTTCTACAGCGCAAATAAAAAGGGTTGGGATTTCCATTTTCTACTTATTTTAAACGCGATCGTTAAATCTATAAGGAAAATCCACTAAGCACTAGGGGATTAAGTGCACAATGCTTACGCATAAGCTTTTTGAATCAAAGCTATACTTTAAACTTTATCGCTATATCCTTTCCATTAAACAACAATTACAATATAATTGATTAAGAAGGACGTGCTAAAATATCAGTACTGCGAACCTAGTGCCAAATTATGGCTATGACTGTATTATTGGGTAGGAACCGGTCTGGTATGATAGTTTAAAAATCTACTATGGTTGGAATCTGGAGTACTAGGAGCGGAGGAACGGCCAAGCTGGAAGAGAGGTAGAGGCCGAAGGCCGAGATACTAATCACAAAAACGAGTTATGTTAGACGCTTCGACGTACACGCGTACGCAGAATCAAGGGCAATGCCTCGCCTAAACCATAACTGCTTGAAATTCCACTAGTGAGGACACAATAATAAAAGAGCCGTCATTTCTATCATCACCTTAGGAGCTTAGCTGTTGTACTGCATCCAAGAAAACACGGTTCGCTATATAACAAATGCATGAATTTTTACTGTTCCATTTGAGACAGAATTACAATTGGAACTGTCGAATATTCGTATTTTTTTAATGGTTCGTGTTTTCTCGAATTCATATCGGACACAGTGCAAAAGCGCTCTAAGTCGCTACCGCTACCTCCTCTAACTTCCACCGACTACCTCAAGCCGTACATCACCGCGTGTCGTTAAGGGCAGGAGGTGGTCCAATAAATCAGGGGCCGTCGTCTACGCTTGCCTGCAGTCTCTAATGCGTGTTGTTGTAATGAATGAGATCACGTGCGATTGTTTGGCAATTTTTATTATTGGATTTGTTAACCAAATGTTAAATGGCTACAACTGCACTAAAAAGATAGTTGGTAGTTGTAGCAAAGTTTCTGACAACCCTGAAAGAGATTATGGTCATGAATTTGTAGGTTATACAAATGCTCACGGGGATTTCACAAGGGGTTATCACTCATATTCTGTAAGACAGTCTGTCATATTATCGCGTATTCAGAATCTCCTCATGTCACAAGGTAGAGCTTAAACGATGATCAGGTAGCGAGCTTACTTTTGTTTTTGGGCAAAAAACACGGCTCGCAATCGAAAATGTAGATTTTCGTACCATGTTTTCCTTATCTGAAAAGCTGTTACTATTTTATGAATTAAGTAAAGTTATGATGGATTATATGGATTTTGATTCCATTGCACGAACAATTGAAAATTATAAATATTTTCAATTTGCAGAAGAATTACATGTCATGTTTTAGGTAGGTAATGATTCCATAGTGTTAACAAGCACTCTGTATTTATTGTAATTTTAAAGACCTAGGCAATTTCTTCTGTCGAGTCAGTGGCATGTCATTGACTTTTTCTTCACTAAGTTTCACTACAAACTGAACCTTGGAGGGAATAACAGCAGAAGAATTTCGAATGCGGCACTGGAGGGAACAAACCACACATCTTCCCAGATTTTCAAACCTACCGAGAGATTACCCCGTAGGGAAAGAGGAATGTCCCGTGTGGAAAGCCCTGAACCACCTGCGGGTTGAAATTGGCAGGACCAGGGATAATCTCACAAATTGGGGAATTATCCCCCGAAACAGCGACACTTTATGCAAATGTGGACTACAACAAACCACCCTGCACCTAACTATCTGTACAGACCACAATGTGGAGAGGAGGAACTAATGAGCGCATCAGCCAGCGCGACAGAGGACTGGAAATGGACGATCTGAGAAAGACATGACAATTCCAAATGAAAAGAAGAAGACTGTATTTTCCTTCTAGGTAAAGAGATTGACGCTAAGTTGCAGAAACACTCATTAGAGTTAATTACCATTCAATCTCTTGCTAGCTTTTACTACGTCAACAAGACAAAAATATATTTAATGGAGGAGCAACTTTAATGAGCTTTTCTACAATTGAGCGGTAGTCAATAGTATTTAATTGGAAATATCAGGAGCTTATGATCGGGAAAATACAAAATCACTTCTTAATCGCCGAGAACAGACAAAAAGCTATATAATCTGCTATTTATCTAATTGACTAATAGGTCAGGTTACTAGCGTTGATACTTACAAAGAGAGGCGATAGCCCAGATGGAAGAGAGCTAGCCACTCCATCACGAGGCAGCGGTTCAATTCTTGGCCTAACAACAAAATTCCACATTATTTATGTACGAATATATATTACATTATCACTAGCTTGGTGGTGAAAAAAAACATCGTGAGGAAACCTGCATACCTGAGAATGAAAAGAAAATACCATAATTTCTGAGGTATGTGTAAAAATATGGGTGAGCTTGGGGCGAACACAATAGACCAGCAATGATCGCAGTGTTACATAACGAACATAGCTTGCAATAGCCAACTCTACAATAACAATACTATATCAGTTCTATATAAAGTATCCATCTATATAAGTAATCCATTTTGTTATGGACTATGCACTTTCGTAATCTAATAACGCATAGGTTCGACAGGAAACTGTTAGGGGTTATGTTTAGGGGGAAATGATGGATCATGGATCCGATGGTGAGTTTTGCCATTCCGACCTTTCCAAATTATACTTGTTCTTTGCCATGAATTTGTTTTTCCTATCTTTCGGAACTCTTTGTTTTCTTTTATGTCGATATGAATATAATCATTGCATACATAAACGGTAATTTATCTCCGAAAGAATGAACAGAAAAAAAAAACGCCTTTCGCCCACTAAAACAGTCAAAATAAACCTCTTATTAAAATACATTATACCTGGAAAACTCCTTATCATATCCTATGAGGAGAAATAAGCTGTTTGAAAAATGTATGTGGAAACATTATACTAAAATATCATTATCTTATGATTTCCTCATCCAGTCCTCTGCTAACTTTCTACGCCTGCCAGTTCATGGTCTCCAATCTAGACGGTAATTAATGAATGAAATAGGTATACTTTACTTTATAATTGCTCTTCACAGTTTATTTAATTTCTCATGTTTAAAGTTGAAGTTTTGGCATAAAAACGTACACAGTTATAGCTTACGTCCTTGTCTAAGTGCCAGTGAAGTGATCACAACGTGAGTACTTTGATTAACTAAAATAATATACAAACTATATACAAAAGACAATTATCAAATCAAATCAAATACCGACATTGCTTCTTCGCTTGACGAGTCGTGTTAAAACGCGTAAGCGCCTTCGATCCCACGGCGCTTGCGACCTTCTTCTCGCGGCCTCGATAAGACTGCATCGTCGGGGGCATTTATTCGGGTGCTATAACGAAATAAACGTTCTCGAATTCGGCGGAATAGTGAAATATAATTATATAAGGGCGTTTACTAGTGTGGCTCCGTAAAATACTCCTAGTGCACACTGATATTTTTGTCAACAAATACGATGCACTCCCCAAAGGACAAAAATACTGGACCTGAATCTGAAACAGAACACAAAATTCCACCAAACTATGGCCCACAACGTAAGCGTCGACGCTCTGATGAACTCAAAAACGAACTCATTGATTTCAAGAAGGATATTAAAGAACTGATTTCCTCATTCATGTCCGCTAGCGAAAAAGAGCGAAACTGTCTCCAGAAAGACATATCAGATATCAAAACGAAAATACAAGAGGTGCAACGTACAAACACTGATATCGAAAAATCTATCGATTTCTTGTCGAAGCAGTTTGATGACGTCATTACTAAAGTCGACTCTCTAGAACAAGAATGCTGCAACAATCGGATGCACATCCAAACGCTACAAGACAAGATTGATTTCCTGGAGCGTTCTTCTTTGAAATCTGTAATCGAGCTCCGCAATATCCCGGGAAAAGAAAAAGAAAACGTGAATGATCTAAACTCCATTGTAGTCAACACAGGAAAGGTCCTAAAACTAGAGATCGAACCAGCGGAGATCCGCGATGTTCTACGTTTACCTGGAAAGCCGGGATCGACTCGCACAATTTTGGCTGAGTTTACTACGGTATCAACCAAACATAAGTATCTACAGGCCGCAAGATCTTTCAACTTAAAACGGTCCATAGAAGATAAACTAAATACAGGTCACTTAGGTATAGCCGGAAACCGAACACCGGTATTCATATCCGAACATCTCACCTCCAACAATAGAAAATTATTCCATCAAGCGCGTGACTTTGCAAAACTTCACAGTTTTAAATTTTGTTGGACATCCAATGGCAGAATTTTTCTGCGCAAAGATGAAACAGCAAACCAGAAGATGATCAAAAGCGAAAAATGCCTTACGGACCTAATGAAACTACTGTGACTACTTTTGGTTTACTTTGTACTTATAATCCTAAGTCTAAATTGTATTATGTCACAAAGAACACAAAACAAAACACTTCTAAAATCACTTACAATTATTAATATACATACCATTAACCTTAATCAATATTACATAAATAACAATATCTCAAACTCATCTCAAACCTCTCACAAAAACAGCTGTAACGAAGGTGCTTCTGTTAGTTGTCATCCTAAAAATAAAAATTTAATTTCTTCATACGGTGTCAAAGCCAAAATAATACTTATCACAAACTCAAGAAATCAATTCATGCGTCAAGACAATCATTCTTCAAAAACTAAAAATGGATAGTACGAACAAAATTATAACTGATATAGAATCATTAATGTCCTCAAGGTCCTTTGTATGTTCCCCGGAGCAAACTAATCATTACATAAGCAGTTCGGATTCATATAAAATCTTGCACCTTAATATTCGTAGCATAAATTGTAATATCGATGGTCTGAGAGTTCTACTTGCAAGAATCAACCTACAATGCGATGTGGTTGTTCTATCGGAGTGTTGGCTTAGCAAATCAGATACGCTCCCTTGCTTGCCGGGATATCAATCGCATCATACTACTAGAACATATAACCAAAACGATGGGGTAGTGCTATATGTGAGAACTGATATTGTTTGTACTATACAAGAGCCTCCGCTCATGGAGGCAAATTGCCTGGTGTGTAACTTGTCTAAGGATCTAACAATAGTGGCAATCTATCGACCTTACTGCTTTAAGAATACCGATAAGTTCCTAGATAGCTTTCAGGAAAACTGGTCAACCATGGCGGTCAATCCAACTGTCGCGGTCATAGGAGATATTAATATTGATATCCTCCCCACCAGTAGAGATAGCCCGGATGACTACCTCAACATGACTGCTTCACTTGGACTATTTCCCGCACATTCCCTTCCTACGCACTCCAAAACATGCCTAGATCATGTTCTGCTCAGAACGAAAACAACAGCAACCGTCTTAATATTAGAATCTTATGTCACAGACCATAATCCTGTTTTACTAAACATAGATAAAAAATCTAAAACACAGATTAAGCGTAGCTCGCAAAATCATGTAAACTTTCCAGCTGCCATAAAAGACATTGAGCAAACAGATTTTTCAGTTATATTGCGGTCTAGAGAAGCTAATGAAGCTGCTGAACTACTGGTAAAGACAGTATCGTCTATTCTGAAGTCTCATACCTCCCAGGTTTTGGTGCCTAGAAGAAAAAGAATTCTTAAGCCCTGGATAACCCCAGGGCTTTTAAAGTGCATAAAAACCCGTGACAGGATGCATATGAAGCTAAGAAAAAGTCCAGAAAATCTTGTACTCAAAACAACATACATTAGATATAGAAACTTTTGCAACAACCTATTGAAAAGAGTAAAGAGAGAGTATGAAAAGAATGAACTCCTCAAAGCAAAAAATAACCCTAAAGCCACATGGGAGACAATTAAAAAAATTACTAGCATGAATAAGATCTCAAAACCCCCATCCGAACTTCTACACTTAACCCCTTGTGTAACTACCTCTTTAAATCACATTAATAGTTTTTTCGTCAATGTAGGTAAAAATCTAGCTTCAAAAATCTTATCACAGCACCCTATATCGCAGCCTGTTACACACCTAGGCAATTGTAAAAACTCACTCGCCCTCCTAGACGCTGATGAGGCTGAAATAGAACAAATAATAAAAAATCTTCGAAATGATTGTGCCACCGGGTGGGATGGAATCCCGACCTCTATTCTGAAGACTTGCAAAACCACACTTGCACCCCTTATCACCCACATTTGCAACCTTTCGCTGCGAACGGGAAGGTTCCCAGACTGTTTCAAGAAGGCGCTTGTTCATCCTATTCACAAGGGTGGTGACAGAGACAGTGTCAACAACTATAGACCGATCTCGGTTTTATCAGCGTTATCTAAGATTATAGAGAAAGTCCTTAATAAAAGACTAACGTGTTTCCTTGAAAAATATAGCTTGATTGCGGATAACCAATTTGGATTCAGACCGGGAAAATCGACTGAAGACGCCGTATTGTCTTTGACTGATACAGTGATCAGAAACCTTGATAAAAAATCAAAATGCTTGTGTATATTCTTGGATCTGTCAAAAGCATTTGACACTGTCTCTGTCCCTATTCTACTGGAGAAGATGGAAAGCATTGGCGTAAGAGGTGTAGCACTCGATATTTTCAAAGACTATCTTACGAATCGAAATCAATGTGTCAAAATAGAAAATCATATTAGTGAAGACGACACTCTATGCTATGGAGTCCCGCAGGGCAGCATTCTGGGGCCAACGCTTTTTCAGATTTATGTGAACGACTTATGTAATTTGTCACTAACAAATTGTCAAATAATCACGTACGCAGATGATACTGCACTTGTCGTTCACGGAGTAAATTGGGAGGAAGCTAGGAAGCACGCGGAGGAAGCTTTGACAGTGGTTGCTAAGCACTTAACCTTGAATCTGCTGACACTAAATATAGCAAAAACCAACTTCATTACACTAGCTTTAAACGCCTCATCTCAGCCATCGGCCTCATTTCTTATTAAAGCCCATACCTGTGACTTACTCGATGTTTCAAACTGTTCATGTCTGTCAATAGGAAGAACAGATACGGTAAAATATCTGGGGGTAAATATCGACCACACTTTAACTTGGAAAACACACATTCACAACCAAACTGGCCGTGTTAGAAAATTGATTCACATTTTTAAAACTTTGAGACATGTAGCTGACAGGGAGACTTTGATTGCTGTGTATTATGCTCTATGTCAGTCCGTTCTAACGTACTGCATTTCAGTTTGGGGTTCTGCATCCAAAAGTAACATAATATCACTGGAGCGGGCGCAAAGAGCTGTCCTGAAAGTGATAAACTATAAACCTAAAAAGTACCCTACCGTATCCCTGTACGCGGAAAATAAGGTCTTGACAGTGAGACAGCTTTTTATACTTCAAGTTATCCTGCGGAAGCATGCCTCACTGCCCTTTGATCGAAATCTGTTAAAAAAACGTAGAAACGACATAGTTTGTAGGGTAGAAAAACATAGAACATCACGCGCCCAGCATCATTACTTTGTTATCAGTTCACAACTATACAATAAAATAAATAAAACTATACGAATTTATCCACTAAATAAGTATGAATGCAAAACTAAGTTGAAAGACTGGCTAATGACTCTGACGTATACAGACACCGAAAACCTAATCACAGCTTATCCGTAACAACACAACATCAGATATAACTAGAGTTTACCCGCGACTTCGTCCGTACAAAAAAAAAAAAAAAAAAAAAAAAAAAAAAAAAAAAAACAGTTTTATCAAAATCGGTTCAGTAGTTTCTGAGTACCTAATGTTGTTTCAAACATCCAAAGACACAAATAATCAAACAAACAAACAGACATAAAACTTACCTAAAAACCAAAAACCATAACCATTTCGCAATCCTTTCATTAATTTAAATATCTACTGACGCACTTCTGTTACAGTTTTAAAACAGCTAATGATAATTTAATTTATATATTATACACACTACACACCCATACCACAAACACAAAACACACATCACCACACACCACACGACATCTAACACTAAAAATCTCGGTGATATAATCACTACTCACCTACCTGCTAAATTAATATGCTTTTTAAATTAATACTTTGTTTCTAAATGATAATGATCCTTTGTTATAAACTGGTATAACTTCAGACTAAAATAACCTGTATAGGTACTATAAAATTCCTACCAGATTAGTTCAAGTCAAAAAATTGTCTTCTTACCGAATTTTTCAAATAACTTCGTTTCGACCATATAACTGTGAAGAGCGCTGACCCCTATAGTACATCCATTTTTGGTTTAGGGGTCAGAGTTTCAAACAAAAAGTGTATCTGCCTCTTGTATTACTTGTATGCTTGCTTGTATAATAAACAAACAATGTGTGTAATGTATGTAAGTAGGCTAAATGAAATGCAAATAAATAAATTTATTATTATTATTATTATTATACCAAACACAAAAACAAATTATAAAACAGGAGACAAAACTGATTATATTACAAATAAGGCAGTATTATCGCTAAACACCGATTTCTTCCATACAATCTAGAGTAGTTGATATAACAAAGTACGAATAGTATCTTAACTATTATAAAACTGTAACAGAAGTGTGTCTGTACATTAAATATATGAAAAAGATTACGATATGGTTTTTAGGTATCCCGGACTCCAAAACAACCTTTTTTAGAATTGTTGTCAGTCTGTTTGTTTGTTTGTTTATTTGTATGTTTGTAACAGCATCACGCAAAACCTACTGAACTGATTTAGATGAATTTTTTTTGGTTTGATAGGTTATGATCTGACTTAAAATCTGGTATTTAATTTGTGCGGATGAAGTCGCGGGTTAACTCTAGTTTAATATAAAACTTATGAAAATTATCATATTCCTTTGCTAGTACTTTTATCCTACAGCAAATAGTAAAACTTGAGTGGATAAAACAAACAATTCCATGGACAGTTGTGCATTAAAAAGTAATGGACAGTCTTAAAATTAAATCAGCTAATCCACCAAACGAAAGCAACCAAAACATAGCGATGCAATCCATCAAACGGGGAAACTATGCGATCCTCGATCTAACCCACTATGCTCTGGATACGGACTGGCTTGGCTCAAAGCCAAGTATCACTTGTAATTGGCTGGCCGATGTTACTTGCTTTAATTGGGTTTGTATTTTTAAGTGATTCGAGTTTGACGGGTATTTGAGTCGATTTTCGGAATAAAGTTACCTACATTTTACGTAGAATTGTTAATGAGTTTATTAACACATATTAATTAACTAACGGTTGGTTTCGTTATTATTTTATTTACTATTAAAATTAACACCTACATTGTTATTTTTTAATGTTTTATTTTCTAATAAAAAGACGGCAGTCGGTTGTGACCTTGGGAGAAGGCCTCTCGGTAGAAAGTAGCATAATTCTTTGGGGGAGGCCTATGTCCAGCAGTGGACGTCTATCGGCTGAAATGATGATTTTCATAAAGACTGGAGAATTTCAAGAACTAGTCCGCCCTTTGGAAACAAAATAAAATGACCATAAAGAGTGCCTTGATCGCAGTGATGCAAAACTAAACGATATTTTGGACTTAAAGATGACATATTAAAGAACCCCACTAAATAAAACAATTTGGTTTTGATCTCATTTGATTCAATGCTCTCATTAGATTTTAACTTACATTAGCGAATTTTTATGTGAAACAAGAAATTTTTGCATCACTATTTGTGTAAATTGAAATGCTAAACCTATTAGTTTATCATTACTATTGGTATGAGCAATTAGTAGACTAAATACCAGTAGTGAGTAACCTTGTCTGCCGTGCAGGAGGCGATGGTTTGATTCCCGTCCAGGCCGACTCGTACCAATGAGTTTTTTTTCGGAATTTATACACTATTTATAACACCACTGGCTTTTCGGTGAAGGAAAACATTGTGAGGAAACCTGCATGCTTCAATTTCGAGACGGGCTCGCTCCCCGTCACACAGAACAGAGTTTCGGTACAAGTGAATCGTGGATGTTCTGTGGTTTCAGAATATCTCTGACTACCCCTCGGGGAACATAGTCGTGAGCATATGCTATGCTAAAAATACCTATTAAAAATTATGTTCAACTTTAAGGTTTTAGGAGTGTAAAAACGATTTCGGTTTTTATTTAGACGAAGCTAACTTTACAGTTCTCTACGATCGACAAAATAGCACCACGGAATTCAAATCTGTGTACGACAAATAATCTTTGACTTCACCGTGAGATTCAAATTCGAAGCAAGGATCAATTTGGTAAAGCTAAACAATGATTGGCAACGGACTGTGTAACAACAATCAAAATTCAGCCTGGAATACTGCCAAATTGTTATCTTACTCTGTGGTATCGATTTATACAGGGTGTTAGGGTAAACAGTTGCATTACTTTAAGGGGTGATAGGTTCAGACGAATATTTTCTATGAGAATCGCGGTTGCCCAGCCCTCCAAAAAGTGCGTGCGTGTGCCGTATTTTCGATTAAAAAGAATTAACAAAAGTCATTTTTAAATATTTTTTATGATTTCACTAGATAAACTAATGGTGTATAAATACCAAAAAATCGGAAACCATTTTAAGTTCTTATAAAACGAGAAAAATGTTTAAATAAAAATACGTCACCTTTGTGTCGATTTTCTATCGAGTGAAGTAATTCCAATCGTGCATTCAATTCATGAGTTCACTAGATAAACTATCCAAGAATACCGAGGTTTGACTTAAGTTTCGGTAAATTGTATAAATCTAGTTGAAAAATAAAAGATGCCTCCAAGGTATTTCGTCATACTATTGCGCCTTAAGAGGATATAATTCGGAGCGCGCTCCATACAAACGTACTATGGTGATATTTTCAATACTAACCAATTAAACTCAATGAAATTTTTCAGAATCAATCTAAAAACAAATTTCTATGTTTCTATTGAGTCAGATTTTCGTTAAAATTTGTAGTTTTAAAGTTACGGTGCCTCAAAGATTTCCATACAAATCTTAAATTAATCCTAGCATTTAAACTGTATATCTGACTTCATACAAGCATAGATATTTGTATCAAGATTGTTTCAGCAAAATTTCATCGACTTTCATTGGTTAGTATTGAAAATATCACCATAGTACGTTTGTATGGAGCGCACTCCGAATTATATCCCCTTAAGGCGTATCCGCCCGGGACCACGACTCTCCATGCTTATCGATGCGGACGACCGCGTGGCTCCGGTCAGAATTTAGCCGTTTTCTTTGAAAAATGAGATTAATTTTAGAAAACCAAATCATTCTATGTTGTATTGTGAAGTATATTGTAAATTTTCATTTTCTTACTATTAAAAATGTAAGAGTAAAATGGTTACAACTGTAAAAAAGGGGTGATTTCCTTTTTCTTCAGATTTATTAATTATATATTATATAGATATCGAGAAAAACCGAATCACTTCTCATGTCCTTAGATTGTTCAGTTTTGTTTTGTGCTTAAAAAATGCCATAGTTAATGTATAAAATGGTTACAAAGTTACCCAATTTCACGGTAGAACCGGGCGGTAGCCCCTTAAGGGGTGATTGTACCCATGATACTGAACAACTTTCCCTAAGAAACCTAAAGGAAATTCGCAAAATTTTTTTTGAACTTTTCACACTAAATGCTGATTGAACGTTCTTATGAAAAGTAAAAAAAATACGAATTTTCTACAGGTTTCTTAGAGAAAGTTGTTCAGTATCATGGGTACAATCACCCCTTAAAGTAATGCAACTGTTTACCCTAACACCCTGTATATCGTGTTTACTCTATTAGAGATTTGTGGTTACGTGTAACCGTTTGATAGTTTCACTATTGTTTAGCAACGCTAGTTGGTATTTCTTGTAAAGTTTCTGACCACCCCAAAAGGGATTAAGGTCATGGGTTTTCGAGTCGTAAGCTTGATCTTCAGTGAACATTACTGTAGATTTTCAGTGAACCTTACCATATAAAGCACTATGGGTCAATTAAATAATACAATCAGACCAAATATCCAACAGTCAAAATAAAAGCATCGGAAACTATCCGTTCCAAATAAACTTCTATCTAATGCACTTAAAAAATTAAACCTCCAAAGGCTTTGAGATGGCCGGGAAGTGTCCCGGTGTCCCAATTAATTAATCCCGGAAGCTTGGATCTTGGCCAGGGAGGTCTGTACGGTATGGGACTAGGATTTTGACTACAGGAGAAAGTTCTGATTACGTTCGTTCGTACGTTCTAGACATTGACGTAGAATACTATGGACGCCGGTTCTAATAAAAAATACTCGAATAAAGTGTCTGAGACTAAAATACACAAACCTAAGTACGTAGTGTAATATATTGAACTAACTAAAAAAAATTTTCAATTCTGAAATTCTTTTCCGTCCCACTCCCCCATCGGGGCACGGCGCGCGCCGCGCGCCCACGCGTGCGCGTAGTCGGCCGATCAAACGAAGACTGTTGCGTAATTCGTTCTCTTTTTTACGTTTTCGTACTCTTTTTATTCGGACACTTTTGAGTGCGGACCCTCCGTCTAGTAGTGGTAAGTCAATGGTTCTAGAGACATTTTCACCAATTATTCCCACCGCTCTGTAACTACTGTAAACCAAGATCAACAGCGACAGCTAAATAGGGTTAGACCGGACTTGCCTCAGAAGTCGCCTTTTCCTGCAACTTCTTTCTCGCTCTAGCAAACGATGTTTCCGAGTGATCGAAAGTGATAGATATAGTTAAAGAAAAATTAAGTAATTATGAAGTAGGTAAGTTAGGTTAGGTTAGGTTAGGTTAGGTTAGCCGTAACAGCAGATAATGAAGTCCAGCAAGCCCGGGAGATCACTATTATCGGGTTTTCGACGATTGTAGTCTATAAAATGTATTCAAAAGAAAAAAATAGTTGGTAAATAAATATTTGATTTTTTTTCATTATCGGAAACTTGGAAACAAGGAAGGACTAATTACAGGATAGAATAGATTTTTTTTTAAAACAACATTACCAACTAAAAATATCTAAAAATATAAAGCAGTCCAACGTGAATTTTGGCTCATGTTTCTCCAGGTCTCTAGGTTTGATTTTAATTTGTCTATAAGCATAAGCATATGCTCACGACTATATTCCCCGGGGGGATTGGTCTATACATTATAACGAAAGGCCAAGTGCAGACCAATAGTAACTCTGTGGTCAACTTGCCATGAGAATATTTTCAAACAGCCTTAACAAGTAGATATTTTACCTTCCGAATTTCCTAAAATCAGGGTCACCAATCCTTAGACGCAAACCGATTGATATCACTGAACTCGATAATTATTTTCGAATACCGAAGCTTCTAGAATGTTAGATTTATAATATTAAGCGCGGTCCAAACCAATAGAGGACCATTAATGTTCTTTCGTCCATGGAGAAAGGTCTGCAACCGCAGTTCGAGCAAACAATGGCCACTTTGAGCGCATTCAGTATTAAAATGCTAAGTAATTTATAAAGAAGTCTGGATTATTTGGGAAGTTCCTTATTTCTTGAACGGATATGAAGGTTTTGATATTCTGTTCCGCAATTCTGGTACCTCGTTGAAGCTGATTCGTTAAATCGTAGTTCATTGCTTTATGGCTGTGGGAAATGGATCACTTTGTTTCCTCCCGTGGGTTTAATACGAGGCAAATAAGGGATAAGGAAACTAATGCGAGTCAAGTCAACTAAGGAATAAGGGGTACCTACTTTTGCAGTGCTTTTTAACATAAAATCAAAATCAGTGTCTCACTCCCACTCCACGCCACACCTTGGAGACTTAGCTAACAAAACACCCTAGTAATACTTAAGAAGGTGCTTCAGACCATCAAACTGAACAACTTTCACTATAAAACCAATTTCGAAAATAAAAACCTGCTGTCCCTCCACCATCTGTATCCACCTGCATGCAACGAGTCCTTAAATTCTTAGGGCATACGGTCAGGAGATCAGATATTATTTATATATAGACCATTATGGAGGGAAAGAGAGGTAGAGGACGCATGCCTACGAGAAGGACCGATGCGGTAAAAGAAATTTCCGAGACAACACAACAGGCCAGAATACACCGGGCTCAAGATCGAGAGGCCTGGAGAGCTGTGGGGGCACAAGCGGCCCACGATGGTCTCGTCCCTCAGCCATGAGGCTATGACTAAGAAGAGAAGAAGACCCTTACATATGAGTCGAGTTGGTATGAAAGAGCAGTTTTTTTTACGATTTAGATGTTGGCTCCATAGTGAAAGTTGTTCAGTTTGATGGGAAAACTAAGACCCCGAAAGGTATCATGGGATAACGGCATGAGCTTATTTATGTATGTATAAAACTTGTTATAGTCACATAAAGTATGTCTAGCGTCTGTACAATAATTTAATAATCCACCTGAACCGACGTCGAAATTCTCCATACCCTAATCTTCCATTGAAATATGGCAAAGACCCAATAAAGAAGCGCACTTCACCTAATTTCCATTCGAGAACTGGGTTAGAACCATAAATTTAACACACTATTGTCCCGATTCCAACTATTCGAGCAGAGACGTGACGGTAGAAGGACCACTCGGGCTTTGGCAAGAATTTCCGCTGTATCTTTTAAATTTCCCGCTTAATCTCGAGTAGTCTCCAGTGATTATTAAAGTTAACGAGACTTGCAGCTGGATTGCAGACTTGAGTTTAACCTATTTTTAAGTGAGACAAGCTTTTGCCGTGTGGTTAAAGTTTTAAATAAACTACAATCATTTTACCAGTTCAGGTTAAATGATCAAAAAAGTACAAACATAATATAGGGTCCTTATTTTTAAGGGGATGATAATGATAAGGCCATCAAACTAAAAATTTTTCTGTTCGGTACCAACGTCGAAATCGTGAAAAAAAAATCGGCTGTCCCATAGATTTGGATCGAGTAAGATTGCAGTTACGACTTCTCCTACAATGATCATCAAAATCATCTTAAGATCAATCAATTATAGTGATATAACCACTTAAGTTAACTCTTTGTACTACTTGGCGCTTGACGAGCGCTCGCTGGCGTAGTGTAGCTTCGGTATTGGAAACGATCACCGAAGTTAAGCAATGTCAGGTCCGGTCAGTCTTTGGATGGGTGACCGTTTAGTGGTATTTCGTCTCGAGCGTTTCTGTGCTTCGAAAGCAGTTGGTCTCGGATAGTTCCGTCAGATGGCGTTGTAACTATTCGTTAAGCCAGGTCAGAGGCCTATTAAAGCGGCTTGAAAATTCTCTGACAGCAAGTTGACCACTAACTTGCCTCCACCAACACGCACTGGGCCCACGTGGTGGAGTAGGTCCCACTCTCTCTTACTCTTATTCGTGGGATGAGGCTTTTGCCCTGGAGTGGGATTCAACAGTCTTTAACTTACTTTGGACGATTTATTATTATTCTGTGATATTAGTGACAACAGTGTATGCTTTGCTTTATGCAAACAATCTAACATCTAGGCAAAGAATAGGTGATAGTATATAGGGTCCTTTGGTCCTTTTTAATATGCTGAAACTTTTTTAAGGGGATGATCGGACCGTCAAACTGAACAACTTTCGCTATGTCACCAACATCGAAATCGCTTAAAATAAATCTGCTGTTCCATACAAAACTGCAAACCTACTCGAGCCGAATGTATGGGACAGCTTATATTTTTTTCGCGATTTCGATGTTGGTGGAAAGTTGTTTAATTTGGTGGTTTGATCGTCCTCTTAAAAAACTGTCAGCATATTAAGTTGGACCCTGTATAGTTACTACATACTGAACGGCCACTCCCCGCCCCCTCTGATTTCAGATACCCCACCTCACCTCGCACTTTCTGGGGAAACTTGAGGGGAGCCGAGCAAGGAAATGCAGTCAGGCGCGCGCACCCATAGGATTTAACTACATAAAATATATTTTAGTTGTATCCTCTCAGTAAAAAGAAACGTTGGAAAATAACGCTAAATTCACATTTTCAGTGATTATTTAGTTTAAATACTATTTTTATAACAGAATGAACTATTAAAAGTAACGAAACGTATAATGATGTTCATACAACGCGTGATAAATCAACCACAACTACACATATTTCACACACAATTTGCGCAAAGTGCGCATGTGCGAACATCATCATGTCAAATCTAAAACATTGTTTGAAGTGCCGGACCTGTGCTATAACTTACTTTGTACTTACTTACTTTGTTATTATACAGCATACATAAGCATATACTCACGACTATATTCCCCGAGGGGGTAGTCAGAGATATTCTGAAACCTCAGAACATCCACGTTTCACCAGTAGTACCGAAACTCTGTTCAGTGTGGGGGGGTCAGCCCGTCGCCACTTATAATAGACAATGGGTAAAATACATGCCTCGAAATTGAAGCATGCAGGTTTCCTCACTATGTTTTCCTTCACCGAAAAGCCAGTGGTGTTACAAATCGCACATAAATTCCGAAAAACTCATTTCACTTATTATTATTCTGTGTTATTAGTGACAACAGTGTAGGCGAACCTTTATGCAAACAATCTAGCATCTAGGTTAACAAGGAAGGCAGCCCTGTGAAATGAGCCATGCATTAAATTTAACTAAGCGAAACCGTTCCTTTAACTTTACAATAATTGCTCTCCGAGACATCTTCCTTTCACAAAATAATATAATTTCGAATTCAATGTTAACAAAATATATATAAGGACGAGATGAAAGGAATATTTGGTACGGAAATACTTTTGAAAACAGATAAGTCACGAACAAGGACTTTTATAATTTACTGCACGAATTATTAGTAATTCTAGTATCTATTTTGGGTAGGTAATCGAAGTTTTGGCTCTTTATTTAAGAAAATAACGAGATATGATAGAAAAAAATATATAATCGGTCAAGTGCGAGTCGGGCTACTCGCGCACCGAGGGTTCCGGACCACACCACCACACAACATATTAACTTGCAAAAAAGTTTAGTTTTCTGCGAGACCTTTAGCGCGAGACCGACTGTCACTTGGCCGATTTTTATTATTTTTTGTTATACTGTAGGGTTTGCTCCTATAATCACATCAAGTTTGACCCTTTTATGTGACCGTTTTTACGATAGAGCGATAGCAAATCCGCCATAATAACGCACATTATATAAAAATATCAACTTTCTAGCTATTAGTAAAAGGGTCCCGTTTTTATCCTTTGGGTACGGATCCCTGGAAAAATGAATGAAGATGATGTTTTGCGCCGACTCCAATTTCTCAAATCCAGTGATTAAAAGTACAATTTTTGCTGCGCGGTCCATACGAACGAAGCCTAGTTATATTTTCAATACTAACCAATTAAAATCAACCACCATTTTTAGACACCATCTAGAAACCAATATCAGTGCTTTACAATTGTCAGATTTAAGTTAAAATGTATAGTTTCAATGCTAGGATTAATTTAAGAATTGTATGGAAAACCTTGAGCCACGATAGGCCTTCCGCTTTATAATTTTGTATCTCGGTTAGTTTTTATTCGATATTTTACTTTGTTGGAACACCAACAGCAAAGTATTATAATGCAGTTAGTTATAGGTACCTAACTACATTATAATGCTTTGCTGTTGGTTTTCCAACAAAGTAAAATAAATAAACAATATGGTTCACTAATGTTTGTCCAAAAACTTTTTGGCAAATTATTACTTAACAAGCAACGTTTCATGTAATATTCATTTTACAAACACCTTGTTCCGCAAATTGATCATTTTACAAATAATCACTTAACAAAAATATTTTTTGCAAAAGCTTGTCTTTACAAATGTACCTAATGTATTTTTTTCTTTTATGTATTTTTCATGTAATATTGTTACTATTTTACAAAATCACGTATTAACAAAATAGATAGCTTATAGAATATGGAACAGAAAATAACATTGATTTCAAACCAAAATTCTGCATATTAGACTTTGAAAAAGCAGATATCTTAAGCTTGCGATCAAATTTTGAAAACACAGTCCTGCACGGTTGCATTTCCATTTGGGCCAAATAATTTACAGGTAAGTAAGTACTAAAGTTTTTTTTTTCTAAAATCAAAAATGGTTTCTGGCATCATTGTTGTCGCAAGTCAAACCTAACCTAACCGACTCATTTTACTTTGGATAGCCTAGTGGAGTCGGCTAAACTAGTTTAACACGAGCGATTCGGTTCTGGCACTCGCCGGCCGCTGCCGCGGCACGCTCGCTCCGCTCGCTCGGCTCGTGCGGCGTGGTCGCAAGTCAAACCTAACCTAACCGACTTAATATATTTTACTTTGGATTGGAAAACTATTAAGATCGTTAGCAATCCATTTGAAATTAAAATAGGCTGTTGTTAATTTTTACTATTGTTGATTTTGAAAATTACGAATCATAATGATGTTTTTTTTATTAATTATTTTGGTTGACATTAGTAAAAAGTGTGCCTAATAATAATGCAACATGTCAAATAATGCAATACACCAAGTGTTGTTTGTTTAAATAACATGAATGATAAATGAATCGTTTGTCAAATGATATGTCGCAAAATGAAAATAAGTCAGGTGATTAGTTTAATACTTGAATAATTTGTAAAATCAGTAATTGTGTAAAGATGAAATAACGATTCATTTTTTTGCCAGTAGTTGGTTGTCAAGTAAAAATTTGCAAATTGACTGTCGGTGAAATGACAGGACACCAAACAATATATTTCATTAAGGTTCCGGAATTTGAATTTTTTTACTTTTACTAGAAAACAATCTAAGTTTGCTTAAAACCTGTTTCATACGACTAGTTTCTAACTAAAAAAGTTTTCTTTCAATTTCAAAGGATCCAGAGGCTTTTTATAACCGTAAATTTTATATGTATAATAGAAAGATGTTTTATTATACTCAAAAATGTGCTTCAAAAACAATAATTACAATCTGATAGCAATAAAGTAATCAACCTAAAACGCAATTAAGACACGAATAAAACAATCCAATAAAACAGAAATAAGTAATTATTACTCATACAAAGTGAACGCCCTAAAAACTATTATACTAATAGCAAAACGTAACAACCTGAAACAGACTTTAATCCCTAGCACGAAGGTTCTGAAAAGGACTGACGTTTATAAAACGATACTCATGTAATAACTGCTATGAGCTCTTAGCCAGTAAAACCAGATCTTTAGTTAGTAGATTATTAACTCCCCAAAGCTCTAGAATTTAATGCAAAAGGAGGGGACCGGAAGGTCTGAGTAGAATTGTTAGCGATACCGAAATAAATGGCAGTAGGTCACGTGATCCGACGATTTGTCGTGACGCCTAAACGATTACACGGATCATTAGTCATATTACCACCTTTGATAACATCATTTATGCTTTCATTGCCGAATTTATGTTCTATTGAGGGATAGGTTGGAATGGTTGAAAGGGATCGCCCTAGGCGGACGTACGCTGACCAAATCGGATGCGTACTGAAGAAGGCAAAATAAAATGTACCCGGAACCGATGAGCTTGTATGATGAGACTTATGGATGTTGAGGAGGCGAGATATGTGCGTCAGAATCGTAGCATGTGGCGATCTGTTGTCTCTGCCTACCCCAGTAGTGGGTCATAGGCGTGAGCAAATGTATGTTTTTGAGTTTTCTATTTTGATTTCAACACCATTGAAGACCATCAAAATATCAGTATTTTTTATTACTACACATACATGGTCTACATAGATATGTAAATAAACGACCGATCATAATCTCTTTCTGGGTGGTCAGAGTAGGAACAAAATTTATCCTTATATAGGTATTATATGCTTTCTGGTCAATTCTGATTACCAAAATATAATTAATTTAACTGAAAGATATACCTTCCGACATATCGTTGACGCTTTGACGTTATTAAAATAGGGAAGTTGACTACATAATATATATTTTAGTTTTAACTGCTCAGTAAATAAACCGTTTAAAAATAACGCTAAACTCACATTTTCAGTAATTATGTTGCTTGAATAATGTTTTTAATAACTGTATAAACTATAAAATAAAATATAAAGTATGAAAACGAGACGACAAAAAACAATGACGTCACTATTAAATTTTTAGTACAATATTTCATACAATGCGCGCGTTTTGACGTTTGATAAAGAGTTGTTAATTTGACTAGTTGGAAACTCGCGGAATGACAGTACCTAAGTGTTCCAAATCTCTGTTTCTGTAATTCAAAATAACCTTAAAATGTCTTTGCTATTTGGAATGGAGTATAAGACATTGGCAAAATCATCAACACTAATAAAGATGGAGTAGAATAGAATAGTTTACATTTTATTCTAAAACAAAATGGTTACAGGTGCAAAACAAAAACTCATCAAATACTCAATCAAAACGTACTATAATAAAAAAAATCACATTAAAAATGACAACAACATTATTCGTAATCGTTTTTTCTGGTACTCCTGCTTTTCCAAGATTCTTGGTCAGTGGAATCTGTTTAATATTTGGAATCTGTGGAATATACGGTTTTTTCGTCCGTGGAGCCAACAACGTCAATACCCCATCCATAGTCTCTAAGCAAGTTGGCATGATTTGTTGTACAGGTAATGCGAACCCATAGGTACCTTCATCTCGAAGCTCAAATATCACCACATATCTAAGAAAGGAGAGAGGAATAATCAAGTAAGAGTCGAGTAAGTCGAGTGAGTATTGCTGTATAACTAAGAAGTTAACCTAGAAATTGGAAATAAACCGGGAATAGGAAGTCGTGACAGTAGAAATTAATTTCAAGAGTAACATTTTCTATCCCTTGATGATAGAAACGGTGACAACGGGCGACTGCTCTCAAACGGTGAAGCAAAACATCACGAAAAAGTCTGTAGATATGTACGCTGAGGAAGAAATTCTGATGCGTTTGTGAAGTCTACCAATTCGAATGAAAGAGTGGTGGACTATCGTCCGAACACCCTTCTTGAATCTTGAGTATACGCCTGCTCTGCAGTAGGATGCATGTACGCTAATGATGATGATGCAGGGACAGTAAAAAAGACTGGGCGAAACTGGCCAATGAACCGATAGGGATGGGAGTGTGGTATATTTGTTAGGAGACCTTTCCTCATTACTCATAGAATGATTTTCTCAAAATCCTCGTAGCCGATTTTGATGAGCCTTTCTGTGAGTAATGAGGTAAGGTCTCCCAGCAAACATACCACACTCCCATCCCTATTGGTTCATAGCCCACTCTCCATACAAAGTTGCCCAGTCTCTTTTAGTTCATTATCAAATTTTACGCTAACGAATAAATACTAAACGAGACTACATATATCTTGAAATCCAAAATATGCTAAAAGCTATCCATGCTACAAGAGCATACTAAAGGCATTTATTTAGTTGTAGTAAAATTTCTAACCACCTCAAGTGAGATTAGTCGTTAATCTATGGACTTACGGGACTTTATACGTTTTCTTGGCCCAGCAACCACTTACTCCAGATGTCATATAGCCTGGAACAGTTAGATAGTAAAAAACATATAAATATCAAACCAGGTGTAAGCAATGTCGAAAATTTTAAACATTCACGCTGTAACTAATGATTATCACATGGACCACTCTAAATTGTCAATGTGCGGTTCTATACACGCTATTAGTCAGAGCGGAGACTTAAACCACATAACATTACATACATTTAAGGCTGGATTCGACCAAACGCGAGTAAATTTTATTTTTAGATTAAGTCGCCGGTTCCTCTAAATTTTACACGGCCAATTTTGATGGCGTAAAGCCAAAGCATAAAGAAATGTCAATGACACTTAATTTAAAAAAAACTTAATAAAGAGCAAACCTAACAAATTAAAACTATATAACCTCACATTGCAATAAGTACGGATATAACGACATCTATCTTTAGGTGGATTATACATTCGTTCCTTTAGTTTGGGTCTAGTGTGATAGAACACAAAGTTTGTAATTTAAATAAAGAGTATCAAAATTCTCACCTACGGTATCATAAGCAGTTCCACTGACATATCTAGTACCAAACCTACGTTCTATTCTGGCTGCGACACTGTTGCAAATTTCTACCTGAAAAAAATCTTGCTGGTAAGAAATTGCTATTGATAATAGGTCTTTACCCACGGATTTCGTCACCAACAGTATGTATTGATGTTCGACTTTTGCTGAGAATAAGCCTTGTAATTTTTATTAAGTTATCCTTCTTGGTCCTATGATAATTACTTTCAAATCTTATTGGCTATGTGCACGACACTAGCGCCTCTTGCGGTGTCGGACCGCCGAGAACTATTTCAAGTAACATGTTAGTTAAAAGTTGGTTATTTTTATAATAAAATAATGTAAAAACTAAAAAAATTTGCAACTTTATCGATACTAAAAATTTTAAAATACCTATTTGCTAGAATTCACGATATTTGTGCCAATTTCCGTACAAACTTTTATCCTGTTTTTCACACCTTTGGAGATAAAATTTCAAAAAACCCTTTTTAGTGAGCACCTAGATGCCATTAGAACCTTCCATGTCAAATTTTAAGTTTGTAGTCTTTACAGTTTTGGAGATTTCGTGTTGAGGTAGTGTGTGGATTTGCATAGATTCAAGCATATTTTACACAGCTTGTCCGACAAAAGTACACATTTCTGCCACCCCGGGCGCTGCGATCGATTTGACAGTTCCCATCGCCACTTCGCACATAGCCAAATTGAGACCCTGAAAAGACTGATAGTATACCTGGAAAGCCCGCGGCTGTTTCTCAATTCTTCCACTCAGAGGTATTTGAGCATAGGTCCGGCTTAGTGACATAGGGCGTTACTCCCAATGTAATTTGACTCCACTTGTCTTGCGTCCAAATACCGCTGAGTGTAAGAATTATTAATTTGTTTCGTTTTCGGGATTGACCGGCTACATCACCTACCCCTAACATCAAGACTTTAGACTTTAGCGGGGGTCGTTAACTCTAGATTCTAGAGTCGGTCTTTTTTCCTAACTGCTCAGAAGTTTATGATCACCCTGGCTGCGTAGATAAATTTTATGTTCTAGTCGTTCAGATATTTTTGATTGGTTATGGTTATGTGTAAAGAAAGAATTGAAAACTAGATCTGCTTACAAATATTGTTTGCTATGACAATATGTGATGGCGACTACACAAATGATTAATTATACAGGGGCCAGCTTAATATGCTGACAGTTTTTGAAGAGGATGAACAGACCATCAAACTGAACAACTTTCACGTGATTTAGATGTTGGTCCCATAGAAAAATTTGTTCAGTTTGACGGTCTGATCATCCCCTTAAAAAAGTGTCAGCATATGAAGACCCTATGTATAAATGTGGGATTGGTGTTCTTACTCACCACTTCATGGAAATTTATCTACGCAGCCAGGGTGATCATAAACATCTGAGCAGTTAGGAAAAAAGACCGACTCTAGAATCTAGAGTTAACGACCTCCGCTAAAGTCTAAAGTCTTGATGTTCGCGGGGGGCAGGTGATGTAGCCGGTCAATCCCGAAAACGAAACAAATTAATAATTCTTACACTCAGCGGTATTTGGATGCAAGACAAGTGGAGTCAAATTACATTGGGTCAAATTACCTTAAAAAAGTGTCAGCATATGAAGAACCTATGTATAAATGTGGGATTGATGTTTTTACTCACCACTTCATGGAAATTTTCATAATGCTTTGTAGAATGTGCGTAAGGAAGTATAATGTACTGGCCATATGAATGGAACCCAATATAATATTTCAGAGTATCTTTTTTAGATTTAACCAGATTCGCCATTGCAATTGATTCTTTTTCTGAAAATGCTTTCGGTCCACAATAAATGTCATCTCTCTTCATATGACTTACACCTACTGCTGTAAATAACGTACTTTGTTGCATGAGTTAATTTTATTTGGAATTGGTAAATTTGAGTGTAAACTAAAATTAATTAAGTAAAAAGAGAACCTCTTTACATAAAAGGATCACTATATTTTAGTGTTACTTCACAAGGAGAGTTATTAATAGTTATTATTATACAACTTACAACCGAATTTTGAGTCGAAATTCCTGTTTATGTCTATACCATATCCACCACGACGATTTTTTCTCCATAATCTATCCTGTAATCATAGTAATTTCATATTACATTATTTTTTGGGCTGGCTGTTATTATTTCACTAGTCAAAGTACGAAACTGATCATTTGACATGATTTTAATGTGTGTATTTTCATCCATCCAATTATTTCTTTTTAAAATTTCCTTTTTAGGATCGTGCCTAGGCAAATCCTTCCTTTAAGAAATTCCATATAAAATGGATGGGTGACTAAAATGGGTGGGTGTAAATGGGTGGGTAGGTGTTTGTAAATTTGTAAATGGGTGGGTGGGTGGGTGGGTGGGTGGTTGGTGCATCACTATTGCACGAAAAGACCCTCCTCAAGTGAAGTACTGGTCCGTCGGGGGAGCTCCTTGTTGCTGTTGCAGTTTTGCACTCACCCCCTTATATGGACTCCATGATGTAACATATTACCTTCGTGATTTATTGTTTCTCTTGTATTTTTCTGATGAAATAAATGACTTATTTATCTATACAGGGTCCTTCTTAATATGCTGACACTTTTTTAAGGGTATGATCAGACTGTCAAACTGAACAACGTTATCTATGGAACCAACATTGAAATCACGAAGGTAACATGTTCCATCATGGAGTCCAAAACTGCAACAGCAACAAGGAGTCTTTTCTTCTCGCTCTATTGTAAAAACTGTAATACATACATGCGTCAAACTTAGTGTGATTATAGAGCAAACTCTACAGTATAACCATAAATGATAAAACCGGCCAAGTTTGAGTCGTTCTCGCGCTAAAGGTCCCGGAGAAAAGAAAACTTTTTCTTAGTTAATATGTGGTGTGGTCATGTGGTACAGAACCCTCGGTGCGCTAGTAGACTGATACTTGACCGGTATTTTTTACATGTCATGAGATTTTGGTAGACCTATAGGTGTCTTATTTTCTTCTGGACTACTCTGAATTGTATGTACCACATGCAAACGAACCTCAGTATGACTGTATTCATACCCATCAGGATTCAACATCGGTACAAAAATCCATTCATAAGTATGAGCTATCAACTTCAATTCTTTGTCATTAGATTCAGGAGAAGTAACAATTTGATGAAGTATGTATGTGACGAATGCTGTTGATATCCATTCCCTGGCATGAATACCACCTTCGATGATTACGGTGGATCTGTAACATATATTACACGCTGCACGTCACAAATGCAGTTCGTCACATTCGCAGTTTGCCACAAAAGTGCTTTGTCACAAACGCTGTAGAGACGCATCACAAATCGGATAATATGACATAGCACTAAAGCACCTAGGAAGGCAGTCGACAGCCCCAAGAATTGATAAACTAAAATGCAGAACCGATGGCCGGTGGGGTCGAAGAGTCGATCCAGTACCGAAAAGCGCAGCGTGGAAAGGCCCACAAGGTGTCCCACAAGATGGACCGACGAACTGGTGAAGTGAAGTGGTGAATTCTTTCAAGACTGAGAAAAACTTTAACCGTTGACATATAGTTTTCCATTAATTGTTTATTTTCATCAAATTTGCTTGCTGGATGTCTAAAAACAGCTGTAATAAAAACGAGCATTTTTTCGTAATTTTCCAAGGCATAGTTCTTATAGTTATAAATTTATGGAAAAAACAAAACATAAGGACATGGCGGAGGTAACATAGATTGTATGGTATAAATATTTGCGTTAGTAGTGTCATCAACCAGGGAGGAAACGGGGGAACACGGTTGTGTGGGCTAAATGGAACCCAACTTTCCTCTTAAGTAGGTATTTAAGTGACTACAAACCTGGCACTTGATCCATTTAGTACCACTCTAACGGCTATGAGTTCTCTGTTTTCTTCAGTATGTCCAATTGTTAGTAATTTCACTTCCTTGGGATATTTCCTTTTCAAATCCACCAGCCAGCTATAAATATCGTTGTAGCGATAGAAACTGGTCCAATCAAATGTATCCATTCTTCTTCTGATATAAGTTTTAACCGTTTGCATATCGAAGGCCCTAGGGTCACATACAGGGTGTAAGGAAAAGTATCATTAACCTCTAAACCACATATTTTACCCATCAAACTGTTCTGACAGGTTTGTTCCCATAGTAAAAGTTGTTCAGTTTGATGGGTAGAGTTGGTGGTTTAAAGGTTAATGATAATTTTCCTGTATAGGGTCTTTCTTTATATGCTGACACTTTTTAAGGGGATGATCAGAACGTACGATCTAAACAACTTTCTCTACGGCACCAATATCGAAATCTAAAAAAAAAAGTCTGCGGTTCCATACAAAACTGCAAACCTACTCGAGCCAAATGCAGCAGATTTTTTCGCGTTTTCAATGTTGGTCCCATAGAGAAAGATGTTCAGTTTGATGGTCTGATCATCCTTTGAAAAAACTGTCAGCATATTAAGTTGGACCCTGTATAATTAGTTATAGTAAGGGACGCATGTTTTAAAACATAAAGATCTAGTTACCTAAGTAAGTTATGGTTTTTTACTAGACACACTATCCAGGGTGTAAACTTAAATGGGTTACAATGTTTAGACCATCTAACTGAATAATTTATCCGAAAAAAATTTACTTAATCACCATTGACTTTTTCCATGGAGCATCAGATTTGTTTCTTCGCGCTTTAGATGTCGATCCTATAGTGAAAAATTATTTAGTTTGATGGTCTGTATCACCCCTTAAGTACTTAACGTACCAAAATAAGTTTACACCTGTATACAGGGTCCTTCTTAATATGCTGACACTTTTTTAAGGGGATGATCAGACCATCAAACTGAACAACTTTCACTATTGGACCAACATCGAAATCGCGAAAAAAAAATCAGCTGTCCCATACATTTGGAGGACAACCTACTCTGGTTTGAAGTTTTGTAGGGAGCAGTTGATTTTTTTTTCGCGATTTCGATGTTGGTCCTATAGAGAAAGTTGTTCAGTTTGATGGTCTGATCATCCCCTTAAAAAGTGTCAGCATATTAAGAAGGACCCGATAAAGATGGACCCTGTACATAAATATGACTAGCTTTTGCCAGTGACTTTGTTTGCGATAACATAAAAAGTGTAATTATGTATTTATTCAAAACATATTCTATTTGTGTGCAAATTGCATTCAAAACTATTCAGCCGATTATGCGTAATTGAGTCATAAACATCCAAACATCGTCACTAACTTTTACATTTATACATTGACCTCATTTATAATATTAATAGAGTAACAGTTAAGGGTATATTACTGTTGGCGTGCTCCATACAAAAGAAGTCTGGTGATATTTTCAATACTAACCAATTAAAGTCAATGAAATTTTGCAGAAACAATCTAGAAACAAATCTCTATGCTTGTATCATGCCAGATTTTCCTTAAAATGTACAGTTTTAAAGTTACAGTGCCTCAAAGATTTCCATACAAGTCTTAAATTAATTCTAGCATTGAAACAATATATTTTAACGAAAATCGGACACGATACAAGCATAGAGATTTGTTTCTAGATTGTATATGCAAAATTTCATTGAGTTTAATTGGTTAGTATTGAAAATATCACCAGACTTCGTTTGTATGCAGCGCGCATTTACGCATTCGGAATAAACTTCTCTTAATCGTTGGACGAGGAATTGATCCCACCCGTAGTTTTTCGCACCCTTGGCTACAGCACTGTTCTGACTTCGGTCCTCACCAGAAAAAGTACTGAGGCTGCCGGGCCCTTGGGGCCGGGGTATTGGCATATCTATCATAGTTTTAGGGGGGTATGGACCACTACCCGCCACGCTGGTCTAGTGCGGGTTAGCGAGACATTAATAGTCTTGAGTTTGTCTAACTGTTTGAAACCTGTGTAAACATTCCAGTTTCATACCTTTGAACATCATCCATCATGGTAGTTACATGAAGACGTCGACTTTGAGCCTCCCTCAAAAATGTGGATAATTCATCAGGCCCTATCATGAAATCCACTGGCCTTTCGGGCAAGCCTGGTTCTCTCCAGAAGTCCACTTTGTAATATTGACTCAAATTTTTGAAATATTCCACTTGCTCTTCGTCGACTGGTATAGCGCGAAATACTGTATAATTTGAGTAATTTTTGCATAACAGAATATTTATTTGTGATATTAAAAAGAAAATTGTAACTATTGATTTCATTTTTGAGAGAAATTGAAGACGCCTTACTAGATTGTGTGCATTTTTTATTTGTCCATTATTGTCAAGCTGACATTGACATTAATTTTTATTATACTCTCTTTGGAATCGTTGTATTCTATGCAGTCAATCAAGAATTTTACGCCTTTATGCACAACGACATAAAGCGAAACGCGTTCCGCACGAAAAAGCGAAATATCAGCGATATTGAAGGAAACTGAAACTGAAACCAGGATCGCGAATTACAGCGATACTATACATACAGAGATGCAACTATACTACCCCCTATTCTGACCCCTATAGTACATCCATTTTTGGTTTAGGGGTCAGAGTTTCAAACAAAAAGTGTATCTGCCTCTTGTATTACTTGTATGCTTGCTTGTATAATAAACAAACAATGTGTGTAATGTATGTAAGTATGCTAAATGAAATGCAAATAAATAAATTTATTATTATTATTATTATAGAAAATCATAGATAGAGCTAGATGCAACATACGCAATATAAATTCATAGTGTAGGACAAATTTACCGGAGATTCGTTACCGCAGTTCGCCGTGTCAGTGTCCTAACGGCGTTAGCGAAAAATTCTTGGTCAATATATTTTAACCTGTACAAGGCTCATTCACATGGTGCCAACGAAAAGGGATAATGCGCACAATGTCATATTCGCAAAAGACCAACTTGACGCAAAATGTCACACTCGGAAAAAGTCATACTCGTAAAATGTCACACTGGTCACACTGGCTGTTAACGTGTGTGGGCGTGTGTGTGAGCTAAACAATCATACTTAAATAAATGAAGAAAAAAAACAGCATAAAAACAAAACAAAGCATTTATTTGAAAGCCAAAACGACCGCAACAAACATTATGCGAATTGAGGACTCCACATCAGAAGCCGAGCCGAACAAGTTGGAACTCAAGGCTTTCGGGCGGGCTAACATAAGTTCCACCATGCCGGCCAGGGTTTCCTTGCATGTTGGCAAGATCTGGTCAGGGGGGAGAGCATATCCGTACGATCCGTTGTCTCGAAGGACGAAAGCGAATACATATCTAAGGAGAACGGTAGAAAGTTGTAGAAGTTGATTTACTGTGTAGTCCAGACAAGAGGGATATGCATTTTTTTTAGATTTTATCTTGAGGACCTACCAGGACCCGCCAGAAATAAATCAGTTTCCACCAGATTACAAGAACATAATATTTGTTGTTAACATTTTGAAGTTAATAGTTTATCTATTTTGAGGATCATACAATTTGTTTATGACCATACTGACCCGGAGCATTTCGACATAACAATTATAATCATCATCATCATCAGAGTACAGGCTTACCCTCTGGGAAGGTGTACTGTACGGGCGTCCACCACGCATGCCCAATGCAGTTTGGTAGACTTTATACACATTAGAATTTCTTCTTCAGCGTATAGGTTTCCTTAAAATGTTTTCCTTCACTGTTCAAAAGGAATTGGTATTAGAAAAACTCATTGATTCATGGCATGTCGTCTAAGGTTTATACAGAAGAGACTTGTGGCGGTGGCGGATAGTCAAAGTAAGACAATTATAAACCTTATAGTACGTAGCATAGTGTCCCCCTATGGGTGCTCCCTGTAATTTTTACTTTTATATTATTTGTCATTAAATCCAATAAAATGATACATATTTCGTGAAAATTTCAACCGACTACCTACTACGGTTTAGAAAATACAGCCCTCTGAAGCTAGGACAGACGGACGGACGGACGGACAGGGTAAGCTTATGAATAGGGTCCGTATAAACCGTTTGTGTACGGAACCCTAAAAATGGTTTCATTCTCTAACATTGCGTTTACTCACGGTATTTTATATACGCTTTTCACCCAACTTGCACTCTCACCAGATACTTGAGTACCTGTGAAAAAAAAAATCTCGGTAAATCTTACTAAATATTTGGAGCACTTTTCAAAATCAAATAAAAACATACTCACCTAGCGTATCGAAAGTGCTACCAACACTATATTTCTTACGATTTTGTCTGTAAATTTGTATGGCAGCTTGCTTAGCATAGTTTTCCTAAAATAAAATTATAACTAGTTAGACAGGATGATTTTCATAAAGTACCAGGAGTGCGATTTTTGAAACTCATGCTTTGAACCCAGAAGTTGAAAATTGCAAAATTACTATGGAGTCAAAAATCGCACTATGATTTTTGAAAGTCAAATCATCAGCAGAAATATGCATATCTCCATAGTAATTTTGACATTTTCAACTGCTGTGTTCAACGAATGAGTTTTAAAAATCGCACTCCAGTTGAAATTTTCACAGAATGTGTATGATAACATTGTTCATTATATTGGATTTGATGACAAATAATTAAAAAAAAAACAAAAGGGGTGGGTCTCCATACAAGAAACTAGTTTCATTCAGCGTTTTTTTTCTTGCACTTTAAAAACGGTTATATACAGGGTGTAACAAAACACCCTAATAGGTAACATTTACTATAATGAATTTATTTCAAATTAGCACTGCTCAGAAATATTTGACCTTGTATGCTACGATATATCTGATGGCGACTTAATAATTTCCAATTTATTGCAGTGACCGTAACATATACAAGCGTCAAACTTGGTGTGATTGTAGTGCAAACTCAACAGTTTAACAATAAAATTGTTTTAAAATAACTGGCCTAGTGTGAGTCGGTCTCGCATCTCGTGCTAAGGCTCTAGATTTTTTTTTAATCTAATACTTTATGTGATGGTACGGAGCTCTCGGTGCACGAGTAGTCCGACTCGCACTTATCAGGTTTTTGGTTATTTAGAACATGAAGAACACATACCATCTCAGCAAAATTTTCAATGTGATTGATTTTATCTGAATAAGGAATTATAATCATCTGCCCATATGCGTGGAAAGAGAAGAAAAACTTGAGCTTATGGTGTATTCGGCGAGCGTAATTTGAAAGGGCAACAGTTTCTGGTTCAGAAAAAGGTGCAGGGCCGCCATAAAAGGAGTTACTGGGATCTCTGCTAGTATCATACGCTAAAAGTGAAAATAAATAAATAAAAAATGCTCTCGAAAAACATAACACTCCTTCTGGCGCAGTCGGGTAAGAAAATCAGCTTAAGGATGATATTACCGTTATCGCACTACATACAAACGAAGTCTAGTTATATTTTCAATACTAACCAATTATAGTCAATAAAAATTTTGCAGAAACAATCTAGAAACTAATCTCTATGCTTGTTAATGTTGTCAGATTTTCGTTAAAATGTATAGTATTAAATGTATAGATTCGTTTCTGTAAAATGTCATTGACTTTAATTGGTTATTATTGAAAATAACACCAGACTGCGTTTGTATGCAGCGCGCATTAGCGCTTTCGGAATAAACTCTTGATAAAGGGTTCTATACAAAACGAAGTTACGTCTTAGTTTGGACATTTAGTAATTTATTACTATTTCCTCGCAAGTGTGTTAAAAAACATCGTATGAAACGCGTGAGCGTTGGTCATTACAGCCTCGCCTAGCATATACAGCACTCGTCTGCGACTCGTGCGACATTTCCGATCCCGATTTCCGCATCCCGCCTCGGCTGTAATGACCAACTACGCTCACTTGTATCATAAAGTACTATTGTATACAATGCAATCGTGGGCGCCCTGACGAGTGTAATACCTTTATATGTAGTATGTACTTTGTATGTATGTATGTAAGCATGTAGATATGTTATCTTACAATTAACCGATACACAGTCGCATACATATCACTAATAATAGATAAAGAATAGTATAATTATGACAATCACAACAAATTGAAACTCAGAATTTGTGAAACTAAAACAAAAATTCTTGCTCTGTTCTCAGCAACTTACCTCCGAAGTGGTAATCGAAGTTTCTATTAAGATCTACACCAATCGAAGAACCTGTCTTTCTCCTATTTTTCCGCCACATACGATCCTGAAATAAAAAATTTGGAATCTTGACGGGACCACAGTCGAAGTCGTGAAAAAAAATCTGCAGTTCCATACAAAACTGAAATCCTACTCGTCCCAAAATGTGTCTGGAGCCCGATTGCGCTATGTTAAAACATCGAAGTTTTTTTCTTATCTAATTTCAGTTCTAATTACATTGCAATCCAATTACTATTTAACTGTGCTAAATTCCGCATCGCGCTAAACTCCATGTAACTTACAGCCCTTAACGTCTGAGCGATCTGTCAAAACGGCTCTAACGGCTGTCAAGAGATGTGTCAAAAGTTATGGTTCGTACATAGTCCAATCACGGTTCAATCACCGAATATTTACCGCGATTGCAGCCCTGAAATGTTAATTCGCGATTTCGATTTTGATCCCATAGAAAAAGTTGTTTAGTTTGATGATATGATCATCCCCTTAAAAAACCGTCAGCATATTAAGTTGGACCCTTTATAAATTGTTGGTTTATAGGGTTCCGTACCCAAAGGGTGAAAATATTGTTATTACTAAGCCTACGTTGTACGTCCGTCCGTTCTAACTATTTCGGGCTGTAACTTTTGAACCGAGATAGCTAGACAGTTGCGTTGTTTTGGCGGATTTGCTAGCAGATAATAAACATTTCAAAAAATTAAAAATTAATGGGGGTCCTTTTACAAGAAACTAGTTTTAATCAACGTTTTTTCTTCTCGCTCTATCGTAAAAACGGTAATACATTCAAGCGCCAAACTTTGTATGATTATAGACTCGATAGAGCAAACTCTGCAGTATAACGACAAATAAAAAACGGCCAAGTGTGTCGGTCTTGCGGTAAAGGTGCAGCAGAAAAAGTTTTTTGTAAGTTCATATGTTGCTACGTATGTGTATGGTATGGTACGGAACCCTCGGTGCGCGAGTAGCCCGACTCGCATTTGAACGGTTTTTATTTAACTATCATTTACCTTCTTATCTTACCTACTCTGTTTTTGATAAATCCAAGATCAAATCAAAGAAAAACTTACTTCTTTCTGATTATACTCGTAACCATCAGGATTCAGTAGTGGAATCAAAAACCAGTGATATTTCCTCGATAATAAAGTCAGATGACTATGCCCAGTGGTTTCCGCATGAAGAAGTTCATTGATCAAATAAGTGACGAAAGCCGGAGATATCCATTCATGGCCATGGATTCCCCCCTCCACAAGAACTTTCGGTACAACTTGCTTATTCTTCTTTATTTCCACAGCGTAAATATCTCTTCCTTCTGCAGATTTACCGATAGATTCTAATTCGACTACTGTCGGATATTTGATTGCAATATCAGTCAGCCATTGGTTGATATCTTCTACACTGTGGTAGTGATTCCATGTAAAAGTATCCGTTCTGAGACGTTCATATTTTTGTATAATTTGATCGTCAAATGCGCTGGAATGTAAGGATTATTTTTAGTGAAAACATTTTAGTATCTTTTATTGCCATACAAATAAAACTGAAGCAGAGCGGAGAAGAGATGGGGAAATATAGAAATCCTATTGGTAGTGCACGACACATCTCAGATCTTCTGCGCTCCTCTCCATTTTGATGGATTCCGGGTCTAAGACACATTTAGCGTTTAATACAAATGGAAAAAATGTACTAGAAGTTTATTTTTGTTATTAGCCTGTTTTACACCACTGCTGGGCCTTTGCAGAGAGAGGGGGAAAAGGGGAGGCATGTCCAACCATCTTCCAACCATCTCTATCTTGGGCAAGTTCTGGCTACTTGTCAACGAAAGCCAGATCATGCCACTGCCTCTTCCTAGGAAGACCTGGACGCCGAAGACCATTTTCTGGGATCATGGGCGTAACAATCATTGCCCACCTCTCCTGGTGCTCGACAAACATGATTGGAAATAAAACTTGACAAGAAGAGGTAAGCAAGTGCGATACCGAGTGAGTGTGACAGAGAGGTTAAAATTTGTGGTACGCAGGGAGTGTTCATTCTGTATGTAATACTAGATACTCTTTTGTGTACTGTACCGTAACATAAGAAAGAGTCACAGCGACCACACCCTAGTAAACCACGTCGGCTTGTGGGCTAAACCTGGTCGGAGTCTACACGCCTTGGTGGAGAGGCTACTCGCGGACGCATCTTCCGCAAAGTGCATGAAGACTGTCTCGGCGACCACAGCTGATAAGCAACAATTTTGCCGATTTTGGCAAAATCGGCAAAACAGCAAGGCATTGTGGAAGGCCAAGGGCGTCGATACATATCTTAAATTATTGACGGCCAGACACTGCATTTGTACCTAAGACTAACCTTTGAACATTATTCAGCACAACCGAAGCATTCAAACGAAAATGATGCATTCTTTCCGTGAAGAGATCCATATCGTTTCTGTTGACCATAAACTGTATGTTTTCGTATAGCTTCCACGGTTCCCTCCAGAATATAGCGTCTATGTACTTTTGGGTGTCCATGCTTTGTAAAAATTTCAAATGGGGCAGGTCCGTAGCCATGACACTGAAAAGAGTGTAGTTATCGTATCTAACACTCTGGCATATCCGAAAGTTGGTCACTAAAATTACGAGAACAGTAAACGTTTTCGCGTTCATAATTTGTTGATAACCCTAACGTTTTTAATGGAATTAAAATGTTTATTTCATCTTTACTTTTAGACTTTGACATTAACTTGTGACCAAGATGTTTGCTTGTGACATGGGTGACATGCTTGTGACCATAGAGTGACATAACATTCTTTTTCTCTATACGTTAACGACAGAAGCAAGAAGCTGGCATAGGTATTGTCTACTCCTGGATAGAAAATTTTGATAAGTGAAATAGTTTTGTTGCAAAAATATTATTTTAGCAGTTTTTGGATACAGGTATGGTACTGGCTTGCATTACGTAGTACTTCCTATCTCGATGGCGGAATGGCGCAATAAAAAGGAGGCCTATGACCAGCAGTGGGACGTATACAGGCTGTGATAATGATGATGATGCCCAGCAGTGGGTTGATGTGGGCTGATTTGATTGATTGATTTACATATGGTAGGCCGAACTTGGCTTTTCTAGTTCATATTCTTCATAGCTATTCATTTTAAAACATTACCCTCCTTCTGGCGCAGTCGGGTAAAATAAGCACCAACGATCAAACAGGTTCAAACTGCAAAACAAATCTAGAAATTGCAGTAAGTAAATCCTCATGAATAACCAAATCTCATGCGTCCCGAATAAACATATGATCATGTAGAGTCAGTCCCTTTCGATTTATAGTCAAGTCATAAATTGTTCTATCTCATAGCTTAAGGGATAATAGTAACCACACTGGTACCTTGAATGACTTTTTGACCGCAAAAGTTATACTGCAAGTATAAGAGCCTTTTTCACCATTTCTGGATAAGATTTTTTTATTTTTAACTAATGGATCTTGTTTCAGCGTTAGCACTGAATTTCCGGCACTTTATTAAACGAAAATTGAAATATTTATAATTATTACTTCATTATATGTTTACTATCACCAAAAAACCATACCGAAAATTCCTTAAAAACTCAAAGTCTAGAGAATATTAGTCCACATATAAAAACGGCCCGACAAGTGCCAAATATGTCCAATAATCCAGATAATAAACGTAGACAAAACCCCAATTCACGCTAAGTGCGAGGGCGTGTATCCCAATTGTAAGAGATTTATCGTTCTATAATAAATTTCTCTTGCCCTTTTCTGGCCCATTAAATATCATGAAAAGTATCTAATAAGGCGAAATAATTTTTGCCGAGCATTGTGTGTCTTTCTCATTATTATATTAGGCTCAATTCTCTCTAATTTGTTGTTGGTTTCAATGATGACCCACCTTGGGTTAGTAACATCATTATGAAAATAGTATATACATTTTCGGCTTCGCTTCAAGGACTGCGTAAAGCGAGAGATTTCCATAAGTTTTTGACCGACACCAGCGGCTTGGAGGATCTCCACAAGTCAGAGGAAACATTTGGCGGAGGGAATAGCTGTGTACGACCAAGCGTGGTTTATTTCCTTGGCTGAAATGCGGGAAAGAAGGCTTGATCGAGTTGCAAATCTAAATCACATAGCTAACTCACATTTTAACTCACATTTTACTTGCCGTGGGTATCTGTAGCTGTCATGTCGGGCTTTTTAGTCACGAGCGAAGTATCGCCAAGACGCTACTTAAATCATCTTTTATAGATAGAAATGCCGATGATGATACAAATTGTTCGGAATACCCTATACTTGATACATTCATAAACACAACAATCCATAACTGCATTACAAAATTGTACACTCGATACATTTTGATTTGGAAGACAACTTAGTAAAAAACAGCCACAGCCGCAGTTACAGCCTGTAGTATCCCACTGCAGGGCAAAGGCCTTATTTATACCATACTTCTAGCATGCAAGCCCAGTGCGGATTGCTGGAGGCAAGTGAACTTGTTATCAGAGAATTTTCAAGTCACCCAATTATGCCTAGACCTGGCTAAGACAAAAGTACTCCACTGTCCAACGGATCTATCCGAGGCCGACTCTTTGTTTTGGACCCATAGGTCTATGGGATCTTTATTGAAATAGTAGCGGGCTATATTTACAAAACATGAGTATAGTGGATCAAAATCGTCGATTAACACTGGATAAGTACATCTGCTGGTCACGGTGATGGTTAGATGAGTGAGAAGATACATTGCAGGTAGACAGCGCTTTGCGCTCCTCTCACTTCTCCTCTTCTCCTCAGGTCTCTCTCCTCTGGTCACCTTCACGTACCTAACTTCCTACTCCCTCTTATCGTTATTCGTGAGGCATTTTGCCCTACAGTGGGATCCTACATGCTAGAAACATAGTAAAAGATAAAGACAATTTGTTTGTTACGTTGGAGAATTTCTTTAAATGCCACAGTCAACATTTTTGTGGCCACGTCATCTACAAACAGTGCCAACTTTAGCAGTCAAAGTAATTAACAAGACAATTAACGAAAATTGTAATAATTTGTACAAAGAAAAGAATAATACAAAAGACAGATGCCGTCGGTAACTAAAGCAACTTTGCACATTATTCACTGAAACTTATTTCTGTAGACAGTTGAATTTCTTCCGAGGATCTTTGAAGTAGGAAATCTGGATAAGTCTAGTCTAGCTCATACGTAAAATCACAACCGTCTTCCCTCTTGTGGTGGTCAAATGGACAAACCCTTGTAGCTTGTAATATTAGCAAAGCTTGGAACCGTTACATGTGCATTTGGCACATGTTCAGTATCGATGAGTGTGTGATTGACCCCCCCTCCCCCCGCGTACGATATTACCAAAGAGATTATACCTAATAGAGTGAGCCATACCATTTGTAAAGTGTCCACTTTTTTTGACGTTTAGGTTTGTGTGTGTGGTATCAAGTAGTATGGACAAAAGGCATGAAGTGACATATAGCCTTATGTTTACGGTCACTTTTTACACACACTAGCTCAAAAAAAAGTGGACAGCCGCATAAACAAATATCTATAGTTCCATCTCCTTCTACTATTAAAGGTATAAGACAAAAGAGACTAACTACAATCGTAAATTTATGCGGACTCTATGGAGATCCTTGCTCTGACGATATTACTGATTACCTATCCTTTTTTACTACATCTGTTTTCTCACTCTAACTAATAGGTATCGGCATAATACATATTCTGATCAGAAAATAATAGTACAGGTATTACGTCTGGTACCGCTACCAACTACCAACAGTACAGGTAAAACGTTTGGTACCGGTATCATATCGAGGCCAATAGTACCTGTTTAAAAAATACCGGTATTTTAGTAAGTTAACTTTTGAAAAAGCATAGCGCAGTGAATGCGCAGCGTGGGTAGGCCCCCGTACAAGGTAGACTGACGACCTGGCGAAGGCGGTGGGAATTTGCTGGATGAGGGCAGCGCAGGTCCCAGTTGATATGACGATTCTTAGGGGAAGGCATATGTAAAGCAGTGGACGTCTATCGGCTGAGATGGTGATGATGATTAATTAGTTTAAGGGGGTCACCTTTATAGATTATTGCACACCTTGAACACCCTGTATTCATGAGTTTCTGTTGTGCTTATAATGCAAGTGAAGCCACTTCCCGTCTATTTTACATTTGTGTTTAATCTTACGTTATTTTTATTAAAGTTAACTTTTAATGAGTCTCTCTGCATATTTTTCTTCTTAGTCGTGTTTTTCTTAATCTCTACTTAGTTAATTAAATTATGTAATCAACTTCTTTGGGATTTCTATCTGGCAAACGCCTTTAGTCAAGTTCTTTTTACTTACCAAGTTATGTACGAGGATCTTCACAAAGAAGTTTCACCTCTTTCACATGTTGAACATGAGTAAATATCCCACAGAGACAAGCTACATACAATCGCACTAAGATAGGTACACTACTGGACAATCTATGGGCGATTACATTACGTGCTTATTTTAACCTGTTTTTCTTACTTATACAGGGTATTAGGATAAACAGTTGCATTTTATTACTTTAAGGGGTGAATTGTATTTATGATACAGAACAACTTTCCCAAAGAAACCTATAGGAAATTAGCAAAAAAGTTTTAAACGAAATAGTTAATCAACGAAAGTTGTTTAGTTTCATTGTCTAAATACACTATTAAAATTATGTTAGTAATTAAAGACTTGTGGTGTATAGGCTGATAATGACTATTCACATCTTAAAAATAAATAACTAAGCTATTTATAATTTATCTCCTCGCTCCGCACCTACTGAGTACTATACTCGAGAGACTACTCAGTATAGAACCTACTGTGTACTATACTGAGAACTATATGAGAGAGAAAGGGATATATAGGGTCCAACTCAATATGCTGACACTTTTTAAGGGGATGATCAGACCCTCAAACTGAACAACTTTCTCTATGGGACCAACATCGAAATCGCGAAAAAAAAAACAGCTGTCCCAAGTTGGCTCAAGTAGGTTTGCAGTTTTGTATGGAAGAGCTGTTTTTTTTTTCGCGATTTCGATGTTGGTGCCATAGAGAAAGTTGTTCAGTTCGACGGTCTGATCATCCCCTTAAAAAGTGTCAGCATATTAAGATGGACCCTGTATAGATTTTTGATCATTTATTTCCTTAGATTTCTATTTGCTTCAAAAATTACACGATGCAAGTTAAACAAGTTTACGTACGTATGTATGTGTGTTCGTATGTACGCTCCAGTAGGCAGGCGATGTTAGTACCGGATGCCACTTAGAACGCTAGTCAAAAGTTTGCAGAGTTTCAGAACGTACTTAAAGTTTTCGTGTATCGTTTATTAGTACTCCACTCTCTCACACTTTATGAACTAAAAGTTTAGCTTTGAAACATTTTATGGATAGAGTTTCATGTGTGCAAGGTCTTATTTATTTATTGAAGCATGCATAGCATATGCATGTTATACGACTAAATACACTCGAAAGCAAAGAATCCGGTTCACAAACATACCTTTATTTCTCGGAAACTAAAAATGATAGCTTATTCAAATAAAAAGTAGTTTATAGACAATTTAGTACTTCTTAAATTAAATTAAAAACATTTCTTAGTTTTTATTTGTTTTACTAAATAAAATACATTATAACAAATGCGTCAATTCTATCGCAAAGCAAAAATTAAAAATAACCATTTTTGTCACAGATATAACATTTCATCACTTTTTAGTGTGTGTGAGTGATATAATTACCACATTAATAATAAATATAAAATACTATAAAAAAGAAATTTACCCTTAAAGTGTGTGCATACATGCGATAACTGAAGTTATGGAGTGACAGAAAGAGGACATTCTGTATGTCGTACTATTGAATATTCTGTGACATAGGCCTACCGTATCTACTATTAATACTACGTATTTACGGTGAGGATATACAGATATGACGTTTAGTCCATCATGCGTCCTAATACGGATTGGTGGACTTCACACACGCATTTCAATTTCTTGTTCAGCCTTAGACAATAAAACTAGGGACCAGCCTTGCGGTAGCATTTCCACTCTGTCACGTTACAAGATCAATTAATCATGTGCATTTAAAAACAATTTTATACCTTATCACAAAACGAGACAGCCTATGATAGTGGAACAATAACATCAAAGCAGTCGTGTTCGGGGTACTCACATTTTTAACAGTCAAAATTATAATCTAAAGTAATGGAATAAATCTCAAAGTTACGGACAGAAAAGTTTGTTAGTAGAATTACACGCTTAACTTATCCATAGTTATACATTCTGAGTCTTCAGCATATGCAGGTATCCTCAAGATTTTTTCCTTCGGTCACAATATTACCTGCAAATCGTACGAGAGTTCCCAACACTCATGGCATGAATCTGAGCAATGTTGGAATCAAAATGCACTCTGCACGAAAGGCAGAAGTTCAAAGATTACCACACTAGTCAACCACGGTTCCATCTCACTCTCATTGCTCTTAACTGTCCTAAGTATCACGAAGAAAGCTTGGACTTGACAAAATAATTCCTCCATTTCCGTCTAACTTGGGCGATTCTTCCTAAGAAAATTTATATAGGGACCCGTTAGCATTTCCCCTCTGCCAACGTACAAGATCAAGAAATCTTATGCATTTAGATTAGTGATGCAACGAATACGAATACGAATATTCGTATTCGCCGAATAGCAGCCAATCACCGATTATTCGTATTCGGAGAATATCAGGAAGACATTCGTAATTAAATGTTTTCGCAAAACCCACTGAATTTTTGTCAGAAAGACATACATTATCCTACGCTGCCGCTGAATACATTTTTCCAGAAACAGTCAGCTTTCATATTATCTACTGTGTCTCCAGAAATTTCGAGGGTCAAAAAAGGGTTTTCTTTTACCACTCATAAAAGTGTCTTTTAATCGGTCTTTTAGAAAGGAACAAAACAGTCAGGACTTAAGGAATTTTAGAGCATGTCCGACACGCTGACGATTTTGATTGTTTAAATAATATTTCGAATGATTAACGTGTCTTTTCAACATTTTTAAATTATTTTTCGCTATTCGTATTTGTATTCGTATTCGCCGAATAGTAAAATCAATATTCGTATTCGTATTCTTATTCGTAAAAGTGGTATTCGTTGCATCACTAATTTAGATACAATTTTATACCTTATCACTAAACGAGACCATGACTTGCGGAACAATAACTTCAAACTTGTCACGTTTGGGGTTCATACGACACTGTTTTTTTATAATTTTTAACATTCAAAATTAGAATCTATAATAATGGAATAAAGTCCAAAGTTGCGGATTGCATGTCAAAGTCAAAGTCAATATAATTTATTCAATATAGGAGCTTGCAGTACACTTATCAAACGTCAAACCTTTTTTAAAGCTACCACCGCGTCGGAACGTGTTGTCGCTGTAGGGAAGATGCGGCCAGAAACTCTACAATATAACACGACTTAATAACTATTACAATATAAATTCTTAAGCTAAAGTTATGTATACAATAATACAAAGTCTATTTAATAAAATAATTGATACTATACAGTAAAGTAAATAAACTATAAGCTAGTGACCTCAGACCCAATCATTTTGATCATTTAAATAATCATCCAGTTTATAACATGCATTTTTACAGAGGACTTTTTTGATTTGAGTTTTAAACATGTATTAAACATGCTACCTCGGTCCCCACAAAAAGTGGCAGAAAAGTTTGTTAGTAGAATTACACGTGTAACTTGTCCATATATGAATAGTCTAAGGATTCCTCCATTGTTTATCCGTAGTTTATATTCATAAAATTGAATAACCCAAGTTAACTTCTACAAGATTTTTTTCACAAAGGATTTCCACAAAGTAATTGACGAAGGCCGTCTAGTAAAGGGAATTATCTTCAAACGAAAAAAAGAGCCCGGATAGCTTTTTAATTTCTTGAAATTGCCTGTTAAATAGGCAAAGTTTGAAATCCCTTTAAGTAGCTGTCATTTAACAGTGGGACAGAAGATTACCAAGTTAAAATAAAAATGTATCTCTCTCTTCGAATAATAGGAAAAGTTCGTATCATTTCAACTTTTCTGTCTTATTTTGACATGTCATCGCTACATAGGGTGTTGGTTGAGCGTCTTTATCTACAGGGTGTCAAAACATACAAATTTGCGGAAAATATCCATTCTGTTTCATACAATACTCTATCTACCGACTCAAATGTATGAATCAGCTGTTTTTTTATCACGGTTTAGAATTTGGCTCCATAGCAAAAGTTTTTCAGTTTGTTGGTTTTAAATTTACCTACTCTTTTTGCTATTAAGTTTAAGTATTAAGAATGCGTAAGGTTGTTTATATAATCACTACTACTAAATAGATTTTTAACTAATTTCAAAATTGAGTATTGTCATATATATATTATATATATCATATATATTATATACAACGTGTTAATGAATAAGCGCAAAACCTCATACTGATTGAATTGATTTAAAAAAATAATTATATTGAAACAATAATTTCAGTATTTTGATATTTAAAATTTAAAGTTATTCGCATTTTAAGTTTACAGTTAAAAATGATTTGTTATTATTTTAGCAATGAATGAAAGCGCTAGTGTGCTCATGGATACATTTTAAGAATCTTGTTTTGATTTGAAGGTGAGTGTGCCCGTGCGGTGTGTTGAGATCGAATTCATACATACATACATACATAAGCTCACGCCATTGTCCCATGGGGGTAGGCAGAGACCACGGACCGCCACACGCTACGACTCTGGCACACCTCTTTAGCCTCATTCACATTCATACATCTTTTCATGCACTTCCGTCGATTGAGGGTGCTACGCACTTGTCCTTTTCGGAAAAGATCATTGATTTGATCATGGTATGTTTTCCTCGGACGGCCTCTCCCAACACTTCCGCTCACCTTTGCTTGGTATATTTCATTCGTAAGTCTTCTTTCATTCATTCTCTCTACGTGACCGAACCATCTAAGCATACCCCTCTCAATCCTTGTTACTATATCATCCTTCAACTTACACCAATCCCTTATCACACTGTTCTTGATTCGATCAACCAAAGTAATACCACACATACTTCGTAAGGAGCGCAATTCAACTGCATTCACTCTGCTTTCGTTTCTTTTATTCCATACCCAACATTCACTCCCATACATCAGAGTAGGCACCAACACACCGTTGTGAATAGCCAGACGTGCACTTTTTGATACAGACCGGCTACTCACCACGGCGTGCAGGGCACCATTTACCTTATTTCCCGCAGTCACTCTTCGCTCTATATCCCCATCACACTTTCCATCTCTCTTAAACAAACTTCCCAAATATACAAATTCATTCACCTGTTCCACTCTGTCTCCTTCCATAACAATGTTACATTCTGTAACATCGTCTTCACGTTCCAAAACCATTACCTTCGTCTTGCATACATTGACTTTCATTTCTTTCTTCTTCAACGACTCATTCATCACATTCAACATGTCTTGTAACTCCGTCACCGACGGCGCAAGTATGACCTGGTCGTCAGCGTACAAGAGGCACTTGACACTAACCTCATCCATTCTTAGAACGCATTCCATCGAATTAAGTAAATTTAAAATTTACAAACAACTTATTTAACATTTTGAAAAAAATTACCTTTCTTGAAAACATGATAATTCGATTCTGCTCTCGATTCTAAACAAACCACTTTCTAGTTTTGCGTTAATTCATTAACACGTTGTATATATTGAGATTGTCATACTATTATTAATCAAATTCAATTCCCCAAAACAAAAACTAATAAACTATAGCCTTAACTAATTACAATACATTAGTCACCGGCTAAGGGCGTGTGCACACGGGTAATCAACTAAAACAATAGACATATTTCACTGGCACTATATGAGATGTGATGAATAAGCCTAATACGTCATGTCTGACCCCACCCCTAAACTAAGTGACATTGTGTTTTGGCGTTCTGGTTTATTCCCATCTTTACTTAGATTATACAACGTGTAAATGAATTAACGCAAAACTAGAAAGTAGTTTGTTTAGAATCAAGAGCAGAATCGAATTATGATGGTTTCAACACAGGTTTCTTTTTTTTTTCAAAATATTAAATAATTTGTTTGTAAAATTTAAAATTTATGAACTCGATCTCAACCCACCGCTCGGGCACTCTCACCCTACTTACTACCAAAACAAGATTCTTAAAATGTGTCCATGAGCACGTTAGCGCTTTCATTCATTGAAGAAATGATAACAAATAATTTTTGCCTCAAAACTTAAAATGCGTATAACTTTAAATTTTAACTATCAAAAGAATTAAATTATTGTTTCAATCTAATTATTTAAATGTGTCGATGAGCACGTTAGCGCTTTCATTCATTGAAGAAATGATAACAAATCATTTTTGCCTCAAAACTTAAAATGCGAATAACTTTAAATTTTAAGTATCAAAATAATGAAATTATTGTTTCAATCTAATTATTTTGTTATAAATCAGTTGGGGTTTATTCATTAACACGTTGTATATTCTTTAGACGACATTCAAGATCAAGTCAATGTATTATTTATTTGTTTTGTGTAGACTATTCGTCCTATTCGTGGTAACTTTTTTCGCAATTGATATCGTAATTTTTTTATTATTACATTCTAAAACCATAAATGTGCTGAAAGTGAACTAAGTTAGAACTGCATAATAACAGTAAGCTTGTTGAAAGAAACTTTCTAATCCCCCCGATAAAGAATACGCCAGTGATTTTATAAGTTTTCTTTCCTGACACCTACTTACCATTACGTCTAATACGATTTATCTACTCACGCGCGACGCGACTTCGCTGCAAAAAAAAACCTGTTGCCGCGCTTTTCGGCGAGTGAAAACCGCGCTTGCTGCGACTTGTGGTATAAAAAACAGCCGAGTAGCTCGCAAGTAGAGAAATCATGCTAGACGTGCTGAGGCTCTCATTGACGGCCTTCTGAGACTGCAGCCTTGAACTTGCCCAGGAAGGTGAGGGTCATACTAAATTTAATAACTCGCAAGTTTTTGAGCCAGTCTTTTACCTGGCCTACAGTTTTCCGAGGCATTTCCCTCTTAAACTGTGGAATAGTTTTTTCGATGAAGTGGGAATGCACCTAGTCAACATTTTAGCTTAGTCATAATAATATAATTTGGTTTAAAGTATCTACCTAGATGTAAGTTCGTATCGTCAGTGATAGGGTCGGGTGGTTAGTTTTTACTTTATTTTTTATTAAATACGTCATGTCTTGTGTGTTACTTAACAAAACGGTTTAATGTATTAATGCAACAAAATATCACCACTTTGACTATCTCTCGTTCAAATAGAACAAAAAAAACATCAATGTCCTTCTTAATATGCTGACACTTTTTAAGGGGCTGATCAGATCGTCAAACTGAACAACTTTTTCTATGGGACCAACATCGAAATCGCGAAATTTCGCGTGAGTAGGTTTGCAGTTCTGTACGGAACAGCTGATTTTTTTTTCGCGATTTCGATGTTGGTGCCATAGAGTAAGTTGTTCAGTTTGACGGTCTGATCATTCCCTTAAAAAAGTGGCAGCATGTTAAGAACCCTATATATTTTTTAATATCGTGTTTTTTAAAGTTGTTTAGTGTTCCGTACCTAAATTTTCAAAACCGAACACTTTATGGAATCAGTTTGGTGTCTGTCCGTTCTTCCGTTCGTCCGTCCGTCTGTCGCAGGCATTTATCTCATGGACCGTTGGACGTAGGAAGTTGAAACTTGGCACAAATATAACAAATAATGGTCCAATATCAAAAATTAAGTGAAAAAGCGATAGTTTTTATATTGGGGGTAAATTTTGGTAGGTAGAAAGGGTAAACCATGGATTTAGAATGATAAAGGATACCAATTCTCCTTACAAGCCTTTGACTAATTATTATAAGGACTTGCCTTGCGGTAGCATTTCCCCTCTGCCACGGTATAAGCACAATTGATCTTGTGCATTTACATTCAATTTAACACCTTATCACTAAACGAGACAGCCTATAATTGAGAAATAATAACTTCGAACTTATCGACACTGTTTTTCATGATTTTTAATATTCAAAATTAGAATCTAAACTAATGGAATAAAATTCAAAGTTGCGTATCTCGTGCTACCTCCCTCTCCCCCCGCAAAAAGTGGCAGAAAATTTTTGTTTGACTACTTTTCATGATTTTTAACATCCAAAATTAGAATCTAAAGTTATGGGGAATAAAATCCAAAGTTGCGGATTACATGTTATCTCGCCCCCCGCAAAAAGTGGCAGAAATGTTTGTTAGTAGAATTACACGCGTAACCAGTCCACATATAAATAGTCAAAGTTACAAGCATGGAAACTTGAAAATTGGCCATGGCGATCGGTAACGTTCAACCTTCTTTCGTAACCATGTCTTAAACTTTAGGTTTATCACTTTATGTCAGAACAAAAACTTAATAAAAACTATTTTTTTTATTTTCGTCGTTGGATTAGAAAGGGACAAACCGTAGAAAGAGAATTGCTATAGAACGGGCATTAAAATAATAATAGTCGTGAAAACGAGACAGTCTTATTCGCTAATAACACAGAGTGAGCGAGAGAAAATCTTTATTGTTTGTCCCTTTCTGCGTATGCGATATTTTTGTTTGACTTACTTGAAATTGCATACAAAATCTTGCAACTAAGTCAAACAAAGGCACGATTTCTCATACATTTTTGTCATATCTCCGTCCCTTTCCATTATACGCGGTCAGCAAATCTACAACATGTTAATGAATAAGCGCAAAACCTCATACACCCCAACTGATTTATAACAAAATAATTAGATTGAAACAATAATTTCATTATTTTGATAGTTAAAATTTAAAGTTATTCGCATTTTAAGTTTTGAGGCAAAAATGATTTGTTATCATTTCAGCAATGAATGAAAGCGCTAACGTGCTCATGGATAAATTTTAAGAATCTTGTTTTGGTAGTAAGTAGGGTGAGAGTGCCCGAGCGGTGGGTTGACATCAAGTTCAGTAAATTTGAAATTTTATAAACAAATTATTTAATAATTTGAAAAAAATTACCTATGTTGAAACCATGATCATTCGATTCTGCTCTCGATTCTAAACAAACTACTTCCTAGTTTTGCGTTAATTCATTAACACGTTGTATATAATACTCAATCTACGGGACAAACCAACAACGACAATGAAAACGTTCGAAAGAAGGTTGAAGATTATAGTATAGACAATACCTATTTCCAGCTTCCTGGGATGAACAAACAAACAAAATTTATTACTTTTACAGAAAACCTTACTAGGTTTATTCGTAATGTTTCGGTGGTAAAGTAATGGGCCAGTGAGTTTTATCCAGATTAGGAGATACCTAGTATTTCTTTTGCCGTGATTAATTCCAATTAAGATGCCTACATAATGTCGACAATGTACGGAGTACTCGGACATTTCTGTCAAAGCGGCTTTGCACGTAATAATGCATAATTATTATTATTGACGACTATTTCCTAATTGTATCATATGTACGTAATACCACCTGCTCTCAAAAACATCGTGAGGAAACCTGCATGATATCAATTTCACCCTGTATAGGAATATACTGACACTTTTTTGAAGGGGGTGATTAGATCGTCAAAATGAACAACTTTCGAAATGGCACCAACATCGAAAACGCGAGAATAGTTTCTAGATTTTTTCTGAAAAATTTCATTGACTTTTATTGCTTCGTATTAAAAATATCACCAGACTTCGTTTGTATGGAGCGCGCTCCGAATTATCATTAAATATCCGGCTTTACCGTTCTAATTTCAAAATTTATGTTAACACCTTTGACTATTTATTTGTGGACTGGTTACGCGTGTAATTCTACTAACAAACATTTCTGCCACTTTTTTCGGGGGGCGAGGTAACATGAAATCCGCAACTTTGGATTTATTCCCCATAACTTTAGATTCTAATTTTAATTGTTAAAAATCATGAAAAGTAGTCTCGTGTGAACCCCAAACGTTCTAAGTTCGAAGTTATTATTTCGCAATTATAGGCTGTCTCGTGTAGTGATAAGGTGTAAAATTGAATGTAAATGCACAAGATCAATTCTGCTTATACCGTGGCAGAGGGGAAATGCTACCGCAAGGCAAGTCCTTATAATAATTAGTCAAAGGTTAACACAGATATTCATTATTAACTTACCTTATTATTCAGTGGGTCGTTAATGTTCCACCCAGTGACTATACAGCTATAATAGCCATGTCATCAACAGACCGACAATAGCCATATAATTGTGTTGACGGATCATTATTTGCACATGTGGTGTGCATGGTTTGTTTATACTACAAAATAATAGTAGTTTTAGGGGAAGATGTGCAAAATATTTCATAAAATGTATATTTTGCATGAGCTAGAGTAGGTCTGCAGTATTTTTTTTTTTGTTGTAAAATGCTAGCAACTTTTTACTATTTGTCCTAAAACCTATTCTGAAACCAAGCCTTGATATACTGCAATAGTTATTAGGGGTAGCAAATTTTCTGATTATACAACGTGTTAATGAATAAGCGCAAAACCTCATACACCCCAACTGATTTATAACAAAATTATTTGATTGAAATAATTTTATTATTTTGATGGTTTAAATTTAAAGTTGTTTGCGTTTTAAGTTTTGAGGCAAAAATGATTTATTTGTCATTTCAGCAATGAATGAAAGCGCTAACGTGCTCGTGGATACATTTTAAGAATCTTGTTTTGGTAGTAAGTAGGGTGAGTGTGCCCGTGCGGTGGGTTAAGATCGAGTTCAGTAAATATTAAATTTTACAAACAATTTATTTAATATTCTGAAAAAAAATTACCTATGTTGAAAACATGATAATTCGATTCTACTCTCGATTCTAAACAAACTACTTTCTAGTTTTGCGTTAATTCATTAACACGTTGTATAGGTAGTCGTACCTTTACTTTCCTATTTATGGCGTGAAGACGAAACTAAATAAATCCATTGTATTGTGAGTACACATTGATTGATTGCCTGCGTGTAACTGCCTCCGTGGTCTATTGGTAAAGAGCATTGGGCTCTTGACACGGAGGTCGTGGGTTCGATTCCCACGGGGTATACCTTGTGATATGTCACTTTGTGTTTTTTTCCCCAGTTGGTTAGGACATTGCAGGCCGAATCAACTGATTGTCTGAAAAGAAAGTTGATTTTGTTCTTCGGATGGTACGTTAAATCGTTGGTCCCAGCTACTATCTCTCGTGGTAGTAGTCGTTACATAAAAACCACGTCAGAGGCCTTAAGGCGGTCTGAAAGAACTCTGATACCAGGGCTTGCCCACACGATAAGAAGAAGAATTGATTGATTTGACCTGACCTGGGCTTAACGAATAGTTATTTACACTGTCATCTGACGGAATAATCTGTAACTAACAGCTTAGCGTGCTTTCCGAAGCTCTAAATGAAATACCAGTAAACGGTCACCCATCCAAAGACCGGACCTGACGTTGCTTAACTTCGGTGATAATATCCAATCCCGTTTCCAAGCCTTTAATAATCCCGAACAAATTCCACGCAAAGCGGACGCAATATTCTCATCCTGGATAATTTTTAAATTAGCCAAAAGCTTTACCCACGACGTTCCAGTCATTAACCAGTAATCCATAATAATTCAACCTGAAAATTTCTGATATTGACATGGTAATAAATCTCCCGTGAAAACACGAAAAATGCCTACGTAACATTCTCGCCCAATTAAAAAATAAACAAAGCGACTAATTAAAAAAAATGTTTCAGCCGTGTTCATTTGAATTATTAACCTCTACGGGATACCGGGCACCGCGCCCGTGACGTCAGCAAATGGGACACTGGCTTAACTAGTGAGTAGTGACGTAAGCTAATGAGTTTTCTTTATTTTAAAATACTATTGACTTATTGTGAGGTAAGGTTAGCCGTACTTACGTACGTGGGACCGTTCTGGTTGGCGGAAATGAAGTGGTCTATATACCATAGCGAGCGTAATTATAATAATAGCGGTCGCGCGGTATGCGGGGGACGGGGCATCGGCACAGAATAGGTAATAGTATATAGTTCTATATACAGAACAGCCACTCCCCGCCCCCCTCTGACTTCAGATCCCCCACCTCACCTCACACTTTCTGGGAAACTTGAGGGAAATCGAGCAAGGGAACGCAGTCAGTTGCGCGCACGCGTAGTATTTGACTTCATAAAATTGAGTCTTTTCAGTGCATGTAAAACGTTGAAAAACAACGCTAAATTCTCATTTTTAGTAATTATTTAGCTCAAATACTATTTTTAATAACAGAAAGATCAATAAAAAGTAACGAAATTTAGATGATGTGCAAACGATGCGTGGTAAGTCAACCCTACACAAATGTCAGAGACAATTTGCACCAAGTGCGCATGTGCCAACGCCATCATGTCAAATCCAAAACGTTGTTTGAAGTGCCGGACCTGTGGCATCGGCAAAGACGGAACGCGCGCGCAGGTAAGTCGGTACCGGCACTTAGCTGGCTTGCCACCTCCGGTAGATTCGCGCTCATGGCGCCCTATTGCCGAGTTGCCCTAGTTCCGACGCGGTGTTAGCTTCAAAATAAAACCGGTCAAGTGCGAGTCGGGCTACTCGCGCACTTAGGGTCACCACACAACATAATAATTTCTTTTTTTCCTGGTCCTTTAACACGAGACCGACTCACACTTGGCCGGTTTGTTGTTATATTCTAGAGTTTGCTCTATAATCACAAAAAGTTTGACGCTTGTATGTATTAGGTACCGTTTTTACGATAGAGAGAGAATAAAAAACGTTGGTAAAAACTAGTTTCTTGTATGAGGACCCCCTTAATTTTTATCTTTTTTCCATTTTTATTATTTGTTAACAAATTCGCCGTAATAACGCATATTCTGTGATCTACTGTGTAGCTATATAGGACGGACGGACGGATGGACAGACAACGTAGGCTTAGTAATAGGGTTCCGTTTTCACCCTTTAGGTACGGAACCCTAAAAAGATTTGACATTTAATAACTAGGCTTTAAGCATAAATATATTATATAGATATTTAAGGTCAAAGTCTAAGTCAATATAATTTATTCAATATATGAGCTTGCAGCACACTTATCAAACGTCAAATCTTTTTTAAAGCTACCACCGCGTCGGAACGGGTCAATGGTTATATATAAGTTGAATATACAGGGTCGTTCTTAATAATCTGACACTTTTTTAAGGGGATGACCAGACCATCAAACTGAACAACATTCTCTATGGGACCAACATCGAAATCGCAAAAGAAAAAATCTGCTCTCCCATACATTTGGCTCGAGTAGGTTTGCAGTTTTATATAGAACAGCCGTTTTTTTTCGCGATTTCGATATTGGTGCCATAGAAAAAGATGTTCAGTTTGACGATCTGATCATCCGATTTAAAAAGTGTCAGCATAATATTAAGAAAGACCCTGTATTGTTTTGACTTTTGAATTTCCAACACTGAAGATTTATCAGCTAAAATAATTACAGCTTTTTTGAAAGTTGTAAACACCAACTTTGACGTTATGGAAGTAGGCAACAATAAAAACATAATTAATTGGTACATTTGAGAAAGTTCCGACCCTCAAACAATTTAAACGCAAAGACTGTTTGTTATCATCTAAAGTAGGTATTATAATTTATCTTCTCTTGTGATTTAAAATTTATTGTACAAGTTACTTCTACTGTTTACAAAACGAAAATCACATCAAAATTGGTTTTGTTGTTTTTGCGTGATACTCGAACAAACAGACAGGCATAATATATAAATATTTTGCGTTAGTTCGGAAACGAGAATCTCTAGATTTTTTTTAATTACCTTAATCTATCTTTTACTATTCTTCTTCTGCCTCGCATTGGCTGCAATCGCGGTAAATATTATGTGATTGAACCATTATTGTACTACGTACGAACCATAACTTTTGACACATTTGGTATTGCACTAATCGCGGTACTACTCTTGACAGCCGTTAGAGCCGTTTTGACAGATCGCTCAGACGTTAAATGCTCTCAGTTATATAGAGTTTAGCGCGAGGCGGAATTCAGCACAGTTGAATAGCAATTGGATTATAATGTGATTAGAACTGAAATTGGATAAGAATAGAACTTCGATGTTTCAACTTAGCGCAATCGGGCTCCTTGTCCCGTTACACAGGGTCGGCTTTCCTGATCATGCGACATAATTCTGGCCTTTGATCTCTATCTTGTTCGCGGAGTCCTAACGCTTTTATAACTCCCTAGAACTCAACCAGGTGGTTTGAGGTCTTTTTCTCGTTATGGTTGCGATCTTAAGAGAAGTTTATTCCGAAAGCGTAAATGCGCGTTGCATACAAACGAAGTCTGGTGATATTTTCAGTACTAACTAATTAAATTCAATGAAATTTTTCTGAAACAATCTCGAAACTAATTTCTATGTTTGTATGAAGTCCGATTTTCGTTAAAATATAAATACTATTTTAGTGCTAGGATTAATTTTAAGATCTGTATGAAAATCTTCTCATACAGAAAATCTGTATGAGAAGATCTAGATTGTGTCTGAAAAATTTCATTGACTTTAATTAGTTATTATTGGAAATATCACCAGACTTCGTTTGTATAGAGCGCATTTGCTATCATCAAAAGTCGGAATGCCGAACTCTGTTTGGGTAGTGCCGCCCCTTACAGCTTCCTCTTACAGTGAAACTATCTTTTACTCTTCTCTTTTCTTTTTTCTTTGTCTTTTGCAATAGTCTTTAGATTTTTTTAAATTTAAGTCTCTAGTAGAAATTCTAATTAACTGATAAGTAAATAACATATTTTAATAGTAATCAATAATTATGTCCATGATATCTGGGTTATCTATCGCTATCGAGTAAATGGTTTAAATAGATTAAACAATGTTTAAAAGATTGATAACTTATAATTTGTATCATTATGTATTTCGTAACGAAGATTTTAATTGACGTCAGTTTTGAATGTCATCGAAAAAATCTAGATTCGTGAGGAAATCGGGTGGACGCATATCTATCCGCGGCGAAGGAACCGAACGAAACGAACGATTCGTCCGATTCACCGTGGATAAGTGTGCGAGGTGTCATAGAATTTCATAGAAAGAATTCTAAAATTCGATTCTTTCGTCTCCTTCGGCTCATTCGCCGCGGATAAATATGCGTCACCTTAAGGCGAAGAATCCGCTTGTACGCGTGTTTTTGTCACTACTTAGCTACAAAGTGTGGTAGCCACACTAGTAACTTTTTAACTTTAAAGCTATGTACCAAATCAAGGAATCTACTTATACCGACTTGTATTGAGATTACACAAGTAGTAACTTAATCGAGAGCAGAAGCGAAATACCTTGGTTTCAACATAGGTAATTTTTTTCAAAATATTAAATATTTTGTTTGTAAAATTTAAAATTTACTGAGCTCGATCTCAACCCACCGCTCGGGCACTCTCACCCTACTTACTACCAGAACGAGATTCTTAAAATGTATCCATGAGCATGTTAGCGCTTTCATTCATTGCTAAAATGATAAAAAATCATTTTTGCCTCAAAAGTTAAAAAGCGAATAACTTTAAATTTTAATTACCAAAATAATGAAATTATTGTTTCAATCTAATTATTTTGTCATAAATCAATTGGGTGTGTATGAGGTTTTGCGCTTATTCATTAACACGTTGTATAGAACTTTCAAAATATTTTCCCTTAAAATAAAACGAAGGAAATGATGACCGAAAAGATGGATATGTCTTTTAAATGAATGAAATATTTAATAATTTACTAATAGTTTGCCCGTATTAGCCCAAAGCTGTGTGGGCATGATCCCTTTGCCCGTTTATCATTTGCACTAAAAATCAGAAATTATTAACGTCTGACAAGGCTGTAGGATATCTTAAGGATAAACCCTTTGCACATATGACAATGGACTGGTGAATAGTGTCATCTAGTGAGTTATTTACCAGAGTAGCAAATTAAAAAAAAACTCATTATGATAAAGTTAGAATCTGATCAACTTTCAAATTAGCTATCCACTAAAGAACGCAATAAATAGATGTTCATTAAAACCGCTATTAATTCTAATTACGAATAACACAAAAACGCATTTCGCATACAAAAACCCCATTATTGCGGGGAAATTGTTCAAACACACAATTATTACCAACCTATAAGGTCCTTTTCTATACCAAAACCCATAACCAAAAAGTCTCAAAACCAAAAAACACTACACGCAAATTAAATCCGTATCCCTACGACTTTAGATCGCAAATTAAGTTAGTCAAAAACCGGCATATTTCCCGTTTCTCTATCGAATCATAGTAATGACAGTAATAAATCATACGGGTCGTTAGGCACGTTCCCCCGGTGCGGGTTCGATTCCCGGCCGAAATGGCATCATCTGTCAATAGGAGCGAGTGACTTGACATGACTCGCTAATGGAGTAGCCTTGTTATATTGTGGCGGGGACGATTGTACAAATCAGTTGTGTATGTGTTTTCAGGGTGAGTACAGTGTTTGTGTCAACCTGTCATCGACATTTGGTCGGATAACAATTTTCTTTATTTATGTGAGACTATAGCTTTTGCCCGCGACTTCGTTCGTGTGGATTTAGGATTCAACACCCAGTTGTACCCCTTTAAGAGTTTATTTTCAAAAAATCCTTTCTTAGCGCACCCCTACATCTTCCATAGAATCTACAACGTGTTAATGAATAAGCGCAAACCCTCATACACCCCAACTGATTTAAAGCAAACTAATTAGATTGAAACAATAATTTCATTATATTGACGGTTAAAATTTAAAGTCATTCGCTTTTTAAGTTTTCAGGCAAAAAAGTTTTATAGAGATAGAACCAATGAATGAAAGCGCTAGCGTGCTCGTGGATACATTTTAAGAATCTTGTTTTGGTAGTAAGTAGGGTAGTGTGCCTGCGTGCGGTGGGTTGAGATCGAGTTCAGTAAATTTTACAAATAAACTATTTAATATTTTGAAAAACATTATCTATGTTGAAAACATGATAATTCGATTCTGCTCTCGATTCTAAACAATCTACTTTCTAGTTTTGCGTTTATTCATTAAAACGTTGTATATACAACGTTGGAATATTCCAAATTTTATGTTTCTATCTTCAGAGATTATAGGCTGTGCGTTGTCTGTCAGTTTGTACGGAACTGTTATAGAATTATAATAATACAACATATCTCACACAAAACAACAAATAAGTACGAGAAACATCGAGAGGCTTCATATTCGAGGAATATACAGGGTTCAACTTAATATGCTAACAGTTTTTTGAGAGGATGATCAGACCATCAACTGAACATGTTTCTCTAAGGGACCAGTGTAGAAATCGCGAAAAAAAAATCAGCTGTCCCATAGAATTGGGTCGAATAAGATTTCAGTTTAGTATGGAACAGCAGATTTTTTTTCGAGATTTCGACATTGGTCCCATAGAGCAAGTTGTTCATTTTGATGGTCTGATCATCCCCTTAAAAAAGTGTCAGCATATTAAGAAGGACCCTGTATTGTTATAAACTGTCCGTTAAAGTGCGGTGCCTAGCTTTACTTGTCTCATTGGACAAAATATCAGCACTGCTAGTAAAATATGGGTAAATAATATGGTTAAAATCTAGACTACCCCTTCGGGGAATATAGTCGTGTGCATTCTCATCAGCATCATGTTAATATCGCGATCTTTTTACAAAGGAATTGCTACTATTTACGGTATACTATAACCGTAATATTTAAGTTGTCCCTGCTATAACGTATTTAAAAAAAAAACATTAGTAGACAGTTATTAAAATAATAAACTGAGCTTAAAAAGCTTTCAAAACACGAGAGTAAGATAAACCACCCGTTCGTTTGTAACCCTCTCTCATTTATACGATACGATTCTGAAACTACACGACTGCGTTCCCGTTTGGATTAATTAGATTTTTTTATAAAATTAACTTACACACGACAAATACCAATATGACACAACAAATACACGGGCGAGCTTAACTCTTTTAGAGTTAAGCTCGCCTTTGTACATCACGATTTATTGTAATTTTTGATATTTATGTTGTTTTTGTGTACAATAAAGAATCTAAGAATACACAAACTACAACAATACTACAACCATAAAAATAACAATACCTACAAAATAACCTACTACAATTTACCCTTTAAATTTAGTTATGAGTTACAAAATACTTACATTAATTAAAACTTCAAATCACATAATCACAATGCGTAATATACAAGGTGTTACAAAAATACAAATAAACATTTAAGGGGGTGGTTTAGACCACCAAACTGAACAACTTTCACGATGGGACCAACATCGAAATCGCGAAAAAAAAATCTGATGTTCCATACTAAACTACAAATTCACTCGAGCTAAATGTATGGGATAACTAAATTTTGTTTTCGCGATTTCGATGTTGGTCCCATAATGAAAGTTGTTCAGTTTGATGGTCTAAACAACCCCCTTAAAAGTTTTAAATGTTTATTTTTACTTTTGTAACACCCTGTATAATAAAAAGTTAATTATCGACTTCTCTTTTATTTTACTTCTGACTGAAACACACACGTATCTATCTAATTTTCAGTTTTCTGTAAGTTGATTAAGTAAGAAAAATGTAATTCTAAGTCCTTCTGTACACAACTATGTCCTTTTCTTCCAGGCCTGTACACCTGGTGACCTGAAGTACAGGTATGAGTGTGCAAACTATTGATTTACCACTACTGGACGGAGGGTCCGCGCTCAAAAGTGTCCGAATAAAAAGAGAACGAAAACGTAAAAAAGAGAACGAATTATGCAACAGTCTTCGTTTGATCGGCCGACTACGCGCACGCGTGGGCGCGCGGCGCGCGCATTGCCAGAGTGGGGGAGTGGGACGGAAAATAATTTCAGCATTTTCAAAGTTGGTTTATATTGCTATAAGTACTTAGGTTTGTGTATTTTAGTCTCGGTCACTTTATTCGAGTATTTTGTACTAGACTCGGCGTCCATAATACATACCAAGCACCAGTCTCCACTTTCAGTCCTATAATAAATTGTAGAGATATAAAATTTTTGTATTTGTAGGTACTTTTTTATATAAAAAGGAAGAAAAAGACATAGTTGTGTACAGAAGGACTTAGAATTTCATTTTTATTAATTAATTAACATAATGATTCGATAAATAAAATACTCACTGATTCCTAATTCTCTGATCATCCCATCAAACTTCAGGACGAGAGAGTGGATATCTGTTTAGGACCAAAATAATGCATTCAAATATATATTCATGCATGTACAAGGTTTTACAGTGACTTTACATTTCGAATTGGTTGGCTTTTGTAATCATGCTTATGCAGTCGCTGTAGTCGAAATCTACTATAAGTAGTATTCATTGAACATATTAAAATGTGATCTGTTTTAAACCAGCCATACGACACCATTACGACTAAGATCGTCAACATTAAACTACCGTTTTCGCCTCATCTCAAATGTCATCATCTGGCGACAGCTGACGAAAAGAGATGTCAGTTCCCCATCAATTACCCACGTGTTTGTTTGTTTTTTTGACAGCAACCGTTACGGTAGCGGGGAAGTCAGCCGCTTTCCGGTTTCAGAATAGGTGTGAGGACATTAAAAAATTAAGATAAACTAAAAGTTGGTTTCGAATGACGGCTGAGATGGTAGTCATCATAATTTATCTTCTTTTCGTGATGGGTAGAGGTAAATCGTCAGTTGTGGCGCTGCTTTTCTATACTGTTTTAATATAGACCTTAATCACAATAATAGTATCAATCGTATCCGTACAGTTACTCTTTCCTATACTGTTGTATAATGGCCGGCAAATATCTTGAGCAAGACCTTGACTGCGCAGAAACACAATTTGTAGGCGGAAGAAAGCGCTACTGTGCAGACAGGCGATGTAGCTACACTGTCACACAGTCTACAATTATCACGAAATCCTAAAAGGAAAATGACTGACAGCTTCGTTAATTGATACGAAAACGACGGGATATTTCGTCAAATGACAGTAGGAAAGTAGAAATTCAACCCCAGAATACTTTCAAGGTGGTTTCAGAGTTGTCAATTTTATACAATAGTTTGATGCCTAATACGCGTAGATGTGTATTAATAAAAGTATTATTTTATAAATGGAAAAATTGTATAGATGCGTATCAAATAACATTTGAAATTTATAATATAAATAAGAAGATATAAAGCTCTGACATTTTCTATGGATATTATACGCGGCATCTAGATTTTCTAGACTATTTTTCCATATATAAAATATTACTTTGAATTGTACCGTCTACGCGTGTTATGCGTCAAACTTTGTCAAACTTTTGTATGTAATTGAAAACTCTGCAACCACATTAACATTTGAATTTTGTTTGATTGTACCTTTACAATTCGTTGTTTTAATGCATAATGTCGCTGGAAACTAAATGTCAATAGTAATTAGCGCTAATTAAATTTGTTTTAATTTTAAACTTTTCTGTCTGAAAAAAAAATCATGGTACATATCGTTTTAAGATATTTACGTAAAGGTTATTATTTAAAAAGGAAACGACTTGAATATGGCGTCTCCTCATTTTCTGGTCTAAAGAAAAAAAGGAAACTGAATGTGATACAATTATTTGGACTTTCAATTACTGCGTTAAGGTAGCTAATGGAACTCAACAAACTCCCCTAAAGTGCTAAACACCCCTCTTAAAATAGTTATAGATTTATAACTAAGAAACTATTCAGTAATTCAAGATATCTGTTCCCTCAGATTCGACGGAGTTTGAAACTAATTGTCAATGGCGGTTAGATTTAGTTTGCCATAACTGCGAGATTTGGGGCAAAAGTTTGTTGAATATCGAAATGCTTAGTTAGAAATTTATTGATTAATATTTTAGTATTGGAAAATTAGTAAACAAGATTTCGCTGAGTGGTTTTACATTATGTACCAAACAATTTTGGCAACATTTCCCCTTTATTTTCGGAGTTACGTTCAAACCGTTTAATTAAATAAATTATAATTTGGATCAACTATATTCTAATTCAAAATGGAAAATAGAGCAACATTGTCAACCGCTAAATTTGATTGACACTCGATCTCTTGCTAGATTTTAACTAAGTCAACAAGACAAAAAGTGACAAGAGATTTAATGGAGGATTAATTTTAAAGAGCGTTTCTGCAACTGAGTGTAATTGTTTTTTTACTAGCCTAGTTTAGTATTTCAATGCCAATTTCATAAATGCGAAAGTGCGAAAGGAAACAAAAAACAGCAAAATATTGTCGCGATTGTCTGACCGCTGTAAAAATTTCAGTGACCGGTTTGAGTCATAAGACCGAGGCTAATGAATGAATGAATGAATGAAATTTACTATTATTTACAATAAATCGATGATGGTGAACTTGTACTAAATGATGTACTTTCTTACAGATTTTTCGTACAGGTCCGGCACTTCAAACAACGTTTTGTATGATGACATGATGGAGTTCGCGCATGCGCACTTGGTGCAAATTGTCTTTGACATATGGGTTGACTTACCTCTCATCGTATGAACATCATCATCATTTACTTTTTATTGTTCGTTCTGTTATTAAAAATAGTATTTGAGCTAAAGAATTACTGAAAATGTGAATTAAGCGTTATTTTTCAACGTTTTTTATGCACTGAAAAGACTCAATTTTATGTAGTCAAATATTACTAGTGTGTGCGCCTGACTGCATTCCCTTGGTCGGCTTCCCTCAAGTTTCCCAGAAAGTGTGAGATGAGGGATCTGAAGTCAGAGGGGGGCGGGGAGTGGCCGTTCTGTATGTTGAACTATATACTATTACCTATTCTGTGCTATACGTTTAGGCCCTAGACAGTTAGTGGTTCTGGATCTAAATGACCTATCTTTTAACGATGGCAGGCGAAAATAATAAAAATCCAACTTGTAAAATTTTTACTTTTGGCGTAATTATCATAATTGCCCAAGCTACGGAGAGGTTATAGGGACGTTTAATAAAAAAACAGCAATAAACAGTTACACAAAAAAGAACCATAAAAATAAACTACTAACGACCACCGCTAAATTACTAAACTAATTAACGAAGCAGATACAGGCGAAATTCCGAGAACTTTAGACAAAAAAAATCTTTGCTTAAAAAGGGAAGTCACAAACTTACACTTAATTACGGGAAGCGCCATTCTTGAATTCCCTGGAGGAATTGTTTGGGATAGAAAAAAAATCTGGATCACCTTATTCACACGCAAAGATATAAGGGCTTGTTTAGATTAGCAGGAGATGCGGAGAGCGGTTTGATGTAATGATTTTTTATTTAAATATTATTGCATTTAGTCACTCTAACGAAAGCGCGAAACTTAAACTAACGAACAGTAATAAAAGTAATTTAATTTTCTAGGTATTTATAATATGGGTCTGTTATAATTATAAATGATATTAATATGAATGAGTTAATAATGTACTATTTCCCGAAATAAATAATAAAATCTCTATCTCAACCGTTTCCTGATCGTGTTTTCTGCCTAATATTATTATTAGTGATACCGAAAGCAACTTGTTTGTTTCAAAATTTTATTACTCTCCAACTTTTGCTTACAAATTAACTTATTTAAAATCTGAAGCAAACCCAGGCCACCGGGACACGTGAAAGGAAACGACTGGCGTTGTTCCCTGCGCGTGGACCGTCCGTGGTCAAAAGTGTTAAGTATGCTATTTCGATACACTGTGTCACTACACTGTGTCGCTACAAGAGTATTAGAAAGATTTAAGGCCTACATAAAAATAACAAAAACAAAAATGGTAAAATATGCACAAATCCTTTATTTATTGCAAATCAAAAGTTGACTTTTAAAATTCCGCGGCAAAACGCTCACTGCCATGACGTGACGTCAATCCTTTTCATGACGCGTGAAGCTCAACACAAATCATCCGCTATAATATGTTGCCGTACTTTTCTTACGCACGCATGTTGCTAATCGCTTCGTCACTTTGCGCTGATTGGTGTTTGAAATTACGTTTCGAAATATTACGTAAAAAATAAAAACTTTAGAACAAATCTTTCAGTAGTGTCACAACACACTATACATTGTTTGTTATTCACAACTATTGTTATTGAATTATTAAGATAATTCTTCATTATTATTTTGGTGCAAGTTCCCCATTAACCGCTATCGCTTTATCAACAAGTTTGCTACCTAACACAATGTTAACAGTGTGAAGAATTTACAAAGGGAGGTTACGACTTTGTACTAAACTTTACATCAAAACGAAGGGGCGGTTAGTTGACACGTTAGCGAGGTAGTTTGGAGATAAATTATGGAAGATAACTGTTAATGAGTCCGCCAGTATGTGTGTTAATGAACCAGCTGTTGTATTAAATATCTTGTGTCTTGTGCAAAAATTACTTGCCTATGTCTTGGTTTTTTCCCCTATTTCTAAATTGGCCCCATAGAGAAAGGTGATAAAACCATCAGCATATTTAGTTAGACCCTGTATATGCATACAGCATAAACTCAAATCCCCATCGAGATCATCACCACACCATCATCAGCCGGTAGACGTCCATTGCTGGACATGGGCCTCCCACCCACACCATTTCGTCACTGTTTTTTTGTAATATTCAATATACACACAACGACACATCAAGCTATAATAAAACCGGTCAAGTGCGAGACGGGCTACTCGCGCACCGAGGGTTCCGTACCACAACACCACACAACATATTAACTTACAAAAAAGTTTTGTTTTCTCCGGGACCTTTAGCGCGAGAGCGACTCACACTTGGCCGGTTTTTATTTTTTATTGTTATACTGTAGAGTTTGTTCTATAATCACACCATGTTAATCCAACAATGTTGTTTGACGCGTGTATGTATTACCGTTTATACGATAGAGCGAGAAGAAAAAACGATGATAAAAGCTAGTTTCTTGTATGAGGACCTACCTTAATTTTTAACTTTTTGAGTTTTTTATTATTTTTAACAAATCTGCCGTAATAACGGATATTCTGTAAAAATTTCAACTGTCTAGCTATTACGGTTCAAAAGTTACATCCCTAAATAGGTAGGTCTTAACAATGTTACATTATGCAATTTAATATTGGATTTATGGAATTGTACTTTGTATATTATGTTTTGTTTAAAAGAAGTGTGTTGTAGAGTTTCTGGCCACATCTTCTCTACAACGGAACACCTTCCGACATGGTGGTAGATTCGAAAACATGACGTCAAAAAGTTATCTATATAATAATATTTTGAATAAACAATTTGTACATTTTTCTCTTTTGGTCGGACGGACGGATAACGTAGGCTTAGTAATAGGGTCCCGTTTTCAGCCTTTGGGCACGGAACCCTAAAAACTAACATATTGGCCACGCGTGTATGTTGAATAACGTATAACTTTGCGTGGCTAGCTTATTATGGATTTGTGCGAGTATAGCTTGATGTGTCGCTGTGTGTACACACACACTTCTTTAACAGTTTAATAACACTGTAGAAGTTTAGATGCTGTCTACTTTCCAGTGCCTCGTTCAAACAAATAAAATTAAAAACAAATCATAACACCACAAAATCCGGTGTCAATAAAGAACCCTTTTGAACGTCACACTAATTATTACAAATAAGCATCCGTTTCAACTAAAATAACTTCTGAATTCGAGCATAAAAGTTTTAGTGCTACTATAAACGACAACGCCACTTGTTTATGGGTTTTTTAATACACCTAGACTTAGGGCTGTCACCCGTCCGGTTTTCCTCAGACTACAAACATACCATGAACTCGCAACCATAGTCCCCTTCGGTATGGTCAAAATCTTTGCTTTAGTCTGACCCAGGCGCGGTCGCAGCCCGGGGGGGGGGGGGGGGGGGTGATATCTCCTGTGACACCCCCCCCCCCCCCCCCCCCCCCTTCGGACCGAGCCTGGTCTGACCAAAAGGACTGCGTAGAGATGCGGGGACAGAGAAGCCCACAGAATATGCGTTATAGCGACGGATTTGCTGACAAATAATAAAAAAAAGTGAAGAATTAAGGGCAAGAAACTGTTTTTACAACTTTTTTGTTTTTGATTAATAGTCAAAATAAATTGTAATACATACAAGAGTCAAACTTGGTTTACAGTTCATCATACTTTACGGTAAAATTACTTACAAAAAATAAAAACCGGCTAAGTGTGTGTCTGGCTCCCGCTAAGGATCCAGAGGAAAACAATTTGTTTTATTTATTTTATGGTAGTACTGAACCCTCTGTGTTTGAGTCAGAATCGCACTTGGCCGGTTTAATTTATTTAAATGGTTATAATGGTCGCATCGAAATCGAAGCATGTGGGTTTCCCTAAGATGTTTTTCTTCAGTATTAGTAATAAATAAACGATGAAACTGGAGTGCTTGAACTCCTTGTCCTGGTTTAGTAATTTTATAGACGACAACCCTACTTAGAAACAAAACGGTGGAGCCATATTTAGAATACAAAATAACCCATCATAAAAAGATCCTTACTAATAAGAATCTTTCTCTACTCGAGAGGTCTTGTTAGAGAAGCCAATATTTCATGTAAAATGCTTTTCTTATATAAAAATAATATTGTTTGCTGTTAAATTATTTTTTTTGGTTTATTGGCCATTACATTAGTGGCAGGAAGCTTTGTTGTTTACTGATTTGCATAAATAATGTCCTTTTGATATTGCATAACCAATGTTTCAAAATATCATCATCATCGTCACAGCCGATAGACGTCCACTGTTGGACATAGGCCTCTCTCAAGGATTGCCACAACGCGGTCTTGCGCTGCTATCATCTAACGGGTTCCCGCCACCTTCATAAGGGCGTCGGTCCACCTTGTGGGGCCTACCCACTCAATAACTCTTCAGCCCCATCAGCCATCGGTTTTGCGAGTAATGTGCCCCGCCCATTACCACTTTCGTTTAGCAATACTTTGGGCAACGTTGGCTACTTTAGTTTTTCTGCGAATCTCTTCATTTCGGATAATTTTCGATCTCGCGGAAACTCCGAGTATAGTCCTCTCCATTGCCCTTTGGGTGACTTTCAGCCTATTATGGGGTCTTGAGCTAGCGACCATGCCCCAGTTCCGTATGTCATTAAAGGCTTTCGTCTTGAGAAAGAATTTTGGGACGTGAAGATACTACATGTCTTCCTGAACGCTGCATCAATTCTTCAAAATCTTCTTCTAATAATGAAACTGAAGTACGAGGCAAATACGACATAACTCTTAAGGATGAGACCAAATGTATGAGGCGACTAGGAGGTAAGGTTTCCTTTCAGTGTTTTTGTGGGCGTCCTATTTGATAGTATAAGAGATAAGAGGAGTTTTGGTAACCATCAGCTGCAAGGCTGATTCAGTATTTGTAGAACATCTCTGTGATAGGGATGAACAAAGTCTGCATGCATAACTCCAGTCGGTTTAGGAGTTACAGCCGTTCAAAGGTCTGGTATGGTTGCTAAAATTTAATGTGCATGAATATGCAGGTATTATTGTGTTATGCACTGTAGCTATGCGAACAGTACAAAAACTGACATGGTCTATAGAAGGTTTAGGAGATACAGCCGTTCAAAGGTCGGAACTTTGAATGGATGTATCTCCTAAACCGACTGACAGTTTTTGTACTGTTCACAGAGCTACAGTGCATATTACAATAATATCCTATGATCAGCCTTGCAGCTAATCGTTCATTTGATACAGACCTTTGAAAAGCTGTAACTCCTAAACCGACTGGAGTTATGCAGGCAGACCTGGTCCATCCCCATCACAGAGATGCTCTACACCCTATGAATAGTGAATCAGCCTTGCAGCTGATGGTTACAAAAATACCTCTTATCTCTTATACTATTATCTTATATAGAAAAGGGAACAATGCTAGAACTCTGCTGTCCATAGTACTTAGCACGCGAGTGATTTAGAGACAATACTGAAAGTTGATCAGTTTGATGTTCTGAATGAACAAACCTCTTTGTATACTCTCAAATACCCTGCAGATATATTTTAAGTTATAACAGTTGCAGCAGAAATCATTAATCGTTGATACCAACGTTTTTATAACCATAACCATTTTATCTAACCAAAATCCACGTATATAACGTTATTTCCCTCACAACGTTTAATTTTACGCAAGGTTAGAAAAGAAAACAATAAAAGGAGGGTCATTACGAAATATTATCATATAAATTGAAAATATTACGCTGACAGAGAAAACTGTAGAGATGACTTTTGAATAAAATTTTTTATCCAACATGCTTCAATATTTTGTCACTTTGCAAGTATATGAAATATTGAGCATGATCAAAGCAATGTTATTGGCTACTTATCGCCAATTTAATTATTTGATGAGGGCGGTGCAGGACCGCTTGTTGTCGTTGCCTTGGGGAGGCCTATTTCCAGCAGTGGACATTCAAGATGATAACTTCGATTTATGGGACAACATCAGTAGCAGGAATACCATCTGCATCTCTCCATAGGTCTAAACTATGTAGCAACTCATAACTTACCACGCTGCTAGCCCAACCACCTGCATGTGGAATGTCTTGCTTCTGGCATACCAGAAATCAGTTGACGTGCTTGCTTGTGGACAAAACATGTCACGGAAACTTCATATTCATATTACAGAAAAGAAGCTTCAAAAGTTTGATTGTCAAAAATAAAAAGGTCAATTTGTAACACTACTCTATTCCATTCACAGTTCCAAAAACACCGAGTAGGTATGCATTATGATTTGTGTTCCCATTTTGACATCTGATTTCAGTCAAGCGTCAGAATGCCAAGGGATCCATAATTTATTGTTATTTACCTCTCAAATGTTTACTTGCATTATACGGTAGCTCATTATAGGACGTTTATTTTTAAATGATGGGGTTTCTCATCGTTTTTGTGATGTTTATTTTGGTATTTATTTGAGTTAACAGATATTTATACAGGGTGTAACAGAAGATTAAATATTACTAGGGAGTTTTTTTACACCCTGTATAAGATCAGGCAATCTTTGGAACATGATTTAAGTTAGGGTCAAAATGTAAGGATCCAAACTCAAAATTAAACAAGTTCCAACGTCCTGTGTCTAACAGTCTCTGAGAAAAACGCGCACGACGGACACACCGCAGTGATTCCATAAACTTTTTTGCATCTTTGAATCTCGGCGTTAGTAGATATTAGTGAAATAGGAAGTTCTGGTTTTCAACGACTTGATACTTGATCGATACTCTACACATAATCCAATATCCCAAAATAGTTCCAAGATCTCAATTCCCTAAGGCGTAATTCACGTTCTCTTTGATTCACTAATTGCGTATATAAATTACTCGTAAACTCTAATTTTGGGGATGTGTTCAAACGTGATGCTTTTGTTTAAGTTAATTATTTTGTGTGATGTGATTTAGGGGAGTCTTTACTAATATTAGGTTTAATATAATTAGGTGGAACTGTTACAAGAAGGGTTTCGATTCTTTACCATATTAGAATAGGCTAGAAATTACTCTCTTATTAGCTGTACAAACAGTCAAGCAATTAGAAATGAAGGAAATTTGATGAGAAGTTCTTCTTATCGTGTGGGCAGCAAGCCCTGGTGTCATAGTTTTCCCAGACCGTCTTACGGCCTCTGACGTGGTTTTTATATAGGGTCCTTCTTAATATGCTGACACTTTTTTTAAGAGGATGATCAGATCATCATACTGAACAACTTTCTCTATGGCACCAACGTCGAAATCACGAAAATAATATCCAATGTTCCATACAAAACAGCAAACCTACTTGAGCCAAATGTATGGGACAGCAGATTTTTTTTTTGCGATTTCAATGTTGATCTCATAGAGAAAGTTGTTCAGTTTGACGGTCTGATCATCCCCTTACAAAAGTGTCAGCATATTAAGAAGGACCCTGTATAACGACTACTACCACCAGAGATAGTAGCTGGAACCAACGGCTTAGCGTGCCATCCGAAGCACGGAATCATCTTTCCTTTCAGAAAATCAGGTGATTCAGCCTGCAATGTCCTAACCAACTGGGGAAAAATGCACAAAGCGACATACCACTAGGTCCCCCCCCCCCCCCCCCCTCCGGGGAATCGAAACCACGACCTCCGTGTCAAGAGCCCAATGCTCTTAAGCATTACACCACAGAGGCAGTTATCGATGAGAAGTTAACATAGGGGTAATTAGATTAGGGCCCTTTACACACTGCGACTTTTGTGTAGCGCAGAAATGCTGCAAAAGCAACGATTGAATCGCGATGCAGCATCGATGCAAACGCGATAAAGCATAGATGCAAACGCGATACAGCCACGATGCAAAACTTTCGTAATATTCGTCAACAGCTTTTCCCACAATGCATCGATACAAATATGTGTGTGAATCGCTACAATCATGCGTTTGAATCGATACAAACGTCTCTTAATTGCTAGTGTAGCGAAAAAGTCATGCGATAGGTGAACGCGCGTTTTCATCGCTGCAAAAAGTCGCAGTCTGTACGAGGCCTATTTTAACTAGACAGATGACAGTTTGACACTACCGTGTGACAATCTCTATATTTTACTTTTTTTATGCCATAAGATTCTACAAGATTGTACGATTTGTAACACCACTGGCTTTTCGGTGAAGGGAAACATCGTGAGGAAATCTGCATGCTTCAATTTCGAGGCATGTATTGTACCCACTCTCTATTATAAGTGGCGACGGGCTCACCCCCCGTCACACTGGACAGAGTTTCGGTACTAATGGTGAAACTCGGAATATCTCTGACTACCCCCTCGGGGAATATAGTCGTGAGCATATGCTGATGCTGCTGCTGTTGATGCGCATGAGATTTTGGTCGACCTATACAGATTCTGTCGCAATTTTGATCAAATCGTATAGAAATAGCTTTACGCTGGCTGTCCACCAGAGTTGTACGATATGTAGCTAAGCTGTGCAAGGATGCATAGGGAAGCTATGAAACAATGTACCCGCATCTACAAGCTATGCGAGGTAGATAAGCGATGTGAAGAGGCGTAGCTCTAAGCTAAAGCCACAGGTCCGGCACTTCAAACGTTTTAGATTTGACATGATGACGTTCGCACATGAGCACTAGGCGCAAATTGTGCATGACATATGTGTAGGGTTGACTTACCACGCATCGTATGAACATCATTATACATTTCGTTACTTTTAATAGTTCATTCTGTTATTAAAAATAGTATTTAAGCAAAATTTGAATTTAGTGTTATTTTCCACCGTTTTTTTACTGAGAGGATAAAAATAAAATATGTTATATGTACTATGTGTTTTGTGTGTGTTTTAGGTATCTGAAGTCAGAAAGGGCGGGGGTGGCCGTTCTGTACGTAGAACTATTACTATAACCTATTCTGTGCTAAAGCTTATCTTAGCTAGGTTCGTAACAACAGCTAAATGTTGATGAAGATAATTCGGAATCCGTGATTTACGCTCAGTTGCAGAAACGCTCATTAAGAGAAGTTTATTCCGAATGCGTAAATGCGCGCTGCATAAAAACGAAGTCTGGTGATATTTTCAATACTAACCAATTAAACTCAATGAAATTTTGCAGTGTCCGATTTTCGTTAAAATATACAGTTTCAATGCTATGATTAATTTAAGATTTGTATGGAAATCTTTGAGGCACTGTAACTTTAAAACTGTACATTTTAAGGAAAATCTGACACGATACAAGCATAGAGTTTGGTTTCTAGATTGTTTCTGTAAAATGTTATTGAGTTTAATCGGTTAGTATTGAAAATATTACCAGACTTCGTTTGTATGGAGCGCGCTAGCTTTTACTACGTCAACGAGTCAAAAAGTAACAGCAAGAGATTTAATGGAGAATTAACTTTAAAGAGCGTTTCTGCAACTGAGTGTTAGCCCAGTTAATTATAATAAAAGTATTGACAATGTCCACTATTAGATTATTTAATAAAATAATTGCTCAACACAAAATTATTGTACTACAATCAGTAATCCAGCGCTAATAGCCAGTGAGATCATTGATGATAATACAGACGTAGATCCTGAATAGTATCCCAGTTTTCTCGCAGTCTTATCCATTTCTACCAGACACTCCATAATTTCTTCATTATTAGGTATAATCTCCTCTGCAGGGAGTAGGAATCCGTATTGACCAACGTCTCTCAGTTCAAATAGATAAGAAATAGGTACTCCAGCTGCACCCTTGGCCCAGTCAAAGCTTGAACCACTCACTTCATCTGAAAAGTTAACATAATATTAGATATTCTTTATTTGCACGACAAAAACATAATCGAAATGGGATAGAAGTGCTATGCTTTTCGCACTCATTATCTTTAAAATTATTTTGGTATTTTCAGTCATAGTCACCAAAACATAAACTATAAAAAGATTTCAAAAATGTCACGCAAACAAAAACCTTCTTGTGTAGATATAGGACGGCCGCACATTGTCAGAAATTTCTGACAGAAAAATTCTGACGCTCGCCGGAAGGCACTCGGTGCATACATTTTGTATTAGATCCAGCTCACTGTTAGACAGACGATCGGTCAGCATTTTTCTAACAGTGTGCGGGATCTAATACAAAATGTATGCACCGAGTGCCTTTCGGCGAGCGTCAGAATATGTCAGAAATTTCTGACAATGTGCGGCCGTCCTATATCTACACAAGAAGGTTAGTATTTAAACATCCTTGATTAAATTAAAATAGCGGAAGATAGGTGACGTTCTTGCAGTTACGTACTCGAACAATGAATCTGCTTTTCATGTACTTACGAGTGAAAAGTAATGCCGTGTGATTTGTTTTTTTCTTTTTGAATGATTTTTAAAACGAATAAAAGTACTCGAAGGCATTGTGGTACCTTTATTCCGCCTTAAATCAAAAAAGTATCTCAATCACGCAATGCTGGATTGCGACTAATTTAATTAGGCGACGGGGGCTCAATTTATGCGGTCCATGCGCTATAATCTAGTCACCTATCTTCCGCTTTTATAATTTTTTATGATAATGACGATAAATGAATATAAAGTTCAACATGCTATTATTTTTAATACACTTACATAAAACCTCGGCAGATGTTCCAACCGTGTATGTAGTGCCATGTTTAGCAGTCAATTTTTCAGCTCCACGAATTGCGATCTCATACTGTCAAACATTATTGCATGATTAGATTAGACAAGTAGGTACTAGCTAAGAAATTATAGTACTCCGTGGTATGGGCATGGAGTCTCTGTTATGTTAGTAATTATAGTACTCTGTGGTACTAGTTAGAAAACGTATTTATTCCTTTTTGACTCCAGTTATTCTTATGATTATGGTTCTTAACTTGGAATAGTTAATTACTTCGAACGTTATCCCTCTAGACCTTAGACTACTTATATGCGGACCCGCCTCGCCTTAGCATTTCCCCTCTGCCAACGTGCAAGATCAAAAGATCTTACGCATTTACATTCAATTTTATACCTTATCACTAAACGTGACAGCCTATAATTGCGGAACAATAATTTCGAACTTATGACGTTTGGGGTTCACACGACACTGTTTTTCATGATTTTTAATATTCAAAATTAGAATCTAAACTAATGGAATTAAATTCAAAGTTGCGTATCTCGTGCTACCTCCCTCTCCCCACGCAAAATTGGCAGAAAATTTTGTTAGTAGAATTACACGCGTAACCAGTCCTCATATAAATAGTCAAAGCTCTAGACCCGTTCCAAAACCCTAGGTAACCCTACAGTATTGGTACAGTATAAGACTGAAGGTTAGTATTTACAGCACTACGAGCACTTCACTTAAAGTTAATTCGGATGTTATAGTCTAGGAAAAATAAGATTTGAGATTGCATTAAAGACACTTTAGTAAATTGTGTTTGAAATAATATAACTGTTAGTTTATAACATTTTTGTCGAGATTTCGTGGTTAAATAGGCTCAGGATCCTGAGAAATACCTTAAAATCGATATAAATGTACAAAGGGCAAACTTATTTCGAAAGATATTTCTTCCAGCATACTAGAAAAAGAGACTGTTAATTTTCACAAGACAAATTTAATGTGTACAAACAAACAGTAAATAATTTAGTTTTGAGGTTATAATTTTTGAAGACTTACAAAATATTAAATATCTACTCAAATTTACGATATTACCCGGGGATTATTATTGTTATAAGTCAAACGTATTGAATGAAGCCATCCTGTACAAAATCATCAGTTTTCCATTTTTTGTTCATACCTAAATTTAATGTTTTGATAATGTCTTAATTATTCAATAATACACAATGAAAAATCGGGGATTATTGAGAATGTATGTTTTTCAGGTATTTATCTACTTTATTCCAAATTATCACCAAAAGTGCAATTAATGCAACCTTCTCCATACAAAAATCCGTAGATTTCCCCGACTATTAGTATATGCAACAATATCTGTATCGTTCTGTTTATCTTCTCTACAAATATCCAAATCGACGGCGATGACGGGCTCACACCCCGTAACACTGGACAGTGTTTCGGTACTAGTGAAACGTGGATGTTCTGTGGTTTAAAGATATCTCTGACTACCCCCTCGGTGAGAATATGCATGCATGTACAAATATCAAATAATTCCATGACTAGCTGACTGACAGACAATGACAACGCACAACCTAATCCACTGAAAATGGAAACATGAAACTTAGAATATTAAATTCTAGAGGTTGTGGCTCTTAGAACTTCCCGTTCTCGAAATCTACCCCTGAAGTTGTGCAAGTGGTTGAAGTTTGTATGAAAATCGTATTCCCAGTTTATTTTTACCTGCGATTTCACCCGCATGGATTTATCTTAAAACTCAAACGGTGAATTCAGACCATCAAACTGAACAACTTTCACTATGGAATCGCCTACCTCAGGAATCGCGAAAAAAAATCAGCTGTCCTATACAAAACTGCTGTATGACTCAAATGTATGGGTCCCATAATGAAAGTTGTTCAGTTTGATGGTCTGAGTTCACCGTTTCAGTATTTGTTAGGCTGTCACTTACACCCTATATAATAATAAATAATATCAATAATGGCACTCTAAGTAATAATTATGCAGTACGCTTAAAAGTAGTATAACAGTAGCCAATAAAGATTCTCGTTACCAAATCCCCATAGTTATCGGCCTGGAGCACATCAAATCCTGATGCATGGCTGTAAGGCACCAATATCAATTGAGAATAAGAGTGGAAAGCGAAGTAATACAATAAGTTTCCATCTCTCTTCAGCTGGAGGACGTAGTTTGAAATGGCCCTAGATTCAAGTTCAGATGTTGCGAGAGGTCCTGCGAAGGTCTGGGTGCAAGGGTTGTCCGAAGCACCTGTACCTAAATGGGTAGAAAAAATATTTATATATTTCCTTGTCAGAAAGGCTTTACGTCAATTCTCAAATCTAATCATGAGAACTCACTCATCCAAACATAATTGAAGTTTCTATTCAGATCAATTCCATTGCTCAAATCGTTACCAGACGGGCAGGTGGTGGAATGGGCTGTATTACGATTTTTTCTCCACATACGATCCTGAAAGATAATACGAAATAAGTGGATTGAAGATTCGAATTTCCATGTTTATATGTACAGTCAAAATGCTTCTGAGTCCTAGTTTTTATAACGTACAAGGAAAGAATAACAAATTGTTTCCATAACGCATTTTAGAAAAGCGTCGTACATACTCACATCAGTAAACGTGTAAACATAACCATCGGGGTTTACAACTGGGAAAATATGCCAGACAAAAGCTTCAGCCATAAACTTGACATCAGGATCGGTGCTTGTCACAAACTCTTTAATAATCCAAGTAACTGTAGCAGGAGAAATCCATTCTCGTGAATGGATTCCACCCTCAATCATGGCTATGAGAGGAGTTTCTCTACCAGGATTGTGATCAATAATCACCCCTTTAATAGGACGCCCTTCGATTGAGGTTCCAATGGTGACTGTTGTGACAACGTCTGGGTATAATTCCTGAAGTTCATCAAGCCAGGCGTGAATTTCTGGAAGAGTATGATATCTGTCCCAACTGAAGGAACCAAGGGTGCTACGTTCCACATTCAGAGCTGGCTTTAGTTGAGCGTCGATCAGTCTGTAAGATGATATTGAAAACATAATGTATTCAAATTATAGCTCAGTAAATATAATATAGATCTAGCTTGGTCAGATATAGAAAACAGTGTGATACTAAGAAAAATGCAAGCTGAACGAGTGTAGTAACAAGACTTTCATTTTGAAGATGCAATGTATTTCAAAGTCCTCACAATATAAAAATGTTAATATTTTAAGCTGATTATTTTATTGGAGTTATTCCCTTTGCAGCGAATTCCCCTTACGCCGAGTTTCTCTACGGCGATTCCCTTTACGTCGAGTACCCCTACGTCGAGTAGGATCTCTTTCTTATAACAGTCTCTATAGTTAGTAGGATTAGTAAAGATGAGTTGAGTGTGTATGGAAATACTTACTCCTGAACATTAGGTACTTGTAGCACAGCGTTAAATCCAACAGTCTTAGCATAGTTCACAAATTCAATATCTTTCTCTGGTTCTACCATTATTCTCACATCATTGCCTATAGTAAAAACATCCGTCCAAAAGTCATATCCGCTTTTACGTAAATCAGTTAAAATTTGCACATGCTCTAAAGATTCAGGTATAATACTGTACACTTTATAATTTTCATAACTTTTTGCATTAGCTACAACTAGAAAACCAATTAAGGCTAGTGATATTTTTAAAATCATTTTTAACTAAGACAAGAATTCGGCTTTTACTGACACGTTATACTTAAAGAGTAATAGCGAGTAGTTTTGAAGACGAAGGTATCAAAGGCTATAAATATTACGATATAAATCGTTATAAAGTTTTAGAGCGCAATAAACATACTATATATATTGATAATGAACATTATTGACAAACAAGTTGTTAATTTTATAGTCGATAAATTCAATCGTGTTGTTCCATCCTCGTGAAATTCCTACATTAGAGACAACTAAACTGTTAACGATCCTGACAGAAATGTCTCGCTTCTTCTTATTCATTTGTATTATAAAGCATGCTCATTGGTTTCGGGTACTTACATTTTGGCCTGGCCCTTTTTATATGTTACAGAATATGGAGCCCTGGTTGTCCAGTGGCGAGTAACCTTGCCCGCCGTGCAGGAGGCGATGGGTTACCAATGAGTTTTTCGGAATTTATGTACGATTTGTAACATCACTGGCTTTTCAGTGAAGGAAAACATCGTAAGGAAACCTGCATGCTTCAATTTCGAGGCATGTATTGTACCCACTGTCCATTATAGGCGGCGACGGGCTCACCCCCCGTCACAATGGACATAGTTTCGGTACTACTGGTGAAACGTGGATGTTCTGAGGTTTCAGAATATCTCTGACTACTGAATATAGTCGTGAGCATATGCTTATGCAGAATATGTAGGTTGTATCGTTGATTTTAGATCAAAATATCAAGACATCTGCACGTTCGTTTGAGTTGAATGTTATATCTAAAATATTTTATGACTTATACAAATAATTTATTTAAGTCATCTCTTACCTGAGACTGGCTATAGTAAAGTTAGTTAGTAGTGGCTTAGTTAAGAATAATAAAATTAAACGCCAGTCTATCTTCTTAAATATTTATTTTATTAAAAATTACCATAATAACATCATCAAAGCTAAAACAATTAAACTAGCACTATACTTTACAATACTTCCACTAGCGCGATAATATCCCATTTGTCTTGTAACTCTGTCCATTTCAATCAAACCGTCCATAATTTCCTTGTTGTTATCGACAATAAGTTGTGGTGGTAGAAGGAATCCGAATTCCCCAAGGTCTCTTAGCTCAAAGAGATAAACGATAGGGATCTCCGCCACACCGCTTGCCCAATCAAAACTAGAACCGCTTACTGAATCTGTTGGTTTTTAAGAAATTTCAATATAAGTCACCAACATTTGTAGGATTTCGTCTACCTGTATTTGATCAGTCTCTCTAATTCATTGTACATTTTTGTTTCGTATGGCCGTAATTAAAATACCAAGCCCAACTTCAGCGCCTTCTGGTGTCGGTCTAGCGGAGCGTCGGATGTCGGTAAAAGTGGTTGACAGCCATGTCAAGAGGAATTCAGTTGAAGATTTGAAGAGCAATGGCTGAACCACCGCATAACTCGACGAATCGCTATCGTTCTGTTTATTGTCAATTGCTTTGTAATTAACTGTGATCTGTTTGCGAATTAGACCTGTCTTCTAAAGTTATATCGGTATGATTGTGACGATTACATTATTATGCAATTCTCGACAATATAACCCATGACGCGGATTTTGGATTGTTATTCGGAGCCCTATGATCACCTATTCCCTATATCTGCTTCTGGCGAAGGCCCTCCTAAGCCCATATATAACTATACCAGTATCTTTCTTACTGTTAGTAATTGCAACACGAAAACTTACACAAAATATCAGTTGAGGTTCCCACGATGTAATCGGTCCCGTTTCTCTGTCTAAGTTTGTCCATTCCTCTGATTGCTATCTCGTACTGAAAAAAAAATTACTTTAGGGTAAGCTTTAAATAAACACTATTCATTGCTATAAGAAAATATCAGGCACATTATACAACCGATCGCATGCAATTTGAAGTAAATCAACCGGTAAGTTGAAAAAAAACATGCTCACGCAGAAAGGTACTTTGGATTACACGCGATCGGTTGCATAGCTTGGCGAAACATATTATGAACCTTACCAAATCTCCATAATTAGGTACCTCCAGTACACCAGCTCCAGAAACGTGGCTGTAAGGCAATAGTACCATCTGAGAGAACGAATGGAATGCCATGTAGTAGATCATGTTTCCTTGCTGTTTGATTGCGTTGACATAGTTTATTATAGATATGGTTTCTCGTTCAGAATTAGCTACTGGTCCAGCGTAAGTTTCCGCGCAAGGATTCGAGGATGCTCCAACAGCTAAAAAGGTTCATTCCTGGTTAAATTATATTCATAGTTGTAAAGTTTATTATTAACAATTAGACATGGGACAGTTCAAGGTTTATATTATTATACCTGGGCGATCGAACTTCGTTTGGCATATTTTTTTTGATGAAATCGGATTATTTCAGGGATGACACCTATTTAGATAAACGATTAGATCAACTGATTTGCTTTTTCCTCTAAAAATCACCCTTCTTTAATATAAAGATCTACTCATAAAGCTTTGGTGGCCTTAGTTATGTGTATAACTCATGCGAGACTGCCGATTTAAAATTGCATCAAATTACAGTTCGGACATGCTAGCGTAAGCCCATTCTGAACAAAAAAGCTATTTTGGTCAAGGATGTTTAGAGTCTTCCTGTGGTATCGTTTGGTGTTAGTCCTGAGTAAGTATTATAGGACTCTAGGTGAGTTATATCTTCGATAGATCAGTTTTTTTACGTAGCCATGCTACTTACGCTAATGCTAATGGATTTCACGTCACTGTATCAGTATATGAATTATCTTTTATTAGTAGTGTTAACTTTTATCGCAAATATTTTATGTTAAACAGTGATAGTGATAAATGTTTTGTATGTTTATAATCTATCTTTAAGATTATAGATTACTAAATTAGGCTACACAATCTATTTATCAGATTGTACCGGTGTTAGGTACAACGGTACTGAATTGTTCCTAAATCTTTGAACTGCTTGAAGCGTAGACCTACGCCATGAAAACAATATTTCTATTGTGTCTAGAATTGCGGCAGTTCATTGGCTACTAGTCAATGGGTACTACTATACTAAAGGGTGTACTATGGGGTAACTACGTTGAAGCTCTATTATCTATGCCGCAGAGTTTTCTTTCGCGTAAAAGTTAGTTTGTTTTACTTTTTGTAACTCGTACTCTCATCATAAGGTAATACTATGGTTTAACTATACCAAATAATAAACTATGTATGTACTTACTCATCCAAACGAAACCAAAGTTCCTGTTAAGGTCAATGCCATTGCTCATGTCATCGTCTAAATTCCATTGAGCACAAGATACTTTGTTTTCTGGGTTCCTATTCTTTCGCCACATTCTATTCTGAAATGACAATAATGACAAAGATAAAGTATGATGTAGGTTTTGGTTTAGTGAAATCTCAAAAGTACAGCGACCGTCTGATTGTATTCGTTTTCGTTTTAACATAAGTTTTTAGAAGTGTACATGTTAAAACACATACAAACATACTCTAAGGGGCATAGCGCATAGAAGAAGAGTCGAGGCGGCGTCGAGGCGCTGGCGCGCTCTAACGACCTTAAGAGAAGTTTATTCCGAATGCGTAAATGCGTGCTGCATATAAACGAAGTCTGGTGATATTTTCAATACTAACCAATTAAACTCAGTGTAATTTTGCAAAAACAATCTAGGAACAAATATCTATGCTTGTTATCGTGTCCGATTTTCGTTAAAATATACAGTTTCAATGCTAGGATTAATTTAAGATTTGTATGAAATCTTTGAGGCACTGTATCTTTGAAACTATATATTTTATCGAAAATCTGATAACATGCAAGCATAGAGACTAGGATATAGATTGTTTCTGAAAAATTTCATTGTTTTTAATTGGTTAGTATTGAAAATATAACCAGACTTCGTTTGTATGGAGCGCGCCAACGGTAATATACCCGTAAGATTGTAGAAGTGTACATGTTATAAAAACATACAAACGTACTCTAAGGGGCATAGCACATAAAAGAAGAGTCGAGTCGGCGTCGAGGCGCGGGCGCGCTCTAACGACCTTGACGCACGGTCAATAATTGTATATAATACCACTCCAAGCTCGGATTTATTCTTGGTATTCAATTATCGACTGTATGTTAAGGTCGCCAAGGCGCGCCCGCACCTCGACGCCGCCTCGACTTCTTCTGTATGTGATACGCCTAAAATTGATAGAATACCTAACATTCGTTCGTATACTAGCGAATAATTAGGTACTTACGTGTGTAAATGTGTAAGCATAACCATCAGGATTTATAACAGGGAAGATGTGCCAAACAATATTTTCAGCCATAAGCCTTATATTGGAATCATCACTTGTCAAAAACTCGTTAATGATCCAAGTGACAGTTGCAGGTGAAATCCATTCTCGGGCATGAATACCGCCTTCCAGCATTCCAATAGTAAAGTTTTCTTCTTTCTTGTAATCTATTATGACCCCTCTGAGTGGTCTACCTTCAACAGTAGTGCCTATTGTCACTGCAGTTGCTACATCAGAATGCTCTTCAACTATTTTGTCTAGCCATTCATAAATTTCTTCGAGAGATTGGTAGTAATCCCAAGCATAATCGTTGTTAATACGATTCATTCGCGGTCTTACTAACTGCTCATCTATTTGTCTGGAATAAATTGATTGTTTTTGCCTTATTTTGAACCAAGAATATACAAAGTGTTAATGAATAAGCACAAAACCTCATACACCCCAACTGATTTATAAAAAAAAATTAGATAGATTGAAACAATAATTTCATTATTTTGATCCTTAAAATTTAAAGTTATTCGCATTTTAAGTTTAGAGGCAAAAATGATTAGTTATCATTTCAGCAATGAATGAAAGCGCTAACGTGCTAGTGGATACATTTTAAGAATCTTGTTTTAGTAGTAAGTAGGGTGAGAGTGTCCGAGGAGTGGGTTGAGATCGAGTTCAATAAATTTTTAAATTTTATAAACAAATTATTTAATATTGTGAAAAAAATTATCTATGTTGAAACCATGATAATTCAATTCTGCTCTCGATTCTAAACAAACTACTTTCTAGTTTTGCGTTAATTCATTAACACGATGTATAGGGTTCTTCTTAATATGCTGATACTTTTTAAGGAGATTTTCAGAAAATCAGAAATCAGCTCTCCCATACAAAACTGCGAACCTACTCAAGCCAAATGTATGGGACAACTGATTTTTTTTCGCGATTTTGATGTTGGAGAAAGTTGTTCAGTTTGATGGTCTAATCATCCCCTTAAAAAAGTGTCAGTATATTATGAAGGACCCTGTTTGAATTTTAGTTTGTGTTTGTTTAATACTTACTTTTGAACATCTTCAATAACAACTTTAGCGTCAATTCCAACACTTGTTAAGTAAGATTCGAATTCACTCTGTTTCTCTGGTGTCACCATAATTCTGACATCACTCTCTTCCTTTACTATGTCAGTCCAAAATGAGTAATCACCGTTTTTTTGAAGCTCTAATACAATTTGTACATCTTTTTCTGTTACTGGTACTATTTTGTAAACTTTGTGATCTTTGTACGATTTATATTCTGCTAACGTAGCGGTTAAAGCAAAGGTTAATATTATTAGTACTTTGAAATCCATAGTGATTGCTCACTGTATTTGTTTCAAATGAAAATAGTCTAAATTTTTTGACGTACCTATGAGGATTAATATGTAATATTTAGATAAAGAATTATAATTATCGAAACTCTGCATTTTGATTGGCTAGAGCGATAATTAAACAGAAAGTGGATTGAGTAATCTATTTACAAGATTGGGTGTAAAATTACAAGAATGTTTTTTTGTAAAAATAGTTTTAATAATAAATCAAAACAGTTACTTCATTTCATTGTCAAAAGACTAGATGTATTTTGATATAATATAGGGACCAACTTAATATGCTGACAGTTTTTTAAGAGGATGATCAGACCATCAAACTGAACAACTTTCTCTATGGGACCAATGTCGAAATCTGTTTACTGTACAACACACAGAAGCATAACTCCAAACAATATTACAATGAAAGAGCTCAAAACATTCACAGCTCCAGAATAATATCCTAAAAGCCTAGTAGTCTTATCCATTTCTAGTAAGAAGTCCATAATTTCTAAATTGTTCGGGATAATCTGGTCTGCTGGCAGTAAGAAACCATATTCTCCGAGGTCTCGTAACTCGATAAGGTATGATACTGGGACATCAGTGTCGTATTTTACCCAGTCGAAGCTGGTACCACTCATTGGATCTAAAAATATGAAAACTGTCAAAACACGAAACAAATATTTCACTGAAGTACAAATTTTTGTAGTTGATTGTAATATTTAAAAAAATAAAAAAAAATTTATCTTGGACATTGTCACACAAATTATCTAGTCACATTTAAAGTACCAGAATCTAGCCTGGACTTTTGTTATGATGACTAGACAACGATATAGAATACATATATAGATAGAAACAACCATGACTCGGGTACAAATATTCATATTCATCATCATTCATTCATCACAAATATTTGTATATTTGTCCCTTACGGGATTCGAACCCGCGAGATTGAGTTTGTCTTACGTATACTCTGGACATGACTGTATTAATAACGAAAAGATGGCAATATATGATATAGATATTAATCAACCATGATCTGGGAATAAATAAAAAAACCGGCCAAGTGCGAATCGGACTCGCGCACCGAGGGTTCTGTACTACCATACCCGCGCTCAAACCGACCTTTTCTATTTTAGTAACATCTCGAGCTCGCTTTGCTCGCTCGTATAATCACTCGTATTCATCTTTCAGTAAAATCTCAAGCTCGCTTCGCTCACCACGGAATCCTAAAACAAAAAAAACCGCAACAACTACTCTACTCTCATATCTCATATGTATGGGACAGGACAGCTGATTTTTGACTTTGCATTTATAGCGAAAGTTGTTTAGCTAAAAATGCGTTTTTATGTGATATAACTACAAATTAACTATTTTCGGGGTGTGTTCCTTGCATGTGCTTTGAGACCTTGCGTCTTGCCAAATTTCATGATTCCATGACAACGGGAAGTACCCTTTAGGTTTTGATTTGCGAATTGCGAGTATGAAAATATGATAGTAAATGGCCGTATCTTTTGATTGCGTTAACTTAGAAGCTTGCAATTTTTACACCTCCAAGGGACTGTAGACTTTAGTATTTGTTATTCATTTCAACTTGGTACCTCCACCCGTTCCTGAGAAAAAGGGTCTTGACAGACGGACAGACAGATAAACAGACGGACAACGAAGTGATCGATAAGGTTTCGGTTTTTTCCTGTTGAGGAACCCTAAAAATATTCGAATTCACCACAAGGATGGATTTGAATTTCCGGGATGGTAAATTTGTTTCAATATATTGGTCAAAGACTTACATAAAACATCAGCTGATACTCCAACTCTGTATTCAGTCCCGAAGCGTTCTTTAAGCTTCTCCGCTGCTCGTATCCCAATTTCGTACTGAAAAATAAAATTTGGGAATTGAAAACTAGCGGAGTACCGAAATGCCTTCTGGAGGGTCAACCAAATGACCGGAGACGTCAAAGCCGACCCAAGGTTAGTTGGCTTGAACAAGATTTGAAAAATATTGGTGTGAAGAGTTGAACAGAAAGCCCAAAACAGATCGCTCTGGAGAGATTTACTTGCCCGGGCTAAGGACTACCCGCTGTAATGCCTTATATAAAGATAGTTGAACTAATTGATATGTAGTTATTTATACTAGAGAGTTTTTGTTTTTTGAATAGGCTTAGTAGTTAGCCCTACATACAAACAAACAAATAAATTTTACCAATATTAGTGTAGATAAATCACAGAGGAAATTTGTTTTTCAATGTAATCTTTTGTTTTTTGTTATTATTAGAAATGTAAACTGTAATCCTCTTCTTTATTCAGATAATAAGCATAAGCATAATGCTCACGACTATATTTCCCGAGGGGGTAGTCAGAGATATTCTGAAACCACAGAACATCCACGTTTCACTAGTAGTACCGTTGCTTGTAATAGTGTGTCTTGCGCAATATTTTTGTGTTGAAGATATTCAAAAGATCAATAATACTAACCATGTTTGCATAGTTGCTAGCCTCTAGAACCGATGTTCCTCCTTCAACATGACTGTAAGGTATGACAACCAGTTGAGTGTAAGAATGGAAAGCAAGATAGTATATGATCTCTCCCCGACGATCCAAGCTCTGGACATATGTGGCGATGGCTCTGGACTCTGGTTCAGAGAATGCTGATGGACCAGCGAAGAGGTTTGTGCAAGGGTCAGATGATGCCCCAACAGCTGGAAGAAGATTCGGTAACAATTTGTTAATAGTTGACTGCACGAAAGTGCTTGGTTACAAAATAGTCAGCTAATCATCAGTATCAGGCTAAACACAAAGCCTTTGTCCTCCTAATCGCATAGATAGAACATAAAACTGCTTTGATTCGTCAGGTGCAGTGATTCTGATTGGTTGTGGATGTTTAATAACTAAAGATGTCCGAAGAGTTAGTCGTCGGTGACTTCTTCCATCTGGGTTAGTGCTATCCTGAGCTGAACATCACACTGCATACTAAAAGTGTCTTGTTAGAATGCAGGTATGATGTCCGACGTTGGTGGTGTCGTATTTGTATGTCATATTATATGTGTAATATTATTATTTCAATTATAAACGAAGTATCAAATTCTTTTTCAGTTTCTCCAAAAATATCCCCATTCTTTCAACATCATCTACTACTACTCGTACAAAATCTAAATGACTTCGATGACTATGTACATTCGCTCGCTGTCAGTTAGGTAGGTAGTGGGTTTTATGGACGACGTCCAAAACGTTAATGATATTCTTTTACTAAAGAAATTCCGATTATTTTTTATACTAATGTCACTTACTCATCCATTCGAAATCGAAGTTCCTGTTTAAATCAACACCAAGACTCATTCCATTATCGATACCAGCTGTACAGGTAGTGTTATAGTTCAAGTTACGATTTTTCCTCCACATCCTGTTCTGAAAGTAAAAAAAAATCGACAGAGATTATTTTAATAGCAAACGCAACATGATACAACAGTTTCAGATAGATAATAATACTATTTAATCCTTGTGTAAACTACAATTTAATACTTTGTAATAATAGCTCTTCACTTACATTTGTAAAAGAAAATACATATCCATCGGGATTCACAACAGGAAACATATGCCACTCCAAATTTTCCGCCAAAGCCCTGACTTCAGGATTAGTGCTTGTCAAGAACTCTTTAATGATCCAAGTTATAGTTGCTGGTGCAATCCATTCCCTTGCATGCAATGCACCCTCCATTACACCTATATTTGTATTATTCCTGTAACTTATTATAATTCCTCTTATTGGCCTATTTTCATTAGATAGCCCCATTGTTACTGGTGTCACAATATTTGGGTAAGCTTCCGCCAGCTCATCAAGCCAATTGTAGATGTCTTCAAGACCATAGTAGCGGTCCCAGGTCATTGAAAGTAAGGATTCTTGAGAATTACGAGATATGTCATCAGCGGGTTTTAATTGGTCATATATAACCCTGAAAGATCATAAAACATTTTTTTTATTAATTTTGGTAATGGTTTCTTATATCTTGATTCTTGGTTTAACTTGATTCCTGAAAGAGTTCATAATTATGTACTTAGTTGCCAAGTCATTGTTCATGTTTATAATTAATACTTTAATATAGGTTTTAAGCTTACTTTTGCAAATCTGGAATAACTTCTTCCGCGACCAAGTTGATCAATTTCATCCGTTTAAGAAACACATTTTGCATTTCACTTGACACCATAATTTTAACTTTACTATTAACATCAAACTGATCTAACCAAAATTCTCCAATACCGCTCTTTTGAACATCTTCCAAATTGTTAACGTCATCTTGTGTTTTAGGAACTACTTTGTAAACTTTATAGCCTTCATAGCTTTTATTTGCAGCAACAAACGCAATAGTAATTAACAAAAAGAACAGAAAATTGTTGACAGGCATTTTTGACTACTTTAAAGAACGAATGGTAGAACTATTGACGATGAGAGTGGTAGTACACTATCGGTTTTTAAGCCACTGATAAGAATAGCCCTGAAGATTTTAGTCTGTGATAATGCTTAAATCTAAATTATTTATAGCCTATAAATAAGTCACAATATTGTCAACTAAGTGCCCATCCATGTTTCCTTAATTGATTGCAAATTTAAGTAAAAAATCTTCGATGAAACGCAAGCGCATCAGTCGTATTTTCAGAACCTTTATGACTGTAGTTTTATCAAAATTGATACTATAATACTAAAGTATAATTTTTATCACTTTGATTGATATAATTATGGTATAGGATTAAAATTTGACTTTAGTGTGTAATTTTCTTTATACAAGGTGTAATAAAACACTATAGTAATATTTAAACGGGTGGTTTAGACCATCAAACTGAAAAACTTTCACTATAGAACCAACGACGAGATAAAATATTTCATTGTTGTGGTTTTATACAAAACTATAGACCTAGGTAGTCGTCTCAAATGTATAGGACTTCAGATTTGTTCATATTTTTTCTACTTTGTCTCCATTGTTCAGTTTGATGGTCTAAACCATCCCTTTAAATATTATTAGGGTGTTTTGTTACCACCTGTCAAAGTTAAAGTCAAAATAATGTGTTCAATATAGGAGCTTGAAGCACACTTATTAAACGTCAATTCTTTTTTGTAGCTTCCACCACCGCGTCGGAACGGATTGTCGCCGTAGAGAAGATGCGGCCAGAAACTTTCTCTGTGTAGAGATCGAGTTATTTTATTTTTTTAAAGTTTTTACTTTACTGTATAATGTACACAAGCATAACACCAAACAAAGTGACAATAAAAGAGCTAAATACATTCACTGCGCCGGAATAATATCCTAACATCCTCGTAGTCCTGTCCATTTCTAGTATGAAGTCCATAAATTCCAAATTGTTTGGTACAATCTGTTCAGCTGGTAGTAAGAAGCCATATTCTCCATGGTCCCGTAACTCGATAATGTATGCTACTGGAACATCTGCTGCATATTTCACCCAGTCGACACTGGCGCCACCTACTGGATCTAAAAAAAAAGATGAAAAATATTGAAAAATATTTTTTAAGAACGCAAAATGGTACTTTTAATAACAAAAAAATACACTTTACTCTAAAAAAAAAATTTCACTTTTAAGCTTAATATTTCGATAATGGATCCCTAAATCGATAAATGATTTTCCCACACTCGCAATATTTTTAAAAGAACCATCTAACCCAACCCTACCCCATGGGATAGACGAGAAAAAAAATGCATCTCCATTTTTCGTGTAGGGGAACCCTAAAATAAAATATTTCAAGATTTTATTTTTCCACTTTGTCGGCGTGATTAATATGTATACCCATGTCAAATTAAAGTTTTCTAGTACTAAGCGTATTTAAGCTAAGCCGCGTACAGACAGACATGGCGAAACTATAAGGGTTCCTTGTTGGACAACAAAGGCAGATGAAACTTACATAAAATCTCAGCTGAAACGCCAACTCTGTATTCAGTTCCGAAACGTTCTTTTAACTTATCTACTCCTCTGATCGCAATTTCGTACTGAAAAATAAGACACTCATTAAGCAAAGTAACACAAATGCAGAGCAAAGCCTCTACCATGATAGGATTTTGATACCTACTAGATTATTTTGATTATTTTTTTTCATCTTGGTTTTGTTTCGTGGAATTTCTTTGGTTTCAGAATATACCTGACTACCCCCTCGGGGCATATAGTCGTGAGCATAAGCTATGCTATGCTATGCATGCTAGATTCTTTTTTTCGCAGCTACACCCTTGAATGATTCGTTAAGAGAAGTTTATTCCGAAAACTCTAATGCGCGCTGCATACAAACGAAGTATGGTTATTTATGGTATATTTTCAAATTAAAGCCAATTAAATTTTGCAGAAACAATCTAGAAACTAAACTCTATGCTTTTATGTTGTCTAATTTTCGTTAAATATACAGTTTCAATGCTAGGATTAATTTAGGATTTGTATGGAAATCTTTGAGGCACGTAAACTTTAAAACTATACATTTCAACGAAAATCTGACAAGATACAAGCATAGAGATTACTTTCTAGATTGTTTCTGAAAAATGTCACTGACTTTAATTGGTTAGTATTGAAAATATAACCAGACTAAGTAATATAACTTTCTGCTTATCAAGTTTGTAATCAGAAACTATGCTACAAATTACTAGACTACTCTTATAATATTTTTCACTTGCATTGCGTCCTATTATCATTATTTTCACCCTCTGTATACTAATGGTCTTACAACTCCACTATTTCTTCTGGATACGCCTTTTAAGAATATAAAATAAACAAACCATGTTAGCATAATTGTTTGCCTCCAGAACCGCAATTCCAGTAACGTGACTGTATGGTAGAAGGATGAGTTGAGTAAAAGAATGGAAGGCAAGATAGTAGATGATATCAGACTCAGTCTGCAAGTTCAGGACGTAATTGGCAATAGCTCTAGCCTCAGGTTCTGAGAGCGGCGATGGGCCAGCGAAGATTTCTGTGCATGGGTCAGATGATGCTCCGATGGCTGGAAAAATTAATTATGATCATTTGGTAAATTGATTTGAAAAGTTGTTATTTTAATTCTATATATTTCCTTAGACTAAAATTACGGGTTCATAATTATTTGATCTCCCGATTTCAGCAGTTTTCCAATTTCCTAACTCATCTTTTATTGATTTTTCTATTGTTCTTTTCCCCTTAACCTATTTCATCCCACTGCTGGGCAAAGGCCTCCCCTTTTATCCTCCATGCCTCCCTGTCCTGAGCCAGTTCCACCCACTCTTCGTCGAAGGCATCCAGGTCATCTCTCCCTCTCTTCCGGGTCGACCCTGACGGCGACGTCCATTCTCCGGGATCCAAGGTGTTAAGACTTTGGCCCATCGTTCCGGGTGCAATCGACAGACATGGCTATTATATTATAAAAGATTATTTACTCATCCATTGAAAATCAAAATTTCTATTCAAATCAACTCCATGACTTCTCCCATCGTCTACTGCACAGGTAGTGTTAAAACTTGCATTTCGATTTTTCCTCCACATCCTGTCCTGAAAATTAATAATATTTTATCGACGGGGAATAATGTGAAATTCATATCATTATGATCTTTTCATTCTACTTTCCTTTCAACTTACATTTGTAAAAGAAAATACATATCCATCTGGATTTACAACAGGAAACATATGCCAGTCAAAGTTTTCCGCTAAAGTCCTGATTTCTGAATTGGAACTGGTCAGAAATTCCTTAATGATCCAAGTGATAGTTGCTGGTGAAATCCATTCTCTGGCATGAAGAGTACCTTCCATGACACCACTGCGTGTATTATTCTTGTAACTTATTACAATTCCTCTAATCGGTCTGTTTTCATGAGATTGTCCCATTATAACAGGTTTCACTACGTTTGGGTAAGCATCCACTAGCTCGTCAAGCCAATTGTAAATTTCTTCAAGATTATGATAACGGTTCCACGTCATTGAAAATAAGGCTTCGTTTGAGTTACGCGTGTCATCACTTGTTGTTTTTAATTGGTCATCTATTACCCTGAAAAGTTGACCAATATTAACAAATCATTTAGCGATGCTACAGCTTCGCCTGGGTAAGATCTACAATATAAGCACCTACACATAAACCTTCCAGAAGAAATTTTCTTAATGACAGTGAAAACCGTATCAAAATCCGTTGCGTGGTTTAGGAATAGTTATATAGACAGACGCGTAAAACGGCTTTATTTTAAACTATGTAGAGATTCGATATTTAAAATTATGTTTGTAATAATTTTACGTTTAGTTTGTCGTAATAAAATTGTGGCGACAGGAATCCTTCAGTTTCACCACTTCTACTACCTACTAATTCATAAACATGCCTACTACTATGCCTACTACTACTACTACTATGTATGGTGTCAAAATACAGCAAATATTCAGCATCCAAATAAAAATCGACATTATAAATGTTTCGTTATAGAAGAACAATCTTATGATCTGCAACCTGATAGATGTTTGTTAAAATCGTTGATACTTACTTCTGTAAATCAGAAATGACTTCTTTCGCTTCCAAATTGATCAATTTCATGCGTTTAAGAAACACATTTTGCTTTTCACTTGATACCATAACGTTCACTTTATGATTAACAACAAACTGAACTTCCCAAAATTCTCCAATCCCACTGTTTTGAACATCTTCAAGATTTTTTACGTCATCCTGTGTTTTAGGAATTACTTTATAAACTTTATAGCCTTCATAGCTTTTCTTTGCCGCTACAAACGCTGAAGTAATAAACAATGTGTACAATATATTTTTAACATGCATTTTTGCTTAAAATTTTCGACGAATGGCCGAATTTCTTAAAAAATTTTAAAGTAAATTAATGCTTTTGTAAAGCCTTGATAAAAGTACGATTTAAGATATTATACTGCGATTATCACAGCAATTATATCCTTAATCCCTTAAAAGACATCGTCACTTGAGTCAAAATTTACATGCGTTCTATTTACGGGGTGTAATTGATATCATTAGCATCCTTTTAAACTAAGAGTCTACCCATCTAACTGAAAAACTTTTACTATAGGAGCAAACTTATCGTAGAAAAAAAAATCTGTGTTCCATACTCAACCGAAATTTTTACTTGATTCAACTGTATGTAATGTAAACAGCAGATTTTTTTTTCCTACGATCGTTTTGCTCCCATAATAAAAGTTGTTCTGTTTGATGGGTAGACTCTTAGTTTAAAAGGATGCTAATGATATCAATTTCACCCTGTATAATTACAAGTAGGATAGCATGAATACAAGCCAAAGATCGATTTAGATATTTTATCAACGTACATACTCTACGCTTTATTCCTCAACCTTCAGAAACAGTTCCTGGATTTGAAATCGCAGAAACAATTTCTACAATTCCATTCCGTATCATGTTATTTCGAAAAATATAAAATACAAGGTTGTCGAACAAGTCTTCGATTTTGATTTTCAAATTGCACGTTTCAACGATATTCGCCCTTGCTGCCTTAGTTTTAGTATCATATTCGGTTGTTGGGTATAATTTTGCAGAATGTAAGGACCGCGTCCGCCTGATGTAACAGTCTTCCTGGGCCATTGCTTGTGGTACAACTGTGATCTTCTAAGGGCTCGTTCATAAAGGTTCTGAAGAATTCGGTATGTCAAGTTTTTTTTTTTGGAGGCCTGCATGTCTAGCATGATTTCTCTACTTGCGCGCGACTCGGCTTTTTCCCATACTACAAGTAGCAGCCAGCGCGGCTTTCGCTCTCCGAAAAGCGCGGGAACAGGTTATTTTCTATGCAGCGAAGGCGCGTCGCGCGCGTGTAGAAAAATCATACTAGACATGCTGAATCGAAAACCATTTCGAGATAATTGTCTCAATAATATTTTCTATGTCAGAGATTTTAAAATGAAAGGATTACAGATATTTTTAATAAAATAACTTCGTTTTTCGGTCCATCCATTGACGTCACTGGAAAACCTGTGAACTCCTTGGTAAACTTAAAATAACTGGCCATTAAGGAAAAAAATACATTCACAATGTCAGAATTTGACATTTGATTTTGCCGTTTCTGTTTCCAGCATAGAGTTACAAAGAAAAGGCAGGATTTTTTTTGTTTAATAAATCAGTAAGTAGTTTTTCTCCATGGAGTTCGAATTATTTTCTCTCCACCATTTTTGCATTTAGAGATTACAGATCAAAGTAATTTAAGAATTAAATTTATATTGATAAACTCGATGAATCGCAATAAAAATTAAATTGGTTTCTTAAAATTATGTCTTCTATCCGTAAAAAATATAAAATGAACACGAAAAAAAAACTTGACATACCGAATTGTTTAATGATATAATGACAGTAGCAATCATGTAGACATAATTATTATTTGTGAGCAAATCCACTATAATAACGCACATTCTGTGTAAATTTCAACAGTCTGACTATTACGGTTTAAAAGTTACAGCCCTAAATAGGTAGGACGGACGGACAGCGTAGGTATATGAATAGGGTCCCGTTTTCACTCTTTGGGTACGGAACCCTAAAAATTTTAACAAATGACAGTGATGGTGTGTACAGACCTTTACGCACTTGCCGCGCGGCCGCTCCCTGGGTGGGTCAGAACGGCACAATTATATTTATCGCCGGGTACCAGCATGTCGTACGTCCACGCATAAATCAGCGCACGTACGCGCATGTCTCGATACGTCGCCGATCGCCGATCTAGAGTCGCAGGGGTACCTGTGGGAATTGGCCTTTAGATTTAGTTTTAGGTTATTGTGAATTGTGGTGTTTTGATGTCTTTGTTGTCAAAAACCAAACTAGTACCTAATACTCTGGTTATTCTATGTTGTATCGAGTACAAATTTTTATTGATGTTAATTCTTTACCAATCAAGATAATTGGCCAAAGTCAAAGTCAAAGTCAAAGTCAATATAATTTATTCAATATAGGAGCTTACAGCACACTTATCAAACGTCAAATCTTTTTTAAAGTTACCACCGCGTCGGAACGTGTTGTCGCTGTAGAGAAGATGCGGCCAGAAACTCTACAACATAACACGACTTAATATCTATTACAATATAAATTCTTAAGCTAAAGGTATGTATACAATAATACATAGTCTATTTAATAAAATAATTGATACTATACAGTAAAGTAAATAAACTATAAGCTAGTGGCCAATCCAGTCGAAATAGAAATAATTACATCGATCCATTTTATTTGTGAATTTTCCCGGGACTGGGCTGGACTATGGATCATGGACCATTGTACATTTGACGTGGTCGAAATATCGGGTAAAATTAACCTATATCCAATGACATACCAACTGCTGGACGTAGGATCCGCGCTCAAAAGTGTCCGAACCAAAAGAGCACCAAAACGTAAAAAGAGAACCAATAACGCATTTAAATTATAAATTAATTCTTCGTTTGATCGGCGGATTACGCGCACGCGCGGGCGCGCAGTGGGACGGAACAGAATTTCAGCATTATCAATGTTTTTAGTTGCTACACGTACTTAGGTTTGTGTAGTTTAGTCTCGGACACTTTTTTCGTGAATTTTGTCCATAGTATTCTACGTAAATGCCTATAACGCTATATTTATGTATGAATATCCTATTAAATCTTTTAAGAACCTAATTGGCGTTGAATTCTACGTTATCATTCATGTTAATGCATCATCAATCATTATAAATTATCATTAAAATACTGAAAATAATAATACCTACATAAAACTAAATAGCAACAGGTACACAAATCATATCAGGCAAAATTATACAGAGTGTAACAAAAGACCCGAGTAATAAAATATGGGGTGGTTTAGACCATCAAACTGAACTACTTTCACTATGGAGATAACATCAAAATAAAAATTGTAAATATTATTTGCTTTTCCGTAAATTGGAGTCGAGTCGGTACTACAGTTTTGTATGCAACAGCTTGTGGAGGAACTACTGTGGAAGGTTCCTCCGGTGAAAAGGGAAGATCTTCCGCCAGGCTAGGTGTGAAGCCTGGGGACCGGCCGTGGTCCGACAGTTCTTAGTTGGACCTTGTATATATATCGAATCTCTGTGATTATTTCTCTTGCGCGATTCATGTCTTGTATACGATTGTGAACCTTATGTGTAGCGGCTAACGGGTTACCAATGTGACGTCGCAAGTTGTCTTTACGTACACATTTGCAAGTGCGACCGTAGTGCCATCTGTTAGCTTCGTTGCTATAACTTGTGAGTGTTGACATCTGTGGCAAGTCCCCACAAGCTCATTTTTAAATTTCTCTAAGTGTTCACTCTATAGTGAAAGTTGTTCAGTTTGACTGTCTAAACCACCCCTTTAAATGGTACTAGGGCGTTCTGTAACACCCTGTATATTTTGGCTGCTCTCGCAAATTCCAGAAATAGTGCTTCAACGAAGCATCATTCGAAGCGCTTCGAAGCGCTCATTGGCGTAGTGGAGCTTCGGTATTGGAAACCATCACTGAAGTTAAGCAACGTCAGGTCCGGTCAGACTTTGGATAGGTGACCGTTTCGTGGTATTTCATCTCGAGCGTTTCCGTGCTTCGGAAGGCACGTTAAGCAGTTGGTCTCGGATAGTTTCGTCAGATGGAGTTGTAACTATTCGTTAAGCCAGGTCAGATGCCTATTAAGGCGGCTTGAAAATTCTCTGACAGCAAGTTGACCACTAACTTGCCTCCACCAGCACGCACTGGGGCTGCGCGGTGAAGTATCGCCCACTCCCACTCACGACTATTCGTGAGAGGAGGCCTTTGCCCTGCAGTGGGATTATACAGGCTATAACTTACATACTTTTAGTGCTTCAACGCATAGATAGACTTCACAATACAAAGAGTTTCTTCCAGTCTATTAAACAAACCCTATCCCTAACATTCATCATCACAAACCTCTTAAATCCGGTAAATTAGCTCATTAAAATCGTCGAAGACTGAGCTCTATTATATAAGGAACAATGACCACAATCATAAGTAAATCATTTCAGCCATATATTATTTGGACAATAGATTCTATACAATCGTTTGGATCGCCAACTGACGTAGGTAGCTATTCAATGCGGTAAGTACAGGCTGGTTTATAACTTTGATTAAATTTTAAAAAACGGAAGACAGGTGACTAACCTATAGCGCATGGACCGCATAAATTGAGCCCTCGTCGCCTAATTGACTAGTCGCAATCCAAGCGGCATTTTGTGATTGAGATATATGATTTTAGGCGGAATAAAGTTACCACAATGCTTTCGTATACTTTTACTCGTTTTACAAATCATTCAAAAAGAAAACACACGGCATTACTTTTTACTCGTGGTAAGTACGTGAAAAGCAGATCCATTGTTCGAGTACGTAATGCAAGAACGTAACCTCTATCTTCTGCAATTTTAATATAATCAAAGGTTTAAAGGATGTGACGTGAACCGTGATTCTTACGACCCGCATTTCGTTTTACGTCTTTCTTTCATACAATAGAAGGATTTTCAATCAGAGACCAGATGTACAATATTATGATATTTTAGGTCAGAGAACAATAAATAATACGTAGAAATGACTTGTGTGAACTGCATGCTAATTACTACGAGGTAATGTAGAAGAGTTATCTTTTAAGTTATAGCATAGAATAGCATAAGCTCTCGACTAAATTCCCCGAGGGGGTAGTAAGAGATATTCTGAAACCTCAGAACATCCACGTTTCACCAGTAGTACCTACCGAAACTCTGTCCAGTGTGATGGGGGATGAGCCCGTTGCCACTTATAATGGACAGTGGGTACAATATATGCCTCGAAATTGAAGCATGCAGGTTTCCTCACGATATTTTCCTTCACCGTAAAGACAGTGGTGTTACAAATCGTACATAAATTCCGAAAAACTCATTAGGTTATGGGTAATATTGGTCCTGACTTTCAGGAATAGGTAGTCCTGCAACCTGGATGTCAGAGGTCTGTCACTCTTAAATAAGGCTGTCTCTAATTTGCAATTGAGGGTAGTGCGACACAATTCACTAAGCGTCACATCGCTGTCAAAAACATCGACGAGCTCACAAATTAATGTAACATCCTTCTTGCATCCTTCAGATCGTCGAAGTATTATATGAGTTTGACATAACCATAGAGAATACCGAATTGTTAGCTCGCCGATGTTTCAACGACGAATTTAAGGTTGTGACTATGTTTGCGCTTAGTGAATTGCATTGCTGTTCCATACAAACCTGGATACGTGTTTATCAGGAGTGGACGACGACAGACTGATATGATGATGATGTATCAAAAATGTTCGTTCTGGAAAAATGTTTTTGCGTTTATTTATTTACACCTTGTATATCAAAGCAGTTAGATACGAGTATAGGAGCTATGGCTATAAATATGTATTTACGTAGGAATGTGAAAGGCGCTAATAAACAGAGAATTTATAATATAAAGCTGCGTTTTAATGTGCAGTGAGAAATTTATATTCTTTGTTTCAAATATTATTTATTTTTATGCTCGGTCAACATAAGACGTACTATATTGTCTTAGGTACCAAATCATGCTTTTTAGGATATTTTTTGGTAATTTGGTTTGGGATGGTTATGCTGCTGATAATAACAAACTACTTTGATACATCAATTACCAATCATTTGTAGTAAACGTTTATGAATGAAAAATAAAATAAATTAAAAATAAATAAAATTAGAAGAAATAAACGGTACATAATAGATACGATGAAACTACGATAAACCGATTTTATCCGTTATTTTTCTATCAACGAAATTGTATGTTTATTATAGGTAATATCGACGATGAAGTGTAATGACCTCCTATCTACATAATAAAGGTCGATTTTAGAGGAAACGAAAAACACGTTAATTATTTTTTTACCCCTATTAATGAATCATTTTTATATTGTAAATTTATCTTCATAGGAACCTTAATTTATGACACAGTTTGGTGGTTTTACTAGTACAATGCGAAATCGTATTTTAAATCCATTTACACAAGAATCACAAAAAAGACAAAATGTAGTTTGTGACTATTTATATGTGGACTGGTTACGCGTGTAATTCTACTAAGAAACATTTCTGTCACTTTTTGCGGGGACGAGGTAACATGAAATCCGCAACTTTGGATTTTATTCCCCATAACTTTAGATTCTAATTTTGAATGTTAAAAATCATGAAAAGTTGTCTCGTGTGAACCCCAAACGTTCTAAGTTCGAAGTTATTATTTCGCAATTATAGGCTGTCTCGTTTAGTGATAAGGTGTAAAATTGAATGTAAATGCACAAGATCAATTGTGCTTATACCGTGGCAGAGGGAAAATGCTACCGCAAGGCTAGTCCTTATAATAATTAGTCAAAATCGATATTTAACTACATAAAGGTTCAAACACCTTACTAAGAAAACGTCTCAATGTTCCATCTTGTCTCCTCTAAAACAATACCTCATAATTAGACTCCTTTTGTTTCTTTACACAAGATTCAGACAAGAAAATATCAAAGAACCGATTATTCAAATTTACGGTACAATCTTCAAGCAAAATGCTAATCTTTACCTTAAATATTTCTCATCAAAACACGATAGGTAGTCGATAATCCTCATAACCATAGCAACGCCACAAAAGATGTCTGACTCCCTACAGTATTGTAGATTTAGCAAAAAGATCGTATTCGAGACAACAGCGCTTGAAGACTCGAGGGCATCCAATTTCTATGCTCAAGACTCTGCGTTAGGAGGGTAGGTAGAGAAGAAAATAATTTACGATCAGCATGGAACCGCTTAATCAGCGTTCGGTTCATTGTTAACTCGCTCGGCTTGGAATAATGGCGCTATTGTCTCTTAGTATCGCGATAAATGTATGGTCCAAGTCAGGAGAGTTTTAACATAAACACTTTCCCAAAGGAAATCTGATTTTCAAGCAAAAAATTTATTTAAATTTTTTGACGCTTTCCAATAAGGTTTCTTAGAGAAAGCTGTTCAGTATCATGGGTAAATCACCCCTTAAAGTAATGCAACAATTGACACTCCTAACACCCTGTACTTACTTGTTTCACAATACCATACAAAACATAAAACCAGCCTTAATGCAAATACTACATTATTATATCTGTTTCATATAGGATCCTTCTTAATTTTCTGACGGTTTTTTAAGAAGATGATCAGATCATCAAACTGAGCCACCGTATCTATGGGACCAGCATCGATATCACGAAAACTAGATCCAAGAAAAACCCTATATATCAAATATATACATAGAAGTTTATTAACCGGTTTGGGACACTAATTATTAGGACTAACTACGATACCCTTACAACCAGAATCAACAACAATATTATGATCTTTTTCATATATAATATTCTAAAAACGCGTTTTTGGCTGTTAATGAGCTTGATGTTCCAACGTGTTGGGGTTCTTTTATTTGGCGTGCTGCTTGTAGAGGGTTTGTTGGACTATCGATGGTGTGCATCTCTTGGAGAGGCTTAGGGATGATATTATTATATACGTACCTATTCTCCATTCAAAATAGCAACAAAATTTTAAGGCTATTTTGCATTACATAAACAGAAACTTGAAACACTTCCTCTCACTTATTCTTGAAACAGCTTTAGTTACGTCCAAGATATGTCGGATAGTATATGTATCCAATAAATAAATTACTTTTGGTAATCAGAATTGGCCAGAAAGCTAAATAGGAATCGGAAAATCTCGTCGTCCCTATTTGGAATGAAGTATAATTAAATATGTTTACAGATACAACCTTACTTATTGAACTATCGTAAAAGAGACTTGTACCTACTCTAATTCCCGCTATCGCCTGTACCCGAAACCACACAAGTTTTAGTATCGCTAACCCCCGGTATCTGGCTTGTTCTCGCGATGTACCGCACACCCGCTTGTGTACCCAAATTGATTATTTCCTGATAATCTTGCTAACATTGGTGCATCGGATACATAGTCTCATGTCACTATGTTGTTAGTACCTACGAAACTAAGTTGTGAACACGCTTTTATGTATTTTGTAGCGAAATGATGCGACGTGTTGTTTAAGGGACGGTTTTCATGGTGTTAAATAAAAATCGGAATGAATATGAAATAAAATCAAATGAAATATTCTTAGTTAAGATATTATTACCTACTTTATTTTATTGGCAATAAAGTTTTGAGAAATTAAGTAATGTCGTTAAATAGGCAAGTAATGCATTTCTTTTTAATTAAAAAATTAGCAACAAACATACATTTTGAATTTAGAAATGCAAAAAACCTACCTTTTTATACTCTAGCTACAAGACCCCTAAGGTTATATTACTGTTGGCGCGCTCCATACAAACGAAGTTTGGTTATATTTTCAATACTAACCAATTAAAGTCAGTGTAATTTTTCAGAAACAATCTAGAAAGTAATCTCTGTTCTTGTATCTTGTCAGATTTTCGTTAAAATGTATAGTTTAAAGTTTCAGAGCCTCAAAGATTTCCATACAAATCTTAAATTAATCCTAGCAATGAAATTGTATAATTTAACGAAAATCGTACAAGATACAAGTGTGGAGGAACTACTGTGGAAGGTTCCTCCGGTGAAAAGGGAAGATCTTCCGCCAGGCTAGGTGTGAAGCCTGGGGACCGGCCGTGGTCCAACAGTTCTTAGTTGGACCTTGTATATATATCGAATCTCTGTGATTATTTCTCTTGCGCGATTCATGTCTTGTATACGATTGTGAACCTTATGTGTAGCGGCTAACGGGTTACCAATGTGACGTCGCAAGTTGTCTTTACGTACACATTTGGAAGTGCGACCGTAGTGCCATCTGTTAGCTTCGTTGCTATAACTTGTGGGTGTTGACATCTGTGGCAAGTCCCCACAGTACTCCCCCCTCAGACCGGAGGTCGTTGAGTTGTTCGAAGTGTGCAGTCTTGTATCCATGTAGGTGCAGGGCTCCAGTCAAGTGAGTCTGACGAGCGATGTGCTGCGTGTGTTTGCATCGGTCAGGGAGATCAGGCCTGATGTGATGCGGGCGAGTGACAGGCGTGGAGAAGGCGAGCAGAACTGCCACGTGGAGGTGAGCTCAGACACGTGGGCTGCGGGAGATCCTTCTATACAGACGCTGACTGTCGTTGAGGAAGCTGCAGGCCCAGGAAGCGGTGTGAAGACAGCTGCGATGGACCTGGTGCGGGCTTCGGGTTGATGGCGTGTGACTGCTGCTTGTTTGACCTGGTCGAGGTGTGTTAAGGATTTGTTGATGCTGGTTGCTGCTCTGTGTTAGTGCTGCTCTGCGGTGTTCAGGTTGCGATGTTCTTTGTCGAGGGTCACCACTGTGGAGGAACTACTGTGGAAGGTTCCTCCGGTGAAAAGGGAAGATCTTCCGCCAGGCTAGGTGTGAAGCCTGGGGACCGGCCGTGGTCCAACAGTTCTTAGTTGGACCTTGTATATATATCGAATCTCTGTGATTATTTCTCTTGCGCGATTCATGTCTTGTATACGATTGTGAACCTTATGTGTAGCGGCTAACGGGTTACCAATGTGACGTCGCAAGTTGTCTTTACGTACACATTTGGAAGTGCGACCGTAGTGCCATCTGTTAGCTTCGTTGCTATAACTTGTGGGTGTTGACATCTGTGGCAAGTCCCCACACAAGCATAGAGATTTGATGTTTAATAAGTGTGCTTCAAGCTCCTATATTGAATAAATTATTGTGACTTTGACTCTAGATTGTTTCTGCAAAATGTCATTGACTTTAATTGGTTAGTATTGAAAATATCACCAGACTTCGTTTGTATGCAGCGCGCATTTACGCATTCGGAATAAATTTCTCTTAATTGTACCTCAGTTCTAAAATACATTTTTCATTTTGTTTTCACCTTACAATCGACTGCAAATCTTCTCAAGTCTGAGAAGACGAAAATGATAAGTAGGTAAGAAAACGACCGTAAGAAATAAAACCCTAACCTAATGTCATTTTTAGCAATGAAAACAAAATAATAGTGATTACAAAACATTAAAGTCTTTTAATATGAAATTGAAGCTTACTTTTCCTCTTATTTGAGCTTATTTACAATAACTAAAGACTATAATGTCCATCTCGATCGTAAACGCAAATGAAAATATAATAGCAAACGAATACCTAAGTGTGGACAGTTTAGACAAGTGGTGGAGTGGACAGGTATTGCCAGCGTCGAAGAGCTGTTTCCTTTGGTGAGAGATAGGTAGAGAAAATTCGTTATGAAAACAGAAAAATACATACATACACACATAAACTCACGACCATAATCCTTGTCGAGGTGGTCAGAAACAACAATTTGTTGCTACAACTGCGAATTTTTTGTTTAAGAATGTACTTTTATCATTGCTCATGTTTAGTAATTTAAGTTTCAGGATGGAATGGCGTGTGAAAAATGTTAAAATGTATGTATGTATATGATCACGACTATATTCCCTGAGGGGGTAGTCAGAGATATTCTGAAACCTCAGAACATCCACGTTTCACCAGTAGTACTGAAACTCTGTCCAGTGTGACGGGGGGTGAGCCCGTCGCCACATAATGGACAGTGGGTACAATACATGCCTCGAAATTGAAGCATGCAGGTTTCCTCACGATGTTTTCCTTCACCGAAAAGTCAGTGGTGTTACAAATCGTACATAAATTCCGAAAAAATCATTGGTACGAGTAGGTCTGGACGGGGATCGAACCATCGCCTCCTGCACGGCAGGCAAGGTTACTCGCCACTGGACCACCACGGCTTTTGCCAGCGTCGAAGAGCTGTTTCGTTTGGTAAGAGATAGGTAGAAAAAGTTCGTTATGAAAACAGAAAAATACATACATACACACATAAACTCACGAGCGTAATCTCTTTCGGGGTGGTCAGAAACATTGCTACAACTACCAATTATCTGTTTAAGGTGGTTGCAGAGTTGTCAATTTCATACAAAAGTTTGACGCATAATACGCGTAGACGGTATTTATAACATTAATATTTTGAATATGGAAAAATAGTTTGGAAAGTCTAGATGCCGCGTATCAAATAACATTTGCAATTTACAATATAATAATGAAAATATAAAAATAAAATATTACTGATATTAATACCGTCTATGCGTATTATGCGTCAAATTTTTATATGAAATTGACAGCTCTGCAACCACCTCTTGAGAGCGTACTTTTAGCATTGCTCATGCTTAGCAATTTATGATTCAGGATGGAATGGCGTGTGAACAATGTTTCAAGCGTTCGTGTTAAAAGCCGAAACTTCATAAAATATCACTTAAATGGCCCACCCATACAAAGACGTGCACTGAACCAGATTTTCTTAATTTCTATGATCGTTTTAATACCGAAGCTCCACTACGTCAAAAAGCGCCCCTGAAATTATGTACTTAAGGACCGTTTTATAAAACGCAATACGACAACTTGACCCAATTTCAACCCTCAAAATTCCACCACCAACTCTTAATTTCTTTACCAGAGCTCAGGTGTGACGGAGGTTTTATATTAAGGCTCGGCTACATTATGACGTCATTGTTGGCGTGACATCATTACCGGCCTCTTGGCTTAAGGTGGCGGAAAATTTAAAGAGAGCGCAGAAATGAATCATTTATTCCAGTAAATAGGACTTTAGTGGGGTCTGGCCCTTAAATAAAGATGAATGCCTAGTTATAGTATTGAGGCCTCTTAATTAAAATTTTCTTTTTATGGTCGTTGTGTGGGTGTCAGGTAGTTTTTTATGTGCTTGTTATTTTCTGGAAATAAATTTAATCTTGATTTTTGAAATATTTTAACATAAAAAAAAGTTGGATGAAAACTGTGTGATTATTGTATATTTTAGTTATACTAGACAGGTAGTCTTTTTATTTAATTTCTCTGTAAAAGATTATTTTGTTATTTCCTTTCTGTTTTTTTTTTTGTAACATGTTGCGAAGGATATCTAGGTACGTAGTACTTCCTATCTCTATGTATATAGGTAGTGGCGTTTCTTTTGATTGTCTTTTTGGCAGGTTAGAAAAAAGTTGACAAACTTTTAAAAACCTTAGAAAAAGGTTACATTTCAAAAACGTGTTGGCTCTTCGAATTAGTACAATTGAAAAAATAGTATATTATTAGCGTCTCTCGCTTACAACTTAACATTCCGTCTTAGGGTCATCATCATCAGCCTATCATTGTCCACTGCTGAAATAGGCCTCTCCCAAGTCACGCCACAAAATTATATCCTCGTTTTTTCTCATAGGCCTTGTTATTTAGCAAATAGTGCAAAGTTTCTGTTTCTTTGGTTGTGAAATTTTTAAACATATGTATGTACTTATCATCATTATCATCATCTGTCTGGCAACACCAACATAAAATGTTGTATTTCCGTTTCCGCCTTCCATATAGATACGGTGCTTGTGCGTGTAACTTACTGTGGTGTAAAAATCACTAAAATAAACCTCTCGTGCTCCAAACCAGACTATCCTTTACATCCAACCACTCCTGCCTCCAGAAGAAAAACTACAGTCCACTAAAACCTCTCCAGCGGAGCCGAATAAAGCACCAGTAGGCCAGGTTCCCATCATCATCATCAACTTTTGACGTACCCTCAGCCATGGCATTGGCATATCCTCAAGTAGTTCCAGTAGCTCACCATGAAAACCCAATATGAATTAGCCTTTGACTAATTATTATAAGGACTGGCCTTGCGGTAGCATTTCCCCTCTGCCACGGTATAAGCACAATTGATCTTGTGCATTTACATTCAATTTTACACCTTATCACTAAACGAGACAGCCTATAATTGCGAAATAATAACTTCGAACTTAGAACGTTTGGGGTTCGCACGAGACTTCTTTTCATTCAAAATTGACATTCAAAATTAGAATCTAAAGTTATGGGGAATAAAATCCAAAGTTGCGGATTTCATGTTACCTCGCCCCCCGCAAAAAGTGGCAAAAATGTTTGTTAGTAGAATTACACGCGTAACCAGTCCACATAATAAATAGTCAAAGGAATTAGCGGACTTCAAATACGAATCTGAATTTCTATTTCATCAATCAATCTATTGTGTCTATGCAATAGATTTAAAAACTGAATTCTAAACAAAATTGCACAACAAACATAAATCTAGAGCTAAACCAATAAACAATCGTTATTCCAAAAAGGTCAACATATTTTTTGTCTGTCCAACATACAAAACCTATCAAAACCTAACCGAATAATCGAAACAATGGTCGGGATTTTTTTTCTTTTGCGATGCAGTCTATGCAGAGATATGAAACGGCGCATTGGAAAAAAAGAAGATAGGAAATAAACACGACTGGTATAGGCCACGTAGTTAGAGTGTAGTTTTGTTTTGAGTCTATATTTTTTTAGTTTTCCGTACCAAAAACTGACAAAACGGAACATTTATGGAATCACCGCGCTGTCTGTCACACGCGTCTTTCTCAGAAATCGGTAGCCATATGAAGCTGAAACTTGACATAGTTAGTTACATACAAAAAAAAAATACAAAATCATTTATTTACTAAAATTAGTTTACACACACGGTTTACTTGAGGACCCGTACAAGGGAATGCCTGGAGTACGATGGTCCAAAACAGAGGATTACCAATATATATGTTTACAACACAACTCAGAGTACAGTTAAGACTAAAAGAATAAATACAAATTAAATTTGCAATACAGTTGAAGTTAGCAAACGAGCAAATAAATTACTGAGGTTATTTATTTATTTATTTTTCTTTTTACATGGCCCATCAATTAAATAAACTTCTGTATATATCGTCGCTTTTCTTACGAAGTGACCTAACTGACATTTAGAAGTTCTATCGATTTGTCTTATTGACGTATTGACATTTTCTACCATACACTAGTTATCACAATGGCGCATATTATGCTCATTTGCGAAAAACATATCTTAATATAAAGTGATGTATTTTACTTCGAACTATTATAAAGATTTTTGCCAAGGACGTAAGTAGTTACGTCAAAAATTTACAGTTACGTCACTTCGTAAGAAAAGCGATGAAATGGCAGTTATAGCAATGTTCCTGACCAACCCGAAAGAGATTTTGGTCTTATGTGTGTATGCAATTACATTAAATAAGTAAGGTAAGATGAGTTGAAAAACAGAATTTTCTAGGTAGATTTTTCCAGGTACGAAATACTAAAAACCACTCTGGTACTTGACCGAGTCCCGACTCACACAACGGGCCTGATTTTTAGAACCTATCTATATATTTAGACCGGGCGTAGAAGCCGTAAAATAACCACTTAGTTATAATAATATTAGAGTTGATGATGTGTCAAAAATATGTATCGGATATATATTAATATACATATTTATAAAATGTTATAACACTTTTGAACTTATGGTAAATACAATTTAGGTATTCTCATTATCTCATATTAATATTGATCTAAAATTGAATATTTCTGGTTTCAACTGTCATTATGTGTTGTTAGTTTCATATTATACAGTTGTTATAAATGTTAGATATCGGCGAACCAGGTTACGATCTGAAGCAAGTTCTAGTTTTTTATTTTTTTTTGGAGTATAACTCTACATCATATACCTAATAATATATAAAAAAAAATCAGACTTTAATAATATCAAAACCAATTTTTCTTCAGCCGGTAGAGTAATTCTTTGAATTCTTTTTTGATTTTACCGTGGTGAGGTATGGTCAACTTACCCTGTCCTTTTAGTAATGTAGCCCCGGGACTTTTTAATAACCAAAAAGATTACCGATTGTTTTTTTTTTGTAACGGAGGGTGATGATCTGTAAGACTAAGCCTCACTTGCGTCACCCTGGGTTAGAAAATAACTCCAGGTTAAGTTTGTAATCTATGATTTTTAGTGTAGCAGAAAATCCGAGTTAGCTATTTAACCCAGAGTTAATTGCTATCCCAGGTTGGCGCATGTGGGGCTTAGGTTTTATATTAGTTATTTCGTACCTAATTACAATTTCTAAACGGCAATTGGCAATAGTTTTGGTAATTCCAAAATCATGGGGCTACAGTTGGTACTATTTTATTCTTTAGAGAATCGTTTTTTTTTGTGGCATGTGATCCCACTGACTATTGTTTACTGATGACCGAAAAGGACCCGTATTAAAATATATTTTAGAATCGTGGCTTGTGTAGTGTCTACCTGCCCAGATATACTCGTATACAATAATATTAGAAAGAGGAAAGACTAGATTTTTTGTTTGTTTGTATTGAATAGGCTCCGAAACTACTGAATAATTCTTTCACCATTAGAAAGCTACATTATCAGTGATTAACACAAACTATATATTATATCTACCCGTGCGAAGCCGGGGCGGGCCGCTAGTTCATCATAGTGTATCGGTAAATCTAAATTTTACTAATCTTTCTCTTAAATTCTATCTCTTAGATTCAAATGTGAGTTACTATTCGTATATCCTAATTGGTTCTGACAAATAAATTTTATGTACTTACCTATTGATATTATAGGATTGAAAACCGCACATTCATATCGAATGGCCTAAGTTTGAACTTGTTCAGGCGTAGTTCAGAGGTTTTCAGAGTAGGTATATACACAACCATCTGTGCATAAGTTTGTTTGATCGCTCTGTCATCAATATACAACGTGTTAATGAATTAACGCAAAACTAGAAAGTAGTTTGTTTAGAATCGAGAGCAGAATCGAATTATCATTGTTTCAACATAGGTAATTTTTTTCAAAATATTTAATAATTTGTTTGTAAAATTTAAAATTTACTGTACTCGAACTCAACCCACCGCTTGGGCACTCTCACCCTACTTACTACCAAAACAAGATTCTTAAAATGTATCCATGAGCACGTTAGGGCTTTCATTCATAGCTGAAATGATAACAAATCATTGTTGCCTCAAAACTTAAAATGTGAATAACTTTAAATTTCAAGTATTAAAATAATGAAATTATTGTTTCATTCTAATTATTTTGTTATAAATCAGTTGGGGTGTATGAGGTTTTGCGCTTATTCATTAACACGTTGTATTTAATAAGAATTTCGATCACATGAGTTTAGGATCGGTACTGCTTGATGGGTGTGCCAGGACAATATCATCCTTACGTATCTTAATATAGATGTCAAGATTAAAATGTCACATTTCCTCAAATACCATAGATTATGCTAAGATAGCGAACGCGAGGCCACATAAATTTTCACGATACTGCAATAGAATGCGTTTAATATTTTGTCCCCCTTTGCGGTTCGTACATAAAGTATGTCTTTTTTAGTGATGCTACATTTCACGTCATCGATATCGATAAAATTATATGAATAATCTTGAACGTTTTTATGCGAAGAAAACATAATTTAGAGATTCAATGAGTAATCCATTGTAAATTTTAGACGCCAATGTAAATGTTAAACTGTTAAAAGTAATATTATGCAACATGTAATAATTTATTATACGATACTGATTCAAGTCGTTGTCGTCTATTATTTCAATTTATTAATCTGACATTCTTCTTTTAAAATGTGAGATTTACTGCTTAAAACTATCGATATTTTTCAATAAATCGACCAAGAGACCCAGCCCTAGTTAGCGATAAGAAGGCAGACGGCGAAACAAAAGCGCTATCGACGCGAATTTCAACAATATCCGAACGGCGCGTAAATCACGTACGTCCGCCATATTGTTTATTCCCACCGTTCTGTGTAGTGAATTCAAATTTTCTTTTTTTTTTCGTCAGTGAATGTTATCGATAAGTTTACAGATTATTGACCTCACTATAAACTTAGTACTATCACAGAGTACTATAATTACTACGTACTATTTTTATCTCATAGTGGAAAAAAATTTGTCTTCAAAGTATAAGGGTTCCTTGTTTGACTAAAAATCTGCTCCTCCATACATTTTGCGCGGTCGGAATTTAATGCTAGTATGAGATAGCTGATATTTTTTTTTTGATATCTCATAGTTGGTCCCATAGTTAAAATTGTTCATATTGATGGGTACTTTCATCCCTGTGAGTTTTCGGAAGCAATTCCCATGCACCCTGTGTAGTCGGATATACAGGGTGTAAGGAAAAGTATCATTAACCTTTAAACCACATTATTTATCCATCAAACAGAATAACTTTTACTATGGGAGCAAATCGATCAGAACAAAAAAAAAACAACTGTTCCATACTAATAAGCTTCAAGCTAATAAGCTAATAAGTGTACTTATATACTCTCAATATCAGTTTAACCCTTTCTTGACTGGAATGTGGTATAGCTTTGCAAGACCACTCTTATTTATGTAGTTTTATGTAGTCACACTTATAAACCTACAAATCGTACGGTTTGGTTTGGACGTTGCGTCTTGTGCGAGAAGGAAATATGAAATCGTGTAACTATTGCACTCTTCAGGCAAGTGCTTTAGAAGCGTTTTGTAGGCATGAAACCCCTACCATTAAAACATGAAATACCACCAAAGCAAAGTCCTTCCAAAGATACATACACCCCATTTAAAATAGCAATGATTATCATTCAGGGTGAGAAGATTGGCTGTTAGCCACATGGGAGCTCATCAACATCAACAAAGGAGTTGAAACAATCGCTGGGGCTGAAATATGTCAGGAGCATATCGATTGTCCAATTTATCGCAATCGTATTATTATTGGGCTATTGCAAGCAAAGTTCTTATGTTACACTGCGACCTTTGCATGGCTGATCCTTGGGTATGCAGGTTTCCTCATTTTCCCCATGCTATTTTCATTTTCCCCATAATAAACTCACTGCGTTCTGAACCCACTCAATTGAGCAATTCTTTTGTCAATAACCACCTTTTTGCCAAATGAACAGCTTTATAACCAAACACAATTTTAATTCGGGCTCGCTCTTGCATTTCGCGGACCGCGGCGGCAGTGGTGCCAGTGTCCGAACTTTTATTTGCGTTATGCATTTGTTTTTAATTTATTATCCGGCAACAGTATTCCACGCCTCAGTTGTTGCCACTCGTTATTTGATTAACGAAAAATGAAGTGAACAATTTAATCAACCGATCGTCAGGCGTGCGATTCGTGTTTGGTTGATAAAAACAAATTCGTTAACCGAATTATATCACTGTATACTAGACAAAAAACGGAATAAACCGTATTAAACAATTTTTATTTTTAAAATTTAGAAAACATGTTTTTGATAAAAACAAATTCGTTAACCGAATTATATCACTGGAAACTAGACAAAAATCAGAATACAAACAAACAATTTAAACATTTAAAATTTAAAAAACATAATTTTAAGTTTTACCTAGAAAACCTTTTTTCCGCTGGGAAAGCCAAGTGGTTCAGGCTTTGAATTTGAACATAGGGTAATCCTGTCAAAAGTCATAGTCCTGTCAGTAGACAGTTTTTCAAAGGGATAATCGGACCACCAAATTAAACAACTTTCTGTATTAGAACAAAGTCGAATTCGCAAAAAAAAAAGTTGTTCCACTGGGTCATGTAGCTATTAAAATTGTCAAAAGTGAAAGCTGTTTAGTTTGATGGTCTGAAACCTAAGAGTATCAGAACGTCAAAAACAATCCCTCTATGTAATACTTTTTGCAGTAAGTAATATATTAGATACGAACTGGTACTTAAACTGCAGACGATATCCATGTGGAGCAAAGTGCATTGCAGCTAAGCTTAATATAATTAGACTAGGAATGTCTGCAAGGCTTTCACACAGGGAGGCGGCGAAATAAAGAAGTGCGTGTTCTACAGGAATAAGAGAATGGATAATTTTATCATGCCATGGTGGTCCAGTGGCGAGTAACCTGGCCTGCCATGCAGTAGGCGATGGTTCGATCCCCGTCCAGGCCGACTCGTACCAATGAGTTTTTCGGAATTTATGTACGATTTGTAACACCACTGGCTTTTCGGTGAAGGAAAACATCGTGAGGAAACCTGCATGCTCCAATTTCGAGGCATGTATTGTACCCACTGTCCATTATAAGTGGCGACGGGCTCACCCCCCGTCACACTGGACAGAGTTTCGGTACTACTGGTGAAACGTGGATGTTCTGAGGTTTCAGAATATCTCTGACTACCCCCTCGGGGAATATAGTCGTGAGCATATGCTATGCTATAATTTTATCATCTGCTATAATATTCTCCTTTTCTGGATGCCGCAAAACACACTTCACATATGCACTTCTCTTGGAGACAGCTCGGTTAAGGTGGTTGCAGAGTTGTCAATTTCATACAAAAGTTTGACGCATAATACGCGTAGACGGTATTAATAACAGTAATATTTAATATATGGAAAAATAGTTTAGAAAATCTAGATGCAGCGTATCAAATAACATTTGCAATTTATAATATATTTATGAAAATATAAAGCTTTGAACTTATCCATAGAAATATTCAAAGCTTTATATCTTCGTAATTATGTTATAAGACAAGTATACAGGGTCCTTCTTAATATGTTGACAGGATGACCAGACCATCAAACTGAACAACTTTCTTTATGGAACCAACATCAAAATCGCGAAAAAAAAAATCAGCTGTACAAAACTGCAAACCTACTCGAGTCAAATGTATGGGACATTTGACTCGAGTAGGTTTGCAGTTTGTATGGAACAGCGTTTTTTTTTCGCGATTTCGACGTTGGTCCCATAGAGAAAGTTGTTCAATTTGATGGTCTGTTCATCCTCTTAAAAAACTGTCAGCATATTAAGAAGGACTCTATATAACATTTGCAATTACATGAGGTTACAATAACCGTATGGACTCCTGGGTCTGAATTCACTGAATTATAACACCAAAAACATACTTGCAGGCTTTTGACTAATTATTATAAGGACTTGCGTTGCGGTAGCATTTCCCCTCTGCCACGGTATAAGCACAATGGATCTTGTGCATTTACATTCAATTTTACACCTTATCACTAAACGAGACAGCCTATAATTGCGAAATAATAACTTCGAACTTAGAACGTTTGGGGTTCACAAGAGACTACTTTTCATGATTTTTAACATTCAAAATTAGAATCTAAAGTTATGGGGAATAAAATCTAAAGTTGCGGATTTGATGTTACCTCGCCCCCCGCAAAAAGTGGCAGAAATGTTTGTTAGTAGAATTACACGCGTAACCAGTCCACATATAAATAGTCAAAGTTGCAGGCCCATAAAAGCTTAATTTCCGCATTTCGCTCTAAGGTTGCAACAACTCTACAAGAGACTAACCCGCGTAAACCGATGTACACTCAACGACATAAATAAGTTGAACTGGGTGATTTAACGCCCTGTTACAGAGATAGGTATCAGTTGAATCTATGGCCGGGCGAGCCGTATGGATGTCCGAAGAAATGTATGTGCTGCGTGCTTTGGACTTGGGTGTTACTGGAGTTTTGGAAATCTGGGAATTAAGCTAGGCATTTTCCAACTTGTACAATTTGTCGAAATTGCTAAACTAAAGTGGCAGTGTGGGCGGGGCACATTGCTCGCAGAACCGATGGCTGATGGGGACGAAGAGTTCTCGAGTGGCGACCGCGTATCGGAAAACGCAGCGTGGGTCCCCACAAGGTGGACCGACGACCTGGTGAAGGCGGTGGTAACCCGTTGGATGAGGGCAGCGCAGGATCAGTCGTTGTGGCGATCCTTGGGGGACTCCTATGTCCAGCAGTGGACGTCCATCGTCTGAGATGATGATAATTTGTCGAGGGTAAGAGACGACCTTCCACTGAACTCGTGAAATACTCGAGACCGCTTGCTGTCTAATTGTTCTCAGTTGGATCTTTTATATGTACAATAGCATAGCATATCATAGCATATGCTCACGACTATATTCCCCGAGGGGGTAGTCAGAGATATTCTGAAACCTCAGAACATCCACGTTTCACCAGTAGTACCGGAACTCTGTCCAGTGTGACGGGGGGTGAACCCGTCGCCACTTATAATGGACAGTGGGTACAATACATGCCTCGAAATTGAAGCATGCAGGTTTCCTCACGATGTTTTCCTTCACCGAAAAGCCTGTGGTGTTACAAATCGTACATAAATTCCGAAAAACTCATTGGTACGAGTCGGTCTGGACGTCAATCATCATCAACATCAGCCTATATACGTCCTACTAAAGGGCACAGGTATACCCTCACAGAGGGTGTATAGGCGTCAGTCCTCCACGTGTTCCCAATGCGTATTGGAACTCTTCACATACGCTTCAGACATTTCTCTTTAGCGTATACAGGTTTCCTCACGATGTTTTCCTTAACTGGTTAAGAGCAGTCAGTATTACGTACATATGTTAGAAAAACTCATCGGTACTTGACATGTCGTCCTTGCGGATCAAAAGCAGCACCCCTCTTGATTGAGTGCCCGTAACTCTCTACAACATGCCACCGACAATTTGGACGTATTCTTACAAACTCAATTGCAAACCCTGATAGTGTAATTTAGCCCTCGCCATCTTATTTGCTAAAACTAACCTACTCATAATGTGCTGTGTCGTTGTTCTAACTTTACGGCGAGATGGAATTATTGCTTTCAGCTGTCGGTTCGGGGTGCACAAATACCTTAGTGGTGTTTCTGTAAATGCTTCAGTTTCGAGGACTACTATCCATATCCATTAATAGTAACCCGACATAGTAGCCCGACGCACACTATTCGGAACACTGAAATACGAAAGTCAGCACAATGAAAGGTCGTTCTTAATATGCTGACGGTTTTTGAGGTGATGATCAAACCATCTAACTGAATAACTTTATCTATGGAACCGACAATTTTTAAGTTTGTCAATGTTTAGTTTGATAGTCTGATTATCCTCTTAAAAAACCGTCAGCATACTAAGTTGGACCATGTATAACAATAGGCCTATCTAACGATTTACTTCTTTAGGTCCAACCTACAACCATAGATTTAGCATATACTACGTTGGATTGGAAATGCGAAAGAAAAAGGGCATAGCATTAACGTATGTTAGAGCGAGATAGATAGACGAGACCAATTCTTGAACATGTTATGAGCCTGTATGGCCCTAGCGTCAGTTTTTAATGGAACAAATCCCGCTTTTAAATCTCAGTTTTTTTTGGTGTCACCTTGGATAATCCGTAGCCGATCTAACGTTGTATATGCTAAATCTATGCCTACAACAGTGTTAAATGTCAAGCAAACTCAAAACGATCAACGGTTAGGACCGAAAATCCTCTATAAATTTTCCGCTTCTTTACCCTACAGCAAATCCAACCTGTTGAGAGTAAGAAGAACAGTCAGACCTGAACTGCGTCTAACATCATTACCCAACCAAGATCAAAGAGGTCCTAGCAACTTTAAAAATCGAGACGCAAACCGTTCGAACGTTAGATTTGAAATTGGAAGCCATAAAGGCGCGAACCGACCGGATGTCGGACGTGGAGCTCCATCAGATCCGTATCACGACAGACGCCGCAGGCGGATTCATTTCCGGTAGACGGTTGCATTTTGAATTTTAGAATTCCATTCGTTCTGAAATAGGTCAGGATTTTTAGTTCATGATTGAGTGTTGATAGTTCGGAGGTTCGGAGACTTTTATGTCGCAGGTCCTGTTTTATCAAGATTGAGTGAATGGGCAAGTTTTAGTATTTGCACTTTCGTTTTGAACGTTTTATCTGCTAGTATTTGTTGATGTAGATTGGAAAAACGAGTTTTATTGCACATCGTATCTGCCGCATTGTTCCGGATTAATAACGATCAGTACATTTCTTTCCTTTGATGCCGTACAAGGCGACTTAGAATTAAAGGTTTCGTACCATTGTGTAGGCGAAAACCTAGCCACCTATAGTAGCAAGACTTTTAAAGACTAACCAAGATCTTGAAACAACTAAACGTGCATAAAAGAGGCTTATCACCTCATAGACAGCATATAGGGTCCTTCTTAATATGCTGACTCTTGTTTGAGGGAATGATCAGACCGTCAAACTGAACAACTTTCTCTATGGCACCAACATCGAAATCGCTGATATTTTTTCGTGATTTCAATGTTGGTTCCATAGAAAAAGTGGTTCAGTTTGACGCTCTGATCATCCCCTTAAAAAGTGTCAGCATTTTAAGAAGGACCCTGTATAATTTCAGTATAATACGTACGTACCCACCCCCACCCCTCTAACTTCTAAAATACTGTATCTTTTTGTATGTAGGTTCAGTAGTGACATAGATTGATTTTCTAATAAGAAACTAGATGGCGTTGCACGAAGTTAAATCACGCTATCCTTATGATTCATAAAGTTCTCATATTAACAGCTTGATTACTTTTCTTCTTATTCTACTTATACAATGGCTACGGAATCCTGTCATGGGCGAGTCAGACAAGCACTTGGTCAGTTGTTTCTATTGAGTCTAAGCTCTTAACACTACAAATTCACGTCAAAACAAAAATCTAAACAAAAACACAACATGATTGGTTTTTCCCCACGCATGCAAGTCCTTCCCACTTCAAGCCCCATAAACCGTGAACGTAAACGTAGGTCGATGAGCTTGATTTCGGTTTAGGGTACTTTTACGGTCGGTGAAGGTACGGGACGTAATATTTACGCGCTATAGCCTATACGATGTAGGGGTTGATACATGGGTTTGTGGGTTTGGTTGTGGAAGAGGCTTTTAATTTGTTAAATTACTTTTTTAACCTGCAGGCGTTATTATTAACATAATTATCGATGCGAGCAACTAAACTATATTTTTTTTAGTTTGGCCCACTCCCACTGCTGGAAAAAGTCTTCCCATTGACTCTTCAATACTCTATATCGTATGCAATATATATCGCCAAACTCTCCAATAATACATCAAGGTTGTCTCTACATCTTTTTTTAAACTGTATAAAACCTAGATGATTTTAATAATAAATTTTCAAACAACAACAAAAAAAGCTCAAACCCAACCAGGGCTAAACATGACAATTGTAATTTACATATTTGAGACAATTACTGAGAATTTTACATCACACGTTGTTTAAAGCCATAAGTGACCAGTAATATACCCCGAAGGGTATTTGACAGCATGTAAAATATAGGATCTATTGATGGCATATCCGTATTGAATATGAATTTTGGAAACCAACTATTTTGTCAGTTAAGAAAAATACTGGAGAAAATCGACAAAGAAAATAATGTGTTGTACTTTAGTCACGTGATCGTAAACGACTGTGATTGGCCGAATGGTTGATGACGTCAACTGCTTGTAAACAGTTGCGTGTAGAGTGTGAGAGTCTTACAAAGTTTGCGTCATCGGGACGTCACCTGCTTGTAGCTACGTATATTGTCAGGAAAAGCGTTTTCGCTGGATATTTAAATAATATTTTTGTTTTCTTGCACTATATGTAATGGAACGTAAAATAAACATTTTCTATAGAGTCCTTAGTCATCAGTGATTAACGTAGAAATACCCTATATGAAATAGGCCCAGTACAATTTTCATTCACATCTATGAGATTTTTTTTTTAAAAAGCAGTCTCCATTCTAGGTAGCCGCGTTTAGACCCCACATCAAATCTTATTTACGAAATGTGCCGTTATGATCAGGAGCTGTTCAGTTTGCTACTGAATTTAGGGAAACAGTGCCTGTTTTATACTTACCTACTTATTTAATCCTGTATGTGCGAATCGAGACGTGCACGGAGAAAAATTTCTAGTGGTAAATGTGACAGCTGTATATTTTAGCAGATGTTAAGCCTATATATTATTATAGTTAAGCCTATACAACGTGTTAATGAATAAGCGCAAAACCTCATACACCTCAACTGATTTATAAGAAAATACTTAGATTGAAACAATAATTTCATTATTTTGATAGTTAAAATTTAAAGTTATTCGCATTTTAAGTTTTTAGGCAAAAATGATTTGTTATCATTTCAGCAATGAATATTAGCGCTAACGTGCTCATGGATACATTTTAAGAATCTTGTTTTGGTAGTAAGTAGGGTGAGAGTGCCCGAGCGGTGGGTTGAGATCTAGTTTAGTAAATTTTAAATTTACAAACAAATTATTTAATATTTTGAAAAAAAAATACCTATGTTGAAACCATGATAATTCGATTCTGCTCTCGATTCTAAACAAACTACTTTCTAGTTTTGCGTTAATTCATTAATACGTTGTATATATGCATATACAATGTGTTAAAGAATTAGCGCAAAACTAGAAAGTAGTTTGCTCAGAATTGAGTTTGTAGAAGTCGTAAAATTAGTTTGTAAAATGTAATATTTTACAAACGAATTATTTAACACGTTGGATATAACCTATATTTATAGTTAAGCCCGGAACCACACGTTCCGGCTTAGAATGGACCACCCCTATTCTTCCCGTGGGTGCCATACGAGGTAACTAAGGAACAAAAAATCAAATCTTTCCTCTTTATATTATTAGTGTAGAAGTGAAGATCTGTTTTGACCTCTGGTACAAAAGAAAAAGCTGTTAATTTCTTTCACTTAGACTAAATATTTGAAAATATTATATATCTAGTTACGTCTTCCCTGCCCTTTATAAAAAATCATTATAATTCTAAAACCACCAAACCGTACACCGCCTTATAAATGAAATAGTACCTATCCATCAAGACTGTCTCTATTATAACATGATAACTGACAATTAGATTCCTAATTCAAAATGACGTGATGTTATCTCAGACGCGTGCGCCGGTTGTCCGAAGCGAATCACTTCGGGCGTCAATCATTTGGGAGGTTTTTTGAATCCGGCTTCAGAAAAGGCGATCAGCGGGAGCGAATCCGTATGATGTATTTTGTTGCTTTTGTTTTTAAAGACAATTTCTCCAAGGGCTGATTTTGTTCTCTGGTGGCATGCGATTGCCACACTTGATGCTCACTTAGCTTTCTATTGGACGCGGTTTATACAGAAGAGACCTGTGGCGGTGGCGGATAAATTAAGTAACACAATATAAACCTTATAGTACGTAGCATAGCCGGAGAGCCGTGGTGGTCCAGTGGCGAGTAACCTTGCCTGCCGTGCAGGAGGCGATGGTTCGATCCCCGTCCAGGCCGACTCGTACCAATGAGTTTTTCGGAATTTATATACGATTTGTAACACCACAGGCTTTTCGGTGAAGGAAAAAATCGTGAGGAAACCTGCATGCTTCAATTTCGAGGCATGCATTGTACCCACTGTCCGTAAGTGGCGACGGGCTCACCCTCCGTCACACTGGACAGAGTTTCGGTACTACTGGTGAAACGTGGATGTTCTGAGGTATCAGAATATCTCTGACTACTCCCTCGGGGCAAATAGTCGTGAGCATATACTATGCTAGAACGTAGCATAGCGTCGTTTTTGTCATAAAGGAGAATCGCGCCCGCGCCTCCAGGTGACGTCGCCTGCTGGCGCGGGCATAATTCTCCAAACGACGCTATGCTACGTACTATAAGGTTTATAATTGTGTTACTTTGACTATCCGCCACCGCCATACGTCTCTTCTGTATAAAACGCACCTTAGTCGCGCGGTAGGTGCAACAGGGAAACCATGGTACATACCAATACAGCGTGTTGTCATTTAACTGTAAATTTATCTGTAAATGTATTAAATTTGATTCAATACGCATCAAAAGTTACATAATTAGAGTTCGATGTTAATATTTTAATCACTTTATGCTAATCTTTTACTGACGAGTCAAATGTCAACGACCCAGAATAAACTTTGATTTATTCTTCATATTATTTAACACATCGCTTATCTCCTGGCCTCTGCACCAAGGTGTTATTAAAGTATCTATCTGGTTATCTCGGATAAGGTTGTCTTGATATTTCACAGTTTTTGAGCAGACATCCTATCGAGACACGTTAGAAGTTACCATCTTATAATCTGTTGATGCTTCATTTATTTTAGTGAACAATATTTTTTGTTTCACTTGCTTCTTGTACGGTTAAATACCGTAAGATTGGAATATATAATGTTACAACAGCTCATAAATTTACTTTGAATTTTTAGGTTCAGATACATACAGATGATTGCTTCAGATGGTTTTTATTGTGATTTTTAAGAAATATGTATCTCACTGGAGATGAGGAGATGGGGAGGATGCTTATGCCCTGCAGTGGGTGGATACGAGCTGATGATGATGATATTGACTTGAATGTTTTCGACAAAGCTTCTTTACCTTAATAAAACTGTCATGCTTCCGTAATGTTGTCTTGTCCTCCTATTCCAGATTTTCTTTTTCAAACCACTGCAAATCGTGTCACCAGTAAAGCTCGAAGCTCGACCTACGTACAGTATGGACACTATCCCCTCTCGATGGTACGGGAGACCAACAGTACCTAAGCAGTGGTGGTAGTCCTCTATCACTCGCTTTCACTCTGTATTTCTCCTCAGAAAACCACTTCTTGTCAGTGCGAGCTTGTTTGTATGTGTTGTCCAGAGTGGCTTCTTTCAGGCGTTCATAGCAATCAACCACTGCCCAACGACACCAACAACCACCCAACGTGGTGGTTGGTGGTAGCCAACGAACCAACTTGGGCGCTAATCCTGATCTTAGTCCTCCGCGAATATTTGAATGCGGATTGATGAACTTCACATGGACAACCGAATTTCGTCTTCAGAGTACTTATACTTCATTTAAAATAGCAAAGAAATTTTAAGGCTTTTTTGAATTACAGAAACAGAGATTTGAAACACTTCCTCTTATTTATTCTTAGAACAACTTTAGTAAGAGTAACTTCCAAGATATGTCGGATAGTCAAGATCTTTCTGATAAATACATTATATTTGGCCAGAAGCTATATAGTAATCGGAAAATCTTTTCGTCCTTATTTGAAATAAAGTATAGGTATGCAACGATGATTGAGTTAAATCGTATTAGGAACAAAAGGTAAAAAACTCATGGTACATGGTATGTTCGTCCGTACGGATCGAACCAGGACCTCATGATTGAAAGTCCATGTCTCTCCGGAACGTACCACCGAGACCAATGCTCTCTATCATGCCTCGTACCTGATAATAATAAAAAGTAATCCAATCAAAATAATTTCCTTAAATAAAACCGGTTAAGTGCGAGTCGGGCTACTCGCGCACCGAGGGTTCCGTACCACACCACCACACAACACATATAAACTAACAAAAAAAAGTTTTCTTCTCTGGGACCTTTAGCGCGAGACCAACTCACACTTGGCCGGTTTTTATTATTTGTTGTTATACTGTAGAGTTTGTTTTAGAATCACAACAAGTTTGAGGCTTGTATGTATTACCGTTTTTACGATAGAGCGAGAAGAAAAAACGTTGATGAAAACTAGTTTCTTGTAGAAAACCCCCCTTAATTTTTAACTTTTTTCCATTTTTATTATTTTTTAACAAATCCGCCGTAATAACGCATATTCTGTGAAAATTACAACTGTCTAGCTATTACGGTTCAAAAGTTACAGCCCTAAATAGGTAGTACGGACAACGTAGGCTTAGTAATAGGGTCCCGTTTTCACCCTTTGGATACGGAACCTTGAAAAGTAATCCAATCAAAATAATTTCTTTAAAAAATCAGTTAACACCGCAAATTGAACTCACTAACTAGTCCAGTCTCGGACAGTTTCAAATGGCAATAACTGACAGTACCAAGTTAAAACTTATTTAATTGGCACCGGACCTTGTCCAGGGAATCCAGTAACTTGGGCAACTAACAGAATTGACTGTCTAAGTTACTTACACTATATCAACCGCTAACTAGACTGAACTTTAGATGAGGACCTGGGCAATAATGGAAGTTAAAGATGATTAAACGTGGTTTTTATAAGTTTCTGATTACCCCCAAAGGAAGCGAGGCAGTGAAGTTACATAAAATGAAATAATTATGTTGTCAACGTGATATATTGATTTCGATTCGAACCATAAATCATATAGGGTTACAATATGCTGACTATTTTTTAAGACGATGATCAGACCGTCAAACTTCTTTACGGCACCAACGTCGAAATCGCGAATAAAATCTGCTGTCCCATACATTTGGCTCGATATTTGCAGTTTTGTATGTCCCATCGTGAAAGTTGTTCAGTTTTTTTTTCTAAACAACCACCTTAAAAACTCTGTATATTTATTTTTACTTTTGTAACACCTTGCATAGGGTCCTTCATAATATGCTGACACTTTTTAAGGGGATGATCAGACCGTCAAACTGAACAACATTCTCTAAGGCATATTGAAATCGTGAAAAAAAACTGTCAATGTTCGTTGTTATGTTAGTAAACTATATATATTTATCAACATCACTGTTCCATACAAAACTGCAAACCTACTCGAGCCAAATGTATAGGACATCTGTTTTTTTTCACGATTTCGATGTTAGTCCCATAGAGAAAGTTGTTAAATTTTATGTACTGGTCATCCCCTTAAAAAGTGTCAGCATATTAAGAACGATTTTTAAATATAATAATTACTAAAAAAAAAATCTAGCGCTCGGCTGGAATGACGAAGTACGAATTTAGTAATCCTTACATCTTAGTTCAAAATGAAGTTTTATAAGTTAACTTTTCTTTACTGCTCAGAAAGCATTTCATCTCATTGTTACAGTTTAGAGCTTTCAGCTCGGACATCGACAATACAACATCTCTATTCCAACCCCACTTTAGTAGTCAATACGACAACCGTATTTCCACTTTCTTACTATGTAAGTAATACCTGACAATCTTCTGAACGTCGTCGTAAGAAATTTCAAGCACTTTTGTCGAACCAAATCCTCAACATTGTTAGATCACGTAGTTCTACACGTCAGGCGCTGTTGACTCACGTACCGTCGCAGGCGGCGGACGTAGGGATGGGAATTTGGTTGGTTATATCGATACAATGAAGGTTAGACGAAAGAATCCTGTATATCTGCCATCTGATCACGCGCCGAACGACTGACGAAACTGCATGTGCAGTATTTCTATACGAGTACGCGATAAGAACTTGTGATTGGCCGGTACGATGTACTGTAGTTAGTTCATAAGATGTTTGTTTATGTATTTGATACTTAAATAATAAAAATAAAAAAAACAAAGATAGACCAAAAACTCTACGCAAGATTCAGGAAATGGTCATTATCGTCGACGACTTGAAAAAGAGGCCATTTCCCTGTACTGGAGACAAAAATTTACGTTATAAATAAATAAAATATCTTGGACATTGTCACAAAAAATATCTAGTCACATTTAAAGTACCAGAATCTAGCCTGGACTCTTATTATAATGACTAGACAACGATTTAGAATACATAATAATATACAAACATAACATCTTTGACTCGGACATAATCCATGACTCCAATCAAAGAGAATGCAACTCACGTTATAAGACGGGACTTCTATACTTAAAACTGGTTGTGACCAATATCCAGAATGTTTGAAACATGTGCTGACTGACTTCATAGGAATCTAATGGTGTCAGTGTACGTTTCAAATAAAAAAAAATTATTAGAGAGTTGCATGAGTATGACTCCAATGATTCATCCGAAACCCGCGACCCTCTGCACAGCAGGCAGGTTCACTACGGACTGAGCTACGTACGGGCCGCCTAAACACACACACATCGCTTTAACAGAAAATTGTAGAACCATTTCCTCTCCTTTAAAACATCATCACATCATCATTATCATCATCTCAGCCGATAGAGGTCCACTGCTCAACATAGGCCTCCCCCAAGGATCGTCATAACGACCGGTCCTGCGCTGCTCTCATCCAACACATTCCCGCCGCCTTCACCAGGTCGTCGGTCCACCGTTGCGCTTTCCGGTACGCGGTCGCCACTCGAGAACTTTTCAGCCCCATCGGCCATCGGTTCTGCGAGCAATGTACCCCGCCCACTGCCACGTTAGTTTAGCAATTCTTTGGGCTATGTCAGCTACTCTGGTTCTATTGCGGATCTCTTCGTTTCTGATTCGATCTCGCAGGGAAACCAAAGCATAGCACTCTCCATTGCCTTTCGGTCGCCAGTCGAGAACCTTTCGGCCTCATCGGCCATCGGTTCATCATCATCACAATAATTATAAATTATTTGGAGGCAGGAGGAGTAGAAATTTATCACTGACAATCCTCTCACCAGTATTTGTAAGATGAGGCCTTTACTTTTGCAATGGGATCCTGCAGGCTAAAATTTACTTTTTACCGTTTCTTACCCATGTTATCTCTCATATAATCAGTATTTCTTAATCTTCGTCTCTTTATAAAGCCATTAAAACTTCTAAAACAATGTCACACATTTCGCGAATTAATTTCTCTTCACTACCCGATTAACTTCGCACTTACAATTCCTAGCAGTAACGAGCAAGCTGTAAACTCCACCTAATTTCCCCTGAGTTACCATGCTGATATGTTATGACGTCATAAAATGTTATAGCTTAGTGCTAAGTACTAGTTTCTAATTATGAACGATGGTGACGTTCATAATTAATTGATATACGTCCTTAGTGTTAGTTGGATTAATTTCAAATAGGACTGTAGATCGAGTGTGAGTTTTCCAGATTATCATCAACGTATGGAATAAATCAACCCTTTGATAATTAATCATCATCATTAACCTGTTATCTTCCACTGCTGAACACAAGCCTCCAGCACGGCTAGCATATCAACGTCATGCGCGCTCTTTTTATTGGCATACGTAAAGTTGGAGGCACATATAGATTTTTATCGTTTTCTCGGGTGTGGCATGCGAGGCCTACTGGATAGACTTTAATAAATAATTTAACAAAATATAAGAGAGTGACTACTCGAAACTGATAAGTCAAAATTATAACACCGTCTGTCTTTTACATTTGTTTCTATAACTTTTTTTAGAGTCCGTGACGAGCCGGTAATATTCGCAAACCAATAATTAATGCTTTTATATATCCATCTAGAAGTACCTAGAATAGGTCGGTCAAATGGATATGATCTGCGACTTCAGGATTTTTTTGGACTTATGTTAGCTTTGAAACAACTAAACCATTGATGTAGAATACTATGGACGCCGGGTCTAGTACAAAATACTCGAATAAAGTGTCCGAGACTAAAATACGCAAACCTAAGTACGCATAGTAATATAAACCAAATAAAAAGATTGAACATGCTGCAATTCTTTTCCGTCCCACTCCCCCATCGGCGCACGGCATGCGCCGCGCGCCCACACGTGCGCGTAGTCGGCCGATCAAACGAATACTGTTGCGTAATTCGTTCTCTTTTTTACGTCTTCGTTCTCTTTTTATTCGGTCACTTTTGAGCGCGAACCCTCCGTCCAGTAGTGGTAAGTCAATGAACAAAACCCACGTTTTCTTTATTTAGGTAAGAGCCACATCTTCATTTATATTGACTACAATGATTCTTAGTAGAATGAGTGAAAATAAATTCATCGAAAATTCATTTAGAAGAGAGGCCAAAGAAGCGTTGGTAGGCCACGAATGTCGTTGTTCACGGTCTTGAAAGAGTAGACTGGCATCGTCGAATCTGTCCCGTTTGGTGAGAAATAGACAGGGATATGCAGAGTTGACTGTCAACCTCCAGTAACGGAGAGGAACCCGAAGAAGAAATAAAATTTAGTTTATTCCACATTATCGATAAAAACATATTAACGTCACTAAAATACAAAGGAAAGTCACACATGTGCAGAATAAATTGTCGTGAAAACAGTTCTAATTTTGCATATCATAATATCCGAGTTGACGTGCAAGTGCAACATTTTTGCTGCAATTTCTGTCTCAGGAGTTGAATTAAATATTTTATAACTTAGCAGCTACTTGCAGCGAATTTTCTCTTTTACGACCTTCTCTCTAAACTGTTTCTTTGTTGTTTTATAGTACCTAAGTATAATTGAACAGTTTCGAGATGAAGTTTCCACTTGAGACGAAAAATAAAAAATAGAGACATAAAAATCATAACAGATCAGTTTTTATGACCTGAAATGAAATTATTTTCATCACCGTATCCTGTAAGACGATATAGAATCACCAAGAACTTCTTCTCTACAACGGAACACCTTCCGACGCGGTGGTAGAGTCAAAAATGACGTCAGAAAGCTATCCATGTGATATTATTTTGAACTAGCTGTTGCCCGCGACTCCGTCTGCGTAGACCTTAAAAAAGTATCCTATGTGTTAATCCAGATCATATTCTATCTGTGTGTCAAGTTTCATCAAAATCCGTTCAGTAGTTTTTGCGTGAAAGAGTAACAAACATCCATCCATACAAACTTTCGCATTTGTAATATTAGTAGGAAGGATACAACATTTTGAGTTTGAGTTTTGAGTTTGAACTGCCAAAAAACACACGTACACAGTGTACAGGCAACATCAAAAGTAAATGATTTAACAATATTATTATCTGATATTTTATTTGAGATTGTAATTTTATTTTTAGCTTTAGACGAAGTTAATTCAACGCTCTTTCACGAAATATCTGTAACTTTGTAAAATATGTATTTATATAAGATTAATTTCATTTTGAATTTCACTAAAATTAATTGACTTTTGTTGTTGACTTTCGTCTTTTTTTGACAGTTTCGGCGATTCTGCTTCATGAATAAGCAAGCAATGGATAAAATGAATATGATGATCAGAGAAACACAAAAATCTTCGTAACGAACTAAAGAGGTAAAACATTTTACAAGGTACACAGTACAACTTTTTACAGCGAGAAGTTGAAGCAACTAGGAGCAACGAAGTTTTTCGCGTATCGTTGCATACAATTCTTTTATTCGTGATTATCATAGAGAAACATCATAGAGAAAGTTTAATTTACGTACACACCTACGATTTCATCGTACCTACCTGAAAACATTTTAATATTGAAAATTAAGTTTTCAATCCTATTTACCGATATTTAGGTAGTTTACAGAATATCAAGTTAGTACAAACACAGCATTAATAATCAAAACAATACCTGAAAGCTTTCCAACGTTAATTATCTAAATAAATTACAAATTTTCGCATCCAATTTTGTCAATTTAGATTTAAACAGGAATCTCTCTCATAAATTATCTATTTGAACAAGATTTAAACAAAGGGGCAAATGTCGACCTATTTTACGTCGATTTTCGAATTCGGTTGTGGAAAACATGATACTGTGTTATTTTGAGATACATAAAGTATTATTTTCTGTTTTGTAGTGTCTAGCAAATAGTTGTAAAGGTTTTTCGTCTTCAGCGTGACCGGGCCCGTCGTCACTTTGAATAGACCGTATGGTCACAATACACACCTCTTACCAATACCACAAAATTGGAGCATGTCAATTTTGTTCTCGATGCTTTCCTTCACCTTCTCCTTTATCCACAACGGAGCGTCGCCGAGCGGGCGCAGTGAGAGCAATGTAGGACTCCATTTTAATTTTAGTAGAGAAGAAAATACGTTAATCAAAGAAAGCTCAGTCCAACTGTGTGACAAGGACGGAACATCTCTGTTATTTGAAACTGCCTTGCTGTTGAAATAGTTATTATTTTGCATTGTTACTGCTGCGTCCGCCCGTGCTTTACCCGCCCTAAGGCGCAAGCCAGACAGAAGGGGCGCGGTGCGCAAGCAGTAGCTCAGCATCTCAAATTAGTCTTGACCTCCAAAACGAGAGAAAGCCACTATTCACAATCCTGCACCTCTCCCCAATAGCAGACTTGAAGCTCACGTAGGTCAGCCTTCACTAAGTCATTCCAGCGATACCTGGGACGACCCACTAAACATCGGCCAGTAGATCAACCCAGCCACAACCACTCAACAACCCAACCACTCACCAATTCTTCTCTATCATCTGAGTTCTCTGAAATCTTGAATCGGTACAATCTTTAAAGTGCACCTTCCTACAACTGCTCAGAGGTTCTTCGTAATTTTAGCAAAGAATTCTTCCAAATAGAGGCACTTCTTTTGCTATTTCTACATCATGTAACATTATGTATTAAAATCTAAGAAAGCTGGAAAACATGTTCCGCTAAGAGATTTTGCTTTCACAAAAGTCTCGGTGTCAATCCACGTGTCAATTTATGGAAGTCAGTCACATGTGCTTAGTGTTTTTGCAGACGAGCGATTTTTATTTCATTATTCACGTCTTTTTCTATACTAGGCGTTTGTATTCCTTGCCATGTAGTGAACGACATAATAACGGACCTTACCTGACATTTGTCTCCCCAAAATTGTGACCACTGAGAAGTTTGTATTTTTCTCTTCTCATAATGTGACCATGACACTTCAGTTTATGAACTTTTTCGTGGAACCAATTATTGGAAATACTGGAACCAAGCGAGCTTTATCGAAAAAACGGACTAGTTACGGATACTTTCTTTCATCAACACGAACTGGAAAAATAGCCGGCGGATATTTAGTCGCCAGTCTACAAAATACATAAGTGAAAATGTAGAACGAACGTCAGAACTAGTGCATGGTACAATATTCATAATAGCAAACATGGAGAAATCTTGAAACGTACGCTTCCAGGAATCCCGATACAAAATTCAAGTTATTTATTACATTGCATCTAGTTTTGAATTGTTATTGAAATATCTACGTTTGACGAGAAAAGGGACATGAAATGAACAGCAACGTAAGGCTGTCTTCATCTAAACTTAAATTAAACAATTCAACGGGTTTGTCACATGGAACGGAGACGTGGTCGTTTAGTCAAGGCCTTATAGGCTGAAAGTCACCTAAAGAGCAATGGAGACGGCTCGAAATTTCCCTGCGAGATTGAATCAGAAACGAAGAGATCCGCAGAAGAACCAGAGTAGCTGGCATAGCCAAAAGAATTGCTAAACTAAAGTGGCAGTGGGCCGGGCACGTTGCTCGCAGAACCGATGGCCGATGGGGCCGAAAATTTCTCGAGTGAAACTAAAACCGAAAGCGCAACGGTGGACCGACGACCTGGTGAAGGCGGCGGGAACCCGTTGGATGAGGGCAGTGCAGAACCGGTCGTTATGGCGATCCTTGGGGGAGGCCTATGTCCAGCAGTGGACGTCCATCGGCTGAGATGATGATGATGTTGAACGGGTTTGTATGAATACTATGTCTGTAACTATTTCAGTTCCCATTGGTGCTCGTTTCATTGGCGGAGTGGGGCTTTGGTATTGAAAATCAGGTCTGGTCCGTTTTTTAGATGGGTGACCGTTTCAGTGGTATTTCATCTTAAAGTTACAATGAATCCTGAATAGAACCGATAATAGATGACAATGTATTTATTCGTCCAGTATATTTATTAAGGCGGCTTAGGGAACAGAACGTTGATCACAACAATCCGCAAACTGTACCCTCGTGGTGGATTATGGCTCACTAATCTTACCATTATTCATGAAAGGCATTTGCCATGCATGGATCACATTTTTAATAATTGCACAAATATAATTTGTAAGGATTGAGGTGTAACAGTATTTGCTGTCACACGTTTTTGTAATACAATTTTCAATTTTTTTGACAGCAAAGAAATTCTCCCATTTGTTTGCAAATTTCACAATGCCAAAGGTAAACCGATTTTCGGATATTTCGTGAATTCTAACAAAATATCTGTTATTAAAATATAACATAGGATTGGAATTTATATTGAATACTTGAGTCGTGGAATTCTTAAAACAGATTATGATGGAAAGATGTCACTCAGTAAATTTCAACATAAAATATTTACGTTATTAAATATTTTGTTTGTTTAATCTGTAGCTTGAGTAGGTACGAGTTCCCTAGCATAGAATCATTGTATCGAATCTTTGGTGGAACAAAACGATCCACTTTCCCGAAATATTTTTTGATGGTATTTGTGATTTAACTGTTTCATTATGATTAAAACTGAGAAATATTCCGATGTTGCTAAAACAATTGTTTTTGGTCATAAGTTACTCTATCGAAGACGTGTACAGTAGGCAGATAAATTACCTATATTTTCAAATATTATTGATTATAAACATGTTTCCATGTTGTGCAATTTCAAATCAAATTAAAGATTGAAATAGGTTTTTTACGCCCTTTAAATACGATAGTGTTGGAAAATGTTGGTTTCTGACCTAATGGCTCGGTAGCTTAATTGGACGTAAAGGACAGCCCCGGTTTGACAGGTTGCAGGTTCATGCCCCGCCCGAAAAAATAATCAATTTTAATTTAAATTACCACGCATCTCGCTCGAATGTCGGTGATCTGATCAGTTATTTAATTTGAATTAAAATGCTGCATTTAATGCGTAAAATTTGATCATCTTTAAAACGGAAAAATTATTAACATTGTCCCTTGTGGAAAAATTTAGTTCCATTCCTATGCAACACAATCTGTCATTTTCGGGAAAGTGGATCATTTTGTTCCACCCAGCGTAACATTTCTATTCAGTAGTGAATTCTGCAATCTGTGGACGTAAATGACAAAATGCCTCGGGCAGCGGCGCGAAAACTGCAGCTTGCCCTCTCCAAGAGGAAACTGTGAGATGAAATTTCCCATTAGAAGTATTAGATTTTTTCCGTTCCTCCTTTTGTGAGAGCGTGAGGGCAAATAAAAGTGCAATTTTCAGTTTAAAGCTATAAGGCATTGTGGAAGCTGACTTCAGTGCTGCAGTGTGATGGAATTTCTGAACCTATTACGAAAATGGCTTTGCAGTTTTACGTTTCTTGTTCTAATTACGGATTAGTCTTTAACATTTGAAAGGACTAAACTGTTCAGGGCCTATAGAAAAAGTGACATTTCTATTGGCGTAGATGCTAGTAGAAATGATAGAATGTAATTTCAATTAAATTTTTGTTTAGTGGCATCCGATGTGTTATCACAATTCAGCCAATGTTTCGTTATGTGGAGAGTATACGAATCAGTAGTATTAATTAAGTCTAGCGTGGCAGTTTTGCCAATGTAAGTAGTTTATAATCTCAAGTGATTGTTTTTAGGTTAAAACACAAAAGAGTTCACAAAATGGTGGAGCCACGTGCAAGCCCAACGCGCCGATACGCACGCGTCCGTACTCCGCCAGACTTGCAGCGCGACACCTTGATAGAATGTATGGATTAGACATTGGCGATCGAAACATTTTGACGTTTGCTTTCGTCACCATACGTCAAGTCCATACATTTTTATGTTTTCTACTGTCGTTAACGCTTATCGAAAGATACTTTGTCTAGGGACTCCGTACATCGAGAGAAATATCGAATCGCTTTTACTAGACTAATTGATTTTTTTTGTTGTACCTAAGTCTAATTCGATTAGATTTAACTAAAATATATTGTAAGGTATTATAACATTAAATTACAAGACACTCTATTAGTATTTAAGAGGATATAATTCGGAGCGCGCTCCATACAAACGTAAAAAAAAATTCTATGCTTGTATAGAGTCAGATTTTCGTTAAAATGTATAGTTTTAAAGTTATAATGCCTCAAAGATTTCCATACAAATCTTAAATTAATCCTAGCATTGAAACTGTATATTTTAACGAAAATCTGACTCCATACAAGCATAGATATTTGTTTCAAGATTGTTTCAGCAAAATTTCATTGGTTAGTATTGAAAATATCACCATAGTACGTTTGTATGGAGTGCGCTCCGAATTATATCCCCTTAAAGGGGTGGTTTAGATCATCAAACTGAATAACTTTCACTATGGTCACAAAGACGATTTTTTTTAAATCGGCTTTACCGACCCTACATTTTGAGTCTAGTAGGTACATTACCTATACATACTGCAGTATGTTTCAAAATAGCAGATGTTGGCTCAAATGTGAAAGTTGTTCAGTATGATGGTCTAGACCATTCCTTTAAATATTACTAGGGGTAGGGTGTCCTACCCATCCTGTATATTCTAAAAATACAGGGTGTTAGGGTAAGCAGTTACATTACTTTAAGGGGTGATTGTACCCGTGATACTGATCAACTTTCCCCAAGAAACCTATAGGAAATTAGAAAAAAAATGCGTCTTTTCATACAAACGTTCGATTAGCTGATTGCATTTAGTATGGAAAGGGCAATATTTTTTTTTGAGAAATTCCTATAAGTTTCTTAGGGAAAGTTGATCAGTATCGTGTTTACAATCACTCCTTAAAGTAATGCAACGATTTACCCTAACACCCTGTATACAAGAAATACAGGGTCCTTCTTAATATGCTGACACTTTTTACGGGGATAATCAGACCATAAAACTGAACAACTTACTCTATGGGACCAACATCGAATTCGCGAAAAAAAATATCAACTACTCCATAAAAAATTGCGAACCTACTTTAGCCAAATGTATGGGACAGCAGATTTTTTTTCACGATTTCGATGTTGGTCCCATAGTGAAAGTTGTTCAGTTTGACGGTCTGATCATCCCCTTAAAAAAGTGTCAGCATATTAAGTTGGACCTTGTAAACACACAATCGTTCTAAAGTCCAAAATACAGAACCAAATACCAGAACACAATCGTAACCGTTATGAAAATAAAATATGAATTTAATTAAGTGAATGCACGATGAAGATAGAATCAACAATAATAGTATGGGCAATATATTATATTGAATTATGATTTGGGCGTGATATCTCTAGGCTGGTTCGCGATGCATTTGTATTCATTCGGTTTACGGTACCAATAATAAAATTGTTTTGTTGGTAAGTTTATTATGTGCCAGATTATGGACATTTTAGTATTGCCCTTTCAAACATGGGGTTGTAATACTAAAGCAAGCAACGCTTTAGACTAGCGCGTATTATTAGCGGATTTATTACTGTTTCTACTCCTGTTTTTGTTCCAAAACTGGTTTACTTAAAAAGAAAGGCGTTTAGTATTTGTGTTATTGTAGTATTTAAACAAACAAAGGGTTACGCCGGATTTTGGCCCAGAGGAGTATGTACATCAAATTAGATTTAGTAAAAATGGATAAAATATTCATTCATAATTTTTCGCACTATTTATTAAGGGGATATAATTCGGAGCGCGCTCCATACAAACGTACTATGGTGATATTTTCAATACTAACCAATTAAAGTCAATGAAATTTTGCTGAAAAAATCTTGATTCAAATATCTATGCTTGTATGGAGTCAGATTTTCATTAAAATATACAGTTTCAATGCTAGGATTAATTTATGATATGTATGAAAATCTTTGAGGCACTGTAACTTTAAAACTATGCATTTTAACGAAAATCGGACTTTATAGAAGCATAGAAATTTGTTTTTAGATTGATTCTGAAAAATTTCATTGAGTTTAATTGGTTAGTATTGTCACGGATGCTACCAAACGTCGAACGTAAAAAGGCATTCAAAAATTCGGACGGTTTATTAACAGTCTCCGTGGCTCAGCGGTCGACGCATGGATTGTAGTTGACACTTAAGCCGAGAGTCGTGGGTTCAAGACCTCACCCCGATGAAAACATTTTTAGATTTTAATGTTGTTTAGGAATGTTCTAGAAGAAAGAGGGAGAAGGAATATTTAGAAAGAAACAGAAAATAACGAAAAGACAGGTGTGTTCGGGAATGTTCGAGAAGGGAGTAGAAGCGTTTGGAAGGGAACAAAGAAATAACGAAAAGACGATCGAAATTCAAATTGTCTAGAACATTCTAAGGGGTATATAAACCGGCGAGTTTGCGGTCACAGGGCAGTATTGAGTTTAACAGTGAAAAGTGCTAAACAAAAGTGAAAGTGAAAAAGTGAATAGTGACAAGTGCAAAGTGAACAGTTAAGTGACAGTGTAGTGCGTTTTAGTAGTGACGTAGTTAACAGTGAACAGTGGTGTAAGGGGAATCCCTGCGCGGAGAACCGTAAGTAAGAGATACCTAAATAAACTCTGTAAATTTGGACTTGGCGTTTCACTACAATCCCGGAACCCGTCGCTCGTAACAGTATTGAAAATATCACCATAGTACGTTTGTATGGAGCGCGCTCCGAATTATATCCTCTTAATTACTAGAACTTCGTATAAGATAAAGACATTGTTTTAGTATGATTTCTTTCTGTCTCTTAGTATAAAAAGCCTCCCAACCGATCCCGGGATCCTTATGAAATTGCAAACTACTTAATATTTATTCTTTTACAGATCCCGAAAACAGGTATAACTACAAATAAAATATATAATTTCGTATATTCGAATTGCAAACCACGATCTTTCTATAAACTTTTTCCTTTGCCGTTTTAATAATTGGCATTCCATACTATTATTTCCATATGGTTTCATATGTTTACACTGGTGGCCTAAGATTCTTTGGAAACCTGGCATTGTCGTTTACGTCTAGTTCTAATAGTTCGGTAGTTTGGACCTAATATTAGAAATTATATAATTTTCAAAAAACATATTAGACTTAAGAAAGTGCGAATTATCGTATCATAAGAAACTGCAGGGAAAAGGCCTCCTCTCACTATCGAAAAATCATAATTATCGAATCCGTTACGTCAATGAAGTGATATTATAAATACTTATCTTGTACATTGTCACAAAATTATCTAGTCACATCTAAAAGTACTAGAATCTTGTCTAGTCTAGTCTAAAAGTACTAGAATCTTGTCTAGACTTGTGTCATGATGACTAGACAACGGTATAGAATATAATACACAATAGATAGATACACACATCAATAACTCTGGTGCAAATATTCATATTTGTCATACCTACAAATGTTTGCCTCTTACGCGATTCTAACCCGCGACCCTCAGCACAGCAGGCAGGTTCTCTAATGACCAAGCTAACGATATTAATAACACTAAAATAGTTGTATACACAAATAACCAAAGTAACATTCTAAATATAGGATATATATATATTATTTATTTATTAAGGACTGCCAACAAAGTATAAACTATTACATTTTGAATACATTTTAACTCAATAATAAAGTGCTACTTCCCTTACAGGCTGTTACATCAAACATTCTAGCTTAGGTATACAATACGAAATTAAAATTATACAAGTTAAATCTTACCGCGATAGAAAATGTGGGTACTTACACAAAATAATGTAGTTGATAGTTGCATTTATTTTTCGCCTAATTTGGTACCTACCTACGTTAGATTAAGTTACATAAGAATTATTAAATACTATCTACTAAAGTCCGGCCGCTGAAAGATTGCGTTTGACAGTTACCATAAAATTGTAAAAAACTGAATGAAAATATTGTTTACCTGTGCTCACTCTAGTACACAGGGCACTAGCTGGCCTTTTAAGTTCAAAAAGCTACTAAATAATGATCGGCATTTATAGTTTTCATTCAGTTTTTTACAATTTTATGGTAACTGTCAAACGCAATCTTTCAGCGGCCGGACTTTATGTTATCTCTGTTATATATATACTATGTTATATTGAATAGAAAGCTAAAAATAATCCCCAAATTAATAACTTCGCCATTTTCCCAATACCGTGGGCCGATCAAACGAAATAAAATATCCTCAACGCCCACAACACCAACAAAAATTATGTTGTCAACATTTTTATTAATCGACTTACTTAATTAAGCCCTCAACTCTATAGACGTTTGCCATAATAGGTGGGTAAGAGCTATAATTTTGTTGTAGGCGTGATTTGTTGCTCGAAATGATAGGTTGCCTAGTAGGTTAGGATGGCTACTGTACGATTCGAAAATCTAAAGCTAGCTACAAGCTGAATTTGTTAACAGTTGAAAACCGTTGACGAAAACACTGGGCAGAAGGGAAAATGCACGGAGAAAATATCGATTATAATAAAATTCGTCCAAGACAGCTCCGTGATTTAGACAGATCGTTTTAGAGCGATATTTTACTTTTTGAAAATATTTGAAACGTAAAACCTTTGATTTTATGTTAAATATTAATGATTATTGTATATTTTTAGTATATTATACAGTTTTGACTGCTCAAACAGTATTAAAAAGTAAAATTATGTGACAACTATTTAATATTAGTTTTGCAGACTTTAATAGAAAATTTGATCGACTCTTATGGCAATAAATCTAATAACTTGATTTTATTTTAGGTAATCGTAGTCTAGATACTGCGCGGCGGCGCAGCCACTAAAATAATTAAAAAGATAAATAATAGTGCCATACAAATGATAAAGTTCCTGACTCCCAAAGTCGGAGGAATGTAGGCAGGTATTGGAAGGCAGTTTCTTCCCCTGTTTCAATAAGAAGGTATAAACCACAGAGAAATTACATGCTCCCCGATCCCCTAGGGTATAAACCAACTAGTAGTGCTGTCCGGACTGAGAGTGATGTTTGCGGGTAGCCTAAGAGACGATTGACTCTCTAATCGGTCTGTAGGTGTTATTGTATGATTACAATAACTAGCCAGGAAAATTATTTAAGTTGCTCTGCTTTCTGTATATGTTTTAGCAAAATTGTATATTAGGTTTAAAATGAATAATGATAAGGTATAATTTCCTCTAGATGTTGTTTTTCTCATGTTGATCCTTATATTCATAAAAATACATACAAAGTCCAACTTAATACGCTGACGCTTTTTTTAGAGATTATCAAACTGAACAACTTTCTCTATGGGTCCAACATCGATTCAGTGGTCCATTTGATGGTCTGATCAACCCCTTCAAAAACTGTCAGCATGTTAAGTAGGACCCTGTCTCAGTTGACTCTATTCTATACAGGCTATTGAGTATGTGTGCGTGAATGTTAAAAAGTAGAGTATAAAGGGTGTCGGGGTAAACAGTATTACTTTAAGGGGTGATCTTACTCATGATACTGAACAACTTACCCTAAGAAACCTCTAGGAAATTCGCAAAAAAAAGACTGTTCATACTAATGCTCGATCAGCTGAAAGAATGGTTTTTTTTAAGTATGGAAAGTGTAAATATATTTTTAGAATTACCTATAGGTTTTTTTAGGGAATGTTGTTCAGTATCATGGGTACAATCATCCCTTAAAGTAATACAACTGTTTACCCTAATACCCTGTATACTCTACATTTGACACTCACTGAAGAATTCCAAACTCTTTCAGAATGCAATGTACGAGTATCAAGGTATTTTATGTTTTATCTTAAAATTTGGTTTTTTATTTGTGTTCACACTGATTTTACCCTCCACGTATTGGTTTTCTTCATTGGTCTGTGGTTTCTCTCACTCAACGATTTGCTGGAAATATTTACAGTTAAGCTCGCCTTTTTACATCAAGACTTATAGTAATTTTTCAAAATTATGATATTTTGGTGTAATATGATGAATCTACGGCACCAGTTGTGCTATAGAGTACGTTTAGGATAGAGTTGAGAGAGACCAGCATGTCTAGCATGATTTCTCTACTTGCGCATGACTCGGTTTTTTCCCATACTACAAGTCGCGGCAAGCGTGGCTTTCGCTTTCATGGCGTGTCGCGCGTGTGTAGAGAAATCATACTAGACTATATATATTTTTCGAAAGATCTTTTTTGGATGATCGCCCGGTATGTGATCATAGAAGGATTTTAAATTACACATCGCAAAAGAATGTTAAATATAACTTAGTAGTTACTATTTCACTAATAAACTTAAAAATGTTATCGCACTTCCAACAATCATAACGGAATTTTATACCTATTTTATGAATTCGAAATTTACAGCCGACTTCAATGTTCCTCGAAATGTACAGTGTTGCTAAATTAAAAATCGGCAGTAAACCATAACAACCTGTTGTAAATGTTATCTTTTATAGTTCTTACTGGTAAAGAAACGAACGAACTATACATTTATTCTGTTGGAACTTATTTTTACCGTAAATGTAAAAATCTTTATTTTTCGGATATTGGAAGAAGATGAAAATTTTAAACACGATTTACACTCAGTTGTAGAAACGCTCATTAAAGTTAATCCTCCATTAAATCTCGTACTTTAAATGTTTGTCTTGTTGACGTAGTAAAAGCTAGCAAGAGATTTAATGGAGGATTAACTTTAATGAGCGTTTCGGCAACTTACGCTACGTTGCAGAAACACACATTAGATTATCGTTAATCCTCCATTAAATCTCTTGCTAGCTTTTACTACGTCAACAAGACATAAATGACAGCAAGAGATTTAATGGAGGATTAACTCTAATGAACGTTTTTGCAACTGAACGTGAGTGTATAAAACCAATATCTGTGCTCTACATTTGTCCGATTTCGTTATAATATTAAATCAAAAGACAACTAAAAAGTGACTTATGCACAGTAAAGACGGGAGATGCCCGAAAACGTCGTAAGCGTTCAAACCGTAAGGTTGCTTTTAACGTATATTAAAATACCTACAAATCAATAAAAATCAATTTCAAATTTACTGCCAAACAAAGTCTTTAACATTCCAAATTAAAAATGCTGTAGAACTATAAATTTACTGAATGTACCATAAAATTTATTTTCATTTAAATACTTCCTTTCATTTTATTTTGGTGACATTGATTGCCATCATTCTCTTTTTATTTTTTAATCATGGCTTTAAACTCGTTCGTTTCGAATTTAATAGTATTGAGTCATGCATGTTCATTTCATTCGGTTTTTGTTAAAAATAAAAGTTATATTTTTAATATTATTAATGGACTTTGCATGTTTGTAGTAACGGATACTATTACAAACTAGCGCCACTCTATATGTAATCAATCAATCAATCAATCATTATTCAGTATCATTACCTACCTATACTACTACACAGTTACACCCTGGTAACAAAGTTAATACACTAGTAATATTTAAATGGGTGGTTTTGATTTAGACCAGGAGCGTGAATGGAACAGTCGAAAGGGGTCGCCCTAGACGTAAGTATGCCCGACCTAGCCTGCCTAGACCAAATTGACAGCCTATTTAAGAAGGGTCAGATCAAATGTACCCGAAACCGACAAGCGTGTATGAAACGACTTATGACTGTGGAAGAGGCAAAAGAGGTATGTCAGGATCGTAGCGGATGGCGATCAATTGTCTCTGCCTACCCCAATGGGACACAGGCGTGAGTATGTATATGTATGTGATTTAGACCATCAAAACTGGAAAACTTTTAGTATGGAGACAAGGTCGAATTAAAAAATTTGCATAGCATAGCATATGCTCACGACTATTTTCCCCGAGGGGGTAGTCAGAGCTATTCTGAAACCTCAGAACATCCACGTTTCACTAGTACCGAAACTCTGTCCGGTGTGACAGTGAGTGAGCCCGTCGTCACTTGTAATGGACAGTGGGTACAATACAAATTGTAGGTTTCCTCACGATGTTTTCCTTCACCGAAATGCCAGTGTTACAAATCGTACATAAATTCCGAAAAACTCATTGTTACGATTCGGCTTGGACGGAGATCGAACCATCGCCTCCAAAAAATTTGGTGTCCCATACATTTGAGTTGAATAGGCAAGGGTCTGTAGTTTTGTATGACTGATCGAGGTTGAAATTAGCTTGATTTTCTTAAAATATTAAAATTCAATTTAAAATGTAATCATTTATAAATATTATTTAAAAAGTGGGGACATTTGTTTAACTGATATTGCTCCTCTTTCATTCAATAGTCAATGAGAATTCATTATTCTTATGGTACCTACTACTTAATTTATACACTGCCACATAATTAAACAGAATACATAGTACAGTCACCAGCAAAAGTAGTCCTATCAACCCATCTTTCTGAATTAAAAACGACGTAACTGTTCACAAACTTATGTCACCTACCGTACAGTCGTTCTAAATTTTATTAGGCTATTTAGTTAGTCGTTTGATTTATGAGATAGTGTTTAGCTTACGATCTAAAGTCGTTCTAACACGGAATAGGAGGTAACTGGATTGTAAATTGAGTGCCATTTGTAGGGTACTCTAGGTACACGTGTTTGAACAAGTTCGGATTCTAAGAAGCCAAGAATAATAGGAAGTTGTTCTGACAAATAAATTTCATAACTTTAAGTATCGGAGAATATTACAAATCAAATCATTTATTTACAAGCAAGTTAGATTGCCATTCAGGGAATCAGGCAGAGGTCCATCGTAGCCAGCACGTCAGGTATGATTTCTCTACACGCGCGCGACGCGCCTTCGCTGCATGGAAATATCCTCTTCCCGCGCTTTTCGGAGAGCGAAAGCCGCGCTTACCGCGACTTGTAGTACGGGAAAAAGCCGAGTCACGCGCAAGTAGAGAAATCATGCTAGACATGCAGGTGATGATGTGTGTGGTCCAATAGAGGAGCCCTTAGTGTCAGGTATGCGTTATTTTGTATTATTCAAAAATGGTGCGGCAAGTTACCACCATGTTTAGTTTATGAAGCATAAGAATAAAGTGCTGGAATATTTCAAGCAGTACATTGCTGAAGTGAAGAATAGATTTCAACATGACGTCCGTAAGTTACACACGGATAATGAAGGAGAGTATGTGAACAATGAGTTTCTTGAGAGTAGAGGAATAAGTCACGAATGCACTGATCCCTATACGATGCCCTCTATAGGATGCCCGACATCCACTAAACTTGTTTATCTCTATAAAATCCTCCGTCACTAATTACCGTTCCAAATTGAATTATTGTCCACCAATCTAGATTTACTACAGATAAACTAATTACATAAGGTACTTATTATTAAAAAGTTGATTCATTTAAAAAAAATATATAAAACAAAAATATGCTACTTTTTCTGGAAGACAAAAATTTGTGCAGCTTGGGAAAAAAAAGTTTAAGGAAAATGAGGACGCCACTTTCTTTGCAAGAACGACAGAATCACGCAACACCCGGGGGCCTAGCATACCACTCCCGAGAAAACGACAAAAATATGCCTTTGTTTCTTTGCGTTACCTTTATTATACTGGCAAGACCATCCAATACTACAAAATTAATTAGTTGCACCTGTCACCAGACACTACGTCAAACTCTTTTTTTGCCAAGCTGAATAACAACTTCGTGGAGTCAAGATGCAGGGTTTGCCCCGAACACTTGCCTTTCACGTGGTGTTCGCTCGGTTCGCGTCTCAGCCTGCCACGAGGCTCCGCAATCCTTCTCAGTTGTGTTCTTACTCAAAAACAATCCTCGAGATTGGATAGATACTCCCTCAAACCACTTGACACTGGCGGAAATGCGGTGCTAACGCACAAGCAAGAAGTCCATTAATTATAAATTTAAAAAAACTGCTTGGTATATTTCTGTTCTTCTTATCGTGTGGGTAAGCCCTGGAGTCGGAGTTTTTTCAGACCGCCTTACGGCCTCTGACATGGTTTTTATGTAACGACTACTACCACCAGAGATAGTAGTCGGGACCTACGGCTTAACGTGACATAAGAAGCACGGTCATCTTTCTTTTCAGACAATCAGGTGATTCGGCCTACAATGTTCTGACCAACTGGGAAAAAACGCACAAAGTGACATATCACTAGGTGTCCCCGGTGGGAATCGAACCCACGACCTCCGTGTTAAGAGCCCAATGCTCTTAACAATTAGACCACGGAGGCAGTCCCATACCTATATCGTTGGCTAAAGTGTCAAACCTCGTAACTCCATTTTATTTTTCAAATTACATTTGATACAATTTTATTACTAATTTCTGAATGCATCCATGGCACAACTCTTAAATCCTTTTAAAAAGTCGTTACAATTTAAAATCTACACTAATATTATAAAGAGGAAAGATTTGTACCTATTTTTGTATGTTTGTATGTTTGTAATGAATAGGCTCAAAAAGTACTAGGCCGATTTAAAAAATTCTTTCACCAATAGAATGCTACATTCTTCCAATTTGACATAGGCTACATTTTATTTTGAAAAAAATTAGGGATCCTTGGTAAAATTTGAACAATGTAACCGAAGGTGTAGAAAAATGAGTCTTAAAATTTATTTGTCTACCCCGTGCGAAGCCGGGACGGGCTGCTAGTGATAAATAAAAAACCATATAACTCTGAGCTGCCATTTAACTTGGTGAAGTTTTTTGTGCCTCCTGTAAAATTTGATTTAATGGAGTTACGAGGTCTGAGACTTTAGTCGACGATATGTCTGTTGAATTAATTAAAAACATACAGAGCCATCTATCGATCAATACAGTAAACAATGAAGCCGATACAAAATAAACACAAAACATAATAAAGGCCGTAACAAAGACAATACTTATTAACCGTTTTTAATCCGCAAATGGATTACTGGAGCGTATTCCGAAAGTCAATTTATCATGATTTACTAAATGGTACAAGATAAAAGCGTACGTGGTAAAGTCAGCGCTGGGAGATGTGGCAAAATCATTTATTGACAACTACACTTAATTCCAAATAAGGACGACGAGATTTTCCGATTCCTATTTAGCTTTCTGGCCAATTCTGATTACCAAATGTAATTTATTTATTGGATACATATACTATCCGACATATCTTGGACGTTACTATAGCTGTTTTAAGAATAAGTGAGAGGAAGTGTTTCAAATGTCTGTTTCTGTAATGCAAAATAGCTTTAAAATTTCGCTGCTATTTTGAATGGAGTATAGTATTATAATATTTCATTTTTGTAAACGACACAATCAAAATATATGCAAATTAGCGATAAATGTAACTTGGCTACCGATTGTAGTACAGGGGCTTGTCATGACGTTTGTCAATGACCCGATTGCTTTGCTTCAAGTGCCGCTTCGCCAAACTGTATAGAATGGTAATTTAATAATGATTAAGTACGCAATCTTTGAAAGGTACAAAATTGTTCGAACGGTGTCACCGTGCGAATAATTTGTCCACAGCTTTGAGTAGACAACCACATTTCTAAGTTTTTTTAAACCAGAGCTGTGTGAGGTATTGAGTGAGGAAAAAAATCCACAAATAGCTCGCTCGCTCGCTCGATCGAGTCATCAGGTTTTGAAGCTATTCTATAGTTTTTCCACGCTTATCGCCTCATCGCTAGTTTGCACAGCTCTAATATAAGACCAGCCTTAATCTGACTCGTGTTAATGAGTTTTTATACGAATAGTCACACTAGGTACTAGTTTTTTGGTGATAAAAAATATCTGTGTGGAAATTATGGGCCTCGCAGTAAATTGTCATCAACATTTAATTCCGCTAGTCGCTTATGACTCGCCTCCCATAACGGGGTACGTGAAAATTTTGTTTTCCGCAATACCACCCCAAAATCTACGATAATACGAGGATTTACCGACACGAATATGGTGTCGGGCTTAATATGAAAATATGAGAATGACGCTTTAATTGCTATCTGAATAGGGATCTTTATCGCCTATAAATATTATGTCGGGTTTTCAGGATGACCCGTTATTTATGGGGACATAGTCTTAAAACCTTAAACGGGCATGAACTGTGTTTGTTTAATTGTTTACGCTAAAACGATGGGTACGCAAAATTATAAATCCATATTCTTTATATCCATATACAGGGTGTAACAAAACACTCTAGTAATACTTAAGGGGGTGGTTTCGACCATCAAACTGAACAACTTTTACTATGGAGCCAACAACGAGAAAAAAAAAAGAAATCAGCTGTCCAATCCATATTAGTCGAGTCGATACTGCAGTTTGACATGGGACACCTGTTTTTTTACGACATTGGCTCCATAGAGAAAGTTGTTCAGTTTGATGGTCTGAAACACCCCCTTAAGTATTACTGAGATGTTTTGTTACACCCTGTATACAGAGTCCTTCTTATTATGCTGACACTTTTTTAAGGGGATGATCAGACTGTCAAACTGAACAACTTTCTCTATCGCACCAACATCGAAATCGCGAAAAAAAATCAGCTGTTCCATACAAAACTGCAAACCTACTTGAGCAAAATGTATGGGACAGTTGATTTTTTTTTCGTGATTACGATGTTAGTGCCAAAGAGAAAGTTGTTCAGTTTGATGGTCTGGTCCTGCCCTTAAAAATTGACAGCATATTAAGAATGACCCTGTGTTTATCCATATCCAAATTATAGAGGGTGTAAGTGACAGCCTAGTAAATACTGAAACGGTGAATTCAGACCGTCAAATTGAACATTTTCCACTATGGATCCACCCTCAGGAAACGCGAAAAGAAAATCAGCTGTTTCATACATTTTAATTTCAGTACGTACAGCTGTTTTGTATCGAGCAGCTGATTTTTTTCGCGATTTCTGAGGATGGCTCTATAGTAGTAGTGGCGACGGGTTCACCCCCCGTCACCTTGCCTGCCGTGCAGGAGGCGATAGGTCGATCCCCGTCCAGACAGACTCGTACCAATGAGTTTTTCGGATTTTATGTACGATTTGGCACACCACTGGCTTTTCGGTGAAGGAAAACATCGTGAGGAAACCTGCATGCTTCAATTTCGAGGCATGTATTGTACCCACTGTCCATTACAAGTGGCGACGGGCTCACCCCCCGTCACACTGGACAGTGTTTCGGTACTATTGGTGAATCGTGGATGTTCTGAGGTTTCAGAATATATCTGACTACCCCCTCTGGGAATATAGTCGTGAGCATATGCATATGCATGTTCCATAGTAAAAGTTGATCAGTTTAATGGTCTGAATTCACGGTTTCAATATTGTGCATTGATAACCTCCTCCTCTATTTGCAGTCGGTTAAAAATGAAATTCTTCCATTTACAAAATTAAATCGTTTGAGCGGAACACTTTTTCCGATGGTTAATAAAGAAAACTCTCGTAGGTCTGTGTTAATTAAAAAATCCTTTCAGTTGGAGTCACAGTAAACGCTTGTCTACTACGTATTGATATTATAAAGTACCTAATCAATTCAATTCAATTCAATATAATTTTATTCAATATAGGAGCTTACAGCACACTTATCAAACGTCAAATCTTTTTTAAAGCTACCACCGCGTCGGAACGTGTTGTCGCTGTAGAGAAGATGCGGCCAGAAACTCTACAACATAACACGACTTAATAACTATTACATTATAAATTCTTAAGCTAAAGTTATGTATACAATAATACATAGTCTATTTAATAAAATAATTGATACTATACAGTAAAGTAAATAAACTATAAGCTAGTGACCTCAGACCCAAGCATTTTGATCGTTTAAATAATCATCCAGTTTATAATATGCTTTCTTACAGAGGACTTTTTTGATTTGAGTTTTAAACATGTTTTCGGAAAGATTCAAAATGGTCTCGGGGATTTTATTATAACAACGTATACAGTGACCCATGAAAGACGTGTTGACCCTACTAAGCCGAAAGTGTGGAGATATCAGTTTTTTTTGTTTCGAGTGTTGTAATTATGGACGTCACAATTTTTTGGAAATAACGACAAATTTTTTCCTACTTATAAAATGTTTCAATCCCAGCTTTATACATAAGTTATAGCCTGTAGAATCCCACTGCAGGGCAAAGGCCTCATCTTGCGAATAATGGTGAGAGGGAGTAGGCCATAATCCACTACGCAGGCAAGTTAGTGGTCAACCTGTTGTCAGAGAATTTTCAGGGCGCCTTAACAGGCCTCTGACCTGGCTTAATGAATAGTTACAACGCCATCTGACTGAACTATCCGAGATCAACTGCTTAACGTGCCTTCCGAAGCACGAAACGCTCGAGATGAAATACTACTAAACGGTCACCCATCCAAAGACTGACCGGACCTGACGTTGCTTATCTTCGGTGATCGTTTGCAATACCGAAGCTGCACTACATACATACACTAGAGTTAACCCGTGACTTCGTCCGCACAAATTATACAACGTGTTAATGAATAAGCGTAAAACCTCATACACCCCAACTGATTTACAACAAAATAATTAGATTGAAACAATAATGTCATTATTTTGATTGTTAAAATTTTAAGTTATTCACATTTTAAGTTTTGAGGCAAAAATGATTTGTTATCATTTCAGCAATGAATAAAAGCGCTAACGTGCTCATGGATACATTTTAAGAATCTTGTTCTGGTAGTAAGTAGGGTGAGAGTGCCCGAGCGGTGGGTTGAGATCGAGTTCAGTAAATTTTAAATGAATGAAAGCGCTAACGTGCTCATGGATACATTTTAAGAATGTTGTTCTGGTAGTAAGTAGGGTGAGAGTGCCCGAGCGATGGGTTGAGATCGAGTTCAGTAAATTTTAAATTTTACAAACCAATGATTTAATATTTTGAACAAAATTACCTATGTTGAAAACATGATAATTCGATTCTGCTCTCGATTCTAAACAAACTACTTTCTAGTTTTGCGTTAATTCATTAACAAGTTGTATACCAAATTTCAATTCAGATCTTATGATCTCTATTCACTTCTTTGACTTCTTAATTCACAATTTTTTTTTTAAAATTACCGTCATCGAGAAAAACGGAAATTTTCAGATAACTTTTTTTTCATTCCATTCGATCCTCTTACTGGTAAGGAGACTTATGTTCTTTATCAGTAAGAGGAATAGGATGAAAAAAAAGTTTAGTGCAGTTTTTCTCGACGAATTGCAGTTTTTTTTTAAATCTGTAAATGCAAAAATACTCCAAAAGTTAGGGTTAGTCTCCTAAGAACGTTTTCTTGTAACTATAGTGCTTCTGGTAGCTGCCCTTTGTGCCCCATCTCAACTGTCCACCATGTATACATACATTATAGCACTCCCCTTCGGAATGGTCAGATACCATTCGATAACCATCAACATCCTTTACAGCGGCGGGATGGCCTGCGTGCGGTTCTGTTTCAGGAAAATCAAAGAGCAGCGGTAACGTAACTCAGGCCATATATCTACCGTACGAATTTAGTACAAACTGACCCGACCAGAAACAGACCTTTTCTCATGAAAAGTGTTAGGTAGTGATATACAGGGTTTAAGGAACATACTCTACCCATCAAACTGAACAACTTTTACTATGGGAGCAAACATGTCAGAAAAACAAAAATCTGCTGTTCCATACGTTTGACCGAATAAGTATTGCAGTTTAGTATGGGACAGCAGATTTTTTTTTTCTGGCAGGATTGCTCCTATAGTAAAAGTTGTACAGTTTGATGGGTAGAGTATGTGGTTTAAAGGTTGATGATACTTTTCCTTACACCCTGTATATACTACCACGTCTGCTCAGTGCAAAATAGTGGTCAACTTACAGTCAGATAATTTATGATCGACAAACAATAGAAGATCTATCGTTATTGTTACCGACGGCGTTAATAGGCTTCTGAACTGGATTAAGGAATTACACGACCATCTGACGGAAGTACTCAGGACCAATTGCTTACCTTAGCTTGCCTTTTGAAGCAAGAAGGTGCTCGGAAAGATATACCACTAAAACGGTCACCCATCCAAAGACTGACCGGACCTGACGTTGCTTAACTTCGGTGATCGTTTCCAATACCGAAGCTCCACTACGGCATCGCGCGCCTCGAGGTACCAGGCTACTTATAGGTAGGTATGTATGTATGTATATGCTCACGACTATATTCCCCGAGGGGGTAGTCAGAGATGTTCTGAAACCTCAGAGCATCCACGTTTCACCAGTAGTACCGAAACTCTGTCCAGTGTGACGGGGGGGTGAACCCGTCGCCACATAATGGACAGTGGGTACAATACATGCCTATAAATTGAAGCATGGAGGTTTCCTCACGATGTTTTCCGTCACCGAAAAGCCAGTGGTGTTACAAATCGTACGTAAATTCCGAAAAACTCATTGGTACGAGTCGGCCTGGACGGGGATCGAACCATCGCCTCCTGCACGGCAGGCAAGGTTACTCGCCACTGGACCACCACTGGATTATAGGTAGGTTCAAGTCTTGTCTAGTATCTTTAAAAATTACTTAATACTTATTGATTGTTTCTTTTTTTTCATTTTTTTTCTGTGAATGCATGTTTTGTTTTGCATCTGATTCTTGTTAAAATTGTTTTGTTTTTGATGAATCTAAGTTTTAATAGTGTTTTGCTTAGAAATGTTTTTTTATAATTTGTGTGTTCTACATAATTGTATTGTATCTTGTCCTTGTGTTTTATATTAGCTGTGGTAGCCTGTAAGTAGATGAACACAATGTTTGCCTAATCTGATGTAGTTTCTTGATTTCGTAATGTGCTTCATCTGTTGGTAACCCTAAATAAATAAATAAATAAAATAAAAATAAATAGGTACAGTACGGAAATATCCCAGCTATATGTATATTATGCTATAAACTGGATGTCGTGTTACGTCTCCCCGCTTTCATAGAAGACCTACATTCAAAGCGTACTATTGGAAAAGGCAGCTCAATAAGCTTTATTGAATTTCTGTTAAATTCCTAACACATGCCGTAGCTTTTCCGCTTGTCGTTGCTGAGTTTATGATTTTATACCTGCATCATAAACTGAAGGTAATTTTAAGTTTGTTTTTATTAAAACGTGTCGGGTAATGAACACAAAAACTTATTCTCTTGTCCAAATAGCAACAAAGTAGGGTACATTTTTGAATATCATATGTTGTAGAGTTTCTGGCCGCATCTTCTCTACAGCGACAACACGTTCCGACGCGGTGGTAGCTTTAAAAAAGATTTGACGTTTGATAAGTGTGCTGCAAGCTCCTATATTGAATAAATTATATTGACTTTGACTTTGAGTTTGATCCTTTGCTGGTAATAAACTATACTAAAAGAAGTCAAATTCTCTAGCTATGGGAAATAGGCCACTAAAAATGTTAGCAAATAGTTGGCGTATAGTTATGGAACTCATTTAGATTTGTTTCTCGTAATCTCTAGATTATATTGGTAATATTAGCTATACCTCATCTAAACGGAGTGTCGCGTAATCGCAGTTAGCGCATATCTTGTCATGGTAAAATATGTTGGTTTTTTATTTTTATTTTCGTATGAACATCTAAGAAGTTCCTATACACGCATTGTTTTACATGTGCCGTTTTAACAGGAAAAAAGAATCTTATCAAAAAAGTTTACCTAATATTTCGTCCGATTACTACCTATATAATAAATTATTTATGTTTTTAGAATTTAATACCATTAATAAACGTTACCTTTTGTGAGCCTTAAAGAAATTGAATCCTTTGTATTTCCATTTCTTGTTATCGATAGGAGCATTAAAAACGCATTTAAATTTTCCGCGTCTATAGGGTCCAACTTAATATGCTGACACATTTTAAAGGGGATGATCAGACCGTCAAACTGAACAACTTTCTCTATGGGACCAACATCGAAATCGTGAAAAAAAATGTGCTGTCCCATACATTTGACTCAATTAGGTTTGCAGTTTTGTATGGAAGAACTGATTTTTTTTCGCGATTTCGATGTTGGTTCCATAGAGAATGATGTTCAGTTTGACGGTCTGATCATCCACTTAAAAAAGTGTCAACTTATTAAGAAAGACTCTGTATTTTAGTGATAGAAGATTAATGTTATATTGAGCCCTTCTTAATATGCTGAGGGTTTTCTATGGAGATGTTTAGACTATCAAACTAAACAACATTCTCTATGGAATCAACCGCGTAAAAAAAACCGCTATCCCATATAAAACTGCAAACCAACTCGACCCAAATGTATGGACAGAATTTTTTCTTGAGATTTCTATGTTGGTCCCATAGAAAAAAATTGTCAATAATGTCCCCCAATATTTTTTTGTGCAAGTGAGTAAAGCGATTTTGAACAAAAAAATTGAGATATGCCAACCTCATTTAAAAATTTTCAACCGCTTTTAACAACACTACCAAAAACAGTAGGTTGGTACCAAAAGCACGTATTTACAATAACATATTGCAGCTCTATACAGTAGTATCTCAAACCCCTAAAACCATGTTCATCCAATAGGTATCGTAACCGTAAAGTAACGTACAACCAATCTTATTGGATACCTAAATAAATACCTAATCCACGGGGTGGTATTAAATTATTGTGGCTATATCGTAAACCTGCAACGTAACTGTACGATACAATATTTATTTTTATTAAGTCTGGTAACGCACTGAGGTGAAAAGACGCGATGAAAAAAAAGTTTCGTTCCAAATTCCTGATACAAAAATTTCTCGAAGTTTCGATCCCGATTTAATTACTGAAATACTGAGACTAGACGGGGTAAGGACGGCTTTTTGCAAACGGCGTTTGTAGTTTAGCGCGTTTCGAATTAATCTACGATATTTTTGCTACATATTTTGGTAAAATCAAAGTCAAACGCTATTTTTTTATAGTACTATACAGAGTTTGTGTCAAGTCAAATTGTAATACCTATTTACTGGTATACCTATTGTTGTATTGGGTTTAGTTAAATGCCATACTAAAAAGAAACTAATTTACTTCGCTGTTGTGCTGGCAGACCACCAGCACGTTTGTTCTGATGACATTTTGAAAGTTACGGGTTCGCATTGGATCAGATTATCACAAGACCGTGAAGAATGGCGCAATAAAAGGGAGGCATATGCCCAGTATTGGGGTGTTGTGGGCTGATTTGATTGATTGAATTTGCTGTCTTGCATAATTGAAAATACCATAAACACATAGAATTTGACACAGACTCAAAAACCTTTTAAAACGTAAAGAGTTCGAATTTTTAGTCTTTTCTTTCAATGCTTCGCAAGACATTAATTTATTTTTTTCTATACAGTATGTTTAATCTCAGCTTTCCATCGCGTATTTTCTAACCAGTGCGTAGTCATTATTTTTTCATATCCCACGTTTGTGGTCGTAACAGCAACTAATTGCTTTCGGAAACGCTTTATGTGATCATATATCACCTGAAAAATGATTTATTCGCTATATTCGGTGATTCTTTTGTCGTATTTTTGTATAAAATATCCTCATGGATAGGATTTGTTTTGAATTAGAGTTCGCCGTGCAAATTGTTTGGAAATAAAAGTTCTGCTTCCGTAGAGTCGATGGCTGTCATCAAGGTAAGAAATGTGAAATGATAGTGACTAAAACAAATATAGAAAAAAACCTAAAACCTCTCATAAAATCTGCGGCGTCAAAAAACAAACCTAAAACAAATTATTTTAAACTAGCTGTTGCCCGCGACTCCGTCTGCGCAGACCTTAAAAGAGTATCCTATGTGTTAATCCAGATCATATTCTATCTGTGTGCCAAATTTCATTAAAATCCATTCAGTAATTTTTCTGCATCTTTTTCTAGTTTTTTCGTGAAAGAGTAACAAACATCCATCCATACTTACCAACTTTCGCGTTTATAATATTAGTAGGATTTACATCCTACATTAATAAAAAAATAAGAAAATGTTTTAATACATTGGAATATCTTTCTTGCTATGATACCCTTAATACCGACTAATTTTGAGTGTGTGAAACCACAATATCTATTTTATTATAGTTATCACCACAGATACACTAAATCATCAATCTGATAACGTAATCAGAGGTCGACAGTTAAGTCAAAAGGAAAATCATAATTTACGGCGACCATTTAGGTACTAGCGTACACTGTAGTGCACGCTAAAGTGTATAGTGCATTGCAAACAGCATTGGTTTAATCCGACGAGCCATCATCGAGTGAGCACACCGCGTGAAACTATTTGGAACGTTGCCAGTTCTATTATCTTGTGCAATGTATGTTGTGTATAGTTTTAGCTGCTATTTAGTGTACGGTGAAGCCATTTTGAGGTATAGGTGTATTGGTCAGTTTGAGTAGATATGGGGTTAGAAAGAACGGGCCGGAACGGGTGGGGTTTGTAATTTTATGTATTGTATACAACGTGTTAATGAATAAGCGCAAAACCTCATACACCCCAACTGATTTATAATTTCATTATTTTAATAGTTTAAATTTTAAGTTATTCGCATTTTAAGTTTTGAGGCAAAAATGATTTGTTATCATTTCAGCAATGAATGAAAGCGCTAACGTGCTCATGGACATATTTTAAGAATCTTGTTTTGGTAGCTTACTACCATAGGGTGAGAGTGCCCGAGTGGTGGGTTGAGATCGAGTTCAGTAAATTTTAAATTTTACAAACAAATTATTTAATATTTTGAAAAAAATTACCTATGTTGAAACCATGATAATTCGATTCTGCTCTCGATTCTAAACAAACTACTTTCTATTGTTGCGTTAATTCATTAACACGTTGTATATTAAGGTGTTCAATAAATAATGTGTATTTTTATAGTTGAAAGCCCTGATTAAATAAATTCGTTTTATACGTAATTGTATTCCCTTTTTGGTTGGTCAAAAACTTAAGTAAGTATTGTACGGTTCCAAAATGGAATAACGTGTCAAGCACAAAGTATGAAGGAGTGATATAGGTGGTTTGTCTTAATTTTATTTTGTAATTTACATACTGTTCGTTTGCTTTTATTGTTAGATTTACTTAGTTTACTACAGGTCAAGCGCTTAAAAACTGATTAGTTTCCAGCGGTATCGGAGCGGTGTGGGAAGAGATGAAATAATATGACATCTGTCGACGGTCGCGCTATGGTGTAAAAAGTGTTTTGCGATATAATTACTTCACCCCCTTTAACCGTTCCACCGCTCCTATAAGGAACCTTCTAAGTTAAGCACTAGGCCTAGGCCTGTAGTAATCTGTGTATTTTGTTTTATAACACTTACCTATAAATTTCCAGTGGCATGAAAAAACGATATTTCCCATTTTTCACATCTCAAGAAAAGGCAAAAGAACAAACAATGTAAAGATAATCAAACAAACAAAAATTACCGCCTTAGGATATTTTTACACATCTCCGCACCGGAAGCCGCCGCCATTTCCTGTCTACTTCCTATCCCGGAGTGGGGTTCCTTGTCCAGGGTTGACCTCTTTGGGTCGCAATCCATCTTGCCTGATGTTACTAAAGTTTGTGGAAGACAGTTTATAATTGAGTGAGGAAATTTCTTAATGTCCGATTTTAATGGCTCGCAGTGTATTAGTTCATTTTGTTTTGTAATTATAGTAATGTTTTTGAACACTGTGGTTAAGTAGGATTTGTGTGGTATTTTCAACTTGCAATTTAATACGCGGATTACAGTTACAAATTATAATTTTGGTCAACAAATTTTAAGCCTGATATTTTAACTTACGAAGCGATGAGTTTTTATTAGACGGCCCGGTAGCACAGTCTATAGTGAACCTGCCTGTTGTGCCGAGGGTCGCTGGTTCGAATCCCGTAAGGGATAAATATTTGTATGATGAATATGAATATTTGTACCCGAGTCATGGATGATTGTATCTATATTATGTGTATTCTGTATCGTTGTCTAGTCATCATAACACAAGTCCAGGATAGGTTCTGGTACCTTAAATGTGACTAGATAATTTGTGTGACAATGTCCAAGATATTTTATACTATGCGAATGTATGAACTATTTGCATTGCACAAAACATAACAGAGTAAGTAGTTTATAGTTTTGACGATGCATGGTAAATTATTCACCACGTTACGTCAAACTCATTGACTGCCATCCATGGACTGGACGGAAGAAGAAGTTAAATATACAACGTGTTAATGAATTAACGCAAAACTAGAAAGTAGTTTGTTCAGAATCGGGAGCAGAATCGAATTATCATGGTTTCACCATAGGTATTTTTATTTAAATATTAAATAATTTGATTGTAAAATTTTAGATTTACTGAACTCGATCTCAACCGCCGCTCGGGCACTCTCAGGGTGAGACTTACTGCAAAAACAAGATTCTTAAAATGTATCCATTAGCACGTTAGCGCTTTCATTCATTGCTGAAATGATAACAAATCATTTTTGCCTCAAAACTTAAAATGCAAATAACTTTAAATTTTAACTATCAAAAAAATGAAATTCAATCAATCAATCAATCAATTATACTTTATCGAATATCGAAATAGCGAAAAAAAAATCTGCTATCCCATTCACTTGTGTCGAGTACGATTGCAGTTTTGTATAGAACAGCTGATTTTTTTTCGCGATTTCGACAGTGGTTCCATAGAGAAAGTTGTTCAGGTTGACGGTCTGATCATCCCCTTAAAAAAGAGTCAGCATATTAAGAAGGACCCTATTTAAACATCTTTGTCAATCGAAAACTTTTTTTAATTACTGGGTATAATTAGATAATGAAACTAAATAATTTTTCCTAAGGAACATGATGAACAAAAAGGAACATGGGTCGAAAAACGATAATTTTTTGGACCTCTAATAGAAAATCTATCGCGGCTGATTCGCATTTTTCATGTCCATGTTCATCATGTTGTCTAAAAATTAATTATTTTTATTATTTTTCATGGAATGTAAGCATAAGCATATGCTCACGACTATATTCCCCGAGGGGGTAGTCAGAGATATTCTGAAACCTCAGCACATCCACATTCCTGCGTCGTCTTTCATGGAATACCCATTTTTTTTTCGTTTTTCGTGCCATGTTCCTTAGGAAAAGTTGTTTAGTATCAATACCAGAATACACAGTCCTAAGATTTTTCTAAGTAATTAAAAAATATCTAGTGGTGTAGTAATTAATATCATGAAGTCAGTGAACCTACCCAAAGGAAAAATCCACAGAGCAACATGGCCTCAGGCCAAGCTCTTTAATAAAGATTTTAAAAAAATGATAAAAGTGTTCTCATTATCAGTAGGTACTTATGCGAAGATTTTAAAGTGTTGCTTGATTATTTTGACAGCCATTTAAATAGTGATTTATGCAATGTTGTTAATCTCATTGCAACAAATTTATTACCCCGTTCGTTTTAATTGAAATAGACCGATACAAAGCACTCGCTTCAAAGATGTAGAATTGCTGGAAAGTATTATGCTAGCCTAGTCTATTTTTGTAGCCGCTGGGATGCTAATGATGAGATAGGCTACATGTGGTGTACCTTAGGGTGTACCTAAATGAAATGGGTTTGTGGGGACTTGCCACAGATGTCAACACCCAGAAGTTATAGCAACGAAGTTAACAGATGGCGCTACGGTCGCACCCGCAAATGTAATGTAAGACAACTTACGACGTCATATTGGTAACCCGTTAGCCGCTACACATAAGGTTCACAATCGTATACAAGACATGAATCGCGCAAGAGAACTAAACACAGAGATTGGATATATATACAAGGTCCAACTAAGATCTGTCAGACCACGGCCGGTCCCCAGGCTTCACACCTAGCCTGGCGGAAGATCTTCCCTTTTCACCGGAGGAACCTTCCACAGTAGTTACTCCACATTTTGGATTAAGAATGAATGTATTCAGATTCGTTAGAGGAAGTTTGAAAATGGCACGTAAGAGGTAATTACGGAATAAAGTTTCTTCTAAAGCGATATATATGTTACGGTCAATGTCATAAATCCAGTTAGTATTGATAATAACCGGTCAATATTAATAATAACCTAATCAAATGGTGAATGGGATGAATACTGAAGGAATAATCATTTTAACCGGTTATTATGAATAATTGTTGTATGAATGTTATAGAGTTTCTGGCCGCATCTTCTCTACAGCGACAATATGTTCCGACGCGGTGGTAGCTTTGAAAAAGAATTGACGTTTGATAAGTGTGCTTCAAGCTCCTATATTTAATAAATTATATTGAATTTGATATTTACTTTGACTTTGATTCTTTTTTAAAGTAATAAAACATATGAAATGATCGGTAAATGATGTTGTTCTAATATATAAATCAACATTTTAGGTGTGTTTCCTCGCTTTTCAGTACATAACAGGCCTCTTGCCTCTGCCGCTGGGCTGGTTTAGTGTCGGAACCATAACAGCGAGCGGCACAACACGGTGACAAGTTGCTGCCTGTCCCAGTGTCGGAACCATGACAACCCCAACGACAGGCGGCACAACCAACGTGGCGACACATCGCTGCCGGGGCCGGAATTATAACGATCTCAACAACAGGTGACACAACGCGGCGACACGTTGCTGTAGCCTGCTGTCGGTGTCAGAATCCTTTCGATCGCAAAGGCAGGCAATACAAAAAGGCAACACGTTGCTGCTGCCGGTATCAGTAGGGCTAGCATGGCACGCAAGAAAAAGCGACAAAACGAGAAAACCATCATGTGCGCTTACTTTCCCGCACGCAAAGTAACGTAGATAGAAGCACGACTCGAATGTTTTCGTTTTGTCTGGGGTGGCATGCTAGGCCCGCAAAATCATTCGTTTAGTCACAACAACGCGTTACTGCATGTCTTGCCGGCATGGCGGTGGACACTCTGGCTCACGTCGCAGGCATCTTATTAAATTTACCACTAGTAAGCGGGAATTATTAATAATAACCGGTCAGTGTAATAAATTTGTCACTTCAACTTTCATCGTTGGTTTGTATTAATAATAACCGGTAACTATGAATAATTTCCAATTTATTACTGTTACAAATTCACAACACAATAAAATGAAAACTCAGCCTACCACACCTATTTACTGCACATATTGAACAGTTGATCGTATGTTTACCAGTTTTCGATCAGTTCAAGAGGGGAGAAGTGAGTTTATGTATGAAAGTAAACTTTTACCAATCAACCTAATAGCACTTCCATTTGCAACTTTATTTCCTTCAACTAAGACTGCTTGTTATTTATGGGCTAAAGGAGTTAGAGGCATTCGCGGGCCTACCTTCAGATGTTCTTAATGGTTTTCGTCTGGCAAAAATAAAATATGGCCGCCCCCATGTCCGGAGGAAATTGTGGCGGATTTTCTTAGCATTCTCATGTTTTTCTGTTGTCTGATTGTGCGTTTGGGTTAAGAGGTTTGTGATGCACAGATGCGTAAATTATGCACAAAAATTAATACGTATTTTCGGATAAAAATCAATAGCATATGCTCACGACTATATGCCCCGAGGACCCCCTCGTCAGAGATATTATGAAACCTAGTCCACGTTTCACTAGTACCAAAACTCTGTCCAGTGTGACGGTGAATGAGTCTGTCGCCACTTGTAATGGACAGTGGGTACAATACATGTCTCGAAAATTGAAGAATGCAGGTTTTCCTTCACCGAAAAGCCAGTGGTGTTACAAATCGTACATGAATTCTGAAATACTGGAAGTCTGGAAGAAATCACTTTTAGTGATAAGGCCGCCTTTTGTACCCTTCTTGTTCGTGTATATTGCTGTTGTTTTTTGTGTATTTTGGTGTGCAAATAAAGAATATTTGTCTTATCTTATCTGACTCATATACTCATTGGTACGAGTCGGCCTGGACGGGGATCGAACCATCAGCTCCTGCACGGCAGGCAAGGTTACTCGCCACTGGACCACCACAAAATCGTTGAAATACATTAAGTTTGTTTCCACCACGGAAACATGTTTTGTTTCTAGTATAGAAATTGGTTGCTAGGTACGTAATGTCGTGCCGCTCTCTGGCAGCATTTTGGCCTAGAATATGTAGGTAACGTAATATCGACTGCTTTCAAACGGTGAAGGAAAACTTCGTGACAAAACCTACATACGCTGAAGAATAAATTGGATGGGTTTGTAAAGTCTACCAATCCTCATTGGGTACGCGTGGGTCGACGCCCATACACCATGACCTCCTTGAGGGTAAGCCTGATCCCTACAGTGAGACGTATATAAGCTGATGAGGCTCTGTACACTATTTTTAAAGTTTTTTATTATAGCCAATTTATTGGCTCGAAAGGTCCTAAAGACCTTCGTATCAGATCCAACCTCTAATAGAAATGATTCACATTGATCTCGTCTAGACAACCAAATTAGTCTTGAGATTTCATTCTACAAGTTTACGCCACCTGAAATGTCCCCTGATAAAAACCTTAATAATTACACCGTAGAACTGAAAATTGCTTGATACTACAGACTTTGTTGTTAAAACAAACTATAAGCGAGGAAATTATTCAAACTGCTCTTACAAATTAGATGATTTTGGGGGAGAGAAAAAACAGTTTTTTTTTGTAGAGCCTAATGAGAGTGCCTAGGATTGGCTACTGGCTGTTAAAATATTAGTCAGATTTAACTTGACAAGTTAAAGAAAGAGTGATGATTTTTTAGAAAGAGACATGAAAAAAAAACAAGACTGGACTACCAGCTACAAAAGTAGGAGTATTAAAAATAAAACCGGTCAAGTGCGAGTCGGGCTACTTGCGCACCGAGGGTTCCGTACCACTCCAGCACACAACATAATAACTAAAAAATTTTTTGTCCTGGACCTTTAACACGTGACCAACTCACACTTGGCTGGTTTTTATTATTTGTTGTTATACTGTAGAGTTTGCTCTATAATAACACCAAGTTTGAAGCTTGTGTTACCGTTTTACGATAGAGCGAGAAGAAAAAACGTTGATAAAAACTAGTTTCTTGTATGAGGAACCCCCTTAAATTTTAACTTTTTGACATTTTTATTATTTGTTAACAAATCCGCCTTAATAACGCATAATCTGTGAAAATTTCAACTGTCTAGCTATTACGGTTCAAAAGTTGTGGCCTTGAATAGGTAGGACGGACGGACGGACTACGTAAGCTTAGTAATAGGGTCCCGTTTTCACCCTTTGGGTACGGAACCCTAAAAAGAAAATACAATAATAGGTATAGAAGGTGTAAACTTATTGCTATTCATCTTTTTTTATTTTATTTATAATTAATGGATTTTTTGCTTGTGCGTTAGCACCGCATTTCCGCCAATGTCAAGTAGTTTGTGGGAGTATCTATCCCAATCTCAGGGATTGTTTTTGATAAAGAACAAGAAGAGATTAAGGAATGCGGAGCCTCGTGGCAGGCAAAGACGCGACGCGCGGACAACACGCGAGACAAGTTCTCGGGTCAGAACTTGCAACGTGACTCCCGCTTTTCAATCTTTATGTTTTGCTTCAGACCATCAAACTGAAGTTTTGGTCGAGTAGATTCGTGCACTCGTAGATTTACATTTTCTACAGAAAGCCTTCGCGATTTTGATGTTGGCGTCATAGTTAAAGTTCTTCAGTTTGATGGTCTGAAGCCCGTGTTAAATACAATTCACGCCTTTATTGTGGAGAGGTAGACAGAGATAATATATCACACTTCCTAACATACATGTTTCCTCTATTTTCATAAATCTTATCTTAAAATTCTCGTCAGTTTTGGCTACTTTTGACCTGGAAATTTCTTGCTATAATCAATTTAATTTAAGCCAATAAAATTTTACAACAAAGATTTATCTTACAAACTTTTTCAATCTAACAAAAGGTAATAAAATTTTGAATTTGTTTCAACTAGCTACTAAAAGAAAAGTTATGCATACCAAAATAGACTTAGTAACTTATTGGATAGAAAAATAAAGTAAGTAGTATTTTGTAGTTTTAGTACAAACTAACCTTCTATATTAACCTTAAAACAATCTTCTTCTTTTGTATCAGAATGAGTTATATCGCATGCCAATCACTCATACTACAGCTACAGCAATTAAGACTCACGAGTATTTATGAAATAAGACCTTTGACTATTTATATGTGGACTGGTTACGCGTGTAATTCCACTAACAAACATTTCTGCCATTTTTTGCGGGGGTCGAGGTAACATGAAATCCGCAACTTTGGATTTCATTCCCCATAACTTTAGATTCTAATTTTGAATGTTAAAAATCATGACAAGTGGTCTCGTGTGAACCCCAAACGATCTAAGTTCGAAGTTATTATTTCGCAATTATAGGCTGTCTCGTTTAGTGATAAGGTGTAAAATTGAATGTAAATGCACAAGATCAATTGTGCTTATACAGTGGCAGAGGGGAAATGCTACCGCAAGGCTAGTCCTTATAATAATTAGTCAAAGAATAAGACCTAGTTTCAGTACAATATTAGGTGCCTTTTTTTTTTTTTGTATTGTTATATTTTAATTTTGGTGCTTTTGCGGTAGGGTCTTCAACTCTGCCATAAATACTCATTGGAATTGGCTCTCTAATAGCCGTGCTTTTTTTCTTATTACTGTTCGTTTGCAATATAAGGAAGTCGGATATTTATTTTTCCTACTTCTCCTATCTTCTTTGATTAATTCATTGCGGGTTCCAAGACAGATTAGAATCATCCCCCGGGCTCGCTGGACTTCATAGTCTAGTGTTGTGAATGGTGGCCGCTGTTGATCCTGGATTACATGAGTTACAGCGGTGGGTATGTGGTGGGCCTGTGCCCCAAAAAACAGCTGTAGCAATTGATATACAAGGTGTAAGTGGCAGCCTAGAAAATACTGAAACGGTACACTCAGACCATCAAACTGAACAACTTTCACTATGGAGCCTACCAGCATCAGCTGTCCTATATATATGGGTCGGGTAGGTACAGCAGTTTTGTATGGGACAGCTGTTGTTTTTTCGCGTTTCCTGAGGTAGGCTCCATAGTGAAAGTTGTTCAGTTTGATGGCCTGAGTTCACCGTTTCAGTATTTGCTAGGTTGTCACTTACACCTGTATGCTTAAAAACAAAATGAAAAATTGACTTTAGGACCTATTCCCATGGTTGCAGTCGTCTTAAAATTTTCACATTTGAAGCTATGGCGGATAGCAATCCACAATTTATTAGAAATTAAAATATGCTGGGTACAGCCTAATATTTACCACAAAATTAAAAACAGGGGTTGAAATCTCTCTCAAGGGAGCAAAATCGAAATTACTAGACATTTACACCCCTACCCTATTCCGATTTGGAAAAAAATCTGCTAGCGAAATTAATCTTGGGGTTGTATATAATTTATTGTTTAAACCGTACTGTTTGACGTAATCGCTATTTTTATTTTTTATTTAAAGGTCCACCTGATTTATTTTTGAAATGCAAGTACGGCCACCATCAGAGAAATCGAACCACTTTGCGCTTATACAGGGCGAAATAGATATCATTAGCATCCTTTTAAACTAAGAGTCTACCCATCAAACTGAACAAATTTTACCTTCGCAAACCGGTCGGAGCAAAACAAAACCATCTGCTGTTGCATACATTTGAGTCGAGTAGGCATTGCAGTTTAGTATGGAACAAATGATTTTTTTTGCACTGATTGGTTTGCTCCCATAGTAAAAGTTGTTCAGTTTGATGGGTAGACTCTTAGTTTAATAGGATACTAATGATATCAATTTCAGATCACCAAACTGAACAACTTTCTCTATGGGACCAATGTTGAAATCGCGAAAAAGAAATCAGCTATCCCATACAATTGGGTCGAGTAAGATTTCAGTTTAGTATGGAACAGCTGTTTTTATTTTCGCGATTCCGACATTGGTCCCATAGAAAAAGTAGTTCAGTTTAATGGTCTGATCATCCTCTTAAAAAAGTGTCAGCATATTAAGAAGGACCCTATAGTTACCCTTATAGTATTAAAATAGTCTTTAATGCTTAGGACGATTAGTTAGTTATTTTGTTCTAGTCATATTTTAGTTTTAGGATATTATGCTCATTTACTTAGCACGATTATAAATAAAATATTTAGAATATCCACAAGAAAACAAAAGAAAAGGAAAATAAGGCAAAAGAATTATAATAACATGCAGCAAGGTTATTATTTCAAAACCAGGATAACAAAGACTTGTCCTAAGCCCAAGCGGACGAAGCCGCAAGCGAAAACTAGTTAAACACAAAATTTGCATTCAAACCACAAACTCAATTCCTAACTGCAAACACTGTCCACCCGGTGGGATAAAGCCATAACCCAGGAACACCTGAAAACGTGTCATAATATACAGCGAAGAGATTTCTCCTTTTGTGAAAATAGAGGGATTTGTGTTTAGTTACCTTACCTGTGGAAATTGCATAAAGGCGGTTACTAGTAGAGGTGGGCATTTCAACCGAAAAGCTTTATTTTTACATACGTACAGAAACTCACGACCGAAGTCCTTTTCAGGATGTTCATACTTCAGGAAGGTAGCCTGCCATGGTACCTAATATAATATGTCTATGGAAGAACCCTGACTCGTCCATCTGCAAAATAAATATTTGTTTTGATTTGATTGGATTAGATTCTCACCGATCCTAGCTACTCAATCCGCCGCGTAGCCCCAGCAAAGTCTTATATCGAGGTCCGTACCCCTCTGGGTGCCCCTAGGTGGGTTGCTGAAGTTCATTCATTTGGCTCGGTAAACCCTTCGTGGTCCCTCCAATAGTCCGCAGTAAAAAGCAGTAACTGCTCCCTGAGCAACGCTGTATTAGTCATTTCCAAAAAAAAATTATCACGTAATTTAGCATACCTCAATAATTTGTTATTGTATCACATTACATGTCGAATCATGAGGAGGCTAGATTTTTCCTTTTCTGTATAAATTCCACTGCAAAGCATACTTGGATCCATGACTTGGGTCACAGATAATAGTAATTTACCTGAAACATTTTGGCCCTTATTCTCATCAGCCTATATACGTCTCACTGCATGGCACTGGCCTCAGGGACGGTGGGGCGTCAGTCCACCACACGTGCCCAATTGGTAGACTTCACATCATCATAATTTCTTCTTTAGCGTATGCAGGTTTCCTCACGATATTTTCCTTCACCGTTTGAGAACAGTTGATATTACGTGCATAAGTTAGAATCTCATTGGTACATTGGCATGTCGTCCGTGCGGATTCGAACCTGGACCCTCATGATTGAACACCTCTTCGCAACGCACCACCGACGCTCCCGCGACCCTTGTTCCATTAGAAAGTTTATATATCTACTGGCAATGGCTGGTTGGAACAACGTAAAATAAAAATGTTTTAACTTCTTTTCCCATCTCTAGTAACCACGTTTCTACGGATTACTCGGCACATGGAATGTTTTTATGTTAAATAGTTTGCTGAATTTCATTTATGGTACGTAGTTTTGTTAGTTTTGGGTAAGTGCATATTTCGGTATGAATAATTCAAACAACAATTCCGAATATAGGTGAATGCTCACATGGATCTTTTGGACTTATTTACTATTATTATACAACGTGAATCCAAGAAAAGGGTAATAGTTTTAACTCGGGGGTTTATACAACGTGTTAATGAATAAGCGCAAAACCTCATACACCCCAACTGATTCATAACAAAAAAATAGATTGAAACAATAATTTCATTATTCTACACCGCCTACCAATCTTCTTTTACCTTTTCCTCTACCCTAAGGTTGTCTGGAAGAAATCGCTTTTTAGCGATAAGACCGTCTATTTTTGTACCGTCTGTATTTCCTGTTTATTAACTCTCTGTATACTATGTTATTTGCTGTAAAATAAAGTATAATTGATTGATTGATTGATTGATTATTTTGATAGTTAAAATTTAAAGTTATTCGCATTTAAAGTTTTGAGGCAAAAATGAATTGTTATCATTTCAGCAATGAATGAAAGCGCTAACGTGCTCATGGATACATTTTAAGAATCTTGTTTTGGTAGTAAGTAGAGTGAGAGTGCCCAAGCGGTAGGTTGAGATCGCGTTCAGGAAATTTTAAATTTTATTAATAAATTATTTAATATTTTGAAAAATATTACCTATGTTGAAACCATGATAATTCGATTTTGCTCTTATATACTTTTTCTTCTTTTTTCAAAATTACAGCATTGCTCAGGGAGCAGTTACCTGGTTACTAAAAGCATATTATTCGTTATTAGCCGGTATTAGTAAACCTAGCTTATACCTCAGTAGCCTGTCAAACTTATTGAGTATAAATAAAACAAATTTTCAAACGCTCCAAGCAATCCCATCGTAGATCAAAGTATGCAAATTCAAAATGTCCCTACCGATGCCAAATGTTTTAAAAATCCACAACACATGCGTTTTATGGGAAGAGAACCAATAACTGTGGCAAAGTGCCGTTGTGTTTTTATTGGGCCATTAGTACCACTGTAACTGTGATTTTTCTATCAGTTGAGTTGGGGTACATGACTTAATTTAAGTGTTACTCAAAATACAGGGTGTAAGGAAAAGTTACCCATCAAACTGAACAACTTTTACTATGGTATTACTTTTACTTGTCAGCGCAAAAAAACAAATTTACTATTCCATACTAATGCTGCAATGGCTATAAGACTCAAATGTATGAAAAGCAGATTTTTTTTTGTTCTGGCGGTATTGCTCCCATAGTAAAAGTTGTTTAGTTTGATGGGTAGAGTATGTGGTTCACAGGTTAATGATACTTTTCCTTATATGTTTAAACGTGAGCTTTTGCCCGCGACTCCATTCGCGTGGATTTTGGAAATATATGGTAATATTTTTTTGTTTTTTAAGAGTATCCACAATAAGCATTAGCATATGCTCACGAGTATATTCCCCGAGGGGGTAGTCAGAGATATTCTGAAACCACAGAACATCCACGTTTCACTAGTACCGAAACCCTGTCCAGTGTGACAGGAAGTGAGCCCGTCGCCACTTATAATGGGCAGTAGGTACAATAAATGCCTCGAAATTGAAGCATGCAGGTTTCCTCACGATTTTTTCCTTCACAGAAAAGCCAGTGGCATAATGATTCTAAACAACGTGTTAAGGGTATATTACTGTTGGCGCGCTCCATACAAACGAAGTCTGGTGATATTTTCAATACTAACCGATTAAACTCAATGAAATTGCAGAAACAATCTAGAAACAAATCTCTATGCTTGTATCGTGCCTCAAAGATTTCCATACAAATTCTTAAATTAATCCTAGCATTGAAACAATATATTTTAACGAAAATGAGACACGATACAAGCATGGATATTTGTTTCTATATTGTTTCAGCAAAATTTCATTGACTTTAATTGGTTAGTATTGAAAATATCACCATAGTACGTTTGTATGGAGCGCGCTCCGAATTATATCCCCTTAATCAATTAACGCAAAACTAGAAAGTAGTTTGTTCAGAATTGAGAGCAGAATCGAATTATCATATTTTCAAATATTAAGTAATTTGTTTGTAAAATTTAAAATTTACGGATCTCGATCTCGACCCTACGCACGGTCCCACTCACCTTACTTTCTACCAAAACAAGATTCTTAAAATGTATCCAAGAGCACGCTAGCGCTTTCATTCATTGCTGAAATGATAATTTTTGCCTGAAAAATTTAAATTCGAATAACTTTAAATTTAAAGTATGAAAAAAATGAAATTATTGTTTCACTCTAATTATTTTGTTATAATCAGTTGGGGTGTATGAGGTTTTGCGCTTATTCATTAACACGTTGCATATACCACATTAATGAATTAATGCAGAACTGGAAAGTCGTTTGTTTAGAATCGAGAGCAGAATCGAATTATCATGGTTCCCACATAGGTATTTTCTTTCAAAATATTAATGATTTGTTTGCAAAATTTAAAATTCACTGAACTCGATCTCAACTCACCGCCATGAACGAGCAAATTTTTTTTTCTCGATTTCGAAGTCGGTTTCACAGTGAAAGTTGTTCAGTTTGATGGTTTGAAGTAACCTCTTATGTATTACTAGGATGTTTTGTTGCACCCTGTAGTATCTAACCAACGACCTCATAAGACCATAAGATGATTTCTCAAAAAAACATTACATACGTAACTCTAATTTAACTATGACCTTTAAACATATTTCGTTCTACATTTTGTTAACAAAAAATACTTTTACCAACAAAAACGGAGATTGTATTGAAAAAAAAAAATGTTCACCCCACAGGAATGAAAATGTAGAAAGCTTCGAAGAAGTGAGTTCGATCAGTTAAAGTGAAGGTATAGAAAGAAGGCTTATTCAAATCCATTTCAATCTGCTTAAGTAGCTATATAGTACAACTTCGACTGGAAAAATGTATAATATACCTATAGTAACAATTTCGACTCGAAAAATGTAAAGAAAAATGTGGTTTTACTTCTATTTTTAGGTTGTCAATAAGAGACAATCCACAATAGTAGTCATTATGAGTTTTTAGGGTTCCGTGCCCAAAGGGTGAAAACGAGACCCTATTACTAAGCCTTCCCTCCGTCCGTCTGTCCTACATATTCAGGCTTTGACTAATTATTATAAGGACTAGCCTTGCGGTAGCATTTCCCCTCTGCCACGGTATAAGCACAATTGATCTTGTGCATTTACATTCAATTTTACACCTTATGACTAAACGAGACAGCCTATAATTGCGAAATAATAGCTTCGAACTTAGAACGTTTGGGGTTCACACGAGACAACTTTTCATGATTTTTAACATTCAAAATTAGAATCTAAAGTTATGGGGAATAAAATCCAAAGTTGCGGATTTCATGTTACCTCCCCCCCCCCCCCCCCCCCAGAAAGTGGCAGAAATGTTTGTTAGTAGAATTACACGCGTAACCAGTCCACATATAAATAGTCAAAGTATTTAGGGCTGTAACTTTTGAACCGTAATAGCTAGACAGTTGAAATTCAAAGAATAATACGTTAGTAGGTATAGCGGATTTGTTATTAGCGGATAAATATGTCAAAAAGATAAAATTTAAGGGGGTCCTCATACAAGAAACTAGTTTCTATCAAAGTTTTTTCTTCTCGCTCTATCGTAAAAACGGTAATACATACAAGCGTCAAACTTGGTGTGATTGTAGACAAAACTCTACAGTATAACAACAAATAATAAAAACCGGTAAAGTGTGAGTCGGTCTCGTGTAAAAGGTCCAGGACAAAACAATTTTATAGTTATTTAGTTTTGTGGTCGTGTGGTTCGGAACCCTCTTTGCGCGAGTACCCTGACTCACACTTGACCTGTTTTATTTGAGTTTATGGTTTAAAAATATGATCATCACCGAATATACAAGCACAGAAAAATACTCTGTGATACAAGTGAGTTGCTGTAGACTTAGATTTTCATCAACATGAAAAATAAAAATTTGAGTCTTTGTAAACTGATAGACTGAAGCACCATGTTAGCTGGGTGTTACACGCTCAGTTTCGCTTCAAATCAAATATACGTGACCAGACTGACGCAAGACAGGGCGTGTAACACCCGTCTTAGGCTGGATTCGACCAAACGCGAGTAAATTTTATTGTTATATTAAGTCGCCGGTTACCCTAGAGTAAACTTATTTTGCGTTTTACCAACTACTAATCTATGAATAAGTTGATTGATGCGAGAGTAAATTTTACACGGCCAATTTCGACAGCGTAAAGCTTATACCTATCGTGGTATAGTACATATTCATATTTTTAAATAAGCTTTATTTCACAAACGTAAAGCAAACTCACAATTTTGACGCGGCCAATTAGGTAGCATGAAAAGTTGATTGCTCTTTTTTTGCGCTTTTTCAAAAAGACAATTCAATTTAAATTCTGTACCTATATAACATTCCCGATTCTCTACCGAATATTTTTCAGGTTTTGCGATAAAAGAGAATTCTTCAGCAGAAAAATCGAGTAAACTTACCTACATAGCAAGAAAACGGTCACGTTAAATGTAACCGAAACTGACGACCGAAAATGAAGCGTAGTGCATGCACGAGGTTGCATTACACACGAGGTAGGGTGCATGAATGCGGAAAAGTAAGATCTAGGGTAAAGGAGATTACAGAATAAGGATGTTTTTATTTTATACTTGTAAACTAAAATTTTAAAGCATGATTCAGACCATCACGCAGAATAACTTCCACTATAGAACCAAGATGGAAACACCGAAAAAAATGTTTTGCTCCTCAGAAAAAGATGATGGCTGATTGTCAAAATAAAAAACTACACTACAAAGCATGATTGAGACCATCACGCAGAATAACTTCCACTATAGAACCAAAATGGAAACAGCGAAAAAATGTTTTTCTCCTCAGAAAACGATGATGGATGATTTTTGCATTGATGCATTATACGACACCTACGAGAAGAAAAACAGTGGCCTGTGAAAAGTTGTGGATCTCATGAAAAAACTACATCTTAATAGCATTCTAAAAAGTATCTAATTGTGAGCTATTTAGAGCCTAAATCAAATCAATAATTTTGTATCAGATATGACTCGCATTCGCGCTAATTCGGTGCTTACTTCCAATTAAACTCCTAATTAGAGCCTTGGTCCTTCGAAACATGAGAACGCGTAATACCACTTGTGACACGCATTTATCCATCGTGCATAATGTGGATTGGTAGACTTCACATACGCATCCAAATTTCTTCTTCAGCGTATGCAGGTTTCCTCACGATGTTTTCCTTCACCTTTCCAGAGCAGTCGGTATTACGTACATAAGTTAGAAAAACTCATTGGTAGGTACATGGTATGTCGTCTTCACAGATTCGAACACTCATGATTTAGTGTCCATGCCTGTCCACAACGCGCTACCAACGCTCTTTTTTAAGGGTTATATTAGCACTTCATATAATAATAGCAATGTCATTTCGTCCCATCATAAGCCTGACAATCCAGCTACCAGCTTACCCAAAGACCAAAATGGATTGAATAAATAAACAGCCCAATAAACACACTTAAAAGAACCCGAAAATTCCAGTGTAAATCCTAACATTTTCAGGAATCGTCACAAAGGAGGACTGGGAGCGGAATGGAAAATGGAAATCCCGGGAAACCCAAACAGCGGCTCGGATGTCTGGAACGGCCTCCAAGCACCTTACTAATGTTTCTACATTATTTTTAAAGTGAACATTTTCAAAATAATTTGTGTTCTTAGACATTTCTGTTTTAAAACTACGCAAATGTACTATTCTTACCCACTTGAAAACAGAATCTGTTTGTTTGGTATTTTAAAAAATTGTTTTTTGCAGCATCACTTTTGTCATTTTGTAAATCGATTTGAATGATTAATTGTTCTGTATCCGCAGAAATGGTCTCATAAATATAGTGAAGACCTAGTTTGATGAAGCAGTAATTGTACGCGATTGCAGCAATTTGATTCATAAGGATTATACATTACAATAAAATGTAGTACGGAACACTAATTGCCCGAGTAACTCGCACGGTTTTTAGTTTTTGAAGTTTTTTTTTTTTCATTTTTATTTACGTATGTTACAGCCGAATCTGGCTTATATAAAATTTATGAATAGGCAGGTTACCTACAAAATGTAGATGGCGAGTTTGATCAGTAGTTAATTTAGTTTAAAAAATAAACAACCACGCGTTTTTCAATCGCGTAAATTCATCTCTACACAGTCGTTTGACTCGATACTAACGCGTGATTTTAGCAATGCACACGCGCATTTGTACCGATGCAGATTGCTGTATAGTGTTTGCATAGATACTGCATCGCGACTGATTCGATGCAGAAGCGCTGCAAAAAGTCGCAGAGTATTAACGGCCTTAATACAATTACCCCCGTGTTGCTTACTCTAAAATTTTATTTCCCTGTTTGCCATCAGATTCTGATCGACCTTCTTCTTCTTCCTGCCCTTATCCCATTATTTGGGGTCGGCGCAATATGTCGTCTTCCTCCATTCATCTCGTTTAGCCGTCATTTCAGCGCACACACCTTTTTTACACATGTCATCTTTCACACAATCCATCCATCTTTTCTTTGGTCGTCCTCTCTTCATGCAGCCATCCACATTCATATTTAACATTCGTCTTGTAATATGCCACTCATCTCTTCTCATCACATGTCCATACCACGATAACCGATTACCGCTTTACGATTACGATTAGATTCTGATCGACCTATAGTAGGGGATTTGAATACACAGTTACTTCCAGACAGGCCACCGGCCACTTTTCTGTTCTTTGTTCGTTTTTACAATATTTTTGTTTACTCGTTTTTGTGTTGAATACACTCGTAAGTTGTAAGGACTTGTGTCCAGTTGATGAATGGACCGCTGTTTTGAATAGAAACTTTGTTTAGAGCGCAAGTGCTACTTGTTTCTATTTGCTTTTCGAATGACCACTGGGAATAGATAACGGTTTTGTTCCGGCAGTTTTTAGAGTTCCGTAGTCAAACGAGGAAGCAGATTTTGCAGAAACGGAATTTAAATTTGGCATTTTAATAGCGGGCATAGGCTCACCACACATTGCCACCGCGGTAACTCCTGTAAATGAGACACTAGACAATGAAGTCCAGCGAGCCTGGGGGATGACTTTAATCTGTCTTGGAACCTGCAATGAATTAATCAAAGAAGATAGGCTCCTCCTAGGAAAAATAAATATCCGACTTCCCTCCAAACGGGAGACAGCAATAAGAGAAATTTGGCATGAAGACAGATAACAGCATTGGGTTACTAGGACAGGTCTTGTAAAATGGACCAACACACCCATAGAAACTAATTCGTTGGCGGTAGTCGTTGAGCGCATATACCTCGAGATAAAAGCACTAGCTTCTTCTTCGCCATATTGTAGGGAACCCTTGGAAAATACCTTTAACATAAAAATTGAATTTACATACATACATATGCTCACGCCTATTTAGTAGTTATGTAGGCAGAGACAACAGATCGTCACATGCTACGATTCTGACACACATCTCTCGCCTCCTCAACATCCATAAGTCTCTTCATACAAGCTCGTTGGTTCCGGGTACATTTATTTGGCCCTTCTTCAGTACGCATCCGATTTGGTCAGCGTACGTGCGCCTAGGGCGACCCCTTTCAAGCGTTGAAATTTTCAAATGCGTAATATTTCATGTGATTAAAATTAAAACGCGCTATCGTAAGCGCTATTGCTAAAAGTTTTCTTTCTAATATCTTTGGCTTCGGAACCCTAATCCTATGGGCGAGTTTGACACGCTATTGGCCGGTCTTTTCTATTTTTCATTTCCATTCCAGGCTTATCAACAGTTTCGTGATATCGATACCAGTTAAAGCAAATAGTCAGGAATATACACGTTTGCGTCGGCTTAGTAAGAAACTCCAAGCCGAGGTATTCAAGGCAATATAGACTGCAAACTGAAATGATTTGGAATCTCTGCCGGTAGCAACAGCGATATTTTGGTAGCTGGATCATAGATGGGGTAAGCTTTTGGTATTGGCTTGTTATTAAATCAATGTTTCCAAAATAAATTTAGATTTTAAACCTATGTCGCCCACTTAATTCTTATGCGTTTATAAATTATATCTATCTAATCTTTGACATTTAAGTTTTAAAGACAAAGGATTCAACGAAAAGCTATATTATTAGAAAATTTTCAGATACCTATCCAACGACACCTCGATTTATTAAAAAACAAAACTATTTTTTCCAACCCCCTTTTCGTTGTATGGGAGGGGTGCCGAAATCGTTTCTACATTACTCCTTCATTTCAGTTTTTGTATTTCGATTTAATATGTAAGGTCGTAGGTCGAGTAGGTAATCGAGGTGGGGCATACAGACAGACAGACAGAATGGACAAAAGTATGGATTCCTTGACTATGAAACCTTAAAAAACTACATAAAATTGATTTAGTATCATTTGTAGTGATAGTGGTTGTATAAATGAGACTAGTCTTCCTTTTGTCCATAAAATTAAAATGTTATAAGAAAGATCAGAGTAAAATTTATCCAAGAGAAAAACAGAAACACAAAATATGATGTTAAAACTGTAAAAAACGGATGGACGTAATTTGGAGCTTTGACCTAAAAAATGACTCAAAAAGTTCACTGTTCTTAAACAAAACTCCCGCTATTTGACAACAAAAGACGCTCAAAAAGAATTCGGAAATAAAATGTCCAAATCATGGAGTGACAAAAAAAATATTCTTGACAATCAAAGTTTTTCCATTTTCAACGCCGGAATAGCTCCAGGCTGTATTATCTATTTAAGAAGTCGCCTTTCAGAAATCGAATGCCATCGGGATAAGAGTGAAAATGTCTTGACTCAAAGGAGTTCTCATGTTAAGAACTATGGGGCGTTAACATTCTTTGCTGAGAATCCTTCAAAAGTTGCCTGAATGATGGCGGCCAACATATTTCACTTTTACGAAGTTGGTCTTTGAACAAGAGTAGATAAAGTTGGAATTTATTAAATCATAGAGCAGAAATAAAACTACCAATGTTGTTTGGTTTGGAATACCGTAAAACTTTGACTAATTATTATATGGACTGGTTACGCGTGTAATTCTACTAACAAACATTTCTGCCACTTTTTGCGGGGGGCGAGGTAACATGCAATCCGCAACTTTGGATTTTACTCCTTATAACTTTAGATTCTAATTTTGAATGTCTAAAATCATGAAAAGTAGTCTCGTGTGAACCCCAAACGTTCTAAGTTCGAATTTATTATTTCGCAATTATAGGCTGTCTCGTTTAGTGATAAGGTGTAAAATTGAATGTAAATGCACAAGATCAATTGTGCTTATACCGTGGCAGAGGGGAAATGCTACCGCAAGGCTAGTCCTTATAATAATTAGTCAATGCCGTAAAATAATCATAATATTAACTTTTAACAAATAAAATAAGAAAATACATATAATCTGGTTTTACTGACCTATCTTTGAGTTACCTTTAAACTCTTTGAAATAAACAAAATTAAACGCCTGAAAGGACATCATTTGCGTTTCTTATACATTTTTGGTCCAATAATGTGAAATTGCCGGCCTTCAAAACTAATGCTATATTCTGTTAGAACTTGTCTCACTAAGCATTTATTATTATGGCACGATGGGCTTCGGATAGCACGTTAAGCCGTTGGTCTCGGCTACTATTTTTTTTTTTTGACTGACATATACAGTTTGCTCAGGGAGCATTTACTGCTTTTTACTGCGGGCTTTTGGGGGTGGCCATACCAGTGACGGCGAAGCGCCCTGGTAGGTCACCGAACCAGTGATTTAAGCAACCTGCCCAAGGGGCACCCCAGGGGGGTACGGACCTCGGCAATGGGCGTTTCTGGGATTACGCGACGGGTTGGGAAGCGGGGATCGGTGAGAACCGGCCAGCTATGTGTCGGTAGCGTCTGTAGACGCCAGATGAAGGAGTGGGCAGAGATCGCGACTGTCCCCCGCGGCGGCGATGGGGATTTCGTATTACGGCGACGACGCAACATGTCTATGATATATATACTATCTCTGGTGGTAGTAGTTGTTACATAAAACTTCGTCATAGGCCGTAAGGCTGTCTGAAAAAACTCTGACTCCAGGGCTTGCTGCCCACACGATAAGAAGAAGAATAAGTCATCATCATCAGCCTAATACGTCCCATTGAAGAGCACAGGCCTACCCTCAGGGAGGGTGTATGGCTGTCAGTACACCACGCGTGCCCCATGTGGATTAGTAGACTTCATCAGCGTATGCAATTTTCCTCACGATTTATTTCTTCACCGTTTGAGAGCAGTCGGTATTACGTAGCATGTCGTCCGTGCGAATTCGAACCCGGACCCTCTGATTGAGTGTCCATACCTCTCCGCAAAGCGCCACCGACATTTCTGTTGCACTTGTTTTATGTTTATTTTAATACTAGAGTTAGCCCGTAACTTCGTCCGCACAAATTTTAAGTCACCAGATTTTAAGTCAGATCATAAGCTATCAAAGAATAAAAGTTTCATCAAAATCGGTTCAGTAGTTTTTGCGCGATGCTCGCACACACAAACAGACAAAAATTCTAAAAGAGGTTGTCTTAGAGTCAGGGACACCTAATAACCATATCGTCATCTTTTTTTTGTAAATATCTTCAATGTACAGACACACTTCTGGTACAGTTTTGTAATAGTTTTTTTTAAGGGCCTATATTGAAAAATAATTGAAGCGAAATGGACGTGTGATAGCGTATATTACTGCCTGGTGCGAGAGAAAGAGATGGGGCGGCGCGCGCGCCTGAAACGACGCAAGCGTAAAACAAACTTTATTTAATTGTTATTGTACTATTTATGTAAGTTCATTTCTGCTCTAATCAAAATTTATAAAATGACAATCTCTTTTTTTTAAATCAAGTCTCGTGTTTCTATTATTCACCGTTTAGCAGTTCCAAGAGTTTATCGATAAAGACGGAGGCTACTTTGGCTTATTTTTCTATCGAGAAAATGTCTCTTAATCGTGTTTTGGCTCTAATCAAAACTTCAATTATATGTTCAATTTACACATATCTGCAAATCATACTCCTACTGTTAGTACTTCATGATATATGATGCTTTGAAGAATCCAATTTTTTTCACATATCCTCTTAAATAATTAATGGTCTTTTTGCTTGTGCACTGCATTTTCGCCAGTGTCAACTGGTTTGAGGGAATATCTATCCAATCTCGAGGATTGTTTTTGAGTAAGAACACAACTGAGAAGGATTGCGGAGCCTCGTGGCAGGCTGAAACGCGAACCGCGCGAACTCCAAGCGAAAGACAAGTGTTCGGGGCAAAACCTGCAACGTGACTCCCTTTATAATAGTGAAGATATAAAACAATCAAATGTCAACATTGTCTATATTCTAGAGGAAATTAAAAAAATAATCAAAACAGATATTGAGAGCTATACAGACTAAAAGAGCGAAAATTTCCAAAAAAATCCCTGTGTAGGTAGCATCAAAATATTTAACTGAGAATGGATCTGGCACTCGTACAAAAGGCTTTGACTGCAATCCGAATCCAGCTTTGACACACACACGGTACTAATTGGGGACAGACAGAATACATGATAGCTCTATAAACTTCCTCTGTATTTATTATAGACCTGTCGCCCGCCAGAAATTTAATTTCTTTTTTTGTCTCTCGGTCTCAATTATGAGCATCTATGTGATAATTATAATAATTACAGATTGTAGTACGGACTTACGCTTATCGTCGAGATCTATCACCCGAAGCACGGTAATGCAGTTTTTGCTGCTCCCGGGGCATATGCATCGTGTCACCTAAACATAAAAACGTTGTGTTGCTCCCATAGATTTAGAACCAATGGATACCAATCCTCCTTACAAGCATTGCAAAACGTAAATTGATCATGGCGCTCGGTAATGTTGGACCGTCTTTCGTACATGTCCGTCGTCGATGTTTCCGACTATACGTGTGTCCCTTTCTATTAAGGGTATATTACTATTGGCGCGTTCCATACAAACGAAGTCTGGTGATATTTTCAATACTAACCGATTAAACGCAATGAAATTTTGCAGAAACCATTTATAAACAAATCTCTATGCTTGCATCGTGTCAGATTTTCCTTAAAATGTACAGTTTTAAAGTTATAGTGCGTTAAATATTTCCATACAAATCTTAAATTAATCCTAGCATTGAAACTGTATATTTTAACGAAAATCGGACACGATACAAGCATAGAGATTTGTTCCTAGATTGTTTCTGAAAAATTTCATTAAGTTTAATTATTTAGTATTGAAAATATCACCAGACTTCGTTTGTTTGCAGCGCGCATTTACGCATTCGGAATAAACTTCTCTTAATTTTGGTCGTTGGATTAGAAACGGAGAAAGTTGACGTCGGAAAAAACGACGGAGAGTATTATTTCCAGCTTCCTATGGCCCATCTTATATCCTGCCTTTCCTGCCCGGATACCATGCAAACAGAACTTATGAACGCTGCCGGTAGTGCTGGCCGTGTGTAATGTAAATACTAGGCTGAAAATATTTTGAATGACATCAAATCGTTAGAAGAAATAGTACAATCAGTCCTTTTTTTATCAGAATTAATTTTATGATTCTGAAAATTTGATTCCAGAATACGAACGTATAAAAACCACCTTTGATTTCATGAAATCACCATTGTATGGACCTTTTCTCCCTCTCTAACATTTCTTCAAAGACCTTGTTCTTTACAGACTTTGTAACTATCTCTATAGGTTTGAGAAAGAACACCATTTTAATTTCGTATTACGGTCATCTTGGATTCGCATTGCTATGTCATCCACATATCATATGCTCCTGAATATATTCCGAAGATCATTGACTAACCCCGGAATATATTCTGGGGGTACAACCACTTTTCACTAGTACCGAAACTCTGTCCAGTGTGACGGGGAGTGAGCCCTTTGCCACTTGTAATGGACAGTGGACGCATCGATATAGGATTTTACGATATTAATGTACGTTTACGTTTCAATATATATAATACGTATAGTCAGATATATCGTATCCTTTGACTAATTATTATAAGGACTAGCCTTGCGGTAGCATTTCCCCTCTGCCACGGTATAAGCACAATTGATCTTGTACATTTACATTCAATTTTACACCTTATCACTAAACGAGACAGCGAAATAATAACTTCGAACTTAGAACGTTTGGGGTTCACACGAGACTACTTTTCATGATTTTTAACATTCAAAATTAGAATCTAAAGTTATGGGGAATAAAATCCAAAGTTGCGGATTTCATGTTACCTCGCCCCCCGCAAAAAGTGGCAGAAATGTTTGTTAGTAGAATTACACGCGTAACCAGTCCACATATAAATAGTCAAAGATCGTAGCATACAAGGTGTTCAAATATTTTTGAGCAGTGCTAATTTTCAATAAATTCGTTACAGTAAATGTTACCAATTATATCTAAACGTGTATTGTGTCATAAATATTGAATAGCTAATTTTCAATAGCAAATTTTTTTTTTCTACCCCCTCTGGGAATATAGTCGTGAGCATATGCTTATGCTTATGCTTATGCTAATTTTCAATAATTTCTTTACAATGTTATTTATTTAAAATTGAAACGTAATATCAACGGAGTAAGGTATTTTTTCTTAAACTGTTCAGATGGTTATGATCACCCGACTGCGTAGATAAATTTGATGTTCTAGGCGTTCAGATATTTTTGATTCGTTATGTGTAAAGAAATTATTGAAAAAAAGAACTGCTTAAAAATATTTGACCACCTTGTTTGCTACGATATATCTGGTGGCGACTGTACGATATATATCGCCCACTCCTACCTCGGGGAACATATTTTTTGTGAGCATAATGCTTATACTAAAATAATTTATAATTAATGAATATTATATGAAAAAGAACAAAAACAAGAAAGAAAAACTCTCCAAAACGAAATGCCAAAAATATAGGGTCCTTCTTAATATGCTGACACTTTTTTTAGGGGATGTCAGACCGTCAAACTGAACAACTTTCTCTATAGGACCAAAGTAGAATTCGCGAAAAAAAATTAGCTGTTCCATACTAAACTGAAATCTTACTCGACCCAATTGTATGGGACAGCAGATTTTTTGTCGCGATTTCGTCATTGGTCCCATAGAGAAAGTTGTTCAGTTTGATGGTCTGATCAACCTCTTAAGGGGATATAATTCAGTGCACGCTCCATACAAACGTACTATGGTGATATTTTCAATACTAACCAATTAAAGTCAACGAAATTTTGCTGAAACAATCTTGAAACAAATATCTATGCTTGTATGGAGTCCGATTTTCGCTAAGATATACAGTTTCAATGCTAGAATTAATTTAAGATTTGTATGGAAATCTTTGAGGGACTGTAACTTTAAAACTATACATTTTAACGAAAATCTGACTCTATACAAGCATAGAAATTTGTTTTTAGATTGATTCTGAACATTTTCATTGAGATTCATTGGTTAGTATTGAAAATATCACCATAGTACGTTTGTATGGAGGGCGCTCCGAATTATATCCTCTTAAAAACTGTCAGCATACCTATTAAGTTGGACCCTGTATATGAACGATCTTAGAACGAAATTACGCCAACAGATTTACTAGCCCCAATGCAATTAGGCGAAGACCCATTTAAGCGAAATTTATTTAAGTAATGAAACGAAAAATCTTTCCCTCCGCTATAAATTAGCATATCAAGGGGAATATGATAAATTTCTGTTTTGAAGGAAAAGTGGCTTTGTTAATTAAAAAAGTGGCATTTAAATTACTAATTATCCATTCGTATCTAGTGAATTCAAGAGCTAATAACTTTATACAACGTGTTATTGAATAAGCGCAAAATCTCATACACCCCAACTGATTCATAACGAAGTAATAAGATTAAAAAAATAATTTAATTATTTTTATAGTTAAAATTTAAAGTTATTCGCATTTTAAGTTTTTAGGCAAAAATGTATTTTTATCATTTCGGCAATCATTGAAGGCGCTAACATGCTCATGTATATATTTTAAGAATCTAATTTTGATAGTAAGTAGGGTGAGTGTGCCCTTGCGGTAGGTTGAGATCGAAATCAGTAAATTAAAAATTTTACAAACAAATTATTTAATATTTTGAAAAATGTAACTTATGTTGAAACCTTGATACCTAATTCGATTCTGCTCTCGATTCTTAACAAACTACTTTCTAGTTTTGCGTTAATTCATTAACACGTTGTATATGGTCCAACTTAATATGCTGACACTTTTTTAAGGAGATGATCAGACCGTCAAACTGAACTTTCTCTATGAGCCCAATATCAAAATCGCGGAAAAAAATCAACTGTCCCATTCATTTGGCTCAAGTAGGTTTGCAGTTTTGTATGGAAGAGCTGTTTTTTTCGCGATTTCTATGTTGATGCCATAGAGAAAGTTGTTCAGTTTGACGGTGTGATCATCCCCTTAAAAAAGTGTCAGCAAATTAAGAAGGATCCTGTATAAAGTAATAAATAATATAATCCGATAGTAGTAGAAGCAAATGAAGAAGAATGAGGATAGATAGATTTGTCTGCTCTTAAAAATCTACCTGCAGTTCTTCATTTATCCCGTGATCATAGCAGTTGTAACACTGCCTAAATAACGGGACAGCAAAAAATTTTAAAAACATGGTAATTACACACGGCGATACATCAAGCTACGCAAAACCAATGTAAGCTGGCCGCGCGACGTTATACATTTTTCTACCTACGCGCGGCCAGGGTGATAGGACTACGTACGAACCAGAACTTTTGACTTTGTATTGCGCTAATTTCTATTCTAATCCAATTTCAGTTCTAATCACATTGCAATCCAATTACTATTCAACTGTGCTGAATTCCGCATCGTGCTAAACTCTATGTAACTGACAGCCTTTAACGTCTGAGCGATCTGTCAAAACGGCTCTAACGGCTGTCATGAGCTGTACATCGCGATTAGTGCAATACCAAATGTGTCAAAAGTTATGGTTCGTACGTAGTCCAGTCACGGTTCAATCACCGCGATTGTAGCCCTGCTTATTTTGGTTTTGCGTAGCTTGATGTGTCGCCGTGTGTACTCGTTAAAATTATTAATCTTAGAGATAGGGGGAGAGATATAAAAGAGACTAAATCAAAGACTAACCTAAAAATCGTATCTCAAACTTTATATACAACGTGTTAATTAAATAACGCAAAACAAGAAAGCATTTTGTTCAGAATCGAGAGCAGAATCGAATTATCATGTTTTCAACATAGGTAATTTTTTTCTTTAATAAATTTTTTAAATAATTGGTTTGTAAAATTTAAAATTTACTGAACTCGATCTCAACTTCACCACATGGGCACACTCGCCCTACTTACTACCAAAACAAGATTCTTAAAATGTATCCACAAGCACGCTAGCGCTTTCATTCATTGCTGAAATGATAACAAATCATTTTTGCCTGAAAACTTAAAATTCGAATAACTTTAAATTTTAGCTATCAAAATAATTAAATTATTGTTTCAGTCGAATTATTTAGATATAAATCAGTTGGGGTGTATGAGGTTTTGCGCTTATTCATTAACACGTTGTATAGAAATGAAAAGAAAAAAAAAGTTGTAGGGAAAGATGAGGTAGAAGTAGCAGTATAGTAGTGCCTATGTATTTTAATGTATTTATCATAGTATTAATGTAATGAATTGTAGGGTGTCTGTCGTCCCATTCACTAATAAATTCACCTTTGTCCGTACTTTCCAGACGGTGTCGTTTGAACCATCCGGCGTATTGGCGTTTGGTACAATTTTAATCATGAGAGCGATTTTTGATTTAATATATTTTTGCGGCTGTCGTATTAATAGCAACAGAAAGACCCCAGTCTGAATTAGACTCTATAATATGCATGCATGCAAATGCTCACGACTATATTCCCCGAGGGGGTACTCAGAGATATTCTGAAACTTCAGAACATCCACGTTTCACTAGTAGTACCGAAACGTGTGACTGCGAGTGAGCCCGTCGCCCATGGGCGTAGCAAGGTACGAGCAGATAGGGGCAGCTGCCCCTCCTTAGAAGAGCGGTCGTTTGCTGGTAAACTTTAATAGCTTGCAACGCTAGATTTTCTTTGTCTAACTTTGTTCTTGAATTAACGTAATGAGCAAGTATTGGTTTATTTCGGTTTTGGGTAGGTTGGCGGGACCGCGCCGTACGTACACCCGGCCTCGTCAACAAGCTCTGATGGTCAAGACGCCGGGTGTAAACATGGCGCGTCGCTTGGCTGGACCGTCGCTAGTGCCGGCGTCGTTAACAAACCTTCATAGTGTCCCATACATAACTGACGACCGGACGTAGGCACGGTTTTAAACTGGGTGTAGCCCCGGCGGAAAATCGTCTCGTTAACAAGGGCGTTTAGCTCCCGCTCCCGCTTCCCCCTCAGACCGCCCAACATAGCAAAGTTCATCAGTGTCTGACGGTAACATCGTTACAGAACTCAATCAGAGGCCATTGACGACATGGCGTAAGCTAAACTCGATTATATGCCATTATTCTCGCCTTACCCCATGCTGTTGTCAAGTCTTTGCACTTGAACGTGTTCTTTGAGAAACGTGAGTCGGTTTTAGGAAATTTTGTTGTTCGTAGCCGTTTCCAACTAAATATTGGCTGGGTTACAACAATAGATACGCAGTATAATTAGCAAAATAGCGTCTGTTCTCTTCCTTACCCTCTAATGAAAAGGGACGCCACGATCAGAGAAGTTTCTTGTTTCTGAAAGGTTTTTGGCTGTTTCTAGTCGTTCGGTAAACGAACGAATAAAATAAAGTTGTCGTCCGACTATCGGATGAATATACCTTTGGTTTTGACCGATGAAGTTATATTTTCGAGTGGAATATATAAACAGTAGCAATTCAGTTCTGGCACTCGCCGGCCGCTGCCGCGGCATGCTCGTTGCGCTCGGTCGGCTCGTGCGCTGTGTTTGCAAGAAACATAACATGCTCGTCGCTTCGCTCCTCACTAACCTAATCGCCTGAGTTGGATCAAGGGTCTTAAAACTCACAAGCAGTCAAAACCACTTTTGCCTGATATTATCCGTATATCGGACGACTAGACTTTATTTTATTCGTCCGTTTAGCGGACGACTAAACACTTTGAAGGATTTTACGAAATTAAGCCCCAAAAAGTGTGAAAATAGGGCTGGAAAATTGTATGGTAAAGTCGTAATGAAGCATAGGTATCCAGTTTGTTAAAACAAGGAAAGAGCATCCCCGTGTAACGAAACTCGAGTTCGTCTCACGGAGAAAAGTATCTAGTACACGGACACTTGAAAATTTGTTATTATAAGTAGATTTGAGTAAAGTCTACCAGAATTCGATTTATACAAATAATATGTGCGCAGGCAAGGCGCAGGCCCTCAAAGGTTTCTGTCAAAAAAAAGTATGTCTAAAAATACATATCTACTTCTACATAATAGGTAATACCAGTAAGTATTAGAATGAATATGTATGTAAGTACTCGTAATAAATCACGTCCACTAAACAAACATAGGTACGCGTAATTATACAATCACAACTTACACAGTTACAACGTTTGTCAACATCGTCAAACCTTGCTGCAAAGTCTATTATGCATGAACCAATAACTCTTGATCTATCAGAAACATCGCCGATGGAAATATTTCTACGGAAACACGACAAAGGGGCAGGTCAGCTAGCATTGGTTGACAATGCATTTGGTATTCCGCAGGTCAATATGCAGGGAGCTGAATAATTTAGAGACTACTAAATAGAGGGTTCCATACTTAATATTCAGAGGGTGGGACAATATTTCGGTGCTAGAAGGGTTTACATAGAACTGAAAATTGTGTAGAACTGGCAAACGGACACAATTTTGAAAAGCCACTAAAAATCGGTTAGGACTAGTGCAATAGCTTCCTTAATTTATTATCTAAATTAGATTTTGGATCTTAATTTTAATCTTTTCAGAGATAAGCTCACTCTTTGTATTTACTAGTATGCTGTTTTCTCCTGTATGTACGTTCGTACAATAAAGTGTTAGAATAAAATAAATATCAGTGAAATTATCACAAATAAATAAAAATATATTAAAATATAGGGTCCAAATTAATATGCTAACGGGTTATTAAGAGGAAGATCAGACCATCAAACTGAACAACACTGTACTGTACTGGCGCCACATGTATGGGATAGCTGATTTTTTTCGCGATTTAGATGTTGGTCCTATAGAGAATGTGGTTCAATTTGACGGTCTGATTACTGAGGTCACTAGCTTGTAGTTTATTTACTTTACTGTATAGTATCAATTATTTTATTAAATAGACTATATACATAACTTTAGCTTAAGAATTTATATTGTAATAGTTATTAAGTCGTGTTATGTTGTAAAGTTTCTGGCCTCATCTTCTCTACAGCGACAACACGTTCCGACGCGGTGGTAGCTTTAAAAAGATTTGACATTTGATAAGTGTGCTTCAAGCTCCTATATTGAATAAATTATAATTATTGACTTTGACTTTGACTTTGATTATTCTTTAAAAACGAAGTACCCTTTATAGAGAGTATGAGTGGTGCTAATTTTAAAACTCAATGATAGAATCAAAAATTTTGTAATGCATATAACATAAGTGTCTTTGATATAGTAGGTACTTACACACCAAAATTCAAACCAAAAACAAAATTAAAGGTTGCATTTGCACTTCACATGCTGCAATCTAGTTAGTTCACTTTTATAATTGAAATTTTTTGGTATGCAAATAATAGTTATTTGTTATACAAGAATGCAAAGTTGCTTTTTTTTTAACCGCGTGCTCAATTTTGATGACCGAGTAATCGAAGTGCGCTCGTGATTTCAAAAATTAGAATCCTGAGCGTCAACGAGGAAATAAAAAAAAAAAATCTTTGCACTCGAGTGCAACACGTAACTTTTCACCCCACCTCAGCGAGGAAATGACTAAATGCAAAAAAAGGTTGTATGATAAATTCGGCACCATGGAGGGAGAAGTAAATAGGTTTAATGATGCTTTGAATTCACAAACTTAGCGCACACGATGTTCTAAATTCAATTTACTTTATCCTCTAGTGGATAAAAACGGCTTTTAAACTCAGATATCGAAGAACAAAAATACTTTTTCCGAGATGGGGGATGAAAAGAATAATATGAGTCACTGTTTTATTTACAAATGGTTAGTAACGTTTACGGTTTTATTGTTTCCACTTCTACAACATTGCTTACTCTATCAAATCATACATGATTAGAATAGTTTGTATGTTATGCAATATAGATAGAATTTGATATATGCTAAGAATTTAAAGGGATTATTGGGAAATTTTGTGGTGGGGCGATGCCCCACTTTATATGACCTTAATATTACATCCTTTGAATGTTCTGTTATTTATACAAGAATCAGTTTGAATGGTGTTGCAAAGTCTAATCAAGCAGTCATACATTATAATATAAGCTCACGATTGTATTCCGTTTCATGATTGCCAGAAATGTTGTTACAGCCTATTTTACATAATGCTCATTTTCAGTTTATTTAAGATTTTAATCAACTAATTAAGTATCACAAAGTTAGTACATTGTCTTTCTGGATATTTTATAGTCTTTGCTGCGCGCTCCATACAAACGAAGTTTGGTCTTAGAATAACTAAGAGTACTAATCATTATTATGGTTTGGTTATATTTTCAATACTAACGAATTAAAGTCAATGAAATTTTTCAGAAACAAACTAGAAACTTATCTCTGGGATGATCAGATTGTCAAACTTAACAACTTTCTCTATCTATCCATATAAAACTGCAAACCTACTCGAGCCAAATGTATGGGAAAGCAGATTTTTTATTCGCGATTTCGATGTTAGTGAAATAGGGAAAGTTGTTTAGTTTGAAGATCTGGTCATCCCCTTAAGGGCCTATGTCGAAAAATAATTGAAGCGAAATGGGCGTGTGATAGCTTATATTACTGCCTGATGCGAGAGAAAGAGATGGGGCGGCGCGCGCGCCTGAAACGACAAAAGCGTAAAACAAACTTTATTTAATTGTCGTTGTACTATTTATGTAAATTCATTTCTGCTCTAATTAAACTTTATAAAACATCAATCTCTTTTTTTTAAACAAGTATCGACTTTCAATTATTCACCGTTTTGCAGTTCCAAGCATTTATCGATAAAGACGGACGCTAATTTGGCTTATCTTTCTATCGAGAAAATGACTCTCAATCGTGTTTTGGCTCTAATCAAAACTTCAATTATATGTTCAATTTACACATATCCGCAAATCATACTCCTACTGTTAGTACTTCATGATATTATGATGCTTTGAAGAATCCTATTTTTTTCACATATCCTCTTAAAAAGTGTCAGCATATTAAGGAGGAGCCTGTATTAATTATGTACCTATGATACATCGATGTCTCTAAAACTCGTATTTGCCCTATAAGTACATTAATAGTATAATAGATGTATACCTACTATGTACACCTCTGTATAATGTAACAAAGGGTTACCTCAGACGTGATTGTAACTGAGTTACTGTATCCCTCATCAGGACTGATGAAAACATTACATGATTCGAATACGTTATTAAGGTTTTCCGATAGATACACGTTTTACTTCATTTGTTTGGGTTTGTTTAGTGGAATTACTTTAGCGATTTACTACGGTAAAATAATTTACTAAAGATTGCCACGGCATCCGACTTAGATCGTTTGTGTTAGTGATCTTTTACAGAAGGTGTACATATATAAACTCAAGCTGTTTTCCCGGAAGGGTAGGCAGATTCTACTGGTTTCAGGAACCGTGAAAAAAAATCAGCTGCTCCGTACAAAACCGCTCGAATCAAATGCATGAAATAGTTGATTTGTTTTTCGCGTTTCCTGAAGTAGATACTTCATTTCAAATAAGGACGAAAAGGTTTTCCGATTCCTATTAGCTTTCTGGCCAATTCCGATTTGCAAATATAATTTATTTATCAGAAAGATATACTATTCGACATATCTTAGACATTACTAAAGCTGTTCTAAGAATAAGTGAGAGTGAGTGTTTCAAATCTATATTTTCTGTAATTAAAAATAGCTTTAAAATTTTGTTTCTAATTGGAATGGAGTAAAGGTGTAATTAATAATGCATTACATTTAAAAGTAGTGCTTCAACAATTTGTTCATCAAATTGAACAAGTTTAGTATTGAACCAATATTAAAATCGCGGTCAAAGTCTGCTGTTCGCGTATAGGTTGAGTGAACAGGAGATGGCTTTTTTTGCGTATTCAATATCGGTCCTATAGTGAAAGTTGTTCAATTTGCTGGTATAAAGCGCCTCTTAAATTACGTAACACATTTATTTAAATACGTAACACCTTAGATCTTGAAATGGTTTTCGATTTCGATTCAGCTCTGGAGTGCTAATTTTGAAAATCACACATCCTAATTCCTATTCGAATGTGATGCCGAACTCTATGGAATTTATGCATCAATATACCAATAAGGATGTGACTTTCAAAAATAGCACTCTAGAACTCTGGACACAAAGATGATTTTAATTAGGTATACTTAACCGCAACAGTTTTTTTTTTAATTTAATTTATTAGTACCAATCGCAATATTAGACACCATAAATAAAGTTATTTTCAGTATATCCTGAATATCACAACACTGCCGACAAAGTCTTACCTTCAAGAACTGTCAAATCTCACCCTCACCTATAGAGTAATGGGGTGTCATGAGGGTTGTAATTTAGAGAATTTTCCCCTTCATTGTAAGATGATTTCTCTTTGAGGGTCGATAATCGTGACTTGCCTTAGGGAGTCAGCGAGATGTGAGAAGAATTGATGTGGTAAAGTTATGTGGCGATATACACCACTTTGTAGGTATAAGGTGGGGCCTATCATCGCATTTAACTATAATTTTATTTAACCATGAAATAATTTCTTATTACAAGTAACGCTGATAAAATTTTGGCTACTGCAAGTGAAGTATTCCTAACTATAAACGTTAGGGTCTTAGGAATAGTAATCGAAGTAAAATTAAAAAATTGTTTTTCAATACTTTATAGGAGTCGAGTTTCGCCGCGAGCGTTTGTTTGTCGAGTGGTGTTCGCGCGGTTCGCGTTTTTGCTTGCCAAGAGACCATCCGTAATCTGTTGTTTTTGATCAAAAACAATCCCTGCGATTGGGATAGATAGTCCCAAAAACTAGTTAATGCTCAAGCAAAAGTCTATTAATTTGGAATTTTTAATTAGTTAGCTTAATGTTGCCAACTAAATAAATAGCTTAGGAAATGCAAATACGGAACCCTAAAAAATGCAGGCTTAAATTTTATGTAATGCTTTTACTCTTATTGAAAAGTTTTGTACGAAAGAGAATTTTACCTTCTCAAAAATGTTTCGTTGCACATGTGGCATAAGGGGAAGGATGTCTTAAATAATACTAAGGGATAAACTGATTTATCGTCAGCAAAGCTATAAGATCTACACCTTTTGCGAAAAAAATTAGGTACAAGAAAATAAATTTTACAAGACATTTTGTTAATCTACATATCGTTAGTAGAAACTTATGAACAGTCTCCATCAGATACAGGATGTAAACTTAAATGCATTACACATCGAACAGCGTGCTTTGGTCCATCAAACACCATGAACAAATTTTACAATGGGACTAACATTGAAATCGCGAAATAAATATCAGCATTTTGCACCGTTGGATGAGGGCAGCGCAGGACCGGTCGTTATGGCGATCCTTGGGGGGTCCCCACATGTCCAGCAGTGGACGTCCATCGACTGAGATGATGATGATTTTGCATTTTGGTCGAGTAGCTATTGGCGTTTTTTACGGAACACTTGATTTTTAATTCGCGATTTCGATGTTGGATCTATAGTGAAAGCTGCTCAGTTTTATGGTCTGAAGTACCCTGTTAGATATGTATCGCATTTAATTGTACAACCTGTATATCGTAGCATACAAAGTGCAGTCAATGCTACCAATAATTATATCTAAAGGTGCACTTCCGATGCCAGCGGCCGATGCGACTGACGCGCGCGTCTGACCCGTGGTTCTGACATATGCCATATGTCTATCGCATTGGCGGCGCGCGTCTGACGCACGCGTCAGTCACTGGCCTCGAAATCGGTGCCATACGTTTTCGTAGTAACTAGTATTGTCGCATCGGCCGTCGGCCGCGAGCCGCGCGCGTTAGACGCATCGGCCGCTGGCATCGGAAGTGCACCTTTAACATGATTTTGTCATGAATATGTTATTTAAAATTGAAAGGTCCTTTTTTCTAAACTGTTCTAACTGTATTTTTTTAACTATATATATTTGATGTCCGTGAACGTTCAGATATTTTTGATTCTTTATTGCGTAAAGAAATTATGAAAATTAGAACTGCTTAGCAATATTTGACCACCTTGTCTGCTATGATATATCTGATGGCGACTGAACAATTGAAAATGTTGTCAAAAAACGTCTTCCAATAAGTATAAAGAAGTTTAAACACTAGTATATGGGGTCGAAAAAAATAGCCGTGGTGGTCCAGTGGAGAGTAACCTTGCCTGCCGTGGAGGCGATAGTTCGATCCCCTACCAAGCCGACTCGTACCAATGAGTTTTTTCGGAATTGATGCACAATTTGAAACCACTGGCTTTTCGGTGAAGATAAAACATTGCATATGCTCACGACTATATCCTCTGCAGTCAGAGATATTCAGAAACCTTAGAATATCCACGTTTCACTAGTAGTACCGAAACTCTGTTCAGTGTGACTAGGAGTGAGCCCGTCGTCACTTATAATGGACAGTGGGTACAATACATGCCTTAAAATTTGAAGCATGCAGGTTTCCTCACGATGTTTTCCTTCACCGAAAAAACAACATCGAAAACAGTGAAGATAAAACATCGTGAGGAAATAGGCACGCTTCAATTTCGAGGCTTGTTTTGTCTTCTTCTTCTTCTTATCGAGTGGGCAGCAAGCCCTGGTGTCAGAGTTTTTTCAGACCGCCTTACAGTCTCTGACATGGTTTTTATGTAACGACTACTACCACAAGAGATAGTAGCTGGGACCAACGGATTAACGTGCCATCCGAAGCACGGAATCATCTCTCTTTTCAGGCAATCAGGTGTTGTACCCGCTGTCCATTACAAGTGGCGACGGGCTCACTCCCCGTCACATTGTAACAGAGTTTCGGTACTAGTGAAACGTGGATTTAAAAAAAACTATACTAGAGGGATTAGGATGCTAACTCCATTCAAGGTTCATTTAGCTTTATCCCTTTTGTCTATTGGTGCTTTTTTAAGAGCAACCCATGCAGAACGGATTCCGAACACCGAACAATTATTGCAAAACAAACTCGAAATCCAACTGCAAAAATATCTGAATGTGAATGTCACAGTGTTTCTTTTATTTAACCTACCTACCGCATCGAAATGGACAGTCGTGTAATTGTTTTCCATTCGATAGTAATTGACTTGTGGTCACCAATAAAATGTTTTCACATTTAATCGAGTAAATTGGGGAATTTGTGAGATAATTTCTTTTGTGCTAGGGGAAAATTGCAGTACCTTTTCATTACATAATGTGGAACCGTTCCCAATCAGATATATTTATTTTTCTCTTTGTTCATGTCGATACATACCTACTTATTTTAACCGTAAAATAATGTAGAAACCTCCCAGAAGATGACTTGATCTTGAGAAACGTCTGATCCCAAGACTTGAAGATTATCCATAGACTCTTATACAGGCTCGATGCTTTCACTATGGAGCCTACCTCAGGAAACGCGAAAAAAAATCAGCTGTCCCATACAAAACAGCTTTACTTGCCCGACTCAAATGTATGGGACAGCTGATTTTTTTCCGCGTTTCCTGAGGTAGGCTCCATAGTGAAAGTTGTTCAGTTTGATGTTCTTTGTTCACCGTTTCAGTATTTGCTAGGCTGTCACTTACACCCCGTATATTTCGTGCCATAGAGCATTGCAGGTTCGTTGCCTCCTTATTTAAAATAGGTAAATAAGTGACATTATGTTAGAATCAAATGAATACCACATTATGTGTCCAAAGTTTACTGTACTGTATTGTAACAAATCATAAATTCGCCAGTATTTTGGACTGCAATATATTAACTGTCGACATTCAAAACACAGACTCTCTAAGTTAAAACTTCCACGCAAAGATAGTGTCCATAACTCCCTTGTTAGTAAGAACAGATGTAAGAAAACCCATTGTTTTAAACTAATAAATTCTGTGAATTGCCTTTACGGGAACGCTATCGTAGTGAACAATATAAAATTATTGCGAGCGGTTAAAATAGGTTTACACCTGAGAATGGAAACAGGAATTCTTGGCGATTCTGTATAATGTACAAAGTGCATTATGTACTAAAAAGTCTGGCGAAGTGCAGGTTGCGGGGAATTAAATTATACGTCTGGAGCAGGGGTTTTTCAAAGAGCACGCGTATCACGAGGGTCGCAATGCAGTGCAAGGGTGGACGCGAGGATTATAATGTTTTGTTTTTGATTAAAAAAATCAGAAAAAACTGCTGGAAAATCTATTTGTTTTAAGGTATTATAATTAATGCGTTGAGGACTGTGACATACATCACAAAATATCCGAATTTTTTGCACTTTTTACGTTGGGAGTTTTTAAAAGGGGCTACCGAGATGGAATAAAGTGAAAGGATGAAGCGGTTTTGTGATGGACAATGAAACTCTTCAAAAGATGACTATGAGTTGGTGATTGACTAAGAACATAAGTTCTTAGGCGATTGAAGCAATCATTTCGTATCTATTTCTATGTATCTATCCCTTTTGTTGTGTATTCAATGCCAATAAATTATTTCTATTCCATTCGTTTTCTAATGAGTCTCAAATTTTTTTGCGGTAGTAGACGCTTTGAAAAATAATTTGTTTCTAAACCCAAATGAGTTTGGTTTACTACCAATTAGGTACGATCGGCTGCAGAATTCACTCTACAGGCATGTACGAATATCTAGTGAGAAATGAATTTATGTGGTGGTCCAGTGGCGAGTAACCTTGCCTGCCATGCAGGCGATGGTTCGATCCCCGTCCAGGCCGACTCGTACCAATGAGTTTTTCGGAATTTATTTGCGAATTGTAACACCACTGGCTTTTCGGTAATGGAAAACATCGTGAGGAAACCTGCATGCTTCAATTTCGAGGCATGTATTTGTACCCACTGTCCATTACAAGTGGCGACGCGCTCAACCCCCGTCACACTGGACAGAGTTTCGGTACTACTGGTGAAACGTGGATGTTCTGAGGTTTCAGAATATCTCTGACTACCCCCTCGGGGTAGATAGTCGTGAGCATATGCTATGCTATGAATTTAATGCCTGTTACTTATAGGTGCAGTCGCATACTATACAATACAATACAATACAATACTACAATAGTCGATTTGGAAGTAAACCTACCTGTTTTCAACATTTGAACGTTGTGAAACAAATGTACACAAACGTTTTTATTTGCATTTTTACATCTTTACCAGCGACTAACGTGGCATCCTAAGCTCAAAGGTGCTCATTTCAACACTGCTCCATTCAAAGGAGTTTTCTAAAGACGTGTCTCATTTTCTTTAGCCCCTTAAAGGAAGGAAAAGGAGTGAATGTATCGCATTTACTTAGACGTCTTTAAGATTTTGAATTTTTTTGGCCACGTGTCAATTTCATAGCAAGATGTCAGATATGCAAAATGTTGTAATAATCGAATTTATTGATTCTAAATGTATGCCATGTTAGCTTAATCAAATTAAAGATTGAAAAAGACAGGCGGGGAGCGGGATTCGAACCCACGACCTGCCTATCCGGGGCATGCTCCACTCCAATAGAGCTGTCGTCGCCCAGCAGGCCACGACGAAATTTTCAATCTATATCATCGTCTTTAAGGGACGTCAGCGCCATCTACCAGAGTTTTTACAAACTGCTAAGTCACACGTCTAACACCGTCATGTTGTAATAATAACTAATAATCGAGGCACGTTGCAGGTTCTGACCCGAGCACTTGTCTCGCGTGGTTTTAGCGCGTCGCGTTTTTGCCTGCCACGAGTCTCCGCAATCCTCAATCTCTTCTTTTTCTTGATCAAAAACAATCCCTGAGATTGGGTTAGATACTCCCATAAACTACTTGACACTGGCGGAAATGCAGTGCTAACGCACAAGCAAGAGTCTGTTTATTATAAATAAATAAAAAATCATTATGAAATAACAGAAGAACTACAAACACACACATACACACCCCCACACATGACACATGCCAAATGCAATCGGCTGATGGAACGTGTATGAAAAGTCGAAATTTTTTTGTGCATTTCCTATAGGTTAGGTTACTTAGGGAATGTTGTTCAGTATCATGAGTACAATCACCACTTAAAGTAATGCAACTGTTTATTCTAACACCCTGCCGTCTCAGTGGTCGAAATCAGTGGTGAATATTCTAGAAATAAAATCACTTATTTAGACCCAAAACAATACAAACAACCCCTATGTTAAAACCGTCTGAAAATTACAAACAAGAAGCCTAAACTCATCTCTGAAGCGTCGAAAAACCTTTTGGAAGGCCATTAAGTGTTTTATTGTAAAGTTGAAGTTTGGAGAATTTAGTTAATAGCCCATTTGCTTGAAACCATTCAAACGATCAAACTCTGTCATGTTTTCGGAATACTTTGCTAACTCGTAAATTTGGACGAGAGAATTTCATGATGGGTTATTGTACAGATAATAGAATGATGTTATAACCGATTTAAAAAAAAAGATGTTCTCTGTTTCTAAGGGATGTGTTTAGAGAAGATTGTAGGTAAGTTCATATTTTTGTGGTGGTAGTGACACGAACTATTCGAGTTGCCTATTCGGAGCATTTTTTTGGTCACCAATTTAACAATTTTGATTGCGTCTTTTAGGGCTATAATAACATGTTCAGATCGTATCTGGCACAATGCGAGACGCCTCAGGACCGCTCGCATCCCACTACAGGATAGGGGGTACACATTTACCCCCGCGAATAAGCCTTTCTCACCGATCCCAGCTAACCAATCCGCCGCGTAGCCCCAGCAACGTCCTATGCCGATGTCCGTACCCCACTGGGTGCCCCTAGGTCGGTTGCTTAAGTTCATTCATTGGGCTCGGTAGACCCTTCGTGGTCCCTCCAATAGTACGCAGTAAAAAGCAGTAACTGCTCCCTGAGCAACGCTGTATTAGTCATTAAAAAACAAAACAAAAGAATAAGTCTAGTATAGGATTTACTCCACCATAAGGGCCATTCTCCGCCAAGCGAGTTCAACTCTAGTCATCATGCTGTCAGAATTATTTCATGTTGCCACCGCATGGTGATGTTCTGCAATATTCCACAGCTATTGTCTCTGATGCGGGCCTAGCATGCCGCTCCCGCCGAAGAAAACAAGGAAGATCGAGATGTGTGGTTTTTTCTTTGTTATTTTACGCATGCCAAGAGCAACGCGTAATCTCATTTAGTCGTTCTATCGTGCCTAGCATGCTAGCAGGTACACACGGCGACAGATAAACGTATCCATAGTTGATCCCTATGTCCATGAACGTAGAGTTTAACTATTTATAAGCTGCCCCATAGACAAAGCGACATTCTATTGGCGACGACGCTAGTAGAAAATGACAGAATGTATGGATTTGACATTAGCGATCGAAACATTTTGACGTTTGCTTTCGTCACCATACGTCAAGTCCATATATTTTTATGTTTTCTACTGTCGTTAACGCTAATCAAAAGATACTTTGTCTAGGGGCCCTGATCTGTTGCCGCCGTGAGTATACCATCATCTGACGACACCATAAGATAGATATTTCTTTTTTTCACTCCCCAAATCTGTACGCGTACCAGAATAAAATGGCTCGGTTGACTTGTCAAGCGTAATTAATTAGCAGCCATCGTGATTTAGGCACACAATGAACTTAGGAAAGTTGACTTTTGTGATCGCAGAGCTATTGCTCGAAACAATTTATTGAATTAAGTACTAGAATACAGGACTTTGATGTTTAAAAGACGCGGTTCTTAAGAAAATAAGAGACAATTGATAAATAGGAAACAATGTATGTCTGTGAAATGAGTTTTGTGGAGGAACTACTGTGGAAGGTTCCTCCGGTGAAAAGGGAAGATCTTCCGCCAGGTGAAGCCTGGGGACCGGCCGTGGTCCAACAGATCTTAGTTGGACCTTGTATATATATCGAATCTCTGTGATTATTTCTCTTGCGCGATTCATGTCTTGTATACGATTGTGAACCTTATGTGTAGCGGCTAACGGATTACTAATGTGACGTCGCAAGTTGTCTTACGTACACATTTGCGAGTGTGACCGTAGCGCCATCTGTTAGCTTCGTTGCTATAACTTGTGGTTGTTGACATCTGTGGAAAGTCCCCATAGCTTTCAATTGTTGTTCCCATTGAAGACCGGACTAAAAAACCGCCAACGCCAAAAACAAACATTTAAAACGGTCACCTATTATTTTTGATGTAAGCAAATGTATGTTTTACTTCTTAGCTCTCTTTAAGATATTTTAGATCAATTAATGCGTATAGGACCGCTATGAAATGACCATTGATAAAAAAGAGGGGTGTAATAAGTTTGACGCCAATGTATGTGTGTCTGTCTGTGGCATCGTAGTTCTCAAACGGGTCGACCGATTTCGATGCGTTTTAAAAAAAATAGAAAGCTAATCTTTGCGAGAGTGTTCTTAGCTTTGTTTCATGAAAATCTGTTCAGTAGTAAGTAGGTTTTGGTCTCCGAAATGTCTCAGTCTCAGTCTTGAAGTTCACGTAGATCAGCCTCCACTACGTAGTTCCAACAATACCTCGGGTAAACCGGCCTTGTAAAAACTAATGGAAAATTCAAACACTCAAAGTTTAACACCTAATAATATTATTATGAACTTCACACAAAATATTATGAAAGCTGCATCGTATTATTAAAGCGCATTATCCCACGTTAAATTCTGTCTTCTTTATGACCCTCTTCATATGTGCTTCTCTTTGTTAAATTCAATTTACACCCCACTGGGACTACCTACTCGTGTTTGGTCGGCTTTTTGATGCCACAGTCCAGTAATATCAGTAGCCAAGTAAAAAACAGCTGAATAAAATCGTTAATTACTAATTAAATAACAATGTCAGATCTTTTGTTAACTTTACATGGAATTCAAGCAAAAACAAATGTTTGTGTCGTAAATACAGAAATTAATTCTCTTTTAGGGTCGGTTAGCCTATCCTGAGTGATTTTGTAAATGTCCAACGACAATCCAACTCAACAACTTTTACGACGAAGCAGATTTGTAATACAAAAAAAACCGACTGTTCCATAACTGCAATGTCCAATCGACTCAAATGTGAAACAACCGATTGGATTTTGCGATTTCAAGTTTTCTTCCATAATAAAATTTGTTCAGTTTTCTAGTCATACTCTTATAAAACCGTCAGCATATAAAGCTGGACCCTGTATATTTGTGAGTGAGGAAGAGCGGATAACATGCTTAGATGGTTCTGGCACGTCAAACAAATTGGCTTGGAATAGCATAGGTTCATATTTCTTTCATTCTTTCTTTTTTCCTTTTTAACTTTTGTCGCCAGTGACAGCCTACCAAAATCTAAAACGGTGACTCAAACTATCGAACTGAACAACTTTCACTCTTGTGAGGTAGACTTTATAGAGCCTACCTCAGGAAACGCAAAAAAAAAATCTGGTGTCTGACTTTTTTCACGTTCCCTGAGGTAGGCTCAATTGCGAAAGTTGTTCAGTTTGATGGTCTGAATTCAACGTTTCAGTATGTGCTAGGCTGTCACTCACACCCTGTATATCATTAGTCATAAGTTCTTCTGCCTATTATATTAGTTAAGATTTAGTTTAGATAATCATTTAGTTTATTTATAATTGCCCATAATTTTAGCATATACTCACGACTATATTCCCCGAGGGGGTAGTCAGAGATATTCTGAAACCACAGAACATCCATCCATAATTTTATTCTGCAATAAATTAGATAGATAGATAACTCATTTAAATTGGTGGTTTATTGTGGGACTTTGGCAACTAATTTAGACTGTGGTCAGTAATTTTGCTGCTACGGTTGCGCTGGGGTTTCAAAATGTTTAATAAACATAACCCGAGGGCGGTGGTAGATTCACGCATCGTTTTCTTCTAAGTAGCTTCTGAGCTCAAGTGTGGTTAAGAGGATTTAAATTTGGGTTGAATGCGGTGCAGCGAAATACAAAAAGGTACCTAGTTATTACCAGTAGGTCTAAAAATGCTGTCAAACGGAACTGGCATGTCAATAATAGAGACAATGCTAAGATTGTACAAGAGAAATTCAAAAATGAAGAATTTGTGACATCATTTTTTTGACTCTGCCACCGCGTCGAAGGTGTAGAGAAGATGCGGCCAGCAACTCTACAACACAACATTTTAAACAATATGTCCTTATAAATTAGTAAGTATTTTATTCCTTCTTATGAAAAGCAAAGTTATACCGTAAAAAATATACAACGTGGTAATGAATTAACGCAAAACTAGAAAGTAGTTTGTTTAGAATCGAGAGCAGAATCGAATTATCATGGTTTCAAAATAGGATTTTTTTTTCTAAATTAATATTTAGAAAAAAAAAATCTAACAAACATCAATCAACAAATTATTTAATAAAAAGTTGTTTTTAAAATTTCAAACTTACTGAACTCGATCTCAAACCACCGCACGGGCACATTCACCCTACTTACTACCAAAACAAGATTGTATATACAACATGTTAATGAATAAGCGCAAAACCTCAAACAACCCAACTGATTTATAACAAAATAATTCGATAGAAATAATAATTTTATTATTTTGATAGCTATAATTTAAAGTTATTCGCATTCTAAGTTTTGAGGCAAAAATGATTTGTGATCATTTCAGCAATGAATGAAAGCGCTAACGTGCTCATGGATACATTTTAAGAATCTTGTTTTGGTAGTAGTTAGGGTGAGTGTGCCCCTGCGGTGGGTTGAGATCGAGTTCAGTAAATTTTAAATTTTACAAACTAATTATATAATATTTTGAAAAAAAAATCCTATGTTGAAACCATGATAATTCGATTCTGTTCTCAATTCTAAACAAACTACTTTCTAATTTTGCGTTAATTCATTAACACGTTGTATATAAGGTCTTTCTTAATATGCTGACAGTGTTCTAAGGGAATGATCAGACCGTCAAACTGAACAACTTTCTCTATGGCACCAACATCGAAATCGCGAAAAAAAAATCAGCTGTTCTATACAAAACTGCAAACCTACTCGAGCCAAATGTATTTGACAGCTGATTTTTTTTCGCGATTTCGATAATGGTCCTCTAGAGAAATTTGTTCAGTATGATGGTCTGGTCATCCCCTAAAAAAAGTGTCAGCATATTAAGAAGGACCCTGTATCCAAACTACAACTACAAAATAAATACAACATTGATTGATTAATTAATTTTACATCAAAATTGTATAATAGTTAAAAAGTTTATAATAGTTAAGATAATTATCTGATTATCAGTTACATTATTCTTGTTAAGTACTTATTTACATTCTAAATGTTTTTATAGTTTATCATTTGCTATAAGCGCAAGTTATTCATTATTTCATAAAGTACACTATAAATAATTCATTTCGACAAAATACTAAAGTAGAAGGATCTAGTTCTTATTTTCACAAAGTAGTTTCGTACGAAGTAAGAAAAAAAATAAACTAGCGCGGTAATTTAAACAGGTACAGACATGTACGGTTTGCAAAATAAGCAGGAAACTTTTTTCTGAAAGACTAATTGAATAAAACAAGCCTTTCTATCGTAATTGCCTTGAATTGTGCTTCACAATATTTTTTTACTAATAAAGCGGAAGGTTTAGTAACTTGCGTACAATTTTTGTATACGTAATCCTAATTATTGGCTATTCATGACTCTCAGGTGAAGGAAAACATTGGAAAGAAGAGAGGGGTAAGTTTGTGCCCTGCAGTGGGACGTATATAGGCTGATGATGATTACGTCTACTGTAAATTAAAAAGTACTGACTTAACATGTTTCCTACATACTTCAATGTAAATGCGTTAGTATGTGTAATCTGATTTGGAGTTGAACCTCATCTGCCAGCACCGCATCGCATTTTTCCGTCGCTCTATCCTTTTCTGTCACTCAGGAACGTCATTTGCTAGGACGAGAAAGATAGCGGGAATGTGATCACCGGCAGAGCTGCGACCTTTATCGCTCAAGCCAATGACGTTCCTGAGCCCCAGAAAAGGACAGAGCGTGAAAATATGCGTTTCCGTGCTGCCAGATGAGGTTCAACCCTTAATAGGTCTAGAAAAATCACCCTAAAACCCTGATAAAGCGCATTATGCATAAAAGTTCCACGCAGACGAAATAATAATAAAGGACCGCTCAGTAACTGAAATTATCAGGATTAATTGGTTATTTATTGTATCTATTTTATTTTATTTTATTTTGAAGACAAATGATTGTTCTGCCAACGCTACGAGCATAAAATCCCACCAGCATAGTGGAATGTAAAGCGCCCAGGCCTCGATCCGGTGGAATTATCTCAAATGAAGACATTATCCTGTCGGAGCGGCGCGCGCGCAGTACGTGATGTTTCCGACGCCATCTTGGATTTAAGGGTAAAGTTGAAGGTCGTGATTGTTGGCTGATTGGTTCTTTCTTTTTTTGAGCAAAGTTACTTTTGTTGGATTATTTTTTTGTGTACTGTATTTTTTGGGGTTACTGAAATAAGTAGAGGTAAAACTTAAACCGATGGCTTTTTACACAAAAAGAAAGAACCATAATTGGTCTGGTTTAAACTTTATGTAAGTAGATAGAGCAGAGCCTAAGACAATCAGTTAACTTTCTCACAGTTTTTAGGGTTCCGAAGGTGTGCCAACGGGACCCTATTACTTCCGTCAGGCCTACACTACACTACAGCCTACACTGTCCGTCAGTCCGACCGTTCGTCTGTCTTACCTATAACCGTAATAGTTAGACGGTTGACATTTTCACAGATTTGCTAAAAAATAATTTAATATAAAAAAACGTAAAATATGAAGGGGAACCAAAAACGCGTTAAAGTACCTACCTAATATTGTACGTGATACGGAACCCTCCGTGCGCGAATTCAACTCGCACTTGGCCGGTTTTTTTTAGTTTAGGTAATTTATTATGTGCGTATGGCAATCCATACGCACAGGAGCCACATATGTCCATTTTGTAGGAAATTAGTAGATTTTGTAGGCCCAAATCTGGAATTTGTAGCAAAAGTATAGAGAAGTTACATGAATAATAAGGTGGCTCCTCACACCAAATGCATTTGGTGTGAAGAGCCATCTGGATCTCGGAAAGTACGTGATGAATCTTTTTGAAAATTTTGTTGGATTTTGTAGGAGTTGAAAAAGGATCCTACAAAAAAAATCAGCTCTGTAGAACTAAAACTGAGAAAGCTACAATACTTTGATCGTGGTTCACACCAGATATATCTGGTGTGAGGAGCCACCTTTTTGTTCATGTAACTTCTCTATACTTTTGCTACAAATTCCAGATTTGGGCCTACATAATCTACAAATTTCCTACAAAATGGACATAGAATCTTTTTTTCAATATCAAATGCGGCTCCGCAATCCATACGCACATAATTTAATTTAATATCTTAAGAGAAGTTTATTCCGAATCCGTAAATGCGCGCTGCATACAAAAGAAGTCTGGTGCTATTTTCAATACTAAGCAATTAAACTCAATGAAAATTTGCAGAAACAATCTAGGAACAAATATCTATGCTTGTATCGAGTCCGATTTTGGTTAAAAAATACAGTTTCAATGCTAGGATTAATTTAATATTTGTATGGAAATCTTTGAGGCACTGTAACTTTAAAACTTTACATTTTAAGGAAAATCTGACACGATACAAGAGAGATTTTTTCTGCAAAGTTTAATTGGTTAGTATAGAAAATATCACCAGACTTCGTTTGTATGGAGCGCGCCAACAGTAATATACCCTTAATCCAGAAAACTGTTCTCTATAACTCAACACGCATCTTAGCTTCGATACTGCTTGACAAGGTCCCCCCCCACCCCCACCCCCCCTACACGCCATCAAAACACCTAATTTGTTGCTTAACTTTTATTGGTATATTATTACCGTTTTATATCATCAATCAACAGTAAATTGGTTACAAACCTGCAATCAAGACGTCGGCCATGTGATAATAATGTCTTGGAAATTGGTAGAAATTGCTATGTTAATGAGAAGGCAAGTGTAGGCCGATTATTGGTAATTATTTTGTGGGAATGAGGATGAAGTGTGAGCTAGTTGGTGGATCAAAACCGGCAAAGTGCGAGTCGGGCTACTCGCGCACCGAGGGTTCCGTACCACACAATACAGGGTCCTTCTATTAAGAAGTCCTCTTAAAAAAGTGTCGGCATATTAATGTCGACACTTTTTTAATGGGGATGATCAGACCGTCAAATTGAACAACTTTCTCTATGGGACCAACATCATATACATATATTTGTCTCAAGTAGGTTTGCAGTTTTATATGGAAGAAGTTTTTTTTTGCGATTTCGATGTTGGTGCCATAGAGAAAGTGGTTCAGTTTGACGGTCTGATCATCCCCTTAAAAAAGTGTCAGCATATTAAGAAGGAGCCTGTATATTAAGTTACCAAAAAAAAAGTTTTCTTCGGTAGCGCAAGACCAACTCACAATTGGCCAGTTTTAATTAATTGTTGTTATACTGTAGAGTTTGCACTATAATCACGCCAAGTTTGAAGCATGTGTTACCGTTTTTACGTTAGAACGAGAAGAAAAAACGTTGATAAAAACTAGATTCTTGTATGGGGACCCTTAATTTATTAATTTTTTTTTTAATTTTTCTTTATCAAAAAAATACAATGACATATTTTGTCAAATTTTCATCTGGCTACCTATTACGGTAAGGAAGATACAGCTCTCGGCAGCTAGGACGGACGGACGGACAGCATAGGCTTATGAATAGGGTTTGGGTACGGAAACCCTTTGGGTAACCCTTTGGGTACGGAACTCTAAAAATCAACTAATGTGAAACGAAATTACTTTAACTGAGGGTGTAGTATATTCTTAGCATAATATTCACACTACTTATACTACACATTTCACTCTCAGTTAGTCTATACAGGGTGTAACATTGCCCTAGATATTTTATAGGTATTTTAGTAATATTTAAAGAGGTGTTTTAGACCATCAAACTAATAACTTTCATTATGGAGCCAACATGAATAAAAAAAATATATATAGTGCTCTTTCTTACAAAACTGCAGTACCTACTCGGCTCAAATCTATGGATCAGCAGATTTTTTTTCTCTAAATTTGGTTCCGTAGTGAAAGTTGTTCAGTTTGGTGATCTAAACCACCCCATCCCCATATTACTAGGGTGTTTGTTACGCCCCGTTTATGTAAAAATGACTGTTCGTTTGTTTGTTTGTTCCCTATGCGTTCTTATACCATTCGCCAGATTGCGATTTTGTGGATAAAAACATTTTTTTTTCTTTTTGGTATGTTTGTTTTACAGTTTAAAAAATAAAATTCAGCTCTATTTTCTAAGGCACTCTTATAGGAAACAGTTTATCTTAGATCAAAATACTGTGGCGCCTAGGACAGTATATTTTTCATAAAATAAAACCTAGGTAGAATATTTTACGACCTCACATGAGGTTATGAAGCATTCTCCATAAAGATGGTGTAATAAACTTCAGTGAAAGAGCGACCTTTAAAATAATGGTTGGATTCAAGTGCATGCGGTTTTAAAAGAATTTAAAGAACGTTTTATTTTAATTTATGAGTAGATTAGTCCGTTTTTAAGGTTTCGTACCCAAAGGATGCCAGCAACGGGACCGTATAGCCTACATTGTCTGTCTGTCTGTCCATCCGTCCTTACTCTAAATGGCTATCTTTAGAAAGTTTGACGCTCTTATGTATTGTCATTTTTAAGATAGAGCAAAAACAAAAAAAACACGCTTTTATGGGGAACTCCCCTAAATTTATTACTTTTTGTTTATTTTATTATTTGTTAGTAAATTCAAAATAATAACACAATTTAATCGTAATATTAACATACATAAGAGCGTCAAACTTTGTGTGATTATAGAACATAGGTACTCTAAAATAAATGAAAAGTAATAAAAACTTGCGCTGTCTGTCGGGCTTGCGCTAAGGATCCCGGAGAAAAGCTAAACTAGAGCCATTTTGTGACATATTAGACTATTTTGGATCAACTGAAGAACGTGAATATTGTGACTTTAGTTGTTTTTAAGACGAACACAAAAGGTTGGTACATAAATTAATACTCGACTGTTATGCAATTTTGGAGTAGTAAGTAGCTTTGTTTTAATTACCATTTTAAGCTTGTAGTTATAACAAGGTTCGTTGCCTTACATTTATGCAAATATTACTGTTGCTGCTCGAAGAAATCACTTCAGAGATAAGCTCGTCCTTCGCACATACATACTCTATCAATTGTATAAATGTATCTGTGTGGACAGTAAATAAATAAATCAATAAACCATAATGTCGGATAAAACATCACATAAAGTTTAATGCGGAATAACCCGACTTTTCGTGCTATTCTTAAAGCTAACTATATTTTTTTGCTATAGCCATCAGAGGAGTTAAGGCAGGGCCTACATCGTCGCAAAAAGTTCACAATGAACCATTAAGACGGGCTCGTTATGTGGAAACAAAGAGGTCGGACCTCACCACCTATCTGATATTGGCTGGACAGCAAGGATCATAAGACAGGTGGATTGCAATTGTATTTAACAAAAACCTTTTTACCTAATTAGGTTGAGCTATTTCTATTCTTGCGGTTTTTCTGTCTGCCATGCGTTTAAGCAAGAGCTTATGTATGTGTGTATTTTAGTTATTTTTTAGCATATCTGGGTATTCATTTTTAATTAATAATTATTTTTTTGTGTACTCTAATTTTATAAAGCAAATGAACATAATCCTAAAACTAAAATATAACTGGACTAAACATACTACATGTAGGTATTTAAATAACTAACATAACGATTTTTTATATTGGGACATGGTCACCGGCATATCTATGTCGCAGGCGATTTAATCCGGTTTTTATTCATACACATGCTAACATGCTACGGCAACAGGTGCCGTAGCATGTTACACGTGATAAGGCTGTATCAAGTCTTTTATCTCGTTCGTTCGCGCGCAAATAGAAAGAGAGCGAAGGTGTGATAGCGCTGTATCACGGTGATATGCTACCTATGCTGGTATTGATCAAAAGCAGACATGACAAATGAATAGGCTAGGCACTCGATTTGAAAATCCAGAGTTTTTAAATTGTTTTATCATAAACCTGACCTAACAGTTTTATGATAAACTTAATTTAATGTTACCGTAAGTAAAATAAACGTTTAGTTTTTATAAGGTTGTCTAAACAATAATATCAAAAATCGTATTTAATCAAAAGCTATATTATCCACATTAACGTTTATAGACTAGCTTACCTAGTATTCAGTCTATCTAAAATTACCTACAGTTCAAAAAACTCATCGCCACCTCCCAAATCCCAATCCAGTGATCTCAAAATCCCTAACCGATGTTTGAACCTAATGGTCGGCGCGTAGACGCCTAGTAAATATAGTCGTTAGCATTTATTCACATAATGACTTTATTATGAACAGCTATCTTACTACATTTAATGGTTTATGACCGTATGGCCCCGAGACGTTCGTCGTGTGAAATGTTGCGAGTTTGATAGTCTGTGGGCGGTTTTAGCATAACATTTTTATAGTGAGGTATTGTGTTGGTAATGTTTGTGTTTGAGGATTAACACCTCGCATATTACTCACTACCTCCGTTGTCTAATGTTCGAAAGCATTGGACTCTTGACACGGAGGTCGTGGGTTCGATTCCCACGGGGGACACCTAGTGATTATGTCACTTTGTGCGTTTTTCCCCAGTTGGTTAGGGTGTTGCAGACTGAATCACCTCATTATCTGAAAAAGAAAGGTGACTAATTATTATAAGGACTAGCCTTGCGGTAGCATTTCCCCTCTGCCACGGTATAAGCACAATTGATCTTGTGCATTTACATTCAATTTTACACCTTATCACTAAACGAGATAGCCTATAATTGCGAAATAATAACTTCGAACTTAGAACGTTTGGGGTTCACACGAGACTACTTTTCATGATTTTAGACGTTCAAAATTAGAATCTAAAGTTATGGGGAATAAAATCCAAAGTTGCGGATTTCATGTTACCTCGCCCCCCGCAAAAAGTGTCAGAAATGTTTGTTAGTAGAATTACACGCGTAACCAGTCCACATATAAATAGTCAAAGGCCCCGACCGATAACGACCTGGTGAAGATGGCGGAAACCAGTTGGATGAGTGTAGAACAGGGCCCCTAGCCAAAGTATCTTTCGATTAGCATCAACGACAGTAGAAAACATCAAAATGTTTCGCTCTCTAATGTCAAAATCCATACATTCTTTCATTTCTACTAGCGTCTACGCCAATAGAAATTTCATTTTGTCTATAGGCCCAAGACCCACAACGACAGTGTGACGATCCTTGGACAGTGATGATGATAAACATAAAATGTTCACGACTATTTCCCGAGTTAGTCAGGGTTATTCTTAATACTTTCACTAACAATATCCAAACTCTGTCCAGTGCGACAGATAAGTACTTAGCCCCTTTTTTTATTTTATTTATAATTAATGGACTTTTTGCTTGTGTGTTAGCACCGCATTTCCGCCAATGTCAAGTAGTTTGTGAGAGTATCTATCCCAATCTCAGGGATTGTTTTTGATAAAGAACAAGAAGGGATTAAGGAATGAGGAGCCTCGTGGCAGGCAAAGACGCGACGCGCGGACAACACGCGTGACAAGTTCTCGGGTCAGAACCTGCAACGTGACATACTTAGCCCCTTATCGCCACTTTTAATAGACGGTGGACATAATACAAGCTTTGACATTTAAGAGGATATAATTCGGAGCGCGCTTCATACAAACGTACTATGGCGATATTTTCAATACTAACCAATTAAAGTCAATGAAATTTTGCTGAAACAATCTTGATACAAATATCTATGCTTGCATGGAGTCCGATTTTTGTTAAAATATACAGTTTCAATGCTAGGATTAATTTAAGATTTGTATGGAAATCTTTGAGGGACTGTAACTTTAAAACTATACATATGTTTTTAGATTGATTCTGAAAAAAATCATTGAGTTTAATTGGTTAGTATTGAAAATATTACCATAGTACGTTTGTATGGAGCGCGCTCCGAATTATATCCTCTTAAGGTTTTTTGACAATGTTTTCCTTCACTGAAGAGCCAGTTGGCGACTTTTCTTTAGAAATCTGAGGGAAACTAGCAAACAGCTGATCGAGCGTTTATACAAAAAGTTTTTTTTTTTTGGAATTTCTCTTATATGGGTGCTTCTTAATATGCTGACATTTTTTCAAGGGGATGATCAGACTTTCGAACTTTCTCTAGATAGCACCTACATCGAAATCGCGAAAAAAAATCGTCTGTTCCATACAAAACTGCAAACCTACTCGAACCAAATGTATGGGACAGCACATTTTTTTCTTCGCCGTTTCGATGTTGGTCACGTAGAGAAAGTTGTTGAGTTGATCTCTTGCTGTCACTTTTTGTCATGTTGACGTAGTAAAAGCTAGCAAGAGATTTAATGGTGGATTTACTTTAATGAGCGTTTCTGCAACTGACCGTAAGTGAAGTAAAGAGGCTAGTCATAATTTCTGCCGACCCATGCCTAACAACGTTGTTGCGTAAAAAGTAGTCAAACCGGAAAGTCAAGAGATGGGATAATTGGTTGTTATCGATGGATCGAGCCGCCGGTTATCAACAACGTAATAATAGGGATTCCATTTTAAGCAGAGTACCTACAGGGTGTCTATATGTTACACGGGGTCCTTCTTAATATGCTGACACTTTTTTAAGGGGATGATCAGACCGTCATACTGAACAACTTTCTCTATGGCACCAACATAAAAATCGCGAGAAAAAAATCAGCTCTTCCATACAAAACTGCAATCCTACTCGAGACGAATGTATGGGATAGCTGATTTTTTTTTTTCGATTTCAATGTTGGTTGCATAGAGAAAGTGGTTCAATTTCATTGTCTGATCATCCCCTTAAAAAAGTGTCAGCATATTAAAAAGGACCCTGTATACAAGGTGTTACAAAAATACAAATAAACATTTAAGGGGGTGGTTTAGATCATCAAACTAAACAACTTTCACTATGGTACCAAGATCGAAATCGCGAAAAAAATTATGTTCCATACTAAACTACAAATCTACTCGAACTAAATGTATGGGACAGCAGATTTTTTAGTGAAAGTTGTTCAGTTTGATGGTCTAAACAACCTCCTTAAAAGTTTTAAATGTTTATTTTTACTTTTGCCACACTTTGTATACATGTCATAAAAATTTTAAAAAACCTTGGCAAATGTATGCAATAGCAGATTTTTTTTTTGCTCCGATCGGTTTGCTCCCATAGTAAAAGTTGTTCAATTTGATGGGAAGACTCTTAGTTAAGGGCCTATGTCGAAAAATAATTGAAGCGAAATGGGCGTGTGATAGCTTATATTACTGCCTGGCGCGAGAGAAAGAGATGGGGCGGCGCGCGCGCCTGAAACGACGCAAGCGTAAAACTAACTTTATTTAATTGTGATTGTACTATTTATGTAAGTTCATTTCTGCTCTAATCAAACTTTATAAAATATCAATCTCTTTTTTTAAATCAAGTATCGACTTTCTATAATTCACCGTTTAGCAGTTCCAAGCGTTTATCTATACGTTGGCTACTTTGGCTTATTTTTCTATCGAGAAAATATCTTTTAATCGTGTTTTGGCTCTAATCAAAACTTCAATTATATGTTCAATTTACACATATCCGCAAATCATACTCCTACTGTTAGTACTTCATGATATATGATGCTTTGAAGAATCCTATTTTTTTCACATATCCTCTTAAAAAGGATGCTAATGATATCAATTTCACCCTGTAGTCAAGTATCTTTCATGTCGCAGCGGAGCTACGAGAGAAATACACCTGTTAAATTCTAAAAAAAGTTTTACTAAGTCTTTATTCATACAAAGCATTCCCACAGCTACCTTTCATCTCGTTTAATACGCTTAATAACACTGTAAAGCAAACATAACATTCAGCGGTCTTACAAACGTACAGTCAACATTAAAGTTTCCCACCACTTTCCTCTTAACAACAATGCGCGAATGTAACTTTAGCTGTTGGCTGTATACGTCTCGAGTTAAGTGGCAGTTATCACGCCAGCACAGCCCTCTACGTCGGGATCTGTTTGACGCAATTTCCTAGAGGAAAAGCTGCCACTTAAGTAAATAATACTTGCATATGTGTGGGTCTTATCGCATATTTGAGGTAGTGTGTTCCATAGATGTAATTGGCGAGTAAAGGTCTATCTATATTACAACGGGTGGAGGACGGGCGGGCGCTGTGGCAACAATGTAAACTAATACCTATTTTAATACGGGTAAAGAATAGATTACGTTGACATAGAGCTCTGTCCTGCGACGGGCGACTCCTGTAGGTAATCCGCCCGGGAACATGACTCTTCATACTAATCGATGTCAACGAACTCGCTGGCTCCGATCAGAATTTAGCCGGTTTTTTTAAAATAATTGAATTTTTATGAATTTAAAAAAAATAAGAAAATCAAATCATTCTATGTTGTATTTGTGTAGTATATTGTAAATTTTCATTTTCTTCTGATCAGCAATGTAAGAGTAAAATTGTTACAACTGGAAAAAAGGTTTTTTTCCTATGGAACTTGGCTCGAAAAACGATATTTATTTTTTATTTTCCATACAAAAATTCGGTTCGGACGATCGATTTTCTATGGGAGGTCCAAAAATTTCCGCTGGCCGCCTTCTATCATTTCGAATACTAAAACTCCACTATAGTACGATCGCTTCAATATTATTGACAGCTCCTATATTTCAATCATGTAAGTTCGGCGTCTCTTTAACAACGGATATTATATTCTTGCACAACTTCAATGATGTTCTGTTAGCATAAGTTAGCTATAAAGAGCTAGTTTTGGTACTTGTTAGAACATGCTCTAGTTAGGCGTTTCGTATGTTCGTACATAAGTGAATTCTTGACGTTTTTACTAGTACATATAATACTCTATAGGGCGTAAACTTAAATGCGTTACATACCTACTTACACTATGGAACTGATCATCTTTTTAGGGTTACGTAGTCAAACAAGGAACCCTTATACTGACTATATATTATAAATAACTGCCGCTCATTTTGTATCTAAATGTTAATACTAATGCTGATCCTCTCCGACCAGTCCCTGAGTCTAGTGAGGGATCACAGCTTAAAACTTGTATTGTATTATCTATACAATGTGCTAGGTATGGGTAATCTAAGGTTGTTAATCATAATCATAAAGAGTCCTGAAAACCTGTATCACACGTTGGTTCAATAAATATTTTGTATTTGTATTTGTCTGTCTGTCCGTCTGTCTGTATGCCCCGCCAATAACTCGGTCATTTTTGCACCTATTGAATCGAAATTTGGCTTCAAGATCGATAACAGTAACCCAAATACAGAAAAGTAATAGTTATGAAGAAACACATTTTTTCGACCCAATACACCGAAAGAAGGGGTTGGAAAAATTATTTTGTTTTTAATAAATCGAATGAGGATAAAGATCTCGGTACTCCCAATCAGTTTCTGAAAAAACCTTTAACTTAAATATATTTTCTAATACAAACTACAGTTGTACGCGTTGAAATAAAATCGCGCTATCGTTAGGTTCCAAATTTTCTTTTAGGTAAGAGAATCGACATTACTACTATTTTCTTATTCTACTTATGCAATGGCTACGGAACCGTATCATGGGCGAGTCCGACACGCTCTTGGCCGGTGTTTTTACTATGGGAACAACATTGAAATCGCGATTTTTTTTGTTTGCTTTGATGCTGTGTTTTTGCACGGTTTCAGGGTCTTCATAGAGAGAGTTGTTCAGTTTGATGGTCTGATGATCAACTTAAAACACTCATCGGTATATTAAGAAAAACCCTGTAGATTGTTGGACTAAAGTGACACGAAATTAAACATGTTCACAGTCTTCCAAGAACAGAACTGTACGGCTAGCATGATGCCAAGCAGGACAAAGCGACAAAACCGTCATGCATGCTCATTTTGGCATACATAAAGTGACGATAGCACAACTCGATTTTTCTCGTTTTGTCGGGGGTGGCATGCTACTGGAAAGGAGTACGCCTACTGGAAAGACTCCTACATTGAAGTTAATGCGTAGCTTTTATTGGCTTTATTTGGCTGAGTCATCATTATTCAGTTTTTGGAACCTAATTTGTAGATAAGAATTATTTAAAAAATCTTGCTCCCAAATTCTACAATAGCCCAGTAAAAATACGGGTCGAAAGGAAATAATTTATATTGAGCAATTTTTTTTGCTAGATAGTTTATCCCAGTTATATAAAGATACTTTATTAACTAGTCCAACCAAATTTCGTATTTTTAGTTTTTAGTACTAAAATGTATTTTTTTATAGTGTCAGATTTCTTTCTTTTTTATTTTAGGTTATGAGTTTACATACACTCTGTAAAGTTTATACTACAATTGAGTATTTCGTAATTTCTACTTATTTAAAAACAAAGGTCCGTGGTAATTTTATTTGGATTTACTTCTAATATAAAAGAATATAAATGTATTTAACAAATGACATAAAACATCGTATATACTATTTTTTTCCAATTTTACATGATTATTTTGTACTTTGTTTAATTATTTAAGAACATTTTTAGTTGGATTTTCAATCTAAATTATAACTAGAATTATAATCTAAAGTATAAAAGAAAAAAAACGGCTGTTATAAATTATTTACTTTCGCCACACAAACGCACCGTAACTTTACTGGGCTACAACATGACATGCTTTTGGCCGGTATTTTTATTCACTTTTATACGGCATTAAACTTCTCTCAGACCATATTTACCCCAAAACTATTATTTACAAAAACACCCCGGAAAATCACTGAAATAAAAACGGGCCAGATAGCGAAAATAAAATATGGCCGCCACAACCAAATGTTAACATGAATCCTTCCAAAATGGCGTAATAATTTAACAAAAATAAACAAGTTAATCCGAGTGTAACAGTGACGATAGCAACCGGGTCTCTGGCTCATTAAATGAATCAAACAGTAATGACACTACGCCCGCGTGATTCAGATTCAACCAGTTCTTATAGAGGACTAGTAGACAATTTTAAAAATAACCTAATGATAGAGGATTTTCCTTGGACTGAGCCTAATTTAAAATTTCTACACTATTAATTAAACTACGAACAACAAAATTAAACGTGCAGAATGTATAAATGCATTATAGGATAAGATAATATAATTGACAAAACGATAGAAAATACTGAATCGCTAATGATTCATAACCATCATCATCTCAGCGACGTCCACTGCTGGGCATAGGCTTCCCCCAATCAACACTGCGCTGCCCCCATCCAACGGATTCCCGTCGCCTTCGCCAGGTCATCAGTCCATCTTGTCGGGGGCTCAGTACCCACGCTGCACCTTCCGGTACGCGGTCGCCGCTCGAGTACCTACTCTCCTACCCCATCTGTTTTACGAGCAATGAGCAAATTGGGTTTATGAACTTTTTCCATTCAATTTCCTATTGGAATATGATATTCGTATACTGGATCATAGCGATCAAATGAATACAGATGCAAGCACTTGAGTTCGTATTGTTTGCTACAAGTGGGAGAAATCAAGCAAGCGCATCGCTACGATCCGCCAAAGTGTCGGTGCTTTTCTCGGTACGTATGGCAGAGTGACGGAGGCCTGTCGAAACTCCAGAACTCCAGAGACCCGCGTGCACCTAATCTGAGTCGGTAATATTGTCACTACTGCTTGATAAGTGTATTGGGTCTCCGGCTTCAGTTTGTTCGATAAAGCTGTTCATATTTTGCGGTATTGAATGGAGTGTATTGTTTACTATCAGGAATTCTTTATGCTATAGTTTATTGGTAATAATTTTTGATATAAGTAATCTACATATTTTTTTCGAGTTGAGTGAAATTATTCGGGATTATTCAGGATAGTCTACTCACGATGGTGAAACAAACAAACTGACGCAGTTTCAAAAGCACAAAATAGTGGTAAATATTTCAAAAATTGCTATTTTATTATACGAAAAGTCCTCATTCTGTGACTTTTTAAACACTTCCCAAATTCTCAAGGGTGGTTTAGACCATCAAATTGAACAACTTTTATTATGGGAGCAAACCTGAAATTGCAAAAAAAAATTGTGCTGTTCTGCACTAAACTGCAGTCGATTTTTTTCGCCTTAAATTTAATAAAATAGCTAATATTTTATTTTTATTTTGGCATTTCAAATATTTTTGATTTTAATATGTTACAGCCGTGGTACTAACTCAAATCAAATTAAAGATCAAAAGCGATTAAAAGAAAATACAATAAAATTCCAGTGTTATGCGATTTTGCTTTGCTTTTTCGAATTGCAAAAAGCAATTCCCCGGTTTAGAAAACTGCTGGTTAAAGTTCCGCCCGAGACTTATTTTCTCAATCTTTAAATTAATTTTTAAAAAGTGTAATTTTAACTTGTCTTATACAACGCGCAAACCTGCGGGCCAGCATATTGCATTAGCATTGCTCTCGAAAGTTTTTACTAAATCACCGATTATTAAATATACTATTGAATGGTACGAAATTTTTTCAAGTTTATTTCAAACTGTTCGGTAAGAGAAGGTATTTCCGATTGGATGCAATTGACTGCATAATGTAAAGCGCGGCTCTATGGAGTTTAGGTCCGTTATATCGTTATTAAACTGGTTTCCATAGCAACAGTTCTATTAGCAACAGGTTTTTTTCGATTAAACAGATTAACGATATTTTTTTTATTTTTTTTTATTGGAACTACTGTATTTTTTACGTCTCGAATAATCGTGTACCCATTCATTTCATTCATTCACTAAAAGAGGCGACGGGCTTACTTCATCTGACAAAGGACAGATTTGGGTCACTGGTAGTGAAATCATCATCATCATCTTCAGGGTCTTTCTTAATATGCTGACACTTTTGAAGGGGATGACCAGACCATCAAACTGAACAACTTTCTCTATGGGACCAACAACGGAATCGCGAAAAAAAAATCACCTGTCCCGTACATTTGTGGCTCGAATTGATTATGGAACAGCTGATTTTTTTCGCGATTTCGATGTTGGTGCCATAGAGAAAGTTGTTCAGTTTGACAGTCTCATCATCCCCTTAAAAAAGTGTCAGCATTTATTAAGAAGGGCCCTGTATACGTTCCATTGCAGGCCACCACACGTGCCAAAATTTGAATTGGTAGACTTCACATAAAATCTGAAGCAATCTGAATCTGATTATGCACTAGAAATTAAGATAGTGATTATTTTGATATTATATTATTTCGATTTGAATAAAAAATATTTAGAATAGCTCTGAATATAATGCTTAGCACTTCCTTGCCTATTTTTATATTAATGTGATGCATTTACTGTACCCACTGTCCATTATAAGTGGCAACGGGCTCACAATCCGTCACATTGGTTTTTGAGTTTTCATAATATCTGTGAAGTCTCGAGGAATATAGTCGTGAGCAAATGTATGTTTAATTTTATTAATTCCTTTTTAAACCGTGAATAATACCTTTTACGTACTTTTTTTTCAGCAAACGAGATGCTTTTAAACTTGAAGAAGACAATCACATAAATCCTTAAGTATAAATACTTACTTAAAAAATAAAATCTCAAATAATAAAAATGTCAAACCAAACATACAATGATGTGTTGTGTGAAACATCAGAACTAATAGGAGAAGCTACTCAAGCAGACGAAGCGGTTTTCGCTGTAGGCTCAGCAGACAGAGCAGCTCTTCAACCCCTTTTCTCAGAACTACGAGTGAGGTACACTTTACTCCTGTCTAGACTCGATACTGTGTACGACCAACTTCTACAGCCCCAAAAGCGCTTAATTGTCAGGAGACTGCTTGAAGCCTGCTTGGGAAGACTGGTTGAAATAAAGCATGATTTGGTTGAAGTTCACATGTCGGATTTTACATTTGATGATGATGAGGTAAGGAATGCGATGGATAGTTTGTTACTGTTTAAAGTATTCTTAGAAAAAAGCTCCTTATTTATTTACGTGGGTATTATGATCTTCTGAAATAAATCCTTTCTTAGATAAGAAATGCTCTTTGTTTTTGTCCACTCTGCTGATTTTATCTTTAATTCTTTGTGTAGGTACTATTTGCACGTTATTAGACGTTAATGAAATAGTACGATTGTTGAGAAATTGTGTATTCTAGATCATAATCATTTAGTTAAAGTTAAATAATTAAAAATAAAAATATTACTATAATATAAGTATGTTGTCTATGTAAATTTTCAGGCACTCGTTAAGCTACAAGTGACGCCACAAGAAGCCGAGCCATGCGTACCGCAATATTTCATAAGAGAAAGAGAGGAAGAAGTTGAAAGTCGTCGGCAATTTATTGAAGATACTTTGAGAAAGCTAGGACATGAGCCTCCAAAGCCAAAGTCAATCGTTTTAACTGAACAGCAAGCTGTACTTATTATACAAAGCCATGAAAGAGCTAGACAGGGGAGACTGCGGTAAGTTCAGGTCATTGGTTATCATTCTAATTATAGTTATCAGTATCATTAAACATTGGCTCTATCCAGATTCATCATTTGTATCACCAAATAGACATCACACTGACATCTCACCTCTTATAAATATAGGTTAAGGGGGGAGACAGGCAAGAAGGCGATAGAAGTAACGTCACTGGTAAACTTGCCGTCAATTCACTTATTTTTAAGCGGGTCTATCAGTATTTGGTATCTTAAAAGCATGGAGACACTCGTGATGTGATATGAATATAAGGATCCAGACTTGTACCGATCGCTGTTGCTCAACTTCAACGTACCATTACAAGAGCACACAAATGAATCAGCTTGTATTTAAATAAACAAGAAATAATTCAGATGTTGGTTAGATACATTGTTGATTGCTGTTATTAATATAAAACACAAAAATTCCAGTGTATCTTATGAACAATGAAAAGGCATATTTTTACAACAAACAGAATATATTAATGATGATTGTGTTTGCAGAGGACAATTCATGAAAGAAATTCGTCTATTAAAAGAAAAAGGAAGAGACCAGAAAGGAGAGATGACAGCAGCAGCAGCCACATCCATACAGAGAGTTTGGCGTGGTTTCCTAGCCAGGAGAGATACCAAAAAAAGAAAGAAAAGCGAGCAATTGCTTATTGGCATGGAACTAGCTCCGTATGTGGAATCTAAGGAAATCAGAAAAGCAGAAGAAGTAAGTACATTCCAGTTGTAAGGATTTAACGCTTCTTTACAAGGACTTTTCCAATTTATATAGGTTTAGGTTTGGTTTAATTTTTATTCATGCTAATAACTATGCTCCGGATGGTTGATCTTCACACAACCATCATCATCACCAGTCCAACATCGTTTACTTCTGAACTCAGGCTCCTCCCATGGCATGCCACAAAACTATTCGACACCAATCCAACACCAATCACACCGACCAAAATCTTAAACCATTGCTGCATAGTTAGTATCGTCCTAAACAGATATTCTCATTCCCCAGATAACATTAAGAAAAAATCCTGGTTTTGTGTTTTTCTATTAATATAATATTTTTTTTAAGATCAAAGAATATAGACGTAAGCTCCAAAAAGAACGGGAGAGGGAATATCAAGAAGCACTAGTAACCATGGAAGAGCAGCTTCGAGCCCAGCATGGAGTAAGGCTAAATGAGCAAATAGGGGATGAGCTCAGGAGATGGATTAGTGAGTACTATGAAAGAACTGGACGATTCCCTGATTTTCCTTCTGAAGAAGGAGGTGGAAGCAGAGCTATGTTTAGTAGACAAGGTAAATAAAACAGACGCGAGATTTCTATCTTAACCTTAAAACCATAGTTTTGTAAATCCAAGGCAGATAAAAGTAAACTTATTTTCATGAAGGTACTGGAACTGACAGTGAGCTGCTGAGCAAATCATCACCTGTAACGTCTTCAAAAGAATCTAAGAAAAGTAAAGATAGCAAAGATAAGAAGAATAATAAAGCTGAAGATAATAAGAATAAGGACGAAGCTGAAGATTTACAGACTTACAAGTGTAGTGTTTCTGCTTTTTTGCAGGATATTATAAATTCGAACGAAGAGTAAGGTTCTTTGAATAATGTAATTAATTGACTCTTCACAAACCTGCTTCGTGATGTAAATTGTTTTTTTACTATGATGATGGTCAATTCTGACTTGAGTTAAATCTTCTGTGAATTTTTTATATTTTCGCTAGTGAAATGTGTCCTTTGAATTTGCCAAATTACTTTACTTACTTTCATTACAGGTTTGAAGACATGTGGAAGTTCAAAGATGACCCGGACAATCCGCATGAGCGTTATTACAAAGACATCATAGAAAGAGAGAAAATGGTTAAAATAGAACAAGAAATCAGAAATATCGTAGATGAAATTATGAGGAGTGAATTAGAATTGCTACAAGCTGCTTTTGATAAAGACAGAGCTTTTAAAGGGAAAAAGTCTAAGAAACCACAAAAGAAGGTAAATTTTAAACCTAATAAAATAAGACATCGCGAAAAAAAATCACGCTAAATGTTTATGTATTATTTTGATAAGATCACACTTTTAACCAGGAAGTCTAACCAACATGTTTATTTAAATTGTAATATTATTTTAAGGTGCGTCGAGGTGGTAAAAAAAGTAAGAAGAAGAAAGAAAAAGATCTTACACCAGACCGGACCACTGAATCACTTTTCGAAGAATTGGTATCCAACGGCATCATTCGTCCATACCCTATTGTCAAGATAGATGATTACATAGGTGAAAAGAATTATGTTGCAGCAGAACTGGCAAGTAAGGGAGAAGAACCAAGTCCATGCCTGGGTGACATCAGACAACTTATAAAAGAGTATTGTATACTGCCATTAGGTTCTGAGCATGTAAGGAATAATGCTCCTTTAGTGCGATCTGTTCTTATTGCAGGTAGGTTCATTAGGCAGGAGCTTCTTTAATAGTAAAACATGGATATATCCAAATTAAACTAAAGTAAGTAATTTAAAAGCTCTGAAAGTAATAATATCTCCTCTTATTTTCATTCATGTTCTTCCTCCATAATATTTCTTTTTTATGTTCAGGACCTACAGGAAGCGGAAAGAAGTTCCTGGTACACGCCGTCTGTAGTGAAACAGGTGCGACGCTCTTTGACTTGACTCCAGCAAATATAGTAGGAAAGTACCCAGGAAAGTCTGGTCTCATAATGTTGATTCATTTAGTAATGAAGGTATCAAGACTTCTGCAGCCTTCTGTTATATGGATGGACGATGCAGACAAACCTTTTGTGAAGAAAATACCAAAAACTGATAAGACAGATCCTAAACGATTGAAAAAAGACTTGATAAAGATTATCAAAGGTACGCATCACACTCTTTTTCCGATTTCAGGAGATGTGTTTCTTCTTTACACCCGTTTTTTTTTCAGGTATTTGTACCGAAGATCGTGTTTTATTTGTGGGTACATCCAGAAACCCATGGGAGGCAGAACAGAAACTCCTCTTTCAATGTTACCAGAAAGTGATCCAGATACCCAGAGCTGATTATGGAAGCATATCCATGATGTGGAGAATGAAGCTCCATAAAGCCGGCGCTTTGACTCCTCGACTTGATTTGTCCTGTCTTTCGAGGGTTTCTGATTCATATACTATTGGTAAGTTTACATAACATATTCTCTATCCATAAAAACGTGATAAGATGACAGGTTTGAAAGATTTCCATTGTTTTAAAGTCACATTCTTTATTAAGATCAGCTGAATTGCATCAAAGCTCGTAAAAAACAATTTTCTATTATAATCTTTGCTACTTGCAAATACTTTCAGGCACATTATTGTCGGCTTTAGACTCCGTTTTGACGACTAAAAGAAGACTACAACTGCGTGTTCGATCATTGACTGCTCAAGAAATCGCTGTGCAACTAAGTTCTAGAGAGCCAGTTTATGCTGAGCAGGTGATTCGGTTTTGTTATGACTCCACGCCAGGGAAAATATATCTGTGCTGGGAAGTTAATGTAATGCGAAACACTTTTGAAACTACGTACCGCAAAGAACATTAAGTAGATGAAAACAATTCTATCATTTCCACCTTTTATTATTTTAAAACTATTTCTGAAATGTCTGCAAAGAATATTCACTAGTAAACGAATTTTGTGATATCCAGAACCACACCCATACAGAGTCCTTCTTAATATGCTGGTTTTAAGGGAATAATCAGACCATCAAACTGAACAACTTTCTCTATGAAACCAACCTCGAAATCAATCAATTCTACTCGACCCAGATGACTGTATAGAGAAAGTTGTTTATTCTGATGGTCTGATCATCCCCTTAAAAAACTATCGGTATATTTAGAAGGACCCTGTGCTGTGCTGTGCTGTGATAAAGCATATTTGATTGATTGATTGATTGAAGACTTTTCGGGATTCTCTAAATCTTTCCTACAAGAAGAAGTGCAAATGTTGCTAGGATCACATTAAGCATACCTAATTAAGATTTCTGTAATTTAATATTGACCTTTATGCTTTTATGAATGATGTCATCTATTGTAAATGTCTTACTACTGGTGTAGTTTGGCCTTAAACCATTTAAATTAATTAATTAAATTAATTGCAAAAATAATGTATCGTCTCATTGGCAATACAGTTTTTCTTACAATCTAAGTAAAAAATAGGATTACCTACACAACTGAGACAAAAGGTCGAGGCACAGCCTGTGCTGGCACGGGGTTGAACCCGCGCAGCGCTGCCCCTCCACTCCCATTTAACAACTTACTGAATCTTCTAGGAATCGGCGGCAGAAGCTTGGTGGACAAAGACACCCTTGGAGAAGAGAAGGCAGAAAGCTATACAGAGGCTTCAGGAGCTGCAGCAGGAAGCTGAAGAAAGAGCTGCTAATGCTGTGAAATAACTGGCGTAAACATTATTTAGAAATAGTGTGTAGTAACTAACAATCTAGAGGGGGGAAAAAGTAAATCAGAATAATATTATTGTTATAAGAATTTCTATAATTTGTATCTAAGTAATAAACCAATAACCTGTCATTGTTGTTTTTAATAAAATAAAGTGAAGTTGCCTATCCGCGGTTCATGGCTTAGAATAGACCCCTCTTTCCATGGATATACAACGTGTTAATGAATTAACGCAAAACTAGAAAGTAGTTTGTTTAGAATCGAGAGCAGAATCGAATTATCATGTTTTCAACATAGGTAATTTTATTCAAAATATTAAATTGTTTGTTTGTATAATTTAAAATTTACTGAACTCGATCTCAACCCAGCGCAAAGGGACACTCAGCCTACTTACTACCAAAACAAGATTCTTTAAAGCTATCCACGAGCACGCTAGCGCTTTCATTCATTGCTGAAATGATAACAAATCATTTTTGCCTCAAAACTTAAAATGCGAATAACTATAAATGTTAAGTATCAAAATAATGAAATTATTGTTTCAATCGAATTATTTTGTTACAAATCAGTTGGGGTGTATGAGGTTTTGCGCTTATTCATTAACACGCTGTATATCGTACCAAAATGAAAGGATACCCTATAACTACTAAACTTAAAGATGCTAATGATTATAAAACTAATTTTTGCTGTATCTGCTAGTCTGCATGGTTTCTAACCAATCCAGTAGTGTTTATTTAAGTTAAATAGCAAAATCTAATCACATAGGTAAGCAACGTCCGAACCAATTGTGTCCTCCAACTTCTTCTTATCGTGTGGGCAACAAGCCCTGCACGTCTAGTATGATTTCCCTACACGCGCGTGACGCGCCTTCGCTGCATATAAAATAACCTGTTCCCGCGCGTTTCGGAGAGCGAAAGCCGCGCTTGCCGCGACTTGTAGTATGGGAAAAAGCCGAGTCGCGCGCAAGTAGAGAAATCATGCTAGACGTGCTGGTGTAAGAGTTTTTTCAGATTGCCTTACGGCCTCTGACGTGGTTTTTATGTAACGGCTATAATAAGTTGCGTTGTAGTTAATTATATCTATACTAATCTATACCAGTATAATACAAGAAAAGTTTGATGTATTTTTGCCTGTCAGTTACATTTTCATGGTTAATCCGCTGAATCATTATTATCAATAAGCTTATACCCTGAGTAAGGACACAAGAATAACAATTTCATGCAGATAGTCGTGTATTTAAAAGAAAAAAATACATTGTTTACGAATAAAGATAGTTTGAAGATTGAATTTTACTGATTTCCTAAGACTTTTTAATGCACTAAATATCTCAACCATTCTTTGAATAAAGGAGATACGGTAAAAATACTCTTTTGATAAAACTTCCTACATTTTGTCGAAGGAAATCTTTAAAACGAAGGGCGTAGGAGGGTGCAAAGTACAACCACCTGGTCACTTTCCCACGAGTATTTTCGAAAGAGCAAAAATTAAATCCAATATCCGATTGAAAAATCATGTAGGGTGCTTTTTGACTCCTTGGTACGGAGACGGGTTGATATTTCTGTTGTAGTGTGGTGTTCACGATGATTATGGTAACGAATGGTGAAAATGTAATGATTCGTTGCTTTAGACAGAAAAACTGTTTATAACTTTTTTTGTTGCTTTAGACAAATTGAATAATAAAAAAAAAATTCTACCTATGATTAAGTTGAGCTAGCAACATCAGATTATTTGGCTGTTAAAGATAATTATGTTTCGGTAAAAACATGTAAGTTAAAATTTGAAACAGATTTATGAGGTGATTTTGAATGGCAATGTTGGTAAACGACAGACCACAGAAAAACGTATGAGGATCAAATTGAGGACTATGTTCTGTAACAATGTCCCGAATTCTTATATTCCAGGTCAAAAGAAGATAATTGATATTTAGAGTACCTTAAGTTTCTGCCTACACCTCCTGGAATTATAATAGATTTGCGCGATTTCAACGTAGGTCCCATAAAGAAAATTATTGAGTTTGATGGTCTGATCATCCCATTTAAAAATAATTATTAGTACTAAGCTGACGTGATGGAGATAGTTATTTTTATTAGCTGTAGAGCTGTACTCATACATAAGTATGTATAGCATAGCATATGCTCACGACTATATTCCCCGAGGGGATAGTCAGAGATATTCTGAAACCTCATAAAATCCACGATTCACCAATAGTACCGAAACACTGTCCAGTGTGACGGGGGGTGAGCCCGTCGTCACTTGTAATGGACAGTGGGTACAATACATGCCTCGAAATTGAAGCATGCATTGAATGAATTCCTCACGATGTTTTCCTTCACCGATAAGCCAGTGGTGTTACAAATCGTACATAAAATCCGAAAAACTCATTGGTACGAGTCGGTCTGGACGGGGATCGAACCATCGCCTCTTGCACGGCAGGCCACTGGACTACCAAGGCTCGGCTAAGTATGTTTTTATTATTATAATTAATACTAACGGCCATAAACGAATTCTGGCTGCTCTAAAACTTTGCTACCACTGTCACCTATATTTTTCAAACGCATATCCACTCAGTGTAGAAAGAACAGCAGTGAAAAAACAGGGGAACAAATCACTTTCAACTAAAACAAAGTATTTTTTTCATCCGAGCACAGCACAAAGGCAACTTTACAAAGTAAAACACTAGCGCAGCGCCGTACAACTAAGAAAAAGGGAGAAAATCTGCGTTAGAGAGTTGTTAGGGCTCCCTTTGTGAATAAACTGCGAATTTTATACTAACGCAAATTTTAGAGATCCTTTATCGAAATAGAAAATACAGATAAGCATTTTAGTGCAACAATGTGAGTAGCGAACGCAATGCCTACAAATTGCTCAAGAGTTTGTCAATTCGTTAATTTAGATGTTAACATTTTTAACTTTATTTTGCGTTCACTGACATTATTACTTGGGATAGATTTTTAGTCAGTGCGATGTTTATTCTACTCTTCAAACTGAACAACTTTTACTATGAAGCCAAAAACCAAATCTCGAAAATGAAAATGTGAATTTAACGTTTTTTTTAGCACTGAAAAGATAAAATTTTATGTAGTCAAATACTACGGGTGCGCGAGCCTGAATGCATTCCCTTGCTCGGCTCCCCTAAAATTTCCCCAGAAAGTGTGAGCTGAGGAGGGGTATCTGAAGTCAGAAAGGGGCGAGGACTAGCCGTTCTGTATGAAGAACTATATACATAGGTAATACCTATGCTGTAACAGCGGTCTATGCGGAAAAAATTACGATGCCATTGCCGATACCTACTGAACACTTACTACGCTAGTCTTGCTCGCACTTAACCATTTGTTTTATAAGGGTGGTAGTGTTATGTTTTGATGTTACCTATTTACCTTTGCACTGTACTCTGTGATAACTTCATAATGGTTTTTAGCTCTGTATAAAGTGGTATTGTTATTCAAATTATTATTATTTTTGTTGCAAGAGACATGCACGCTGATAATGACATACATTTAAAACGAAGTTTGCCTATTTGTGCGTCTGTTTGTCGTTATTATGTCCTCACTTTCGAATTGATTCTAATGAAAATTTTTATGAAACTTAAATACCTATTTGGATTAACATTTGAACAAACTATTGTGCCTAATACAGGGTCCAACTTATTATGCTGACAGTTTTCAAGAGGATTTTCTCTATGGGACCAGCAACGAAATCGCGAAAAAAAAATCAGGTGATTCATACAAAACTGCAAACCTACTTGAGCCAAATAGGACAGCTGATTTTTTTTCGTGACTTCGATGTTGTCCCCATAGAGAAAGTTGTTCAGTTTGATGGTCTGATCATCCCCTTAAAAAAGTTTCAACATATTAATAAGAACCATAAGGAGGATATATATCGTCCTAAAGTGTCATGTTACTTATACAGGGTGAAATTGATATCATAAGCATCCTTTTAAACTAAGAGTCTACCCATCAAACTGTACAACTTGTACATGGGAGCAAACAGATCGGAGCACAAAAAATCTGCTGTCGCATTCGTTTGAGTCGAGTAAACATTGAAGTTTAGTATGGGACAGCTGATTTTATTTTTTGTTCCGATCGGTTTCAAAGTCAAAGTCAAAATTGTTTATTCAAAATAATATCACATAGATAACTTTTTGACGTCATGTTTTTGAATCTACCACCGCGTCGGAAGGTGTTCTGTTGTGGAGAAGATGCGCCCAGAAACTCTACAACACACTTCTTTTAAACAAAACAAAATATACAAAGTACTATTACATAAATTCAATATTAAATTACATAGTGTAACATTGTCAAGACCAGACATTTTGGTCATTCAAATAATCATCGAGTTTATAGTAACCTTTTTTACAGAGGACTTGTTTAACATGGGACTTAAACTTTTTGTCCGTCAAGTTAAGAATATTCTCCGGTATCTTATTATAATAACGCATACAGTGCCCCATGAATTTGGTTTGCTCCTATAGTACAAGTTGTTCAGTCTGATTGGTAGAATCTTAGTCTAACAGGACGCTAATGATATCAATTTCACCCTGTAGAGATAATTCGCCATAAAGATTGCAAAATAAATATTTTGAAGTCATTTTGCAATGTTCTGCAATTGGGAATGTTGGGATCTTCTAATGACGCCAGTGGGGGATTTTTTTTACTGAACTAGAACTATACAAGGTGTAACAAAACACGTTAGTAATATTTTAAAGGGCTGGTTTAGATAATCAAACTGAACATCTGTAGAAGAAAGTCGGCGGGTTCGAATCGACTGGTCCTTCTCCTGCAGTGTTTGTGAATAGGTGGCGAATGAAAACTCCTGAATATCTTGAAAACTGATATATTAGGTTCCTTTTAACCACACAATGATTTTCTGAGATGAAAGTTGTAAATTTCGACCGTCCCGTGAGAATGGCGACGAAAGAGAGAGAGATGTTGCCAGTTACAATTACTGAATAACTGATTTAATAAAATGCAAATTGAAAACAACTGACTGGCAACAATAATGATCGTTGATTACATTGAAGTTCTGATGCATCTCACTAGATGGCGTTAGTAGTAATTTCTGAGCTTTTAAATAATGAAAACATGTTAATTTTGCGTTAACAACATCTTTAACTATGGAGCCAAAGTAAAAAAAAAAAAATTCTGTCCCATAAAGTATTATCCGAGTCGCATCGGTAGGTACTGCAGATTTGAATAAAACTGCATAATTTTTAATTGTTTCTTGATGTTGGCTCCATAGTGAAAGTTTTTCAGTCTCCATCAGATATATATCGTAGCATTCAAGGTGTTCTAATATTTCTGAGCACTGCTAATTTTCAATAAATTATTTACAGTAAATATAACTAATCATAACTAAACATGTATTTTGTCATAAATATCTGAATTACTTCTCATCGTTATTTAAAATTGAAACGTATAAAAACGCAGTAAGGTATTTTTTCCTAAACTGCTCAGATGTTTATAATCAACCTGACTGCGTAGATACATTTAATGTTTTAGGCGTTCAGATATTTTTGATTGATTATGTGTAAAGAAATTATAGGAAATTAGAACTGCTCAGAAATATTGGATCACCTTGTTTCCTATGATATATCTGAAGGTGGCTGTTCAGTTTGTTGGTCTAATTTAAACCCTAGACACAGAATAGGTAATAGTATAAAGTTCTACATATAGAACGGCCACTCCCCGCCCCCCTCTGACTTCAGATACCCCGCCTCGCCTCACACTTGGGGGGAAACTTGAGGGAAGCCGAGCAAGGGAATGCACACAGTCGCGCTCGACCGTTAGATATAAGTACATAAAATATAATATTTTATTTTTATCCTCTCAGTAAAAATAAACGTTGGAAAATAAAGCTAAATTCACATTTTCAGTGATTATTTAGTTTAAATACTATTTTTTATAGCAGAATGAACTATTAAAAGTAACGAAATGTATAATGATGTTCATACAACGCGTGGTAAGTCAACCCTACACATAATTCATGCACAATTTGCTCAAAGTGCGCATGTGCAAACGTCATCATGTCGAATCTAAAACGTTATTTGAAGTGCCGGACCTGTGCCCTAGGGGAGCGTGTAATTTTTATATGGTCTAAACCACCTTTCACTATTACTAGGGTGTTTGGTAGCATAAGCATATGCTCACGACTATATTTCCAGAGGGGGTAGTCAGAAATATTCAGAAACCTCAGAACATCCACGTTTCACCAGAAGTACCGAAACTCTGTCCAGTGTGAAGGGGGTGAGCCCGTCGCCACATAATGGACAGTGGGTACAATACATGCCTCGAAATTGAAGCATGCAGGTTTCCTCACGATGTTTTCCTTCACCGAAAAGCCAGTGGTGTTACAAATCGCACATAAATTCCGAAAAACTCATTGGTACGAGTCGGCCTGGGCGGGGATCGAACCATCGCCTCCTGCACGGCAGGCAAGGTTACTTGCCACTGGACCACCACGGCTTTTTGGTTACACGTTTAATACTATTATCTATTCTGTGGTTTGACCAATGCTGTAGAAGCAGAATCTGTTTCAAACTGTCTGTCAAACTACATTCCCACCGCAACGAGATTTCAACTGTATTTCTACTTCAGTAAAGTATATAATTAACAAAATCCTCAAATGAGAAGCACGGCTCGACCACAAATTAATTCCCGGTACGAATTACTGGTGTGCTATTAATTACAACTGGTTGTTTGCTTCCTGTAATTCAGAGGGTGCCTGGGTATTTTTCATAACTCCCTCCTAAACTGATTTAAAAAACCGGTCAAGTGCGAGTCGTTCTACTCGTGCACTGAGGGTTCCGTACCACACCAGCACACAACATATTACATAAAAGTTTTGTTGGTTTTGACCTTTAGCGCAAGACCGACTCACACTTGGCCGGTTTTTATTATTTGTTGTTATACTGTAGAGTTTGCTCTATAATCACACCAAGTTTGATGCTTGTATGTATTACCGTTTTTACGATAGAGTGAGAAGAAAAAACGTTGATAAAAACTAGTTTCTTATATATCCCTTAATTCTAACTTTTTGACACTTTTACTATTTATTAGCAAATTCACCTTAATAACTCATATTCTGTGAAAATTTCAACTGTTTAGCTATTACGGTTCACAAGTTACAGCCCGAAATAGGTAGGACGGACGGACAACGGTACAGAACCCTAAAAAAGACAAGGTTCTCAATTCGGGTATATAGTGGTGTTAGGGTAGACAGTTGCATTACTTTAACTGGTGAATGTACTCATAATAGTTGAACAACTTTCCTTAAGGAACAAAGGGAAATTCGAAAAAAAACATTCAGCTTTTCATACAAACATTCGATCAGTTGTTTGAATTTAGTATGAAAAGTCCAAAAATTAGTTTTCTTAATTTCCTATAGATTTCATGGGTACAAATTGGGTAATTGAGGTGGCAAACGCCTTTTGACATTTCGTGTAATTGTAATACTATTGTGTTCACCATGTTAACAAATTTAAAGAAATTAATAAAAAGTGTATACAGGGTATAAGGACAAGTATAATTAACCTTTAAACCACATACTCTACCCATCAAACTGAACAACTTTTACTATATGAGCAAACCTGTAAGATAAAAAAAAATATCAGCTGTCCCATACTAAACTGCAATACGCAGTTCGTGTACGCAGCAGATCTGACAGGTTTGCTCCCATAGTTTAAGTTGGTCAGTTTGATGGGTAGAGTATGTGTTTAAAGGTTAATGATACTTTTCCTTGCACCCTGTATATCATAAAACAGTTTATACATTCTACGATTTCATATAGTAGGGCATTAAAAGGGTATTTTCGGATCAGTGCACTCATTTGCACACATCAGCAGGCGAAACAAATTAGGCTCGTAATCTTCACGGAAAGCAAACCCCAAACCGTTTCCATACAAACGTAAACAAAACAACGTCAAACAGTGATTAAAATTAACGCTCTCATGAATTACAACACCCCCTATATCAGTTGCAAGTGCTACGCAAATTATATGACTCCTAAACAAATGGCAGTTAATTATTCGTTTAATACCCTTATGAGATATAGGGGTAATTTGTTCATGTCATGGTAATCAAATAAGGTTCTTAAGAGGTGTCCCCAACCGAACAACCTTGACCTTTTCAGAGCCGCCTCACCTCTACTAAACCACATCATTTCAATTGCAAATATTATTGATTATAAACATGTTACAGCCATGTTCTGCTATTTCGAATCTAATTAAAGATTAAAAAATTAAGTCTCGAGCGGGACTTGAACCCGCACTCTTCCAAACCGGGGAATTGCGTTATCCCGTCATCATCATCACGTCCCCTTAAGACGCAATAGATTGAAAATGTCGTTCTCTGGACAGTTGGCTCGGTGGCAAAATCGGATAACGCAATTACCCGGTTTGGAAGAGTGCGGGTTCAAGTCCCGCCCGAGACACATCATTTCAGTAGCTATTCCTATTTTTACCTGTTTTGCCCTCCATTATGTCACTGTGGTGCCTTCTAATCCAGGGAAATCAAATTCTAAAAACATAAAACTTCGCACCAAATTTTTAATTTATCTAAATAACTCATTAAATAAATTACTTCAAAGTATTTTTAGATCTTAATATTGCCTACACAATGGTGTGTGTCACAAGTAAAAGTGACTTCAACTTATAAAGAAGATGCACATAATACAGATTTTTTCCAATTAAATATTTCATTCTTTTCAACACAGGTTTCATATTATAGAAAAATAAGAAATATACTTCATAGTAAATAATGCCCAGATGTTGAAGATCATTGCTATATTTTTCATTAATTTGTATGTCTTTCAAATAACAAGAAGATAGCTTCTATAAAAAGAGCAAAATATGCGTTTACCTACGGGGAGCGTCTTAACACACGTCTTTGAATCGTTTCTGGTTCAGCTTTACGTGTGGGGTTTGAACAGGCAAGTAATCTCATCCGGAACCGTTAACATCTCTGATGTCCATAACGTACGGCTGCCGATTATGCAGGGCTTAACAAAATTCTACAACAGTAATATTTATAGGGTTTAAATAAGCATAAGCATAACTGCCTCAGTGGTCTCGTTGTTAAGAGCATTGGGCTCTGGGCTCTTGACATGGAGGGCGTGGGTTCGATTCCCACGGGGGACACCTAGAGATATGTCACTTTTTGCATTTTTCCTCAGTTGGCTAGGACATTGCGGACTGAATTACCTGATTGTCTGAAAAGAACGATGATTTCGTGCTTCGGATGGCACGTTAAGCCGTTGGTCCCGGCTACTATCTGTGGTGGTAGTAGTCGTTACATAAAAACTACGTCAGAGGCCGTAAGGCGGTCTAAAAAACTCTGAAAATAAGAAGATAAGCATAAGCATAAGAAAATGCTCACGACTATATTCCCCAAGGGGGTAGTCAGAGATATTCTGAAGCCACAGAACATCCTCGTTTCACTATTAGTACCGAAACTCTGTCCAGTGTGATGGGGAGTGAGCCCGTCGCCACTTGTAATGGACAGTGGGTACAATACATGCCTCGAAATTGAAGCATGTAGGTTTCCTCACGATGTTTTCCTTAACTGCAAAGACAGTGGTGTTACAAATCGTACATAAATTCCGAAAAACTCATTGGTACGAGTCGGCTTGGACGGGGATCGAACCATAGCCTCCTGCACGGCAGACAAGGTTACTCGCCACTAGACCACCACCGCTTTTTCACGGGTTTAAATAAAAAGGTTTAAAAGGGGTTAAGGGTTTTTTGGTTCAGATCATCAAACTAAACAACTTTCAATGTGAAACCAACTTTGAAATCGCGAAAAAAAATTTTCGACTTTGTCTCCCCGTAGTGAAAGTTCTTCAGTTTGCGAGGTCTAAACCACCGCTATAATATTACTAAGGTGGTTTGTTACACCCTGTAGTTTCTGAATCCGATACCTACCTTCTCTGACTGCAGCGGGTGCCGTTCCATCAGATGCAGGAGGGAGTTAATGCAATAGCAAATTAATTTAATGAAATATTTGTGGTGTGCAGTATAATATCAATATGTCTAAAAACTTGACTTCTAGTGAAACGTAGATGTTCTGAGGTTTCAGAATATCTCTGACTCCCTCGGAGAATACAGTCGTGAGCATATGCATGCTGTAAAAACTTGACTCTGACAACTTCATTCTATCGTAAGCCAAATCCCTCTTGTTATGTTATCAACGAATGAAAAGTGCACCAAAGATTGTGATTCCAGATAAATTCAAAGAACTATCTGTCATTTCCGTACTCTTCTTTCGTATCAGAATGAGCCATGTCGTCATACTGTAGTGGAAAGATTGGTCAGTCGACAATTGCCATATCGAGGTTGATTTCAGTACTGTCATGATTATACAGTAATGTCAGCTGTTCTCCTCCCGCGTCCTCAAATGTTTGCGAGGGTTCGAAGGAAACCCTCATTTTGGGCAGTAGAGCACTGGCAGTTATGCACAGAAAAGCAGTTGACATGGTGTATCATATAAGATCAAGGAAAATACCTACGTCTGCTACAACCGTAGTGCTTTAACACGTAGACTTGACTACGTAGATACACTTCAGTGAATGTGCCCAGGAGCTACATGACCTGATTCCACCATCCCCCTTCCACCAACGAATGACAAGACGTAGTGCAAGACTGCATCCATACGTAGTCGATATTCCAACAATCCGCACAAAAAGGTTCGCATCCTCTTTTATAATGAGAACAGGTTAGGTTTGGAACTCTCTTCCTGCGTCTTTTTTTTCAAGCAAATACAATCAGGATATTTTTAAAAGATGAGTCAATAGACTTTTTCTGGGTGAGCGCGCTACATCCTCAGTTTCTTTGACACTTTCTATCAGGTGAGCTGAAGCCAAGCACAAACCCATAATGAAAAAACGTAAGTAAGACTGTCAAAATCGAATGTCCACTTTTACGGCGATATCCGTCACTGCAAACTACAATATTTCAATTTGTCTGCTTCCGTTTCCAAATTTTCTGCCACGCTGAATTCGTACATTTTGAATGTACAATATCATGCCGCGTCTCTTTTGTCTTTTGTTCTCACTTCAATTAAACCTTTTACTTAGAAATTTAATTAATTCCAGGAGCAAGGTGTCAATCAAGAGACTAAATTAACTAAACCGGAGACTTCCGGAACAATTTCACTTGCCGTTTCGGCAGTTTTACTTTGATTTAAATTAATCTCGGTTAAGGCAATTGTAAAAGAATTCATGGTGACTATTAGGGTAAGCATACCTACCTATATTAAGAATCCGCAGTGCAAAAATCCACTCAAATCGCTATACAATTTATATGACCTATCGTATACTAAGTCAGATCGCATCGTGGCGGAGCGAGTCCCATTTTTGCGCAGCGGGTTTCCGTCCGTACTGACGAGGCCCGTCATAGTGTGTGATGCCCGCTATACCAAGCGGTTCTTTTTACGTCTGCCAGTATGACGTCAAACTAAATATCCGTCAAAGCGTTGCGACCCGGCCCGCTCTAATGAGCGAAGTACGCATTTTCCGATGCGATGCGACCCGCTCCGACCCGATGCGGTCCGTCGAAATAATCTTCTTCTTATCGTGTGGGCAAGTCCTGGTGTCAGAGTTTTTTCAGACCGCCTTACGGCCTCTGACGTGGTTTTTATGTAACGACTACTACCACGAGAGATAGTAGCCGGGACCAACAGCTTAACGTGCCATCCGAAGCACGGAATCATCTTTCTTTTCAGACAATCAGGTGATTCGGCCTGCAATGTCCTAACCAACTGGGAAAAAACGCACAAATAATGTTAACGTTAAAATAATTAATTAACTAAAATAGAATTTTGCCCAACTAAAATGGCGTTCTTTCAGGCAATAAGTAATAGCCTGTAAGATCCCAATGCAGGGCAAAGGCTCTCGTCTCACGAATAAGGTTGAGATGGTGTGGGCCATACTCCACCATGCGGGCCCAGTGCGTGTTGGTGGAGGCAATTTATTGTTTAACTAACCGACCTGGCTTAATGAATAGTTACACCGCCATCTGACGGAACTATCCGGGACCAATAGCTTAACGTGCCTTCCGAAGTACGGAGACGCCCGAGATGAAATACCACTAAACGGTCAAACGGTCTACCATTTAAAGATTGACGGGACTTTGGAGGTTATGATTGCACTGAAAAAAAAATTTTTTCAAATATACTTGTCTAAATTTAACCAAACTGTTTTGTAGCATATATCGTTTGGTTAGGAATAGCAAAATGTTTCGCAATTGACAACATTACATTTTTAACCACCTGTTTTTAATAAAAATAGGTTAAAAATAAGAGATACGTATTTATGCGATTTTATTTTTGACCGATATTTCTATTTTTAATTTACTTTTGAATTTTCTGAAAAACGTAGGATTTATGGCTAAGATACTTTGGCCGCAATAACATTAAAAATAAAATCTGTCAAATACAAAAAGCCAAGCAGGCAAAGGAATAAAATCTCATTCAACCTCTATTATGGTTTTCAGTATTTTTCAAATAACTCGAGAAATAATGGATAGAAAAATCTGATAATTTGGATATAAGCTTTGAATCACATAATCTCCAAACAGTTTTCTTATTTTGGTACCTTTCTTAAAATGAAATTTTGTCAATTTATAACTAAGTAAATGTTTGATTATGGTCCTACAAAACAATTTGGAAGTCACAAAAGTTTCGTTTTATTTAACAAAACATTTCAGTGTATATTTGCACTGTAAAAAGCACACGTTAATCTAAATTTTTCATTCGTAAAGCTTCAAAGAAAGCAGAAATTCACTAAGCACATTAAATTCAACAAAAACTAAAACCTCATTACGACCACACATTGTAACCTAACTATAATAATTTGGTATTACGCCCCATAATCCCGTGGTATAGTTCCTTTCTTTTACTAAATCACGGATATCAAGCTGTTTTGTTACTTATGAAGAGGTAATAAGTGTTAAGTTTGGGGACTTGTTTTTAGGTGGTAACAGTAGTAGCGGACCGCTATATTTTGCCGCTTATCCCCCTTGTCATAAGCCAGCAGGTGGCCTTATAGTAATAATTTTATGAGATCCTACTTAAGTTCGTACCTTTGATAGCTTTCACGGTGACTCGAGTTTGGCTAGTGTTTCGCGGGTATTGATGTGCTGAAGAGCTAATTGTCGATATCGATAATTTTTAATTTTCCTAAACGATAACAGTTTCAAAAAAGACAGCAATAACCGTTTTTGTACAAGTCAAACATATATTGAGAACTACAAAGCTACAAAACTGCTGTTTTTTTTTGCTACAATCGGTTTGCTCCCATAGTAAAAGTTGTTCAGTTTGATGGGTAGACTCTTAGTTTAAAAGGATGCCAATGATATAAATTTCACCCTGTATAAGTACGTCCCAAACGTGTGAATTAAAACAATAAATTCACAGAATTTTATTGAATTAACACGGCGACTAATCAAGCTATGCAAAACCAAAATAAGCTGGCCGCGCGTAGGCGAAGTAATGTATAACGTCGAGCGGCCAGCTTATGTTTGTTTTGCGTAGCTTGATGTGTCGCCATATATACGTAGGTACATGCATATTACATCAGGCCAGCAACAAAGACAGACGTCAGTATCTCCACAGAACATTTACGAAACTCAATTAATGTCCACCAATTATCAACCTGCCACAACTACAGTTTCCAATAAACGTAAATCACAATCGATATTTCCCTCCAGATTTAAGGACTTACTCACTTGAGAACGTCTCGACGTGAAGTCTTATCCGGGTCTCAACTGGACCGGACTTAAGTCCCCGTCCTTTACCAATCAGTACATGTCCTGTGTCTAGGCGTTTGTGTGGTGTGGATGATAAGAAGATAGAGTTTTGTTGAGTTAGGTATTTAAATATTTTTTTAAAGTCTTTTATCGTAAATCATAAAATCGTTGCAATCAACTATCTATTGCAATTATATTAAGCTGAAAAACAATACATTAATTTGTTTGATAAATAATGTATAACTTACTGGAAGTAGAATAAACTAAAAAAAAACACATTTTACGTAATAGGTACGCAGTATTTTTGAGCGTTTAAGCCTTCTATGTTATTAGGATATCCGTATAAAAACTAAGCAATATCTTTTCGAATTTTCTTTCTTTTCTTCTTTTCAATGTTTACGCCTAATATAATGAATGTGTCCATAACAATGATTAGACAATTTGAATATTAACGAGGTACAAATAATATTAGTATTTACATTTAAATATTACTACATAAGATATTCAAATACAATCCTAGGAAATTAATAAACCGCTTGCAGTTCAAAGTTTATACCACAAAAACAAATCCAATCCGCAGTCAGACAGTGCGGTACAATATTTTATCGACTGTCAACTCGCTACAACACTATTGCAATATTAGAAATGACGAGATTAGTGACGTTCCATTTATTATGTTTATTTTTATTTGTGAAATCTCGGCTTAGTAAATGTTTATTAGAGGTATTATTTTGTGCAATTAAGATGCTAAAGCTTGTTTATTGTATAGTTAGTCTTAATTTATTGTAATTTATACTGAATAAACATTGATGTTAATAAGTTTTACTACAATTCATTCTTGAGAGGGCTTTTATTTTTAGAATAAATATTTAAACAGAATTTTGGTTTCAAATTTCATTACAATAAATAAAATGAACGTCTAGGTATTGTTCTAGAAATAATTGGTAACATTTGTACTAATTTTAATTAACAGTCAGTAAGTACGTCGAGTTTCGTAAAATAAAATTAACCTACGAAAACGTAAATTAATAATTTAAATATAATGGACGTAAATCAAAGCAAAACGCAAAAAAAATTTTTTTTATTCATTTTCTTTTATTTGCATACAAATAACGTATAACAACGTATAACTATAAATTAACGATTAAGTACATTTTACAAGACGAAAATATTTTTAATTTTTTAGAATAATTCAAATCAAATTCTAAAAACCGTTATTTTACTTTTCCGAGTTAGTTGAAAAGCACTACGAAAGTAGAATCACATTAATAACCAATGAGGCGTTTCATTTTAAAAAATGGTTCAAACACACTGGATGGCATTACATTTACAATCTTGCCAATTTATCTGTCTGATCGAGAGTGTTACATGCTTTTTGGATTCCCTAATTTTAGGGAGTAATTTGTTAATTCTTAATTAGGTTTATGAAGGTTATAATGTGAAAGACGTTTTGATGCTTTGAAATAATCAACTTTTTGTACAGTTAATGTTCATTTTACATTGTAACCAACTAGCATTTTCGTTGCTATTGCGTATTTATTGGTAGTGAACAATTTATCAATTGGCAACACCACCTGTCAGACTTGATGCAAACCATAGACAAACAACACTTTTTACTGTCAATGTGACAGGTCTATACGTAATTTTAACATTGCCATGGGAGTCGCGCTGCAAGTCTGGCGGAAGGTAGACGCATTCGTGTTGGCCTCTCTTAGGCTTGCACGTGGCTCCGCCATTTTGTGAAACTCTTTTGTGTTTTAACCATAAAACAATCACTTGAGATTATAAACTACTTGACATTGGCAGAATTGCCGCGCTAGACGCAAGCAACCGGCCATTAATTAAGAAAAATAAAAAAAAAATAAAAACATTGCCTTCTAGTGATTTTTCGATTTACTAGTCTTGGAAAATACCTAATTATAACTATGAAATGTAATAAAGCGTAAGTCGTGGAAAGAATAAAGTCTAGTAAATGGTCATTGCATTCCCCACCAGTGGGAAAGAAGCGTGATATTATTAATAAACAGACCAACTAAAACCCATTATCAAGACAAATCAACCTACATTGCAACAATTTAATCAAAATAACACCATACCCCATGGGATAAGGAGTGAAAAATATTCTTATAGGTACTAGAGTTTAGGGTATGTCAAAATGATAAATGAATGTATGAAGGTTGGTAGTCAGTTCATTTCTGTGGCCATCCCTGTCTCCCCCAGTGAAAAGAAATGACACAGGAATGAGTTTATATGGATCCGAGTCTTTGCGTTAAATTGGATATGTTCGGGTGATTTATTCGTATTAGAAGCAAAAAGAAGGGTGATTTGAAAGTTTGCATTACTGTTTTACCGCAAATCCGCTATATCTGTGTGTTTAGGCCCATTAGTCTTTAAACAAAAGGTGTCATGGAAATGATTCGACTAATTTTTAGGGGTGGTTCAGACCATCAAACTGAACAACTTATTCTATGGGATCAAACCTGAAATCACAAAAAACTCAGCTGTTTGTTCCACACTAATCTGCAATACCTACTCGATTCAAATGTATGAACAGCAGATATTTTTTTCAATTTCAGGTTATAAAAAAAGTTGTTCAGTTTGATGGTCTGAACCACCCCTAAATATTTGTCAAATTATTTCAATGTCACGCTGTATTGCAGTGTAGTATAGCTATTGTCTTTAAATGGTGTAATAAAACACACTAGTGACATTTGAAGTTGTGGTTTAGACCATCAAACTGAACAACTATCAATATGGGACCAACATCGAAATCGCGAGAAAAAAATCAGCTGTCCCATACATTTAGCTAGAGTAGAGTTGTAGTTTAATATGGAACTTCCGTTTTTTTTTCGCGATTTCGATATTGGTCCCATAGTGAAAGTTGTTCAGTGTGATGGTCTAAACCACCCCCTTTAATGTTTATTTGTATTTTTGTAACACCTTGTATAACCAACATATAGAAAAAAAATCGGGTGATTCAAAATGGGCCCGCATACATTTTAAAAATATGTCGTCATTGTTTCCAGCTAGAGTGAAAGTTGTTCATTTTGATGATCTAAACCTCCCTCTAAATATTAAATATTTTACTAGGTTCTTAGTTAGGTACCCATTTTGTTTTCTCCAAGTGATCATAGCATAGCATAGCATATGCTCACGACTATATTCCCCGAAGAGGTAGTCAGAGATATTCTAAAACCTCAGAACATCCACGTTTCACTAGTAGTACTGAAACTGTCCAGTGTGACGGGGAGCGAAATCCGTCGCCACTTATAATGGACAGTGGTACAATACATGCCTCGAAGTTGAAGCGTGCAGGTTTCCTCAGGATGTTTTCCTTCACCGATAAGCCAGTGGTGTTACAAATCGTACATAAATTCAGAAAAAAACTCATTGGTACGAGTCGTTCTGGACGGGGATCGAACCATCGCCACCTGCACGGCAGGCAAGGTTACTCGCCACTGGACCACCACGGCATCTATTGTTTCTCCTGTTCTATTGTTTTGTCCGAGTGATCATAACTTTTACTATTCATAACAGAGAATTTATTTGAAAAGTCAACTTTTCTCTACATTCATAAAACACATTATCAATTTTACACAACAAATCAAGAGGAGTCACTGTGTTACGGAAAAAAATTCTCCCAAAACAGTAGACGAAACGTTTTCGCCATCTGCGATATGATTTATATTCGGTGTTTTGCAAGAAATATACGTTTCTTTTAGACAATAAATCACCAAAGTCACGAAGCTGCAGGACTGATGTCGTAAATAAAGAAATCTTTTTCGAATTTCACATACTACATGCTGCGATTTGAGTGTGACTATCGAGTATTTGATTTTATGATTTGTTGTTGAATATTTTATATTCGTTTTTAGGGATCCGTAGTCAACAAGGAACCCTTATAGTTTCGCCATGTCCGTAAGTCTGTCCGTCTTTCCGTCACTCCATCTGTCCGTCTGTACGCGGCTTAGCTCAGAGAAGCTTAGTACTATAAAGCTGTAATTCGACATGGGTATACATATTTATTACACCGATAAAGTATTATTTCAGAACATCTCTGACTACCCCCTCGGGGAATATAGTCGTGAGCATATACATACATATACATATACATAAAGTAGTAAAATAAAATCTTGTAAAACATTTTTTTAGGGTAGGTACCTCCTTTACACGAAAAGTGAGGATACATTTTTTTTCTCTTCTAATCCATGGTGTGGGGTATCGTTGGATAGGTCTTTTAAAAATATTGTGGGTATGGGAAAACCATTTTTCGATTAAGCGGTCCGTTAGCGAAATATTAAGCTTTAAAGTTCAATCTTTTGTTAGCGTCAAGTGGCATTTAAAATCTGGTCGCGTCACAGCTGGCTCGACTGTTGAAAGATATGCCAATTGGGTTCTCCAGACTTCACTTTACACGCGCTAGTACCAAACATAACTGCTTCATTTTGGTACAACATCATTGCTCCGATGATTTACTTTAATATAGAGCCAGTATAGGACAAAACAAATATGTATCTCAAACTTAGACGATTTATATACGGACCCGCCTCGCCTTAGCATTTCCCGTCTGCCAACGTGCATGATTAAAAAATCTTACGCATTAACATTCAATTTTATACCTTATCACTAAACGCGACAGTCTATAATTGCGGAACAATAATTTCGAACTTATGACGTTTGGGGTTCACACGACACTGTTTTTCATGATTTTTAACATTCAAAATTAGAATCTAAACTAATGGAATAAAATGCAAAGTTGCGTATCTCGTGCTACCCCGAAATTTTGTTAGTAGAATTACACGCGTAAATTGTCCTCATATAAGTAGTCTAAGATCTCAAACCATGTTCCTTATAACTTATTACTGGAACTAATCTACGCTGGAATCTTGGCCATAAGACCAGAAAAGATACAAAGCCAATTTAATAAACCTGGAAACGGAAACAAAAGCGCATCAAGACAATTATAGAAGACAGAATTATAATCCCTATCAGATTTAATCACTGAGACGAACAACCTTTGCAACGTTCTAAAGAATTTAAGATGATTAAATTTTACGAATACCGGCTTGTTGGATAAATTAGGCATTTCGTAATTTTGTTAATTTCCGTGGGTGTTGTAGAAGGAAACAAAGGGATATAGCTTCTATTGAGGTATTCTTGTGGTTTGGACTAGGCCATTAGACCTACCATACATTGACGCCACTGTAGCTTCTGTAAACCAGACAGAATCAACCGCGAAGACCAAACACAAAAGTAGACAGCGAAATCTAGCAAGCCCGGAGGATGACTCTAATCTGTCGTAGAACACACAATGAATAAAAGTTGTTCAAGTTTCAGTAAGTCTGGCCGAATGTTACCAATACGAAGAAAAATAAATACACTTAGTACATACATACATACATGCATACATACATAAGCTCACGCCATTGTCCCATGGGGGTAGGCAGAGACCAGGACCGCCACACGCTACGACTCTTACACACCTCTTTAGCCTCATACATCTTTTCATGCACTTCCGTCGATTGAGGGTGCTACGCACTTGTCCTTTTCGAAAAAAATCATTGATTTGATCATGGTATGTTTTCCTCGGACGACCTCTCCCAACACTTCCACTCACGTTATACTTAGTAGTAAGATACAAATGCCAACTATTTATTTTAGCAGACTTTACTAAACAGGGTCTAAGGAAACGTATAATTAACCTTTAAACCACATAATACTCTACCTTCCTGTCCTGTCAGCGCAAAAAATCTGCTGTTCCATACTAAACTGGGGTGAATGGGCGTTAGTCCAACACGCGAGCCCAATACGATTGGTAGACTTCACATATGCATCAGAATTTCGTCTTCAGCATAATTATACAGGTTTCCTAACGATGTTTTCCTTCACCGTTTGAGAGCGGTCGGTAAATACGTACATAAATTAGAAAAACTCATCGGTAAGTGGCATGTTGTCCGTGCGGATTCGAACCCGGACTTCAAGAATGAGATTGCATACCTACCCGCAACGCGCCACCGAGCCTCCCAGATTCCTGAAGTCCGGACTTTAATTAAAAAAAAAGAACATTTTTTGACGCAACAAACACAGATTTGGGTACAAACATTCGTATTCACCACACAAATATTTGCCTTTTCCAGCAGACAGGAATACGACTGAATACGAGCCTACACTGAACTGTCGACGAACGACCTCTCAAGTGTAAGATAATGGCCTCATCTAAGCTAGAAAGAACAGCATCTGAAGGAATTTCTTTAACCAAATTAAAGTTACCAAGACTGGGGACCATAAAGACCTTCCCATACATGCCCTAAAGTTTTATAGGATGTCCGGGCTACGATTGTGACCACAATGTAAAACATTAACAAGTTTCTTGTTGGATGTCCGGACCCTAAAGGCTATATATTGTATACCTACGTACTATACAACGTGTTAATGAATTAACGCAAAACTAGAAAGTAGTTTGTTTAGAATCGAGCGCAGAATCGAATTATCATGTTTTCAACATAGGTAATTTTTCTCAAAATAATAAATACTCTGTTTGTAAAATTTAAAATTTACTGAACTCGATCTCAACCCACCGCTCAGGCACTCTCACCCTACTTAATACCAAAACAAGATTCTTAAAATGTACCCATGAGCACGTTAGCGCTTTCATTCATAGCTGAAATGATAACAAATCATTTATGCATCACAACTTAAAATGCTAATAACTTTAAATTTAAACTATCCAAATAATGAAATTATTGTGTCAATCTAATTATTTTGTTATAAATCAGTTGGGGTGTATGAGGTTTTGCGCTTATTCATTAACACGTTGTATAAGTCTAAAATAGGGTTTTGACAAATAATTTACGTCCTTTATACTAACTAAGTGAACTTTGTTACTAACACATAAGTAATTAAGTTATAGCCTGTAGAATCCCACTGCAGGGCAAAGGCCTCCTCTCAAGAATAAGCGGTTCCAGTGCGTGTTGGTGGAGGCAAGTTAGTGGTCAACTTGCCGTCAGAGAATTTTCGAGCCGCCTTTATTGGCTTCTGAACTGGCTTAAGGAATAGTTATAACGTCATCTGACGGAACTATCCGAGACCAACTACTTAACGTGCCTTCCGAAGTACGGAAACGCTCGAGATGAAATACCACTAAACGGTCACCCATCCAAAGACTGGCTGTACCTGACTTTTCTTAAGTTCCGTGATCGTTTCCAACAAACTGAACAACTTGCACAACGGAGCAGAAATTTAAAGGGTGAAAAACGTGACGTAACTAAATTAGTTTCACATTTGTGCCAATTTTATGACCAAAAAAAAACAATTTTATGATGATTCCCGGTTCAAATGAGACCACCCTATTTTTACGTGGCATTTGTCAGAGGCGACTTTCTTTTTTGTATGAAAAGTCGAAAAAAAAATCTCGAATTTCCTATAGGTTTCTTAGGGAAAGTTCTTCAGTATCATGGGTAGAATCACCCCTTACAGTAATGCAACTGTTTACCCTAACACCCTGTATATTAAATATACTCTAAAACAATTCCGTAACTGACGATAACGCACAGCCAAAACCACTGAAGAACACGAATATAGGGTTGAACTAAGAAAAAAATTATAAAAAATCAACCCAAAAAGGGGTGTAACGGGTCGCTATGTTTTCCAAAACCCACGCGAACGAAGTCGCAAATTCAGCAAAATTATTTTGTTTTACCATTATAGGCCAAACATTTAACCACACCTAAAGTCATAGTCCAAAGTTGACCATTCACAACCCTCCGTGTTTATAACATACGCAAAGTTCAAATTGCTGTAACTCTCCCTCTATCTACCCTCGCAGTAAACAACTAGTTAATAATTGGTCTTAACCCTTTGTATGTTTTATTCATATCGGTGTAAGCCGAACTAGCATAATGAAAAGGGACAGGAGCGCGTCATTCTGGGAGTAGCTCACACCGTTGTGTATGTAACATATTCGATCGTTGTCTATTTCTTTGTATGTTCCCATACCATTCTTACCATTTATTAGACCGTCAAACTGAACAACTTTCTCTACGGCACCAACATCGAAATCGCGAAAAAAAATCAGCTGTTCCACACAAAATTGCAAACCTACTCGAGCCGAATGTATGGGACAGCAGTTTTTTTTTCGCGATTTCGATGTTGGTCTGATAGTTAAAGTTGTTCAGTTTGATGGTCTGTTCATCCTTTTAAAAAACTTTCAGTATATTTAGAAGGACCCTTTATAAACATAACAACTATTAATAACCGCAGATAATAACAAGTTAAATAAAATCTTGCAAAAAAGAAAAAGAGTTTCTTTTTCTTTTTATGTCATTGGATGGAGTAGAATGTAATTAAATCGCGCTATTGTTTCGTTAGGCTACTGAGGATCTAGTTGGCTCGCGTGGCGCCCGCATCAGTCCACAGAGAAATGACACGCTTAGTGGTCACTACTCATACAATGACTATGGAACCCTATAATGGGCGATTCCGACACGCTCTTGACCGGTTTTTAGGGTTCCGTAGTCAACAAGGAACCCTTATAGTTTCGCCAAGTCCGTCTGTCTGTCCGTCTGTCCGCGGCCTAATACTAGAAAGCTGTAATTTGACATGGGTATACATATTTATCACGCCAGCAAAGAGGTAAAATAAAATCTTGAAAAATATATTTGTTAGGGTACCTCCCCTACACGAAAAGTGGGGATGATTTTTTTTTCTTCGTCTATCCCATGGTGTGGGGTATCGTTGGATAGGTCTCTTAAAAATATTTTGGGTGTGAGAAAACCATTTTTGAAAATTGAAAATTTTTGTTAGAGTCAAGTTTTCTGCCCCTCTGCCAGCTAAACGGTTGTTTTTATACTGTATTACAGAACAGTGACGTGTTTCCTAAGACATTTTATTACACATCAGTGTAAGATAAGCCAATCACCTCAACTTATTAAGGGCAGTGGGCGTTACATTTGATATCTTGTTCACAACTAGTATGGACTTGAGAATATTGTGTTCAAAGTTTAGACGGGGTTTTACTGCTTTGTCCTGCCTATTAATTTGTGTAAAGGAGTTTACGGTAATAGGGTACTCTAAATATCGTCTTACCCAATTGCGTTATACATCAATAAAGGCAATAGGGTGTTTCAGAATAATAATCGTATACTATGACTCACATTATTAATGCTTTGTAGTAGAAGATAGCGTTGATTCGACCTAATAAGAACGACCGACGTCGAATAATAAGGTTTTTAAGAACTATGTCTACGAACTCTATAGAAAATGTATATTTTATGTTCCATTACATTTAGGGTTCTTCTTAATCGTGCTTTTTTAAGGGGATGATCAGACCGTCAAACTCAACAACTTTCTCTATGGCACCAACATCGAAATCGCGAAAAAAAAAATCGCCACTTTCATACAAAACTGCAAACCTACTTGAGCCAAATGTATGGGACAGCTGATTTTTTTTTCGCGATTTGGATGTTGGTGCCATACAGAAAGTTGTTGAGTTTGACGGTCTGATCATCCCCTTAAAAAAGTGTCAGCATGTTAAGAAGGACCCTGTATAGAGCAAGAAAAAAACAAAACAAAACAATTATTTAAATATCCCGCGAAAACGCTTTTCCTGACAATACACGTGACTACAAGCAGGTGACGTCACGATGACGTAAACTTTGTACGATACCCACACTCTACACGCAACTGTTTACAAGCAGTTGACGTCATCCATCATTCGGCCAATCACAGTCGTTTACGATCACGTGACTAAAGTAAACAAAAACAATATTTTCTTTGTCGATTTTCTCTTAAAATATCCAGTATTTTTTTTAACTGAGTAAATAGTTGGTTTGCAAATATGTTGCGTTCAAAATAGCTGTCATTTCTGCTTTTTGGCTAACTTGTCCAATGTACTAGTAAGTTATTTTTACTTTTGAATTCTAATAAGGAACCCTCACAACGTTTGTCTACTGTCTGTCTTTGTGCCCCGCCTCTATTGAATCTAAATTTGGCATAAAAACTGAATACAGTATCCCAAAAACATAAATGACAATTTGTTTTTAATTTAAATTGAGTCAGGTGGATAGGCTCTTCTAAAATAGGTATAGGATAAGTTGATTGGATTGAGATGTCTCTGAGGGCTATTTACTCATGAACCACGTGTAAAGCATAAATGAGTGTAATTCTAAAGCGAAGTTTGTTAATAAACCCCCAGCAATTGTTTTAATATCTCTATAGATTAACTTCTATAAAGTTTGCAATAAGCCCTGGAGCACATCTATTGTGTTGTCTGGACAATCTGAAACCAACGAGAACTTTAAAAAGCGAGTTACATTTCACGGTTCATTCGTTCGATCAAACTAGCGAATACCAACATCTGAATAGAGTCCCTATTACACGTTCATTGAGCCGTACAAACGACCAAGTATAGCTTTATAATATCATTGAATGCACTTGTGGTAGAATGGAGCTTTGGTTTTAGATAATCTTAGGTGAAGCAAAAATGAACGACATTGGTGACCGTTTTAGTGGCATTTTCAACTCGAGCGCTCTCTTCTTCCTGCGACTATTAGGTAGAGTTGGCACTATTTGTCGGCATCTCCCTCTATTTCCAACCTGTCAGCAGTAAAGTCATTGTTCAACCCTGTCCTATAACATATACAGGGTCCAACTTAATATGCTGACACTTTTTTAAGGGGATGATCAGACCATTAAACTGAACAAATTTCACTACGGGACCAACATCGAAATCGCGAAAAAAAAACAGCTGTCCCATTCATTTGGCTAATGTAGGTTTGCAGTTTCGTATGGAGCAGTTGATTGAGCGGTTGATGTTGGTCCCATAGAGAAAGTTGTTCAATTTGACCGTCTGATCGTCTCCTTAAAAAAGTGTCAGCATATTAAGAAGAACCCTGTATTATTATTTCCCTATACTTATATCTTTTACACAAACCACTCTTCTTTTCTTTCGTCTTTCTCTTTTAAAACCTCATCTCTCAACCTTACAAATTTCCATAAGTGATTACATATCAGCTTTTCTATTCTAAGTGCAGCAGCAGATGCTGCATGCAGACTTCCTCTAATTTAACTAATTAAGTTATATCTCAGCATATAGTGAGCTACATCTCTGAGCTGAGGCGAGCTATGGAGTGTTTTTCTGAGAGGTCATATTAGAAATGAAGTAATACGTCAGCGAACCAAAGTGGTTAACATATAGCTCAGAAAGTGAGCTGAAGTAGCAATGGACTGGTCATATCTGCTGAGGAACTGACAACCGATGGGATGTCAGAGTTCTAGAGTAGAGACCGCGAACTGGTGGTTGTGTGGGATGCCCTGCTGCCCCCTGGACCGAAGACATAAAAAAAGTAGCGGGGAGCGACTGGATGAGGAAGGCCGAGGACAGAGTTTTGTGGCGCGCCTTGGAAGAGGCCTATGTTCAGCAGTAGACGATGATAGGCTGATGATAGAGTTATATCCTGTAGAAATTCACTACAGGGCTAAGAAAGACCTCCTTTCATGATTATGTTGAAGGGTGTGTTCCAAACATTCTAAAAAAATCCACCCATTCAACAAAAAGTACCTACCTACTATTATTTCGGAAATCCCGTACAAACAACTTCTCTGTATGCTACAAAAAGCTCCGTTTCTTTCGCTTCTTTAGTAGACAGAGAAAACCAGCTGATTCATTCTTTTCACAAATGTCTGGATAAACGAAATGTCAAAGGAACACGGAAGGTAATTTAACCCTCTACTTTTTCACTTGTCCCTTAATACCAAACCCTTTAACGTCTGGGTCCCCAAAGGCCCGATGTCCCAGGAGCAACCGCGTAATGAGAATTCTTTAGTGGACCCTCATTTTGACCTTTTAAATGACTGCATGTTATTGCAGTGATGGAAGAGGGGCATTTTATTGTTAACCTGCTGTTGGGAAGTCTCTTTACATTTTGTTTGGATGAAATTGTTGGTATGGTTGTGCAAGGAGGATATATCAAGGTCAAATAGGGGATTTCTAAAAAAAAAATACCAGTTCAAAAGGAGCCTCAGAGGAAGGATCTCCATAGAGTCCGCATAAATTTACGATTGTAGTTAGTCTCTTTTGTCTTATGACGTACCTTTAATAGTAGAAGGAGATGGAACTATAGATATTTGTTTATGCGGCTGTCCACTTACTTTTGAGCTAGTGTGTGTGAAAAGTGACCGTAAACATAAGGCCCCACTTGGTGCCTTTTGTCCATACTACTTGCCACCACACACTCAAACCTAAACGACAAAAAAAGTGGACACTTTACAATTGGTATGGCTCACTCTATTAGGTATTAATCTCTTTGAAAGGAGCCAAATCCAACGAGAGTGTAGACCACATAATGACATCAATTTCCCCAAAGTTTAGATCGATAGACTCTAACTACCTTCTCCATGAAAAAGGCATATGCGTTTGTTTATGCATAGCATAAGCATATGCTCACGACTATATTCCTTATGTATGTACGTAATCGTATATTATGTTAGTTTTAAGTGTTCAACTTTGGTTATTTTCAAGATTGTTATGACAAAAATTGCTCTTCAAACATATATGCGACTAGATTTTGCCCGCGACTTCAACCACAACGGCTAAAGCTTTTAAACAAAATAACTATTTCATAAATATTAGTTCAGTATACAGTACTGCCTCGGTGGTCTAATGGTTAAGAGCATTGGGCTCTTGAGTTCGTGGGTTCGATTCACACGGGGGACACCCAGTGATACGTTTGTACTGTTTGTCGGAAAAGAAAAATGATTTCGTGCTTCGATGTCACGTCAAGCTGTTGGTCCCGGCTAATATCTCTCGTGGCAGAGGCCGTAAGGCGGTCTGAAAAACCTCTGACACCAGGGCCACACGATATGAAGAAGAAGAAGTTCAGTATTTTATGAATTGTACCAAAAAAAAAGAAAAAAAACGGTAATTTGGAGTCAGAGACTGAACACCGACACACCATATCGTATAGACACAATTTAATTACAGTTTAATAATGGTGTAGAAGTATGTATACATGGCGACAGAGCAACCTACCCATAGTTGAACTCTATATCCACAAAAATAGAGTTCAATTCAATTATACTTTATTGCACACCAAAAACAGATCAATTTGCGTATATAGGTTGATCTGTCGCCGACTTAGACGAATTATATACGGACCCGCCTCGCCTTAGCATTTCCCCTCTGCCAACATGCAAGATCAAAAGATCTTACGCATTTACATACAATTTTATACCTTATCACTAAACGCGACAGTGATTGCGGAACAATAATTTCGAACTTATGACGTTTGGGGTTCACACGACACTGTTTTTCATGATTTTTTACATTCAAAATTAGAATCTAAACTAATGGAATAAAATTCAAAGTTGCGTATCTCGTGCTACCTCGCCCCCCGCAAAAAGTGGCAGAAAAGTGTGTTAGTAGAATTACACGCGTAACTTGTCCTCATATAAGTAGTCCAATGTCGCCGAGTGTACATTCTCCAGAACAAAATTGAATAGAAACAATCGACAGTCTATTCAATTATAAACTATCAATTTCAATTCAGTTTCTAGTGCCTCAAAGCTTCTCTATTTTGCCACAGACAAGCACAGATTACTAAATTAGTTGCCAATCAGAATCTATTACACGACAAAGACTATCTATTCATTCGTTACCGTGAATTCGAACGAACATTGAATCTGTTTACAGCAACCAGTGATTCCAACTGTCATGGAGATAACTTATTGTTGAGTATGCTTTTAGAAAGATAATTTAGATCGATATGTTGGAACAACCAAATGGCGAAAATTATCGATTAGAAGCATTTACGGAATTAGGTACATTTTTTTCATCTTCTTCTGTGCACTTTCCCGCTTGTGCAGAATCGGCAGGGACGCTTGGGTACATTATGTTACCAAAAGAATTTACTTACCTAATATATTTTTCGTTTGTTAATTCCTAAGGTGGTCTGGGATACATAGATTTTTAGCGATATTGTACCGCCTTATTTGTATCTAAATGTAATTCTTTATCTTTATTATTACTTTTTTTAAATTTATTTATTTGATAACTTTACAGTTTCATAACATATTTATCTGCCAAACTACAGCGCAGTTTGTCGGCAGTCAAATTCAGTTCTCACTTGGGTATAATATATATTTATGTAGGTATTTTTTTTTTCAAATGTTTTTCTGTTTTGGTGTGTAGTAAAGTATACTTTGAATGTGAAAAAGGTATTTACCGTTTGTAACCGATTCGACGGTATCCTTTTCTTAATTATAAACATAATAACCTAAAACGGGTTTGAACTGCGAAATTTATAGCAAAATATAGACATAAAATGCTAATAAATACCATGCTATGCCATTTGTACCCTTACGTTCTTTTTATTCTTTTTTGTTGCTGTATGTTTTTGGTGTGCAAAAAAACAATATTTATGTTAACATTATACAAGGTGTTACAAAAACACAAATAAATATTTAAGGGGGTGGTTTAGACCATCAAACTGAACAACTTTCACTATGGGACCAACATCGAAATCGCGAAAAAAAAATCTATGTTCCATACTAAACTACAAATCTACTCGAGCTAAATGTATGGGACAGGTGATTTTTTTTTTCGCGATTTCGATGTTGGTCCCATAGTGAAAGTTGTTCAGTTTGATGGTCTAAACAACCCCCTTAAAAGTTTGAAATGTTTATTTTTACTTTTGTAACACCCTGTATATTTTTCTCAGCAACTTGTTCCGTTCAAGTTCTCTTCTTACCTCAACAAAAATATAGTACTTCACATTAGTATACTCACTTTAACAAAACAACAATTTCATCAAGAACCCAATACTAATCAGACTAAACTCCAGGAGATCTATTTATACAATTACTAGGCGACCTCGGCACATAGGTGCACCAGACCAATCAGAGCTTCACAATTAGCCAGACTCCACAAAGGGGAGTCGCGTTTGACTAACAGTTTGGATTTACGCGGCCGAATTACAGTGGACTTTATAGGATACCTGCTTGCAATTTGCAAGGCAACAAATAGTTAGGTTTAGGTTTTATCTGATTTACTTTCAGCTTTTTTTGTTCCAATAATAATACCAAAATGAGAGATTAAAAAAACCGGCCATGTGCGTGTCGGGCCACGCGCGCAGGGTTCCGTAGTTGCCCGTTACAATATACGGAAGGGGGCTTTTTGTTTTATACTTCTGTTTAACGGCTAATAAAGTCTAAAAAGTACATATAACAAGTTGGTCGACTATTCCTCGTTAAATTGTAAAGCTTACTTAGCGGTGATAGTTTTCCTTTTAAATTTTCTTTATTCTTTTAATGTTCACTTTAAAGCTTAATATTTCGCTAACGGATCCCTAAATCGAAAAATTGTTTTACACACCCACAATGTTTTTAAAAGACCTATCCAACGATACCCCACACCATGGGATAGACGAGCAAAAAAATTAAAATGTCATGTCAAATTACAGCTTTCTACTGCTAAGCGTCTCTGAGCTAAGCCGCGGACAGAGGGACAGACGGACGGACATGGCGAAACTATAAGCGTTCCTTGTTTACTTCGGAACCCTAATAATTGGCTTTTCGGTGAAGGAAAACATAGTGAGGAAACCTGCATGCTTAAATTTCGAGGCATGTATTGTACCCATTGTCCATTTAAAAGTGGCGACGGGCTCACTCCCCTTCACACTGGACAGATTCGGTACTACTAGTGAAACGTGGATGTTTGGAGTTTTCAGAATTTCTCTGACTACCCTCTCGAGGAATATAGTCGTGAGCATATGCCTAATAATTGGGCACTGTTGTTCCAGTTTAGAATTGAACACCCCATTTCTTCCTGTGGGTATAGTACGAGGCAACTCAGGTATAAGGTTTCTTGTGCAGTGTTTTTGTGGGCGAAAGGCTAGCTCCTTTCACCACCTAACACGTCATTCCACCCTAAAACCTTCAATAAGCCTTGCTACAACAGCACGTATGAAAAGTTGGTCTGTAGATGCAGAAAAGCTTTTGACCAGCCCGAAAGGAATTAGGGTTGTAAGTTTACGTATGTATGTATTCTGCACCAAAAACTATTTATTAGTAGACTTTTTCGTAATAAATGGACTGCCTACAATAAAAGACAATGCGGGTTTTGTATGGAAGGTTGGTGCCTTATTTTTCGATGTTGTTTTTAGCGCGGCTATCAACCAAACTTGAATATGTTAGTTCAGAATAAAGTAAAAAATAAAACATTTGTTATATGTATATCCCTAAACTCAGTCTGAGCGGAGATTATAAAGACTTGAATTTGAAAATATTTTCATTACGTTTACTTTCAAGCCGTTCGGACTGAGTTTAGAGATTTATTATACTTGTTACCTAAAGTTTTGTTTGTAACTTTATTCTGAACTATAAAAGACACAACCAAGTGAAATTAAATAAATTCTTCAAATAATTTTTAAGGCCTTAAAATTCTTCTTTAATCTGATAGTACGAATTTACAGACAAAAGAGGCACCGCATGCATTGACGAGATACAATTCCGGTATGCGAGTAAATTCGTGCAACCTCTAACCATACTCGGTTTGTAACTAACGTTACTACCTACGTAACGTAACACAGACCTGTACGTTGTACACACGTTGTTTTAACCACAAACCAGAATCCCTCATACGGGAACCAAAAGCAATATGGAAACAAGTAAATTCGTGGCTTTGATTTCAGGCAGACGGGTTCTCTCAAACGAGAGCTAATTCAGTGTTACTCTCAATGCTACTTTATGTCACACAGGATAATTTTCTTTTCATGCGTATGGCGATTTTTTTTATAGGCATGAGTTCATAAGTCTATATCCAGCGTCTGAAGCCATCGAAGGGCCTCAGGCGTCAGGTGAGTCAGGTCCTACGGACGGCTCGGCTAAGCTCGAAGGAGGCACCGTTGTATTATGTGCTGCATCGCCTGGTCTTCGATGCCGCAGTCACATAAAGGAGACTCCGTCCAGCCCCATGATTCAGAGGTAGCTGCACCTGCCGCGGCCGGTCCTTTGCCTGTTGAGGCGACACTAGTCCATGCGCAGCAGGTGGAATCCCTAATGCTTGACAGTGGGGTTCTGGTTTTACTCAAGCGTTCCACCAGTGTTGGTCTTACACTCGTCCTTCCAGCGACGCTCTAGATTAAAATCCTCACTTCTGAGTTTACTCGCGGTGATGCAGGCCGGGTGCCGAGACTTGAGCCTCTGTGGGGGCAGGTTGAAAAACTCCTCGTGGATAGGCAGGTGTGGTCGTGCCGCCAGGCTAATCCCTAGGTGTAAAATGTGAATATTCAGAATATTATATGGTTTATTTAAAATGTATTTACTACCCCTGAACTTAATTGACTTTACCTATTAAAACGACCGCATCCGAGAACATTAAAAGAAAAGAAAATATCTTGGACACGGTCGTACAGATTATCTTGGAATTATCAGAGTCCCTTGGAAGTACTGTCATTTATTTCAGACTTGTGTTTAATTGTATTATGACTATATAAAATACACATAATTATTCGTGACTTGGGTACAAATAAATACACATATTCATCACTTCAATATTTACCACAAGTCCAGTCCGACTCGTACCAATGAGTTTTTCGGAATTTATGTACGATTTGTAACACCACTGGCTTTTCGGTGAAGGAAAACATCGTGAGGAACCCCACATGCTTCAATTTCGAGGCATGTATTGTACCCACCGTCCATTACAAGTGGCGACGGGGTCACTCCCCGTCACACTGGCCAGAGTTTCAGTACTAGTGAAACGTGGATGTTCTGTGGTTTCAGAATATATCTGACTACCTCCTCGGGGAATATAGTCGTGAGCATATGCTATGGAATATTTACCTCAAGGGATTCGAGGCCGCGAACCCTAATTGCAGACAGGCTCGATACCAACTAAACTCTTCAGCTCTCGCCCCATTTACATCCATACATCTCTACATACATGTCCACCTTTTCGATACCAAGTTACTATACCTTGACATACCTATCTGATTCGATAACAGTAGGCCTACCATGAGTTTTTACTTTACTTACTACTGTAGTTACGTCGTCAATTTCGTATGGCATTTTCGTATGGACTAGGAGCGCTGTACGAAATTCAATACAAAATTGGTGACACTACAACAGTAGTAAAGTACAGTAAAAACTCATGGTAGGCTTACTGTACGTCTTACGAGAGCGCCCTAGATCTCTTTCAATTCAATTCAATTCAAATAATTTATTTCAGACAAGATGTCCATATAAGGGTTAGTATACATTTATCTTAAAAACCCGGCATGGAGCTTCACCCAGTGATGCAACAGCGGGGAGTCCCACCGGTCTTTGAACACGCCCAGGAGACCGCTGGTGCTGGCTCGGAGCCTGCCCAACATGGAAGCGCACCGTTTTCTTATTATAGCGTAGAAGTCGTCCGTGTGCGTCTCCGCAAACATTCCCGACGCACTACAATGCCGCGCCAACCCCATTAGTATCCTGAATGCGTTCTTTCGTTCTGCTGTCATTCATCCTCTCCACAAGATCAAAACGGACCAAGTCAATGAAGTATAGCCAATATAGCAGATACTTTTAACTGTTCAATTATAACAAAGTTATGTACCAATCAATGCCTCAATATTTATTTTATTCTGACACAATTGCCGTATAAAATTGCATCACATCCGTACGTCATATAAACAAATATTGTTTCGCAAATAAATCGAAGCCCTTTCAATCCATTTCGTTCCGCTCATATTGTCGAATGGCTTTAGTTTATTTTAAATCCGTTTTCTGAAAACAAAAATATATGAACGAAATTCTCGACATGCGTTCACTATTATAATATAAACGTTTTGAAAGTTGTATAAATGCTTTCATAAAATCAAGACTGCGGCAGTAAAAATCATACAGTGTGTTAGATGCGTTCCTTAGACCATCAAACTGAATAACTTTCTCTATAGGAGTAAATGTATGTATACTCAAATGTATAAAATATCAGTTATTTCATACATTTGAGTCGAGAAAGTAAGTTAGTACTTGAGTTTTGTATGGAAAAACCGATCTTTTGACGAGATTTCCATTTTTTCCCAATAGTGAAAGTTGTTTAGTTTGATGGTCTGATTATCCACTGATAAGTAACGCATCTAAATATCACACACCATATAGAGGGTGTATAGCAACCGCTCCCGAAAACACAAAGAGTTGAAAGTACCCATAATTATGATCAATTTTTAGTATGGGACCAATTATGAGAATTCAAAAAAGCAATCAGCTGTATCATACTAAACTGAACAGAATAAATGTTTTTAGTTATTATGTTGTGTGGTCGGGTGGTACGGAACCCTCGGTGCGCGAGTAGCCCGACTCGCACTTAACCGGTTTTTTTATGTATAAGATTAAAACAAGACACCACACTATTACCTATATAACTACACTCATCTAGATAATATATCTATCTTCATCTACTAACACGCGAGACCTCTGATCCCGTGAGCTGTGACAAACGGTTGAGCTCTCAAGTTACTTCCATGTTCCGCAAAGTTACACTGAAGAAAAACGTCTCGAGAGAAGTACGTGGACGTTGATGTTTCATACTTAGTTTCCTTTCTTGGTTTTGTAACTTGATGTTTAATGACAATGTTCTTCATAAAAGTACTTTACTGTGTCTGCTTTATTCTCTTATACAACGTGTTAATGATTTAACGCAAAACTAGAATGTATATTTGTTTAGAATTGAGAGTAGAATCGAATTATCAAAATTATCAATCGAAATGATAACAAATCATTTTTGCCTAAAAACTTAAAATGCGAGTAACTTTTAATTTTAAGTATCAAAATAATGAAATTATTGTTTCAATCTAATTATTTTGTTATAAATCAGTTGGGGTGCATAAGGTTTTGCGCTTATTCGTTAACACGTATTATACATTACATAAACTCATGAGCATAATCCTTTCAAGGTCGTCTGAAACTTTGTTACTACTACCAGCTGTCTTTCATGCAGTTTTAACAAGGCTCATTTTCGACGCTGAAGGCTCGGACGGCCCGGTAGCTCAGTCTGCTGTGAACCTGTGCCGATGGTCGCGGGTTCGAATCCCTTAAGAGACAAATATTTGTATGATGAATATGAAATTTGTACCCGACTCATGGATGTTTATATCTATACAACGTGTTAATGAATTAACGCAAAACTAAAAAGTAGTTTGATTAGATTCGAGAGTAGAATCGAATTGTCATGGTTTCAACATAGGTATTTTGTTTCAAAATATTATTTAATTTGTTTGTAAAATTTTAAATTGACTAAACTCGATCTCAACCCACCGCTCGGGCACTCTCACCCTACTTACTACCAAAACAAGATTCTTAAAATGTATCCATGAGCACGTTAGCGCTTTCATTCATCGCTGTAATGACAAAAATCATTTTTGCCTCAAAACTTAAAATAAGAATAACTTTAAAATTTAACCATCAAAATATTGAAATTATTGTTTCAATCAAATTATTTTGTTATAAATCAGTTGGGTTGTGTGAGGTTTTGCGCTTATTCATTAACACGTTGTATAACAGCCTAGAAAATACTGAAACGGTGAACTGAGACCGTCAAACTGAACAACTTTCTCTATAGGACCAACATCGAAATCGCAAAAAAAAAATGTTCTGTCCCATACATTTAGCTCGAGTAGATTTGTAGTTTAGTATGGAACATCAGATTTTTTTTTCGCGATTTCGATATTGGTCTCATAGTGAAAGTTTTTCAGTTTGATGGTCTTAACAACCCCATTTAATGTTTATTTGTATTTTTATAACACCTTGTATACATTACATAAACTTACGATCATAATCCCTTTCGAGGTCGTCTGAAACATTGTTACTACTACCAGCTGTCTGTTATGCAGTTTTAATAAGGCTCATTTTCAGCGTATTTCAAGTTTCAAGATGTAAAATTAAATGTAAAGTGAGATAGAAGGCCTAATACCACCATTTTGCTGACCATGGCCATATCATGAGTGATCCACATGCGATACGAAAATTAAAGATTAAAGATACGAAAAATATTTATTTTTGGCGGAAGATGATAGACTGATGATGATAAGAGAAATATAAACCTTTAAACATCTAACTTCAAGATGAAATATGTAACCACTTTGAAATTACCAACTAATTATTTTTTACCGTAGTGACACTAGGTAATTAATGGAAAATAGGTTTCTTATGCTGTGTTTTAATGGATGAAAAACTGGACACTCGCCATGTCATACCATCCTGAAACCTTAAAAATGCTAAAAACTATACTCCGCTCCGTCGCAGTATATGATATTCTCAAAACATCATAATAGCAAGACATTAAATTCGCAAATCATTATATTCTCAAAACATCATATTCTCAAAACATCATATTCTATAGAAACCATATTCGCCATGATATCATATTCGCAATTTATGATATTTTTGTCTGAATGTAACATCGGGAATAAAATACATAATCAGTTTTTTTCTAATCGTTTCAAGATACAAACACAATACGTATTTATTCTCTTTTCATTTATACTCTTTTGATCACGATACTGACACGATACGCTAACCATATTATTTTCCTTTATTTTAGTTTATGACTAATATTGACAGTAGGCACATCAAGTATCAATACCTATCTTATTGCGTTGCGAGAGGTTGCGAGTTGCGAGCTTAGTGTATGAAAATTATTGAAAATGGATCAATCCAATCCAATCCAATATAAACAACGAAATCAAGTTTATAAAAAGTCAAAAAAAACCGGTGTTACTCAATGGCGGTTATACAATTTGTTAATGAATTAATGCAAAACTAGAAATTAGTTTGTTTAGAATCGAGAGCAGAATCGAATTATCATGATTTGAACATAGGTTTTTTTTTCAAAATATTTAATAATTTGTTTGTAAAATTTAAAATTTACTGTACTGATTTCAACCCACCGCACGGGCACTCTCACCCTACTTACTACCAAAAAAAGATTCTTAAAACGTATCCATGAGCACGTTAGCGCTTTCATTCATTGCTGAAATGATAACAAATCATTTTTGCCTCAAAACTTAAAATGCAAATAACTTTAAATTTAAACTATAGAATTAATTAAATTATAGAATAAATTATTGTTTCAATCTAATTATTTTGTTATAAATCAGTTGGGGTGTATGAGGTTTTGCGTTTATTCATTAACACGTTGTAGATATAATTTGTATTTAAAAAATAAGTCTGGGACGACGAACTGGCGGTGTAGTAAACAACAAGAAGGTGGCGTCGAGGGTTGGCATGGGCGCATCAATATGAAAATTCCAAAAAAGCCAACTATGTTTCAATTCATATCATTATTAAAAAAGAGGCAAAAATACAAAAAGTTCAATTAGAAAGAACTATTTTCATTACACTGATACGTAAAGAACTAAAAAAAAACAATAGACAAAAACACAAAAATTACAAGTATCGTGAATGATTATATATTTAAAAAAATAAGTATCCAGCGCACGCGGCATGGTGCCTCGATAAAGGTTTTATCGCGCCTGCTAACTTGTTCGTTCTCGCGCAAAAAGAAAGGGAGCTGGGGCGCGATAGAGCTTTATCGCGGCATCATGCCGCGGGCGCTGATATGCTTTAAACGGTTAAATGCATTACGGAATTACTACCTATAGTATTTTATTTTGTTTGACTGTTCACAATAAGAATAATTATTTTGTTACAAATTAAAAAATGTTTTATTTCTCAAAAATAACAGAATTGTGTTCTGTCTCCGAAAATGATATTCTCAGCCTGACTGTACTTTGAATATGATGTCTTGCGTTTATCATGTTTTGCGAATATCATTATTTGCGAATATCTTATTTCGCGTATGTGCTATTATTTTAATATAATGTCCTACTAATATGATGTTTTGAGAATATCATATACTGCGACGGAGCGCGAGAAAACGAGAAAGACGTCATCGCTCTTACGTAAATAACAAAGATGGAGGCACGCCTCGATTTTGATCGTTTTCTTGAAGTTAGCATGAGAGGACTTTAGTGCTCCAACTCTGTCCGTATCCACGAAGACGGACTGATAGTAACCACATGGCCACTGTAATTCCACAAAGTACATTGATATCTTATATAGAACAGAACTAGATTCACATATCAACGATCCAAAAATGGCAGAACCAATAGAGCTCATAAGAGTTCTTTTTTATACTAACTGACAGTAATCATATCAAATAGGACTAAGTTTATGAATCAAAAACAGGAGTCGCACTGTAAGTCTGGCGGAGTACGGATACGTGCGTATCGGCGCGTTGGGCTTGCACGTGGCTCCACCATTTTGTGAACTCTTTTGTGTGTTTAACCTTAAAACAATAACCTGAGATTATAAACTACTTACATTGGCAAAACTGCCACGCTAGACTTAATTAACAATACTGATCATTTTCCTTCGTATACTCTCCACATAACGAGACATTGGCTGAATTGTGATAACACATCGGATGCCACTAAACAAAAATTGAATTGAATTGAATTGAATCAAAAACAACATATACCTACGTGACACCCAACAGCATACATACTTGATTTGTGTGGGTTATGTGTCAGAGTCGGACAAAAATTTGCTAATATTTTGTATGAAATTTGGAGTCTATAGTAAAATATCATAAAATTGCTCTACATTTTCGATATTAAAATAACAACCTTTCAAAATGGTTGGTACTTGCAGTGAAGTTTCTAACCACCTCAAAAGGAACTAGGGTCTTGACTTTAAGTATGTATTCTATAAATTGAACTAGAACCGAATGTTCTCGTTAAAAACTCATCGGGTCGACGATATCTTTGCGCCGGTTCGGATGGGGTACTCAGAGCACAATTAATTTCAGTTGGGCTTGCGGTCGCCTACAGACGTGGTTACTTTGGATAATTCTGCTTGGAGCTCTCTGGTTTAAGCTTTATGCTGGATTCGGTGGACGATAAGGGTCAATGTGGATTCTGAAGATTACATGACCAAACCTAATAATTCAGAACATCTAAAAGGTAAAAAGCCTTGGTGGTCCAGTGGCAAGTAACCTTGCCTGCCGTGCAGAAGGCGATGGTTCGATCCCCGTCCAGGCCGACTCGTACCATTGAGTTTTTCGGAATTTATGTACGATTTTTAACACCACTGGCTTTTCGGTGAAGGAAAATATCGTGAGGAAACCTGCATGCTTCAATTTCGAGGCATGTATTGTACCGTCACACTGGACAGAGTTTCGGTACTACTGGTGAAACGTGGATGTTCTGAGGATTCAGAATATCTCTGACTACCCCCTCGGGGAATATAGTTGTGAGCATATGCTATGCCATACCATCTAAAAGGTACTAAAATTACAAACAAATGAGAAAGTGTCAACAGCTGAACGAACGAACGAACGAACGAATTCGTTCAGCTGTTTACGCTCATTTTTTTAATCTTTACATTGTTGTTGTTTTTTGTGTATTTTGGTGTGCAAATAAAGAATATTTATCTTGTCTTATCTTATCTTTACTTTAACATTTAGAGATATATAAACACTTTATTACAATAGCCATTGAATATAATATTGCTAACACCATTTTGTTAACGTAAAATCGAGGTTCTTTCTATAGTACAAGTCCATCGTCATCATAAGCCTATCATCTTCCACAGCCTAATGCAGACCTACCCTAATATATCCCCCTTGACCAGAGCTACGTGTCTCAATTTGTACACTTTTAGAAAAATATGCATACACAGCATAAGCATATGCTCACGACTATATTCCCCGAGGGGGTAGTCAGAGATATTCTGAAACCTCAGAACATCCACGTTTCACCAGTAGTACCGAAACTCTGTCCAGTGTGACGGGGGGTGAGCCCGTCGCCACTTACAATGGACAGTGGGTACAATACATGCCTCGAAATTGAAGCATGCAGGTTTCCTCACGATGTTTTCCATTTGATTTGATTTGATTTGTTTGACATTTTCAGAATGCTAGAAATTATACAATTTTCAAACAAAATCTGTCCTAGATAAAATCAACAAACTTTTTCCAACAATAACATATAAATAAAAAATAAAAACAAAATGGCGAGTCTAAAATCCAGTTCAAACTAGAACAATGCAATCAAGCAGAGACACAAATGTGTAGGTCCAATACAAATGGCGAATCGACCGCAGCTATCAATTATAAAACAGAATTGGTTCCGTACCCTCTTCTAATGTACCTTTGCTTAATGTATGGCTGTAATAATTTAATTGGATTGGTGGTGGTTTTGTATGGGATATTTATTGGGCTGCTTGTAGTGTATTCGTGGAATGTACTTTGTCATACCTTTGATTATAAAGTATATTGGCGTAGGGTCTTACTACACTGCTATTGATGTAGTATATCGGATGTTTTGTGTAATTAGGTTCCTATACAACGTGCTAATGAATTAACGCAAAACTAGAAAGTAGTTTGTTTAGAATCGAGAGCAGAATCGAATTATCATGGTTTCAACATGGGTATTTTTTTTCAAAATTTTAAATAATTTGTACGTAAAATTTAAAATTTACTGAACTCGATCTCAACCCACCGCTCGGGCACTCGCACCCTAATTACTACCAAAACAAGATTTTTAAAATGTATCCATGAGCACGTTAGCGCTTTCATTCATTGCTGAAATGATAACAAATAATTTTTTCCTCAAAACTTAAAATGCGAATAATTTTTAAATTTTAACTATCAAAATAATGATATTATTGTTTCAATCTAACTATCTTGTAATAAATCGCTGCATAGATAGATAATAATCTGTTCTCGCGCTTTTCGGTGAGCGAAAGCCGCGCTTGCGGCTACTTGTAGTATGGGAAAAAGCAGAGTCGCGCGCAAGTAGAGAAATCATGCTAGACGTGCTGATGTTTCTGACCACCCCGAAAAGGATTACCATGGATGTATGTTTCGGAAATATCTGCACCAGATCCTAGGTTAGTTTAGTTTTAAGTCACTTTATTTGTAATTTTATTTAATGTCTCTATTTTAAGTATCTGTCAAAATAAATTGTATATCTATTATAATTCAAAAATAAAAAATATTTTTATTAAGAACTAATTTTACGAGATGATTTGATTCTATATTTTCTGAAGTTTTTCGTTTGTGGGAACAGCAGTTAAATGTGGATATTTTCAATATGCTAGAATCTAGCAACAAAAGAAAATTACAGAAATGATTCAAACTCTGGCACCATTGCTCTAGCTGTTAGATCAATGGTGCCAGAGTTACAAAAATATTAAGGACACTGGGCAAAAATGTATGGCCACTGGTCCAAAAGACCCCCGCTTTGGCACAGGTAGGGACAGTTAGAGGATACCCTAACGTAGGTACATGTTGTCCAACGGGCATTCAAATATTTTCGAGAGAAAAAATAAAAGGTTGTTTTATATTTACGTGCTCATTTTAGGAACAAATTATTTTTACATTATGGCCTAAAAGATGTAATTTCTTTTGGGGTGATCAGACACTTAGCAACAACAACAAAAAGTTATGATTAATCGTGCAACAGTAAGAAGGCTCACATGTACTAGATTGTCAATTTCAGGACGGAATAACGATTTTCTTGTTTTACGAGGTGCCCAATATAATAACCCAATAATATTAACCATATGAAAGAAAGAATTCTACCAGCAGATAAAAATAGCGGTGAAATGCTAAGCATTAGTGCGAAAAACCGCTAAACAAAACACTCTGTATCTTTTTTTCTCTCGAAAAGATATTGGTGGCACATATGAAACAGAAAAATGTTCTATATTAAACCCCCTTTCAAACGTAGTATGCCACTTAGGTGGGGGCTCTTGGACCACTCCTGCCCACTGTCCTTTAGCTCAAGATTCTCGAGAAACATTTAATAAGATCATCTTATGAAAGCGACGAAATTGAATTAGACACTCTCATAGCTGTCTCCACTATTTCCCGGAGAACTTAACTAAAACCTCATTATCAATACAGTAAACAAACTACACAGACGGTGTAAATGCTTGCAAATCCCGGGACTTGAGCGCGGGACTCAAGAACCACTTGCATAGTACTTAATTCCCGCGGGAACTTGGCTAAACGCTGCACCTGCTCGCGGTTTAATTATTATTTAAATTTAATTATTTCTTCGTTAATTAATGGGAAATTTAAGAAGATTACGAACGTCTTAAAGTTTTCGCTTAAGACTTTGGAAGTAGTTTCGTACTGTAATGTTAACTAACTGAAAGATCTTCAGATTCTTATAGAATTTAAGGATAAAGAGTAAAGCTTGCAATATCTTTAAGTTATATGAGAGTAAAACTGGGATAAAAGTTATTGATAAGCTTTGAAGAAAACAGACCTGCTGGAGTTTCAAGAAACATCTTCTGAAAAATCAAAAATTTGTTTCACTGAAACTACTATACTCCATTGCTAACAACTAATAAAAACATCAAAAAGTTAAAATTAAGAGGGGGTCCTCATACAAGAAACTAGTTTCTATCATAGTATTTTCTTCTCGCTCTATCGTAAAACCTGTAATACATACAAGCGTCAAACTTGGTGTGATTATAGAGCAAACTCTACAGTATAACAACAAATAATAAAAACCGGCCAAGTGTGAGTTGGTCTCGCGCTAATGGTCCCGGAGTAAACAAAACTTTTTGTAAGTTAATATGGTGCGCGAGTAGCCCGACTCGCACTTGACCGTTTTTTTGTCCTATCTCCTCAATCTATGCTAGTAGACTCTGGATACTCTGTTTTTTTTCTTTTTCGAAGTGACAAACACAGTATTGCTCACTGAACCGCAATTGCTTATTACTGCATCTGGGGGGACCACACCAGTGACGGCGAAGCGGCCTGGTAGGTCAACCGAACCAGTGAAAGAACTGAAGATACGCTTTCTATTCAAAGTTTGTTTCGTAGTCCTCTATCTTTTGCCGTAGACGCTACGCCTTCGCACTCGATTTTCAATATTTTGATTAAATTTTGAACTTTTCGGAAGACAACAGCTGCATCCACTCCTACATAAATATTGATGACGTCAGTTTTCACCCCTGTTTTGTTTTGATGCGACGCGACTCTTCATTTGAATATTTCGATGAAAAACCGAAACATGCGATGCCTTTATAGGTTTTTCAATGGAAATGAAAAAATGAATAAAATATGGTTTACTCAAAAATATAATAAAATGGGATGAAATAGATATTGGTAGAGATAGAGAGGTATTATATCCCAAGCCAATGCAGTTAATTAAATAAAAGGAGAAGCATTTGAGTTTGAGCCTTTACGGTGTATTAGCTGTGAATATTGAGCATTATGTAGTGCATAATGCTCAATACTATATTCCTCGAGGGGGTCAAAGATATTCTGAAAAATGAGAACATCCACGTTGCACTAGTAGTACCGAAACTCTGTCCAGTGTGGGATAGTAAGTCTGGATAGGTACAAAATATGCATCGAAATTTAAGCATGCAGGTTCCAAGTTTAAAAACCGACCAAGAGTATGTCGGGCAAAGCATAATTTTTGGGAATCCTTGTTTCACTATAGAGTCCTAAAAATGTGAGTATTTTACAGTTCGAGGTTACCACTTTGTTACACCATTAAAATGTTCTACACCCTTGGTTTAATAATTAATACCTACATTCCTACAAGTAAGAAACACTATAGAAAGTCAATGTAAATAGTTTTAAGATCAGATCAATTTCCTATTTTGATCAGCACTTCTAGCATGCCAGCCACGACAAAGCGTTTAAACGAGAAAAACGTAATGCGAGCTATTTCTGGCATGAGGAAAATAATAAAGAGGCACATCTCGTCTCGGTCTTAAAACTTTGTACGGCAGCCATACTAATAAATTTTGTATTAGGCCAGTATTAAACAATCAGAGTGTATTTTTTTCGAGTTGATAATAAAAATTACTTCCACTACTAACTACATATTTGAACTCCTAATCCTGTAACATAGTTAAAACGTCCAAAGCTTTTACTTAAAACTTGTTCGAGATGACGTCACAATTTTCAGTAAAAGCCTCCGTCAATTCGCTTCGTTGAATCTTCACTGACAGCAGAAAGAGGTAGGAAACTCTTTGTGATGATTTATTTATATTTTTGACCCTTATACGTACCTATCGCTTTAAAAGATGTACCTTCTAGATTTTGATAAGGGTACATAAAAGGAGATTTTAGAGTTACTTCCTTCGCTTATAATTTTTTTGGGTTCCGTACTCAAAAGGTTAAAATGGGACCCTATTACTAAGCCTACGTTGTCAGTCTGTCTGTTCGTTCGTCTGTCTGTCTGTCCTACTTATTTAGGGCTGCAATTTTTGAACCGTAAAAGCTAGACAGTTAAAATTTTCACAGAATGTGCGTTATTATGGCGGATTTGGTAACAAATACTAAAAAATAAATTAAATGGCTCCTCATACAAGAAACTAGTTTTTATCTACGTTTATTCTTCTCGCTCTATCGTAAAAATTGTTATACATACACGCGTCAAATTTGATGTGATTATAGAGCAAACTCTACAGTATAACAACAAGTAATAAAAACCGGCCAAGTTTGAGTCGGTCCACGCCAAAGGTTCCGGAGAAAACAAACTTTTTTCTAAGTTAATATCTTGTGTGGTGGTGTGACACGGAACGGAACCCTCGGTGCGCAAGTAGCCCAACGTGCACTTGACCAGTTTTTATTCATTTATAAAATTATTAAAGGCTAGGATCAGTATTATGCGTGCACTTATTAGATGGGGAGGGATGCAGTGGCTTTAACCTAAGCAAAGTCAGCCACACGGTGCCTGAAAGAATGAGGTCTAAACTAACATTTAAAACAGAAGTATAACTACTTCTGTTCATAATTTCAGTTGGGTCCGTGATAACTCACGGAAGATCTTCTCTACAGCGACATCACGTTCCGACACGGTGTGGTAACTTCAAGAAAATATTTGACGATTAATAAGTGTGCTTCAAGCTCCTATATTGAATAAAATTATGTTGACTTTGACGTTGAATACGTAGCGGAGCTTCAAGAAAGCTGTTTAAGCATCAATGCCGACGCGTCGAGGTGATGACGAATATAAAAGGTGTAAGGGACAGCCCTCTGCAGACTGAAACGGTGAACTCAGGCCATCAAGCTGAACAAACTTCCCTATGGAGCCTACCTCAGGAAAGGCAAAAAAACAAAGCTGCAATGCCTACTCGACTCAAATATATGCAACAGCAATTTTTTTTTGCTCCAATCGATTTGCTCCCATAGTAAAAGTTGTTCAGTTTGACGGGTAGAGTCTTAGTTTAAAAGGATGCTAATGATATTAATTTCACCCTTTGACTATTGATATGTGGACTGGTTACGCGTGTAATTCTACTAACAAACATTTCTGCCACTTTTTGCGGGGGGCGAGGTAACATGAAATCCGCAACATTGGATTTTATTCCCCATAACTTTAGACTCTAATTTTGAATGTTAAAAATCATGAAAAGTAGTCTCGTGTGAACCCCAAACGTTCTAAGTTCGAAGTTATTATTTCGCAATTATAGGCTGTCTAGTTTAGTGATAAGGTGTAAAATTGAATGTAAATGCACAAGATCAATTGTGCTTATACCGTGGCAGAGGGGAAATGCTACCGCAAGGCTAGTCCTTATAATAATTAGTCAAAGATTTTTTGCTCCGATCGGTTTGCTCCTGTAGTAAAAGTTGTTTAGTTTGATATGTAGACTCTTAGTTTAAAAGGATGCTAATGATATAAATTTTTCTCTGTAGATGAAATGCCTACTCCAAAATTAACCAGCATCACCGTCGGTTCTTCGGAAGACAATCAAGTTTTTAGAGCCAAAGTGTCTTGTCGCCCGTCATCCCCCCTTCTATAAAATGATGGGGGTGTTAATTTGTCTTTCATTTTGACACCATTTGAGATTCACTTATGTAAGGCACTTTAAACTTGCTATAAACTTAGGCTTAGAAAGTTATGTTATACTTTAAAACATCATAGAACGAATAAACAATAGACTACGAGCACATGAGTAAATGCCCTACAGACACAAAGCTTCTAAAGAGCGCACCGGACGATCACATGACGCGCTAATTAAGAAATGACACGCAGACTTACAGGAGTATAGGTTTTTTGTGGATCGGAGATCGTCCGCCAAGAGTAAGAGATCTTATAATCGATTAGCTTATATACTACTTGGAAACTACTTAAATGTTAACTAAGCATCGGACGCTGGCCCAGATTAAGAGGCAAAGGTGCAAAGTGCGTTTTGTACATCAGCAGTTCTGTAGTGATCTACTTTACTTGAACTGGATGTCGGATGCTGGGTCAGCATCCTTAAGGGCCTATGTCGAAAAATTATTGAAGCGAAATGGGCGTGGCTTAGCGCAGCAAGCGCCCCGCGCCCCGCGACCGAACATCGTCGCGCGAAAATCAAATCACTCAAAATGCGTAGAAGACGCTTCGCTGTTAATATATTATTAGTACCTTTTGTCGTATGAAAAAACACAATATATTATAATTAAGTATCGTTCTATTTATCCTCCTTGATCAATTATTAATTTGTTACAGGATCAATTACGGACAACCAATTTATAGATAAATACCTAACTAACGATACTCTTTAATTGATTTCACTTAAAAAACTTAAAACTCATTAATATCATACCGAAAATCACTGTACCTATCTAGAAGGAAAAAAACTATCATTACAGGATTTTGTTTTACTTTATAGTACGAGAGCTACCTGTTGGTCTTCGGTTCGGTTCTTGGTTAGGCTTTACGTCTTTAGGTCCCGTAATCAAATCAATTCAACTTCTTATTTTGTACTTGTAATTGATATAATACAGGGTGTCTCAAAAGAAATTTTATATTTAGTGGATCGATTAAAAAAAAAGTAAGCCGTATATAGAAAAAATGTTTATTAATTATTGAAATACACTTTTTGGGGATTTATTTTTTAAAAATGATATCTTCTAAATGTAGACCCTCGCGTTCTCGGCACTCATTTAATCGAACAGTAAAATTACTTATGACGGCTCGGCAGGTGGATTCAGGGATGGCTGCCATTTCGTGACGGATATTTTCTTTCAAATGGGCCAGTGAAGTCGGTTTATCGGGTTTCTGATGTTTGCGTTTTGGATTCGTTGCACTCCAGTAGCGGCAGTTCTGCTTATTTACGTGGCCATTAAGATGAAAATGAGCTTCATCCGAAAACAAAATGTTGGTAAACGTTGAAAATCGCTCAATCACCTGATTTACGAAATGAAGCCTCTGACTGGCATCTTGGGGCTTTAATTCTTGCATCAATTGAATTTTGTAGGGGTGCAGCTTTAGGTCTTTGTGCATGATGTGATGTAATGATGATCTATGCACATTTAAAGCACTTGCGCGCTTCCGAATTGAAAGGTTCGGGTCGTCACGAACAGACTGATTAACATTCTCCACGTTTTCTACCGTTCTTGATGACCTAGGTCGCCCGGATTTTGATTTATCTAGCGTTGTACCGGTCTCTTCAAACTTTTTAACCCAATGTCGAATGAGAGGAATGCTTGGCGCATCATTTAAGTGGCGAAAACCTCGAATACTGCAGAATTTTCTACGCGCTACAGTCGCCGAATCACCGTTTTTGTAAAACTCTCGCACGCACAACGCACGGTCTGCTCCCGAGAAACGCTCCATAGCGACTGAATTCCCAAGAGCCAGGCTACCGATTGACATAACCCCCGCGCCCCTCGGATACGTTGCGCTCACGCAGTAAGCTAAATAAATATAAAATTTCTTTTGAGACACCCTACAAGTCAAAACATTCTATGGTCAAAACATACCGACTATCTAGATGAAACCTGGAAGTTATTTTACGCCGTCAACAAAAATGTAAGAAGAACGTGAAAAAATAAGTTTCGTAATACTGCAATAATCTCAGTTATTCTCGATACCACAAGAACTTTCAGGTTGAGAAGTTGTATAACACTCATAAACCTATTTTGAAAATCCATAGGTAATTCTAAAATACCTCGCATCCCTCAGATGCATGGCATAGCATTGAAGGATGAGGATGATGCAGGATATTATAACAGGTATGAATGAATTTTAAAATGGTCAATCAACATTTATTTACAAAATCACTAATAATATTTATCTTACGACCTAAAATCAACATTTATTTACATTAGTACATTACGATAACTGTGACTTAAGTAGTTCATTATTGCACAGCGTGAAGTTAGCACCCGAGCACAAGCAAGGGTGCTAAACGTATATGCAGGTTTAGGTCACAGAGTGCTGGAAAATTATTTACAACTTATTACCTTTTCTTTTCTCTCATACTTCTGGTATGTTCCTGCCTACGTTTCAAATTTAATGTTTTGTTCCGTTTTGTTTTTCATTATCACTGTTTCTCCTAGTACCCCGGGAAAATTAGGTGAAAAAATGGGTCAACCTCGGATTGAGAGATAATAAGCTACAAACTTCTTTAAATCATCGTTATGACATCCAATACGTTAGGTCAAATGTCACATAAAATCTCGTTTATGCAGGTCAAAAGATTCAAGGTAAAATGTCAAAAAACAGGTCTTTAGGAAATATCTTCTTTTCTATGCTCTAAATGACCTTTGAAGTTTTAAAAAAAATTATAGAACTTTAAATTTTCTTCAAATTTGGTCATTTATAATAGTTAACCGTTCTTGAGATAGATAGGTAGAACGCAAAGAGTTGTAACTCCCATAACGGTTTGCTCCCATAGTAAAATGATACTTTTCCTTACACCCTGTATAATATTATTTGGCGTTATTAATGAAAATACATAATTTCAATAACTATACACGAAAGAAGATGATGAAGAATTATTTCGAGTTTGAATCAATCGGGATAGAAAAACGAGTACAGAATAGTGACCCTGAGCAGCGCGCATTGAAGATATTGAATGAAACCAATCACTGCCTGCCCAACAGACGCTTCAAAACAATACTTATATGGAAAGAAGACGACATGAAGATTCCGAACAACTACAAAAACTCACTCAAACGGCTGCACAACCTAGAGAAGAAACTAGACCGAGATGAAGACCTGAAAAAGAAATATGAAGAAAGAATGCAAACCCTCTTCACTTTAGGCTACGCCGAGGAAGCTACCACACCGCCGGTGCCAAATAAAACATGATACCTACCCCACTTCGCGGTCACTAACCCCGCGAAACCGAAGATAAGAGTAGTACACAACGCCACAGCGAAGACAGCCGGACGCAGCCTGAACGATATGCTACTCTGCGGTCCAGACTTGCTGCAATCTCTGCCGGGAGTTGTAATGCGATTTCGTCAACACCAACACGCCGTGTCAGCTGACATAAAGGAATTAATGTTTATGCAAATATAAGTTCAAGAGGACGACAGAGAGGCACTACGATTTCTATAGCGGGGCGACGAGAGAGGGAACCAGCGACCGCGAGAGTACCGCATGACTTCAGTGATCTTCGGCGCGATGTCATCACCATGCACCGCGCTATACGTGAAGAATAGAAATGCTTCAGACTTCAAAGAAAAGTATCCTGCAGCCGCGCGAGCCATTGAAAAGAACCACTACATGGACGACTACATAACAAGTTTTCCGACCGAAAAAGAAACCAAAGAAGTATCGAAATCAGTCGACTACATTCATCGGCAAGCCGGCTTCGAGCTATGCGGATGGGTGTCCAATACAAATTCAGTAGTACAGAAGTTTTCCGCCAACTCGGGCGGCGCCACGGTCTCTATCGGCGGGAGCGAGGTCCGATGGTACAACGGGCCGAGCTTCCTACGAAACCACGAACGAGAATGGCCACAAGAGACGAAGACAGAAGCACCGAAGACAGGAGAAGAGAGGGGACTTGTCACGTCACCCACCAGCGACCTGACCACGCTCACCTACCTCGAATCGAGCGATTTTCGTCGTTCCCACTTTTGCTACGAGCTACGGTGCGCATGCTACAGTTCGTCAATTTATGTCGAAAGAAGAAAAATGAAACAGTATTGGCTACGAAGCGCAAACGAACGAAAGAAAACAATAAAAACGACTCTGATTCAAAGATTGATAAGAAAACACGCAAGAACGAGACGCTGTACGCTGTACGCTGTGGCGTTCACCGTACGTGAAGAAATGAGATAGCAACACCATCGGTATCGAAACGCACTATCTCATTCGCGCTGAGAAACTATGGTGGAAACCTGTACAAGAAGATTGTCTTTCCGAAGATTTACGTCGAGTAAGGAACGGCGCGGCGCCTCAGCCGGGAGACAAGCTGTCGGCGCTATCAGTGGTCGTCGGCGAAGATGGCTCAAAGGAAAAATCCACGTAGCACCTGACATCGTTGAAGACACTGCGAGCCCGACCGTACTCGACGGGAAACACTACTTCACGCGACTGTACATACAACACTTACACGAGCGACTACATGGCGGTATCGAAACAGTCGTGAATGAGCTACAGCAGCGACTATGGGTACTGAAGATACGACCGACGGTGCGTGAACGTCATCAAACACTGTCAACTATGCAAGATACGAAGAGCGAAGCCTACTTCTCCGGCGACCGGCGACCTGAGGAGGTTCGTGGCACGAAGAGGAGTGCCTAAGGAGCTATAGAGTGACAACGCGACGTGCTTCAAGGCTGCGGAGAAGGAGCTCACCAAGGCCACGCTGGCGGCGGTCAGCGAGGAGGCGAAGGCGCGGCGCATCACCTGCCGCTACGTACCCCCGGCCTCCCCCTTCATGGACAGCGCGTGGGAGCGCATGGTACGCACCGTGAAGGAGGCACTGCGCGTCAAACTCCACGAGCAGTACCCTAGCGACGAGACACTGCTCACCCTGCTCGCCGAGGCGGAGAACACCGTCAACTCCCACCCACTCACACACGTGGCGGTGACCCCAGAAGAACCGGAGGCGCTTACACCCAACCACATCCTGTTGGGACCCAAACGACCTCACCGCGCGCAAGCGCAGCGCGCTCAACGATGGCGGACGTCTTCTGGAGCCAGGTCAAAGAGTACCAGCCTCTACTCCAACACCGGCGGGAGCCTCACACGACCAGCGCACGCTATCGGCGACCAGGTACTCGTCTGCGACCCCACCCTGCCCCGCAACACATGGCTGACTGGAAGGATCGTCGCGGTCTACCCGGGGCGAGACGGCGAGGTGAGGATCGTGGACGTCGTAACCAGCAACGGGCATGTCCTCCGGAGACCGACCAAGAGGATCGTCGTGCTACAGGTTGGATCGCAGAGCTGCGACGGCGGGAGAAATGTGCACGACAGAACCTGAATTGACTACCTTTGTACATAGTTTTTTACATTACTTTGTTTATTTCGTTTTATATACCCTTTTATACTAGTAGGATAAGTTTAGGTTAAGTGTTCATTTCAATAAATAAAAATTTTCTTATTTGAATTAGGGCTTAGCACATAAGTTATGTAAATAGTTCTAATAGGATTCTTATTCGATTTCTCTAGTGATTTCTACCCCAGATTAGATTAGGTACACTTCCCTAATAAAATTAACGCATAGCACAAGTAAATAAAACAATTAGAATCGAGTTAGAACTTATAAATTCCAATTGTTATGCCAATAAGCTTCACTACCTCATTAGAAGGGGTAGAATCCTATTAGAAATAATTGTTAGAAAGAGACAGAACGCTCCATCTCTGTCAGCGCATACAGGCGAGCGAGCCCCGGCGTCCGGAACCTGTGTTATGAGGAAGCGGGGGCCGGGGTCATATAAATATTGTACCTTTCCTTTTCGTTCTGCACTCTGTTATGCACCGGCGGATGATGCACCTGCTATTTTTAGAATAAGAAAATAAGTATCTTAACTATATAATTTTATTGGTTTGTAAGCGTAGAAATTAAGATTGTATGAGAAATAAAGAGATTTGTATTCAGGGCAAGAGTGCGGGGTAAGGAGGGGTGGTCGCTTGAAAATGATATAAAATGGCGCCAAATCGGCGTAGATTCATTCCGGATCCAGCACTCAAGAAAGAAACAACTTGGAAGAAGAAACTCTCTGCGACCACTCGCCTTCCCTACCCTGCCCTTCAGCCTGGCTCACCATACTGACTACCCATACAATTAAGGGCCACAGAGTTTTCAAACTCTCATACCAGGCAAGATGTTCCGGAGCAATAGAATCTTTCAACTCGGTAAAAATACTGACAACGGTTCATAAATACGTTTATAACCAGATTCCATTATGACAAATAAATTTAATTATTTGAAGAAATTGAAATACAAGATAGTAAAACTGAAAATTACGACGACTTAAAGATAATAACAGCTAGCTCTTGGTCTATGAAGTCCAAAAAAACTGCTATACATATTTGAGTGAGAAATATACTTAAGAGAAATTTATTCCGAATGCGTAAATTCGCGCTGCATACAAACGAAGTCTGGTGATATTTTCAATACTAACCAATCAGTAAATGAAAAATTTGCAGAAACAATCTAGAAACTATTCTCTATGCTTGTATGAAGTCAGATTTTCGTTAAAATATACAGTTTTAATGCTAGAATTAATTTAAGATTTGTATGGAAATCTTTGAGGTATTGTAACTTTAAAACTATACATTTTAACGAAAATCTGACTTCATACAAGCATAGAGATTAGTTTTAGATTTTTTCTGAAAAATTTCATTGACTTTAATTGGTTACTATTGAAAATATCACCAGACTTCGTTTGTATGGAGCGCGCTCCGAATTATATTCTCTTTAATGTGAAGCTGCTATGGCCTCGAATTTATTTTAGATTGTATTTAATATATTACACTATAATATTTACACGTAAGCTGGATAATTAATCGTAATTCGGAAATTGGGCATGCGAACGCAGGTCCGACGCGGGCAAAGGCCACAGCCGACTGAGCTTTTTAATAGATTGTGATAGCTTATATTACTGCCTGACGCGAGAGAAAGAGATGGGGCGGCGCGCGCGCCTGACTAAATAAAACGACGTAAGCGCCAAAACAAACTTTATTTAGTTGTGATTTTACTATTTATGTAAGTTAATTTCTGCTGCAATCAAAATTTATAAAATATCAATCTCTATTTTTTAAATCAAGTCTCTTGTTTCTATTATTCACCGTTTAGCAGTTCCAAGCGTTTATAGATAAAGACGGAGGCTACTTTGGCTTGTTTTTCTATCGAGAAAATTTGTCTTAATCGTGTTTTGGCGGCAATCAAAATTTTAATAATATGTTCAATTTACACATATCCTGAAATCATACTCCTACTGTTAATACTTCATGATATATGATGCTTTGAAGAATCCTATTTTTTTCACATATCCTCTTAACTTGATCGACCATAGATTCCCACCCTATGACCGAGCCGATTTTGTCAGGCCTGTCTCACTCCACAGCTCAGGTACGCTTGACGGCCGATTCCCGCCGAGGGGTGAATGGCAGAATGGCAATAGGTTTGGTATACCGTGTAAACTTCTAGGTCAAATCTCATTAGACTTGCCGCCATTTTGTGAGTAGTCAATGCGAGACTTGAAAACCCTAGCGATGTCATGCTGCCAGCACGTGAAAGAACGAAAGAGGGAGACTATGGTAAAGGAAGCTTTCATGTCTAACGACTCGGTTCATTTTTGTTTGCACGCGCGCCGTTGTGACGGTTTGTAGGTTATTCACGAATTGTACGAAAGGACGGGTGGGAATAACTCTGCACCTTATTGCCGTGCAGAGAGAGTCGCTATTTATTTAAATCTATTGTCAAAGTGATTCTTCTGTACGGGTAGTACTTTATTCTGTGTCATTAGGCATTGTGTATTTAACCTGTGGGAATGGACTCGCAAACACCGCCCCGCCTTGTAGTAGTGTAATTATCGAAGCACGTATAAACAATAGACTACGAGCACATGAGTAAATACCCTACAGACACAAAGCTTCTAAGGAGCGCACCAAACGATAACGTGACGCGCTCGCCCATAGATTCTCGCCCTCTGGCCGAGTCGATTTTGTCATTAGGCAGTATGTATTTAACCTGTCGGAATGGTTTCGTAAAAACCGCAACGCCTTGTAGTAGTGTACTTATCGATGCGCGATTGTTTCAAGCTTTGTCTCTGTTGGAGTATTTACTCGTGTGCTAAGAGGATCTTCATAGAACGCTATCGTAATCGAGGCGGGTAGTAGATAAGTGTGTACGCCGTGTACCTAAGCATTAACACTAAGGAAAAACCTTTGTTAACCTGGGCTGCCCATAGACCGAGATCATGCTGCCAATGGAGAGTGGTTTTTACTCTGGCCCTCTTGTTTTTACTCTGGCCCTCCTCCAGTTGGAGTCATCAATATCATCAGCTGATTGTCCCACTGCAGGGCACATTGCTTTTATATAAATAGTGAGAGAGCCCACCACGAGGTCCTACTCTCTGCAGTTAGTTGCCAATAGGTACTGTCATAATATTTTCAATTTTTTCAGATTTTTTTTTAATTTTTACAGCACGTCAATACACCTCTAACGGCCATCTAATGGCATTAACCGGTATCTACTGCTTTGGAAACGGAGGCGCTGGAGATGAAATATAACTAAACGGTCACCCATCCAAACGCTGACCTGACCGGACGTTGCTTACCTTTGGTGATCGTTTTTTTCAATAACAAGGGACTAGGTACATCATCGTCTATATTGAACCCTTGACATTCGTGAATAGAGGTTAACTATTTTTTTTAAGATCTTGAAAATAATAGTCTTTTGTTAGAAAAAATTTATTTTTTGTAGTAACGAAGTCGACAAAGTAATTTTACGAAATATTTTCAAAAGACAATTTCTTTCAAGGCATCTTTTGTGTTAGTCACGTTGCACTAAGAAGCTTATTGTCTATTATTTGAGGATTTTCTATGACGTCTTGAAGTTACCAGAGATTTTTCATCTCAATTCATATATCTGTGACTTATGTTCAGATGTTATTTTGATTTACAATAATGATTATAATAGGCAATTCTATCTATACAGGGTCCTCCTTAATATGCTGACACTTTTTAAGGGGATGATCAGACTGCCAATCTGAAGAACTTTCTCTATGGGACCAACGTCGAAATTGCAAAAAAAAACATCTTTCGAGTAGGCTTGCAGTTTTGTATGGAACAGCCGATTTATTTTTTCACGATTTCTATGTTGGTTCCATAGAGAAAGTTGTTCAGTTTGACGGTCTGATCATGCCCTTAAAAAAGTGTCAGCATCTTAAGAAGGACCATTATAATACTGTTTTGTTACACTCTGTAGCCTGATAATAATGATGGCTAAAGAACACTATCGCATAAATTAACTTTCGATTACAAAAAAAACAGCAATGAAATCGGTCGTTTGAGCTACGATCACAGACAGTCAACGAAAGTCAGACACCTTGATGAAGCCATAGTTGCAGCAAAAAAATATCTGCTGTTCCATATTAAACTGCAATGCGTACTCGACTAAAATGTATGCAACAGCTGTTTTTTTTGTTGCTCTAATCGATTTGCTCCCATAGTAAAAGTTGTTCAGTTTGATGGGTAGACTCTTAGTTTAAAACGATGCTAATGATATCAATTTCACCCTGTAGTATCATCCATTGTTTGCCGGCCATATTGTGATGTGAATAATGTTAATTGTAAAAATTCGACATTGAAATCGACAAAGACTTATGAGGACACATTGTGAACTGGACAGCATGGAGTTTAGAAGATCATTTAATGACTTGCTGATTCTATATAAGATACTTAACTCGAAGCTCGATACGGACATCGATTCTAGTCGTCGCCGTTGAGACCACGGAGGTTTGGGGTGCCGAGGCAAAGACCTTCGTTGCGGAGATTGGCCGTCGACTGAGGGAGGTAAATCGTGACCCCCGTTCCGGGTCGTTTCTGGTGCAGAGGCTAGCCGTAGCTATTCAGCGTGGCAATGCTGCTAGCATTATGGGCTCCTTTGCGCCAGGATCGACAAGGGGCGGGTTATTTTACTGAGCTTGTACTTCATTGTTATGACGAAGCTTGTTGCTGATTTATGTCTGTTTTTGCATTTTTGTTATTGACGACGCTTGTACTGACCACTATATTTTTTTGATTATTCTATTTTTGTGACATAAATATATTTTAATCTAGTCGTTACCAGCATATGTTTGCTCGTTCCTTAGCTAGAAATAATATCTCTAATAACAACCCTTGATGAACCACTGTAAAGATTTAGATATATTTAATCAATATCAGTCTCAATACGTTAACTCTGTTAGATGTATTTTACAAACATTTAAATAACTATTTTCTCATGTGTCAACCATAATGTTTACATTTTAAGATAATGTTGTGCGCAGTTGTTATTGAGAGGCAATTTTAGACCTATTCTAGATGGTGGCTCTGCCTCAGAGCATGACATGTAATATTTGTATAACATATGTTTTATATTTTAATTTGTTACCGTGCCTTAAGAGCGCGAATGCGTAAATGCGCGCTGCATATAAACGAAGTCTGGTGATATTTTCAATACTAACCAAATAAACTCAATGAAATTTTGCAGAAACAATCTAGGAACAAATCTCTATGCCTGTATCGTGTCCGATTTTCGTTAAAATATACAGTTTCAATGATAGGATTAATTTCAGATTTGTATGGAAATCTTTGAGGCACTGTAACTTTAACAATGTACATTTTAAGGAAAATCTGACTCTATACAAGCTTAGAGATTTGTTTCTAGATTGTTTCTGCAAAATTTCATTGACTTTAATTGGTTAGGATTTAGGATAAAACCAGACTTCGTTTATATGCAGCGCGCATTAGCGCTTTTGGAATAAACTTCTCTTAAAATAAAATAATGAAAACAGTACAATTATCATGGTTATTTCTATTGTTCTCGAAATTAGCACTTTGTTCAAACCAACAAAGTATTCAAATTCCAGTCTAATATAAATATGAACATTTCACAAAAGCCGAACACACATGGAATTGTTCGTAAAGTAGAATAAACACGTAAAACATAAAGAGAAAGTTCAGAGGCGATCAAATATTCTCTAAATTCTCTTTTCGACGACAAAGAGGTGCAGATTCCTTCCTTTGACGTTTGCAGAGTCGTGTGAATTTGTTTGCCTTTTGCATTTGAAGAATAATGATAGAATTGTCAAGATGTTTTCGTTTTATGAAAGTTTTACGTTATAACATCGTGAGGAAACCTGCGTGCTTCAATTTCGAGGCATTTATTGTACCCACTGTCTATTATAAGTGGCGATGGGCTCACCCCCGTTACAATGGACAGAGTTTCTTTTTTGCTCCAATCGATTTGCCCCCATGGTAAAAGTTGTCCAGTTTGATGGGTAGACTCTTAGTTTAAAACGATGCTAATGATATCAATTCCACCCTGTAGTATCATCCATTGTTTGCCGGCCATATTGTGATGTGAATAATGTGAATTTTAAAAATTCGAGATGGAAATCGACAATGAGTTATGAGGACACATTGTGAACTGGACAGCATGGAGATTAGAAGATCATTTATAAGTAGCGATCTGTCTATTATAAGTGGCGATGGGCTCACCCCCCGTTACAATGGACAGAGTTTCGGTACTACTGGTGAAACGTGGATGTTCTGAGGTTTCAGAATATCTCTGACTTCCCTCTCGGGGAATATAGTCGTGAGCATTATGCTATGCTTATGTTATAAAAAGGTTTTATCAGGTGGATAAAGTGTGGCAACAATTTTATCTCTATATTATTACAACTGTTATCCATAGAATATAGGCACCATGATAAAATTCTTGATCTTTGACAAGGTAGAGGTGGATAACATTCTGAAATCCAAAAAAATGTCCGAAGTATAGTCTCTACTTACCACCATGAGATAGTACTTATCCTGTATAAGTCACAAAACACCCTTGTAATATTTACAAGGGTGGTTTAGATTAGAGTCTAATCTTAGACCTTCTAAATGAACAATATTCACTATGGAGACATCGTCAAAAAAAAAGTAAAATAAATAGCTGTCGCACACATTTGAGTCAATTCGGTATTCGGTAGTCGGTCGGTGCAGTTTTGTATGAAACAACAGATTTTTTTTCATGTTAAAGTACAGTGAAAGTTGTTCAGTTTGATTTTCTAAACCACTGTCACTTTCTAGTCCACTGCTGGACATAGGCCTCCCCCAAGGACCGCTAGAACGGTCGGTCCATGTTGGGGGGGTTATGCCATAATCGCCACGCTTGGCAGGCGGGTTGGCGATCGCAGTTGGTTGGATATGTATACTCAGAGGATGCTGCGGCCCATCCTCTGGTAGATCCCTTACTCGCCTTTTACGACACATAGCATGCATAGCATAGCATAGCATAGTATAGCATATGCTCACGGCTATATTCCCCGAGGGGGTAGTCAGAGATATTCTGAAACCTCAGAACATCCACGTTTCACCAGTAGTACCGAAACTCTGTCCAGTGTGACGGGGGTGAGCTCGTCGCCATTTATAAATGGCGGGAGTCACACAGTGGAGACACTTATGGACAGTGGGTACAATACATTCCTCGAAATTGAAGCATGCAGGTTTCCTCACTATGTTTTCCTTCACCGAAAAGCCAGTAGTGTTACAAATCGACCTTTTACGACACCCACAGGAGGAAATGGGATGATGCTACTCTTAGCCAGCACCACACGGAATTCTTAGCCGGAATTTTTCAGACATACTTATTAGGCATCAAATTTGTAACACCCTTTTTGCGTCGGAGTCGGTGGTTAATAAAATTTAACTTAGGTACTAGCGCATACAATTAGGCATGGCTAGAAATGCTCAGCCAACAGTCAAAACAGCAGAGATATTATATGTACACGTACCTACGTCGCTGTCTGTCGGAAATAGGCATACAAATGCGAAAATTATGCAAAACGATCGCGCAGGCGCACCCTTCCGTCGCCGTTGGTTTCGACACATCCTGCGTTCGAGATAACACCGCTCTGTTACTAATTAACTTGCCTAATTAGTAGATGATGACTTAGCGGCTAATGCCACATAAACAATGCTTAAGCACTCGTAGGTTCTTCAAGAGTCCCTAACGCATATTTGGAAATAAAAAAATTATTCATATAAAAAGTTAAAACACATTGGGAACTTATTATTATAGATTTATGCTACATAGGTGAAATTTATCCTAAGCCTAAGCAAACCGATGACCAAGCTAAGCTATCTAAGTATACCTAAGAGGAAGGATCTCTCTGTAAGACTAGAGTGAGCCATACCAACTGTAAAGTGTCCACTTTTTTTGACGTTTAGGTTTGAGTGTGTGGTGTCAAGTAGTATGGACAAAAGAGGACTAAGTGACATATGGCCTTATGTTTACGGTCACTTTTCACACACACTAGCTCAAAAAAAAAATGGACAGCCGCATAAATAAATATCTATAGTTCCATCTCCTACTATTAAACGTACGTCATAAGACAAAAGAGACTAATTACAATCGTAAATTTATGCGGACTCAATGGAGATCCTTCCTCTGAGGTATACAAATACAATTTTTTTTATAATGTCTTTAACGGCTCTGGATACTAGTCCTTTTGAGCCATTCGTTATTTTTTCTTTATTTTGATGATGGGATGATAGATGAAGATTAATCTGTGGTCGATTTCGTAAACTCGCGCGTTGCCGCCAAAATGGCCATGTACGAGTTAACTTGAACCAAAACTTATGTTCTGTTATCGTATTTATTTGAGATTCCTGTTACGTCGGTCGCTTTAGGCAACTGTTTGGTACACAATCCGCACGAAATTATGTCACAAATATCACTAAAACCAATTTTTTACGTATTTCAAATACGACGAAACACAGCAAGAGCAATGGCGCCAAGCAAACTCCATACAAATACAAAGATGCTTGTACAGTGTTAACTGATAATTTATACATTATTAATATACTACAATTTACAATTTACATGGAGCAAGAGTACATTTTTATAGATAAGGCATGGTGTTTTTTTGAAAGTGATAAAGGGTGTGAGAGTCCAGTCTGTGTGGGAGTGAGTTTGTGTGCGTGTGTATGTGAGTGCATGCACGGTATTAGTGCGGAAACAATCCCATTTAAGATAAAAAGTAAGTAAGTATATTGGTTAGCTCGAAAGCGCCCGAGAAGCGCTCGTTGGTGTAGTGGAGCTTCGGTATTGAAAACGATCACCGAAAATAAGAAACGTCAGGTCCGGTCAGTCTTTGGATGGGTGACCGTTTAGTGGTATTTCATCTCGATCGTTTCTGTGCTTCGGAAGGCACGTAAAGCAGTTGGTCTCGGATAGTTCCGTCAGATGGCGTTGTAACTATTCGTTTAGCCTGGTCAGAGGCCTACAAAGGCGGCTTGAAAATTCTCTGACAGCAAGTTGACCACTAACTTGCCTCCACCAACACGCACTGGGCCCGCGTGGTGGAGTATAGCCTACTCCCACTCGTGAGAGGAGGCCTTTGCCCTGCAGTGGGATTCTACAGGCTATAACTTACTTTAAGTCATCATCATCATCATCATCATCTCAGCCGATGGACGTCCACTGCTGGACATAGGCCTCCCCCAAGGATCGCCATAATGACCGGTCCTGCGCTGCCCTCATCCATCGGGTTCCCGCCGCCTTCTCCAAGTCGTCGGTCCACCGTGTGGGGCCTACCCACGCTGCGCTTTCCGGTACGCGGTCGCCACTCAAGATCTTTTCGGCCCCATCGGCCCTCAGTTCTGCGAGCAATGTTACTTTAAGTATATTTGTCATACGTCGTATAAAATAAATAGAATAAGTTCGTACCAATTCCCGCTTATTTCCAAATTATTCGCCTCACAAGACGGCATAGGCAAATCTTTTGAACTAAGGAAAATTGCTCTCAAACATTCCCTAGGCGTTGTTAGCAATTTGACACGAAAAGTGATTTTGTTATTTGGGCAAATTGTATTGTTATTTTATGAGTCACGTTGCAGGTTCTGACCCGAGAACTTGTCTCGCGTGTTGACCGCGCGTCGCGTCTTTGCCTGCCACGAGGCTCCGCATTCCTTAATCTCTTCTTGTTCTTTATCAAAAACAATCCCTGAGATTGGGATAGATACTCCCACAAACTACTTGACATTGGCGGAAATGCGGTGCTAACGCACAAGCAAAAAGTCCATTAATTATAAATAAAAAAAAAATTGTTATTTTATTACTTCAGAAGGACTACTTATTTATTTTATTTACTCTAAAATATGCACGCTCAAAAATAATCGGAATTCCGTTTTTGAATTCAAAGTTCTGGCTGTTGGAATGAATCTTCTTCTTATCGTGTGTGCAGCAAGCCCTGGTGTCAGAGTTTTTTCAGATCGTCTCACGGCCTCTGACGTGGTTTTTATGTAACGACTACTACCACCAGAGATAATAACCGGCACCAACGGCTTAACGTGCATTCCGAAGCACGGAATCAACATTCTTTTCAGACAATCAGTTGATTCAGTCTGCAATGCCCTAACCAACTGGGGAAAAACGAACAAAGGGTTTCCCCCGTGGGAATCGAACCCGCGAGCTGCTTGTCAAGAGCCCAATTCTCTTAACCATTAGACCACGTAGGTAGGGAGGAGGTAATGGATAGGAAGTTCTCATTTAGCTCTACACTCCATTCAAAATAGCAAAATTTAAGGCTAGTTTTAATTACAGAAACAGAGATTTGAAACACTTACTCTCACTTATTCATAGAACAGCTTTAGTAACGTCCAAGATATGTCGGATAGTACATCTTTCTGATAAATAAATTATATTTTCCTATCAGAATTGGCTAGAAAGCTAAATAGGAATCGGAAAATCTCTTCGTCCTTATTTGGAATGAAGTATAGGTACTGTGAAAAAATGCTGAAATGTTGAAAACAATTTACAACTAGTACCTAAGAGCCAGTAGTGCAATAACGTGCCCGACAAATAAACGACTACACAAGGTAGGATCCTATAACTAACTCTACACTTCTGGTAAGACTCCAACTGTTAACACTCTTAGGTACTGTATCACGCATAGAATAGACAAGTACCTAGTTAAATTAAAGATTGACAAATTAATTCTCGGGCGGGACTCCGCACTCTTCCAAACCGGGAAATACTGTTATCCAATTTCGTCACCGAGCCCACTATAAATCTATTGCGTCTTAAGGGGACGTGAGTACCTAGTTCTCTAGCTAGTATAAACAATCAATCAACTATACAGAGAGTAAACAAACAGGAAATACAGACGGTACAAAAATGGACGGTCTTATCGCTAAAAAGCGATTTCTTCCAGACAACCTTTGGGTAGAGGAAAAGGTAAAAGAAGATTGGTAGGCGGTGTAGCTAACAATAACAATATAGGTACATAACATACACAAATAAAGTTATACAAATAGAAATATACTGTAATATAAAATATATACATAAAAAATATAACGTATTACAAATACATATCCATACCTTTGACTATTTATATGTGGACTGGTTACGCGTTTAATTCTACTAACAAACATTTCTGCCACTTTTTGCGGGGGGCGAGGTAACATGAAATCCGCAACTTTGGATTTTATTCCCCATAACTTTAGATTCTAATTTTGAATTTCAAAAATCATGAAAACTAGTCTCGTGTGAACCCCAAACGTTCTAAGTTCGAAGTTATTATTTCGCAATTATAGGCTGTCTCGTTTAGTGATAAGGTGTAAAATTGAATGTAAATGCACAAAATCAATTGTGCTTACACCGTGGCAGAGGGGAAATGCTACCGCAAGGCTAGTCCTTATAATAATTAGTCAAAGATCCATACCTACATTTACAAAAAGGACATACATAAATGAGTACTAAACAACAATATTCTATGATTCCACTGTAATAAAAGAGCAGTAAAAACAAACTTGACAGCTGTATAACAAAACAACATGGGATTAATACAAACTGTTCAGCGCAAGAGTTCTTCGTTTAACAACAACAATTGTAAATGCTGTTTTGTTGTCCAAAACTTGTTCCCCAAAGACTTGGTGCATCATGTAATGCAAAACTATTCTATTGGACTCATAAAATATTCTTCAGTGTAAAGTTTGGACGTTCAGTGCTTCTAAAGTCTGCGGTTGTTTCGAATGTTAAATTGAATTGGGGTAAAAGTTTAAATTGCGGTATAAGCAGCTGGCTTTTGAGGTCTTTTATTCGTCAGTTTGAGGTGCGGAAAGTAGTTCGACGACTTTTTGCAGCGATGCAATCGCGCGCATGATTGCGTTGACGCGCTGATGTTGACACTACCACTTTTAGTCGGGGAAATCTACGGATTATTGTATGGAGTAGGTTGCATTAATTGCACTTTTGGTGAAAATTTGGTATATAGTAGAGATACATACCTGAAAAACATAAATTCTCAATAATCCCCGATTTTTCATGTTGTATTATTGAATAATTAAGACATTTACAAAACATTAAATTTCGGTATGAACAAAAAAAAGAAAACTGGTGATTTTTTACAGGATGGCTTCGTTCAATCCGTTTTACTTATAACAATAATAATCCACGGTTCATATCATTAATTTGGGTAGATATTTAATATTTTGTAAGTCTTCAAAAATTACAACCTCAAAACTAAATTATTTACTGTTTGTTTATACACATTAAATTTGCCTTTTGATAATTAATTGTCTCTATTGCTGGTATGCTGGTCGAAATATTTTTAGAAATAAGCTTGCCATTTGTACATTAATATCGATTTTAAGGTATTTCTCAGGTTCCTGAGCCTATATAACCACGAAATCTCGACAAAAGTGTTATAAACTAACAGTAATATTATTTCAAACACAATTTACTAAAGTGTCTTTAATGCAATCTCAAACCTTATTTTTCCTAGACTATTTATCTGTCAACTTAAACCGCAATGAGCGTTTTCTTTTTTTTTTTTTTAATTCCTAAAAAACTAAACAGATGTTATGTTTTTTTTTTTAATTAATGGCCTTCTTGCTTGTGCGTTAGCACTGCATTTCCGCCAGTGTCAAGTGGTTTGAGAGAGTATCTGTCCAATCTCGAGGATTGTTTTTGAGTAAGAACGCAACTGAGAAGGATTGCGGAGCCTCATGGCAGGCTGAAACGCGAACCGCGCGAACACCACGCGAAAGACAAGTGTTCTGGGCAAACCCTGCAACGTTACTCGATGGTACGTTTATCGCTCCATAGAGACATTCGCGAGATCCTGTCAAAATTATGTCAAGACTGTGCCTGCTTTTTTTTAAAGGCCAAGGAATCGAGCCCATGCAACCATGTCAGACGTAAACAGTTTTAATTTTTCGTTTATAATGATTCGTAGGTACATATGAAATATTTCATCAAAAGATGCGTTAGCATTTCTTTGATCATATTTTCTCTCTTTATTATTTTAAAGAATCACTTTTTGAAATTTTGACCTTTATTCGCGCAGATCGTAGCGCTATCTATCGTTCCCCTAGAAAACCAAAAGAAAAACGCTCATTCTTTATTAAATGAAACAGCAACACACAGTTAGTTAATCCAATTTTCTTAGAAACAAAACAGTAAGCCACTTTATCCTTTCAACGTTTAAAAACTTTTCTCTAAAAATTCTGAAACACCAAAGAATGTTTGCACGCTCCAACACCGATGTTATTTGCAATACTGCTAAGTCTAACCATATAATCCGTTTCAGCTGTTTGTATTGCAACTGTGTATTTTCGTTCATTTTCTACAAAGAGCCAGGTGGTCGTATGCGTCGTAGAAACTGTGGTATAAAATGCGGGAGTTGGGATAGAAAAATGTTTATAGGAAAACCTAGACAGTTATCTAGAGCTGCTAGATAACTCTGTCTAGGTCTTCCTATAAACATTTTTGTGACGTGATGTTTATGACATTAAAATTTTCATAGTATCACAGAGTAGATATCGTATCGAGAACTCAAGGAAAAAACAGGCCAAGTTCGAGAGACTATACATACATAACTTTAGCTTAAGAATTTATATTGTAATAGTTATTAAGTCGTGTTATGCTGTAGAGTTTCTGGCCGCATCTTCTCTACAGCGACAACACTTTCCGACGCGGTGGTAGCTTTAAAAAGATTTGACGTTTGATAAGTGTGCTGCAAGCTCCTATATTGAATAAATTATATTGACTTTGACTTTGAGTCAGATTTGGACACGGAGGGCTCTGTACCACCCACCCTGCTACCGCTTTTATTTTGTAGAAATTACCATATATTTTTTTCATTAAAATAAATCTAATTCTATTAGATTTAACTAACATCTACATACAAAACTACGAGTATGTATTGTAAAGTTTACTAAAATAAAATAGATTTCACTGACATTTTTAATAGACTTTAAAGTTTATGTTTGTAAGTAGATTTTAGTTAAATCTACCAGAATTCGATTAGACAACAAAAAATGTTCTTGTAAAGACTAAAAATAAAAAGGATTTTAAGGAAAAAAATTCTGTGTTCAAGATACAGCCACAGCATAACTATACAGGGTCCTTCTTAATATGCTGATACTTTTTTAAGGGGATGATCAGCCCGTCGAACTGAACAGCAAAAAAAAATCTTCTGTTACATACAAAACTACAAACCTATTAGAGCCAAATCGCGAATTTCGCGATTTCGTTATTGGTCACATAGACAAAGTTGTTCAGTTTGATGGTCTGATCATCCTCTTATAAAACTGTCAGCATATTAAGTTGGACCCTGTATAGTCCGGCAACGGATTTACTTACGCAGAGCAACGGAGGGGACTTTGCGGGGAAGCGGGCGGCGGGGTCGCATCGCATCCCAATCTCTGTATGAAGAGATTGGGATTGACCGACAAGGGCAGGCGCGGGACAGGGTAAGTATACTTACACGCCATCAAGAGCGTTACCATACTAAAAGCCTTATAGTAATACTGTGCTACAGTTATCTAATAACACTCATCAAGCTCCCAGCCTAACAGCCGAAGCTAAACGTACGTGAACCAACAAATCGCCTTCCAGACTTTAACGGTCAGTCTGAAATATAACGGCAATACTGGGGAATAGTTTCGATAGTTTTTACAATGTATTGAATCACGCTATTAGCTCTCTGGCTTCAGATTTTGTTATAATGTTAGCTTGGTTTGTTTTCTGCAGAAATCTTTAGAGGTTGCTAAGGGATAGTGTTAGGGCTAGCTATGAGGAGATAATCGGCGATTCATACATTTTTGGTCCAAATGTGAAAGTGCCGGCCAACAAAAACTAATAAATGCTATATTCTATACTATATACTTGTCCGTCTAAGCATTTATTGACATTGCATGAAAGCTGTAGCTGTAAGTTTTATTTCATCAAAAATGTATGAAAAGGCAGCTTTTTCAAACCTTAATAAAACCAAGGAAAATGGCCCTGCAGCTTTGGTGTCATACCAAAAAATGCTGCGACGGATTAGTTCTAACCGAATACAGCCTTAGCTAATTTCATCGAAAATGTATGAAAGGTACTAAATATTTCGAACCCAAATAAAACCAAGGACAATGGACCTATAGCTTTGGTGCTATAATAATAAATGTTTAGACGGACAGGTGGTGCTATAATAATAAATGTTTAGACGGACAGGTCCTAACAGAATATCGTTTTTTTTTGCCGGCACTTACACATTTTGGACCAGATCCGATGATGTCTTCTGAAATAAGTGCAATTTGTAAAGAAACTCTATTGTTTAAATTATACTCAAATATTTTCTTAAATAAGCAAGATGATTTCTTTAGGATTCGGTAATAATTATGTTATGATGTTGAATGATTTAAATTTCACCCAGTAGAAGATTTAAAGAAAGGTTTTCATAAAAACAAGACTCATCTAAGAACAGAAGGACTGCATTACGAGGCATTCAATAACATTAATTGCTTTACACGGTTCATGTGAAAAAACCTTCAGAAATAACCTATTAAATGTACTACCGTTTGTTTAAAAAACTCTGTATAAAACAAAACACTTGTTTCAAAATAACACCCATTCATGTTACAAAAGACAAATTGTACTTCCCACGTAACTTGCCAAGTCATTAATTGAGAAGTCCAACAAAGCGTCGAGACAATAAGCGCTGTGCTTAAAAACTACTTTACAACCAAACTTAACGGAATGACTCTCTAACTCTGAAACATTTTACGCGTAGGGTTGTAGTACGGTGGCATTGTTGGGACATACGGGACTTTATGCGGGACAAATTGAGATCCATGTCCCGTTTACGTGCACGTCTCTCATGAACTAACAAAAGTAAAAATTAATATTTTTGTTTCGAGTAATTATCCAATCACCTATTTTTATATTTGAAAGGGCAAACCAACAGCATTGCATAATTATTATATAAACAACCTACATACACCTATCTTTCAACTTTAAAGGGAGACATTGTGTGTCTAAATTTTTTTATCATAGAAATAAAAATGTTGAAGATTCATATTTCGTATTTAATACGCGAATGCTTTAATTATATTATACCACAACAAAAGCAACTAAAGCATCGACAATATTTAAATATGCAAACATTACAATAAAAATGTTCTTTATACAGCAAGACATACATTTACGAATCCATCAGCTTATTGTAAACTAACATTAAAATATAATAATCATCAAGTCCCGAATACGTCCCGCAAAAACCATCCCATCCCTACAAAGTTTAAGAATGAAAATGCAAATGGAAACCGCCACACACACGCGCTCGAGTTTGAGAAGCGATGTCTTGTAAATTAGCGAGAACAATGCTGTGGAAGCAAAGTTTGGGAAACTTTGCCTGAACGCCCTGTGATATACTTGTATTGTAAATTTAGATACTATGTTTCAGTGTAAATAGAATGTTGCTATGACAAGATATAAGTAACATAAAAAGTTATTGAAATATTTTCTATCTAATAATTCTCTATTAATAACAGAACTAAGATAAACAATCAACACTTCAAAAATGCAAGAGCTCCAATAAAGCTCTTTTTGCCAACTAGCTGACAGTAAACATACCAAATACGACTAAGTTTATTAATCAAATACAAAGTACCACCTAATACTCGTAGTACCTTACAATCTCCTCGGGGGCAGCAGCGGTATTTGTCTCTACTTTCATGGGAGCGGCTCAGGAAGCTGGCATAGGTAGATTATTGTAGCGGCTAAACTCAGTGGTCAGGAGTAGCATGAGACTAAATAGTAGTGTAAAAGTGTAATGTAGGACGCCCTCCGGCCTGCTGGACTAACGACGACCGTCCTCTATTGGACAGGCTGTCCCGCTTAAATTACGGCAAATATTTTGTGTCGATTAGAAGCGTCACTTCTGATTGTCTCAGGTTCTAAATTTATGCAAATGACAGCTGTTTATATCTGAGTTCCGTGGACACACACTCGCAAATGCTAAGCGCCTATCGAAATCGCGAAATCTACAGGCACAGGTCCGGCACTTCTAACACATGCGCACTTTGCGCAAATTGTGCATGACATATGTGTAGGGTTGACTTACCACGCATCGTATGAACATCATCTACATTTCGTTACTTTTTATAGTTTATTCTGTTATTAAAAATAATATTTAAGCTAAAGAATTACCGTGTGAAATGTGAATTCTGCGTTATTTTCCAACGTAGATTTTTACTGAGAGGCTAAAAATATAATATATTTTATGTAGTCAAATCCAACGGGTGCGCGCGCCTGACTGCATTCCCTTGCTCGGCTCCCTCAACTGTCCCCAGAAAGTGTGAGGTGGGGTATCTGAAGTCAAGGGCCTAGGGCGGCACGATATTAGTGGCGGCGGATGAAAACAAGAAATAATTCAAAGTATACCTTATAAAGGCTCGCGCACATTACGGCGTAAAAATCAGTCGGCGATAAAAGTTGGCAATAAAGTAAATTCATTATATACCTATAGTCTATATGATGGGTGCTGACAAAGGGGCGGCTGGTACTTATTACATGGCCTGGGGCCTAGGGCGGTCAAGATTGCAAATCCGCCAATGCTACAGCGCCAAAATGGCGATAATCAAATAGGCACGAAAATAACTTGACAACCGCCAGTCTAGTGTATTAATAATAAGATGACTTTGCGACGACCTGAAAGATAGAGCACTGTATGAGGAAGGCTGAGTATAGAGCTTCAATTGTAGCACGCCTCGGGAGAAGCCTATAATAACTTCATTCATTAAACTGATACGCTAAGTGTATGGCCTTGGTACGACATTAGCTCAAAGCAGGTAATCTTGCCGACAATCTTTGGCATTATATGTAACAGGTATGCTATGTAACCACTATTCAGCCATTTGGCTTATGAATACACCCGGGGAGAATACATTGACATTTAAACAGTAGAACGTCTTAAGGTTACCAAATACCTTTAGTCAAAAATCGATGATCGATATCATTGTAAGACGAAAAGTTAGACATAAAAACATACATACTCGTAAACTTACGAACGTGATCCTTTTCGAGAAACATACGAAGAGAAAAAACGAAAATAACAAAAAGTTTTCAACGACATAAATAACACAAAAATGTTAGAAAATTATTAATGGTGGACTGTGGCTATCATACCTGTTAATACCATGTTGTATTTAACGATACTCTTTGTTATACTTTTCGAAATTGATCATTATTAAAGAAAAATGAAAAGTAAATCCATCTTTTTACAAAAAATAAATGTGTTCAAGAACAATAAATAAAGCTCCATCTGAAATGTTAAATCTTCAGTTACCATTATAGATTCAGTGCTAATGTTTTTCAATGTTTACCATTAGTATTTCTTAAATAGCGCTGACATTATACTGCATCATTGACCTCTTATACAGAACTAGATACACAATCAGCGGTCCAAAAATAGCAGATCCAAAAGAGGGACTAAACGAATAGAGGTACCTCTTTTTGCCTCAGTACCGCGCCAACTCTCTGACTGTAAACATACCAAATACGACTAAGTTTAATAATCAAATATCAGGAATTACTATCAACCTACAGCATTCAGATTTATTTTGTGTGGGTTATAATTTTGACTCCACATCGTTGCTGTTATAAAGTACGTCAACATCTGAAGGGTGACATCTACCTATAATTCCTTTTTCAAAATACATTTGTTAAAAATGCAATGTCATAAAATGAGCTTTTACGACTTAACACCTAGACTATAAGGTCTTCTTTCGATTGAACTTATTACGTTAGAAATAAAAGTAGTGATTGAAAACTCTTTGCTGAAGTTTAAAAAGTGTGTGTTCGGACAAAAATTAGCTAAGATTTTATATGAGATTGTGAGTCTATTTCTTTTATAAGACGTCAATGTACTGCATAAATTAAACGTATAGTAAGCGTTATGTTAGCATCTTGACAATCTCGCCATCGGGGGCCAAACCACTGCATCTTAAATTAACGTAAAAGCCCCTTAGGTTAATGTATGACTATATTAGGACACTTCTGGACTGGATGTCTATTTGTACTATGTGACAGGGCTATTATTAAACACATTTAGCTACTTACAGAGGTGCAAAGGTTGGTTAAAGAAAAGAGAAAAATATTCTGAAAAAAATTTACATAACCTGAGAGGAAAAATCCCCTTCGGCATCCCGCATACGAAACCAGAGGTTCGTAACCAGTTACGATAGAAGAAAAATTCATCTTTATACGATACTAGTTACGAAGGAACGCGTTTTTTTCTTGACACTATACCGACTTTTTGAAAAATATCTGCGCGATGAAATGCGGGGGCAGAGAAGCCCTTTCCACTCTGCCATTCCGTCGTAGTCTTTTGCGGCGGCTATTCGGCTTATTTCCATCAAACTGTGTACGTCCTGTATGTGTGTGTACTGTGTACGCAGAAACTGTGGATCTCCCGCTAAACTCCTCATGGAGTTTTGGAGAGAAATTGTGTATTCTAGATTACAATCATTCTGTAAAGTTTTAATAAAAAATAAGAAAAAGTCATACGACATGAGATAGCCTATCCAGAAGCCGTAGCCATGTTGCGCGTGATACAGTATCACGCCTTTTATCGATTGAAGGCGCGGTAGAGTTGTATCACGCTGCCATACTATGACCGCAGAATTATGTTTGAAACAAAAAAATACTAGTTACTTATACTAATATTTATAGTTTCAAATATTATGGATTATAAACATGCTACAGCCATATTGTGCTATTTCCTTTGACTAATTATTATAAGGACCAGCCTTGCGGTAGCATTTCCCCTCTGCCACGGTATAAGCACAATTGATCTTGTGCATTTACATTCAATTTTACACCATATCACTAAACGAGACAGCCGTTTGGGGTTCACACGAGACTACTTTTCATGATTTTTAACATTCAAAATTAGAATCTAAAGTTATGGGGAATAAATCCAAAGTTGCGGGTTTCAGGTTTAATCGCCCCCCGCAAAAAGTGTCAGAAATGTTTGTTAGTAGAATTACACGCGTAACCAGTCCACATATAAATAGTCAAAGGCTATTTCAAATCAAATTAAAGATGGAAAAATAAGTCTCGGACGGGACTTAAGCCGGGGAATTGTTTTTTCAAATTTAGCTACTGAGCCCACTACAAGTCAAGTTGCGGGTTCAACTCTCGTCCGAGACTTAATTTTCCAATCTTTGGTTTGATATTTATAATAGTCAGGTAATATACTAATACTATATCGTCGTAGAGTTTCTGGCCGCATCTATTCTACAACGGAACACCTTCCGACGCGGTGGTAGAGTCAAAAGTGACATCAGAATAAAACATTTTGAGTTTGAATTTGAGTTTGATTAGAATTTTTTGTAGTGCTTGTCGTCAGACTATTGAGAAAAAATTATGTTAGAAGCACAGCATTTTTTCTTTAGTCACCTGGTACAAACCACGATTTGTGTCAGATTTAATAGACTACACGACCCAACAAAAGCCATAATAACCCAATAACTTTCCCAAGCAAATTCAAAGCAAAATAGGAATCAAAATAATTGACTCAAGCTCTTCAAAACAAGTTGCTTTTAAACGAGTCTCTATAATTCGATCTCAAATTGAGCGTTAATCGCCCGTTCCCGGGGAAATTGCATTATTCCCGGTTATATTCCCAGCGTAAAACCCCGGGAATGTCACCTGGAGTGCTAATACAGGGGGAGGCTATAAATATGCAAATAAGCCGTTCAACCGAACGGTATTATGTTATAGAGATTGTTATAGAATATAATGGGAAATGAAATAAAATTACTCAGTATTTTGCCGTATCTGCTCCAATACCGTTAACTGATTCTCGAGTGGAATCTAACGTTATATTAAAACTAAGGTCTTTTTACCATGCTATTGTTCCCCTTAAATAAATAAATATAAATAAATATCTTGGACATTATCACGCAAATTGTCTAGTCACATTTAAAGTACCAGAATCTAGCCTGGACTTGTGTTATGATGACTAGACAACGATATAGAATACGTGTATAGATACAAACATCCATGACTCGGGTACAAATATTCATATTTATCATACAAATATTTGTCCCTTACGGGGTTGGAACCCGCGACCCTCGGCACAGCAGGCAGGTTCACTACAGACTGTGCTATCGGCCCTTACAGAGGCAAACATGTGTTTACCAAAGTAATAGCATAGAAACTGTAACATGTTTATAATCTATAATATACCACACCATATTATAGTGATGTTGCTATCTTACGAGGTGACTAATCGAAAAAAATATCAGCTGTTCCATACAGAACTGCAAACCTACTCTAGCCAAATGCTGGAACAGCTGATTTTTTTTCGCGATTTCGATGTTGGTCCCATAGAAGAAGTTGTTCAGTTTGATGGTCTGATCATCCCCTTAAGGGGATATAATTCGGAGCGCGCTCCATACAAACGTACTATGGTGATATTTTCAATACTAACCAATTAAAGTCAGTGAAATTTTGCTGAAACAATCTTGAAACAAATATCTATGCTTGTATGGAGTCAGATTTTCGATAAAATATACAGTTTCAATGCTAGAATTAATTTAAGATTTGTATGGAAATCTTTCAGGCACTGTAACTTTAAAACTGTACATTTTAACGAAAATCTGACTCTATACAAGCATAGAAATTTTAAGGTTAGTATTGAAAATATCACCATAGTACGTTTGTATGGAGCCCGCTCCGAATTATATCTTCTTAAAAAGTGTCAGCATATTAAAAAGGACCCTGTATAAATAAGTGCGCTTTTGTACACATCTTTATCTAACTCTATTATATTGTGGTGTATAACTGAGTTACTTAGTATGTATAACTGTCTGTGCAAATACTTTTTTCAAGAGTAGATATCCCGGAATCTTACCTTTTAGATTCTCGTTTTCCCAAAAAGAAAATCTTCGAATTACCCCACCAATTTATAAAGTCGATATCTAAATAGGCTAGCGAACCATTTGGAAGCTATCCCCCGTCTAATGTTAGCACATTTCTGGAATCCAGCCATAACATTTCCATTCCAATTCTATAATCGATGCCGTGATTCAGGGTGGCACCTTAACGAGTACATGGTTTAGATAATTATGCTACACTAGTTTTAGATTTAAGAGGATATTCCCGCAACCGCACTCTATTCAAACGAAATTTGATTCTATTATGAATATTAATCTTAACTATTATAAAACTGTAACAGAAGTGGGTCTGTACATTAAAGATATTTACAAATTATTAAGATAAACAAAAAACCCGACTGCATTAAAAAACCTTTTAACTGAAAAGAGAAAAATAAGCTCTATAATCACTAATAAGCTATAACAGCTTTATTTGAGCTAATATAATTTGAATGTTATTAGGTAGGTATCGCAAACGGGGACACAGACGATTTTTGGTTGGTTATTATTGGTTTGTCCCCGCCTACAATACCTACCTAATAACATGCAAATTTTACTAGCTATTTCACTAGCTTTCATTTGATACCCATATTGTAATTTTAATTTTAAAAAAAATTTATTCTCCCTCTCTTTTTCATTTCGCAGACGCCAAATTAAAATAATATAGCCTATGTCACTCTCACAATTTTTACGAATCTAATGACACATCAAACGTTAAAATCCATCAAGCCGTTTAGGCTGTAGGTCGTGCCAAAGAAATAGACATACAAACATACATACATACAGACATACATACATACACACTTACATACATACATACATACATACGCTCGAAAAACATACCCTCCGTCTAGCGCAGTCGGGTAAAAAAGATGACGATATGGTTTTTAGGTGTCCCTGACTCCAAATCAACATTTTTTAGAATTCTTGTCCGACTGTTTGTGTGATTGTTTATGTGAGCGTCACGCAAAAACGACTAAACCGATTTTGATGAAACTTTTTTTGTTTGATAGCTTATAAATCTGACTTAAAATCTAGTATTAAAAAATTTGTGCGGACGAAGTCGCGGGTTAACTCTAGTAACCAATAAAATTTTATGAAATGTTTAAGACACGATCTAGAAACTATTGTCTATGTCTGTGATTTATCAGATTGTTGTTAATTTCATATAAAAGTCTTAAAATATGTTATACCAATAAAGCCAAATTCAATTAACTAACTAACATAGTAAAAGATTTTCATAATAAATCTAAAATCAATGATAACTTTGAAACGGATATTAGTATCAAGATTGTGTTAAAAAATATTGTTTTTTAAATCGTTAATTATTAAAAATATGATCAAACTTCGTTTATTAGCCGCGCACTCGACTTTGCCTTAAGAGGCGACTAAATTCCTTCAGGCGTCTCACACATCTTTGACGCTGCCGCTGTGGCAGCCGGTTATAGCCACTGCATCAGACCCCACCTCTGATCGTATTGGTCTCCTGTTCCATCAGACATAGTAGGAGGGTAAGGAGGAGAGAGTGCATCCGTGTTTAGCACTTCACAATATCCTGTGTTCCCGAATGCATTTCTATGAAGAATACCAATATGATAGAGTTTCTGGCCGAATCTTTTCTACAACGGAACACGTTCGGACGCGGTGGTAGAGTCAAAAAAACACTAAAATGACGTCAGAAAGCTATCCATGTGATATTATTTTGAAAAAAACATTTTGAGTTTTTACCAGTTGCTGCAGTAATCGCGTAGCCGTAGTCGCAAAACCGTAGTGGCGTAGCTGTATGTCGCTGTAGTAGAGTCCACATCTTTGATATTCAAACCGTGTGGCTGAAAATCTGCTGTCTCACGCATTTTGGTCGAGTAGGAATTGCAGTTTAGTATTGAACAGCAGATTTTTTTTGTACTGACATATTTGCTTCCATAGTAAAAGTTGTCCAGTTTGATGGGTAGAGTATGTGGTTTAAAGTTAATGATACTTTTCCTTGCACCCTGTATATGCATATTTTGGGCTGAAACTCTGTCCTGTAGGACAGGTAGAGCCCTTCGCTCGCCCCTTAGTAATATAATTTGAGGTATTTGTAGGTAGTTTTCCCCCCACACAGGAGAGAAGTAAAAGAAGAAGTGACAACCTGCATAAATTATCACATTATGCATATGCTCACGACTATATTCCCCAAGGGGGTAGTCAGAGATATTCTGAATCCTCAGAACATCCACGTTTCACCAGTAGTACCCAAACTCTGTCCAGTGTGACGGGGGGTGAGCCCGTCGCCACTTATAGTGGACAGTGGGTACAATACATGCCTCGAAATTGAAGCATGCACGTTTCCTCACAATTTTTTCCACATCACACACACATTACCCCCCACACACACACACACACATCACATTATTATCGACAAAACATTACCGTAATAAATAAATACTCCATAACTCGCTAATGATCATTGATTAGCAGCTAAACGCTAAAATATCAAGAAGAACCGACTCATTGTAAGCCATAACTGCCGATGGGACATTATCATAAATCTACACTGTTCACAGATACCCTGCTGCAGACATAATGGCCGAGGAAATTAGAGGAAACTGATTCAGGTCTGTAGATTGCGAAAAATATAGCTTCTGGATTTTATTGTGAGTTTTTGTGTGGTAATGTAAACTTCCTCTAGTTAGCATAAAGTATTAAAAATGCAAATTTTTAAAATCATGGTCTTTTACAAGTTGGCAAACGCCTGTTTATTATTGACGTAGGATTATGTCGACACTTTATGATGAAGCCAGAGTTCTGATCCTGTTGCAACTCGAAAGAGCGTCATCAGATTTTCATGAATTTAAAATGAGATCAACTCAGCGGTAAGTATCTCAATAAATCTAATATGGGAACTTCGATTGATAGGGATATACGTGTAAATAGGCCAACGCAAAACTAGAAAATTATGTGTTTAGAAGCAGAAGCAGAATCCAATTATATAGGTTTCAACATGTTTTTTTTTCAAAATATCGTTCGTATAGTTTAAAACTTTCTGAACTCGATGCCAACCCACGGCACAGTCACACTCACCCTACTTACTACCAAAACAAGATTTTAAAAAAAGTTTCCATGAGCACGCTAGTTCTTTCATTCACTGCTGAAATAATAACAAATCATTTTTGCATGAACATTTAAATGCGAATAATTTTCTATTTTCATTAATAAAGTAATGAAATTATTGTTTCAATGCAATTATTTCGTTATAAATCAGTGGGGGAATATTACGAGTTACTTACGTGACCTCTAAAAAGCTGTTTAGACTATATTTGATACAGCGAATACGTTTCGTCTAAATAATTGTTGTAAAGCAGCAAAAGAATATTAGGCAAATAAAAGTATACCTACCTAAGTTAAGTGTTTGCAGTTACTGAGTCGCCCCCTACGAAACCCACAAAAAATAATGTGGTGGTCGATTAAGACGAGAACCAGATTTTAGACAAAAATCTCCTTATGACTGTTCTGTTTTGAGGAAAAGAGAAGATCTCCCACGGGCTAGTTGGAATGCCCGGGACCGCGTCCGACTGTTCTTAGTCGGATGTTGTATACAGGGTCCTTCTTTATATGCTGACACTTTTTTAAGGGGATGATCGGACAATGAAACTGAACAACTTTCTCTATGGGACCAACATCGAAAAGGCATAAAAAAAATCTCTGACGATTTTTTTTTGTGATTTAGATGTTGGTCCCATAGGGAAAGTTGTTCAGTTTGACGGTCTGATCATCCCCTTAAAAAAGTGTCAGCATATTAAAAAGGACCCTATATAGATATGCAAAGTCTCGTGATAACTTTGATAGTGCGATTTAGGCCTCGCCATATGATTTCTTGTTATTCGTAATTAGCTGTGTTGTCTTCGCCATGTTATTGGCTTATTACTTGATTCGCGTTATGATGCGTTGGACAGATCCATCTTCTAACTTCATCCGTGTGACGTGCTAAGCCGCAATATCTATTTGTTTACATCGACTCGATCGATGTGTTCGATATTATTGCTCAGTCAGCTCTCTTTTAGCTCCGCTACATTCTGTAGGTGTCAAATTAAACTAACATATCGACGACATAGCATGTACAGGTTTTTTCGCTCCAATGGCCCATGAAACACGCGTTACGTTCACTCCATATGCGTTTGTATCTTTTGTTAGCAGACAAACCAGGCCTAATGGATCTCTCCCCTTTTTAACCGACTTCAAAGAAAAGGAGGTTATCAAATTGAAAATAAAAAAATATTTATTTCTCTCTTCACAGAGGTTTGATTTGCTAAATTCTTCGGTATAATCTTTTTTTTAATTACTTCGGCGTTTAGTTAATTGATTTGGATGTTTTTTTTTTCTGTTCTGATGATGCGATTCGGAGCTACACAACATAGAACTCGTCAAAAGTTTACATAGTCGGCGAAATCTACGGATTTTTGTATGGAGTAGGTTGCATTAGGTGATAATTTGGAATATAGTAGATACATACCTGAAAAATATTTTATTGTGTATTATTGAATAATTAAGACATTTACAAAACATTAAATTTAGGTGTGAACTAAAAATTTAAAACTGGTGATTTTGTACAGGACGACTTCGTTCAATACGTTTTACTTATAACAATAATAATCCCCGGTTAATATCGTAAATTTGAGTAGATATTTAATATTTTGTAAGTCTTCTAAAATTATAACCTCAAAACTAAATTATTTACTGTTTGTTTGTACACATAAAATTAAAAGTATCATACAGGTAGGTTTACTAAAGAAAAACATTAACACTCTGTTGCAGAAACGCTCATTAAAGTTAATCCTCCATTAAATCTCTTGCTGTCACTTTTTGTTTTGTGGACGTAGTAAAAGCTAGCAAGAGATTTATTGGAGGATGTGCGTTTCTGCAACTGAGTGAAAGCGACTTTATTGTTTCCATACGCGACAGTTAGGTAAACTACAAAGCACCCTATTGTAACTAACATAAGATCTATAGTTTAACCTTTCTGTCTTTTCAAGGGGGTTCATAAGTTTAATGGCTCATAGTGTAAGATACCATCATAAAATATTTACTCTTTTTCATATTTGCCGTTTATAAAAAAGTATTTGGGTCTAAACGTATTTAGTCTACTATTTAGTGATCGCTCTGTCTCTCTCACTGCTCATACTAATGACAATGACAGCATGATATTTAAACATGTTTAAGACTAAATTCTTTTTGGTGCAAGCCAGACTAAGTGTTAAAAACAAAATCCAGCATCATCTTTTTAAAATTAAAATTTTGAATAAAATGTTCTATTTATTTTGCAGTATGAGCCACTGTTTTTTTTATTTCAAGAAAAACTTACCTACACAAAAAAAGTTTTAACTTTTCTTCACATAACCTAACAGATTTTCCACGCCAAATAAATCTTTTTAAATACACACATTCATGAATTAACAACCATACAACCAACCATAAATAGACACTTAATTTCATAAACAGACAATATCCATTTTACAATCTAGGTTGTTAAAAGAGGATTAGCTGCAAAATATTGCTAGGCAGCCCAAGCTAGATGTACATACTCCAAAATGCGATCTTTCATTTAAAACTGTTATCGTTAAAATATGAGCGACCGTAAATATCTTGCTGTCGGATCTTATACTATCACTGAACGTAATTTATTAATCGAATTACATAGCAAAGCTTTTAAGGTATCTTGATAATAATGTAGTAAGAGTGACGGTTTGGTTCTGAATGATGTAGGTATTGAACTCATACAGGGTCCAACTTAATATGCTGACAGTTTTTTTAAGAGGATGATCAGACCATCAAACTGAACAACTTTCTCTATGGGACCAACAACGAAATCGCGAAAAAAAAATCAGCTGTCCCATACATGCAGATTTGTATGGGACACCTGATTTTTTTTCCCGATTTCGACCTTGGTCCCATAGAGAAAGTTGTTCAGTTTGATGGTCTGGTCATCCCCTTAAAAAACTGTCAGCATATTAAGAAGGATCCTGTTTAGGGTTTACATTACACCCTTTGCTTTGCACCCAAGATCCATAATGCTTGTATTCTGGCAGGATCAATTCACCAGTAGATTGCTGAAAGCTATCAATTAATTACGAACATGAAAAAATCCTGCCTTTTAATTATTTATTTTCACGACTTCCAAAGTTACTTAAGTATTAATGACCAATCAAACGCTAAAGAACTTCGGAAAAAGTAATTGTAAAAACTTCCGCGAACAAATTAATTGGCTAGTTACTTATTTATCGAGAAAAATTTTGTGTTACGAAATTTGAAGAAGTTTAAAAACAAAGTTGCGATAAGACCGCTTTATTTTGTGCCTTTCGTTTTTTTTCTCTCTGTATTTTACTGTTTATATTTTGGTGTAAAATAAAGAATATTTGAATGATTGAAAGTTTAAAAATGTTGAGCTATAATCTAGGGAAAAGATGTACTGTCACGGATAAGGGTGAGATAAGGAGATTAGTGCTCAATAGTCCACCACGCGGGCCCAGAGTGGATAGCTACCGAAGAAATTTCAAGTCAGGGGGCAAAGGGGACGGGAATGATACGGGACAGACGCGGCGCGGACATCCGAGCCGCGCCGTTTGAGTATAATTCACGACCTTTGACTATTTATATGTAGACTGGTTACGCGTGTAATTCTACTAACAAACATTTCTGCCACTTTTTGCGGGGGGCGAGGTAACATGAAATCTGCAACTTTGGATTTTATTCCCCATAACTTTAGATTCTAATTTTGAATGTTAAAAATCATGAAAAGTAGTCTCGTGTGAACCCCAATCGTTCCAAGTTATTATTTCGCAATGATAGGATATCGTTTAGTGATAAGGTGTAAAATTGAATGTAAATGCACAAGATCAATTGTGCTTATACCGTGGCAGAGGGGAAATGCTACCGCAAGGCTAGTCCTTGTAATAATTAGTCAAAGTTCACGACGCACCATTTTCATACATTTCGTATGAAAAACTTTTGAAGCGGCATCAGGCGGCACGATGCCCGGGCCGCGCCCGTCCCGTACCCTCGCCCCGTGACTGTTTGTTTATTTCACGCCTTACCGAATACTTAGCTACACCATCTGACGAAACTATCAGGGACCAACTGCTTAATGTGCCCGACTGAAAATACGGAGACGCATGAGATGAAATACCACTAAAACGATGGGTCCAAAGACTTACCGGACTTAACGTTGCTTTTGCTGCGCGCTCCATACAAACGAAGTATGGTTATATTTTCTATACCAACCAATTAAATTTTTAGATACGATCTAGAAACCAATATCTATTCTTTACATTTGTCAGATTTCCGTTAAAATATATAGTTTCCATGCTAGGATTAATTTAAGAATTGTATGGAAAACTTTGAGCCACGATAACTTTGAAACTATACAGGGTGTAAGGAAAAGTATCACTAACTTTTTAATCACATACTCTAACCATCAAACTGAACAACTTTTACTATAGGAGCAAAACTGTCAGAACAAAAACAAATCTGCTGTTCCATACCAAAGTGCAATACTTACTCGACTAAAATGTATGAGATAGCAGATATTTTTTTGCTCTGACAGGTTTGCTTCCATAGTAAAAGTTGTTCAGTTTGATGGGTAGAGTATGTGGTTTAAAGGTTGATGATACTTTTCCTTATAACCTGTACATTTTAACAAAAATCTGACAAATGTAAATCATAGATATTGGATCAAATTAAAGATTGAAAAATTAAGTCTCGGGTGGGACTTGAACCCATAGTCTTCAAACCGGGGAATTGCGTTTACGTATCCAAAATCGCCACCACAACACAACACACATACAATACCCTGGTGTCAGAGTTTTTTCAGACCGCCTTACGGCCTCTGACGTGGCTGTAACGTGTTTAAATCAATAATGTTTGACACAGATATTGGTTTCTAAATCGTGTTTCAAAATTTCAGTTACGTTTTTTGGTTAGTATTGAAAATATAACCAGACTTTGATTGTGTGTAGCACGCAGCAAAATCTATCCTCTTAACTTAGTAAGTAACATTGCACAGTGAAAATTAAAAGCAGTACGTCTGGAATACTAAAAACAAACTGCAGATGACCTGCCAGGGGTGAAAAGAGGGCTTTAATATAAGTACCTACTTACTTCGTGTTGAATCGCACAACATTCAAATGAAAAGAAACGATTCAAATGAAAATGACTAAATTTCGTACAACACGCGGCAGTCTGCTAACCAGATGTGGAGATGGAAACTTTAAATAGTATGGTTAGTTTCATTTCAGTGTGGACGAAATGCACATCTATAGGGTCCAACTTAATATGCTGACACTTTTTCGAGAGGATGATCAGACCATCAATAGAGATCCATCCATAGAGAAAGTTGTTCAGTTTGATGGTCTGATCATCCCCTGAAAAAAGTGTCAACATATTAAGAAGGACCCTGTATAATAAAATCGTAAACGCAAGTCTGTTTGAACGCATATCAGGCATAAACCACTGAACGGGTTTGGATGAAATTTGGCACACAGATAGAATACAATCTGGATTAACACATAGGATACTTTTTTTAAGGTCTACACAGATGGAGTCGTGGGCAACAGCTAGTAATTAAACATACCTACAGAAGTGCTATTTTTGAAAGTCACACGTTGAAATTAGCAGTAGAAAATGACAAAATTTCTATGGAGATCATGCGTCATTCATTCATGATTTTGACTTTCGAAAATAGCACTCCAAATCAAAAGTTTCATACAAATGGTGCACTAACACATAGCGTGCATTTTGTAAGAACAGGTGCACACACTGCGCCGGGGAATGTACCTTTTCTGTCCCTCAGGAACGTCATTTGCTATAGCGAGATAGATAGCGGGAATGCGATCGCACGCGGCAGCACCGGCAGTGATGCGACCTTTCTCTCTAGCCAATGACGTTCCTGAGCGACAGAAAAAGATAAAGCGTGAAAAAATACGATTACGTGCTGCCAGATTCAGCCCTAACGCGCGCTATGTGTGAGTGAGGGCACCGACAGCGTCTTCTTGTATGATGCTTTTGATGTGCGAAGGGGTTATTAGCTATTTGTTGTTGTTGCTACAACTACTGACTAACTGCAATATTTTTCTCTGTATGGTAATAGAGATGCTAGCCTATCGCCCAGAAAAAACTGCATACCGAAACGTTATATTTTAGTCGCTTCGTACGATACCCACCGGAAAAAATTATCCATGAAGTATATAAAAATTAGAATCAAGTAAAATTTAATCTACTCGTAGAATTAATCATTTTAACGGGTTCTTACCGCGTTTTGATATATTTGAGTTCCCGATATTTCGGCAGTGTCATCATGGCAGTTGTAACACTGCCGAAATATCGGGAACTCAAATATATCAAAACGCGGTAAGAACCATTTAAAATGTTTAATTCTAGATTAAATAATAACCGCGTAACTATCAAAATCTAGTAAAATTGTTCTAGGAAGGATATCGTACATAGCGATAAAATATTTAGGATACCAATAAAAATCCTTTGCCACGTTTAGCAACCCAAACTACGATTCATCCCCTACGAGGGTTGGACCCTAGGTTCCCTAGGGAAAGGGTTGAACAATACACCACTTGTCAGCCCCTGTGATCTCTAGTACTGTTAATGACTGCATTTGTCCTGAACTCAGAACAATCGTGGTACTGAAATTGAGACTATTATTGTCTTTATAGTCTGTTTAGAAATAGTACGGCTCTTTATGCCTACTAAACTACCTACTAACATAAACTCATGACCTTACTTCCTATCGGGGTAGCCGTTGTTACAACAATTTTTAGTTTAAGAATGTACTTAGTGATGGCAACACACTGAAAATAACCCTCCTTTTTTTTGGAGTTTTCTTTCGCCATTGCTCTTGCAGTGTTTCGTCGTGTTGGAAATTCGTAAAAAAATTGTTTTAGTGATATTTGTGACATAATTTCATGCGGATTGTGTACCAAAAAGTTGCGTAAAGCGACCGACGTAACAGGAATCTCAAATAAATAAGATAACAGAACATACGTTTTGGTTCAAGTTAACTCGTAGATAGTCATTTTGGCGGCAACGCGCGAGCTTACGAAATCGACCACAGATTCATCGTCATCTATCACCCCATCATCAAAATAAAGAATATAATGAAAAAAAATAACGAATGGCTCAAAAGGACTAGTATCCATAGCCGTGAAGACATTAAAAAAAAACTCTCCTTCTGACGCAGTCGGGACCGCGGGGACCGCTATGAAATGGTCATTAATTTTTACCCGACTGCGCCAGAAGGAGGGTTATGTTTTTCGAGCGTATGTATGTATATATGTATGTATGTATGTATGTATGTATGTATGTTTGTATGTCTATTTCTTTGGCACGGCCTACAGCCTAAACGGCTTGATGAATTTTAACGTATGAGGTATCATTGGATTTGTAAAAATCGTGAGAGTGACATAGGGTATATTATTTCAAGATGGCGTCTACGAATTAAAAAAGAGAGGGGGAAAACAAATTTTTTTTGTTAAAAATTACAATATGGGTATCAAACGAAAGCTAGTAATCAGACAAATCCAAATATATAAATATATATATATCTTGCACATTATCACACAAATTATCTAGTCACATTTAAAGTACCAGAATCTAGCCTGGACTTGTATTATGATGAATAGACAATGATATAGAATACACATATAGATACAAACATCCATGACTCGGGTACAAATATTCATATTCATCATACAAATATTTGTCCCCTACGGGATTCGAACCCGCGACCCTCGGCATAGCAGGCAGGTTCACTACCTACTGAGCTACCGGGCCGTCGTATTATAGTACTTTTATGTTACCGTTTCGACAAAAGACTAAAAAGTGTGAAATAAACTAAATTATTAAGATAAACAAAAAACCCGACTGCATAAAAACCTATTAACTGAAAAGAGAAAAACAAGCTATATATTCACTAATCAGCTATAACAACTTTGTTTGAGCAAATAGTTTTGTTCATCTTAATAATTTATTCATTCAACAATCACTTGCGGTCCCCGACACATTAAATGACCTTAAATATCTTAAAGAGAGTTAAAAAGTAAAACAAACATTTGTTTATATCAAAAATAATAGGTGACCAAATTATTGTTCACTATTTAAATGTCTGTTTTTAGCGTTTTAGGGGTCTGTTTTTAGGGGTTTTTAATTTAATGCTATTTCGTAATTTTTTATGTTACTTGAAAACTGCTGAACCGATTTTAATGATACAAAGCTAAATATCCTTTGATAAATAGGTATTAACAACGTGGTAATTTCTAAAGCATTGAAATTCTAATTCTATTTAATACGGCTATCGTGGTTAGCCACGATCGTTTAAATTAAATTAAGTAATTCTATTTTAGATTTGGAAACATGAATAATTAAAGCTTATTTCGGACCTAAATTAATACTAGGTACACTAATTAAAATTTGATTAAAATGTACCACAATCAAAAGATCTACAATCTATTTTCATCCGTTTCCTCACATTTTCAGGTTTCCTAAGATTGTATGGTTTTATGCGATAAAACCGATCAATTGTGTACCTCTTGTTCGAACCCGACCATGCCGACTCGTACCAATGATTTTTTCAGAATTTATGTACGATTTGTAACCACTGTCTTTTCGGTGAAGGAAAACATCGTGAGGAAACCTGCATGCTTCAATTTCGAGGCATGTATCGTAACCACTGTCCATTACAAGTGGCGACGGGCTTACCGCCCGACACACTGGGTAGAGTTGCCTTACTACTGGTGAAACGTGGATGTTCTGAGGTTTCAGAATATTTCTGACTACCCCCTCGGGGAATATAGTCGTGAGCATATGCTTATGCTTGTAAATTCAACAATAGTTTCAGAGTGCTGTTCGGGCTCCCTCGTTTTTTCAGTATGTCTGCCATTGATATCTCATAGATAACTTAACTAGATTCATCAAAGGAAGCTGGAAATAGGTATATACTCCACCGGCTGAAGAAAAATTGGTTTTAATATTACCATACCATACCATATGCTCACGACTATATTCCCCGAGGGGGTAGTCAGAGATATTCTGAAACCTCAGAACATCCACGTTTCACCAATAGTACCGAAACTCTGTCCAGTGTGACGGGGGATGAGCCCGTCGCCACTTATAATGGACAGTGGGTACAATACATGCCTCGAAATTGAAGCATGCAGGTTTCCTCACGATGTTTTCCTTCACCGAAAAGCCAGTGGTGTTACAAATCGCACATAAATTCCGAAAATCTCTTAACCTCTTAAACTCTTTTAATATTATTAACGTCTGCAAATTTTAAATATATTATTAGGTATACTAACATTTATAACAACTGTATAATATGAAGCTAACAACACATAATGACAGTTGAAACCAGAAATATTCAATTTTAGATCAATATTAATACGAGATAATAAGAATACCTAAAGTGTATTTACCATAAGTTCGAAAGTGTTATAACATTTTATAAATATGTATATTAACATATACCCGATAAATATTTTTGACACATCATCAACTCTAATATTATTATAACTGAGTGGTTATTTTACCGCTTCTACGCCCGGACTGGGGGTCTGGTCTAGTATAAAAGGTCAATGGTGTCAACTATGTTCGCAGAGGCTCGAACCAACGACTTTTACGCTATTATGCGGTAACGTTGTATCTCCCTACAACACACACTACAACAAATTACGTCACAGAGTATAAACCAGTCAATACAGCGTTCTGCAAACTGTTGTTGAAGGATGGGACCAGGCTTATGACAGCTTTAGTGACCAATATAGCCGTTTTGGCGCTGAAGTCATATTTTCCCTTTATCGATTTTGGCCTTGTAGGGTTTGGACTATTATCTATGTATACTAATGTACGTCAATATTAATCGCATTATGTTATTCCTACGTCCTATTTCATCAATAATTCAATAATCATTTACCATAACAACAATTTGCGACTTATGTCATTAATATTCCGGTAGTAAATATTGTTTACTAATACGGTCGTGCACAGGTCTTACTAAGCTTAATCAGGTAACTACTATTGTTTCCTTCGACTTTACTTGTTACTTTCCTTTTTTTTTATGTAATGCCTCAGAAAAATTTTATTGACTCCTGTCAACCACCGTGAAACGTTGTCCGTTTGTTAGGACATTGCAGGCTGAATCACCTGATTGAAAAAAAAATGAAAATGAAAAAAAAAAAAACGTATATTTCAACATGCATAACTTAGAACAAGAAAACAATACAATTAAAACTGATAATGTGTCCGGATTTTAACTATGCATGTTGGCATGAGATATTTAGAGGCTTAGCTAGGTTAACATTGGAAATTGGGGTCGCAGAAAAATTCGAAACATTACAAAAACATAGGTTTCCTCGAAATAACAGCTTGTCTGAAAAGAAAGATGATTCCGTGCTTCGGATGGCACGTTAAACCGTGGGTCTCGGTACTGTCTCTGGTGATAGTAGTCGTTACAATAAAAAAAACACGTCTGATGCCGTAAGGTGGTTTGAAAAATCTGACACCAGAGCTTCCTGCCCACACGATAATAAAGAAAGAACCGCCTCGTGAAGGTGTCTTTAAAATGCTGGTGCGGAAATATGAAGGAATCTCCGGACACTTATACGATGGGTTCTTGGGGCCCAGAAGCCAAAAAAATATTAAAGAGCTGCCGATGTGTCTTCACGAGACGACCGATGACCGTAGAGCTGGCAGCCACCATGGCCATCGGATTAGCTTAGTTATTCAAAGGGGGAACGCTGCCAGCATGCTACGCGTGCTGTGTCTTCGTGACCATATCTCGTGGGGATGCATCATGCACCTGACGACCTTTTTTAGGGTTCCGTAGTCAACAAGGAACCCTTATAGTTTCGCCATGTCCGTCCGTCTGTCCGCGGCTTAGCTCAGAGACGCTTAGTACTAGAAAGCTGTAATTTGACATGGGTATACTAATCAATCCTACAAAGTGGTAAAATAAAATCTTTAAAAAATATATCTTTTTAGGGTACCTCCCCTACACGAAAAGTGAGGATGAATTTTTTTTCTCGTCTATCCCATGGTGTGGGGTATCGTTAGATAGGTCTTTTAAAAATAGTGTGGGAGTGGGAGAACCATTTTTCAATTTAGGTATCTGTTAGTGAAATATTAAGCTTTAAAGTGCAACATTTAGTCAGAGTCAAGTGTCTTCATCATCGTGGTTTATTAAATCACTAAAATTTAAAAAGCTTAGTATGAGAATATGTTATTATACACATTTTACTAGCGGTACCAAAAATGTATCCAGTGTAAAGTGAGACAAACCAACGAAATAATATATTTTCTTGAATTTTCGATAGAGAGTAGTATTGTCGATAAAGTATTCTGCCAGAGTATTCGTATACAAACAACAGTTTAGTTAAGATGAGGTAAGCAGAGTCCAATCAGACGTTATATTTTGCCAAGAAATACAATATAAATAACTACCTACTTCCTAACACGTTTCCTGAGGGTGGCTCATAGTGAAAGTTGTTCAATTTGATTATCTGAATTCACTGTTTTTGTATTTGTCGGACTGTCACATACTTTGAAATCGCGAAAAAAAGATTTTTCTTTCGCGGTTTCGATTTTATCTTCATAATGAAAGTTGTTCAGTTTGATGGTCTGAATCACCCTTTTTGATATATCACGCATTTAATTTCACACCCTGTATAACCGAGGCAAGTTTTTGTTTCGGTACAAGAGAACACGAAGTTAAACAAAAGGTCGGGACTAGTAGACATCCGCGATCACGGTCAGATTGCGCTGTAAATCTGCCGGATTGATGTGCGAGAGTAGGCAGGGTCTCATTTAACACGCATTAAGCAGTACCGAAACTGATAATCACAGAACATAAACGCTTTATGGTCGTACATTTATTCCGACATGGAACCCTTATAAGATCGCCCAGTCATTATCCATCTTTTGTCTGTCTCTATCACAGCATCGTAACTTTTAAAGCTGTGGACCGAAATGCATACAAGTTGGTTTAGGCACATAATTAGTACCTAAGTAAGTTTCGAACTGTTTAATACTTTAGATAGATCTCTATTTTGAGACATCCCTAAATCTCAAATCCCATTTCTAAATGACTAAATTAGATATGATCAGTCGTATAACTTCGTCACTTGGGTTTATATAAATGTAAAATCATAAAATAGATAATAATATAATGAAACGTGAACCGTGGGCCTATAAGCGTTATTTATTAATATATTTATTTATAATAGCTCTACGTAAGTATACTTAATGAAAGCCTACATAATTCCCAGTTCGGAAAGCTGTATAAAAACTAGACTCGTGTACCGTGTACTAAACTCCGAAACTGCTCGAGTCACCACAGCAGAACGCCAGCTGGTTGATTCAAAAATACTGTCGCTACTGTTTGCTTAATATATTGTGCCGGGCCACGAGGTCGTTACACATTACTCTTACCTCCTTTAGGACACTTTTTTGGACTTGGAAATATTTATAGGAATCTTGTAGGTCTCCTTTTTGCTATTTTAGGGTCTGTAATGAAATGAATTTTTATTCGTAGTATTTCATGGATCTTGACTCATACTCTTTCGTTTTGATATTTGATGCTAAAAATTGCCTTTGAATCGTCATCAAGTACTTATACAGGGTGTACAGGGTATACAGGGTATACAGGGTAGACAGTATCATTAGTTGAATGGGTTATTGTACCTATTCATGATACTGAACAACTTTCCACAAACGGGAAATTTGCAAACAAAACTATCGAATTTTCATACAAACATTCGATCAGCTGATTGCATTTAATTTGGAAAGTCTTTTTTTTTAATGCGATTTTCGTGTAGTTTTCTTAGGCAAAGTTGTTCAGTTTCATGGGTACAATCACCCCTGAAATGTAATGCAACTGTTTAGGTACCCTGACACCCTGTTATCCTAAGAAAATATTATGAGGTTGCTACACGGGCTTTGACATAAAATTATTAAATCTGTGCAATCCAGCAATCTAGTACTCTACTTATAAAATCCGAGAAAACTCCTCACATCCAACTTCAAAATGAACCAAGAACTTTACGTGTAAAAGACCGTACAATCTCCAACACGTCATAAAACAAACCACTAACACTATCCCAAAAAGTTTCCACACAAGCGCTCCAACAAAGTAATCGCCCAAAAACACCAGCATCCGCGCGAAGCCACGAGTAATTCTATAAACTTGTGCCAGTTGCCGGCATCACGGAGACAGGCGACGAAATACCCGTCGTGACCCCCCCGGGGGCTCTAGGGGACCAAGCCCTGTACTTGGCACCGATAATTTAAGCGACACCGCTTCGAAAACTTTGGGAGCGCATCAACACAAGGTGCGCATCGGGGTTGGTGTAAGTTTGGATCTTTCGGAGAAAAGGTTGGAGACATTTTTGAACTATTGGGGATTAATCTAGATTGACCCACCACTATACCAGCTTTATAACCATGGGACGAAGCAGGAAAATCCAGTGCTACGCTAAAGTATCGACGAATACGCTACAAAGCGAAGAAAACTGACAAAGAGTTGAAAAATATGATATTCCAGAATAAATCCACCACGCGTGCCCGATTGGTAGACTTTACATACACGTCAGAATAACCGTGCCCTGTAGACGTTTATAAGGTGATGATGATGAAGTAAATAAATAAATTGTTGCACCAGCACTCGGAGTAACAATTTGCAAGAGACAGTTGGGAGAGACTATGGTTTCTAAAAACTTACAGACGCTTTACGTGGAATAGATCTATGTCCAAGAGTACTCATAAAACTTAGAACCATTTTATGATACCTACATACTGGTTTGAAGTTATGACTTAATGCGTTCGACACGACCATCTTATCGTGTTTGCAATCAGAACTCTCGCTTATACTTTTACGTTTTACTTTTTCTTTTTTACTTTTTTTTTAATAAGAAAAAGTATCTAGTATTGCATACAGTACGGACACTCCTTACCTCCCAATGACTTTTTACCTCACTTCCTCTGGTGGTTCCTCTTAAGCAAATGCGTATTCCTGTCTCGCTCGCGCGCATCAGTATCATACATTCTTAACTCTTCCTTTACATTTTCCCCATGAAATGACAGCAATCAGCTGACAGTGTCCAAGGTGTACCTACATACTATTTTGAAGCTATGACTTAACGCGTTCGACACGGCTATTCCATTGTGTTTGCAATCAGAACTCTCGCTTATACTTATCTGTAGTAGCAAGAAAACTTAATTTGATTCCCCGCTCCGCCCACAATCTTGTACCAAACTTTCTAAGCACAGTCTCTCAACAGTTCTCTTAATCTGCGCGTGCGTTGTTGCCCCACATGTTTGCAAACTCCGACAGCCCTCTGACGACGATGTTGTGAAATTTGAGGGTGCTTTCGAACAAGTCGCCTCAGTTTTGAGTAAGTTTCCGTGTAATTCCATGACGATTATTGTAATTCTTGCTTGCCTGCAGGCGTTGTTTAAGTGGTTCGAGAATAGATCTGGTTATAGTAATGTATTGAGAGATACATTAGCTATTTTGAAGGGTTGGGAAGTTTAGGAATGTTCAAATGTCTGCCTATAGAGTTACATACGTTATTTCTTGAGCTTAAAAGAGTGAAGTTAGTTCATTAACATTAAGGAAAAAGAGAGGCTCCTTCGAATGAGAAGACAATGTATGTGGAGGTTGCCAGAAACCGATGGCTTTGAACTGCCAAATAAACAAAGCTGATTATTGTGGAAATGATTGCGGGCGACGTATACACATCCTAATCTATTTTCAACACCACTGGCTTTTCGGTGAAGGAAAACATCGTGAGGAAACCTGCATGCTTCAATTTCCTGGCATGTAATGTACCCACTGTCCATTATAAGTGGCGACGGGCTCACCCCCCGTCACACTGGACAGAGTTTCGGTACTACTGGTGGAACGTGGATGCTCTGAGATTTCAGAACATCTCTGACTACCCCCTCGGGGAATATAGTCGTGAGCATATACATACATACATACATCCATTTTCAAAAATCGGTGATCGGTTGCATTAAATTTCGTTTTATCTTTCAAATTTTCAACAACATCCTCGTAAATCCAGTCTCATTTCGATACACTGAATCAATACAGTAACATCAACAATTTCAAATCAACATCAAATTCCGTCGGATGCTCTCTGGGAAGTATGTTAAAATTCTGTTTCCTCAAAACGAAATTTTCGATTTACAACTTTGTAATCTTCCGAGTGCATTCCAAGTTAAAGAGAGGTCGTAAAATTGTTCAGTTTTACAGGCTAGTAAAATCTATAAACTGTTTTACTAGTTAACTGCAGAAAGTTCTCAACGCTTATGGCGCAGACGATCGAGAGTTGAATTAAAAACGTCAGACGATTTTGATTTGGTAACGTTTTTGTTACACTGTTCAAAAGTTAATCGAAAATCGTGGATTGAAAAAAAAAACACTCTATATTACAAATACAACATAATACTCTTTATTTGCACACACATAAAATAACTATATTAGCATAGCATAAGCATAATGCTCACGACTGCATTCCCCGAGGGGGTAGTCAGAGATATTCTGAAACCCCAGAATATCCACGTTTCACCAGTAGTACCGAAACACTGTCCAGTGTGACGGGGGGTGAGCCCGTCACCACTTATAATATAATATAGTTTCTTTCACCCACATTCATCATTTATCTTAATTATTATAAATCCGTAACAGAAGCGTGTCTGTATATTGAAGATATTTACATGAAAAAGATTACGATATGGTTTTTAGGTATCCCGGACTCAAAATCAACCTTTTTTGGAATGTTTGTCTGTCTGTTTTTTTGTTTGTTTGTATGTTTGTAACAGCATCACGCAAAAACTACAGAACCGATTTTGATTAAACTTTTTTGTTTGATAGCTTATGATCTGACTTAAAATCTGGTATATTATTTGTGCGGACGAAGTCGCGGGTTAACTCTAGTCTTTTTATACAATTCCGTGTATTTTTTGGAAATAATTACCAAGTACCTTTTCTCATGCAACACTTTCAGCGGCTCGTTGGCAACGCTTTCGAAACGTGGCTTTCTATCATTCCATACTAAGTAATTCTCTAGAAATCAACTCAAAAGCTTTCCTACAAAAAGGTCTTGAGTAAAATTAATTTAATTAATATCGAACGAGCAACGAATCAACTTTGTAACACACAACTTAGTACAGATGCATCTAGAAATTGGCACCGAGTAATAAGCCGGTCTAAATTAAGTTAGAAACTCAGATTTCCCTAGCTACTAACTTAACCTAGTTGCAGACGACAAGCGATTCCAATCTAGATAGCCTCTGGAGTCGAAGATTGAAATGTTGCATAGATTTAGAAATGTCAGTGGCTTGCCTTTACTTAGTCGTAAATCTCCGTTAAAAATGCCGCGTAAAATCAGGGCGCTTCGAACTTCGAAGACTATTCTACTGAAGAAATAAACCCATCATCATTCTTTCCACTGGCCTCCTTTCACGCATAAGCGAGCGTGAGCGGGCCATAGTCCACCATGCGGGCCCAGTGTAGATTGGTAGTGTCTATGCTTCTTGTAGTGCTGTCTCTTTTCGGAGATGGCTATCATTAGGGCTATTCGGACCCTGGAGGCTGCGGCCCTGAACAGTGAGGGGGTGTTAATATCGAACCATTCACATAGGTTCTTAAGCCAGAAAGTTGTTCTTCTGCCACTTGACCCTAACAAAAATGTTCACATTAAAGCTTAACATTTCGCTAACGGATCCCTAAGTCGAAAAAGGTTTGCCCACACCTACAATATTTTTTGGGTTCCCTAAAAAATGTTTTCAAGATTTTATTTTATCACGTCGTGATTAATATGTATACCCATATTATATTAAAGCTTTCTAGTACTAAGCGTCTCGGAGCTAAGCCGCGGACAGACGGACCGACGGACAGACAAAGACAAAGTCAATAAATTTCTATTCAATATAGGAGCTTGCAGCACACTTATCAAACGTCAAATCTTTTTTAAAGCTACCACCGCGTCGGAACGTGTTGTCGCTGTAGAGAAGATGCGGCCAGAAACTCTACAACATAACACGACTTAATAACTATTACAATGTAAATTAAGCTAAAGTTATGTATACAATAATACATAGTCTATTTAATAAAATAATTGATACTATACAGTAAAGTAAATAAACAATAAGCTAGTGACCTCAAACCCAAGCATTTTGATTATTTAAATAATCATCCAGTTTATAATATGCTTTTTTACAAAGTACTTTTTTGATTTGAGTTTTAAACATGTTTTCGGAAAGATTCAAAATAGTCTCGGGGATTTTATTATAACAACGTATACAGTGACCCATGAAAGACGTGTTGACCCTACTAACCGAAAGTGTGGAGATATCAGTTTATTTTTGTTTCGATTGTTGTAATTATGGACATCACAATTTTTTGGAAATAAAGACAAATTTTTTCTTACATATAAAATGTTTTCATAAATAAACTGTCCATAAACTGTTAAAATATTAATTTTCTTAAAAAAATCGCGAAGCGAATCACGACAGCGCAAACAATATATAGCTCGAATTTCCCGTTTCTGTAGAATAAAGATTGTCTCAATGTCTGCAGCACGACCCCAAAGTAAAATACCATAGGACATGATACTATGAAAGTAACTGAAATATACGAGTCGGGCTGTTTCAATATCAGTTAGTTGTTTAATTTTTCTGACTGCATATGCTGCAGAGCTTAGCCTACCAGCCAGAGTTTCAATGTGGGAACCCCATTGCAACCTAGAGTAAATCGTTATTCCCAAAAACACTGTATTATCAACAAAACCTAGACTATCTCTGTTTAAAGTCACTTGATTATCTACAATTGGTACATTTGGCAAAAAAATTTTATACATTTCGTTTTTTTTTGCATTAAGTGCGAGGTTATTTGCGTTAAACCAGTTCAAAACTTGTTGAAGGGTATCATTTACGTCGTCAAGGCGAAACTATAAGAGTTCCTTGTTGACTACGGAACCCTAAAAATGGAAAAGTGTCTCCTTTATTTGCATTGACATTGAATCTGAACCTGAATGTTTGAAATTAAAGCTTACTCATTCTCACCTTTAGTAGTGAGTATTAAGTTTTAACCCTTATTGATGATTCATTTGAAACAACAAACCAATTCAAACCAACCATTATCACCCATGTCTACAAACAAAAAGCTAATAGTACATAAATCACACCAAATGTAATGCCCAATTTTCTCTTGTAAAAGGACGTTATATAACTCAAGCAGGATCCCGGATCCCAGACCCGAGTCCGGACCGTCCGGTGACAAAAACTATCCGAACAAGGCGCGGATGGAGCGATAAATCTGACTGGATTGATTCGCGGATGAAACGAATGTCTTTGGGTCATGTCGCCGGGGATGTAGATATGTTCCTTAAGTTATTCAGTTTGTTTTATAAAAGGTTAGATTACGGATACTTTGTATTATAGGAACAGACTAGATAATAGCATAGATTTTTAGTTTATGGTGTAGGTAAACCGCACTAAACTTATGTGACGACGACGTTTTGGAACGCTATGAAGTTACTCCACACTCGTTAACTCTGACTTAGGTCTGTGGGGACTTGCCACAGATGTCAACACCCACAAGTTATAGCAACGAAGCTAACAGATGGCGCTACGGTCGCACTCGTAAATGTGCACGTAAGACAACTTGCGACGTCACATTGGTAACCCGTTATCCGCTTCACATAAGGTTCACAATCGCATATAAGACATGAATCGTGCAACAGAAATAATCCCAGAGATTTGATATATACACAAGGTTCAACTAAGATCTGTTGGACCACGGCCGGTCCCCAGGCTTCACACCTAGCCTGGCGGAAGATCTTCCCTTTTCACCGGAGGAACCTTCCACAGAATTTCCTCCACAGGTCTGTGAGTTATCACGCTGTTATTATAAACGCTTACAATATGCAGGGTGTTATCAAATTTATCAAAAAAATTCAGCTACCTATTCCATGCAAAATCTAACCTTTCTATTACACCCTGTGAACCCATGTATTTTAACTTTATACCACGAAAATACAGGACAACATCGTGTCCGCAACACACTCAAATACACCCTGTTAACATATTGCAACCCACAATATAGAGTCTAGTAAGTACACTAAGCTACAATTGCAGCAGACTAAAAGGAAACCACTCACTATTATTGCTATCATAAATATTATATGCCAGGATTCTAGCGAAATTGCAAGTTTACATGCAACATGAAGGATTGGAACTTGGATAAAGTCAAGTGGTCGGAATATTTTTCTATTAACATCTCCGTAAGAACTCTACACAAGAAAAAAAAAACTCTACCGAGTATCCATTACTACACTCGAGAGCAATGAATCCGGGTCACCAACATACCTTAATATCTCGGACCCTAAGAATGATAGCTTATTCAAATAAAAAGTATTTTATAGACTATTAAATATTTCCTAAATTAACTTAATACCATTTTTAGTTTTCATTTGTTAGACTTAACTAAAATATATAAATACAAATGCATCAATTCTATCACAGAACTAAAATTGAAAATAATATTTTTTTGGCACAGTTATAACATTTCCCCACATTTTAGTGTGTATGACTGATATTATTACCACAGTAATAATAAATGTTGAATAATGAAACATAATTGTCAAAATCATTTTTTCAGTTTATAACCTTTTTTCTTGGCATTACTTTATAGTAACCAGAAAATTTATTAATTTATGTAGTAGTATTAAATAGTCTATAAAATACTTTTTATTTGAATAAGCTATCTTTCTTAGTTTCCGAGATATTAAAGTTTATATTGTTGGTGACTCGTATTCATTGCTCTCGAGTGTATAGGTAGTTACATTCCAACCGTACCTGTCAGCATCGGAAACAATCAATATAAATTCTTAAATAGAAATCTGAAATAAGAAGATAAACTATCAACATACGAGAGTGAATGAGAGCTCTTTGAAAACTACGATCTTCGTTGCTTAAAACAAAAATCCATCATAATAACGCACATTCTTTAAAAATGTCAACCGTCTAGCTATTACGGTTTACAAGATACAGCCATTTATAAGTAGGACAGACAGGAGGACGAACGGACGGACGGAGCGTAGGCTTATGAATAGGGTCCCGATGGCATCCTTTGGGTACGGAACCCTAACCCACCTATAAAATTTTGTATTTTAGACTTATACTGTGTTGCAGTGCTCTTACAGGGTTTCTGGGTGTATACAATCATCACAGCCTATATACGTCCCAATGCAGGGCCCAGGCCTACCCTCAGGGAGCCCGGTGGAATAACGTGTATGGGCGTTAGTCCACCACGCGTGCCCAATGCGGATTGGTAGACTTCACATCGAAATTTCTTCTTCAGCGTATGCAGGTTTCCTCACAATGTTTTACTTCACCGTTAGAGAGCATTCGGTATTACGTACTTAAGTAAGAAAAACAGGCCAAGTGCGTGTCGGGCCACGCGCAGGGTAGGGTGCCGTAGTTGCCCGTCACAGTATACGGACTTAGAAGGGGTTTTTTGTTTCATTTGTATATTTCGGTTTAACGGCTAATAAAGTCTAAAAAGTACATTTTACAAGTTGATGGACTATTACTCGTTAACTTGTAAAGCGTACTTAGCGGTGATAGTTTTCCTTTTAAATTCGTTATATACACTACTGCTGTGAATTTTTTCACGTATCTAGAAACAACCGCTCTTTTGTGTATACCATGTACAAAAACATTACAAAAAAACCAAAAATATTGATGCAGAAGAGCATTCGTTTCTTACTTCATTTTCTTTTCTTCTTTGTAACTTCCTCCCAAGAAAGCCAACTTATGAAAGCAATTTGAAACATTTAAAACTCTTTTTTAGTGTTCTGCAATTTAACTCTTTACGTTAGCTCCATTCGCTTGAATAAAATAGCAGTAAGTTTAAATTAAATATGTCACAAAATAAACTTTTATTCGCAGTTGGTTGAATATGACCTAACATGTTGGTTTTGAGTGAAAAATATCGTTTTTTCGCTAACAAAAGTTTTGAATGCAAAAGTTGTCGTTACATGAGCAATTTCTCATTATTTTAAATTCTGTTTGATGTAGGTTTATGCAATGACTTTTTGTCGTAGTCCATAGAATCTACGTACAGATTTTTAAATCAAATTTCATGACCCGTTTGGTACTTTGTTACCAGCTGGACTGCCAAACTTGATGTCTAAAAGTATGTTTTTAGCTTTTGGAAACTACCATATTATTTTATGTTTTTAAATAAGTAGCGCGTTGTTTACACGTTTTGTAAATACGACGATGTATAGGTAGATACTAATGTCCGTGGTCTAATGGTTAAGAGCATTGAGCTCTTAACACGGAAGTCGTGGGTTAGATTCTCACCTGGGGTTTGCTTCCATAGAAAAAGTTGTTCAGTTTGATGGGGTTCAGTCTTTGACTATTTATATGTGGACTGGTTACGCGTGTAATTCTACTAACAAACATTTCTGCCACTTTTTGCGGGGGGCGAGGTAACATGAAATCCGCAACTTTGGATTTTATTCCCCATAACTATAGATTCTAATTTTGAATGTTAAAAATCATGAAAAGTAGTCTCGTGTGAACCCCAAACGTTCTAAGTTCGAAGTTATTATTTCGCAATCATAGGCTGTCTCGTTTAGTGATAAGGTGTAAAATTGAATGTAAATGCACAAGATCAATAATTATGGCACAATTATTGTGCCTATACCGTGGCAGAGGGGAAATGCTACCGCAAGGCTAGTCCTTATAATAATTAGTCAAAGGGTTCAGTATGTGGTTTAAAGGTTAATGATACTTTTCCTTACACCCTGTATACAGTGTGCTGTGCATAGGTATAGTAAAAGAAAACACATAAAATACAGACAAACGAACTGTTAGATATGGATAAAAGAAATAACACAATCGCAATTTCATTGGAAATGTTATAGCGTCACCATATTTTTTCCGTCATAGCAAATAGTTGGGATTATCCGTGTCCTGTTTAATTCAACGGAAAATTGAATCGGAGATTTGTCCTGTTCTTACTTTTTTTCGTCGACTTAATACTATCTTCCAATCTAAAAGGAAGTACAGTCGAATACGAATTGTCTAGGGTCATTATATACAACATAGGTACTTAAATATGCTTACGGTTTTTAAGGTTATGATCAGACCATTAAACTGAACAACTTTCTCTATAAGAATAAGATCGCGATCGTGAAAGAAAATCTGCGTTTTTACAGGGTGAAATTGAAATCTTGAGCGTCCTTTTAAACTTATACTCTACCTATCAAATTGAACAACTTTTACTATCGTGGGTTCGATTCCCACGGGGGACACCTAGTGATTTGTCACTTTTTGCGTTTTTCCCCAGTTGGCTAGGACATTGCAGGCTGAATCACCTGATTATCTGAAAAGAACGATGGCACGTTAAGCCGTTTGTCCCGGCCGGTTGGTATATCTCTGGTGGTAGTAGTCGTTACATAAAAACCACGTCAGAGGACATAAAGCGGTGTGTAAAAACTGACACCAGGGCTTGCTGCCCACACGATAAGCAGAAGAACTTTTACTATGAGTGCAAACCTAAAATTCCAAAAATATACTGAACAACTTTTTTTGTGGGACTAGAATCAAAATCGTGAAAGAAAAACTGTTATCCCATACATTAAGGTAGGGTAGGTTTGCAGTTTTGTATCATCATCATCGCAGCCTATATACGACCCACTGCAGGGCGCAGGACTACCCTCCGGGGTGTATGTTTTTTTTTGTTAGTCCACCACGCGAGCCTAATGCTTCAGCATATGCAGTTTTCTTCACGATGTTTTCCTTCACCGTTTGAGAGCAGTCGTTATTACGTACTGTTATAAAAACTCATTGGTACATGGTATGTCGTCCGAGCGAATTCGAACCTGGACATCAAGGTTGAGTATCCATAGCTCTCCGCAACGCGCCACCGACGTTCTTACGTGTATTTTTTGCAATTTTATCACTGGTCCTACAGGAAAAGTTGTTCAGTTCGATGGTCTAATCATTTATCATCCTTTAAATAGTTTCAGCGAAGTATGTTAGATCTTAGAGTAGATTGAGAAGGTTAAAAAAGCTGTGGGAAGATCTTTGCCCAACAGTGGGACGAAATAGGTTAAAACAATTACAAACTAGCTTCTGTATTTTGCTTTGTAGCAAGTTAGGTTCTAAACCGAGATAAAAAAGCTACTATAAGAATTTACAATTATGAATTTCACACAAGACTATTTAAAAAGAAAATTTCCACCCACAAAGCTAAAGAACATTGAACTCTAAACAACCGGAATTATGCACAATTTTCTTTGCGGAATGAATTTCTCTCAAGAAACTCGCTAACAGAAACTTTCAAAGACTCGGCGAAAAAAAAGTAAAGCAATGAGATATTAAATTAATTATGGATTAATTAATTCCAGGGACTTTCACTTACTTATATTAAGTTAATTAAGTTGCAGACAGGAAGGAAAAATCTGGAGATGACAAGTTTTATTAATACTTTCTGCGAATATAGTCGTGTATTGCAATTTATGATTGATTAGGTATTACAAAACACTTACAGGCTTATGAAGATGATAATTAATGATATACAATACAACACAACACAACACAATAAAACACAGTATAATAAACAATATACGATGGTGAGGTGTGAAAGCTAACGGTATTTTAGAGACAAGCAAGCGCGTAAAGACGATGATATAGATTGAGAATTTCGTCGTGGCCTGCGGGGCGCCGACAGCTCTGTTGGAGTGGAGCATGCCCCGGATAGGCAGGTCGTGGGTTCGAATCCCGCTCGCCGCCCGTCTTTTTCAATCTTCAATTTATTTTAAGCAAGCACGTGTTTCTACTTCGACGTACTACCTGTGTTTCAAAAATTACAACGTACCTAGGGTGTATGTGATATGTAGCTCTCATTTGGGAAGATTGGATAGCTATTTTAGCATGCACTAAATACAAAAAGAAATATCTTTATGAACAAAAAGAGTAAGTCAGTACACATGATACAATGAACCCCGCATGCCGCAAGCCAGAATCTCGGGAATCCTTTACGATCTATCAGGCAAAAAATAACAATTTTAGGACAGAGTGAGCGAAGTTAAATTATGAGATTTAACATTCCAGTAATACTGAATATAATTCCAGTAATAATAGCTATCCAATTTTACTTATGATCATCATACCGTATGGCATTTTTGTATCCCTGCTTGGATCCGGGAAGGATTAAATTTTTATGTCAAGGTGTTTCAGTCAGTTTCCAGCTTTGACTATTTATATGTGGACTGGTTACGCGTGTAATTCTACTAAGAAACATTTCTGCCACTTTTTGCGGGGGGCGAGGTAACATGAAATCCGCATCCGGATTTTATTCCCCATAACTTTAGATTCTAATTTTGAATGTTAAAAATCATGAAAAGTAGTCTCGTGTGAACCCCAAAACGTTCTAAGTTCGAAGTTATTATTTCGCAATTATAGGCGGTCTCGTTTAGTGATAAGGTGTAAAATTGAATGTGTCCGAGGAACGTGTGTTCGTAGACTCCAAGTTCGTGGTATCAGAAGGAGGGAATTCAATGAAGAGACGATTGGTTTTACATAGGTGTTGTTATAGGGACGCGCGGGGACCGACTGGCGATCGCTGCGCGCTATAAAACGGTGTGGCACAAAAGTGCTGACAAATGAATATATGTACATACCCGTACATCACACCCCTCCTAAAATTTGGTACGCGGAAGTTATACAATCCAAATTTTAAAATCAAATCTTATAATCAAATAAAATTAACTCAAGTTATACAATGCAAGGAATGTGATTGCGAAACAAAGTTGCAATACGATAACACGGTCGCTGATACATGATACTTGCTAGGTAGGTACCGGCTTGAATTGTTTACAATGTTGATGCTACAATGAATTATTAAATACGATAAATTATCACGACTAAGTCCTAATGGGTAGACAGAGTCCTGAGTCACTGTGGTATTACAATTTTTTCCTTTGCTTCGGATTAGTAAGTAACTTAATATAGATACATTTGTTGCCCAAATTAGTTATGGAAATTGCTAAGAACTATACAAATCAATACAGTTGCAGTTGTACCTAAAGTTCGCTTATGGCGTTTAATTACATTCATTATCATTTTATAAGTAAATATTACTGATCAACGTGGTTATACAGGGTGATTATTTTTACATTAATTACAAGCTTTAATTACTATCTTGTAGGTACAGTATAAATTCGTCATTCAAACAATACGATGGTCATTTGTTTAGCAAAACAATCGTGAACTCGAAAACTAATTATAATATTAGAAGAGAAAATTAAAATTTCACGAAAAAACTACCTTCGTGGGTACATTTTGGTCGGTGCGCACGGTGGTCGTCGGCTGTTGTAACCTTATCTGATTGTTCATATTCTGAGCCCTATTATATCGACATTTAGATGCTGCATACGATCACTGCTTTCAAAGCTCTCGTACTCTGAAATGGTGTGTCGACCTACTTTAGCACGTTGACATTTAACGCAGGTTTTTGCCCATTTGCTAATGTCAGAATTCATGCCTGGCCAAAAAAATCTTTCGGTGACCATTTTACGAGTCGTACGTATACCGGGATGGCTAATCTTGTGTACGCTATCGAAAGCTACACGTCTGAAATTATCAGGTAGGTACGGTCTTGCTTTGGACGTTGACATTTCGCAATAAATCATTTTGTCGCAAGTGGGCAAAACTATGCTTTTAATATCAACTTTGTTATTATCGACGTTGTTTGTCGTAACTTGTGTAATGAAGTCGTCCAATTTCTGCGATTCAGCAAGTTGCTCGAAGTCGATGCTCGTGGGACAGGAAATCGTAGCTATGCGCGATAGCGCGTCAGCCACAACATTGTCCACGCCACCTACGTGTCGAATGTCGGTCGTGAATTCGCTGATGAATAATAACTGCCGAGTTCTCCGAGGCGTTTCTGAGTTGGTACCTACTTTTGTAAACGCGTGTACCAATGGCCGATGATCGGTGAAAATCGTTAATGGCCTGCCTTCGAACAGTTTGCGAAAGTATTTAATAGACATGTAAATTGCGAGTAATTCGCGGTCGTAGGTACTGTAACGTTGTTGCGTTTCGGACAAGCGTTTAGAAAAATAGCCGAGAGGTTTCCACACACCTTTAACTAGTTGATGTAGAACGGCTCCTGCGCATGTGTTCGAAGCGTCACACATGAGGGCTAATGTAGCGTCAGGGATCGGGTACGCCAACGTGACTGCTTGCTCCAATTGCAACTTACATTCATGGAATGCTGATTCAGTATCCGGCGTCCATACGATGGGTGTTTTGTCGTTTCGTTTCGCGTTATGTAAATACCTAGATAAAATGGCTTGTGTACTTACGGCGTGTGGTATATGCCTGCGATAGAAATTTACCATGCCTAGGAATCTACGAAGCTCATTGATATCCTTTGGTTTGGGAAAATCAATGATGGCCTTGACCTTTTCGTCCATAGGTCGAATTCCGTTTTCGGACACGTGGAATCCTATAAAATCAAGCTCTGCCTCACCGAAAATACATTTAGATAAGTTTATCGTTAACCCAAATTGTTCAGTCGTTCGAATAGTAACCGTAGGTGCTCTCGGTGTTCTTCCTCGTTTACGCTAGCTACTATGACGTCATCGATAAAACAATGTAGAAAATCCATACCTTCTAAAACCGTGTGATGCATGAACCGTTGAAAGGTTTGTGCTGCATTCCTCAGGCCGAATGTCATTCTGGTGAACTCGAATAACCCGAATGGAGTTATGATCGCCGTTTTATCAACGTCAGCCGGGTTGATAGGTACGAAATGGTAAGCTCTATTGACATCAATTCGAGAGAAAACCTTTTTACCTGGTAGAAGATATGTAAAATCATGCAAATGTGGAATAGGGTACCTGTCGGGTTTGGTGATGGCGTTAAGTCGTCGATAGTCGCCGCAGGGACGTATGTCTCCGTTTTTCTTCGGAACAACATGTAACGGGCTCGCCCAGGCGCTTTTAGAAGGCCTGCAGATGCCCATCTCCTGCATGAGACGGAACTCTTCCTTCACCTTTTTGAAACGTTCTGGCGGTAATGGTCTCGCCTTCGCGTAGACAGGTGGTCCACTCGTTTCGATATGATGACTGACAGTGTGCTGCGGAGGCTCTTTAAAAGAGACCGGTTTGGTTATATCTGGAAACGAATTTAACAAATCGCGATACGGGTGACCTTCGTTTATTGTTTTGATTGACGGATTGGTACAATCTTTGATACTGGCTATGACATTTAACTTAGTTTCGTTATCAATCAATTTTCGAGAACTTAAGTCTACTAACAGACCAAAATGGCTGATAAAATCGGCGCCTAAGATTGGTTGTTTAACAGTAGCGACTATAAAGGTCCACGTGAATGCTCTCCTAAGTCTTAGGTTTAGAGTCATCGTGTGTGTACCATAGGTGTCAATTTTAGTACCGTTTGCGGCGTACAACGTGAAATCCACGTTTTTATCGCAACGTGAGCGATTTACTAAATTAATCGGTAAAACAGAAACGTTTGCTCCTGTATCGACAAGAAAACTAAGTTTAGAATTGACATCCATGATACATAAGCGACGGTTAATACTACCGTGACAGCCTCCCGTCGTAGACTGTACATCATCTAGTTTTCCGCTTGCTTTTTCGGTTTGTAGTTACAGGGATCGCGGCACTTTTCCGCTTTTTCCCCGAAACGATAGTGGTAGTAGCAGGGACGATCCTGGTTTCGCGTATTGGAGGGACCTCTACCTCGGCTCCCGCTGCGGTCGCGCTGTCGTGACGCTGACCTCTGCCGTGGTCGGGAATCATGTCTTGCTTTTCGTAGTTCAGCTACCTCCAACGTTAACTTCGCTATCACATCTGCTAGGTTACTTGAGCTCGTGCTCGCGACTGCCGCGACTTCTAACGGCTTGCTCGTTTCGATCACTTTGTCTGCTACCGCCGCTAATTTTTCAGGATCATCAAGTGTCGTCGCCGCTAACACTGTGCGAACCGCGGCTGGCAGGTGATTTTGCCATAAAACGATTAGAGTATCTGACGTCATCCGGCTTCCGGCTAGGCCCTGCATCCGTCGGAGTAGCTGTGACGGTTTTTGATCACCTAACTGCATATCTCCGATTAATTTCTGGATGCGTCTGTTTTCGGACTCCTCGTAGATGCTTAAGAGTCGATCTTTAAGTGCTTTGTACTTGTCAGCTTCTGGCGGCTTTGCTAAGAGGTCCGCGACTTGCTGTATGACCGCTTTGCCGAGTTTGGCTATAAGGAGCTGGTACTTAGCGTTGTCGCTAGCTTTCTGCGGTGCCAGTGCCGCCTCGAACTGGATGAACCATAGTCCTGGCTGGTCCGTCCAGAACTGGTACCCTTGACGATACCGAGATTAACACGACGTCCGGCTTTTCATCTTCTTCCGCCATTTTTCTGCGGGTTGAGCTTGCGGTCCGTGGAGTGCAAGAGAAGAAACGATAGTAGTTAAGTACTACCGAGATGCGCGTCACCTATACAACTTGAAATTGAGCCGATCCCGAAACTAACGCACTGTAGGTATAGTCACTTCACTCAATGGGTGTCACCAATGTCCGAGGAACGGGTGTTCGTAGACTCCAAGTTCGTGGTATCAGAAGGAGGGAATTCAATGAAGAGACGATTGGTTTTACATAGGTGTTGTTATAGGGACGCGCGGGGACCGACTGGCGATCGCTGCGCGCTATAAAACGGTGTGGCACAAAAGTGCTGACAAATGAATATATGTACATACCCGTACAAATGTAAATGCACAAGATCAATTGTGCTTATACCGTGGCAGAGGGGAAATGCTACCGCAAGGCTAGTCCTTATAATAATTAGTCAAAGGTTTCCAGCTACTGAGGCTTAATTTTGGAGTGTTTCAAGCCATTAATACATGTATGCATATGCTCACGGCTATGTTCCCCGAGGGGGTAGTCAGAGATATTCTGAAACCTCAGAATATCCGCGTTTCACTAGTAGTACTGAAACTCTGTCCAGTGTGACGGAGAGTGAGCCCGCCGTCACTTGTAATGGACAGTGGGTACAATACATGCCTCGAAATTGAAGCATAAAGGTTTCCTCACGATGTTTTTCTTCACCGAAAAGCCAGTAGTGTTACAAATCGTACATAAATTCCGAAAAACTCATTAGTACGAGTCAGCCTGGACGGGGATCGACCCATCGCCTCCTGCACGGCAGGCAAGGTTACTCGCCACTAGACCACTTATAAGAGCTGAAACAAAATAAGATCTACATTAACAACAATGGATTAGACAATTTAATCAAAATTTCGCCCAATCAAACCTCCGCTATAAATCAAAACCAATGCTGAATTCAATCAATGCATATGACAGATGGCTTTCCAAAGACAAACTTATCATTTACCATCCTCGAAATAACAATCCAACTTTTATATAACGTATCGGTGAGAAGTTTAGGTTGAGTTGGGTTCGGGAATACGTTTCGTGACAGCAAAATAATGTTGGTCGCGGTTAGGTATTGTAACAATGATTGATACGATCTGAAATGTTATTGATTGTGCCATTTGTCGGTTTTAGAAATTTTAGCGATTATATCATTATGACAGCTGTTTATAGGCTTTTAATGTGATGGCTTGTGGATACAGTCCTGTCATACACATATGCTCAGTGTTCCCGCTTTAATCTCACAGGGGTGTGCAGAAACTAAGAACTTACGTTTTGCCATGATGATGACAAATTTCTATCTAAATTCTATCGGCACGGTTTATACAGAAGAGACGTGTGGCGGTGGCGGAAAGTCAAAGTAACACAATTATAAACCTTATAGTACGTAGCATAGCGTCGTTTGGAGAATTACGTGCCTCCTCGTACCGTGCCTCCAGGCGACGTCACCTGGAGGTGCGAGTGCGATTCTCCTTTACGACAAAAACGACGCTATGCTACGTAGTATAAGGTTTATATTATGTTACTTAGCTTATCCGCCACCGCCACGCGTCTCTTCTGTATAAACCGTGGCTTATATGAGTAAGTATAATGAGTACACTCTCCGGTGCAATTGAAGAACTCTGTATAGGTATAACCATGGTAATGGAAGACTGCCAACACCTTAACACATCAAAACATAAACCACCCCGAATCCAAATAGGAGGGTTAAGATGCCATACGATATCTCACCGATACCCATTAATCAATCCGCCGGGCAGTCCCAGCAACGCCCGTTGCCAAGGTCCGTATCCCTTAGAGCCGAATCACAGCCTGAGTGGTGCCGCACCGCAAAGATTTCGCCGGACAGGCGTTCACAGGGGCGATGCGCAACCCCAGCGGTGGGCGGCGCCGTCGCGGCACCGCAGCGGTGACGAAGGGAGTGTAACGTACACACGGCGACACATCAAGCTACGCAAAACCAACATATAAGCTGGCTTGGCGTAGGGTGAATAACGTATAACGTCGCGCGGCCAGCTTATATTGGTTTTGCGTAGCTTGATGTGTCGCGTGTGTATAGGCTGCCGCGCAAACAACTGACCGGCACCGCTCCGGCGCCGCATCGTTTACACCACTCCCCGCCTCGTCTTGCACGTTGCATGTCTGGAGTGCGTGCGGCGCGGCACCCATCGATTTTTTATACAGGACACCGCTCAGGCGCCGCACCGCTGCCGCACCGCGCCGTATGGTTCGGCTCTTAGGGGTGCCCTTGCGCAGGTTGCTTAAGTTCATTTACTGGTTCAGTTGTAGGTACCAGGGCGCTTCGCCGTCACTGGTGTGGTCCCCCTATAGTCCTCAGTAATAAGCAGTCGATGCTCCCTGAGTAATGCTGTATTTGTCAGATAGAGGTATGCTGAAGCCATACGATATGGTGATGAAGGTTTATTTACAACCAGATAAAAATGTATTTACGTTGCTTAAAATTTCTGGTTAGCAGTGAATGCAAGATTCTGCCCACTCTGAGAAAGAATGCCGATGTGCGTTTATTTGTGTTAGTTTGTGTATAACGTTCAGAAATCCAAAAATCTACCTAAGTATTTAAACAAGTAAAAACATTAAGGGTATATTCGCGCGCTCCATACAAACGAAGTCTGACGATATTTTCAATACTAACCAATTGAAGTCAATGAAATTTTGCACAAACAATCTAAAATATAATCTCTATGCTTGTATCTTGTCAGATTTTCGTTAAAATGTATAGTTTTAAAATAGCAGTGCATCAAAGATTTTCATACAAATCTTAAATTTATCCTAGCGTTGAAACTGTATATTTTAACGAAAATCTGACAAGATACAAGCATAGATATTTTAATCTAGATTGTTTCTGCAAAATTTCATTGATTTTTATTAGTTAGTATTGAAAATATCACCAGACTTCGTTTGTCGCACGCATTCGGAATAAACTTCTCTTAAGCCAAGGCCCAAGCCAAAAGGATAATTTATACGGTTCCATCTCAAACATTGTGTATGGTAAGCGTATGCAAGAGTGCGCAGGCCATACCAGAGAGATAAGTCACATGATGCGCGACTCACTGTTTCCATTTTGTAAAGAATTTCTTTCGCGGTGTTACCTTCAAGTTTGTGGCGGTGGATGCGGTATCATATTTTACTCTTATCATATTTTACTCTAAATAATAATACAGAGTGTTAGGGTAAACAGTTGCATTACTTTAAGAGGTGGTTGTACCCACGATACTGAAAAACATTCCCTACTTTCCATACTGAATAACCTGCAGGAAATTCGCAAAAAAAAATCGACTTTTCATACAAATGTTCGATCAACAGATTGCATTTAGTATGGAAAGTTCAACATATTTTTTGCGAATTTCCTATAGGTTTCATAGGGAAAGTTGTTCAGTGTCTTGGGTACAATAACACGTTAAAGTAGTGCACCTTTTTCCCCTAACACCCTGTATACATAATTATACAACGTGTTAATTAATCAACTCAAGACCGTATTCTCTTTGGGTTGGTCATGAAACTTGCTACAACAACCACGTTAACCTAATTAAACTGGTACCAGCTTTGAGGTGACTCCTTCAGAACAAAAAAAAAGTATCTTCCAAAATAATTAAGAAAGCCGAAGTTACCATGTAACATACAAAAAACACTGACGAAGAGAGAATCCCCTCCTTTTTTGAAGTCGGTTTAAAAGTTTTCAAGATGTACTTAGCTCGTCAAATATGCACACGATTTTATAATTTCGTCAAATATTATAATAAGTTTTTCTTAAGCTTACACTTTTCGCACCGATTATTAAGAGAAGTTTATTCCGAATGCGTAAATGCGCGCTGCATACAAACGAAGTCTGGTGATATTTTCAATACTAACCAATTAAAGTCAATGACAATTTTCAGAAACAATCTAGAAACTAATCTCTATGCTTTTATCAAGTCAGATTTTCGTTAAAATATACAGTTTTAGTGCTAGGATTAATTTAAGATTTGTATGGAAATCTTTGAGGCACTGTAACTTTAAAACTATACATTTTAACGAAAATCTGACTTCATACAAGCATAGAGATTTGTTTCTTTATTGTTTCTGAAAAATTTCATTGACTTAAATTGCTAAGTATTGAAAATGTCACCAGACTTCGTTTGTATGGAGCGCGCCAACAGTAATATTCCCTTAAAGAAATCACCACACAGCTTCTTCCAAGTCTAAATTATGGGTTTACGTTTGTATTACGGGATTTTACTAAAAAATTTACTCAGAAGTTTGGGATTCGTTCTATTTTGCCTTGTTCATTCTTCGTGACTCCTTTAAGGGGGCACCGGGCCTATTATGCTGCCCTCAATTTTTATTTCTAAACAATTAAACAACATTTCCAAAAAAACAAGAATGTCACATTGTAGTCATTTCAGATTTTCAACATTTCGGATCACTGCGGATTTTATTTTATTATTTTTGTAGTTATTATCTACAAATGTATTCACTTTTGGTGGTTTTATCGATAATAGCTACATGATAATCCGTAATATTTCGATAAATTGAAAGCCAATCAGGACTAAGATTGGCTTTCAATTTATCGAATTATTCTTGTTTTTTGGAAATGTTGTTTAATTGTTTAGAAATGAAAAAAATTCGATTGGGGTCAAAAGTCAAAATAATTTATTCAATATAGGAGCTTGAAACACACTTATTTAACGTCAATTCTTTTTTTAAGTTACCACCGCGTCGGAACGTGTTGTCGTTGTAGAGAAGATGCGGCCAGAAACTCTACAACATAAGACGACTTAAAGGTATATTACGGTTGGCGTGTTCCATACAAACGAAGTCTGGTTATATTTTCAATACTAACCGATTAAAGTCAGTGAATTTTTTCAGAAACAATCTATAAAGCAATCTCTATGCATGTATCTTGTCAGATTTTCGTTAAAATATATAGTTTTAAAGTTACAGTGCCTCAAAGATTTCCATACTAATCTTAATAAAATATCACTAGACTTCGTTTGTATGCAGCGCGCATTTACGCATTCGGAATAAACTTCCCGTAATGACTATTACAACATAAATTCTTAAGCTAGGGTTATGTATACAGTAATACATAGTCTATTTAATTAAATAAGTGATACTATACAGTAAACTATAAGTTAGTGACACTCAGACCCAATCATTTTGAACTTTTAAATAATCATCCGGGTCAGCACAATAAGCTCGGTACCCCCTTAAGTATTTTAGTGAATGCTCTAAAATTCAGCTCCTTTTTCTTTCTTATGACGTGTGGAACAGTCTGGCTCGTACTCTTTTCGTTACTGTTTAGGGTTGGGCGCCAAAAACGTTGTTTTGTGGAATATTTATACTTAGTTAATTTTTTAGGCTAGCCACCTCTCACTACTTGACACATCGTTCCATCCAGAAACTTAAATAGCTAAATGTGAGCATTGCATTGAAAAAAAGCCGTGGTGGTCCAGTGGCGAGTAACCTTGCCTGCCGTGCAGGAGGCGATGGTTCGATCCCCGTCCAGGCCGACTCGTAGCAATGAGTTTTTCCGAATTTATGTACGATTTGTAACACCATTGGCTTTTCGGTGAAGGAAAACATCGTAAGGAAACCTGCATGCTTCAATTTCGAGGCATGTATTGTACCCACTGTCCATTACAAGTGGCGACGGGCTCACCCCCCATCACACTGGACAGAGTTTCGGTACTACTGGTGAAACGTGGATGTTCTGAGGTTTCAGAATATCTCTGACTACCCCCTCGGGGAATATAGTCGTGAGCATATGCTATGCTATGTGAGCATTGCTAACTACGTTCTTATACATACAGTTGGTAGTTGTAGCAATGTTTCTGACCACCTCGAAAGGGAATTACGGTCGTGAGTTTATGTATGTATGTTTGTAGTTTATTTTGTTAATGGTGCAAGTTTTTTGTGAAATAGCGAAAGTAACTGGAAACTATTCCAATGATAACTGCGCTGAAGGAATTGTAACATAGGTACTTTTCAAATAATGTTTTTATACCTTTATACTTCACTAGAGTTAACAAGCTACTTCGTCCGCAAAAATTATGTACCAGATTTTAAGTCAGACAAACAAACAAACAGACAAACATTCTAAAAAAAGGTTGATTTGGAGCCAAGGACACCTAAAAACCATATCGTAATCTTTTTCTTGTAAATATCTTCAATGTTGTTTGTTACAGTTTCATAATAGTTAAGATGGACTTTTGCTTGTGCGTTAGCACTGCATTTCCGCCAGTGTCAGTCAAGATCGTGGAAGTATCTATCCCAATCTCAGGGACTGTTTTTGATCAAGAACAAGAAGATATTGAGGATTACGGAGCCTCGTGGCAAGCAAAAACGCGAACCGCGCGAATACTACGCGAGACAAGTGCTCGTATCAGAACCTTCAACGTCACTCTCTATTTATTACTTTAATAAAAAACAGACACGAAATTGGATTGATGTGTCAAAAAAAAGTATCAGTAAGCTTACCATGAGTCCTCTTTGCACTTTACTAGATACTCTAGTTACATCATCAATTTCGTATGGCAGAAATTAGTTCTCAATGTAACTACTAGGATCGCTGTACGAAATTCAATACAAAATTGGTGACGTAACTACAGTAATAAAGTACAGTGAAAACTCATGGTAGGCCTTGGTTACAAATGGTTTTACGAAAATTTAAAAACAAGAACCTAACCTAATATGAGAGATATCTTCAGATTCCGAAAAGTCGAAAAGCTTTTAATAATTTCCAGCGTTTTCCCGCCTTCTTACAGCCATCGCGTTCGTAAGGTACGGAACAATGATTATTCGGCTCCGACTCATGCTTGACCACCCTTTGCATTAAAGTACCACCTGTCTTCAATGGAATTTCATTTTTGCCTCTTTTGTATTTTTCTGTCTTGCTTGCTCTCGTGGAAAGAATTACTTCTCCCGTAACGTTTTTCGTAAAATTTTTGAGCTTAGACGGGTGGTAAAACTAGTCTTCGTTTTGGTAAATACGTTTATTCTAAGAGAAAATTCCAGAAACTTCTCGTATATAGGAAAAACATAGGTTTTGTCTTTTCTATAGGAAACATATAAATCAATCAATCAAATATAGGTACTTTATTTTACACCAAAAAATAAACAAAACAAAATACAAGAGGCACAAAATAAGGCTGTCTTATCGCTAACAAGCGATTTCTTCCAGACAACCTTAGGGTAGAAGAAACGGTCATCATTTAAGGTGCTAAATTACAGTTTTTTAATCTCACACTTTTTAATTCGTATAAGAATGATGCATAAACTCCCATCTCGCTTGAAACTTGAACATCTGAAAAAAAACACAAAATATATCCAAGCCTATCAGTGGGTATTCAGTGGGTACATTCTAGTAGTTCTCGAGATATTTAAGTTTTAATGTGAGTCAAAAACTTGTAATTTTCACTAAATGTTAAAAAAAAATGACTTTATTGAACGATTCGTCGCCTAGAGAGCAAAGGGGCGAACCTATTTTGATAAAAAGTTTCAGGAGAGCGAATAATATTTATACCTATTTTTTCGGTTACACGCTTATTTCCACCTTAAAATTGAAAGATACATCGTCTTTTCTTTTCTATTAATCTCAGAGCTTCATCTTTTTGTTACGATATAGAGCTCGACAAATGGAGCATTTTTGTATACCTACTAAGGGATTCTCGACGAATTTTTCTATTCTAGTTTCATAATCCATTCTTTACTGTGAATTTGACCAAATAATATCAGTAGTCATAAAGAACTTAAGTGACATAGCTATAATTTGCAAAAAAAACTAAAATAATTTTCCCCCAGGACAGTTATAAACATTTTATCAGAAAACCCCACAGCATTTTGGTTTCTTTTCTGTAATTCTATCACAATATAAAACTACCCCATCCCTTTCAGCTCCCTTATCTCGCTCCTACGCAATTCACGCCCAATTTGACAGCTTCAAAGAGATAAAGAACAAAAAGTTTAATGCTTTTAACGCGTGCGAATGATCACTTAACTCGATTCGGAAACGATTTTATTTCGAGCATATTTTGTTTAGAAGTATGTTCTTGGATTTATTCGGGGATAATTTGCGGTATTGTGAACGGTATTGATAAAATAAAGTTGAACTGTGTTTTGGGGTAGCGTATGAAGCCAAACAAATTATAAGGTGGATTTGAAATACCACAACATGGATGTTTCATGTTAGGGTTGAGACACATTTACCGACGGCGACCAACGGCGGGCCCATAAAAATTTCATTTAGTGTGGGAAGCCGTCGTCGCCGCGTCAATGGCGGAAGGCTTCCCATACTAACTGAATTTTTTAATGTGTTGTTACCTTTGACTAATTATTATAGGACTAGCCTTGCGGTAGCATTTCCCCTCTGCCACGGTATAAGCACAATTGATCTTGTGCATTTACATTCAATTTTACACCTTATCACTAAACAAGACAGCCTATAATTGCGAAATAATAAATTCGAACTTAGAACGTTTGGGGTTCACACGAGACTACTTTTCATGATTTGTAACATTCAAAATTCGAATCTAAAGTTATGAGGAATAATATCCAAAGTTGCGGATTTCATGTTACCTCGCCGCCCGCAAAAAGTGGCAGAAATGTTTGTTAGTAGAATTCCACAGTCCACATATAAATAGTCAAAGACAGCTACCCAGGTGCTGGCCATGTTTTTATACCTTTTTTTACTTTTGATTATGTATTTGAATTTCATTTACTTTTATTTTGTCTTCTCATCAATCTTCTCATCATGTGGGCAGCAAGCCTTAGTGTCAGAGTTTTTTCAGACCGCCTTACGGCCTCTGACGTGGTTATTATGTAACGACTACTAACACGAGTTATAGTAGCCGGGACCAACGGCTTAACGTGCCATCCGAAGTACGGAATCATCTTTCTTTTCAGACAACCAGGTGATTCGGCCTGTAATGTCCTAACCCACTGGGGGAAAACACACAAAGTGACATATCACTAGGTGTCCCCCGTGGGAATCGAACCCACGACCTCCGTTTCAAGACCAATCCTCTTAACCATTAGACCACGGAGGCAGTTACGATACGTAACGACAATTTTTATAATTTTTTTCTCTTTGCTTGTGCACGCATTACTTAAAAAATTTACCGATACCGAAACCGATTTGGATAGGGTTTTCACAAAAGCAGGGCTTAGCTTGGATTAACATTAAGGCTTTATTTTATCACAATCGGTTCATACAAAACACAAAACGTACAAAACATCGGTTCGTAAAAACTTATAAGTACTATTTTAAGTTATTGGTCTAATAAATAATATTTGAAAAAAAGTACCTATACTTATTCAGTAAAGCCGTGGTGGTCCAGTGGCGAGTAACCTTGCCTGCCGTGCAGGAGGCGATGGTTCGATCCCCGTCCAAGCCGACTCGTACCAATGAGTTTTTCAGAATTTATGTACGATTTGTAACACCACTGGCTTTTCGATGAAGGAAAACATCGTGAGGAAACCTGCATGCTTCAATTTCGAGGCATGTATTGTACCCACTGTCCATTATAAGTGGCGACGGGCTCACCCCCATCACACTGGACAGAGTTTCGGTACTACTGGTGAAACGTGGATGCTCTTAGGTTTCAGAATATCTCTGACTACCCTCTCGGGGAATATAGTCGTGAGCATATGCTATGCTATGCATGCTACTTATTCAGTTCAAATCTTATTCTTACGAATATATATAATTTAATTCGTCGTAACTTAAATAGATAAAAAACTTGCTTGAAATCCACCTGTTGCCAGCAATAAGTATGTTTTTATTTTCCCTTTAAAACTTTTTTGTTACTTGTTTTAGTGTACTCGTCTTGAGATTTTATTATTCCCCATTTTGCTTTATTTATCGCCGAAATCGTATTTATTTGAACAACAAGAACTCCAAAAAGAACAATTAATTTAAAAAATTAAGTATTGTAACATTTTATTGACTCTACGTAGGTACTAGATATAACTGTCACAACGCTGTGCGAATCAATGTGGCGATGTCACCACACTTACTTAGTAAATCGCTATCGATATCTCTTTCACCAGCCCCATTGACTTACCAACTACTGGACGACGGGTCCGCGTTCAAAATTATCCGAACCAAAAGAGTACCAAAACGTAAAAAAATAGAACCAATTACGCGACAGTCTTCGTTTGATCGGCTGACTGCGCGGACACGCGGGCGCGCAGCGAGCACCGTGCCTCGATGGGGAGTGGGATGGAAAAGAATTTCAGCATTTTGAATGTTTTTAGTTTGTTTATATTACTACACGTTACATACTTTATTCCAAATAACTAGGTACGACAAGATTTTCCGATTCCTATTTAGCTTTCTGGCCAATTATGATTACCAAATGGAATTAATTTAAAGTGGATACCATCCGACATATCTTGGACGGTACAAAAGCTGTTCTAAGAATAAGTGAGAGGAGGTGTTTCAAATCTCTGTTTCTGTAACGCAAAATAACCTTAAAATTTCGTTGTAATTTAGAATGGAGTATAGGTTTGTGTAGTTTAGTCTCGGACACTTTTTTCGAGAATTTTGTACTAGACTCGGCGTCCATAGTATTCTACGTCAATGACCAGCCCACGCTCCTACCCGCATGTGGCACACGACTTTTGTTTGACATGTTACTTCTAGTACGCACTACGTAGTACATTACTATACTTCATTCCAAATAAGGACGACGAGATTTTCCGATTCCTATTCAGCTTTCTGGCCAATTCTGATTACCAAATGTACCTAATTAATTTATTGGATACATTATATACTATCCGACATATCTTGGACGTATAAAGCTGTTCTAAGATAAGTGTTTCAAATCTCTGTTTCTGTAACGCAAAAGCCTTAAAATTTCGTTGCTATTTTGAATGGAGTATAGGTTTGTATAGTTTAGTCTCGGACACTTTTTTCGAGAATTCCCGGTGTCCATAGTATTCTACGTCAATGACCAGCCCACGCTCCTACCCGCATGTGGCAATGAAGTTTGTTTGACAAGCAGGATGAATCAGCAAATTGACATAAATAAATAAATATCTTGACACACAAATTATCTAGTCACATTTAAAGTACCAGAATCTAGCCTGGAATTGTGTTATGAAGACTAGACAACGATATAGAATACACATATAGGGTCCAACTTAATATGCTGACAAACTGAACAACTTTCTCTATGGGACCAACATCGAAATCGGGAAAAAAAAATCAGCTGTCCCATACATTTGGCTCAAGTAGGTTTGCAGTTTTGTATGGAAGAGGTGTTTTTTTTTTTCGCAATTTCGATGTTGGTGCCTTAGAGAAAGCTGTTCAGTTTGACGGTCTGAGCATCTACTTAAAAAAGTGTCAGCATATTAAGAAGGACCCTGTATAGATACAAACATCCATGACTCGGGAACAAATATTCATATTCATCATACAAATATTTGTCCCTTACGGGATTCGAACCTCAACCCTCGGCACAGCAGGCAGGTTCACTACTGACAGTGCTATCGGGCCGTCGAACAACAAATAATGCCAATAAAATACCTCGGCACTTCATACAACAATCTCACGATGCATAGGAAGGACTGCAACAGAAACAAAATGGCGTTTGCACACGCACGCCATCTACCTACAGCTTTTTACCAATCTCGTCCTCCCCATTGAAAAGAAAATTTCGTTTTCCCAACAAAAAAAACGTAATGAATCCCTAATTCACAAATCACAATGTTCATCAAGACGGCACTCAATTTAAGAATGGAACGCTCTTTCGAAAATCAAATCAGCCAATCACAGGCTCTCGCAAATACGTCATCAATCATGGCGGCGAGGATTCCAAATTTGAAAGGACTGCCATCTGGGCGATTCGCACGGGTGAGTTCATTCTTTAGGTGTCGAATTGGATGTGAATAGGTCATTCGTCAGATTGAAAAAGAATTTGAGTTTGTGGAGATTGTAGTGTTTCAGTTTAGATCAAAGAACCAAAGCGCATTTTGTTGAAGCACACAAAGTGGGATACTTGGTTCACACAATATTAAAGAACTTTTTGTCATTGTCAACATCTGACATGGAGTCATCTCGGTACGTATTGAAATATACTGTATTGTTTGTCAAAGTAAACGCAATATTGACTAGAAAATTGTTTTTAACTTAAGTATTTGTTCTTTTAACTATCTCTAACTAAGGAAAGTATTCCGTTTCGGAATTTATAGAACTAGGTATTAACCAACTTTAAAGGTTGTAGATTGTATCAAGGTTTGTTTCCCACTGGTGCCCACTAAAACACTGAAGCTAAGTCCTAAGGTCGAATGTTCAGAGACATCTTTTGAGCGTGAGATAAGTCAGCGTATACAGGGTCGAAAACGAAGAGTAATTAGAACATTTTTTTTTGGACCGGCTGACAGCAAACATACCAAATACGACTATGTTTATGAATCAAAAACAACATATTCGTGCCACCCAACAGCATGCATACTTGATTTGTGTGGGTTATGTCTTATGTGTCAGATTCAGACAACAATTTTCTTAGATTTTGTATGAAACTTGGAGTCTGTTATGGAGTATGTTAATGGTCTTCAATCATTATTTTACGCATAAAACAGAAACCACCATAAAATGGTGGAGTTTTGTTGCAAGCCGGGGAGGCAATCGACAAGCGTATACCCAATAACAGACTTGCAACGCATAAGCATAAGCATATGCTCACGACTATATTCCCCGAGGGGGTAGTAAGAGATATTCTGAAACCAGTAGTACCGAAACTCTGTCCAGTGTGACGGGGGGTGAGCCCGTCGCCACATAATGCACAGTGGGTACAATTCATGCCCCGAAATTGAAGCACGCAGGTTTCCTCACGATGTTTTCCTTCACCGAAAAGCCAGTGGTGTTACAAATCGTACATAAATTCCGTAAAACTCATTGGTACGAGTCGGCCTGGATGGAGATCGAACAATCGCCTCCTGCACAGCTGGCAAGGTTACTCGCCACTGGACCACCACGGCACAGCATTTGCAACGCCAGAGCAACTTTTAGCAAAGGAATCTATCATACGGCCTCATTATTTATCAAAGTCGTTTAATTTTAATAACAGCCAATTTCTAGTCAGGACAAGGGGGTTTGGAACGTAAATTTTTAATGCAATTTTTAAGAGGTGCTCTAAATAAGCCCGCGGCTGTCGGTCCATTGTTGAGTTCAGTTTTATAGCCGCCATTTGCTTTTTGAATATTTTAACTTTCAGCTCGTTAAGGTGTGTCTTTATTAGAGGCGTACATTAAAACGTGTTTAATCTCGCCCCGGCACATACTGCGGTTGTAATATTCACGTAATATTTTGATAATAAAGTTTAGAACGTTGCATTTTGTGCTCACACGTAGAGGGAATTAATTTCATTCTTTTATGAGGCGTTTATGATCCTGGGTAACCATTCTTAATATACAATCTTTCGGCCATTCTCACCACAACAAAGTTTCCTGAGGTGGACCTCTTTTCAAACAAGGAACCCTATACTTTCATCTTTCATCTATTCTGTCTGTCTGTGTGCCCCACCTCAATTACCCTCTAATTTAACGAATTTAATCGAAATTTGGCAAGAAGACGAATAACAGTAAGTAACAAACAAGTTTTTCTGATTAATTCGGTATGTCAAGTTATTTTTTGGGTCTTAATTTTATATTTGTATGGATAGACTGGATAGCAGACTTCATTTTAAGAAATTAATGTCTTTAATAGCCATTCATCGAGTTTATCAATATACAACGTGTTAATTAATTAACGCAAAACTAGAAAGTAGTTTGTTTAGAATCGAGAGCAGAATCGAATTATCATGTTTTCAACATAGGTAATTTTTTTCAAATTGTTAAATAATTTGTTTGTAAATTTTAAAATTTACTGAACTCGATCTAAACTGCCACACGGGCACACTCATCTTACTTACTACCAAAACAAGATTCTTAAAATCCACGAGCACGCTAGCGCTTTCATTCATTGCTGAAATGATAACAAATCATTTCTGCCTGAAAACTTAAAATGTGAATAACTTGAAATTTTAACTATCAAAATAATGACATTATTGTTTCAATCTAATTATTTTGATATAAATCAGTTGGGGTGTATGAGGTTTTGCGCTTATTCATTAACACGTTGTAGATTTATAAATGAATATTTATTAAGATAAAACAAATAAATGTAGGTAAATTTAATTATTTTCATCGGTATTCTTTAAATGAAAAAGTGAAATCATTCGAACTTTATGGATAAAAACTCTTCTATTACTCTGCTGGAAACAGGAACGGTCATGAAAGTAATAAGTACTACGCGCAGTATAGTATTTAATAGGTATCTTCCTTTGCTAAAAACTGAAACTGAACTCATTCGAAATAGCATCTTATAAACAAGGAAGGGAGGAGCAAACATCGTGGAAACCTCCGTCTTATGAGTGAGGGCCCCGAGGGAAATAAGAGGTGCGACGTCCTGCTATTTGTACGGCTCTGACCTGTAAGCTATGGTGTGAAAATAGACCTGGCCCAGGCACGTATTCAGGGGAATGGATGTGGAAATTAAGACCTCATATGGACGCACTTTATTTATTTATTTCATTTTATTGAATACACGATTGGAATACTTCACTCGATAGAAAATCGTTACAAAGATGACATATTTTCGTGTATTTTTAAAAAAAAATCTAGTTTTAGAAGAACTCAAAATAGTTTCCGATTTTTGGTATTTATACTCACATTTTCACCATTAGTTTATCTAGTGAAATCATAAAAAGTACTTTTGTTAATTCTTTTAAGGGTATATTACTGTTGGCGCGCTCCATACAAACGAAGTCTGTTGATATATTCAATACTAACCGATTAAACTCAATGACATTTTGCAGAAACAATCTAGAAACAAAACTCTATGCTTGTATCGTGTCAGATTTTCCTTAAAATGTACAGTTTTAAAGTTACTCAAAGATTTCCATACAAATCTTAAATTAATCCTAGCATTGAAACTGTATATTTTAACAAAAATCGGACACGATACAAGCATAGATATTTGTTCCTAGATTGTTTTTACAAAATTTCATTGAGTTTAATTGGTTAGTATTGAAAATATCACCAGACTTCGTTTGTACACTTCTCTTAATCGAAAATACGACACACGCACGCATTTTTCGGAGTGCTGGGCAATCGCGTTTCTCATAGAATATATTCGTCTGAACCTATAACCCCTTAAACAAAATATCTACTTTCTAAGACAATACTTTGCGTTTGGTTTTCTCCCCTCTAAGCTTTACTTGGCTTCAAAGTGGCTTTGGAGCTCTCCAAGCCCTTGGAATGAATAAACAAATTTTCCACATTCCTTTGTGGATACGGGAAGGGTGCTCAAGTGTTTTTACATTCCATTACACCAAATACAGCTTGAAAAACCCTGTGTGTACTACCTTTAAGAACATTTTTGACTAAAAACGGTTTATGTACAGTCGCCGTCAGATATATCGTAGCATATAAGGTGTTGAAATATTTTTGTGCAGTGCTAATTTTCAAAAAAACCGGCCAATTGCGTGTCGGGCCACGCGCAGGGTAAAAAAAATGAAACAACCGTTTAGCTGGCATGGACACTTGACTCTAACAAAAATTTTCACTTTAAAGCTTAATATTTCGCTAACGGGTCCCTAAATCGAAAAATAGTTTTAAACACCCACAATATTTTTAAAATACCTATTCAACGATACCCTACAACATGGGAGAGACGAGAACAAAAATTGAATCCCTACTTTTCGTGTACCCAAAAAAAATGTAATTCAAGATTTTATTTTACCACTTTGTCGAAACCCTTGTAGTTTGAAGAAACGAAATAAGGGTTCCTTGTTGACTACGGAACCCTAACAATTTTCTACAGTTATGTTACCAATTATATCTAAACTTGTATTTTGTCATAAATATCTGAACAGATAATGTTCAATAATTCCTTTACAATGTTATTTAAAATAGTAAAGTCTTTTTTTAACTGTTCAGATTGTTTGCGTAAAATTTATAAATAGCATTTAAATGAAAGAAATAAATATATCTTGTTCGTAGAAGGTAACTTCTCGTTGCGTCATAGACTTAGCCTATTTTGTACATTATACAGGGTGAGTTATAACGGGGTGAAAGAAAAATCTGCTGTTCCATTCATTTGTGTAGAGTAAACATTGATATTTTCTATGGAAAAACACTTTGTTTCTTCGAGCCTGCTTTGCTGATTCGGACATTTTGTAAATTAAGAAATTGTATGACATTCATTTTGTAGGTGAAATATGTACCTACGTTAATAAGTATAAGCATATGCTCACGACTATATTCCCTGAGGGGGCAGTCAGAGATATTCTGAAACCTCAAAACATCCACGGCTCACTAGTACTGAAACTCTGTCCAGTGTGACGGGGAGTAAGCCCGTCACCACTTGTAATGGACTGTGGGTAAAATACATGTCTCGATATTGAAGCATGCAGGTTTCCTCACGATTTATTCCTTCACTGAAAAGCCAGTTGTGTCAGAAATCGTACATAAATTTCGAAAAACTCATTATTGGTACGAGTCGGCCTGGACGGGGATCGAACTATCGCCTCCTGCACGGCAGGCAAGGTTACTCGCCATTGGACCACCACGGCTACGTTAATGTTCACATAATTAAGGTTTTAAAGACAAGACAATACTCATCAAAACAAAACACCTAAATTAAACAGAATCCGAGTGAGGCGAAGTTAAAACATATTTCCTTGAAAGTCTAACTAATGTTTTAGACTTTGAGATATTTACGAGACAAGTGTAATTAAATTCAAGAACAATTGCTGCTGGACTGCGCTTATGTTGAGCTGTTATAAAACGGTTATAACACTGTTATAACACTCACCATTTAGGACTACCAACCTAGCTGATATACGATATGTGCCCATTTTTGTATTGTGTTTCGTATATTCCTATACTAAATTCCAAATAGCAACGAAATTTTAAGGCTATTTTGAATTACAGAATCAGAGATTTGAAACACTTCCTCTCACTTATTCTTAGAACAGCTTTAATAACGTCCAAGATATGTCGGATAGTATACCTTTCTGATACATACATTATAATCAGAATTGGCCAGAAAGCTATATAGGAATCGGAAAATCTTTTCGTACTTATTTGGAATGAAGTATAGTGACTATAAAATTAACAAATCGGTATAGCATGTAAAATTTAATACGATACATGTCTTAAGGGGTGCTTCAGACCATCAAACTGAACAACTTCCGCTATATGTTTAATATCCAAAATCTGGAAAAAAAACTCTGCTGTTCCATAGATCGAGCTCGTTCATTATAGTCAAGTAGCCATTGGCAATTTTAAGGAACAGCTGATTTTTAATCGTGATTTCGATATAGGAGTTTGATGGTCTAAAGCATCCCATATGTAACGCATTAAATTTTACACCCTATATATTGGACATACGACAGAGAGCATCTGACTTGCCTGCATGCTATGTATGTACTAATGTAATTATGTAATACTGACTGCTCTGTTACTTTCTTGACGGTATAGGTAGAAATGTTCAAACGCAGGGTACATTTAGTACAAATAGAGTACTAAGTTACTCATATGCTAAATTTTGAATCGGCGATTTGATCCCGCTATATTGATGTTCACTTTCAATCGTCGAAAGAAAACATAGTATAAAAACCTTCATATCTTAAAGAAAATATTCTGATTCGTATGTGAAGTCTACCAATCCACATTGAGGGTAGGCCTGTGTCCTGCGGTGGAACGTTTATAGGCTGATGATGATGAATGCTTGGTTCTATCGCACCTGTCTAGAGGCTATGTCACGCTGCTTTACGGTGCTATGCTAGATCACTGCGACTACATTCAAAACAAGTTCAAAACCAAACCAAACCACGCACCAAATTCTAAAATCACTGTCCAGCGTTCTATTCCCTCGTTTAAAAAAACTAAAAGCGGTCAAGAGCACAAAAATACAGCGTTTTTAGGGTTCCGTAGTCAAACAAGGAACCGTTATGCTTTCGTCCATTCTGTCTGTCTGTATGCCCCACCTCGATTACTCGCTCCTTTTTGCGCTTATTGAATCAAATGTTGGCATGTCGACAGATAATAGTAACCCAAAAACAAAAATTAGGTAGTAATGAAGAAACTATTTTTTCGACACCCCGTCCCATGCAACGAAAAGGGAGGTAGAACAAAATAGATTTTTTAATGAATCGAGTGAAGTATCGTTCGACAGGTCTTCGTTATAATGCTTCTGTCTCAAGATATCTGCGCTCAGAGTCAAAAATAGAGCGTACCCCCTCCCCTCTAAATTGTAAAACACTGGAGTAAAAATGTAAAAAAATTCTACAATATAGCTTTTCGTAAGTGCTTTCAATGAAATTTATAACGGATGCTGTAGCGGAACCAGTTTCAAAAAACTTTTCTCTTAGGTACGTTAAACAGAATGATTACTTTTCTTCTTAAATAATGGCTACGGAACCCTATCATGGGCGAGTCCGACACGCACTTGGCCGGTTTTTTGTAACAAGAACAGTTTGATTTGATAAATTGCATCCTTTGTGATACCAACTGTCGATAACCTAACTATTTGTCGTCCCTATTCCAGTTAAACGATTTTATTCTTCCCAGTAACTTGACGGAACAATATTTTTTTCGACAAATCTTTTAGGGGTGATTTTTTCCTTTGGCACCATTTTGGCACTATTTGTTGCTGTTGATTAGTTTGGGGTGCTACCAAATAGGTTCTTGTGTCAAGAGGTTGTTCAATACTGTAACCATACAATGTTGGTAGGTTCGTAGAAATATTTTGTAGACATGTGGTAAAATCCTGCGAATTATTCCAAATGCATAATAGCTTTATGGTTCTTCTAGGTACTTGTGGGGTTTGACCTTTGACTATTTATATGTGGACTGGTTACGCATGTAATTCTACTAACAAACATTTCTGCCAATTTTTGCGGGGGGCGAGTAACATGAAATCGCAACTTTGGATTTTATTCCCCATAACTTTAGATTCTAATTTTGAATGTTAAAAATCATGAAAAGTAATCTCGTGTGAACCCCAAACCTTCTAAGTTCGAAGTTATTATTTCGCAATTATAGGCTGTCTCGTTTAGTGATAAGGTGTAAAATTGAATGTAAATGCACAAGATCAATTGTGCTTATACCGTGGCAGAGGGAAAATGCTACCGCAAGGCTAGTCCTTATAATAATTAGTCAAAGGTTTTGACTAATATCGGCTGGCAACAGCCAGGGGACGTTTTTAAGAACACCTAAAAACGTCCCCAATTTGGTCTCGATATAACGTTTTGGTTTGGTTTCCGTGTTCGAATCCACTCAGACGACATGTCATGTACCAATGAGCTTTTCTAACTCATGTACGAGTACGTAATACCGACTGATGCTCTGTAACGATGAAGGAAAACATCGTGAGGAAACCTGCCTACGCTAAAGAAGAAATTCTGCTGCATATGTGAAGTCTACCACTCTGTAGGGGCACGCGCGGTGGACTGATGCCCCCCTGAGGGTAGACCTGTGCTCTACAAGGCTGATGATGGATAAATGAGTTTTTGTCTCAACCGAATTACAAAGGTGAGCGGAAGTGTTGGGAGAGGCCTTCGAGGAAAACATACCACGATCAAATAAATGATCTTTTCGAAAAGGGCAAGTGCGTAGCACCCTCAATCGATGGAAGTGCATTAAAAGATGTATGAATGTGAATGAGGCTAAAGAGGTGTGTCAGAGTCGTAGCGTGTGGCGGCCCGTAGCCTACCCCCATGGGACAATGGCGTGAGCTTATGTAAGTATGTATGTACGAATTACTTACATAGCAACCATTCTATACAATAATAAATAGATCTATGATCTATACAACGACCCGGTGTATAATGCAGACTTATAGTTAATGCAGGAAACGGTACAAAGGAGCATTATTCCACTTATTTCCTTTGAGATTTGTCGTTTGAAAGCGAATATAGTGCCTTGCTCGATCTTAAATGAATTGTCAATTTCTTCAATAGTGGAAATAAGAAAACATAGATCGGTATTGTTGACTTTGTACCAAAGAACCTCTAGAGGAAAGTATACAAAAATAAAACTGAAACACAGGTTTTCCTCTTGCGGAAACCGTGTAAAAGTTTAAGGGCGGGATCTTTCAATTCGACCTTTTTTTGGTTGAGTTTTAAGGCATGAAATAGTCAGCATATTAAGAAAGACCCTATATAGTCATACTGAACAACTTTCTCTCTTTCTCTAGCCTGAGAATAATTTAGACAATGTCATTTCCTATTTTTCAGTATATTTTTTTTATTTGTAGTGTTAATAATTTAAAGTAAAACTTGAAAAATAGTAATAAACTTACCTATCTTTGCATGCTTTTATGATCGAGAGAAGTAATAACTATCGTGTTTTGAGCCACAGAATAATCAAAAACAGTTCATGAACAACAACATTTATATTTTTTCTGGATAAAAACAACGACTATTTCGTGCCTTAAAACTCAACCAAAAACAGGTCGATAGTCCATTGAAGACGGAACCATGCAACAGAGCAAGTAAAGGAATCGATAGAAGGTAGACAAAAGATAACAAGTAACTAATAACTCTGATAAAGTAACTACAAAGTAAACTGATCTAAGAGATGAGAATTAAACAACTTGTAAGTTATAGTTATAATAGTATTAATTATCCGACCAAGTTGTGTGCGTTATTAAATTCAATAACCACCCCTGTGGACCGGATGCCAATTAAACTAGTTTGGGTTGTTCAGAACAACTTGCTTTCTACTAATGCGGTTTTCACGTTACATTGCTGACATTCGATACTTGACACGCGACACACACAAACATGTGATTTTTGAAATGAAACTTTTTATTTGAGGTCTTTGAAATTCGGAGTTTTGAGTGACGGAAGTTCGTAATTTAAATCGGTATAAGTTTTACATCTGCCGGGCGTCCCGTGACGGCCAACGTTTTTTTTTTAATTACCAATTATGTTAATGTGTCTTTCTCATACTCGTAGTATTTTGGAAAAAATATTAAAATCGGTCTATAGTTTTGGATGAGGAAACAGGGGAATAGGAGATTGAGTTTTCGTCTATTTTATGTCGTTAAAATCAGTCCAAACTGCAGTTCTCACTTTCGCACTGGTAGCTTGGTTGCTCGGGAGCAGCGCACTAGCAATAGATATGTTTAAAACCTATTCTTCAAATGTCTTTCAGACCGCATTTCCTCTAAAACACTGCCTTAGAAGTACAAAAATATGATTGAAATGAAGAGAATGAAGATGACACATTGTAGTGATGATGTGCGTTTCACGAAATTAAAAATTCTCACGAATAGTATCTAATCCATTGACAATAACAAAAAATCTACCCTGAGGTCCAACTGGGCCCATTGGGACCAAATTTACGTCACAAAGTTGAACGAGTTACGCAGGTGTGACCCCACTTTCTACCACATTATTAATTAGTGGAAGAACAGATATAATAGTTTGTTTATTAGGTACCTATATAGAACCCTTGTGTAGACCTAATAAAGTTTAAGTATCTACAGGGTGTTAGGGTAAACAGTTGCATTACTTTAAGGGGTGATTGTACCCATGATACTGATCAATTTTCCCTAAGAAACCTATAGGAAATTCGCAAAAAAAACCTAGTACTTTCTACAGGGTGAAATTGATATCATTTGAAAGCAACAACTTTTACTATGGGAGCAAACTGAATGGAGCAAAAAAAATCAACAGTTCCATACTATACTGCAATGCCAACTCGAGTCTAATGTATGCAACAGCAGACTTTCTCTATGAGACCGATCGATGTCGAAATCGCGAACTGTAATCCTTTCTTTGCGATTTCGATGTTGGGTTGTTCAGTTTGATATTCTGATCATCTTAAAAACCGTCAGGTCCTGTAGGTGGCACTGAACGAGGGGCTTTCCAAAAAATATCACTAACTGTTAATGACTTGTAATCGTTTTATAATGTATATTGGTTATAGACATCAAAATAAATCATTTTTGATCATGCTGCCAACCCTAATGTGCAACGCGCGCGCCCACGCCGGCGACGCAAGCCAAATAACGTTAAGGTCGAATTTTATAACTTTAAAACGGTTGAAAATTTTAACATAAATAGTTCCTTGGACCGAATTCAGTACATTATATTTTCCACTTTAAAAAAAGACAATACTCGTAACCACAGAACATTATAAGAGGGGTTAGAAGTGCAAAGTAGGCGTGGAACGTGTCGCCACAGGTTATGCAATGATTTGCATAACACCATAAGGCGCGCGGCGTGGTGCGAGCGAGAGGGCATGAGTAATTATAGCAGCGTGAGCGGGAAGACAAGTGCCGACAGCCGTCTCCGAAGCAAAAGCGCTACTTTTCCATTTCTAACCCCTCTTATAATGTTCTGTGCTCGTAACAGTTCTATGACCTCTAAACTCCAACTCTTTCAATTAAAGCAGCAATCTTTGTAACGCAACAAAAAGGAGAAAAAACTCAAACAAAAGGCATTCTAAGCTTTATCTCGTTTGTGTAACGTTTTGTGTTTACGAGCCGCTATAAAGCTAATACCCCCTTTTGTTCCATCCCCTTCTAAAAGAAAGGGGGTCACGAAAAAAGGACGAAATAGATGGAACATTTTTTTCTATAGTACGGTCAGCTGCATTGAGCACAGGGTGAAATTTATATCATTAGCATCCTTTTAATCTAAGAGTCTAATCATCAAACTGAACGACTTTTACTATGGGAGCAAACCGATTCGAGCAAAAATAAAATCAGCTGTTCCATACTAAACTTTCATTTGATACGGTTTACGGTACCCATATTATATTATTTTGCAACCAAAAAAATTGATTCCCCTCTCTTTTAAAATTTGCAGACGCCATCTTGAAGTAATAGTAGTAATAAGTAATATACCCTATGTCGCTCTCAAAATTTTTACGAATCCAAAGATACGTTAAAATTCATCAAAAAATTCGTCTGGTTGACGACATATTGAATTTCGATTACTGTCATATCTTCAGTGACACTCGCAAGATTAAGACAAATCGATTGACGTAAGAATCATCAAAATCGGCCCAAGCGTTTAGTCTCTAGTGCACCATAACTTACATACAAACATACATACATTGACCACATTACCCTTCCTTTTCGTACTCGCGCAGTCGAGTAAAAAAGTCCCTTATCTCACTACACGCGCAATACAGAGTTCAAGTTGCCATTGTCGAGCACGTTTTCCTCATTTCTTGAACAACCACGTCACAGATAGGCACAAAGAAAAAAAATTCCAAACCTAAAGGCGAGTATCCACTAGATACCAATTGGCTATTCAATATTTTTCTTGGTTTAGAATATGCGTATCGTTATTGGATGAAAATGAATGAATTGTTTTAGATGTCTTTGACCGCTTTAGCAGTAATGTACTTAGGGATATTTTTAAGAGTCTAGCGAGCTCCATACAAACGTTCAATCCCTTTGACATATTAAAAGTGCTACCTTACGGTAGTATACAGCGGGTCCTTTTTAATATGCTGACACTTTTTTAAGGGGATGATCAGACCATCAAACTGAACAACTTTCTCTATGGGACCAATGTCGAAATCGCGAAAACAAAATCAGCTGTCCCATACAATTGGGTCGAGTAAGATTGCAGTTTAGTATGGAACAGCTGTTTTATTTCGCGATTTCGATGTTGGTGCCATAGAGAAAGTTATTCATTTTGACGGTCTGATCATCCCCTTAAAAAAGTGTCAGCAAATTAAGAAAGGACCCTGTATAGTACTCTGTGGTGCTACTAAAACTCCGGTCCCTGCTGATGAATGATGAATCTAAACAAAAAATTGCTAAACAAAAAGTTGTGTAGACTAACATTATTTTTTTTATTTATAATTAATGGACTTTTTGCTTGTGCGTTAGCACCGCATTTCCGCCAATGTCAAGTAGTTTGTGGGAGTATCTATCCCAATCTCAGGGATTGTTTTTGATAAAGAACAAGAAGAGATTAAGGAATGCGGAGCCTCGTGGCAGGCAAAGACGCGACACGCGGACAACACGCGAGGCAAGTTCTCGGGTCAGAACCTGCAACGTGACTCCCTAGACTAACATGTTCTGAAACATGTTCCGCAACTAATGTATACTCGTCTTTATTAATTCAAATAGTAATTCCCCTTATGCAAATATTATTCAGTTCAAAACATATAAAACACCTTCAAAGTTACCAAAGAATATTATTTAGTCAACGTTTGCTTAGAGCAGTTCATATCTAAACACCTGTTATAACATTTAAACAGACAACATGAAATTATTATTTGTATTATCATCAGTTTTGGTTGCTATGGCGTTCGCTCAAAGTGATGGCAATAAGTTTTACGATGGACCACCTATTGGTAAGTAAAAGTCTTCGTGATAATCATTATAAACAGTCTTTTGAGAAAATATTATGTGACATTTTAAAAATCGTATCGTAAAATTATGCGTTCTAAGGTTAATATAGGGTAGTAAGCATAAGCATATGCTCACGACTATATTCCCCGACGGGGTAGTCAGAGATATTCTGAAACCTCAGAATATCCACGTTTCACCAGTAGTACCGAAACTCTGTCCAGTGTGACGGGGGGTGAGCCCGTCGCCACTTATAATGGACATTGGGTACAACACATGCCTCGAAATTGAAGCATGCAGGTTTCCTCACGATGTTTTCCTTCACCGAAAAGCCAGAGGTGTTACAAATGTACATAAATTCCGAAAAACTCATTGGTACGAGTCAGTCTGGACGGGGATCGAACCATCGCCTCCTGTACGGCAGGCAAGGTTACTCGCTACTGGACCACCTCGGCTTTATAGGGTAATTATGTTATTATTACGTCATTAAGAGGTTTCCCTGACCGAACGACCTTGACCCTTTCAGAGCCGTCTCACCTCTTCTAAACTACGTCATTTTAGTAGGTATACCTATTTTTGACTGGCTTGTACTTCATTATGTCATTATAGTGCCTTCTAATCTAAGGAAATCAAATTCGAAAATCATAAGAATTCGCACCAAATTTTACAATTATCTAATTAACTCATTAAATATTAGTCTTAAAAAATTCCTTCATAGCATTTTTAGATCGTAATAGACAATATTACACAATGGTGTGTGTGGCAAGTAAAAGTGATTTTTTTCCAATATTTAGGCTTTCCTAAGAAATAAGAAATATGCTTCATAGCAAATAAAGTCGAGATGTTGAAGATCATTGCTATATTTTTCATTAATTTTAATGTCTTTCAAATAACGAGAAGATAGCTTCTAAAAACCAGGAAAATATGGCCCAGCCCTGGGCTTACCTATGGGGAGCGTGATTTCGATGTTGGTCCCATAGTGAAAGTTGTTCAGTTTGATGGGAAATAACCCCCTTAAAAAGTTTGAAATGTTTATTTTTACTTTTGTAACACCTTGTATAACTTACGTGTTGGTTGGACGTTGAGTTTATCTACGTGTGTGTACTCATTTCAGTCTTTACTTTTCAGCCAAATGTCCACCGGGCGAGCATTCAGTACTCTACTGCCCCCAAAAAGCCGAGCCAACGTGTGAGAACCCTACCGTACATGAGATAACGGAAGGTATCCGTGGCGCTTGTGGCATACCACAATGTTTCTGTAACACCCCTACTTTGAGGAATACCAAGACTGGAAAATGTGTTAAACCTTCTGATTGTTAATAAAAATGTGACATACACTTTTGTAAGAACTCTAAACTCTGGCAGCTACACGGCTCTGAATTCAGAGCCGGATACGGCATCCATTGCTTGCTTTGTACGCTACAATTAAAAAATGAAGAGAGTACCTAAAATCATGTATTGCTTATCGAGACAGGGTCAGATCAGAGTGGTGTCTTAAATATATACTTAATTCCAAATAAGGACGACGAGATTTTCCGATTCCTATGGCCATTTCTGATTACCAAATGTAATTAATTTATTGGATACATATACTATCCGATATATCTTGGATGTTACTAAAGCTCTTCTAAGAATAATTGAGAGCAAGTGTTTCAAATCTCTGTTTCCGTAATGCAAAATAGCCTTAAAATTTTGTTGCTATTCAATCAAATTTTAGAGTAAGTAACACTGGGGTAATTAGATTAGGGCCCTTTACACACTGCGACTTTTGTGCAGCGCAGAAGTTCTGCAAAAATGCAGCATCGTTGCAAACGCGGTAAAGCATAGATTCAAACGCGATACAGCCACGAACTTTCGACAGCCTTCGCCACAATGCACACGCGCGTGTGTATCGATACAAATATGTGTGTAAATCGCTACAATCATGCGTTTGAATCGATACAAACGTCTGTTAATTGCTATCTACGGGGCATAAAGTCGCAGTCTACGGGGCCTATTTTGACTAGACAGATGACAGTTGAAAATCTATATTTTTATACTTTTTGTGTGCCATGAGATTCTGATCGACATAATTATAGACAGAATTTAGATACAATATTTAAAATTTTAAATAAAGCGCTACACTAAAAAAATAAGGAGAGGTCCTTTTATTTTTAAGTGTAGCGGTTACATTGATAGATACTACATTGTAGTGGATGTCGACTCAGGCTTTGAAATCAGAGAGGTGTCCTTAGTAACTTAAAGACAATGCGGGTTTTTGTATGGAAGGTGGCGCCTTTTTTTCGCCTCTTTTTGACGCGGCTTTCAACCAAAGTTGAATATTTTAGTTCAGAATAAAGTTACAAACAAAACTTGTTATCACATGTATATTTCTAACCTCAGTCCGAACGGAGACAAATAAAGGCTTGAAGTTGAAATTATTTTCATTACGTTTACTTCAACCTTTTATATCTCCGTTCGGACTGAGTTTAGAGATATACTTGTAATAACAAATCTTGTTTGTTACTTTATTCTAAACTAAAATCTTCAAGTTTGGTAGATGACCGCGCCAAAAAAATAGGCGCAAAAAGTAGGCACCAGTTTTAGGAATTCGATTTTTGCCAGAATTTAGATACATATTTTTTAATTTAAATAAATAAATGAATAAACAAGTAATTTTTTATTTTATTTATATTCGACGTCATGCTATTGAGTTTCACTTACGTAGTAACTTACAGTTAACCTGTGGTTTCACTAACCATGGATCGCGGTGAAGATATTTGCCAACCAGCATTAGAAGCTTGCGGATCGTCCATCTTATAAGGGTTCTTCATCAGACTACAAGTATTACTAGATATTCTTTCTCATACTATGCTACAGGTCCCCGAAAACCCAAACGAAAGCATTGTATTGTCACCCTCACCAAGAGTATCTAGCACTAAACAGGGTGTAAGGAAAAGTATAATTAACCTTTAAACCACATACTACCCATCAAACTGAACATCTTTTACTATTGGAGCAAACCTGTCAGAAGAAAAAAAATATCAGCTGTCCCAAACTAAACTGCAATACCTACTCGATTGAAAAGTATGAGACAGCGGATATTTTTTTTATTCTGACAGGTTTGCTCCCATAGTGTTGTTCAGTTTGATGGGTACAGTATGTGGTTTAAAGGTTAATGATACTTTTCCTTACACCCTGTATACCCTCACAATCGGTTCTGAATTTCAAATTCGAGAAAAACAAAAGAGAAACGCATCGGTGCATCGAACCTTCAGTTCGACAGATGATGAAGTTCTTTTGTTTTTCGAAAAAATCAAACGAAAAGATAAACTAGGGGAATTGATTAAACTCGATCGACTTCAGTTTTCAGCTGAAAATACTGGTGCGGAGTATGCCTTTTTCAAAAACATCGGCGCTCGAATTGAGATTTTTTCTTATTGTGCCAGTTGCCAATCCAATTTCATTTTCTTACTTTGACTTGCTTCGCATGTAGGGGTCGAAATATTTTTGCAGTGGTTCGAATTGCTTAGAATGTTTTTTTAAGCGTAGCGTCATAATATCATTATTGAAGAGTCACGTTGCAGGGTTTGCCCTGAACACTTATCTTTCGCGTGGTGTTCACGCGGTTCGCAGTTCAGCCTGCCACGAGGCTCCGCAATCCTTCTCAGTTGTGATCTTACTCAAAAACAATTCTCGAGATTGGATAGATACTCCCTGAAACCACTTGAAACTGGCGGAAATGCGGTGTTAACGCACAAGCAAGAAGTAAATTAATTATTAATTTAAAAAAATCATTATTGAATTTTTGGTCATATGCAGCCAGCCTTGATCATAAAGACACTCAAATGTAATAGGTACTTAATGGCTACAAGCACACAAGTAAAATACCTACCCCACAGAAACAAAGCTTCCGAGGAGCCAGCGTTGCCAGACCTACCTACGGATTTATCCGTAGATCTCCGGATTTTGCTTGTGATAATAAGATTGCCGCTGCGCGCTGACTGGTGTGAACTGACCTTTAAGTATAATAATAAAGGTATTAGTACTCTTTCATTATACTGTGACTTGACAACTAAATATTATTGCACCATAGCATTACAGAGCAGTTCCAGTGTCCCATTATTGGGTATTGGAATAGCCTGCATAGGGGCAAGCTATTCCAATGCCCAATGACAAATTTAATTAGTAAGTCATTGTTACTAACACCTACTATGGATATATGATCTGACACAAAATGAATGAATTGAATTCAATTCAATTATTTAAAAAAACAATATTATAGTACAACTTACTTGTGGCAAAAAAATTGTCCTTGCGCTAACTCTACAGTCGCAAGTACGGATAACAAAACAACAAGCTGATATTTCATTTGTAATTTTAACAAAACTCTCCTTTAGAACATAACTACTTCAAGCCCATAAACATAATATTATCTTTAAACGTGTCACTTTTATAGTTTTCTTTAACATTAGGTACAAAAGGGGAAGTACAGTTTAACGAACTAGCTTCAAATCCTTTGATATGCATGACATCTTCAAGAAAAATACCGTAATACAGGAAAACCTTCAGTTAATCATTTTATTTTATGAGCTTAGTTTAGTCTTGCATAATGCCGGATGTACACTGTAGACAGTATCATTACATTAGGAAGGAAACTAAAAAAGTTAAAAAAAAAATCTTTCAGCTGCAAAATAGTTTATTTGAAAAGATAAATTTGTTTTTGTTAATTTTCTTTAGTGTCCTTGCAAACATTTTCACAGTTTTTTTTTTGTTAACGGTATATGAGGTCAAACCAAATTATCTGAAACTATTTTAAAGGGATGATCAGATCATCAAACTGAACAACTTTCTCTACAAGACCAATATCGAAATCGCGAAAACAAAATCACGCCTATTATCTACGCATATCGCGCGCAAATAGAAAGAGAGCGAAGAGATTGATATTATTTATCTATGCCTATATTTTTTTCTTCGGTACGGTCTATGACGAACGAGAGTGTGCCCTAAACACAAATGCACTCTCTCGTCCTCACCCTCCTGAATCACAGGCTATGTAACTTACTTTCAAACTATAACGAACTCCAACTATATAAAATTCCAGTAATGCGTCGCTCAGGTGAGCAGAGACTAGTAACAAATTTAATTAGAGCAGGTATGTCGGTCCTGTGGCCGGCAGTGCAAACTTTCCTTTAAAATCATAGCATTAGTTCAACTATGGAGATGTTTCAACGGTATTTTATGCATACATTAATCTGTGATAATTTGCTATTAAATACATAAATCGCAAGACCATAATTTCTTTTCGGGAACGTCATAAACCGGGCTTCAACTAACGCTCTTTACAAAAAGATGTAGCTGATTTTATAGAGCATTCAAGGTTTCAAGATAGATCTTATTTACATACAATCACAAATAAACTCACGACCGTTCCCTTTCCCTTTCGGGGTAGTCAGATAGTTTTTCACCCCCGAGAAAGCGACAAATTACTAAATTTCATTTATACAACGTGTTAATGAATAAGCGCAAAACCTTATACACCCCAACTGATTTATAACAAAATAATTCGATTGAAACAATAATTTCATCGTTTTGATACTTAAAATTTAAAGTTATTCGCATTTTAAGTTTTGAGGCAAAAATGATTTGTCATCATTTCAGCAATGAATGAAAGCGCTAATTTGCTCATGGATATATTATAAGAATCTTGTTTCAGTAGTAAATAGGGTGCAAGCGGTGGGTTGGATTGAGTTCAGTATATTTTAAATTTTACAAACAAACTATTTAATATTTTGAAAAAAATTACCATGATAATTCGATTCTGCTCTCGATTCCAAACAAACTACTTTCTAGTTTTGCGTTAATTCATTAACACGTTGTATACGGTATCTCTAAAACTGGGTCAGAAATAACATATCCTTCCGCCACTCTTCGTCCACCAGCAGATTATAGTAGAAAACTTTATGGATATTCTACTTGTATATAAATAAACGTAGAAATGCTAACGTTAACTGTAAGAGGGTTTGTGTGTTTCACTGAGTTTATGGAGGAGCTGCGAGCAGAAAATTGGTTTATGTGAGGTAGGAAAACAAGCTTTATTTGCCTGTTTCAGATGCGTTTTATTTACGAGAGAAGCGGATCGAGGTACCAGTAAGCTAAAGTTTTAAGTTGTAGACTTGATGTTCTGAATAATTTGCAGTGAACACTCTTGGCTAAAGATAGAAGCTGGAGACTAAGTTGATGCATTACTCGAATAGTACTGTTGGCAATACCAACATAAAACATACTTAAGAAGTAGTCGTTTACGTCTTCTATTGTGGCTTCGAACAAGAAGTACGTATGTCCCTAAGAGGAAGGATCTCCATAGAGTCCGCATAAATTTACGATTGTAGTTGGTCTCTTTTGTCTTATGACATACCTTTAATAGTAGAAGGAGATGGAACTATAGATATTTGTTTATGAGGCTGTTCACTTTTTTTTGAGCTAGTGTGTGTGAAAAGTGACCGTAAACATAAGGCCATATGTCACTCGGTGCCTTTTGTCCATACTACTTGACACCACACGCTCAAACCTAAACGTCAAAAAAGTGGACACTTTACAATTGGTATGGCTCACTCTAGTCTTAAAGAGAGATCCTTTCTCTTAGGTATGTCCATATGGTTATAGTACAGACTTACGTACTTCGTGTACCCAGCCACAGCATTGCTCTCCGTACTTGCGTCTGCAGAGTGAAATTTATATCATTAGCATCCTTTTAAACCAAAACCCATCCACCTGAATAACTTTTACGATGGGAGCGAATCGAGCGAAGCAAAAAAATCTGCTGTTCCATGCTAAACTGCAACTGCCTACTTGACTCAAATGTATGTAACAGCAGATTTTTTATTGCTCCGATTGGTTTACTCTCATATTAAAAGTTGTTCAGTTTGATGGGTAGACTCTTAGTTTAAAAGCATGCTGCATTGATATAACTATAAATTTTAATTTATTTAAAGGGATGCTAATGATATTAATTTTACTCTGTAACTATACGTTCCACTGCAGGGCACAGTCCTGCCCCTTAAAGGTGGATGGACATTAGTCCGACCAATGTGGATTAGTGGACTCAAAGAATTTCTTTTTCAGCGTATGCAGGTTTTCTTCACCATTTGAGAGCAGTCCGTATTACGTAAGTTAGAAAACTCATTGGTACTTGGTATGTCGTTCGTACGGACGTTAACTCTCTAAAATTTACTCCCTCTGGACCTAAATGATAAATTATCAAAATAAATTTAAGGTAGGTGAGCATTTAGACGAGTGTAATTAAAAAATATCTCATGGTGTTAGCAAATTTATTCCGGGCTGTTCTAATTGGTCGAAACTGTAATTTCCCGGAGGACTCATCGGATTTAATGATAAGCTGAGAGCGGATATTTCATATTTTATAACGTCATCATTTTTCAAAGTCGCTCAGTCAGCTATGGAATGAAATATGCTGGATGTTTCTGTGAGAGATCCATTGATATTTTATATATAACTGAACTAGATTCACAATCAAAGTTTTAAAATTGGCAGAACCAAAGAGCTCATATGAGCTTTTTTTGTACTAGCTGACAGTAAACATGCCAAACACGACTAAGTTTATGAATCAAATACAACATATTAGTGCCAACCAACCGCATGCATACTTAATTCGTGTGGGTTATTGTATCAATGAAGATAAAAATTTGATAAGATTTTATTTGAGACTGGGGGTCTAGTATAAGAGGTCAATGGAGAGATCAAATCAGGAATGATTTCATAAGTCAGAGAACAAAAGTTGTGATAGCTCGGAAAATTTACAAGCTGCAGGTCATATCTTTGATATCTGCCAAAGAACTGATAACCGATGATAGCACGAGTTTTAGAATGAAGATCACGAACTGGCAGGTGTATTGTTGGATAACCTCTGGCCCGCTGGGGCGACGACTAACTGAAAGAGAAAGACTGAGGATAGAGTTTTTTTCGCAAGAAGCAGAGGCTTACTTTCAACAGTAGACCAATACGCTGACAGTCACTAAACAGATTAACTTTCCTACGCTACCCGCTCAAGCCTCGCACCAATCTCCGACCACCCGATAACATAATTCTCTAACCGGTTGAATAATTCACTAATGAGACTAAGCTTCATGATAATTAAGCATTTCTTCCTGTAATTGGTTCGACTGTTATACTTTAGCGCATCTTTTGTTCTCATAATTATATTGCGCAGTATTACCAGTTAATGGTTTTGAATAAAGGCTTCAGGGAAACTAAAAAGTGTGTTTTGGAGCCGCTTTTTAAATAGCAATCCTATGTAGCATCATACCATACCAAGACCCAAAATTAGTAGGGACTGGCTGAAACACCTTGAGCTTGAAAAAACAATGTCAGGTTTCCAAAGAAAGTTAGGCTAACTAATATGGAAATAATAGTATGTAATGCCAATTATTAAAATAGCAAAGGAAAAGGTTTTCAGAAAGTTCATGGTTTGCAATTCTACTATGCGAAATTACCTATATTTTATTTGTAGTTTTACCCTGTTTTCGGGATCCGTAATATAATGGTAGGATTAAACGAACTTACCTGAAGTGAAGTTCTATCCTAATTATATGAAGTACTTTGTCCGAGACATATACCTACTTTGTTATGTCTCGGACTAAGTACGAATATAATGGTAGGATTAAAGGAACTTACCTGAAGTGAAGTTCTATCCTAATTGTATGAAGTACTTAGTCTGAGACATAACAAAGTAGGTATAGGTCTCGGACTAAGTACGAATATAATAATTATTAAGTAGTTTTCAAATTCATAATAATCCCAGGATCGGTTGGGATGTTTTTTGTACTTAGAGAAAGAAAGAAATCATATAAAAACAATGTCTTTATCTTCGATAATAAAACAATTACCAAGTTCTAATAATTAATAAATAGTGCGAGACATTATGAATGAATATTTTATCAATTCTTACTAAATCTAATTTGATGTACACTTTTCTGGGCCTAAATCCGGCGTAACCCTCGCCGGAGGAAGACGAAAAATGGCATACAATTGATGATTAAGAAGTTGTCCACATTACGTGATTTCATCATCATCTCAGCTGATAGACCACTGCTGGTCACAGGCCTCCCCCAAGGATCGCCACAACGACCAGTCCTGCGCTGCCCTTATCCAAAGGGTGCGCGTTGCCTTCACCAGGTCGTCGTTCCACTTACCCAAGCTGCGCTTTCTGGTACGCGGTCGCCACTTTACCTCTCGACGACTCGACTGCGTGACAATTAAGATACGGCCTAACCTTAACCTGTAGAATCGATAGAATATCATTGAGTTTGATTTGCCTATCGTGGTGAAGAAATTTGCCAATCAGCGTTAATAATGAGTACCCAGTGTCCATCGGACATATCGGGGATTCAGTAAATCTCGGAAATTCTGTCTTCGTACACCCCAACTCATACAACAATGACTTACAGCAGTACGGACCTCAGGTGTAAATGCGGTGTTGCTCCTCAGACTATGACCGATCCCGTATTCTGCCCTTCCTGCCCGGACACTTGGACGCGAACTGAGTTTATGGACGTTGCCGGTAGTGCTGTATCCTGCCAGGCGACACCTTCACGTGAAGGGAGCATATGCCACCGGTAGCGATATCCTTGTGGCAAGATACTGGGCTGGAAATTTTTTAAATGAAATTGCATGCTGTGCAGTAGGCGATGATTCTATCCCCGTCCAAGCCGACTCAAACCAATCAGTTTTTAGGATTTTATGTACGATTTGTAACACCACTGGCTTTTCGGTGAAGGAAAACATCGTGAGGAAACCAGCATGCTTCAATTTTGAGGCATGTATTGTACCCACTGTCCATTATGTGGCGACGGGCTGACCCTCTGTCACACTGGACAGAGTTTCGGTACTACTGGTGAAACGTGGATGTTCTGAGGTTTCAGAATATCTCTGACCTCCCCCCTCGGGGAATTTAGTCATGAGCATATGCCATGCATTGCCATCGACTCGATAGATAAGAAGCAGAAGTACACATTTATTTACAAGCTTTTATTTAATGAATATTTATGTGTAAGATTACGTATGCATGTTCGGGTCAAATCTTGCAACTGAGTTTTAAAACAGTTATCCTCAACCGATTGAGATGATATTTTGAATACACGTTAAGTTTGGATGACAATGCATGGATAGCTAAGCGGTTATGGTGGTTGGCGTCATTCTTAATCCAATATGGCGGACGGCGGATAGTTACTTTTTGTGCACTCCCGTGATATGATATGAGTATCAAATCAAATGCCCTTTCATTTGCTGAGAAGAATACGAATAAACTGAAAAATAAATTAATCGTAAGAAAACAATTTTGAAAACAAGCTTTTAATAAACTTTAAATTAAACCCATTAATTTATTACATCACAAAATTTACAAGATATAAAAGCCTGTCGGGAGATTTACTTGTGAAAAAAAAACAAGAATAAGTATAATAATTAGGTAAATTTCGCGACAAGCTTTTATATCATATAAATTGTGTAATGTAATTTTGTGGGTTTATTCATAAATTTAAACCTACAGACAATAATAATTAATATGAGGCAGGCACTAAAGGAATTTCCCCAAAAATTAACAACCAAATGGTAAAATCCGAGTTAAGCTGCTAGAGCTATGGGTCAGCTCGTAATTTAATAAAGTTTCATAACCAGAGTGTAAGAGATAATATCGTAAGTGCACGTGACCTAATTCACCTCGGAACAGATAAGCTCTCTGTGCAATATGTCTTTATACGGGCCGTTAATTAAGGAGTATGAGAATTTTGTTACATAAATCATTTACCTATGTGTGCGTGTCTAGTGTATTGGTATTTGGTATTGCTCCTGACCGATTTCGGTCTCGGCGACTGCTTCAACTCCGTTGTTGGTGTTGAAGAGCTCTCATTTGGCTTACATAGCCAATCTTAGCCACTACACGACGCTATGCTACGTAGTATAAGGTTTATAATTGTGTTACTTTGAATATCCGCCACAGCCACACTTCTCTTCTGTATAAACCGCGCCTTAGGGTCAGTGCACGTATCTACCGGAAAAATGCTCGAGCAGTTGTCATTGATAAATTGATAACAAAGTCAATGACTATTGAGATAGATTTGAAAATAGCGTGCAAGAGCGAACACGAACACAATTGAAACAGGGAAATATCGCTTGAACGCTATTTTCAACTTTATTTCGATTGTTCATTATCAATTGATTTATGAAAACTGCTCGAGCATTTTTCCGCTAGACAAGAGCTGATCCTCGCACAGAGCGGTTACGCGAGCAGTTATTACACAATCTGTGAAGGCGAATATCGTGAGGGTTACAATTTTCCAAATATTGAATCTAAAAAGGTAAGTATTAATTTTTTTTCCTCCGTACTCTTGTATCTGTATACATAGTCCTTCTTAATATGCTGACACTTTTTTAAGGGGATGATAAGACCGTTAAACCGAACAAGTTTCTCTATGGGACCAACATTGCTGCTCCATACAAAACTGCAAACCTCGTCAAGCCAAATGTATGGGTCAGCTGATATTTTTTTCGCGATTTCAACGCAAAGTGCCGCGGTGGTCCAGTGGCGAGTAACCTTGCCTGCCGTGCAGGAGGCAATGGTTCGATCCCCGTCCAGACCGACTCGTACCAATGACTTTTCCGGAATTTATGTACGATTTGTAACACCACTGGCTTTTCGGTGAAGGAAAACATCGTGAGGAAACCTGCATGCTGCATGCTTCAATTTCGAGGCATGTATTGTTCCCACTGTCCATTATGTGGCGACGGGCTCACCCCCCGTCACACTGGACAGAGTTTCGGTACTACTGGTGAAACGTGGATGTTCTGAGGTTTCAGAATATCTCTGACTACCCCCTCGGGGAATATAGTCGTGCACATGTGCATGCATGCATGCTGTATAGGTAAGGTAGATGCAAAGCGGTGCAGAGGGATTCCAACGTGTTTCTGTACAAACGTCTGAACTAATCAGAATCCTTTGACTATTTATATGTGGACTGGTTACGCGTGTAATTCTACTAACAAACATTTCTGCCACTTTTTGCGGGGGGCGAGGTAACACGAAATCCGCAACTTTGGATTTTAATCCCCATAACTTAAGATTCTAATTTTGAATGTAAAAAATCATGGAAGTAGTCTCGTGTGAACCCCAAACGTTCTAAGTTCGAAGTTATTATTTCGCAATTATAGGCTGTCTCGTTTAGTGATAAGGTGTAAAATTGAATGTAAATGCACAAGGTCAATTGTGCTTATACCGTGGCAGAGGGGAAATGCTACCGCAAGGCTAGTCCTTATGATAATGAGTCAAAGTCAGAATCTGACGTAGTCCAAATCTGTCTAACACATTTTTCCTAAATCACTAAACTAGATAAGTTTAGTTGCGGACTGTTTTATTCTCAGCAATAAGTAAGAGGCAGTTAGCGGCAGAAGCAAGGAAACTGTTAGCCGGAGTGAACACAAATAATATCCAACACGGATGGTGCGAAGTGTGAACGGGTAAAACATATTTTATGCACAGGTCTACATGGAAACCTACTAAACCAAATATATTCCGCATAAAGAGACGCGGTGAGCATTTAAATTCTACGACACGACGTGCATTATAATTATTTTATACAGAAGAGTAGACAATTATAAAATTTTGCCAGCAGTGGATTTGAAAAATGGTTTAAGTATAATACATGCAAGTAGAGGGTAACAATATCCTAATAATATTATAAACGCGAAAGTTTGTAAGTATGGATGGATGCTTGTTACTCTTTCACGTAAAAACTACTGAATGGATTTTAATGAAATTTGTTACACATATAGAATATGATCTGGATTAACACATAGGATAATGTTACTAGTTGTACATCTTAGACTAGAACTTTTTGTAACCAAACATGTGAATGAATTGATGTAACAACCTGTTGGCAGATCAAATAAATAAAATAAAAATAAAATAAAGATACTTTTTAAGGTCTACGCAGACGGAGTCGCGGGCAACGGCTAGTATACTATAAAACTAAACAATTTTTTCTAGAAAAGTTTTTATGAGAAAACTCAACGCCAATTCGACTCATAAGCTGTTTTATTTATTCGTATTCGTCTTATGATTGATATTTTTGGTGTAAATCAGTAGAATACAGAAAGAGACTATTTGAGTCAGAATTTATATAAGGTCTAACAGAATTAGGTGAAACAATTTTAAGAGACCATTTTTCTATGGGACCAATATCAAAATCGCGAAAAAAAAATCTGTGGTCCCACACATTTAGGTCGAGTAGGTTTTTATGCAATGCCTTAACTTATAAGGTTCACAGATGTAACTTACTCACCTATTATACCACCTACCATGTACTCTGTGTGCGCAATAAATGATTATGAATGATTATGAATTATGGAACAGCTGATTTTTTTGTCCCTTAATACAGTTTCAGCTAATTTTGTTAGACCTTATATAAAACATATTTTCAACAAATATAGGAAAGTTTATCTACTGTGGCCGCTTTGCGTCGCTGTGAATGCCGTTATTTTCGTAAAGAATTTTAATAAATTTATAATAATTGAGCCGTCTGATTATTCAACATTACGCCAACAAAATCATGTTTTTCCAAAACTGTATAAAACTATAAATAATAAAGGTATCGGTTACGATAATCGTGTGGTGTAAAAATCGTAACAAACAACACTTGGATGCCGGACACAAGAAATGTGCCCGCATAGGATATCTTATATGATAATATATTTTGCAGCGAGTTGCTTTGGCTTTGCGATTTCCTCTCCAAATATATTTCTATATAATATATCTTGTTGGTTATTTTATTTTATGTCGTAATGTCCCTGGGATGTCCCATGGGTGCTTATAGAAAAATAGAGAGAGATTTATGGAAAGGCTGGTAGGGCTTGGAAAAACACTTTCGTGAAAGAGTGTATTTTATTTATAATCTGTAAATAGGTTATCTGAAGTAAATGTGTCTTCGAAGTTTCCATACCATAGACCCTGCGATTTCAAGAAAAACAGTAATTTGGGGTTGAGAGTGTAGTTTTAGGTGACATTTTAACATAGATTATGTAAATATTACTTCTAGATTTCATTATCGTGCATCCCATAATTTTATTGAAAAACTGCCTAGGTAATTTTTTTGTTATATTATTTCATTTATTCATAAAATGCATAAGTAATATGTACTAGGCTGATTGGTAAAATATGTATTTTTAGTGCAAGCCGCCTTGCGCAGCGTAAAACGTAGTGATTCCATTCTCTTTGGCGCAACGCTTACGAAGATAGTTGGTAGTTGTAACAACGGTGCTTGCTTATGGTCGTGATTGTATGTGCCACTAGCATATCTTTAATTCGTCCACGTGTCTCTACATAAATGGAAAAAAAATGGATTTCTTGAAGTTGAGAAAAGAAGTGTAAAAGTGTGCAGCAGTTGATTGTAAAACTGCCTTACAAATTTGAAAAGTAGAAGAAAATAGATGAACCAATAATTTTATTTTTGACCAAAACTTGCAAAGGTAAAATTTTTGAGCAAAATTCCTCGCGCCACTATTGAACAAAGTTGGTAGTTGTAGCAACGTTGCCAACTACCCCAAAATATTATGGTAGAGAGTGTATGCTTATCACACTGTGCCACTATCATATCTTTAATTCGTTCACGTGTCTCTCCACAAATGGAAAAGCCCAATTAAAAATATTAAATTCACTTGCACTAAGGATTAACAAAATTATCTATGACTATCTCTCAAGCGATAATGGTAATCTAGAACGCTCATGACCACAACAAGGTGTGAACATGTTGCCGCTAATATTTTGTTTTACGGTATTAATTTTTAATGTATTTTGCACAGAAGTGGAACAAAGAGTTGTAGTTTTGGATGATGGGGCAGTTTCTGGTGAAAAATACTGGAATGGAGACTTTTTTGAGTTTTATGGAGTTCCTTATGCTACTGCGCCGACCGGACGTGATAAGTTTAAGGTTAGTGTGATACTAAGACTATTAAAGAGATTTTTTTGCCTTTCAAAGTTGTCAGAATCTTAAAAAAGCGGTGATAGCCCATACGAAGGAAAGCTAGCAACTCAGTCACGAGGCGGCGGTTCGATTCCTGGAATTTATGTACGGTTGTATTTGTCATTATCACAGTTTGGCGGTGAAGGATACCTGCATACCCAAGAATCAAAAGATATACGAAAAGATCGTAGATATGCCTAGTCAACAATAATAATAGTATCTTGAAAATAACCCATGGGGGCCGAGGATCTGAGTTACCTATCTATTTTTATATTCATTCGTTCCCATTTCTTACTGCCTTCGATTTTGGGTTTTATCCTTTAAAACATGTAATTTTTCAATGTATACAACCTCAGTAGGCCTCGCATGCCACCCCCGAGAAAACGATAAAAATCGAGTTGTGCCTCCATCTTTATTATTTTACGTTTCCAAAAAGAGCGCGCATGGCGTTTTTCTCGTTTAAACGCTTTGTCGTGGGTGGCATGCTAGCCGTGCTGGATAGACGGCTTCGGTTTGAGTCCGAATTAGAAAAATATATAATAATCAGGAAGTTTAGTATAAAGAATACTCATATTTATGTGCGATATTTTCAGGGTCCATTACCGGTAGTACCTTGGAATGGCGTCTACCCAGCAAAAAACAGCCGTGTAGTATGCTACCAAACATTCTACACTGGTGAAGAAACTGAAGAAATTTATGTGGCCGGAGAAGAAGATTGCCTGGTCATGAATCTCCTAGTCCCTGAAATAGCATCAAAAGACAATTTGGTTCCCGTTGTAGTTTACCTTCATAGTGGAGCTTACTCTGGTGGAAATGGTAATATGGCTAAATACCACTATCTAGCCAGACATGACATTATAGTCATAAGTTTCAACTTTAGACTGGGAGCTCTAGGATTTGCATGTCTAGGAACAGAGGAGATACCAGGTAATGCTGGTATGAAAGACCAGGTTGAAGCTTTAAGGTGGATCAATAGAAACATTAAGAAGTTTGGTGGAGATCCCAATAAAGTGACGTTAGCTGGCTTCAGTGTTGGTGCAGCAATGGCAGAATTACTCGCAATATCAAAATCGACGGAAGGTCTGATCGACAAACTTATTTTAGAAAGTGGATCAGCATTATCTCCTTTTGCTATTAATAGAAAACCAGTTCACACAGCTTTTAATATAGCGAAATCTGTTGGTTATAATGGAACAGAAGATGTAAATGATTTGACCAAATTTTATTTGAATGCCACTAATGAAATTTTGGTTGCAAAAAGTCTTCACTTCTTCTTACCTAATAGTACTTTTGGATATGCACCTTGCATTGAAGGTAAGGACAGCGTGGCTCCATTTTTAACAGAGTCTCCACTTGAAATAATGAATAGAGGTGAATATCCAAAACTCTCTGTCCTAACTGGATTTGCGAATATGGAAGGCATCAGCCGAGCAATTAAATTCGATTCTTGGAGTAAATTGATGAATGAAAACTTCAAAGATTTTCTACCAGCTGATTTAGTTTTCAAAACAGATAAAGAGAAAGAAGATATCGTGAAGAGTGTAAAAGAATATTATTTCAAAGGTAAAGAAGTATCGAAAGACACTTTACAAGGATACATCGATTATTTCTCCGATTCTATGTTTAAATACTCGATAATGAAATCAGCAAAAATCCATGCGATGAAATCTCCAAGACCAGTTTTCATGTACGAGTTTGCTTACGTTGGAACTTTAAGTATGAAACACCATTTCATGGATACGATAAAAGGAGCCAGCCATAGGGATCAAAGTTCATATATTTTGGACTTTTTCTCTCATACAATCGAATACGATGATTTAAATGTTAGAGATCGGATGACTTCCATGTGGAGTGATTTCGTCAAATACGAGTGAGTATATTTTATTAATTTAAGTATACTTTGGTGCATTTTCATATTATTATCTCGGTTCAAAATCCAATCCAGATTTTTGAACCTGTAGCTCTTTTATTCGGAAAGGTAATGTCAAAGAATAAATACTAGTACCTACCGGTACAGAAGAATCACTTCGAAAACCGATTTAAATAATAAATAAATAGCTACTCTCTCTGCACTGCAATAAAGTGTAAAGTTATTCGCACCCGTGCTGTCGTGCAATTCGCCAATAACCTACCGAACTTCACAACGGCGCGCGTGCAAACAAAAATGAACCGAGTCATTAGACATGAAAGCTTCCTTTACATAGGGTCCCCCTTTAATTCATTCACGTGCTTGCAACGTGACATCGCTAGGGTTTTCAAGTCTCGCATTGACTACTCACAAAATGGCGGCAAGTCTAATGAGATTTGACCAAGAAGTTAACATGGTTTACCTAACCTATTGCCATTCACCACTCGGTGAAGATCGCCGTCAAGCGTACTTGAACTGTGGAGTGAGACAATCTTGGTAATGTGACCGATTACTAAATATTCAAAATGTTTCTTTCCAGGAACCCTTCTGCGTACGAAAGTGACTTAATCAACTACAAATGGGCGAAATATTCAGAAAAAGAGCAGAATTACTTACTTATAAACTTGAAGTCTGAAATGAAGAAAGATTTATTCGTAAATGGATATCAGTTTTGGAGTAAGGTCTACGACAAATATTACTGGCACCCAACGGCGTATAAAGAAAATGAGGGTAGTAAATAATGTGTAAGTGATCATATTGTATGTACGTACGTATTATGACATTTAAAGTTCTGTTTCTGTTAATACAGTGTATAGAAATCTATATCTTTGTATTAATTGTCACGGAATGATGGAAATGTATGGCATGGCTGACTTTTTTTCGCAATTTCGACGTCGTTGATCTTATAGAGATCTTTTTTCAGTTTTATGGTCTGATCATCCTCATTAAAAATCTTCAGCATTATTATGTTGTACTCTGTATTAGCTGATGTTGATTGAAGGATATTTAGTGCACGAAATGAGGTAAATATACAACGGTAGATTTATTACCTAAGTAAAGCACAACGCAGCCAAAGATAGAATGCATAAAGCTATGTCAAATCATATTTTGCACACACGTCACCTACACAATATGGGCTTTATGGTAATCCAAATGTTTTAGGAACAAAACGTAAAAATCGTTTAGCCTACTGCAAAATCTCCAATAACATCCATGTAGGTACATCTTTTGGCATCGGCATCGATCAAAGATATTTGTTAAAAAGCGAAAGGGGGATTCCTTGTTTGAACATGTCAGTCACAGCAACCTATTGTTTGGGTCAAGCTATAGGAGAAAGCGATAAAGTTATGACTGCTTTATTAACGTTGTTTTAGAGATTAACGTAGTTTCAACTAGCATTCAAAAAGTAGGTACTTAAATACTACTCCGGTTTCCGGTTCCGGTTCTACAAACGACCTATTCTAGAAATGACTATATATAAACTGAAAAAACAAGTCCAGTGACTGATTAACAGATATAAAGCCTAATCGCTAAATATAATAGATTTATATAGAATCTACGGAGGACGTAGGGGTGCTCCAAGAAAGGATTTTTCGATATTCTAATTTGACGCGAACGAAGACGCAGGCAAAAGCTAGTAATGACTCATTTGCTACTAATGACAGATGTGCTACAAATGATTGATTTGTGAAATGACTGATTCTAGAAATGAATCGTATTAGAACCATTTTTTGCTTAAAAACAAAATTATTTATAGTAAAAACGAAAACCTAATACAAAGTATAGTACACTGAACCAAAACCGTAAATTTTTGTGAGGGTTACACTCAGTTGCAGTAACGCTCATTACAGTTAATCCTCCGTTAAATCTCTTGCTAGCTTTTACTACGTCAACAAGACAAAAAGTGACAGCAAGAGATTTAATGGAGGGTCACTTTAATGAGCGTTTCTGCAACTGAGTGTTAGTGAGGCAAACACATTATTACTTATAAGGCAATTGGCAGGACAGTCTTCGTAATAGAAAATTAGGTTGTACATGTAGGTAGCGTGTGTCTATGTCCTAGCAGCGAAACGGTAAATATAATCCGCGGATTCCTTCACAATTAAACTGACTCACAATCGGAAGTATTTCCACAGGGGTTAATATTGTTCGAAAAAGTGTGGTGTTTTGAATTTTTTCAATATCGAAGCTTCGATTCTCGGAGGGGAAGGGTAAGGGTGACCATAAAATGGGGAAAATAAACAACATTTCATTGTGACGTATCAGCCTTAGCCAGGGTTGTCTTTAACAAAAAAAATTTCGCTTATTGACTGAAAATTTTATAGATTTTCACTAGAAATAATGATGAATGAAATTCAAGAAGTTTCTTCAGATTTATAAAAATAATTTTAAATAAAAATTAAACTATTCTACATGTTTTGATTATTATGATACAAGGTGTTACAAAAGGAAAAATAAATATTTAAAACTTTTAAGGGGGTATCAAACTATGGGACCAAAATCGAAATCTCGAATAAAAACAGCTGTCTCATATATTTAGCTCGAGTAGATTTGGAGTTTAGTATCGAACATCCGTTTTTTTTCGCGATTTCGATACTGTTCCCCAAGTGAAAGTTGGTCAGTTGGATGGTCTAAACCACCCCCTTAAATGTTTACTTGTATTTTCGTAACCCCTTGTATAGGAATCTGAGTATCTTTTCATTCATAAAGATGCTTGTACCAAAACCTTTTAAACTCATACCTCAGAGTAATTAATAAACTATACCTAAAATACGCACAATAATGTTTAAACAAGACTGATGCTGTCACTTTCATCAGTATGAGCAGTGAGAGAGACAGAGCGTTAAAATACGTTTTGTAGCAAGCCACAGATTACCTAGTTTTAAACCTATTATTTGCATGCTGTATGATAATGATGACTGAATTCTGAGATCAAAGCAAATAAATAATTATGATTTGGAACGAAGAAGACGTTACCTACGCCTATCTATTCTTCTCTTATCTTTATATTATGTTCTTGGGCATACTTAGCTATGTTATGGGTACCTATTAAAAGAGAGTTAACCGACTATAACAAATGTGTTTACACTTGTAATCGTGCAGGACAATAGTGAGGGTGTTTAAATTTGAAGCAGTAAATAACGGTAACCACAAAGGGGTGAGTAGACAGGAAATCATTGCGAAATATTGTCCCTTCAATGAGGGTGCATCCTTAGGCTGTGAATACACTGAGACTTGGAAAATATGGCGAAATCGAAACAATAACCAGTTAGGTCCAATAAATTTGCATGGGCCGTACACAAATCTTCGTCGAGAATCATCTTTTAGTGAAAACCGTATCAAAATACCTAGTTTCAGAGAAGCGCATAAAGACTGTGACTTAATTAAACTCCAATATACTTTTAGAATAATGTTTTATAATTTTACTTTTACTGAATTATTATAATTATAATTTTACTAAACTATTTAAATTTGAAATACACAATAATCACTTCAGAGACAAGTTATCACTTCCAGTGCCGGCCGAGAAAATGCAATAATCTATGAGATTATTTATAAAATTTGGTTAGTTCTAAGCTCGACATAATGTAGAACCTACTTTGTGGTAAAATGTACTCTTAGTCACATGAGAACCTTTTCTCAGTAAACTAGGTAATTGTCATAAGGCCTACATTTGACATTGGTATACAGGATGGAAGGGACAGCCAGACAAATCCTGAAACGGTGAATTGAGACCATCAAACTGATCAACTTTTACTATGGAGCCAAACTCAGGAAACGCGAAAAAAAGTCTGCTATTTTATACATTTGAATCGGGTAGGTACAGCAGTTTTGTATGGAACAGTCACTTAAAAAAATATATACACGCTTTGGTAAACACATTATAGTTTCAAATTACCTTGTTTCATTTTAAGTTCAGACGAGTGGACGAAACTGAGAGAAATTATCTATCTAAAGTTAAAAATTGGACTTTAATTGGACTAGATACTTCCTCTCAGTATACACCAATCTTTAACATAGGTACGCAAAAATCATAAGTTGAACATTACAAACTTTTACACGCGATATTGTACCCTAAAATGAACTCGTTTAAACTCAATTTAAGTTGACCAAGTTCTTTAAGACTAAAATTCACAATTCAATGTGCTTCATTGTGTCAAGCGGTTTTATATTCCGCTCCCTAAGGTGATATAGATAAGTGACGTCAATTTATAAGTGTCAGACACAAGTCGCGCAGAAAAGTGTCGTGTTTTGACAGTTAAGTTTAACTTTACGACTAAGTTTACATGAGTCTTGTAGTAAGTCCTCGACACGAGCAAGAACGTTGTGTTGTGATAGTCTAGTCTAGTATAGTCTGGGGCCTCTGCATATCAGTAGCGGGGCAAATGCCCCGGGCGGCACTTTACTAGGGGCGGCAAATTCGAGAAAAATATAGATTAATTGAGCTCTATCTAAAACCGATTCTTAGAGCGGAGAAAAGTCGAGCTCGCTTCGCTCTGTTTTAACTACCGTGCACATAATCCTAAAGAGTTCTGATCACAGCTAAGACGTGACGCTAATAATTTCGAGCTCACTTCGCTCAATCCATAGCATTTACTTAGGTGCACATATTTTGTAAGGAAAGAACTTTAGCTACAACCGATTCGTATTGTGGAAAAAAGTCAAGCTTGCTTCTCATACTCAGTTGAAATTTTTGCATGGATAAACCAAAAGATATCTGACCACAACCCGAGTACTTAGTTGTGCAGAAAAATTTCGAGCTCGCTTTTCACGCTCTATTATTTGTATGTATGTCTTCTTATAAAGATAAGGAGGCGACGAAATCGGTCTGTGCCTCGGGCGACAGATACCTACGCTACGCCACTGTGCACGTGTTGACGTGCAGAGACAGCCATCCATCCATTATAATCTTTGACTAATTATTATAAGGACTAGCCTTGCGGTAGCATTTCCCCTCTGCCACCGTATAAGCACAATTGATCTTGTGCATTTACATTCAATTTTACACCTTATCACTAAACGAGACAGCCTATAATTGCGAAATAATAACTTCGAACTTAGAACGTTTGGGGTTCACAAGAGACAACTTTTCATGATTTTTAACATTCAAAATTAGAATCTAAAGTTATGGGGAATAAAATTCAAAGTTGCGGATTTCATGTTACCTCGCCCCCCGCAAAAAGTGGCAGAAATGTTCGTTAGTAGAATTACACGCGTAACCAGTCCACATATAAATAGTCAAAGATTATAATCTGGTAACCCCTCCGACCAGATTATAATGGATGTCCGCAGGTGGACGGACCTTCAACTCTTTGCGTTTCGCATCAAGGTACAAACGTCGCGCTTATTCAAACGCATAGACATTATTGTTCAGAGTCTGCCTCCAGTATGGCTGATCTTTAGCCATAGTCTGCCAGCTTGACGGATCAACGTCATATCTCTTCATGTGATGCTTCAGTACACCTTTATACCGCAAGATTTGGCCGCCTTGTTTCCGTTTGCCCTCCTGATGTTAGTGAGGGGTAGGGAGTGGCTGTATGTAATACTTTCAACCTATACACTATACAAATAAAAAAAAACAGTTGTCCTATACTGCAATACCTACTCGATTCAAACAGCAGATATTTTTTTGTTCTAACAGGTTTGCTCCTATAGTAAAAGTTGTGCAGGTGGATGGGTAGAGTATGTGGTTTACAGGTTAATGATAATTTTCCTTACACCCTGTAAATTAACTATCTATTTTGTACATAAGGTTTGGCGCAAACGAGCCTCCGACCACAGCCACCCATATATTAATATGTATATTGGATACATATTAATATATTAGTTGGTCTTTTAGTTGGTCGGTTGGTCTTTTTAGTTGGTCTCGTGAATAACTCTGTCGATTGTCCTAGTTTGTTAGAGATGATAGGCATCCGCACTAATACCCTGAGCTTAAGGCAGCGCCCCCTTCTCCACATTCCGTACGCAAGGACTAATTATAGACGAAACGCATTTACATTACGTAGTTGTGACGGCTTCAACGAATTAAGCACAGAGCATAACTTTGACCTATTCCTCACGAGCAAGGCAACCGTTAAACGCACAATTTCACAAGCTTACTTTGGCAACGTTGGCAACACCAGTGACCGTTAGTAATAAATGATAATTATAAGTTAACATTAATATATATTTTCCAATTTATCTGTATATCAAATGAGACGTGTGGCATATATTGTAATTTTAGTCTTAGCTTTTGCTTTTTAAATGTGGAGATTTTTTAAATGGCGTTTAGATTTGTATAAGAACGTTTATCAAAATGTAATGCTGTAAATCTTCGCCACCGATGGCCAGCAATAAGCAGTTTACACGTTTTTTCATACATTTTATAGGGACTAGTCACTCACGTGTGGCCGGTAGCCGCCACCGCGATAGCCATCGGTCTAAACTCAACCCTTATAAAAACAAGCTTTAAAATTGTATAAACAATCCAATCACAGCCGCATGTATGTGACAGGTCAATAATTGAAATGAACTTGAGTGCTGTTTAACGCCTCCCCCTATCTCTTTGTTGTTCAACAAGCGACATTTAAATTTTCATTTCCAATTGTACCGGTTTGTTCGACTGGCGAATTTGTTTCACGTACGAATTGGTCTACACAGGGTGTAAAATTAAATGCGTAACAGGATGATTTTTTTTATTTTCATGTATGGTTCAGAATTTAAGAATTTTAAATGATCAAAATGCTTGGGTCTGAGGTCACTAGCTTATAGTTTATTTACTTTACTGTATAGTATCAATTATTTTATTAAATAGACTATGTATTATTGTATACATAACTTTAGCTTAAGAATTTATATTGTAATAGTTATTAAGTCGTGTTATGTTGTAGAGTTTCTGGCCGCATCTTCTCTACAGCGACAACACGTTCCGACGCGGTGGTAGCTTTAAAAAAGATTTGACGTTTGATAAGTGTGCTGTAAGCTCCTATATTGAATAAATTATATTGACTTTGACTTTGACTTTGTCTTTGAGAAATTGAAAAAAAAAATACTATAGAAACAAACCAGAAACATTTGCAAACATTTGGAAAGTGGTAACAAAATCACCTAGTATTACGAGGGGCGCTTTAGACAATCATACTTTTAATACGGACCCAACATCGAAATCAGGGAAAACAAATTGTTGTTCCATAGAAAATGTCAATGGGTACTCAACCTAACTGTATGTAATGAATGGTTCTTTGCAATTTCGATGTTGGAGCGATAGTAAAAGTTGTTCGTGTTTGATAGTCTAAAGCACCCCCTCTAATATGTAATGCGTTTATTTTACACCCTGTATACCTACGCCCTATACAACGTGTTAATGAATTAACACAAAATTAGAAAGTGGTTTGTTTAGAATCGAGAGCAGAATCGAATTATCATGTTTTAAAAACATGTAATATTTATCAAAATATTAAATAATTTATTTGTAAAATTTAAAATTTACTGAACTCGATCTCAACCCACCGCTCGGGCACTCTCACCCTACTTACCACCAAAACAAGATTCTTAAAATGTATCCATGAGCATGTTAGCGCTTTCATTCATTGCTGAAATGATAACAAATCATTTTTCCCTCATAACTTAAAATGCGAATAACTTTAAATTTTAACTTTAAAATAATGAAATTATTGTTTCAATCTAATTATTTTGTTATAAATCAGTTGGGGTGTATGAGGTTTTGCGCTTATTCATTAACACGTTGTATATATACCTATGTTTTAATCAATTTCTTAATGCATGTTTTTTAGAATAAAAATTTCAATAAAATGTTTAGGATGGCACCGGAGCTCAAGCAAGCGAAATCAACGAAAATACGTCCGTTCGATAAAACATAATTATAATGATAAGCACCATATATCAAACACAAAATTATTGAAAACAAAATATAAGTAAATGAAATTCAAATACATAATCAAAAGTAAAACAAGGTATAAAAACATGGCCAGCACCAGGGTAGCTGTCTTTGACTATTTATATGTAGTCCACATATAAATAGTCAAAGACAGCTACGCGAAGAAAGAAGGTTACGCGTGTAATTCTACTAACAAACATTTCTGCCTCTTTTTGCGGGGGGCGAGGTAACATGAAATCTGCAACTTTGGATTTAATTCCCCATAACTTTAGATTCTAATTTTAAATGTTAAAAATCATGAAAAGTAGTCTCGTGTGAACCCCAAACGTTCTAAGTTCGAAGTTATTATTTCGCAATTATAGGCTGTCTCGTTTAGTGATAAGGTGTAAAATTGAATATAAATGCACAAGATCAATTGTGCTTATACCGTGGCAGAGGGGAAATGCTACCGCAATGCTAGTCCTAAAGGTAGCTGTACTTTTTGCTGCGTCGCCAACACCTCCTATACTTAATCATTACTACCAACCAAGTTAATTTAGTTCCAAAACAACATTATCTCAACTTGCTTTCCGACGACATAAAACAGGGTCTGTCCCTAACATTAATGTTCGTGTCACATCTTGACTCTCTTACCAAGCCATTTTCATTCTAATGTCCAAGGCATTAGAGTTTAATGAGAGGATTTCTTGTGTGGGTTGAACTGCAGGGAGCCGAGATTACAGTGAAGAAGGCTCAGATTAAAAAGAACACAACACGCCCCCCTCTCAGCAGGGATAGAGATTGGTTTGTTCGTTTTAGAGTTAAAGATTTGCTCCGCATAAGCATAAGCATAAGCATATGCTCACGACTATATTCCCCGAGGGGGTAGTCAGAGATATTCTGAAACCTCAGAACATCCACGTTTCACCAATATTACCGAAACTGTGTCCAGTGTGACGGGGGGTGAGCCCGTCGCCACATAATGGACAGTGGGTACAATACATGCCTCGAAATTGAAGCATGCAGGTTTCTCCATCACCGAAAAGCCAGTAATGTTACAAATCGTACATAAATTCCGAAAAACTCATTAGTACAAGTTGGCCTGGACGGGGATCGGTGCCTCCTGCACGGCAGGCAAGGTTACTCGCCACTGAACCACCACGGCTTGGCACGAGATTTGCTCCGGTAGGTAAAATTTTTGATGACATCGAGCGGACATGTTTATGATTCTGCGGGATCATCATCATTATGGTTGAGGTTCATTTAGACTAGAAGATTTGCTCCAGTAGGTAAATTAGTTTTGTTTTACCAACAAATAGTCCAGTTCGTGTAAATAAAATAGGTAGGTACCTAAGTATTTGTCACAGAATTATGTTGTAATACGATATAAGTATCCGAATGAACAGCATTATTGTTTGTTCTGTTGTTATAGTAAGAGTCCTAGGGGCTGTTCTTTGATTACGTAAGACAATTTTTCCTACTTTTTGACCATCTGTCTCGTTTATGACATCTACATGTCTTTATAAATTTAAAATTCTGTCGTACCCCCATGTACTAAAAATTAAGACTTGTTCGGACCCCCACTCCCCCAAATCGTCTTACGTAATTAATGAAGAGCCAGAAAAGTTTCAGTAAAAAAGCAGTTTATTAGATTTTAAAACATTATGTCTTTCAAAATTCTACATTATTTATTTATTTATCACAAAAACTAACCAACAGGCCAAGCTAGACCTCACACTATTGTGGTATTTGAAAATCTATAATTATTTATGACTAGGACCAAAGAAATAGACCAAACTAGAACACACCCTTCTCCTAAGGGGCGATCTCGCATCGAAGGTGCCGGGGTGTTTTAATAAACGCAAAACTGATTTATGGCAGTGGAATAGGAATTTTCCGCCGCTGCCTCCGTGGCTGATGGCGAAACGATATTGGTAATTGCACAGTCATCCAGCTAAACATTTGGGGGACAAAAAAATTGAATGGCTTTTCGAGATTTATGGATGGAAAAGTTAGGTAAAGATAATGGTAAAGTTCGGTGGTTTCATTTAATTTGTTCCAAGTGGAAAGATTGTTTTAATGAAAATGTTGTTTATATACAATATAAGTTCCAACTTACCGCAGAAGAACCAGAGTAGCTGACATAGCCCAAAGAATTGCTAAACTTAAGTGGCAGTGGGCGGGCACATTGCTCGCAGAACCGAAGGCCGATGGGGCCGAAAAGTTCTCGAGTGGCGACCGCGTACCGGAAAACGCAGCGTGGGTAGGCCCCCACACGGTGGACCGACGACCAGGTGAAGGCAGAGGGAAACCGTTAGATGAGGGCAGCGCAGGACCGGTCGTTATGGCGATCCTTGGGGGAGGCCTATGTCCAGCAGTGGACGTCCAGCGGCTGAGATGATGATGATGATGAAGTTGCAACTCATCAGACCATCAAACTGAACAACATTTTTAATGGGAACAACATGAAAATCAGGTGTCCCATATATTTTGATCGAGTAGGATTGCAGTTTTATATTGAGCAGCAGATTTTTTTTTGCGATTTCGATCTTGGTCTCATCTAGAAAGTTGTTTAGTTTGATGGTCTAATCGTCCCCTTAAAAACCGTCAGCATATTAAGAAGGACCCTATACCACTATCCCACTTCGGCTCTCTTTCTACTTGCGCGCGATCGAACGAGGTAAAAGGCGAGACATAGCTTTACCACATGCATCATGCTACAGCATCTGGCGTTCGATAGACTTGATCCGAGACTGCCGAACGTGAGCGTTGGAAAGCAGAAAGTCTTATGTACCTATTTCTTTTGTGATCACACTCCCGAACTCCCCTGTTATTCAATGCTATCCCAAGCATCACAATATTGTCAGTACGTCAATACAGATGACGTCACGAGGCTGACGGGCCGACGCGACGCCGACGGTCGGTTTGCATAGCGCAAGCATTACGCTTCAGGAATGCGATGCCGTCTGGCGTCACATAGCTTTACCACATGCATCATGCTACAGCATCTGGCGTTCGATAGACTTGATCCGAGACTGCCGAACGTGAGCGTTGGAAAGCAGAAAGTCTTATGTACCTATTTCTTTTGTGATCACACTCCCGAACTCCCCTGTTATTCAATGCTATCCCAAGCATCACAATATTGTCAGTACGTCAATACAGATGACGTCACGAGGCTGACGGGCCGACGCGACGCCGACGGTCGGTTTGCATAGCGCAAGCATTACGCTTCAGGAATGCGATGCCGTCTGGCGTCTGCCTATCGATATTACAGGCTGTTTCAAGAATATTTTTAACTTTACCATACAAGAGTTTGCCAAAGAATTAGCATTCCTCTAACTGCGATCAGCCTATCATCAGTACGTAATACCATAGAGGAATTTCACATACACTTAAATATATACATACAGTTTGCAATTATAATTCCATTAGTCAACTTTTTTAATATACCACTAATTATATTAGAAAAGTTTCTGGCTCTTTATTTCAATGAATTATCAATTACTTTTTCATTTTGAATCAACACCAATTCAAAAATTTAAAAAGCATTTTAACCGATGTGAATGGTAAAAAGTTGAATTTACAGGGTGAAATTGATATCGTTAGCATCCTTTTAAACTAAGAGTCTACCCATCATTTTGAACAACGTTTACTATGGGAGCAAATCAATCGAAGCAAAAAAAAAATTTGCTGTTCTATACTAAACTGCAATCCCATTGGACAAAATTCCTTCGTTTCTCCGCTCCGCAGCCTCGCTCCGCTTCAGTTGAAAGGTAGCCTTACAACCGAAGTCTTTTTAATTCTCTTCTTCTATAAGAACCAAATATTTTATTTGGTTTTGGCTACGAGCGTAGCGAAGACCCAAGCTAGTACTATTCACAACTAAGTTTGGAGTCATTTTTTGGGCTTGGCTTGATACTGACTGAAATAAAGCTAATTCATTTTCTTATTGATGCGAATGTAAAAGACATAAAAATAATGTCCATTTTACGTTCATTGCATCATCATCAGCATACATCCCAATGCAGGTATGGGCGTTAGTTCATCACGCGTGCCCAATGCGGATTGGTAGACTGCACATATACGCATCGGAATTTCTACTTCCTTCTTTCTTTCACCAAATTAAAATATATTAGAACACCCTGTACCAGTACCTTCACAAAGGAATGCCTGATCACTATGGATTGCCAAGCAATGCAAACCGGAATGACAACACGAAGGCATCTCCAACATTCTAATATACTGAGATTACATTATGAAGTGAATGCATACTCACGGTTGGATTTTCCTTTTGTGGTAGTCTGTTCTAATCTAATCAGTACTTGTGACACTTGACTCTAACAAAAATGTTCACTATAATGCTTAATATTTCGCTAACGGATCCTTAAATCGAAATAAAATTGCATCCCCACTTTTCGTGTACAGAAAAAAAAAATTTTTTTAAAGTTTTATTTTACTGCTTTGCCGGCGTGATAAATATGTATACCTGCGTCAAATTACATCTTTCTAGTACTGAGGGTCTCTGTGCTAAGCCGCGGACAGACGGAAGCGTAAGGCGAAACTATAAGGGTTCCTCGTTGACTACGGAACCCTAAAAATGTACAAAGGTTATTTTAGTTTCCTTAAATCGAATACAAAACCATTGCTGGAACTTTCTTTTGAGCAGCATGAGTTACTCGTCGTTGGTATTTTTTAGGTTAAGGCACGATAGGGCTGGCATAACCTCATAGTCCAAAACCATTAAAAATAAAGAACAAATAAAAATAAGAGTAGCTTTTAGTATACATTAAATCTATTGGTCAAACTAATTTACATTTAAAAAATCTAGCCTACGACCTTGCTACGCGTCTACTACGGCGTAGCCAAAATGAAAATTTACTACGAAAATTGTAATTTATTTGTTATTGCGAAAGACAAAAATGAAGGACTAATTGAGGCGGGGCATAATTTATTTGTTAGGATAAGTCGAAAATGAAGGACTAATTGAGGCGGGGCATAATTTATTTGTTAGGATAAGTCGAAAATGAAGGATTAATTGAGGCGGGCAGAATTTATTTGTTAGGATAAGTCGAAAATGAAGGATTAATTGAGGCGGGCAGAATTTATTTGTTAGGATAAGTCGAAAATGAAGGACTAATTGAGGCGGGGCATAATTTATTTGTTAGTATAAGTCGAAAATGAAGGACTAATTGAGGCGGGGCATAATTTATTTGTTAGGATAAGTCGAAAATGAAGGACCAATTGAGGCGGGGCATAATTTATTTGTTAGGATAAGTCGAAAATGAAGGACTAATTGAGGCGGGGCATAATTTATATGTTATGATAAGTCGAAAATGAAGGACTAATAATTGAGGCGGGTCATAAATCATAAAATATAGAGGCAAAATGTACAAAAGTATAAGAGTTCCTTGTTTGACTACGGAACCAAAAGGCTTTACTTTATTATCATCAAAAGCACTACACATAAGTGGGAATCTACCAAGGGGTAAACTACATACATAAACGTATAGTTTCAACGCCAACCGAGTACGTAGGTACCTGCTTAAACTCAAACTCAAAATGTTTTATTCAAAATAAATACCACATGGATAGCTTTCTGTCGTCATTTATGACTCTACCACCGCGTTGGAAGGTGTTCCGTTGTAGAGAAGATACGGCCAGAAGCTCTACAAAAAACATATTTAAAAATGTATACAACGTGTTAATGAATAAGCGCAAAACCTCATACACCCCAACTGATTTATAAAAAATTATTAAATTGAAACAAACTTAATAATTTTTTATAAATCAGTTGGGGTGTATGAGGAAAATTAAAATGAAAACAATAATTTCATTATTTTGTTATCATTTCAGCAATGAATGAAAGCGCCAACGTGCTCATGGATACATTTTAAGAATCTTGTTTTGTTACTAAGTAAGGTGAGTGTGCCCGTGCGGTGGGTTGAGATCTAGTTCAGTAAATTTTAAATTTCAAAAACAAATTAATTAATATTTTGAAAAAAGTTACCTATGTTTAAACCTTGATAATTCGATTCTGCTCTCGATTCTAAACAAACTACTTTCTAGTTTTGCGTTAATTCATTAACACGTTGTATATACAAAGTAAATTTACAAATACAGTATTGAATTACATAGTGTAACATTGTCAAGACCAGACATGCTTGTTTAAGACTCATTTTACGTATTAATAAGAAGGAAAGTTAATTTTCTCAAATACTTTTACGAAAGCACGCGGCACTCCCGGGAAATTATTTTAGCCTTAATAATATTATACGGATACGTTGTATTAATTAAATCCATATTAAGTAGGTAAGAAGAGGTAAGAATTTAAACGGTTTTGTCGTAAAATGACAAAATTAATTTTTGATTGGTTACTTTGGTAACTTTAATCATTTTGAGAATAATATGCCTGCGTTAATTTTGTTTCAAGAATTTTGTTGGAAGTACTTTTATGAGTTTTTCTAACTTATTTACGAAGTACTGACTGCTCTCAAATAGTGAAGGAAAACATGGAAAAGAAATCTACATACGCTGGAGTAGAAATTCTGATGGGTATGTGAAATCTATACGGATCCGCATTGGACACACGTGGTGGACTAATGCCCATACACCCTTCCTGAGGGTTGGCCTGTGCACTGCAGCGAGACGGACACATAGTGAAATAGATATCATTAGCATCCTTTTAAACTAAGAGTCTACCAATCAAACTGAACCACTTTTACTATGGGAGCAAAGCGATCGGAGCCAAAAAATAATCTGCTTTTCCATACTAAACTGCAATGCCTGCTCGACTCAAATGTATGTAACAGCTGATTTTTTTGCTGCTCCGATCGGTTTGCTCCCATAGTAAAAGTTGTTCAGTTTGAGGGGTAGACTCTTAGTTTAAAAGGATGCTAATGATATCAATTTCACCCTAAGGAAATAAAGATGAATATAGCATAGTAGACAAGTACAAAGGGTGACCTTATCTCTGAAGAGATTTCTTCCAGCACCCGTAAAAGAGGGAACATTTACAAAGCGAGGCAGGCCAGGTATACAAACTGAAACATACAATTTAAACATTAACATAATTGAAAATATACTCCCATACAAATGAGAACTAAAATAAACATAATACAAAGATACCAAAGAGATCTTTCTCGACCTCTCTTCCCCTCTGATTTTCCCCCATAGACGTTTTTAAAAAATTGTTGTATTGTCGTATCAACTCAGGCTGCCACGAATAAAGAACTGTCCAATATCAGAATATTCCTACCATAACAAAAAAGCAGAACAGAAAATGCAAAAAGGAATTAAATTCAAAATACACTGTAGAAGAGATTTTTCAACCCTATACACACTCGGTTAACCCTCAAAGGCGGGAGTGAACACATGACACTCACGTCCTTTTTAAATTAATGTTTTAATAAAATCCTTCCGGGTCTCAGTGCCTTAATGAAAAGCCTCAAAAGGCATTTTCTCGCTTAGTTACCTTTTGCAGACTTTCTTGGTTTTACCATAAAAATTTTAGCACTTTATTTTTTCGCTCATACTGATTAAATTACTCTAACTTTCTCATCTAATTCAGTATGTTAAGTTTTTTTTTTAGTATAGTAAAGAAAAAGTATTTATTGGCTCATACAAAGAAAGACATTTACAAGTTAAGACATTAAAATAAGAATACATGGACAATTACTGTCTTTGTGAGAGACTGGTGTCTGGGGCAATAGAAAATCATTTCGAGAAAATTGTCTCACTATCAATATTTTTTAAGTCAAAGTCAAAATTGTTTATTCAAAATAATATCACATAGATAACTTTTTGACGTCATGTTTTTGAATCTACCACCGCGTCGGAAGGTGTTCCGTTGTAGAGAAGATGCGGCCATGCGCCAGAAACTCTACAACACACTTCTTTTAAACAAAACAAAATATACTCACAAAGTACAATTTAAAATCCAATATTAAATTACATAGTGTAACATTGTCAAGACGAGACATTTTGGACATTAAAATAATCATCGAGTTTATAGTAACCTTTTTTTACAGAGGACTTGTTTAACATGGGACTTACTTTTTGTCTGTCTCTAGATTACTTTTTCCTCTAATTCGGTACATAAAGTTTTTTTTGGAGGACTGAATAGAAAATCATTTCGAGATAATTGTCTCAATAACAATATTTTCTATGCCAGAGATTTTAAAATGAAAGGAGTACAAATATTTTTAGTAAATAACTTAGTTTTTTCGGTCGTAAACGTAACCTACCAAACAATGTCAGAATTTGATGTTACCGTTTCTGGTTCCAGCATAGAGTTATAAAGAGAAGGCAGTTGATTTTATTTTTTTAAATGACGATTTTTTTTTTCTCCAAAACAGTTAAAAATTAAATTCATATTGATAAAAACTCGATTTAAAAATTAAATTTACTTTGATTGATTGACAATATATCGAGTTGAAAATCTGATGAATTGGAAATTCGTCAAGTAGAAAATTTGATGATCGAGTTTATAATTGGGGTTTTATTGCAATGGAAAACACGAAATAAGCCACAAATGATATTCTGCTACATAAAATAGCCATAATGGTGTTAGTCCTACAATATTCAACTAAAAGTCACAAAAAATCATAGATTCCTATCTCGTATCTAAAATGTAAAGTGTCTAGACGCGTGCCATCTGGTGAGAGTTTACTCGGATTAATATCACCGTTTTAGATATCATTTAAGCTTTCTGCATCAAGATAAAACAAGATCTATTATTATATATATTCGATCTATAACTAAACATTATTTATTGCTGTACTTACGTGCCGAAATATTGCCGTCGTTCCCGGTGTCAAAATTTTAAACTAATACTAGAAATTATGCGATTTTTTTAAAAGTGATTAGGCGGAATAGTCCGCGATAGTACTTACTGTTGTTTTTAATTTATTTAAAAAAATAACGATACAAAACGTAATTAACGGAATAGAAAGGTTTGTCCCCTTCTAGGTTTGCCCATAGACGTACTCTTACGTCTTAACGTAATGTATGTCTCTACTTAGTAGAGACATATATTTTTTTTTCCAAGTCGGTACAAGAATCTGTATAAAATGGTGTGTTTCTTGCACTGTGGAATGCATTAGCTGTCACCAAATTTATTGTTTAAAATTATTGTTTAAATAATAATAATTAGTAGGTTTTACCAATGACATTCTATACACAAGGACTTCGCATCAGTGCGGTAAACGGGACCGCTAAATTGTGTTTAATTGCTTTACATTACTGATTTGTGAGCGAATACATTTAAAGGTCTGGAATGTCAGCGACAATGTATGATAGCCGAGCATAACGAGAGACATGTGTCATTTTTTGGCTTTGTTATTCTATGACGTGGTGACAGGTGAGTCCATGTGTATAGAATGTAATTGGGTATTTGTAATTACGCATAACGTAGTGTAATATCAAATACACTAACCTTTATGCGACTAGACACTTATCTTCCCAAAAAAGATAATACTAAATATTCACAATTTCACACCGTGCGACAGACGGACGGATTCACATACATTTTAATTAAACTATTAGATAGCATATTAGCAACCTACTGTCGCAGAACACTCGCATCGAATTCAATGACAAAGGAGATGATCAGACCATCATATTGAACAACGTTTTGTTCGGGAAAATCGAAATCGCGAGAAAAAACTGCTTTTCCATACTCAACTGCAAACCTACTCGTCCAAAATGTATGGGACAACTGTTTTTTTCGCAATTTCGATGTTGAGTTTTTGCATGGGCAAAAAGTCATTCAATATCATGGTCCCCTCAAAAAAATTGTCAGCATATTAAGAAGGACTCTGTCTATTTGCTCTCATAGAGAAAGTTGTTCTGTTTGATTACCTGATCATCCCCTTAAAAATCAGTCTGTATAATTATTATCTTGAACCCTATAGACATGGGTACACAAGTTTAATGTTGCATAACTTGGTGATCTTTAGTCATTTATACATCATTTCCAATAAGGACGAAACGATTTTCCGATTCCTATATAGCTTTTTGGCCAATTCTGATTTGCAAATATAATGTATTTATCAGAAAGATTTACTAACCGACATATCTTGGAGGTAAAAGCTGTTCTAATAATAAGTACGAGGAAGTGTTTCAAATCTTTGTTTCTGTAAATCAAAAAAGCCTTAAAATTTCGTTGCGTTTGAAATGGAGTATAGTGCGACATCTAGACGCAATATTGGTAGCCTTATGTGATATCTGAACCACACTCATACTCATAATACCAGAAATGCAATCGAAATTGTCAACCACAGTTAATACAACAGAACTCGAAAACCAAACGACAAAACGCAATATTCAAATAGCAAACAAAACTACAGATTCCAGCACAAATTTGATTACGATGAAGCAGACAGCCAACGATTATGCTGACATAAATATTCATACGGCATTCGAGTCGGGCACCGAACGGTGGTGCAATTAATTGAACATCTGCACAAATCACAGATTGCTATCGGTGCGGTGAATTTGTGAGATGTTGAACTGAGGTGGTTAGTGCTTTGATTTTCGAATGGGAACGGTGATTTTAGCAATATTATGTTGGGATGTACTGTGATCATTGACATACAAAATAATGGACGCCGGGTCTAGGACAAAATTCTCGAAAAAAGTGTCCGAGACTACCTTTCACAAACCTAAGTACGTATAAAGTAATACAAACATTGAAAATGCTGAAATTATTTTCCATTTTGCTTGCTTAGTTTTTACCCCATCATCGCGGTACGGCGCACATCGCGCGGCGCGCGTGGCGTCGAAGACTGTCGCGTAAGGGTCAATTCACACCGAGACGCGACGCGACGCGACGATACTCAAATACCTCGAGGCGCAGTGCTGCGTGGTGCAACGTAATCTGAATTCTCACAATGTAATGTGTATCTTTTCGTGTAGTGAATAAAGTATATTCTATGAAAAATGTGCGCGCAGCGTCGCGCCGCGTCGCGTCTCGGTGTGAACTGACCCTAATTGGTTCTCTTTATACGTTTTGGTGCTATTTTGGTTCGGACACTTTTGAGCGTGGACCCTACGTCCAGTAGGTGGTAAGTCAATGACGGTGATTATCAAATATGTATTACACGGAAAGCAGATAACAGTCGAACGATGACATGGTGAAGGTTGCGGGAACCCGGGTAACAGGCACTAATCGTGTCCGTTCCTTGGGGGAGGCCTATGTCCAACAGTGGACGTCTATTGGCTGAGACGATGATGGAAGCAGACTATAATAGTGTCATTGACAGGCTTACCTCCCCCTCCCCCCTTCCCCCCCTCGCCCCCACATACATATTAATCACGCCGACAAAGTGGTAAAATAAAATATTGAAAAATATTTTTTTAGGGTATCTCCCCTATACGAAAAGTGGTATTGCAATTTTTTTTCTCGTCTACCCCATGGTGTAGGGTATCGTTGGATAGGTCTTTAAAAATATTGCGGTTATGGGAAGACCATTTATCGATTTAGGGATCCGTCAGCGCAATATTAAGCTTTAAAGTGTCAATTTTTGTAAGAGTCAAGTGTCGTCGTCGTTTCCCGGTTTTTATTATCTGTTTGTATGCATCTAGTCCACAGATATAAAACAAGCCCTAGGCTATAATCTCAAAAAGTTAAAAAAAACATTTTAGGGTTTTGGACACTTGGGTTTTGATACGGTTTTCACGATTAGTTAGACTAATTCAAGAAATGTGTACCCGTGCGAAGATGGGATAGGTGGTTAGGGTTTAATAAAAGCCTAGGAACTTATTTCAGAGTTAATCAGTTCTTTTTTTTTTTATGCAGTTTCCTTAAGAGAAGTTTATTCCGAACGCGCTAATGCGCGCTGCATACAAACGAAGTCTGGCTATTTTTTCAATACTAATTAATTAAAGTCAATGAAATGAATGAAAAAAGAAACAATCTAGAAACAAATCTCTATGCTTGTATGATGATCTATTTTCGTTAAAATATACAGGTTCAATGCTAGGATTAATGTAAGATTTATATGAAAATCTTTGAGGCACTGTAACTTTAAAACTATAAATTTTAACGAAAATCTGACACGCTATAAGCATAGAGATTACTTTCTAGATTGTTTCTTTCTTAATTGACTTTAATTGGTTAGTATTGAAAATATCACCAGACTTCGTTTGTATGGAACGTGCCCACAGTAATATACCCTTAAATACACGTTGTTTTCTCAAACTTAAGACGTGTATAGGAAGGAAGCCTCGCCAGGATTTGTAAGGAGTAACATATAACATTGTACGTACCAGCTACAATTTGCATGAGAATTAATTGTCCTAACTTAGCTAAGATAGTAAATAAGCTTCTCGACTTTGATTTAAGTCGACATAATGTATAATTTTTACGACATTAGCATTTAACCGTCTGTAACAACTACACAAAAATGTCTCAAAAGCCAGTTGTGATATCTTTAAAAATAGCAAGTAAAAGTTAAAAAGGTAAAAAAAAACCCTAGTAATATTTAAAGGGGTGGTTTAGACCATCAAACCGAACAACTTTCACTATGGAGACAACGTCGAAAAAAGGAAAAAAAATCTGCTATCCCGTGCATTTACCTAGGTACAGTGGTTTTGAATAAAAATGTGTGTTTTTAGGGTTGGTACCCAAAAGGTACTAACGAGACCATATTCATAAGCCTATGCTGTCAGTCCGTCCGTCAGTCTGTACTGAACCCTGCGTGCGCGAGTCCGACTCGCACGTGACCCAACGTTTGTTTGGTTATAGGTATATGTGAGTAGTTTGTCCTGTTTTTTGAAATATTACCTATTCAAGCTAAAAAATGACTGAAAATTTGAGTATAGCATAAGCATATGCTCACGACTATATTCCCCGAGGGGATAGTCAGAGATATTCTGAAACCTCAGATCATCCACGTTTCACCAGTAGAACCGAAACTCCGTCCAGTGTGACGGGGGCCCGTCACCACATAATGGACAGTGGGTACAATACATGCCTCGAAATTGAAGCATGCATGAGTATAAAGTTATTTAAAAAATAAATCATGAGAAAATAAAATTGAAATACATATACAACGTGTTAATGAATTAACGCAAAACTAGAAAGTAGTTTGTTTAGAATCGAGAGCAGAATCGAATTATCATGGTTTCAACATAAGAGTTTTTTTTTCAAAATATTAAATAATTTGTTTGTAAAATTTAAAATTTACTGAACTCGATCTCAAACCACCGCTCGGGCACTCTCACCCTACTAACTAATAAAACAAGATTCTTAAAATGTATACATGAGCACGTTAGCGCTTTCATTCATTGCTGAATTGATAACAAATCAGTTTTGCCTGAAAACTTAAAATGCGAATAACTTTAAATTTTAACTATCAAACTACTGAAATTATTGTTTCAATCTAATTATTTTGTTATAAATCAGGTGGGGTGTATGAGGTTTTGCGCTTATTCATTAACGCGTTGTATATTTCATGTCGGCAAATACTCTATTTGCCAGGCAATGTCCAGCTTAGAACAACAAACTGAAGCAATAAAAATAAAATGTTTTTGAAACAAGAAAAACTGTTTCAAACAAACAAAAATGTTTACATAATTTTTTACCTTCTTCCTGCAGGTAAAAGAATGATTTTTAAATACATTTCCTGTTTCTACGACGCAATTTAAAGGTTGACCTCTATAAATCACTAGCGACTCGGTCAGCTTTTGGCACAGCTTTTAGTCCGAAACACGTACACTTGCTTGCAATTTAAATTAAATCATAAATTATGGTGAAACTTTATGAACATAATTTCGGTAAATATATTACAAAACTTGGAACAGTCTCATATACGGCATACATATACTTTATGTTGCTAGAACTGGCGATATGAATTTTGTTTTAATTAAGTTGAAAGTAATAAATCCGAAATGTCAAGTCGTTTTAAAGATTTAAATGAAACAAAGCGTTTTAATTTAACAACAAAATAGATTTAATTATTTGTGTCTTGTCTGAGTATATACGATTAATAATGAAATGAGAGTAATTAAGAGGATATAATTCGGAGCGCGCTCCATACAAACGTACTATGGTGATATTTTCAATACTAACCAATTAAACTCAATGAACATTTTCAGAATCAATCTAAAAACAAATTTCTATGCTCGTATAGAGTCAGATTTTCGTTAAAATTGATAGTTTTAAAAGTTACAGTGCCTCAAAGATTTCCATACAAATCTTAAATTAATCCTAGCATTGAAACTGTATATTTTAACGAAAACCTGACTCCATACAAGCATAGATATTTGTTTCAAGATTGTTTCAGCAAAATTTCATTGACTTCCATTGTTAGTATTGAAAATATCACCATAGTACGTTTGTTTGGACCGCGCTGCGAATTATATCCCCTTAATTGGCGTCACCGTTATTATGATTAAGTATAAACGTAAGTATTTTGAAAAACAATGAGAACGAATTATTTTTTATTAGCAGTAGATCATCAATTTATTTACCTTTGTCTTAATAATTAAATATACATAATATCATCACATCATCATCATTGGCATTTCCATCTATACAAGGTGATTTAAGCAGCGTCTTGGTGGCACTTACGCTCGTGACTAAAAAGCCCGATACGAGAGTGTCAGTTGGGTTTGCAAGTCGATCATGTCTTCTTTCCCGTTTTTCAGCCAAGGAAATAAACCACGCCCTATCGTGCTCGACTCGATACATAATATATATTATTTACAATCTATAATATAAATAAGCCGTGGTGGTCCAGTGGCGAGTAACCAGTTGCTTACCGTGCAGGAGGCGATGGTTCAATCCCCGTCCAGGCCAACTCGTACCAATGAGTTTTTCAGAATTTATGTACGATTTGCAACACTACTGGCTTTTCGGTGAAGGAAAACATCGTGAGGAAACCTGAGTGCTTCAATTTCAAGGCATGTTTTGTACCCACTGTCCATTATAAGTGGCGACGGGCTCACTCCCCGTCACACTGGACAGAGTTTCTGTACTACTAGTGATACGTGGATGTTCTGAGGTTTCAGAATATCTCTAACTACCCCCTCGGGGAATATAGTCGTAAACATATGCATTCTTATGCTAAAATCTTTGTTTGAAATGATTTTAAATGTAGAGTTAGTACTAATTTTTGGGAAATTTTCTTTCTTCAAGTCATTTCAGAATAATATTTTTACCCCTACTTTTGTCCTACAGTGTAACTATCCATCGGGGACCGCTGACATAGAAGGTCCTGTGTGCATTATGCTAAGCACCACTCCTTTAAAATGTGCCGTGAAATATTATGCATAACACATTTTGAAGCGAAAAATGTCTCTGCATTTGACATTTTAGCACTCTTTTGTTAGTTTGTAGTACATGGTTTGCACAGATTTTTTCTAGTTGTGTGTAAAACGTGTTTTGACGAAAATTTTGTATAAAAATCTAAAAATAAAATGTTAAATATAAAACGTATTTTAACATGATTTTTTATAATTATTTAGTTATAGATTCTGGAGAGACAATTTTGAGGTTTTCAAAATATCTATTAGTATTCTAATACCCTCGCGTATAATTCGGTATTCACTAAGGTTATTCCATGTGTCAAACGCATATAAAAACTTTGACGATCTGAAGGATTCAAGAAGGATGTTACATTTGTGAGCTGATCAGGAAGCTGGAAATAGGTATTGGAGCTCATCGATGTTTTTGTCAGCGATGTGACGCTTAGAGAATTGCACTCCAGGCTTTCCTCGTTTTTGGCAGGTTTTAAGCCAAAGTTTATAAATAAACAATTATCTTATCTTATCTATATACGTTTATCTACCTTTATACGTTTTAAGGTTTTCAGGATGTCGGTGACATAGGAATAAGTGCGTTATAGGAGAGGATAGAAGGACTTAGGAAGAGATAACATGGTCCGTAGTGGCATAATTACGGAAAAGATGTGTTTAGGGGTGCACTGAGAAAACAATGCTACGTATACGTAGCCCGTCGTCGTAGCTTACGTACCACGTAGCTTACGACGCGGTACGATTACGAGTGTTGCATCAGTATAAAAGTTGTCTCGTACTTCACGATGAAGCTTCATTGTGTATCGCTTCGTAAGCTACGTGGCATAAACTGCGACGGGCTACGTATACGTAGCATTTTTTTCTCAGTGATGGTCTTCTCTTGACGCAGCCAAAATATGGGTGCCAGGAGCGGTACGGAACCCTAAAAAAAAGGATTTTTATTTACACATGTAAACGAATCAGAATCATAGTCAAGCCTCTTCAGTGTGTTTTACGCTTGAGAATAATCCTGCCGGCGCCCAAGAGCCAAACCATCTTAGTCTGTTTTTGTGGAGTCCGTCAGCAACAGGAAAAGTTGTCCTAAAGTTTTGTATTCAATTTGTTTCATCACGTAGGTACTTATACTAAAATGCTAGGTGCGAACACTTGTAAAATGCCATTAACTCGTAAATTCCCATCAATAGGTTCACTACGGTTTTATTTCAGCAATTCGTATCCAATGGGTTTTATTGGGTTTTTAAATGCTCGTAAAATAAGACGTAAATATAACCGTTAAAAGGTATTTTATTATTTAGCTTTGAATTTTTTATTGAGGTAACCTAATGGCAATCATGACCTTTGTCCGCAAATCACGCAAAACTTTTTTTTTTTTAAATAATATAACAGGGTCCTTCTTAATATGGTAACACTTTTCTAACACTGACTAACGTCGAAATCGCAAAAGAAAATTCAGTTTTGTATGGCACAGAGATTTTTTCGATGCTGTCTATGACAATAGACAAAGTTGTTCAGTTAGACGGTCTGATCAACCCCTTAAAAAATTTAAGCATATTAAGAGGGACCCTGTATACTCGAAGCTGGTGAAGTTATGGGCAAAAATATGATGTTATGATTATGATGCTTCATATACAACGTGTTAATGAATAAGCGCAAAACCTCATACACCCCAACTGATTTATAACAAAATAATTAGATTGAATCAATAATTTCATTATTTTAATAGTTAAAATTTAAAGTTATTCGCATTTTAAGTTTTCAGGCAAAAATGATTTGTTATCATTTTAACAGTGAATGAAAGCGCTCATGTATACATTTTAAGAATCTTGTTATGGTAGTCAGTAGGGTGAGTGTGCCCGTGCGGTGGGTTGAGATCGAGTTCAGTAAATTTTAAATTTACAAACAAATTATTTCATATTTTGAAAAAAATAACCTATGTTGAAAACATGATAATTCGATTCTGCTCTCGATTCTAAACAAACTACTTTCTAGTTTTGCGTTAATTCATTAACACGTTGTATACCTGCTGCCCAGTTTTGTTACAAGAGCGGAATACGTTTTGAGTCCTTTTAGTAAATAGTCTTAATTAAAATCATCCCCTCAGAAGCCTTTGAAGTCTGTGCCTTTGGGTGATAGTTCGTTCTAGGTGGCTTACTAACTAGGACTGACTGACTGAATGACGCTCTAACGATAATATAGACGCATTTATGACTACTAAATCACGCATGTGTCTGAATGGAAGTCTAGGTACGCATAGGAAAGAAAAAAAAGAAAAATTATTTATTTTAAATACATAACATTATTAAACATGAAAGTTGTCCAATTTGATGGTGCATGAGACCATCAAACTGAACAACTTTCACATGAAAGACTGACGACGACTGATATTTGACTTTCTTTCTTTTTCTTAATTTTTCAATCTTTAATTTGATTTGAAATTTCACATGATAGCATCCTGCATACATTCATAAACTTTCGACCATACCTAATCCCTTTCGGGGTTGTCAAAATCGTTGCCATTATATTTTAAAAGCGCGCAGTTAAGTTTTCAAGGCTCACTTTTAACAAAAAAAATCAAAATTTCGGGATGTATCAAGTGTTGACGCGGCTCGTCCGGCTCGTCTTTAGCGGTGGGACTCCCATGCTCCCAGATAGGTGGCTACAGCTTAAAGATTGAGCCTCATCTGACAACACCGAATAGCATTTTTTCACGCTCTATCCTTTTCTGTCGCTCAGGAACATTAGCTAGAGCGAGAAAGGTCGCAGCACTGCTGGTGCTGCCGCATGCGATCGTATTCCAGGGCCCCTAGACAAAGTATCTTTCAATTAGCGTTAACGACAGTAGAAACTGGACTAGAGTATGGACTTGGCGTATGATGACGATAGCAAACCTAAAAATCGCCAATGTCAAATCCATACATTCTGTCATTTATACTAGCGTCTACGTCAATAGAAATGTTACTTTGTCTATAGGCCCAGCTATCTTTTTTGGTTCGCCGTAGCAATTGACGTTCCTGAGCGACAGAAAAGGATGGACAGAAAAAGGAAGAATCGGTGCTGGCAGATGAGGTTCAACCCTAACACCCACTAAAACCTAGAATAGAAACCTATTGCTACAACACTGCAAACATCCTTAGTCACCTCTCTCGACACTCACTGGAAATATGGTAAGGAGAACCACACGGCTTCTAGGTCGAAATTACACGGCTCATAATTAATATTATCAAGTTTACTTAATCCACAAAATGTCAAAATTTTCGTAGATTAGTAAACACAGTAAACATTTAACACATTTGACAATTATAATCCTTATTTGGAAAGGGCTATTGCAAAAACTTAATTCGAATTTTAAGTGGCTCAGGTGTTTTGCTAAAAGTTTGGTCTAAGTTAGGAACTAGTAGCGTGAATGTCCTCTAAGAAAATTATAAACAGGCTTCCTTTGGTGGTTATTTACTTCTATACTATAGTACCTATATTTTAATTGTATTTTATTTCAATATGGAACGATCTGATGATATCACCACGTGACGCGTTATCCGCATTTTGAAAGGGCGCAGTCATGTAACATACCCGAAAGCACACGATCTACTAGACCATCTGCAAATCCACTCTCCATGCAACTCCAATGAACTTTTTACAAACCTTACAAGTTAACTAGGTATTTCTGAAATTTCAAATACAGCTGCTGCTGCTGCACAGGAAGCATCTCCTGCTTACTACGGGAAATAGAGGGCTAATCAGTGAAGATGAAGCGCCTTGATAGCTCAACCCAACCAGTGAACGACCTTAGGCAACACCGCAACGGGCCTAAGGCTGCTTTTCCACCAGATGTGCAAGGTAGCGAGGCGGTGAGCGAGGAAAAAATCGGCCAATGAGAGTGCTTCAATTTCCCAATGACGTGATCGAGCGATCGCGCTATTGACGGATGTTTCCTCGCTAACGTACCCAGAAGTGTACGAAACGAACTTTTGGCACAGGGCGTTGCCGGGATTACACGGTGGACTGGGTGAAGAGACGGGGACCGAGTCACTCCGTCCCCCGTCTCGCCTTGCACCTACCTAAGTTGCGCTCTAACGCTTGCCGTCACACTACAACGGCGACCGGTAAGAAGGTTCATTTCGTCCGCTAACAGTAACTAACTTACACCAAACATAAACCAGCTTCTCATCGGAATCCAGCCGTGACAGAGGTCTGCAAATCGACATTATTTTGACAGCCTCCTTGTCACTACCAATGACAGATGACAAGGTTGACAGTATTTGGGATTTCACCGGGATAATAATCGTTTGTTTGGAAGATTAGTGGATGAATATTTAATTTTAATTACGAGATGAGGACCAGGTGATCAGTATTTCCTTGGCTTAATAATTCGTTATTCATGACAAAATATATATTCATGATAGATAGACCTCCTAACGAATAAAAACGTGCTATTGTTTTAGGCCTTTTTTTGAAAGCATTATTGTATTTTTTACAATTTTAATGTACGGCGTTCATAACGCCTTTCGGAGTATTTTCAAAAATATTGCTACAACCATTGACTTACCAACTACTGGACGAAGAGTCCGCGCTCAAAAGTGTCTGAACCAAAAGAGCAACAAAGCGAAAGAAGAGAACCAATTACGCGACAGTCTTCGTTTGATCGGCCGACTACACGCACGAGCATGCTGCGATGGGGGGAGAGTGGAATGGAAAAGAATTTCAGCGTTTTCAATGTTTTTAGTTGGTTTATATTACCTACAAAATGTACTTGCATGCTTCAATTTTGAGGCATGTATTGTACCCACTGTCCATTATGTGGCGACGGGACCCCCGTCACACTGGACAGAGTTTCGGTACTACTGGTGAAACGTGGATGTTCTGAGGTTTCAGAATATCTCTGACTACCCCCTCGGGGAATATAGTCGTGAGTGTATGCTATGCTTATGCTACATGTACTTAGGTTTGTGTTATTTAGTTTAGGACACTTTTTTCGAGAATTTTGTACTAGACCCGGCAGCGTCCATAGCTACGTCAATGGCTACAACTATTAAATATCCTTACATTTTGTAGTTGTAGCAATAGTTTCAGGATGGAATGATGTCGTTTCGTTCTAATTGGTATCATAAAGGATTATAACGATATATATTTTAATTACATCACGTTTAATGTAAGTCGGTATCTGAGTACCTATATAACAGATTACTAAGTCTATAACAGATTAAATCTATCAACAAATTAAATCTTATCGGCAAATTGTGGTATCACAACTTAGAGACAATAATGTATTATTTAGTTTTTATTTATACTGTACTTAAATTCAATTGAAGAAACAAAAAAATGTGGAAAATATTGTTTCTTGTATGTACCTGTGTTTGTGTAAATAATGTCAGTGGTCAAGTATGTAAGTACCTTATATTTATGCCTGTGAGAAAAAAAGTCGCAGAAGTTCGATGAATTCGAATTCTCGACATCGATTTCAACTTGCGACCGCTTCGTTTTATTAAAAAACTGAATTTTAAATAACGCTGGTTATTTGAAGAGCATAGGTGCATAATATTGGTATTTTAGACCAATCGCGCTTAATAAATCTCCACTGAACCGTGATAGGACCACAGACTTTAGGTTTGGAAAGTTGTTTAGTATCATGGGTACAATCACCCCTTAAGGGCCTATGTCGAAAAATAAATAAAGCGAAATGGGCGTGTGATAGCTTATATTACTGACTGATGCGAGAGAAAGAGATGGGGCGGCGCGCGCGCCTGAAACGACGCAAGCGTAAAACAAACTTTATTTAATTGTGATTGCACTATTTACGTAAGTTCATTTCTACTCTAATCAAACTTTATAAAATATCATTCTCTTTTTTTAAATCAAGTCTCGTGTTTCTACTATTTACCGTTTAGCAGTTCCAAGCGTTTATCGATAAAGACAGAGGCTACTTTGGCTTATTTTTCTATCGAGAAAATGTCTCTTAATCGTGTTTTGGCTCTAATCAAAACTTCAATTATATGTTCAATTTACACATATCCGCAAATCATACTCCTACTGTTAGCACTTCATGATATATGATGCTTTGAAACATCCTTATTTTTTTCACATATCCTCTTAAAGTAATGCAACTGTTTACCCTAACACCCTGTATAGAGTTTTATTAATATTCATCTTATAATTACAGTAGAAAGAGTTCATGTACTCAATTACAGAGAGTACATGATAGAGGTGATAAGTGAGACCGTAAAAGTTGTAGAAGAGAGGGAATGGTGCAACTTAAAGCTGCTTGATGTTATTCAGGATGTCGAGTAAGTTTTTACATGTGTTACAATAAATAAGTTACAATATACAGGGTGTAAGGAAAAGTATCATTAACCTTTAAACCCCATAATCTACCCATTAAACTGAACAACTTTTAGTATGAGAGCAAACCTGTCAGAACAAAAATTATCCTCTGTAAACTGCAATACATACTCGATTCAAACGTATGGGACGGCTAATTTTGTTTTTGTTTTGACAAGTTTGCTCACATAGTAAAAGTTGTTCGGTTTGATGGGTAGAGTATGTGGTTTAAAGGTTAATGATACTTTTCCTTACACCCTTTGTATTAAATATTTAAAACTTTTAAGGGGGTTGTTTAGACTATCAAACTATCAAACTATAGATTAGTATGGAAAGGCAGATTTATTTTTTGCTATTTCGATATTGGTCCCATAGTAAAAGTTGTTCAGTTTGACGGCCTAAACCACCCCCTTAAATGTTTATTTGTATATGTATAAACAGAAAATTATATGCACGATAAAAAACCCTCGTGCCATAGCTAGTGTGGGATCTCTTCCATATCCCTTCCTGAAATAATATACCGGATGATTGTTCCAAAACTTTCAGGGGTGATTCAGACCATCAAACTGAATAACTTTTGTCTCATATATTTGAGTCAAGTAGGCTTTGCAATTTAATATGGAACAGCTGATATTTTTTGTGAATTTTCAGCTTTTGTCCCATAGTAAAAGTTGTTCAGTTTGATGTTCTGAACCACCCCTGAAAGTTTCGGAACGGTAAAAAAAAATCTATCTGAAATTCTGATGGTTATAAGGTCTCTGCTGTACAGAAAGAGGTATTTATTATAGTTCAAGCCTTATAATAATAATAGGTACGCTAATGATAATGAATAATGATACAGCCATCCAATAGTTATTTGTTATACAAGAGTGCAAAGTTGCTTTTTAACCGCGTGCTCAATTTTGATGACCGAGCAAGCGAAGGATTCTAAAATTAGAATCCTGAGCGTCAGCGAGGGAATCAAAAGAGCACGAGGTGAAAAATCTTTGCACTTGCAACACGTAACTTTTCATCCAACCTCAGCGAGGAAATGACTAAATGCAAAAAAATAATAATTGTATGATAAATTCGGCACCATGGAGGGAGAAGTAAATAGGTTTAATGATGTTTTGAATTCACAAACATAAAGCACATAATGTTCTAAATTCAATTTACTTTATCCTCTAGTGGATAAAAACGGCTTTTGCACTCAGATCAAAAATACTCTTTCCGAGATGGTGGGATGAAAAATAATATTGTTAGTGTGACATTTCAGCGAAAAAGTACTCAATATGCATCTGAAAGGCACCATCAAGTACACCAACGGCTTCGTGGTCTCCATTCAGAAGGTGAACATTCTTCAATCCAGCTTGTTCCAGAAGTGGACACCTACTTTTGATGGTACTGTGGTGGAAGTAAACGGTCAACTCAGGATGCTAGACGTTGCTCTTGGGTTTGACGTGGAAGCTGATTTGGCTGACGGCTCCAGACATTATACGGGAGTGATTACGCATCCACTTTTACAATTTGATTTTACGGTGAGTCTTTTCTGTGTGTGTGTGTGTGTGGAGTTCCCTATGTTACTGCGAAAGTCAATACAATAAAGTTACTAATAGAGTGACCAACTGCTGAGAAAGCGAGATGTACCTAGCGACACCACTGTATAATAGAAAGAGACACGTGACGCGAGGCAATAGAACCATTTTTAGGGTTCCGTAGTCAACAAGGAACCCTTATAGTTTCACCATGTCCGTCTGTCCGTCTGTCCGTCTGTCCGTCTGTCCGTCTGTCCGTCTGTCCGTCTGTCCGTCTGTCCGTCTGTCCTTCTGCCCGTCTGTCCGTCTGTCCGTCTGTCCGTCTGTCCGTCTGTCCGTCTGTCCGTCTGTCCGTCTGTCCGTCTGTCCGTCTGTCCGTCTGTCCGTCTGTCCGTCTGTCCGTCTGTCCGTCTGTCCGTCTGTCCGTCTGTCCGTCTGTCCGTCTGTCCGTCTGTCCGTCTGTCCGTCTGTCCGTCTGTCCGTCTGTCCGTCTGTCCGTCTGTCCGTCTGTCCGTCTGTCCGTCTGTCCGTCTGTCCGTCTGTCCGTCTGTCCGTCTGTCCGTCTGTCCGTCTGTCCGTCTGTCCGTCTGTCCGTCTGTCCGTCTGTCCGTCTGTCCGTCTGTCCGTCTGTCCGTCTGTCCGTCTGTCCGTCTGTCCGTCTGTCCGTCTGTCCGTCTGTCCGACTGTCCGTCTGTCCGTCTGTCCGTCTGTCCGTCTGTCCGTCTGTCCGTCTGTCCGTCTGTCCGCGGCATAGCTCAGAGACGCTTAGTAATAGAAAGCTGTAATTTGATATGGGTATACATATTTATCACGCCGACAAAGTAGTAAAATAAAATCTTGAAAAATATTTTTTTTAGACTACCTCCCCGACACGAAAAAAGGGGATGTAATTTTTTTTTCTCGTCTATCCCTTGGTGTGGGGTACCGTTGGATAGGTCTTTTAAAAATATTGTGGATGTGGGAATCCCATTTTTCGATTTAGGGATCCGTTAGCGAAATATTAAGCTTTAAAGAGAAAATTTTTGTTATAGTCAAGTATTTTAATGTGACTTATTTCTATCAGGTCTCCAAAAACATGCACACAAATGCTATGAGCTTGGCTGTAAATGGTAATCAGCCAGAGACAATTAATTTGATGCAGTTTTTACCAAAAGATCCTATCACTGATGCCCTAATGACACTGGTAAGAAATTCATGGCAATTTGTATTTATCATTGAAAACATTAGCATTAGCTTTTTGACCTTACACAATGTAACTACGAGTTACGCGTGTAATTCTACTAACAAAATTTTCTGACACTTTTTGCGGGGGACGAGGTAGCATGAAATACGCAACTTTGAAATTTTATTCCATAGTTTGAAGTTATTGTTCCGCAATCCGCAATTATAGGCCGTCTCCTTTAGTGATAAGGTATACAATTTTATGTAAATGCACATGATCAATTGATCTTGTAACGTGGCAGAGGGGAAATGCTACCGCAAGGCTTGTCCCTAGTCATATTGTCTAAGTTATTGACAAATAAAGACGATGATGATTCAAATGGGTTCGTTTGCTACCAAATATTGTAGTCTAGTTCCAGCTGAGACTAAACCATATCATTTCTTCTCGTTGGAGCACTACGAGGTGACTGTGGGATAAAGGTTTTATTTTAAATTTCGATGTTAGTCCTATAGAGAAAGTTGTTTAGTTTGATGGTCATATCATCCCCTTAAAAAACACTACCCCTACATGCTCTATTCTGATCGAAAGTCATTTTTAGTATTTAGAAACCCATAACGATATTAAAATGTAAACAATCCTTTCTAGCTTGCTAGTAATACGTAATACGCCTATACAAAACTTTACAATAACGTAACCAATCGTTATGTGTAATCATATCCAATCATTGATTTAATCATCATCATCACCTACTGCAAGGCACAGGGTAGTACTAGATACTCTTTCTTATACTGTGGCACAGGCCTACCAGGGTACCCTCACCGAGGGTAGCCTCAGGGAGGGTGTATGGGCATCAGTCCACCACGCGTGCCCAATGCGGATTGTCGGACTACACATTCGATGCGCATCAGAATTTCTTCTTCCTATGCATGTTTCCTCATTTTTTTTCCCTTCACCGTTGATGTAAGATTCACATTGATCCTTTGATTATTTATATGTGGACTGGTTACGCGTGTAATTCTACTAACAAACATTTCTGCCACTTTTTGCGGGGGGCGAGGTAACATGAAATCCGCAACTTTTGATTTTATTCCCCATAACTATAGATTCTAATTTTGAATGTTAAAAACCATGAAAAGTAGTCTCGTGTGAACCCCAAACGTTCTAAGTTCGAAGTTATTATTTCGCAATTATATTCTGTCTCGTTTAGTGATAAGGTGTAAAATTGAATGTAAATGCACAAGATCAATTGTGATTATACCGTGGCAGAGGGGAAATGCTACCGCAAAGCTAGTCCTTATAATAATTAGTCAAAGCATTGATCACATTGATTCCATAGTGTTACCTAAAATGGTCTGTCAATGTTTTTCCTGTATTGTTCAGATGAAATAAATAAGTTATCTAAAATATCTACACCTATCTATCTATCTTGTTCCATCGGTAGTTTGTTTAAAATAACGATTCTGATGAGATGGTCGTGTCTGTTGCAGTTCGACTCTAACAGTACATTCTTCGGCACCACCTTGTGGGCCACCGACGTTTTCCAGCCGATAGCCCTTGACGTCATCACCAATAAAGTACCCTTCCCCGGCCTGTGCTACGACTGCCCTGCTACGTGATTTTGATTCTTATGATTAATCAAATAAAGTAAATTTTACATCAATGTGTGTTTCTTCTGTGTAGACTAGTAAAAGTCATCAAAAAGCCTAACTTTTCAAATGGGGTTGAAAATATTTGTTTTCTTCATAACTACTAAATTTCAGTTTTTGGGTTACTGTTATCTATCTTCATGCCAAATTTCGATTCAATAGGTGCAAAAAAGGGCGAGTTATTGAGGCGGAGCATACAGAAAGACAGACAGAATGGACGAAAGTATAAGGGTTCCTGGTTTGACTACGAAACCCTAAAAAATTGGGGTTCCATATTGAGTTGAGTAGTCAACCTATATTTTTAACACATTTTTATTAGCGACAATGTAGTTGTCAATGTTGACAATGTGTCGTGAGGAAACCTGCATGCTTTAATTTCGAGGCATGTATTGTACCCATTGTGCATTGTGTGGCGACGGGCTCACCCCCCGTCGCACTGGACAGAGTTTCGGTACTACTGGTGAAACGTGGATGTTCTGAGGTTTCAGAATATCTCTGACTACCTCCTCGGGGAATATAGTCGTGAGCATATGCTTATGCTACAATGTAGTTTAAATTATTATCTGTATCATTATATTGATAACAACAATATTAAAGATTAAGTAACTATAATTTTACTAGATATTTTTTATCGGTTATTTAATAGGTATATTTTGTCTTTAGATTAATTTGAAATCTATGACGAAAGTCAAAGAAAATTTTCAGTATTTCTTTGTTATGAAACTGAAATTTTGTTTGATAGGAAGATTGTAAGAGAAAGTAAAATGGTCCTGTTAATTGTGTTAATTCTAGGATTTATTTGCTCTGTGTCATGTCAAACAAATTGGGGTAAGCTATTGTTATGAATTACATACTTAACTATACTTCATTCCAAATAAGGACGACGAGATTTTCCTATTCCGATTTAGCTTTCTGGTCAATTCTGATTACCAAGTGTAATTAATTTATTGTATACATATACTATCCGACATATCTTGGAAGTTACTAATCTCTATTTCTGTAATGCAAAATAGCCTTAAAATTTCGTTGCTATTTTGAACGGAGTATAGGTAAATATTTCAACATAAAAATTGTGGATTATTCGTATATTAAATGATATCTTTAACATTCGCATCATTTATAAGAAATTGTATTTGAATGACAACCCTCCTTCTGGCGCAGTCGGGTAAAAAGGGGGTCCCTTATTATGTACCTAATTAACACACTTAAAACATCCCGTATAAGTATAGGTATCAAGTCAGTGTGTACCTCTGCTCTACCTATACGAGGGAGAGAGTTCTTCGAAATAATAATTAGGCTACCAACTTTGACATAACTTATTTAGGTAGTTACTAGGGTCGTCTAATTACCACTTTTAAAGAACCTAAACTGCATTGAAATATACCACTAGTTTTTAATTACAACACAATTTTAAGGGTGTATCCATATAGGGTCCAACTTAATATGCTGACACTTTTTTAAGGGGATCAGACCATCAAACTGAACAACTTTCACTATAGGACCATCATCGAAATAAAAAAAAATCTGCTGTCCCATACAATTGGCTAAAGTAGGTTTGCAGTTTATTATGGAGCAGTTGAATTTTTTTTCGATGTTGGTCCCAAAGAGAAAGTTGTTCAGTTTGATGGTCTGATCATCCCCTTAAAAAAGTGTCAGCATAATAAGAAGGACCCTGTATTATGAAACTAAACAACTTTCCCCGAGGAACACGGGCCCAAAAACGAAACAAATTATTGGACCTCCAATAGGAAAGCGCGGATCAACTCGAAAAAAACCAGCTGTACTGTACTGTTTGCAGTTTTGTATGAAACAGCTTTTTTTTTTCGCGATTTCGTTGTTGTTCCTATAGAGAAAGTGGTTTAGTTTGACGCTTTGACGGTCTGATCATCCCACAAATCCTTTATTTATAATTTCAGTGTCAAAAGCAAAACTGGAGAATGGCGACCAGTATTTTGTGGACGTGATGCAAGAAACATTTTACGAGGTCGAAAGAAGGGGATGGAGCAATTTGAGACTCCTTGACTTCACTCAGAATATCAAGTAAGTTCTCACGCGAATTACACGCGTAACTCGTCCATAGTTAAATGGTCTAAGACCTCCACGTCATCAGCAACGCTCTTCAGCAGTATGAAATAAGGAGTTTTCTGGCAGCTAGTAAAACGTAGTTGCAATATACCGCAGTAGATGGCTTTGAAGCGAGTTGGATGCGAAGACGAAAACCTAAAAAGTAAGCAACAAAATTCATATCACTACTTAAAAACACAATTGTTTTACTATTGGATTTGTATTTTAATTATCTGCAAGGCCGCTCATCCATTTTCACCAACGCCATCTGTCGAACCATTTAGAACGAATTTCGACCTTCGGAAAATCCCTCATACAGAGAGAATTTTTTTAAGTCTTAGTTCATACTTTTTGAGCAGTTTTTGTAAAGAAGTAACTTTAAATTTTTTTCAGAAGAGAACTCAGCTAAGATTGACTATGTTTTTTGTCTGGCAACTTGTTTGACTTTCTTTTTTCTCATCTTCCAGCATTTCTTGCTTCAGTAGACAACAAAGCTTCGTCTTAAGACACTTTAGCGTGGAGAATCTTAACTCACTGGTGGCCGGATATCACAAGTGTAAATACGGTACCTTCCTCTTGTAGAGACAAAGATTCATACAAACGCGCCACGATAGGTACACTAATAGGCAGTTTGCTGCGTGACTTTTCAAGACGAGTTCGCCTACACGCCGTGTCTCGTGGACAAAACCGGCTGGAGTGGCAAATGTCATACTGACTCTACGGCCAGTCCAAAACTCGTCATCATCATATCCTCCGATAGAAGCCCACTGCTGGAGATAGGCCTCCCCCAAGGATCATCGCCACAACGACCGGTCCTGCGCTGCCCTCATCCAATGGGTCCAACAGTGAACTAGGGAAAACACTACTTTTGCGTTTGTCAGGAACAGGAAAACTAAATAGGTATACCTAACTGGAGTGAAAATCCATCTCTTGTTACAGTTCGCAAATGTACGGATGGCTCGTAGCCGGCACAGTAACTTACAGAAACGGCTTCTTGGTCTCTATCCAAAAGATAGATTTAGACCGAATAAGGAGTACGTTCTACACAAGAACTGTGAACAATGAGACTCAGACCATTGGCGCCTTTCTCGGGAGGATCAACTTAAATGATGCCATGATCGGATACGATGTGGTGGCTAACTTGACTGATGTTGGTGTGCAACATTTTACTGGGACATTCTTGCATACTGTTATTCAACTGGTGTGTAGGGTAAGTTTTTTAGGGCTCCGTAGCCAAATAGCTAAATGACAAATACCAACCTGTCCAGTTTATTCAGCAGGGATATTTTTGGGGAGACGTATGCCCCATCGTGGTACAAAACATGAGCGATGACCTTGAAAATTAAACTCGAGTCTACTTGGCGGGGAGAAGCGGGAGGCGGGTCAATGTGCGAACGCCGATGGCCGATTGATCGCCCTTTGCGTCATCAAACTGCGCGGGCAACCCTTCTAGTATCCCCCAGCGCTCATGTTTCATGCCACGAGTCGCGACCTGTAGAAGGACTTTCTGGCTTAAAAACCTATGTGAATGGTTCGGTATGAACACCACCTCACTGTTCAGGGCTGCAGTCTCCAGCCGTATAGCCTTAATGATCGCCAACCTCCGATAGGAGATAATAGCAAAAACTGGAGTGTTGGCATGAAAATTAGCAGAACTAAAACGGAATGTTTGCTCTGCGATTTCAGCGGTCTCTCCAGATCCTTGCATATTGCCCCTGATGGCGTGACTTTTGCAGTCTTTTCCGACTTCCGGTACCTCGGATCACTCATACAAAACGATGGAGAGATAGATCTGGACGTGAAGCACCAAATCAACTCAGGTTGGATGAAATGGCGGCAGGTTACGGGAACGACCTGCACTTCCAAATCCCCCGTCAAACTGAAGAGGGAAATAAATATAAGACGATAATAAGACCTGTCGTTTTGTACAGATCAGAGTGTTGGGCCACAATAGGAACGGATGAGAAACGACTGCATGCAGCTGAAATGTGAATGTTGAGATGGATGTGTGGTATAACTAGAATGGACAGGATTAGGGATGAGTATAATAGAGGAAGTTTGAAAGTATATGACGGAAAAATTTCAGGGTCAGGAGATTATCGTGGTATGGGAATTGTGATGCACAGAGACGAGTGTCATGTCACGAGACGAAGGCCGGGAAGGCCGAAGAAATGATGGATTGTGTGAAGGATGATATGAGTAAGAAAAGAGTGAGTTCTGAAATGACGGCTAAGAAAGATGAATGGAACAGGATGATAAATTGCACCGACCCCAAATAATGGGAAATGGGCAAGAGAGTGATGATGAACATGACTTTTTATACTACTTATACACTAGTTTAGATGATGAAAGGTAGGTGTAGAAAAAAAAGAGGGTGGCACTCCATATTCAGGGTCCTTCTTAATATGCTGACACTTTTTAAGGGGATGATCTGACCGTCTCGAACAACTTTCTCTATGGCACCAACAAATCGCAAAAAAAAATCTACTGTTTTATACAAAACTGCAAACCTACTCGAGCCAAATGTATGGGACAGCAGATTTTTTTTTCGCGATTTTGATGTTGGTCCTATCGAATAAGTTGTTCCATATGACGGTCTGATCATCCCCTTAAAAAAGTGTCAGCATTATTAAGACCGTGTATATAAAATAATTGCAGATAGAAATGAATGTAAACACAAAGGTAATTACGACGATTGCAAGAGAAGATTCCGTTTCCGGTGGACAGGGAAGAATGAGATATCTACCAGCTTCTAATATTACTGAAGTCATTTCTAGAAGTGTGAGTATACCCACACCCTACACATTGTTGTATCTGTCACAGGGATATGATAAAATGGGAGGATGTTAAAAAAATCGCTGTATACAAACGAAGTTTCGTCCTATTTTCAAAAAAGGTGAAAAAAATTGTTAAAACAATCTAGGAACCAAAATCTGTATCGGTAAGCAAGCAGATTTGCGTTCAAATTATAGTTTCAATGCCAGGGTTAATTTTTAAGAGAAGTTTAATCCAAAAGCGCTAATGCGCGCTGCATACAAACGAAGTCTGATTATATTTTCAACAATAACCAATTAAATTTAATGACATTTTACAGAAACAATCTAGAAACTAATATAAATCTATGGTTGTAACATACAAGCATAGATATATATTTGTTTCTAGATGTTTGTCCGATTTTCGTTAAACTACATAGTTTCAATGCTAGGATTAATGTAACTAAAAAAATATTTAACTTTAAAGTTCCTATACATTGTTATGTAACGAAAATCTGAGACCATACAAGCATACATATTTTGTTACTAGATTGTTTCTGTAAAATTGCATTTACTTTAATTGGTTAGTATTGATAATGTGACTAGACGTCGTTTGTATGGAGCGCGCCAACCAACCGCAATAATACCCTTATGATTTGCATTGAAAACTTTAAACCACGATAACTATGAAACTTTAACGGAAATCTGACAAATTAATGTAAAACACAGATAAATATTCGTTTCAAACTCAAACTCACACTCAAAATGTTTTATTCAAAATAATATCACATGGATAGCTTTCTGACGTAATTTCGGACTCTACCACCGCGTCGGAAGGTGTTCCGTTGTAGAGAAGATGCGGCCAGAAACTCTACAATACACGTCTTTAAAAAAAATATATAAAATACACATTTTTTTTTTTAAATTATTATTCATATATTCAAAGAATCATTGAGTTTATAATCGCCTTTTTTACAGAGGACTTGCTTAACATGGGACTTAAACTTTTTGACTGGCAAGTTTATAATATCCTCTGGTATCTTATTATCTATATATAATAGCGTGTCTAAAAAATTGCATCGACTTTAATTGATTAATATCCAAAATATTGGTACTTAACCAAACTTCGTTCGCGCCAACGGTAATAATATCCCCTTGTAGCACACAGGTTGCTTATAGCACATAGCAAAAGTTTCTGTCCACCACGCAAAGAGAGCACTCGCGTGGTTTTATTTTTATCTATATATCTACCATAGTGTATAAATAATTATTTATCTTTATTTATCATCCACAGTACATTCCTTCATCTATTTGGGAAGGAGTCGATCTCTGGGGTATTAATACTCTTGCACCTGTTATGAAAGACATCGCAACGAACAAACTCGAGTTTCCTTCTGTTTGCTTTAATTGTTAAATTCAAACCATGAAATCTAAAATAAACTAACTATTATCCAATTGGAGTGTGGTTTTTCACGTATACCTATCTCCTGACGTCTTATCTTATCCTATAGCCTCGTCCTGACCTATTTTTTGTGTAGGTAGATCTAAATATCGAGGAACCTTTGGGCCTGTTTCTGTGGTTTCTTGACTTGAAGTGGGTAACTAATATTGGCTTGAATCCTACTTCTAGCTTGCTTTTGAAATTATTTTCAAAAAAGTAATCGTAATAATAATGCTGGCTTAAATTTCTGGAGAAAACTGTGGCGTTAAATGTTAAAAAAAGAAAAAAAGAACTCTGTTGTTTTTTCTGATCTAAAGGCTACCACGCTATTTATCTCACCGATCCCAGCTACCCAATCCGCCGCGTAGCCCCAGCAACGTCCTATGCCGAGGTCCGTACCCCTCTGGGTGCCACTAGGTCGGTTGCTTAAGTTCATTCATTTGGCTCGGTAGACCCCTCGTGGTCCTTCCAATTGGCCGCAGTAAAAAGCAGTAACTGCTCCCTAAGCAACGATGTATAAGTCATTTCCAAAAAAAAAAAAAAAAGAACACGCAATTTTTTAAGCCTTTGTTGCCCGAACCACAGAAGAAAGTAAGCTGTGGTAGCCTCAAAAAACAAAAAAAACATAATTACAGCTGAACAGAAATGGTGGGTAATAAATACGATCAAATACGACTGACCAGTCGCTCGACAGATAGAACAAAGTTTTGGTTGTACTAAGCAAGTCTAGAATTTGCTACCAACCTGCCAAGCACGTAAGCTTGCCAAAAATAATGTTAGGCAAGTTCAATCATTGTCTCCGAAAAAGTAGATTTTTAAACGAGTCGAATCAATCAAAATTAAAAAAAGAAATTGAATTTAGTTATTGGTAGCATTGCGCGCTAATGTATTTGTCAAAACAAAATGGCGCGGCGTGTTTGATAACATTTTGATGAAATTTTCTGCGCATTTTATCCAAATTGTTTATAAAATGGGATAATCGACTCAGAAATGTGAAGTGTGCAGCTTAAGGAGAAAGTCCAATGACATTTTGTTCGCAAGAAGATACCTAGACCGGTAAGTATAAAGTGCTTAGTAATTTTAGTATTAACTAGTTATATGTTCGAATATTGGACATAATATACAATAATGCGATTAGACATCTACATGCCGTGTTAGTTCAGTGACGAATACCATTCCTGCCGTTCGGGAGGCGATGGTTCGATCCCCGTCCAGGCCGACTCGTACCCATGAATTTTATGGAATTTATGTACGAATTGTAACACCACTGGCCTTTCGGTGAAGGAAAACAGCTTGAGGAAACCCGTATGCTTCAATTTCGAGGTATGTATTGTACCTTCTGTTCATTATAAGTGCCGACGCGACGGGCTCATTTCCCGTCCCTCTGGACAGTGTTTCAGTACTACCTACTAGTATGTAGAACTATAGGTAAATACTATTACCTTTTCTGTGCTACTAGTGAAACGTGGATGTTTCGAGGTTTCAGAATATTTCTGACTACTCCTAGGGAAATATAGTCGTGAGCATATACTTATGCTGCTATATCTACATGATAGTATTAAAGCAAGAATACTTCGCTTATCGTAAACCAAATAGCATCAAGCATTAAATAGTTTAAATTAATTAAGCTTTAATTAAATTTGGCTCAACTAGAAGGTCTATAAATTGAAAATCATAGTCATTTCATCCTCTCCAGAACCCACTGCCCCTGGTTTCGAATGTTTACCATCTACTTCGTTCGGGACGTCGTCGTCGTGTTGAAGAAATAGGTGACTATTCATGTACTTTATTGTAGTTGTTTGTATGAAATCACATTAAATTTGGCTCAACTAGAAGGTCTACGTGTGGTCTGTCTACATCCCTAAACACCTTTGATTAAATTAAAATAGCTAATGACAATATTTTCGTACTTTAAGAAAATTTTATGTAAATACTTACGTTTAGAAGGAAATTATAAATATTAAATCAACATTACGTATGTTAGAACAATCGATTTTTATCATCTTTCCCACGAATCAATCCACTGCAGAGCATTAAACCTCCCCCCCCCAATTTGCCATATATTTCAGACCAGCACCAATCTATCCTCCAAGTCTTGCTTGCTCCTAAGCGAAGCTTCTATTGATGTCATCATAATATTATTAGTTTACATGAATAAGAATGTGAATTAATCTTGACATTTTTGTAGTTACTTCTGCTACGGGCTCGGACTTCAAAACAACTTCTTCAACAAAGAGGCCACAAGGAGTTGCAGGTTTGTAATTATAGAAAATTCATTTATGAATCAAACAAAGAATTAAAAATAAATCGAGTGTAGTAGTAGTTTCTATGGTCCAAACATTTATTTCGTTTTTCGACCCATGTTCCTTAGGGAAAGTTGTTTAGTTTCAGTGTCTGAATACACCCTTAAAAGGAAAGACCCTCGTTACGTTCCACCCAGTATAAGTTAGAAACTCATTGGTACATGGCATAACGTCCGTGCGGATTCGAACCCAGACCTCTATGATTGAGTATTCATACCTCTCCGCAACGCTTCACCGACCGGTGCTGTCTACTGACTTTATTTTGGAGATTTTTTTTTTAACTAAATCGTGGGCATATCTTGTAACAGGAAGGATGTAGGTATATTAAGTTGTTTGTAACTTAGAATACATAGGTCACCCTTGCTTTTTGTAAACACGGTCCTGATTGAAGGTCCGTAGTGTAAAGACTTCCGTAGCGAGGTCCGTAGCGAGATTGTCACTAAAACCCCTTTTGTAATTTATATATATCGGCGTCTAAGGTAAGACAGTTATTTGTACCGTTTAGTGCAAGGTTTATGATGGTTTGACTTCAAGTGGAAGATCCCATTTCTTCCCATAAGTGTAAGAGAAGGCGACAAAAAGATAGTGGTGATCTTATGCAGAATTCTCGATCGCAAAAGTTTATCCACCTAAAACTATAGGTAATCGAAAACTGAAACGTAACTAATTCCATTATGGAAACTTTATTATAATTCGGTATCTATAACCATTTCTAAAACTGTCAAACTAGAACCAAATTATATTTACAACTGCTAAAAACTCAGAGCGACTTACTAGCTATCTACACTAATATAATATTATAAAGAGGAAAGATTTGTACCTATTTTTGTATGTTTGTAATGAATAGGCTCAAAAAGTACTGGGCCGATTTAAAAAATTCTTTCACCAATAGAATGCTACATTCTTCCAATTTGACATAGGCTACATTTCATTTTGAAAAAAATTAGGGATCCTTGGTAAAATTTGAACAATGTAACCGAAGGTGTAGAAAAATGAGTCTTAAAATTTATTTGTCTACCCCTTGCGAAGCCGGGACGGGCTGCTAGTATGAAATAAAATCGTTTTCTTTTTGCTTTCAGAAAAATCTTCAACCGTCCATCCACAACCACTGATGTCAAAGCGGGAAAAAGCACGTGCGTTAAAAACGTTGACAACTACAAGTATTCAACTTGATGACATGAAATCAGAGCTCCTAAGGGAAATTGTCACTCAGGCCATAAATAACCGAACCAAGAAACCACAACGGAAGAAACGGAGGAAACGGTGGAATCATAAAAGCAAGATTAAAGTGTTTAAAAACCATATCACTATTCGAATAATAACTTTTCAACTAGACTAAGTTTTTGTTAAATAACCGTTCGGGTGGAGGCCTGGTGGCCTGTGACACCTTATTCAAACTCACCGCCATGTGAAATTAGTCCAGGGCTCCGATCGTGTTAATTTAAAGCATCGAAGTTCAATCTCAGTTCTAATCAACTGTGTTAAATTCCGTATCGCACTAAACTTGACTTATTAACTATGTGCGACGGACAGCCTCTAACGTCTGAGCGATCTGTTAAAACGGCTCTGAGGCCGAGATTCAGGCCGAGATTCAGAGGCGATTTGTAAGTCATAGTTCGGACTCCCGTATGTCAAAATCCATACATTTTCGCCACGCTTAGCTCGAGCTAAGACCAAAAAAATCGTCTCTGAATCTAGGCCTCAGAGACTATAACTTAAAAAACGTCTTTGAATCTCGGCCTAAATCTCGGCCTAAGGGCTGTCAAATGATTAGCGCGATACCGAATGTGTTCAAAGTTGTAGTTCGCATGCGTAGCCCAGTAAAAATACAGGTCAAAAGGATATAATTTATAATAAGCAATTTTTATGGTAGATCGAAAAAAATGCTTTTAATTATACATTATAAACGAATTCAACTAAATTTCGTATTTTTAGTTTTTAGTACTAAAATGTATATTTTTATGTATAGTGTCGGATTTCTTTATTTTTATTGTTTGTTTTAGGTTATGAGTTTACAAACACTGTAAAGTTTGTACTAAAATTTAGTGTTTCTGAAAATAGTTCGCAATTTCTACTTAGTTAAAAACAAAGGTCCCGTGGTGATATTTCTTTAGATTAACGTATAATATAAAAGAATAGAAATATAAAAATGGCGTAAAAAAATTGTATTTATCTACGGTTGGTTAAGACCATCAAACTGAACAACTTTTATTACGGGAGCAAAACTGAAATCGCAAAAAAATTTATGTTTTTCCAAACTAAACTGCAATGCCTACTAGACTCAAATATATAAGACCGATTTTTTTTTTACGAATTAATGTTTGCTTGCATGCAAAAACTGTTCAGTTTGATGGTCTGAACCACCCGTAGATAAATACAATTTTTGCGTCTAACACCCCTCTTTTTCTATTCTTATACAGGGTCCTTCTTAGTATGCTGACACTGTTTTAAGGGGATGATCAGACCGTCAAACTGAACAACTCTCTATGGGACCAACATCGAAATCGCGAAAAAAATCTGTCGTCCTATACATTTGGCTCAAGTAGGTTTGTAGTTTTGTATAGAACAGCAGATTTTTTTTCGGGATTCGATGTTGGTGCCATCGAGTAAGTTGTTAGTTTGATAGTCTGATCATCCTCTTGAAAAAGTTTCAGCATTTAAAAAAGGACCCTGTATACAACGTGTTAATGAATTAACGCAAAACTAGAAAGTAGTTGGTTTAGAATCGAGAGCAGAATCGAATTATCATGTTTTCAACATAGGTAATTTTCTTCAAAATATTAAATAATTTGTTTGTTAAAATTTACTGAACTCGATCTCAACCCACCGCTCGGGCATTCTCACCCTGCTTACTACCAAAACAAGATTCTTAAAATGTATCCATGAACACGTTAGCGCTTTCTTTCATTGCTGAAATGATAACAAATCATTTTTGCCTCAAAACTTAAAATGCGAATAACTTTAAATTTTAACTATCAAAATAATGAAATTATTGTTTCAATCTAAATATTTTGTTGTAAATAAAAAATCTAAATATCAGTTGGGGTGTATGAGGTTTTGCGCTTATTCATTAACACGTTGTAGTTTCACTGAACTAAATAGGTACGTTTAAATACCTACGTATCTTACCTATTACCTACGCAAATGAACAATTTTTATAATAAAATTGATTACCTTTCTTTTTGTTGTTTTTATTAGTAAATAGTTATTAAATTACGTCCCCTCGCCGCCACTCGCCTACTAAGATCTCGATATCGATAAATAACGCACATCACTTCAATCGAATATCGATAATGTGACAATGACGAAGGTGTCCCGCACTAGTTACGTCAACTTTTCATGTTCTTTAGGTTGGTAGGACTGCATTTTTAAGTGTTATTGTTGTGGTAGAAAACACTAGACGCGCTTCATACTATTTTAGAATTTCGAAGCTAGTTCGACAGTGCCGTCTCTTAAAACGTAGTGATTCCATTCTCTTTGCGACTGACGACGAAATAGTACCTTACAGGCAATCATTAAATTTTAGAGGTGCGAATTCCAAAAATTTCTTTTTTTGAAAATAATTTCAAAAGCTATCTAGAAGGACTCGTATTCAAGCCATTATTAAAAAACTAACGATTGTCGCTTTGCTGACAATTCTAGTGTTGTACTCTTCATTTTCATTTTTCGTCTTCATCATCCTTATTGTTTATAGATTATTTTATGCGTGTGTTGAGTCTGAGTAAAATGCCGTTTAGACGGGCCACTGATTGCAGACTTCCTGTCAAGGCCAAATAGCAGAAATGTGTTAGGGAGCAGCGCGCGCTCCTTATTGGCTGATACCTATTTTGCGATCGTGCGACCGGCCTTTACACGTGCAATTTGGCTAACGGGTGATTTGGCCTTGACAGAAAGCCTGCGATCAGTTACTCATCCAAAGAGTACTGAAGGTCGAAAATGTATTAATTTTGACATAACTACTTACGGGACTTGCACTCAAACTCAAAGTCAAAGTCAATATAATTTATTCAATATAGGAGCTTACAGCACACTTATCAAACGTTTAATCTTTTTTAAAGCTAGCACCGCGTCGGAACGTGTTGTCGCTGTAGAGAAGATGCGGCCAGAAACTCTACAACATAACACGACTTAATAACTATTACAATATAAATTCTTAAGCTAAAGTTATGTATACAATAATACATAGTCTATTTAATAAAATAATTGATACTATACAGTAAAGTAAATAAACTATAAGCTAGTGACCTCAGACCCAAGCATTTGGATCATTTAAATAATCATCCAGTTTATAATATGCTTTTTTACAGAAGACTTTTTTGATTTGAGTTTTAAACATGTTTTCGGAAAGATTCAAAATGGTCTCGGGTAGTTTATTATAACAACGTATACAGTGACCCATGAAAGACGTGTTGACCCTACTAAGCCGAAAGTGTGGAGATATCAGTTTATTTTTGTTTCGAGTGTTGTAATTATGGACATCACAATTTTTTGGAAATAACGCCAAATTTTTTCTTACATATAAAATGTTTTCATAAATAAACTGTCCATAAACTGTTAAAATATTAATTTCCTTAAAAAGGTCGCGAAGCAAATCACGACAGCGCAGACCATATATAGCTCGAATTGCCCGTTTCTGTAGGATAATGATTGTATCAATGTCTGCAGCACGACCCCACAATAAAATACCATAGGACATGATACTATGAAAGTAACTGAAATATACGAGTCGGGCTGTTTCAATATCAGTTAGTTGTTGAATTTTTCTGACTGCATATGCTGCAGAGCTTAGCCTACCAGCTAGAGTTTCAATGTGGGAACCCCATTGCAGCCTAGAGTCAATCGTTATTCCCAAAAACACTGTATTATCAACAAAATCTAGACTATCTCTGTTTAAAGTTACTTGGTTATCTACAATTGGTACATTTGGCAAAACAAATTTTATACATTTCGTTTTTTTTTAATTAAGTGCGAGAAACCAGTTCAAAACTTGTTGAAGGGTATCATTTACGTCGTCAAGTTCTTGGTCCTTCCTATTTACTTTAAAAATCAGAGAAGTATCATCAGCAAATAATACTATGTTCGACAAGTTTTGTACCATATGTGGCAAATCATTTATGTAGACCAAAAAAAGGAACGGGCCCAAAATACCTACATCTAGCTCAGTCTTGGCCTAAGATTTTGTATTCAACCCTAAGACCAAGGTGCACCGGCAATGATTTTAGGCTTCATGTCTGTTGGAAAATAATTACGGACAAATACACACTTAGGCCGAGATTCAGAGACGATTTTTTTAGTCTTAGCTCGAGCTAAGCAGGGCGATAATGTATGGATTTTGACGTACGGGAGTTCGAACTATGACTTATACAACGTCTCTGAATCTCAGCTTTAGGTCAAACGAAAACATTTAAGAAAAAACATTTCATATAAATAGGTACCTAACTCAATAATTAAAACTTACTCCTTCTGGCGCAGACGGGTAAAAAATGTAATATCACGTTCTTGTCGCAGAATCGATTCTTCGACTGTGAGGTGAGTCAGTTACGTAAACACAGATTTGCAGCACTAGTATTTTGACATTTTGTGTAGAACTGATTGCGCGGTGTTTTCTTTCATTGAAAATTGCGAATTTTGCAAAAATCTTCACTCGATCATACTAAATTTCTTGTGAAAATTATAATTGGTGTAAAAATTTCTTTGTTATGTAAAAAAAATGAGTGAAGAAACTACCGAGGAGCGACAAAATAATGAATTGGCTGCATTACAGGTTAGTCCAGAGATTTTAATTATTTACTTTCAGATGTTTACTGATGTTATTTGAAATTGGAATCTATATTTAAGATGTTCGTGGTTGCTACGTGGCGATGAAGTCCAGAACCTACCTTGGTTTTTAAATTTCACAGTTTCTATTTCGTTTGAGGTTGTTTATCTGTTATCGAAAAAAAAGGAGAGAATTGATCAAATTAGTTACTCACGATTCTAAAGGATGCGCTATATTTTGCATGACATGTGTACTGACCACTGTAGGTATGTGCAGTTACTGTATTTTTAGGGTTCCCTACCCAAAGGGTGAAAACGGGACCCTATTCGTAAGCCTACATTATCTGTCTGTCCTACCTATTTAGGGCTGTAACTTTTGAACCGTAATAGCTAGACTTTTGAAATTTTCACAGAATGTGGGTTATGACGGCGGATTTGCTAACAAATAATAAAATAACAAAAAGTTAGAAACTTTTATCAATGTTTTTTCTTCTCACTCTATCGTACAAGCGTCAAACTTGGTGTGATTATAGAGTAAACTACACTATAACAACAAATAATAAAAACAGGCCATGTTTGAGTCGGTCTCATGCTCAAGGTCCCAGAAAAAACAACACTTTTTCATAAGTTAATATGTTGCGTGGTGGTGTGGTAAGGAACCCGAGTAGTAAGACTCGCACTTGACCAGTTTTTATTTTAAACTTATTTCTGTTTCTTCAGGCAATATATGGTGATGCAGTGATTGACAATCGTGAGAACCAAGCGTGGAAAGTATGGAGGCCACTAGATTTGTTGTTGACGTTACATCCGCTGCACAACTCCGATGTCCAGGGCATACATTGTTCCATCACGTTGCACTTCAAATGCTGCATCAATTATCCCGATAAGTATGTTTGTGAATTTCTATAGTTGTACCACAGAATAAATACTAGTACCTATTGGCACAGAAGGATCACTTTGAAAACATTTAAATAAATAGCAACTCTCTCTGCACGGCAATAAGGTGCAAAGTTGCCTTGCCGTCCTATCGTACAATTCGTGAATAACTTACCAACCGTCACAACACATACAAACAAAAATGAACCGAGTCATTAGACATGAAAGCTTCCATTTGATAGTCTCCCTCTTTCATTCTTCCACGTGCTGGTAGCGTGACATCGCTAGGGTTTTCAAGTCTCACGCTGACTATTCACAAAATAATAGGTGTCCGAATTATTTTTTACTTTGTAGTTTAATGTTATTTCATAATTTTAAAGTTAAATGAAAACTACTGAACCAATTTTCATGAAACAAAGCTAAGAACACTCTCGCAAAAATAGCTTTCTATTTAAAAACCGCATCGGAGCTACAAAGCCACAGACAGACAGACAGACAGACATGGGCGTCATACTTATAAAACCCCTCTTTTTGCGTTGGGGGTTAAAAAGTAAAATAAAGATCTGCAATCCTGCGTACATTACTAATAATGGAAAAAAAATGGACAGAATTAAGAATCAAGCCGAGATTCAGAGACAATTTTTTAGTCTTAGTTCGAACTAAGTAGGGCGAAAATGTATGGATTTTGACATACGGGAGTTAGAACTATGACTTAAAAATCGTCTCTGAAAGTCACACATCCTAATTTGTATACAAAAAATTCATTAATTCCATAGAGTTTGGCATCACTTTCGTATATAAATTATGCTCAATCTTGGAGATGTTTTAAATCTCGCAATGATTTAAATAAATACTGCCATTGCAGGCCACCTTCAATATCAATAAACAAAATGCACGGGCTGTCAGACGAGAATGCAAACAAACTTCTGCGAGAGCTTGCGGACCTCGCAGCCCAGCAATGCGGAGAAGTGATGATCTTCCAGCTCGCACAACATGCTCAGGTATCTCCATTTTAAATTATCAAAATGTTATTTATTTTCAGCACACAGCAAAGAAAAATGTTATTTATTTGTGTGAATCTGATCTCACTAGAATCCCTCACTAGTTTTTCCTAATGTTCGTCAATATTCTAATAATCATAACCATATTTATATAGGGTCCTTCTTAATATGCGATAAGTCTGCCTTATTTTGTGCCTCTTGGATTTTTACCCGACTGCGCCAGAAGGAGGGTTATGTTTTTCGAGCGTATGTATGTATGTATGTAAGTATGTATGTATGTATGTATGTTTGTATGTCTATTTCTTTGGCACGGCCTACAGCCCAAACGGCTTGATGGATTTTAGCGCATGAGGTGTCATTGGATTTGTAAAAATCGTGAGAGTGACATAGGGTATATTGTTTCAAGATGGCGTCTATGAATTAAAAAAGAGAGGGGGAATAAACAATTTTTTTTTGCTAAAGATTACAATATGGATATCAAATGAAAGCTAGTAATCAGACGATTCCAAATATATAAATATTATAGTACTTTTATGTAACCGTTTCGACACAAGACTAAAAAGTATGAAATGAACTAAATTATTAAGAAAAACAAAAAACCCGACTGCATAAAAAACCTATTAACTGAAAAGAGAAAAACAAGCTCTATAATCACTAATCAGCTATAACAACTTTATTTGAGCTAATATAATTTGAATGTTATTAGGTAGGTATCGCAGGCGGGGGCAAAACAATAACCAATCAAAAATCTTCTTTGTCCCCGTGTGCGATACCTACCTAACAACATTCAAATTATATTAGCTCAAATAAAGCTGTTATAGCTGATTAGTGATTATAGAGCTTGTTTTTCTCTTTTCAGTTAATAGGTTTTTTATGCAGTCGGGTTTTTATTTCTCTGTATTTTACTGTTTATTTTTTGGTGTAAAATAAAGAATATTTGATTGATTGATTGATTGATAAGCTGACGGTTTTAAGGTGATGATCAGACAATCACACTGAAGCACAAGTGAAGCAAAAGGTTGATGTCATGTCGGATCAGGAACACAAAGCAGTTGTGGAAAAGATACTGGATTGGTGAATACTTCACCGAAAAGAGCATAAGCTCTTAAAAAAATTATGATAATGTTGTTTAAGAACAAAAAAGTTAACAACTTTCCCTAAGAAACATATAGGAAATTCGTTAAAAAAAATTTGGACTTCCAATACTAAATGCAATCAGCTGATCAAAATTTTCTATGATAAGTTGAAATTTATTGTTGCCCATTTCCTGTAGGTGGTCCTGTAGTTGTTCAGTATCACAATCACCTTTTAAAATTACACAACTGTTTACCGTAACATCCTGTATACGATCTTATCCATATGTGTTAATCTTAGGTTAATCTTCCTGCCTCAAAAACTAATTCTAAGTGTTGTTCATTGAGGTACCACATTAACTAGAGAAGCTACTGAGAAATAATTTTTGTAACACGCGTTAGAGTGCACGCCCTCTAACCCTCTTAGTCTGTTCCAGGCGCTCGCCGCACAGTGACGCCCCGCACTGCTGATCGTGGGGCACAGATTTTGTTCGCGTTGTCTGTTCTATACGTAATTATTCAATGGTATTGTTATGCTTTATTTCAGCAATTCCTACATGACCATAACAAACCTACGCTCTCTTTTTACGACGAGATGTTAAAACAGAAGACTGAAATGGAGAAACTCAAGCTACATGACATGCAAGTTAAGGAGAATGAAGAGGTGAAAAATTAAGCATTTAAATTAGTCTTGCTACATCTTCATTTAATTTTGGTTACTGAATCTGGGAGAGATTGAGCCGGTTCATTGTCTTCTTCTAGATATGACTAGTTCTTGATTCAACCACTTCTTGTTAAGGCCAGTTCAAATGAGGACTATTTCTTGATTTGACCACTTCTTTATAGTTTGATGTATGTGAATATCTGTTAAAAAATCACAACCTTTCCTTCCGTTCTTTTTGTACTGCTTTCCTCACTATGTTCTAAAATATTTTTCTATAAAACTTTCAGCGACAAAAGTTAAAAGACGAAGTTCAGCGTCGACAAGAGATCTTGCGCGGTGAAGGTCGGCAGAGACTGCATCGCTCCAGCGCCAGCCAGGAGAATAGCAACGAGGGTACGGGAGATGCGCCCGAGTTACTATAGTGAGTCTAACTATTATTATATGCTGTCAGCGTGTACAGGAGATACTGCGCGGTTAAGGTCGGCAAAGACTGCATCGCTCCAGCGCCAGCCAGGAAAACAGCAACGAGGGTACGGGAGATGCACCCGAGTTTCTATATTGAGTAATTAATACTAGAGGGCGGGGCACATTGCTCGCAGAATAGATGGTCGATGGGGTCGAAGAGTTCTCGAGTGGCGACCGCTTACCGAAAAGCGCAGCGTGGCCCCCTACAAGGTGGAACGAGGACCTGGTGAAGGCGGCGGGAACCCGTTGCATGAGGGCAGCGCAGGACCGGTCGTTGTGGCGATCCTTAGGGAAGGCCTATATCCAGCAGTGGACGTCCATGATAAAAGGCTTTTAGGCCGCCCATGCACGGAGCGACCATGAGTTCTTTGATTTTCAAGCGATCGCTTAGTATCGCTATACGATCGCTTCAGCTCAGTCGCTCAGTGTGTAGGCTTACTAAGTGGTGTTTTCTCATTTCGACGTTTTTTTACAGTTACGCAGATGACAATATGTCGCCGGCTAAGAAGATAAGCCGAATACGGAGGGAGGTGCCATGCACATGTAATTCAAAAGGAGCCCAGGTTCTGAGGGTAACACAGAGGAATAATAAGAAAGTATACATCGGAAACTTTGGGTAAGTTACTAATTTTCCATGCATTTTTGAGTCGACGACTTCTGATTTCATGGGCTGGCTAATACGGGATAATTATAATAGCTATGCTGTAAATAATGATCCCGTCATCTCGACCAAATTTTTCGTTTGCTTTATTTGGTTGTAGAAGTAACTTGAAAATCAATTATTGTATTGTGTGTATAACATGATTAACATGGAAGTGTTTGTGCTTTGGCAATGATTACATTATTTGTAAAATTGGCTCGCGATCTCAAGGTATATAAGTTCAATCAAAAATATTTTAGATGAAATAATGCTTGGACTAAAACGTCGTGATTGTATTCTCTTTGGTGGAAGCCAATATTTTTCATGACTATTTAACAGAGAATGTTTTTTTTTAAGTTCAGCTTTTTGTAATGAATATCTGTTTGGTACCTCTTTACATACATTATAAACAACCATTTCAAAAATTGTTGGTACATAAGCAGTTAATAGAGTAGGTGTAAGGGCATAGGATACATTTTACCCAAATCAAACGAATTTTACGCCTCATTGCTAGTTTAATATTTATTTCGATTCCCCAGGCCACTCATCAACCGGCGCGACAACCTACCTAGCGATAGACGACGAATCCGGAGAGCGACTCGTCGCTAAAAAATGGTCTCTCACCACTGCCTCAGACTTCCAAACACGAAACCGTCAAGTCACTTCCCTAAACCAAGACTTCAAATCCACTTGCCGATTAAAACATTCCTCATTAGTGCCATACATTGCCATGGAAACGTGTAAAGAATCTTCCAAACGAACTATGAAACAGTGCGTTTATGTATTCAGAGATTTTATACTAGGCAGTTCATTAAAGTATCTGAGGAATAAGTTATTTAAATTCAGTGATAAATTAGAAGTGTTGAAGTTAGTGAGGCATGTAGCTTTAGGTGTTTTTAGTGCGTTGAAAGAATTGCACGGTGTCAGTGTTGTTCATAGGGATGTTAGGAGTGAAAATGTGTTTTTGGATTCCATCGGGACGGTCAAGTTGGTTGGTGCGGGCTTGGATTCGAGGCTCGCTGAAATGTTTGAAGGGGAGAATTATTGTGATAGGTACGTTTTTCTTCGCGAACGCGAAGATCAGTAATACGTAGAGTGGACGAATTTTTTAAAACTAACTTCACATATGAACAAGTACAGTGATTTATACAATACATTGGGCACGCGCTGTGGATTAACGCCTATACATCAAGGAGGGCCTTGAGGGTAAGCCCCTGTGTCCTGCAGTGGTACAGATACTTATATGCTGATGATCATGATGATGGGGAAGATGATGACCAATATTTTCCGATACAAGTGCCAATAGGTACTATACTCAGGCACCAGAGAGAGAATGATCAGATAGGTTGACACAGGGTTACCCTCAAGGAGGGGTGCATGGGCGTTAGTCCACCGCGCAATGCGCAATCTGGTCCACCAAGGAGTAATTATAATAATAGTAACCACTAGTTTAATTACACAATGAATACTCATAACATCAGAATTTCTTCTTCAGCAAATGCTGGTTTCATTACGATGTTTTCTGAGCCTTTCCTTCTGAAGGAAAACATCTTCCTCATTCAACCTTTTAACAATTGTCCAGACAAACGAAAGCGCAAGACATATACGCGGCTGCGCAGATGCTGCTGTCCATCATGTCGCAGGAGGCCAGCAATGAGATACCGTCTGAATTGCCTGGCCCGGCCAAGGACTTTCTTTCCAGGTTAGTCAATATTTCGGTTTATACATACTGAAATAATACATTTATTGGAGATCAAACATTAAACTAGGTTACAGTGCAGTCCTGTCTCTGTTGTCCATCGGCATTAGAATTGATCACCGAAGTTAAACAACATCAGGTTTGGTCATACTTTGGATGGGTGACCGTTATAAGCATAGGCATATGTATTTATAACGATTGTCTCTGTGCTTTGGAAGGCATGTTAAGTTGGTACCGGATTGTTTCGTTAAGCCAAGTCAGAAAGAAGCCTATAAATTTGTCTTGAAAATTCTGCACTGGGCCTGCGTAGTGGTGTAAGGCCTACTCCCTCTCACCTTTACTTGTGAGAAAGCATTTGCCCTGCAGTGGAATAATCTTACATGCTTTTTAGCAAAACAAATTTAGTTAATTCTATCTGTAAATTTTTGTTGCCATAGAAAAGTGCCCGATTTCGGCTTATAAATAAAAAAAGGTGCTTTAATGTTGTTTTTTCAGATGTTTGACGGAAGACGAGCATTCACAATGGACGGCAGAACAGCTTGTTAGCCACTGTTTCTTAGTAGACGCTCCCACTAAACTGCCTAACAGGAAACAAAACGGCGACGGAGGTAGCGGATCTGAGGTATTATTTCCTTATTACCATTAAAATAGAGTTCAAATTTGTGTCCTCGAATAATGAAATCACTAGATATTTTAATCATTATTGACATACACGTTGTTCAACAAATTCGTATCACCTGAGATTTCCACGCAATGCCCACTCTCAATTTGTATCTCCCATACCTGGGTGAGGGCAGCGCAGGGCCGGTCGTTGTGGCGATCCTTGGGGGAGGCCTATGTCCAGCAGTTGGTTTCCATAGGCTGAAATGATGATGATGATGATACTTGGGTGGTCGCGTATATTTGGAAACCGCAACTGCGCAAAATGCTGCATAATTGCATCAAGGGCCACAAGTGTGTAAAGTTTATATTTTCAACATGCCCCAAACCCCAATAAAGTCAGCAGAGCCTCAGTACAACCTGGACACTTCACTTCTCATACTAATGGGCTCACAATGACATGAACCGGTAAGCATGTGCGATATTTACTGAGTGCGAGTGAGAGAGGACTTTACCATTGCCTTGCCTACTAGTACTATCGTCTTCCTCCCGTCTGCCGCGAGGGGGTGAAGTAGAAAATTGATTCAAACCAGGGAGTAATATACTCTCATACTGTGGCCTCATACAAAACCTCTAATCCAAACTTACTTAACTTCTAGGATGAGGATCCAGTGCAGAAGATACCAAACCAAAGTTTAGCTATGAACGGACATTCACGTTTGAACGCTGAGTTTGAAGTGCTCACTTGGCTTGGGAAAGGTGCTTTTGGCGATGTATTGAAGGTAATGAACTTACTTTAAAATAAACTACTCTCGTATACAGGGTGAAATTGATATAATTATCATCCTTTTAAACTAAGAGTCTACCCACCAAACTGAACAACTTTTACTATGGGAGCAAACCGATTGAGGCAAAAAGAAAACTGCTGTGCGATACATTTGAGTCGAGTAGGCATTGCAGTTTAGTATGGAACAGCTGATTTTTGTTGCTCCTATAGTAAAAGTTGTTCAGTTAGATGGGTAGACTCTTAGTTTAAAAGGATGCTGATGATATCAATGTCATCCTGTAGATTGTTAATGTGGGAAGAGCGTAGTATATGCTTATACAAGAGACAGAAAAACTAGGTCATTTTTAAAACACGCTCTCGGACTTTATGGGCCCGGCGTTAGTCGTTAACGAAACCACACCCTGAACACTTCATACAAACGGTTTCGCACTCACAAGAAGAGGTTGCCCATGTATCCTGAGTGAGCGCGACTGAGAGAAGAATACACCAGTGCTTAAGGTCAATTCAGATTAGGCGAAAAAATGATCGAGCACTTTTTAAGTGGTCATTAAATATCAACCGAATTCAATTCAATTGTATAATCTAATCCAGTGTTGTTTTGCGCTAAGTGTAAATGGCGGCCAAGAACATGCTCGAGCATTTTTCCGCCTAATCTGAAATGACCCTTATTCCCACCTCCTTTACCACCGAGATGAGGTAAGGTCAAAATTAGTGTGGCAGGGATTATCCGTGCTATATGTAGGTAGTACTTCACGCCTCTTTTCCAGTGGGGTAGGCAGAGACCAGGTCTATCTACGATCCTTGCATACCTCTTTCGCCTACGAGGGCGCCCTCTGCGACACTTCCATTCATATCAACACCAATTATATCTCTTTCGTACAATAGAATATTGTGTGGCCTTATACTGTGTCAATATTGTATTTCTAGGCAATATTTAATACATAAAAATTATCTTACAGGTAAAAAATAAATTAGACGGTGGACTATACGCTATAAAACGGGTACAACTCAATCCAGAAAACGTACAACTGAACAAAAAGATTACGAGAGAAGTCAAACTTCTATCTCGTTTGAACCACGAGAATGTAGTACGCTATTACAATGCTTGGATCGAATCTATCATCGATACTGAATCTTCGTTCAGCAATTCCTTTGAAGAAAAGAGTCCAGTTAAGAAGAAACCTGGTGGGAGTTTAGAGGATATTGTCGCTAAGTTGGGGCAGGAGGTCAAAGTTGAGTGGTCGATGTCGGAAGGGCCGGTGCAGAAAAATGCTTCTTCGGACAGTGAAGAAGACGATGAGGACGATGAACCTGATCCTTGGTTTAATATTATGAAGTAAGTGCAATTTTTTCCTACATGCTTCAATTTCGAAGCGTGTATTCCTTGACCTTTTATACTAGACCCCCAGTCTCATATAAAATCTTAGCAAATTGTTGTCCGCATTGACTCAATAACCCACACAAATTAAGTATGCATGCTGTTGGTTGGCACTAATGTGTTGTATTTGATCTTTGACTATTTATAATTTATGTGGACTGGTTACGCGTGTATTTCTACTAACAAACATTTCTGCCACTTTTTGCGGGGGGCGAGGTAACATGAAACCCGAAACTATGGATTTAATTCCCCATAACTTTAGATTCTAATTTTGAATGTTAAAACTCATGAAAAGTAGTCTCGTGTGAACCCCAAACGTTCTAAGTTCGAAGTTATTATTTCGCAATTATAGGCTGTCTCGTTTAGTGATAAGGTGTAAAATTGAATGTAAATGCACAAGATCAATTGTGCTTATACCGTGGCAGAGGGGAAATGCTACCGCAAGGCAAGTCCTTATAATAATTAGTCAAAGTATTTGATTCATAAAGTCGTATTTGGCATGTTTACTGTCAGCTAGTACAAAAACGAGCTCATATGAGCTCTTTTGGTTCTGTCATTTTTCGAAAGTTGATTGTGAATCTGATCAGTTATAAATAAGATATCAATGTGTGTATTGCACCCACTGTCCATTGAAACACTGAATACCTATAGAGTTGGGGCACTGCTAGACAAATTAGGATATTTTGCATATGACATATTGAAACACTTGTGAGCATGTTATTATATAGGGTCCAACTTAATATGCTGACACTTTTTCAAGGGGATGATTAGACCATCAAACTGAACAACTTTATCCATGGGATCAAAATCGAATTCGCGAAAAAAAAAATCCTCTGTCCCATACATTTATATCGATTAGGTTTGCAGTTTTGTATGAAAGAGCTGATCTTTTTTTCGAGATTTTGATGTTGGTGCCATAGAAAAAGTTGTTCAGCTTGACGGTCTAATTATCCCCTTTAAAAAGTGTCCTGTATATGCTTTATCCTATGCTAATCCTATAAAAGCTTTTTAGCCGGGTCCTCTATAATGCAGAGGAATGAATGTTTCAATATATCACATTTATACAAAAACTCACGACCGTAATCCCCCACCCCAGCCCTCGTTGGTTCAATCTTTTTAGTAAATCAACTTCCCCACATAATACTGTCGTGAGCATTGATTTACCAACTACTGGACGTAGCGTTTGCGCTCAAAAGTTTCCGAAAACCGAACCAAAAGAGTAACATACCGCATAAAGGGTAACAATTACGCAGCAGTCTTCGTTTGATCGACCTACTACGCGCACGTATATAACGCTGTGTAATTTCTAGGTTGTCAATGTTTTTAGTTGGTTTATGTTACTAACATGTACATACGTTTATGTCGGTTAGTCTGGGATACTTTTTTCGAGACTTTTATATTAGACCCGACGTCCATAACTTGGTAAGCCAATGGTCGTGAGAGTAAATTATGTATGTTTCTAGATGATGCTAAGGAACGCTTGTATCATAATTTACAGTAAGTTGCTAACCTAACATAATATTTATTTTTCAGCCCAGAAGACGAAGAAAGCAGCATAATAGAATTCGAAGTAGATTCCGACAACAAATCCGAAACGATACCCTCAGAAGACGTCACAGACTCTCCCAGACCACAATCAGAACGACTCAAACAAGTCCTCTACATTCAAATGGAATTCTGTGAGAAACACACCTTAAGACAAGCCATAGACAACGGTTTATACAAAGAGCATTTCAGAGCTTGGAGATTATTTAGAGAGATAGTCGAGGGACTGGCCCACGTTCATCAGAGAGGCATGATTCATAGAGACTTGAAGCCCGTTAATATATTTTTAGACTCTAACGACCATGTTAAGATTGGCGATTTTGGATTGGCGACTAAGGCTTTTAGCGGGTTGCTTGTGGATGGTAAGTAAAAGTAATGTGACTCAAAGTTAGCTTTTCTTAAAAGCTGAAATTACTAGTAGTAATTGTCATACGATATCAATGACATTATAGATATACACCGACTCACCACGTCATACTGCCTCCGTGGTCTAATGGTTAAGAGCATTGGGCTCTTGACACGGAGGTCGTAGGTTCGATTCCCACGGGGCAAACCTAGTGATATGTCATTTTATGCTTTTTTCCCCAGTTAGTTAGGACATTGCAGGCCGAATTACCTGATTGTCTGAAAAGAGAGATGATTCCGTGCTTCGGATGGCACGTTAAGCCGGTGGTCCCGGATACTGTCTCTCGTGGTAGTATTCGTTACATAAAAACCATGTCAGAGGCCGTAAGGCGGTCTGAAAAAACTCTGACACCAGGGATTGCCCGTACGATAAGAAAAAGACCACGTCATACAATAACAAAACCCAAAAATAGTACGTCTCCAATGTCACCTTGGTATGCTTTAGTTGTTGTGTTGAATGAACGCCGTCGTGTCACAATAACAACTGACCTTTCATTGTTTGTCGTTCATTTGGCAGTCAAAGACTTAAGAGCCACGGGTGGAGGATTCACCAATCCTGTCTCTTTTCATCAAGTCCTTAAGTTCCTGATACGACACGACAGTAACCTTTTCTTTCACCTGTGCTAGATGTCTAGGGTCCTTTTTCATCATCACAGCCTATATGCGTCTCACTGTAGGGCACAGGCTTGCCCTCAGGGAGGATAGTATGGGTGTTAGTCCACCACGCGTGCTCAAGAAGCATACGCTGAAGAAGAAATTCTAATGCGTATGTGAATTCTGCCAATCCGCATTAGGATCCTTTAAACCTCAATAAATTTAAAGGCATTAATGTGCATGTATAGATAATATAAAAACTAGTAAAAAAGACATCATGAATGCATCTTTTCTTTTTTACAGAAAAGACAAAACAGCAAGAAGACGTTGGAGGTTCTCTTACTGGCCAGGTAATTACATAGGTACAGGTGAATTTGCTACTATTGGACGTTTTAAAACCTAGTCATGATAAAAAACATAATTTTCCAGGTCGGCACAGCCCTCTACGTAGCCCCAGAACTCTTACAATCTGCTAGCAAAGTGATATACAATCAGAAAGTGGACATCTACTCGCTAGGCATCATCCTATTCGAGATGTTCCACCCGACCAGCACGGGCATGGAGCGCATGATGGTGCTGACAGACCTGAGGACGAAGGACATTGTGATGCCGATGCATTTTGTCACAGAGGATAACGCCAAGCAGATACATGTCCTTAGGTTCGTTATACTTCAACCGACGGGAACGTGTAAAAAGATGCATGGATGTAGATGAGGCTCGAGATGTGTGTCAGAATATGTATCATCGTCATCACAGCCTATATACGTCCCACTGCAGGGCACGGGCCTACCCTCAGGGAGGGTGTATGGGCGTTAGTCCACCATGCGTGCCCAATGCGGTTTGGTAGACTTCGTATACGCATCAGAATTTCTTCTTCAGCGTATGTAGGTTTCCTCGCGATGTTTTCCTTCACCGCTTGAGATCAGTTGGATTACATGGCATGTAATCCGTGCGGATTCGAACCTGGATCTTAAGATTGAATTTTCATGGCTCAGCTCTCCGCAACGCGCCACCGTCGCTGAGAATATATATACCTGTATGTAATGTGTGGCGTACCTTCGTCTTTTACTTACCTACCTCATAGAGTGACAAGTCGTTTGATCATCGTCATCAGTCTGATAAATCTGTCCTCTTCGTTTTCTCGCCAAGTAGAACGGTCCCACGCTACGAGTATTTTCATCCACAGTTTGCCGGCCACAGTGAAATGGAACATAACTGCCAGTTGCACGTAAAATAATCCATTAAATATCTTGCTGTCACATTTTGTTATTTACACGTATTAAAAGCTAGCAAGAGATTTAATAGAGGATTATCTATACTGAACGGACGTGCAACTAACTGTAAGGCATTTCCATTAATCGAGATATTTTCGCTCAAAATAAAAACGTATGCACTTTCAGCACTGTTTTAATCACCTAAATCTATTTATTTGATCATCCAGATGGCTACTAAACCACGATGCAAGCCTCCGTCCAACTTGCGTGGAATTGCTCGCTAGCGAACACGTGCCCCGGCCAGTTCCCGAGGGAGCCCTCTCTGGTCTCCTCTCGCATACCCTCAGTGACAGAGGATCGAGAGGCTACCAGAGACTGGTAGCAGCCTGTCTGGAACAGCGACAGTCACCCGCTGAGGACCTGACGTATCACAACGGAATGAGAAGCAAGAATGATGTGTTGGGGATCAAAGATGCCGTCGTTAAGGTAGGTAGACCAACGCTTACTTCTTCCCTCACCCGGTCTTTGCCCTCTTTGGTCTCCTCTCGCATACCCTCAGCGACAGAGGGTAGAGAGGTTACCAGAGACTGGTAGCAGCATGTCTGGTACAGCGACAGTCACCCGCTGAGGACCTGATGTATCACAACGGATTGAGGAGCAAGAATGATGTGTTGGGGACCAAAGATGCCGTTGTTAAGGTAGGTACAGGTTAAAAACTATCGATTTAGTCAGTTAAAAAGGTTAGGTGGTGGTCCTAGCATGCTGCAACCGAGGAGATGCGAAAGTTTGAGATGTGGGTTCTGTATTACTTTGCCGTTCTATAATTACCGCGAATGGTGCTATTCTCGCTTTCTCGTGCGTGGTATGTATGCTAGACCTACAGATATAGAAACAGCCTTTACCTTTCCATATTGGGTCAAATAATTACAAAAGACTTTGATTAAACCGATTCGATTTTACTAAGTATAATATCCTGAATAAGTATTGAAATTGGTGCTAAAAGATCCAACAATTTACAATTAGGAAAACAATTGCAGGTGTTCCGAAGTCACGGCGCCACAGAATTCTCTCCTCCACTCCTGATACCGCGAGCCAAAGCTTGGGACCAATATCCCAATGCCGTCAAACTGATGACGTCTTCGGGGACTGTGGTTCATCTGCCTCACGACTTAAGGCTGCCTTTTGCTAGGTAAGACTTTTACAGCTTATCTTTTAATGTATTGCGAAGATCAACAACTTGAGGAGTTTCAACTCTACCATAAATTATTGCTACTGTTTACCTAGTCTACCCGAAAATACAGGGTCCTTCTAATATGCTAACACTTTTTAAGGGGATGATTTTTTTTCGTGAATTCGATGTTGGTGCCATAGAGAAAGTTGTTCAGTTTGATGGTCAGGTCATCCCTTTAAAAAAGTGTCAGCATATTAAGAAGGACCCTGTATAGTGTCATTGATATCGTATGACAATTACTTAAAATGCTGCTTATACAGGGTCCTTCTTATTATGCTGACACTTTTTTAAGGGGATGATCAGACCATCAAACTGAGCAACTTTCTCTATCGGGACCAACATCGACATCGCGAAATAAAAATCAGCTGTCCCATACAATTGGCACTATGAGGTTCAGTAATGCTCGTTTTGAAACGGACCCACAACGTTTAATTGCAGGCACACGGCCTACTCTGGAACTAAGTACATGAGGCGCTATGTTGTTGATCGCGTCTACAGGGAGAAGCACGTGCAAGGCTTCCATCCGAGGGAGATGATCGAGTGCGCTTTCGATATCGTGTCCCCTAAGACAGGTATTTAGATAATAAATTAAATAGCTACTGAATTGAACTATTTTATTCGTAAATTTTGGCTTTCAAATCAACGATCAAATCCTTTATTTCAGACAATTCAGAAAATAAATTCCCTAACCGGTTTCGTTCTGTATACATTTTAAAATAATCTTAGTTTAAGTTAACCTTGTGTTTTATTTACAAAAAATTATCTTGGGGAATGGGAATACCATTTCAAATTATGGGTTACCTACAAATAGATTCATAATAATATTAAATTCAATTCAATTTCAATTTTTTTATTGCTTTTTGACGAGGTATTTTCAAAATAAGTGTTGTGTTCATTGACCTTAAAAAATTAGCGACAGGATAACACTGGATAGAATTTGATAACTGCTTGAGAAATGTGGATATTCTGAATATCTGAGCATATGCATTGCATGCATTTTTAAAACCTTCATCTTCATGTCTACAACTTCCAGATTCTCTCTGGTCGGACGCCGAGCTACTAGTCGTAGCGAGCCGGGCAGCAACCGAAAGCGGTCTCAAGGTAGCCATACAACTCAATCACACAGAGCTACTGCGCACTTTGCTGCTGTGCTGTGGTGTGCCGTCAGACAAACACGTCGACTTATATCCCGTACTCGTCGACGTTAGTATAGGTAAGAATTTCAACGTTGTTAGCGTCTACTTCTAGCCCCACTGCTGGGGCTTTAATCCACGCATGTGCAAAGCAGATTGGCGGATTTCTTCATCAAATTCTTCACTCGAAAGTCAGTCTAATTCAATGAGCGTGCAATAATGTGCATAAGTTGTTGATGAATAAAACGATATCGACAAACCGATAAAGTAATCATCATTCGATAAGATAATCGAATTGATATCGCATTTTACCAGCAATTTTCGTGGGGATCGCTAATTGGCGCCACACAGCTGAGTTGATCTATATCGAACTTTGAAAATATTGTTATTTAAAATAAAAAGATATAAATGATTAAAAAGATGCTAACATCTTTTACTAATACGAATATTAATCAAAAATGAAATGAAACTATTTACCTAAGAAATGGCTGTATGGGTTTGATCCCTTAACCTTTCCGTAAAAAGTAAATAAAAGCAGGTACAGTCTTGGCACACACAAACGTTCCAAAAACCTCATTGTTACTAGTCTGATCTAGACAGGTATCGAACCGCTGGAAAAGTGGGGTGAGTTACAACTTGACCACGGCCATACCTATTGTAGGTACTCCACAGAACGGTGTCAGAAACAAGATGGCGTCGGCCCGCTGTATGGGTTTCTTGCTCAGCTCCCCAGGAAGTGCGGGGTGAGTTGTGGTATCTGAAGTCAAGGAGGGACAGGGATTGGCCGTTCTGTATGTAGAACTAATATACCATGAACTATTCCGTGTCAAACTCATACTATTATTCCTTCTTCCAGGTCGCATAACGAACCTACAACTCCAAACCCACCTCACCTCCCTCTGCATAACGAACCGTGACGTATCCAACCTCCTTCGCCTGATGGACGCCGACGTTACAGTGTACGAGCTAAAAGAGCTTGTCATACAGCTTGTGAAGCAAGCTAAGCTGAGCAAGATCGTGTCTCAAGCTGTTCACGAGCTGGAGGCTGTTTATAGGAACGCTGTGGCGCTGGCTTGTGATGTAAGTAACTGGTTATAAGGTACATTTTCGGCTTCAAATTCTTTGGTCGGCCCAAAACCAGCTTGGTTTGTTAGCCGATAGTCCGTATTTCAGGGGTGGAAAATGGTCAGTAAGAGTAAGTTTTTTATAAAATGCTCAGTAAAGTCAGTATTTTGAGTAACACGTTCCCACAAAAATAGTACGGTTTCAGTAGATTGAGGTGAAAAGATATCTTTTCGGTAGGTCCACCTACAACTCCAAACCCACACCCAACCCAACGAACAAAGCTCTGCCTAGGAAAAGTTTAGTGTTCTATTAGAAAAATACATAAATAATGTTACCTAAAAATCATAATTACACATCTGTCCTCGTTTGTCCACAGTGTCCAATAACCGTGGCTCCGTTTCTAGCGTACAACGCGACGCAACATTGCGGCGTGTTCTGGCAGATGGCTGTGCTCAGAGACTCGCACAAAGCGGCTAAGCATCGCGCTGGGGACCTCATAGCGGCTGGTGGCAGGTACGTAATTAATTTTGTGTGTGTTTCCCTATAATACCCATTTACCAGGGGAAGAACAATCTCCTTTTGGTATTCTGGCACCAGATAGTAACATTTTCATGAGCGATAACACCCCGCGTGCGATCGCATTCCCGCTATCTTTCTCGCCCTAGCAAATGACGTTCCTGAGCGACAGAAAAGGATAGAGCTTCGGAAAAATGCGATGCGGTGCTGGCAGATGAGGTTCAACCTTTATTCAGCAATTTAGTAATCACGACAGAGAACTATGAAAGAAAAAGGTTTCATGGTCCATGTCAATGTCCCATTGCCAAATTCACAAGATGGCTAACCTATCTTGTGTATGTGCGTGTTGTTTTTTTTAATTTTCGTTCAATTTCGTGCCGATAAGTGATGTTCTGGAGTTTCTGTTTTTCTCTAACCAATTTTCAGATTATAGGAACATTAGGAACATTGGATTTTCACTGGATCCGTGCGGAATTGAGCGAAAACTACCATTCAAAACAATAATATCTATTGGTATGAGAAGATATAAGTAGGTATGTGTAGTATCGGTTGAATAATTATTGTTGAAACATAGGTGGAGCTATCTAGCTTTCAATTTGACATAAGGTGGATGCATAATATTTTTACAAGTGGGTTCTCTATTCTAATATACTTATATTACTTTTTGCTACTACTAATTACCTCCGTGGTCTAATCGTTAAGAGCTTTGGGCTCTTGACACGGAGGTCGTGGGTTCGATTCCCACGGGGGACACCAAGTGATATGTCACTTTGTGCGTTTTTCCCCAGTTGCTAAAGACATTGCAGGCTGAATCACCTGATTGTCTGAAAAGAAAGATGACTCCGTGCTTCGGATGGCACGTTAAGCTTTGGCTGGCTACTATGTCTGGTGGTAGTAGTCGTTACATAAAAACCACGTCAGAGGCCGTAAGGCGGTCTGAAAAAACGCTGACACCAGGTCTTGCTGACCACATGATAAGAAGATTACTTTTTGCTATAAACACAGAAAGTCATGAACATAATCCCTGACTACCCCTTTTGGGTGATATAGCCGAAATTAAGCATATTCTTAATTTTCCTTTTCGTTTCAGATATAACGCTCTAGTAGAAGAGTTCTGGCAAGTAGCCCGCGCCGAGAAAGATCGCGACAACGCCGAGCTGAAGAGCAGTTCCGTAGGCTTCTCCATGTCGCTGGAGAGGATGTCCGCCATCTTGAAGAAGATGGAGGTCGACTTACCGCCTACTGTGCCTAATATTGAGGTTAGTAACGACTATTTCTTCTTTTGGATACTCTGCGAAGCGTAAACTAAAACACCTCGCCATATTGCGGAAAATCATTGGAACTAATTTCGATTACTAGCAATATTAATTTTATTAGCGTCTATCATATATTAGCGTTCCGAAAGCAGGTTTATTATTTTTCTATTCAGGTTTTATTTATTTATGAACCAAACTACAAAGCCTACAAACTTGTTTTGAATGTATGTTTCTGTTGACTTTCAGATGCTTGCTAAGAAAATATTTAGTGTTAATCATAATTACCGTATTAGATATTAACACTTATATCCACGTAGTAAAAACATTATGAAACATTGTGGCGATGGAGCTTTCCAGAGAGGAATTGACTCTCAATCATGAGAATTCAAGTTCTAATCCACATAGAATAAAATGTCATCATCATTGCCATCAGCCTATCTTATATTATATATATTATAGTTTATTTACTTTACTGTATAGTATCAATTATTTTATTAAATAGACTATGTATTATTGTATACATAACTTTAGCTTAAGAATTTATATTGTAATAGCTATTAAGTCGTGTTATGTTGTAGAGTTTCTGGCCGCATCTTCTCTACAGCGACAACACGTTCCGACGCGGTGGTAGCTTTAAAAAAGATTTGACGTTTGATAAGTGTGCTGCAAGCTCCTATATTGAATAAATTATAATGACTTTGACTTTATCATCCTCCACTGCTGAACGTAGGCCTCCCAAGGCGCGCCACATAACTCTAAAATATGAAAAGGCTAATGATTATGATGAAAAGCAATATTTCATTCATTCATTATATTTTCAGACCACATTAATCTGCGTATGCGTGTGGGGAACAGCGGGCAGTGGTCGCGAAGGTCAAGCGGCGACGAAACGTGCGAACCTGGCGAGAGACCTGTGGGCGGGCGGGTACCGGTGCTGCCTGTGGTCCTCCACCAGCTCAGACGCGCACGAGCTGAGTCGCGCCGGCATTGTGCTGCTGCACGACGACCTGTGCGTGCGTGCTGCCTGCTGGGCCGGCAATAGGTAACCGTGCTTCTGTATCATATTTATAAGCATGTCTAATTTTCAATAATTTCTTTACACATAACAAATCAAAAATATCATCTTTTTTTTTAAATATCTTGGACATCGTCACTCAAATTATCTAGTCACATTTAAAGTACCAGAATCTAGCCTGGACTTGTGTTATGATGACTAGACAACGATATAGAATACACATATAGATACAAACATCCATGACTCGGGTACAAATATTCATATTCATCATACAAATATTTGTCCCTTACGGGATTCGAACCCTCGGCACAGCAGGCAGGGTCACTACAGACTGCTATCGGGCCGTCAAAATTTCTGAATACCTAGAACATCAAATTTATCTACGCAGCCGTAGCAGTTTAGGAAAAAAGACCTCACCATTCGTTGTTTTACATTTCAATTTCAAATAACATAGTAAAGAAATAATTGAAAATAAGTTGTTCCGATATTTATGACAAAACACATGTTTAGATATAATTGGTAACATATACTGTAAAGAATTTTATAGCACAGTGTGACCTAAACCCGCACTTTACGCACGCTTTTCCGGGACCTAAGTTGTCTATTCTGCACGGTGCGTAAATGAATCGACTACCTTCACATATGTAAAAAAAATTAAACAAAACCCTTTGAAATGTCGTTTGAAGCTTGGAAATGCACAGGAAACAAATGACAAGAAGAGGATAGGTTAGCGATTCTCCTGCAAGAACCTTCCTGTTGTAGAAAAAGTGACAGCGACGAAATCAAAGAAAAACGCTGACTTAGTTCGTTTCGCGAAAATTGTAACTTTCGAGCAGCAATGGACTGTTCGAGCAGTCAATTTAGCGACGATGAGAACACCGAAATTGTTCCGGACGCGATCAAAGAAATGGCGAAAACGGTGACACTGAATTTGTTGCCCACAAAATCAAAAAATTTCAGTTCATTTTCATTCAGGTATCAAAAAATCATTTCAATGTTTCTTTTAAAATAGCAATCTAAACCCGAACCCCCCTGCTGCCCCCCCTCCCTCCCTGCCATCCGTCCGGGGCGGGTTTAGGTCACTTGTGCTATAAAATAGTATACGATACTCGCGACCAAACTTGCCTATTATTGCACGGCGTTTAGCACCCTCGCTGCGCTCGGGCGCTAACTTCACGCCGTGCAATAATGGGCAACTTAGGTCACTCGTATCGTAATGTACTATATTGAAAATTATTACTGCTCAGAAATATTTGAACACCTTGTATGATATATCTGATGGCGACTGTACCATGCATATACCGTAGTAGTGTTGGAAACGATCAACGAACCTAAACAACGCTCGGTTCTATCAGTCTTTAAACGGTGGTACGTACTTCGGAACGCACGCTAAGCAACTGCTTCGCGGGACAAACTAGTCCGGGATATTTCTGTCCTTAGGGGAGCGTGTCATTTCTCTGTAGTTCTGTCAGATGACGGAATACCGTTTCTGTAACACTTTGGTAACCACCGGCTCCCTGAGAAGCCAGGTTAGTGGCCTATTAAAGGCTGCTTTAATATTCTCTGCCAATCCGTACTGGCCCTGCGTTGTAGAGTATGATCCTCTCGCTCATAACTTTATTCGTGAGACAGAGAGGGCCATACTCCCATATTAAAAATGTTAGTAATTTCACAATTAATCAAGTTTTATTCCACAGAATGCGAGAACACAAGATCCCATTCATTGATGTCTTGGACTTTATTAAGCAGAAATTAAACCCAGACATAATGCGGACTCCTGAAGGTAAATCAAAAAATATGTTTTTATTGTTGGTGTAACATTTTTATTTTAACATTATATTAATCCGATTTTTAAAAAGATATGAAATATATCAAGCAACGGTGAGCGGAAGTGTTGGGAGAGGCCGTCCGAGGAAAACATACCATGATCAAATCAATGATCTTTTCCGAAAAGGACAAGTGCGTAGCACTCAATCGACGGAAATGCATGAAAAGATGTATTAATGTGAATGAGGCTAAAGAGGTGTGTCAGAGTCGTAGCGTGTGGTCCGTGGTCTCTGCCTACCCCCATGGGATAATGGCGTGAGCTTATATATGTATGTATGTATGTAATTTTAAAATAGTTTTGTTCAGTAGATTGTATTCGACTTACACTACACATTGCAATCGGGGTCGTTTTGAAACAGAGTGCTTCATGCCATCAAACTGAACAACTTTCACTATGGACAAAATAAAATAATATTGGTTAAATAAATTGTAAAATGTTTTATCTTCAAGGCTCAAATAATCGATCAATAAGTTGGAGCGAGACGGAGAAGTCGAATGGTCCCTTCACATCTGTCACCTTTATCACTGCCAGCGAGAGAGTCACCAAGAATTCTAAGAGACATTGCGAGAATCAGGTAACCTATCAAAGAGATCTATGAAAAATTATAATTATTATTGTTTGCCGTTTTTTAGAGTAGACTAATATTTAATTTGCACTGAAACAATGACATAAGATCGTTCACAATTTCAAATAAGTTCTGTCTATTCAGCTGTAGCAACATCACGCATGGGCATTTGTTGGAGTTTACTTGCCGCACTTATACAACGTGTTAATGAATAAGCGCAAAACCTCATACACCCCAATTGACGTATAACAAAATAATTAGATTGAAACAATAATTTCATTATTTTGATACTTAAAATTTAAAGTTATTCGCAGTTTAAGTTTTGAGGCTAAATTTATTTGTTATCATTTCAGCAATGAATGATAGCGCTAACGTGCTCATGGATACATTTTAAGAATCTTGTTTTGGTAGTAAGTAAGGTGAGAGTGCCCGAGCGGTGGCTTGAGATCAAGTTCAGTAAATTTTAAATAAACAGATTATTTAATATTTTGAAGAAAAAAATCCTATGTTGAAACGATGATAATTCGATTCTGCTCTCGATTCTACACAAACTACTTTCTAGTTTTGCGTTAATTCATTAACACGTTGTAGTGGCCGGTTGATAGCTGACTTAAAATTCATGAAAAATTTGTTTCAGTGATATTTGTGACATATTTTCGTACGGATTTTGTACCAAAGTGTAATATAAATCGAATATAAATCCAGTATAACAGGAATCTCAAATAAATACAAAAACATAACGTTTTGGTCAAGTTAACTCGATCATGGTGATTTTGGCGGCAATGCGCGTGCTGACGAAATAAGCCCATAAATTCATCGTCGTCCTCATCTCATCCAGATTTAAGAATAAAGAAAAAATGTAATGATGGCTCTAAAGGACCAGTATCCAGAGCCGTTAAATATATTAATAAAAATAAATAATAAAGTCATTTGTTTAAAACTCTTTATATTAATCTTATATTGTTGGAATAATATTACTATTATAAAATAATGTTAAAACACGTAAACAAAACTGTAGATAAGTTTGTTGAGATATAAACCTGATTGATGTTTTCCGGGAATACTTTATATGTTACGGTCCTTAATTAGTTCACCTGTAGATTAAATATTTACCCGAACAGATAAACACGCAAATAACGTCGATACTGGTATCTATGGGGATGCAGCCGCTGATATCTCGGGTCCGGGTGCAAGTGCTGGCGCTAGCATGCGAGGCGGCGTGCGTGCGCATGCTAGCGTCGCAGCTGACAGCGCCGCTATATGAGAGAGATCTACAACCCGCGCTGAGCGTAGTGTTTGACAGGTAAGCGTACACGTGATTGAAAGTCATCAACTGGCCTGCAGGCTTCATTTATTAAGAGATTTTTTTGTCATACGAGCTATTTTTAGCGTAGATTACTTCATTAGAACAATACAGGACAGACAAAGGTAACGCGGCTGGTATGGAGTCCTTATAAGGAGGCCTAGGCGATGACGCAACTGCACCACAACGACGTCGCAACTACAACGCCGCGACGTCGCAACTGAATTGCCGCTATTTAGAAACACATGTGTTGGTTGAGCGTTTTAGCCGCGACACTGATTGATCTCGTATATATCGCGGCAATATCGCGAATGTACGATATCGTTCTGTCAAAGCCTACGCTCAAAATTCACTTATATGATATGGCCCTTATTACTATACTATACCAGGCCTGTCTCACTCCACAGCTCAGGTACGCTTGACGGCCGATCCCCACCGTGTGGTGAATTGCAATAGGTTAGGTATACCGTGTAAACTTCTTGGTCAAATCTCTTTAGACTTGCCGCCATTTTGTGAGTAATCAATGCGAGACTTGAAAACCCTAGCGATGTGACGCTGCTAGCACGTGAAAGAATTAAAGAGGGAGAATATGCAATGGAAGCTTTCATGTCTAATGACTCGGTTCATTTTTGTTTGCACGCGCGCCGTTGTGACGGTTTGTAGGTTACTCGCGAATTTTACGATAGGACGGGTGCGAATAACTTTGCACCTTATTGACGTGTTAGAGAGTCACTATTTATTTAAATCTGTTTCCGAAGTAAACCTTCTATACCGGTAGGTACTAGTATTTATTCTGTGACTATAATAGGCCATTTGACACTGACGACCTCGTACCGGAAGGCGTAGCGTGGGTAGGGCTCACAAGGAGGAATGGCGACTTGGTGAATGTGGCGGGAACCCGTTGGATGAGGGCAGCGCAGGACCGGTAGTTGTGATCCTTGGGGGAGGCCTATGTCCAGCAAAGGACGTCTATGGGCTGAGATTGTCTTGAACCAAAGTAGTGTAGCAGTAGTTAGTGTTGTCTCTTTGATTTTTAGCGTATTTGGGGTCGCTCATATGATTTGTCTTCTCCTTTTTGATGCCATATAAAACTTAATACATTCCATTCTTTGCAGGTTTCCCAAGCGACAGAATATACTAGAGGAAGCCCTCAGCGAGTTAACTAACATAGCTAAACAGAGCAATCAAAATAGATCATCAGACGATATTCAACTCTATGCGTTGTACTCAATACCGGATTCCCTTTGTCGTCTTATAACTTGATAGCACGTTGCAACATGAATTTGAAGTGCGATTCGATTTTAAAGTTACCACCGATGTTGTGTCGAAGAAAATGTAAGGATAACTGCCTATATTTCCCCGCAATATTCAATATTAGCAGTAGGTAAAACTGAAACAAAGAAATAGTACATTACGAAATACAGGGTCCAACTTAATATGCTGACAGTTTTTTAAGAAGATGATCAGACCATCAAACTGAACAACTTTCTCTATGGAACCAATGTCGAAATCGCGAAAAAAAATCTGGTGTCCCATAGAATTGGGTCGAGTTAGATTTCAGTTTAGTATGGAACAGCTGATTTTTTTTCGCGATTTCGACATTGAGAAAGTCCCATAGAGAAAGTTGTTCAGTTTGATGGTCTGATCATCCCCTTAAAAAAGTGTCAGCATATTAAGAAGGACCCTATATGTGACTTAAGTAGTCCATTATTCCGAAGTTACCGCCCGAGCGTAGCGAGGGTGCTAAACGCCGTGCATGAATATAGTCACTTAAGTCACGAGTATCGTATTATTTAATTTATAGCTCATGCGACCTAAACCTACCATTTTTTTTTAAATTTATTGAATAGATTGAATGAAAAATGAATGCAGGAGCATTAATATTAGTTATCTTTGTCAGTTTCAAAGCAGACTTAAAAGCAATGTCTCAAAGATCCAGATAAAGTGTCTCGAAGTTATACAGGGTGTAAACATAATGCGTTACATACTTTAGAGGGGGACAACTTTTATTATGGGACCAACATTCAAATCACGAAATTAAACCTGCCGTTCCTTACATTTTGGTTGAGTAGTTATTAATGTGTCCAATGGAACAGCAGATTTTTTTTCGTGATTTCAAATTTGGTTTGTTAGTGAAAGTTGTTTAGTTTGATGGTCTGAAGCACCCCTAAAGTACGTAACGCATTTAAGTTTACACCCTGTATAAAGTATCTCGAAGTTCTATATAAAGCGTCTCGAGGTTCAAAAGACAGAGTTGGTCAAAGGTTAGCGTTGTTGTTACAATAAATAGAAGCAGAGATAAGATGTAAATAGACTTGTGGTACTGACCTCCGCAGAAATGTTGATAACCAATCTATGAATTCCAAAGGATTTCTATTCAAAGGAAATTGTTATATTTTTAATTATTTGATGGTACAAAATAAAAAAATTGTTATAGCTAAATAATTATATAGGATCGTATACAACGTGTTAATGAATAAGCGCAAAACCTCATACACCCCAACTGATTTGTAACAAAATAATTAGATTGAAACAAATTTCCTTGAAACTTTTATTCTGATAGTTATAATTAAAGTTATTCGCATTTTAAGTTTTCAGGAAAAAATGATTTGTTATCATTTCAGTCGTGCCCGTGGATACATTTTAAGAATCTTTTTTGGTAGTATGTGCCCGTGCGGTGGATTGAGATCGAGTTCAGTAAATTTTACAAACAAATTAAGTATTTAATATTTTGAAAAAAATTACCTATGTTGAAAACATGATAATTCGATTCTGCTCTCGATTCTAAACAAACTAATTTATAGTTTTGCGTTAATTCATTAACACGTTGTATAAGTTGATAATCAGACTATCAAACTAAACATCTAAAATCTGGGCATAGCATAGCATAACATATGCTCACGTCTATGTTCCCCGAGGGGGACGTCAGAGATATTCTGAAAACTTAGAACCTCCACGTCCTAAAATCTGGGCCCTAATTAACAAACGTGACGATTGTAATTTACAATGAAAATTCAGGGTACATTGCTGAGAATGTTAGGACAGATGTTGCTACTGCAGTTTACTTTGACTATTTATATGTGGACTGGTTACGCGTGTAATTCTACTAACAAACATTTCTGCCACTTTTTGCGGGGGGCGAGGTAACATGAAATCCGCAACTTTGGATTTTATTCCCCTTAACTTTAGATTGTAATTTTGAATGTTAAAAATCATGAAAAATAGTCTCGTGTGAACCCCAAACGTTCTAAGTTCGAAGTTATTATTTCGCAATTATAGGCTGTCTCGTTTAGTGATAAGGTGTAAAATTTAATGTCACAGGATCAATTGTGCTTATACCGTGGCAGAGGGGAAATGCTACCGCAAGGCTAGTCCTTATAATAATTAGTCAAAGGCAGTTTAGCGTTTGATGGTGTTTGATGGTTTGATCATCAACTTAAAAAAACCGTCAGCATAATTATTAAGAAAGACCCTGTGTTATTATTGTTGTTAGTATGTTTTCTTTTTTGTCGTCGATTGATCATTTTTTCACGTGCTTAGACTATTTATATGAGGACAAGTTACGCATGTAACCCATAACCGAGCTTAGATCTACTTACACTGGATAATGTCGTTGTATTGTAGACTAACCTGTGTAATTTGAGCTCTTATTCAAAGTGAGATTAATTATTTGTGTTGTGGATTATTTGTACTACAGTATTATTCTGTAATCTATCAACTAGTACGATCGGCAACGAAAGTTGATTAACACTTCTAAACCTTTCTCAGAGCAATAAAGTTCAAACTATTTATGTGCATAGAATATAATGGAAATCTACTCTCGTTGCCGACTGTACCGATTGTAATTGTTAATTTTGTATAAATTTTAGCGGATTGTTAATAATATTTATGTCTATGGGTTGAAACAATATGTGCCTGTTACATTTTTGCATAAAACGGCAGCCACTTTTGCAAACCATACATTTGAACATCCACATATGTATTCAGTGATCTGAATGAGTTATACCGATTTTTGACTGATTATAATATTGAAAGAAACAGTTATATCGATATTTTTATAAAGTATAGGTATATACAGGGTCCAACTTAATATGCTGACAGTCACATTAATGTCAAAATCGCGAAAAAAAATCTGCTGTTCCGTACTAAACTGATATCTTACTCGACCGAATTCTATGGAACAGCTGATTTTTTTTCGCGATTTCGACATTGGTCCCATAGAGAAAGATGTTCAGTTTGATGATCTGATCATCTCCTTAAAAAAGTGTCAGCATATTAAGAAAGACCCTATACGTAAAATTAGGGCTCTCATCTGATTGCCTGTAAAGGTGTATACACACCAACGTCGCCGACATGTCGCCGCTTAGCCCGCGCGGGTGCATGTCACGGACAAGGCCATCCACACCGAACCCGACATTGTCGGCGGGTCGGCGCGGCGACTTTTGGTGTGTAGTCCTCAAGGTGGTTGCAGAGTTGTTAATTTCATACAAAAGTTTGACGAAGTATTAATAAGAGTAATATTTTATATGTGGAAAAATAGTTTAGAAAATCTAGATGCCGCGTATCAAATAACATTTTCAATTTATAGTATAATTACGAAGATATAAAGCTTTGAAATTTTAAATCTTTATATCTTCATTATTTCATTATAAATTGCAAATTTTATTCGATACGCGGCATCTAGATTTTCTAAACTATTTCTCCACATATAAAATATTACTTTTAATTGTACCGTTAATGCGTATTATGCGTTAAACTTTTGTATGAAATTGACAACTCTGCAACCACCTTAAGCTGAAGAAAGTCATGTTTTTTGAAAAAAAACTGGTCTAAAATTTATTTTACCATTTGCAAACAAAAACGTAGAAAGAAATGTCAATACCTATATTAGTCACTTAGATTACCTATAGCATATAATCTAAATGACAACTCCTTTTGATTTCTAAAACAATGACAGAAAGAAGAACGAAAGTGACTTCCTTTTTCCTGCGTTTTTTGTTTGCGGTTTGCGAGTGAGATAAAAAGTACAATTGATATTACTGTAAGATTGAAAATCTCGAATAAATTGTAATAATATTTATATCGATTTATTTCATTCCTATACCAATCCTTCAATACGAATCACAGCCATAATAGCGATTAGAAACATTATAGATACATGAAAAATAAAAGTTAAAATCTACGTTAATCTTATTTATTAAATATTTAAGTAGGTACATTAATGTTAATGTGATGTGAAAATATAAAGTTTATGCACTTTATTACTAAACACAACAAACACAACTTCTTAAAAAAGTTTCAATGAAATGTTCTCTACTAGTAGCGTTAAGTGTAGAAACCTGTAGAAACAAACCATGCCGAAATTACACGATCGAACATCCATTAGGATTAGGAGCCTTTATTCCTGAAATATCGGCGCCATTTTTTCAAGTATAGAGGAAGGATCTCCATAGAGTCCGCATAAATTTACGATTGTAGTTGGTCTCTTTTGTCTTATGACGTACCTTTAATAGTAGAAGGAGATGGAACTATAGATATTTGTTTATGCGGCTGTCCACTTTTTTTTGAGCTAGTGTGTGTGAAAAGGGACCGTAAACATAAGGCCATATGTCACTTGGTGCCTTTTGTCCATACTACTTGACACCACACACTCAAACCTAAACGTCAAAAAAGTAGACACTTTACAATTGCTATGGCTCACTCTAGTCTTAAAGAGAGATCCTTCCTCATAGAAGTATACCTAATAATTAGTCGCCAAAGTTAAATCGTGTAATTTTAGCAGGTGTGTCCCTTCAATTAGGGAATCTCTAAAAAGTTGTATTTTAAAGCTTAAAAGCATGGAATATATTCCAACTAAACGCGAGGACAGTTATATACCCCTAGTTTTTAATTACTATCAAAATGTTAAGGGTTAATTTAGACAATGAAAGTAAACAACTTTCCCTAAGGAACATGGGTCCGAAAACGAAAACAAATTTTAGACCTCCCATAGAAAAACGATCGGCTGATCCGCACTTTTGTATGGGAGGTTCAAAAAATGTATCGTGTTTCGAACCGTGTTCTATTGGGAAATTTATTTAGTTTAATAGTCTGAATACCCTTACAATTTTTTTTAGTAATTTAAAACTATACTCCATTCAAAATAGCAACGAAATTTTAAGGCCTATTTTGATTTACAGAAACAGCGATTTGAAACACTTCCTCTCACTTATTCTTAGAACAGCTATAGTAACGTCCAAGATATGTCGGATAGTAGGTATATGTATACAATAAATTAATTACATTTGGTAATCAGAATTGGCCAGAAAGCGAAATAGGAATCGGAAAATCTCGTCGTCTTTATTTGGAATGAAGTATAGTGGTGCATACATAGAGAAATTACACGCTCAGTGTATAGGTATCCCTAAGTTTTAGTTACAATATTACGACTACCTGCCTACCACGGTGGACAGAGATGCCATTGGTGGACAATTGGTATTCAGGCACATAGTGAAATGTGGTTATTCTAAATATGCTGCGCGTGGATTAGTACACCTTTCACTACCCTCTTGGAAATTAAATTACGACGTGATCAAACATTTTATCTTCAAATTAAAAACTCCATTACTCCAGTCTTCTCATCATCAACTTTTCCATTAACCCTGCTAACTAAAGGTGCAAATGACATGTGAACTGGTGGTACTGAAGGCATCTGACTTAACTCCATGTCATAAGAGCTACAATCCGGTGCTCTGATCAGTAGGCCGGCGATTAGAGAGAGGAACATAGCCATTATGGCCCAGAACATAAGGACTAGCCAGAAACGAGCCCGCCTCCATGTGACTTCTTGTCTTGTATGCAGTACTTCTTCGTAGGTTAATGGTCTGGAAGAGGAAATTTTATTTTATAACTTAGAAAATAAGATAATTTCAGGATTCAAGCATTCAGGGCAGGCCGCAAGGGTAATGCAGGGTGTGTTAAGCCCTTTGACTATTTATATGTGGACTGGTTACGCGTGTAATTCTACTAACAAACATTTCTGCCACTTTTTGCGGGGGGCGAGGTAACATGAAATCCGCAACTTTGGATTTTATTCCCCATAACTTTAGATTCTAATTTTGAATGTTAAAAATCATGAAAAGTAGTCTCGTGTGAACCCCAAACGTTCTAAGTTCGAAGTTATTATTTCGCAATTATAGGCTGTCTCGTTTAGTGATAAAGTGTAAAATTGAATGTAAATGCACAAGATCAATTGTGCTTATACCGTGGCAGAGGGGAAATGCTACCGCAAGGCTAGTCCTTATGTTAAGGGGCAACAAATACAGGAATCTCCTCGTTGAGCTCATTCTCATAAATGTTATACGTATTTAAAAAAAGCCGTGGTGTACCAGTGGCATGTAACCTAGCCTGCCGTGCAAGAGGCGATAGTTCGATCCCCGTCCAAGTTGACTCGTCCAATGAGTTTGTCGGAATTTTTGTACGATTTGTAGCACCACTGGCTTTTCGGTGAAGGAAACCATCGTAAGGAAACCTGCGTGCTTCAATTTCGAGACACGTATTGTACCCACTGTCCACAACAACCAGTATCAAGATCCAGAAAAAATTGTGGTAAATGTCTTTGGAAAATAGGCACCGAACGTAGAAAAAGAATGACTAGAAAAGGCACTAAAATAAAATAATCGCGTAAACGAGACAGGCTCACGCTAATCGCATTGAGTGAGCAAGAGAAAATCGATGTTGTTTGCCCCTTTCTGCGTATGCGGTATTTTTGGTGACTACGCTACGTTGAAATTGCATACAAAATCGCGCACCTTAGCCTATCAAAACAGGATTTCGGAATAAAAACTTTTATTGATTTAAATTCTTTTGATGTGAACTGGCATGATTCCTTGGAAAAAAAATCTAATGGCATAAAAACTAAAAAGGAAGAAAATCTTTTTTCATCTCAATGGAAGTATTTGGCTTAACGTAATTTTTTTCTGACAGATAGCTACCAGTTCTGTATTTCTTAGATGTAATGAAAACTATTTGGTTGTATGAAAAATATGTAGACGAGAAATAAAAACTTTGTGGACTTCCGAAATATCTTTTAAAATTCTCTTGATTTATTAAAATTGAAATTGAAAAATCGGTCGTATTTAAGTATTACCACAGATAAACAGGTTACTTACTTAAGAGAAGTTTATTCCGAATGCGTAAATGCGCGCTGCATACAAACGAAGTCTGGTGATATTTTCAATACTAACGAATTAAACACAATGAAATTTTCCAGAAACAATCTAGGAACAAATATCTATGCTTGTATCGTGTCCGATTTTCGTTAAAAGGATTAATTTTAGATTTGTATGGAAATCTTTGAGGCACTGTAACATTTATACATTTCAACGAAAATCTGACAAGATACAAGCATAGAGATTACTTTCTAGATTGTTTCTGTAAAGTTTCACTGACTTTCATTGGTTAGTATTGAAAATATCACCAGACTACGTCTTTATGGAGCGCGCCAACAGTAATATACCCTTAATTAGCACCCCGCTTGTTAGGTTAACGGCCTACTAATTACTGACCAACAAAAGAAAATGACCCTTATTGGATTACTCACCTATATCTTCTATACCTTATTTCCGTAGCACCCAACAAGGGTTGTTTTTCCGCATCTGGCTCCATAACTAATCCGTTAATTTTCCACTCAAAACACTTATTAAATTAGTTAATAGGTATAATATTGTTTGTTAGTCACAACAACTTAACGAGTGTTTCTTTACTTAATAGGTTGTGGACTGACGACCTGTCTGACTGATAAAAAGATGACACAGTTGATTTGTTATTAATGCAATTACATTGTATTTGACGTGAACTATCTGACATATGGGTTGCTCTATATTATTTTATATCAATTGATAAGTTTATTTGTACTAGGCATACCCCTTTGATAAAGCTTTGATATATGCTTAGACTACTTATTATGAGGACAAGTTACGCGTGTAATTCTACTAACAAACTTTTCTTCTGCCACTTTTTGCGGGGGGCGGGGTAACACGAGATTCGCAACTTTGAATTTTATTTCATTAGTTAAGATTCTAATTTTGAATGTTAAAAATAATGAAAAACAGTGTCGTGTGAACCCCAAACGTCATAAGTTCGAAATTATTGTTCCGCAATTATAGGCTGTCGCGTTTAGTGATAAGGTATAAAATTTTCGATCTTGCACGTTGGCAGAGGGAAAATGCTAAGGCGAGGCGGGTCCGTATATAATTCGTCTAAGGTTATATGTCAAGATAGACAGCCGAAGCTACGAACGCGTCGAATTGCAGCCTCTGCACTGGCCTCTAAACCTGCACGCACACACACAGACATAATTTGTATGACGCCTCACGCACACCAACCTAAGAAAGTTGGCCTCTTTTGTTTTATAAGGTAGAAGCGTGAGGCTCAATCTAGACATATACTTTATCTAAGGCATACCTTTGTAGCTTTTGAATCCAACGAAATATTATGAAAAATTGTGCTTGTCTTTTTTGTATTCCTGTCTTTGTTTTTTTTTAACCGCTCGTTACCTGGATACACGAGACACAATAGATAACAATGGGTGGGTGGCTCATCTGGGAGTTTGAAATACGGATGTCAGATGATACAGATACATGATGTCGGAGTCACGGATGCTACCAAAAGTCAAACGTAAGAAGGTATTCAAAAATTCGGACGGTTTATTAACAGTCTCCGTGGCGCAACCGGTAAGGTGCGGTCCCTTAAATCGAGAAGTCCCTGGGTGCGAGACCTCACCCCGATGAAAACATTTTTAGATTTTAATGTTGTTTAGGAATGTTCTAGAAGAGAGAAGGAATATTTAGAAAGAAACAGAAAATAACAAAAAGACAGTCGTGTTCAGGAATGTTCGGGAAGGGAGTAGAAGCGTTTGGAAGGGAACAAAGAAATAAGGAAAAGACGATCGAAATTCAAATTATCTAGAACATTCTAAGGGGTATATAAACCGGCGAGTTTGCGGCCACAGGGTAGTATTGGTTTTAACAGTGAAAAGTGCGAAATAAAAGGAAGAAAAGTCAAAGTGAAAAAGTGAATAGTGAAAAGTGAACAGTTAAGTGACAGTGTAGTGCCGTTTTAGTAGTGACGTAGTGAACAGTGAAAGGTGGTGTAAGAGGAATCCCTGCGCGGAGAACCGTGAGTAAGAGAAACCCAAATAAACTCTGTAAATTTGGACTTGGCGTTTCACTCTAATCCCGAAACCCGTCGCTCATAACAGTAGTTTAAACCAAACTGCATTTCTCCGCTGAAAGGTTATATTCCCGATTTCAATATTAATCCAATATTCAATATTAGCTAAGTATAACCGTAGTGGTCCAGTGGCGAGTAACCTTGACTGAGTGTAGGAGGCGATGGTTCGATCCCCGTCCAGGCCGACTCGTACCAATGAGTTTTTCGGAATTTTTGTACGATTTGTAACACCACTGGCTTTTCGGTGACGGAAAAAATCGTGATTTCTCTATGGTACCTACCTACCTACTTACTGTTTAAGTACACGGTCAAAAAAACTACTATTTTTTTGTAATTAAGTATACTAGTTACGAACTAGAACATGTAAAAATAGCTCCCTAGACTCAAGTCAAGACTTCAAAGACTTTGAATCGCTGACTTCATAATTAAACTCTAGGCCCGAGAGTTTAATTATGTAGTCAGCAATCCAAAGTCTTTGCAATTACATAGGTAACATTTTCACATACTCATTTAAACGACAATCAACGAAAATCTACCGCCCCCAAATTCCCAGCCCTTCACAGTGAGACAGTGAGCGAGTGATCGTGACAGTTTTATTGGTCCGCCGACAGATGGCACTGATCGTCCTCGTTAATTGTGTCACGCCTCTACATTCACACTTTATTCTGTTATTGTCTTCGATTTACTTTTATGTTGTCTACATACATTATAAGCCGCGGTTTATACAGAATAGACGTGTGGCGGTGGCGGATAGTCAAAGTAGCACAATTATAAACCTTATAGTACGTAGCATAGCGTCGTTTGGAGAATTATGCCCGCGCCGCGCCTAGCAAATACTGAAACGGTGAATTCAGACCCTCGAACTGACCAACTTTCACTATGGAGTCACCCTCAGGAAACGTGAAAAAATCTACAGTTTCATACATTTGAGTCGAAGTACAGCTGTTTTGTATGGATAAGCGGATTTTTTTTTTCGCGTTTCCTGAAGGTGGCTCCATAGTGAAAGTTGTTCAGTTTGATGATCTGAATTCACCGTTTCAGTATTTGCCAGGCTGTCACTTACATCATACGCGAGCAATATCACAGGAATACCTATATACTAATTTTGTTAAGTATAAGCATAATATGCTCACGACTATATTCCCCGTGGGGCCAGTCGGAGATATTCTGAAAACTTAGAACATCCGCGTTTTGGTAAGCGTATAATACCTACCTCGCGTAGTTTCTTCAGTGTCCACTCCAGTTCTAGTCCAGCGCTCACCATCCATACGTGCAACGTGGCCCGCCCATCTCCACTTCCGGCGTTCTATAGTGGCTACCACGTCCACGAACTTTGTATTTCGCCGAATAAGAATCCACTCATGGCCGCCCGCCAGAAAGATGGGTCAATGATATTAGGAGACACGAGGGTCCCAACTCGATGCAGAGGGCGAGGGTCAGAACGTCATAGAGGCCTACTATGTTCGAAGACGGATTGATCAAGGGTTGTGATGGATGGATGGATGGATAATACCTACCTACTATTTAATACAGTTAAAGTTAAAACTGTTATTGTTGTTACTAAAATCGAATTAACGCTCTTAATAAAATTCCCAACACATTAATTGTTAAAGCAATTACACAACATTAAAACATTAATTAACTCCGTTCATTACGAAATTCAAATTATGCGTCATAAAATTTTAAGCTCTATAAAATACATGCAACGGCAGAAATGAGCGATTTTCCAGGAAAACCGTTGACGTTGTTATTCGATGGCAATTACTTTAGTAGGTGGCATGATTTGACCCATTCCTTTTAAAAAACTGAAAGCTTAATTCTTATCAGGAAGTACCCTATATTACTATAAGTTTAGAAAATACACTTTTAATTTTAGAGACTACTAGAGTTTACCCGCGACTTCGTCCACACAACTTATATACCAGATAAATAGATATACTAAAAAAAATACACAAAAAAATTTGATCATAAGCTATCAAACAAAAAAGTTTAATCAAAATCGGTTCAGTAGTTTTTGCGTGATGCAGTTACAAACAAACAGACAAAAATTCTAAAAAAGGTTGAGTTGGAGTCCGGGATACCTAAAAACCATAGGTATCGTAATATTTTTCATGTAAATCTTCAATGTACAGACACAGTTCGTTTACAGTTCTATAATAGTTAAGATTGAGAAAAAAATCACTTTAGAAAAGGAAAAATTCAAAATTATAACGTTTTCTCCGAGATTTTGATACCTGTTGGTAATAAGAGCGGGGGAATTTAGCGTTTTCTAAGGAAGTTATGTATGTGTTAAGTTAATCAGTTAGTAACTAATCTGTGGAAGTAAGCCAGTTAATGCGACTTCTTGGACAGTGGACAAAAATAGAAGCCTCGAGATTGAAGCATGTTGGTAGGTACCTAGGTATTCGTAAGCAATCGACATAACGCCGCCCCCACAGAACACAATGGTAATGTGCTACTATCGTAATTTCAATGGTATAGCTTTCTTGGAGTAATCAATAAATTCTGTGGCGAAATAAATAAATCAGATGTGTTTAAAAATAGCTTTCTTTTGATATAAGGCGAGGCCGAAGGCCGAGCTACGCGTAGGAGCGAGGCTCCGAAGCGGCCCCCTGGAACCTGGTGGACCTGGTCTCAGGGGTCAGTCTGCTTGCCAAACGAGGCCGAGCGGGCTTAAGGATAATTTATTATAAACCCCAAATATCGAAATTATGACAAATAACAATGTTTTTAAATTTTTCTTGAACAATCGCATTTTTGCACTTACCATTTTGTTTTGTGTTGGGTAGCCTAAGAAAATATAACCTAGATGTACTTAAGTAACTAATATCCGAATCCGAAATTTTGCCAAAATCTCTACGAAGCCAGCGGCCAAGTTTAGTTCGAGGTGCAAACAAAGAACCAACAAGACAAAGGAGCTTGTCTCCGTATAAATCATAGCTTAGTTTATTGATGTCGCACGGACGATAATTTATCGTGCGCTCTCAGGATAGTTACCCTCCTCTGTTGTAGTGAATGAATGGGTTTCAATTTCCCTGTATTGTGGAGCGAATGAAAAGTGAATGAGACACAGTTTTTATTTACATACCTCCTATAGAAAGAAACAAGAAACAATGGACAGACCTTACTTACAGAAGAAATAAAAAAATCCAGATAGCACTGTAGCCCCGGGACTTTTAATTACGAAAAAGATTACCGATAGCCGTTTAGATATTGTTGTAAGGTACGAAATTACTACCTAAGTCTTACAGATCAATCCCGCCGTAAGAAAAAAAAAAAAAAAAGTCTGAAATTTTTAAATATCGGGTTTTTTTTTCTTACGGCAGTTTGTGAGGTGTTGGCGCCCATCCAATCTACTAATACCTTGCTGAAACCATAGAGTAAAGGAGGTAAGAATGAGTGCTATTCTCCATACTAAGTTGAGTACCTCGGAAAAAGCTCTAAATCCGGTCTCTTAGATGGTGCTGACTCCTTGCCCGAGAGTAGATGAATTGCCAATCTACACTAAGACATTTTGATTAGTTTTCCAATATTATGAATTAAACCAACTAACGTAAGAGGTGGCTTTAGATAAGCAGAGTAGTAGGTCCGAAGTTGTTGATGCAAAAATAGCGAAATGACACAACAAAATCTGGTCAACTCTTTGACTAATTATTATAAGGACTAGCCTTGCGGTAGCATTTCCCCTCTGCCACGGTATAAGCACAATTGATCTTGTGCATTTACATTCAATTTTACACCTTATCACTAAACGAGACAGCCTATAATTGCGAAATAATAACGTTGAACTTAGAACGTTTGGGGTTCACACGAGACTACTTTTTATGATTTTTAACATTCAAAATTAGAATAGTTATGGGGAATAAAATCCAAAGTTGCGGATTTCATGTTACCTCGCCCCCCGCAAAAAGTGGCAGAAATGTTTAATAGTAGTATCACACGCGTAACCAGTCCACATATAAATAGTCAAAGGGTCAACTAGAATGTATGACATTCCGGTGTACACAGCTTAGTATGGAGAATCTCAAGACCACTCTTTAATTGTCCTTACTCTATGAAACTAGGTACCTAGGTTGTCCGTAATAAAATACATTATACAATACAATACTCTTTATTGGCACACCAAAAACATAAAATTAATAACAATATTAAAAGCAAACAGAAAAGCGGTCTTATCACTAAAAGCGATTTAAGCGTAATATTGCAAGAAGTGAAGTAGATTGATAATAATCCGGACAACTGGAAAATTATTAATTTTCTGCTTTATTACGGTATTCCTGTAACATAATTATATATCCTTCGCCTTTTCATATAGTTGTGTCTTTTGGGAGACGCGTTGCAGGTATGTTAGTGGGCGGTCACGTGTCGGTTGCCTACTCTCCGGCCTGTCCAAACTCCACCATTTTATAGTGCCACAAGTGTGTGTTTTTCTACAAAAACAATCCTTGAGATCCAAAAACTTCAAGCACCTTTGCTATTCATACTGGAGATTGGCAAAATTGTCAATACCACAATGGAGTCACAATTTTAAGATTAGAAAGGTGTCTCTTGTCGTTATGGAGTTGAAGAAAATACAGGGTCCAACTTAATGTGCTGACACTTTTTTAAGGGGATGATCAGACCTTCAAAGTGAACAACTTTCTCTATGGAACCAACATCGAAATCACAATTTTAAGATTAGAAAGGTCTAATCTTAAAATTGTGACTCCATTGTGGTATTGTGATTTTGCCAATCTCCAGTATGAATTTCAAAGGTGCTTGACGTTTTTGGATCTCAAGGATTGTATTTGTAGAAAAACACACATTTGTGGCACTATAAAATGGTGGAGTTTGAACAGGCCGGAGAGTAGGCAACCGACTCGCGACCGCCCAGCAACAGACCTGCAACGCGACTCCCAAAAGACACAACAATATGAAAAGTCAAACTTTTGTATGAAATTGACAACTCTGCAACCACCTAAAATGTAAATAACAAACTAACCTCATAAACGGATATCAAATACCTAATTGATAAACATAGTTAGGTCTGATAATCACACTTGACTTAATTGATTTAATAGTACATTCTAACCAACAGTTCACTTAATAACTAATTAACTAAAACGAATGGGACCACTTAATGTTAATAGTCACTAACATAACAGTTCTAATGAACAGACAATGGGACACGTTTCGGAAATTAATTACATTAATTAATAATTATAGTACATAATCTAAGGTAAAACAACAAATAATAAAAACCGGCCAATTGTGTGTCGGGTTCTCGCTAAGGGTCCCAGAGAAAACACAATTTTTGTTGTAATTTTGCACTGAGGCACGCACCACGGAGCCCTCGGTACGCGAGTCCGACTCGCACTTGGCCGGTTTTTGTTTAAATATTAGGCATGTTTCGTTTCGCCGGAGATTCTTCGCACTCTGGCTCAATTATTGCCCCAACTTCCGTCATCGCCGGAGCAACAATGCCCCGGGCGGCACTTTACTAGGGGCGGAAATTCAGAAAAAATAAATACTCGTAAATATGATCGAGCTTAAAATGTTTGTGTTACCGGTTCGTAAAGCGGAGAAAGGCGATCTCACTTCGCTCGCCCTAAGTTTCTGTTTTAATTCGCTGTTTTGTACCGAAAGATTTATTTATTTACTACCAATTCTTATTGACGGAAAAAGTTGAGCTCGCTTTGCTCAATCTATGTTTTTACTGCTGCATCAAACGATTTCTGACCACAACCCGAGTGGATCTCGCTTCACTCACTCACTCTGTAATTTTGTATGTAGCTTTCTCTACTCTACATTGTAGAGTAAAACCGGCCAAGAGCATGTCGGACTCGCCCATGATAGGGTTCCGTAGCGATTGTATAAGTAGATTAACTGAAAAGAGAAAAACAAGGCCTATAAATTATTAATTAGCTATACCAAACTTTGTTTCATTTGAAAGTTATTAGGTAGGTATCGCAAACGGGGACAAATAAAAACTGTATAAAACCTACCTATTTGTTGGTTATTGGTTTATCCGACCTGCAATACCTACCTAATAACATTAAATTACACTGGCACAAACTAAGTTTGGTATAGCTGATTAATAATTTATAGGCCTTGTTTTTCTCTTTTCAGTTAATAATTTTTTCATGCAGTTGGGTTTTTGTTTTTCTTAATAATTAAGTTTAATTCATACTTTTCACTCTTGTGTCAAAATGGTAGAATAAAAGTACTATAATATATATGTATTTTTGGAATCGGCATTTCACTAGCTTTCATTTGATACCCATGTTGTACATATTTTTGGGGGGTACGCCCTATTTTTGACCTTGATCGCAGATATCTCGAGACAGAAGCATTATATCGATTTAGTTTTATGGAAGTTTTGTTCCATTGGACAAGACCTATCCAACGACACCTCACTCGAATTTAAAAAAAACGATTTTTTCCTACCCCTCTTTCGCTGTATGGGGAAAAAATGTTTTCTTCATAACTACTACATTTCTGTTTTTGGAGTACTGTCTTCATGCCAAATTTAGATTCAATAGGTGCAAAAATGAGCGAGTTATTGAGGCGAGGCATACAAACATACAGACAAACAGTCAGACAGACAGAATGGACGAAAGTATAAGGTTTCCTTGTTTGACTACGGAACCCTAAAAAGTGGTGGCAAAATCGGTCTGGGCTTCGGGTACGTAGTAACTTATTATTAATCTGTGCCCCGGGCGACAGAAACCCACGCTACGCCACCACTGGGTTTAGAGGGATTGGACCTCATCCCGCCAAGCTGGTCCTGTGCACTCCAGTGATGGTTGGTGGGTGGCCAGAGCCTCGTTTGTTTTTTAACAGGGCGCAATAAGAGCAGGAGACAAATTACGCTAAATAAATCTCCACTGAACCGTGATTGGACCGCGTGCGAACCAAAACTTTGAACACATTCGGCATCGCCCTAATCATTTGACAGCCGTTAGAGCCGTTTTGACAGGTCAGCTACATAGTAAATAGGTAAGTCCAGTTTAGTGCGATACGGAATTTTAATTTTAATAGTAATTAGATTGAAATGTGATTAGATTAGAACCGAAATTGGATAAGGATCGATCTTCGATGTTTTCAATTAACATGAGTGAGATATTGTTCGGAACCCCACCGAACAGAAAGATGCGGAAAAGTTTAGGGGAGACTGTCCCACCAGTGGGACAAAACAGGTTCGAAAAAAATACGTGTGTTTTATTTAAAAAGATAGAATAAGATTTAACTAACATCTATCATTTTGATTTAACATCATTCTGTTAATTTACTTATTAGCAAAGCATATGCTCACGAGTATATTCCCCGAGGGGGTAGTCAGAGATATTCTAAAACCTCAGAACATCCACGATTCACCAGTAGTACCGAAACTCAGTCCAGTGTGATGGGGGGTGAGCCCGTCGCCACTTATAATGGACAGTGGGTACAATACATGTCTCGAAAAGCAGTTCATATCTAAACACCTGTTATAACATTTAAACAGACAAAATGAAATTATTATTTGTATTATCATCAGTTTTGGTTGCTATGGCGTTCACTCAAAGTGATGGCAATAAGTTTTACGATGGACCACCTATTGGTAAGTAAAAGTCTTCGTGATAATCATTATAAACAATCTTTTGAGAAAATATTATGTGACATTTTAAAAATCGTATCGTAAAATTATGCGTTCTAAGGTTAATATAGGGTAATAAGCATAAGCATATGCTCACGACTATATTCCCCGAGGGGGTAGTCAGAGATATTCTAAAACCTCAGAACATCCACGATTCACCAGTAGTACCGAAACTCAGTCCAGTGTGATGGGGGGTGAGCCCGTCGCCACTTATAATGGACAGTGGGTACAACACATGCCTCGAAATTGAAGCATGCAGGTTTCCTCACGATGTTTTCCTTCACCGAAAAGCCAGTGGTGTTACAAATGTACATAAATTCCGAAAAACTCATTGGTACGAGTCAGTCTGGACGGGGATCGAACCATCGCCTCCTGTACGGCAGGCAAGGTTACTCGCCACTGGACCATGGGTAATTATGTTATTATTACGTCATTAAGAGGTTTCCCTGACCGAACGACCTTGACCCTTTCAGAGCCGTCTCACCTCTTCTAAACTACGTCATTTTAGTAGGTATACCTATTTTTGACTGGCTTGTACTTCATGATGTCATTATGGTGCCTTCTAATCCAAGGAAATCAAATTCGAAAATCATGAGAATTCGCACCAAATTTTACAATTATCTAATTAACTCATTAAATATTAGTCTTAAAAAAATTTACTTCATAGCATTTTTAGATCGTAATAGACAATATTACACAATGGTGTGTGTGGCAAGTAAAAGTGATTTTTTTCCAATATTTAGGCTTTCCTAAGAAATAAGAAATATTCTTCATAGCAAATAAAGTCGAGATGTTGAAGATCATTGCTATATTTTTCATTCAAAAATTCAAAATTCAAAATTCAAAATTGTTTATTCAAAATAATATCACATAGATAACTTTTTGACGTCATGTTTTTGAATCTACCATGAATCGAATTTGATTTCCTTGGATTAGAAGGCACCATAATGACATCATTAATTTTAATGTCTTTCAAATAACGAGAAGATAGCTTCTAAAAACCAGGAAAATATGGCCCAGCCCTGGGCTTACCTATGGGGAGCGTGATTTCGATGTTGGTCCCATAGTGAAAGTTGTTCAGTTTGATGGTCTAAATAACCCCCTTAAAAGTTTGAAATGTATATTTTTACTATTGTAACACCTTGTATAACTTACGTGTTGGTTGGACGTTGAGTTTATCTACGTGTGTGTACTCATTTCAGTCTTTACTTTTCAGCCAAATGTCCACCAGGCGAGCATTCAGTACTCTACTGTCCCCAAAAAGCCGAGCCAACGTGTGAGAACCCTACCGTACATGAGATAACGGAAGGTATCCGTGGCGCCTGTGGCATACCACAATGTTTCTGTAACACCCCTACTTTGAGGAATACCAAGACTGGAAAATGTGTTAAACCTTCTGATTGTTAATAAAAATGTGATATACACTTTTGTAAGAACTCTAAACTCTGGCAGCTACACGGCTCTGAATTCAGAGCCGGATACGGCATCCATTGCTTGCTTTGTACGCTACAATTTAAAAATGAAGAGAGTACCTAAAATCATGTATTGCTTATCGAGACAGGGTCAGATCAGAGTGGTGTCTTAAATATATACTTAATTCCAAATAAGGACGACGAGATTTTCCGATTCCTATTTAGCTTTATGGCCAATTCTGATTACCAAATGTAATTAATTTATTGGATACATATACTATCCGATATATCTTGGATGTTACTAAAGCTCTTCTAAGAAATAAGTGAGAGCAAGTGTTTCAAATCTCTGTTTCCGTAATGCAAAATAGCCTTAAAATTTTGTTGCTATTTTGAATGGAGTATATGGTGGACCAGAATCTGATGGTAAATAGGGAAATCAAATTTTAGAGTAAGCAACACTGGGGTAATTAGATAAGGGCCGAGTTTGCTTGGCGCCATTGCTTCGTGCATTGCATCGTTTCGTGTTATTTGAAATTCGTAAAAAATTGGTTTTAGTGATATTTGTGACATAATTTCGTGCGGATTGTGTACCAAACAGTTGCGTAAAGTGACCGACGTAACAGGAATCTCAAATAAATACGATAACAGAACATAAGTATTGGTTCAAGTTAACTCGTACATGGTCATTTTGGCGGCAACGTGCGAGCTTACGAAATCGACCACAGATTCATCTTTTATCATCCCATCATCAAAATAAAGAATATAAAGAAAAAAAATAACGAATGGCTCAAAAGGACTAGTATCCAGAGCCGTAAAAGACATTATAACAACAACATAGATAAGGGCCCTTTACAAGCTTTGCTGCAAAAAGCATCGGTTGAGTCGCGATGCAGCATCGTTGCAAACGCGGTAAAGCATAGATGCAAACGCGATACAGCCACGAACTTTCGTAATATTTGATCAGTTATTCGTCGACAGCCTTCGCCACAATGCACACGCGCGTGTGTATCGATACAAATATGTGTGTGAATCGCTACAATCATGCGTTTGAATCGATACAAACGTCTGTTAATTGCTATCTACGGAGCATAAAGTCGCAGTCTACGGGGCCTATTTTGACTAGACGGATGACAGTTGAAAATCTCTATTTTATACTTTTTGTGTGGCATGACATTCTGGTCGACCTACAACATAATTATAGACAGAATTTAGATACAATATTTTAAAATTTTAAATAAAGCGCTAAACTAAAAAAATAAGGAGAGTAAATCATGTAGTGACTACATGATTTTACTCTCCTTTTTATTCTTTAAGTGTAGCGGTTACATTGATAGATACTACATTGTAGTGGATGTCGACCCAGGCTTTGAAATCAGAGAGGTGTCCTTAGTAACTTAAAGACAATGCGGGTTTTTTTGTATGGAAGGTGGCGCCTTTTTTTCGCCTCTTTTTGACGCGGCTTTCAACCAAACTTGAAAATTTTAGTTCAGAATAAAGTTACAAACAAAACTTGTTATCACAAGTATATCTTTAAACTCAGTCCGAACGGAGACACGAGTGTAAAGGGTTGAATTAAACGTAATGAAAATATTGTCAACTTCAAGCCTTTATTTATATCAGTTCGGACTGAGTTTAGTGATTTATACTTGTGACAATAAATCTTGTTTGTTACTTTATTCTAAACAAAAATCTTCAAGTTTGGTAGATGGCCTTGCCAAAAAAATAGGCGGAAAAAATAGGCACCAGTTTTAGGAATTTGATTTTTGCCAGAATTTAGATACAAATACATATTTTTTTTTAAAATAAATAAATAAATGAATTAACAAATAATTTTTCTATTTTATTTATATTCGACGTCATGCTATTGAGTTTCACTTACGTAGTAACTTATAGTTAACCTGTGGTTTCAATAACCATGGATCGCGGTGAAGATATTTGCCAACCAGCATTAGATGCTTGCGGATCGTCCATCTTATAAGGGTTCTTCATCAGACTACAAGTATTACTAGATATTCTTTCTCATACTATGCTACAGATCCCCGAAAACCCAAAGGAAAGCATTGTATTGTTACCCTCACCAAGAGTATTTAGCACTATACAGGGTGTAAGGAAAAGTATAATTAACCTTTAAACCACATACTACCCATCAAACTGAACATCTTTTACTATGGGAGCAAACCTTTCAGAAGAAAAAAATATCAGCTGTTCCAAACTAAACTGCAATACCTACTCGATTGAAAAGTATGAGACAGCGGATATTTTTTTTGTTCTGACAGGTTTGCTCCCATAGTGTTGTTCAGTTTGATGGGTACAGTATCTGGTTTAAAGGTTAATGATACTTTTCTTTACGCCCTGTATACCCTCACAATCGGTTCTGAATTTCAAATTCGAGAAAAACAAAAGAGAAACGCATCGGTGCATCGAACCTTCAGTTCGACAGATGATGAAGTTCTTTTGTTTTTCGAAAAAATCAAACGAAAAGATAAACTAGGGGAATTGATTAAACTCGATCGACTTCAGTTTTCAGCTGAAAATACTGGTGCGGAGTATGCCTTTTTCAAAAACATCGGCGCTCGAATTGAGATTTTTTCTTATTGTGCCAGTTGCCAATCCAATTTCATTTTCTTACTTTGACTTGCTTCGCATGTAGGGGTCGAAATATTTTTGCAGTGGTTCGAATTGCTTAAAATGTTTTTTTAAGCGTAGCGTCATAATATCATTATTGAAGTGTCACATTGCAGGGTTTGCCCTGAACACTTATCTTTCGCGTGGTGTTCACGCGGTTCGCAGTTCAGCCTGCCACAAGGCTCCTTATCCTTCTCAGTTGTGTTCTTACTCAAAAACAATTCTCGAGATTGGATAGATACTCCCTGAAACCACTTGACACTGGCGGAAATGCGGTGTTAACGCACAAGCAAGAAGTCCATTAATTATTAATAAAAAAAAAACATTATTGAATTTTTGGTCATATGCAGCGAGCCTTGATCATAAAGACACTCAAATGGAATAGGTACTTAATGGCTACAAGCACACAAGTAAAATACCTACCCCACAGAAACAAAGCTTCCGAGGAGCCAGCGTTGCCAGACCTACCTACGGATTTATCCGTAGATCTATGGATTTGGCTTGTGATAAGATTGCCGCTGCGCGCCGACTGGTGTAACTGACCCTAAATTATAATAATAAAGGTATTAGTACTCTTTCATTATACTGTGACTTGAGAACCAAATATTAGTGCACCATAGCATTGCAGAGCGGTTCTAGTGTCCCATCATTGGGTATTGGAATAGCCGGCATAGGGGCAAGCTATTCCAATGCCCAATGACTAATTTAATTAGTAAGTTATTGTTACGAACACCTACTATGGATATATGATCTGACACAAAATAAATGAATAGAATTCAATTATTCAAACAAAACACTATTCTAGTACAACTAACTTGTGGGAAAAAATTGTCCTTGTGCTAACTCTACAGTCGCAAGTACGGATAACAAAACAACAAGCTGATATTTCATTTGTAATTTTAACAAAACTCTCCTTTAGAACATAACTACTTCAAGCCCATAAACATAATATTATCTTAAAACGTGTCACTTTTATAGTTTTCTTTAACGTTAGGTACAAAAGGGGAAGTACAGTTTAACGAACTAGCTTCAAATCCTTTGATTTGCATGAAATCTTCAAGAAAAATACCGTAATACAGGAAAACCTTCAGTTAATCATTTTATTTTATGAGCTTAGTTTAGTCTTGCATAATGCCGGATGTACACTGTAGACAGTATCATTACATTAGGAAGGAAACTAAAAAAATTTAAAAAAATTCTTTCAGCTGCAACATAGTTTGTTTGAAATAAAAATTGTTTTTGTTAATTTTCTTTGGTGTCCTTGCAAAAATTTTCAGTTTTTTTTTTGTTAACGGTATATGAGGTCAAACCAAATTATCTGAAACTATTTTAAAGGGATGATCAGATCATCAAACTGAACAACTTTCTCTACAAGACCAATATCGAAATCGCGAAAACAAAATCACGCCTTTTATCTCGTTCGTTCGCGCGCAAATAGAAAGAGAGCGAAGAGATTGATATTATTTATCTACGCCTATATTTTTTCTTCGGTATAAAGGTCTAGGACGAACGAGAGTGTGCCCTAAACACAAATGGACTCTCTCGTCCTCACCCTCCTGAATCACAGGCTATGTAACTTACTTTCAAACTATAACGAACTCCAACTATATAAAATTCCAGTAATGCGTCGCTCAGGTGAGCAGAGACTAGTAACAAATTTAATTAGAGCAGGTATGTCGGTCCTGTGGCCGGCAGTGCAAACTTTCCTTTAAAATCATAGCATTAGTTCAACTATGGAGATGTTTCAAAGGTATTTCATGCATACATTAATCTGTGATAATTTGCTATTAAATACATAAATCGCAAGACCATAATTTCTTTTCGGGAACGTCATAAACGGGGCTTCAACTAACGCTCTTTACAAAAAGATGTAGCTGATTTTATAGAGCATTCAAGGTTTCAAGATAGATCTTATTTACATACAATCACACATAAACTCACGACCGTTCCCTTTCCCTTTCGGGGTAGTCAGATAGTTTTTCACCCCCGAGAAAGCGACAAATTGCTAAATTTCATTTATACAACGTGTTATTGAATAAGCGCAAAACCTTATACACCCCAACTATTTATAACAAAATAATTCAATTGAAACAATAATTTCATTGTTTTGATAGTTAAAATTTAAAGTTATTCGCATTTTAAGTTTTGAGGCAAAAATGATTTGTCATCATTTCAGCAATGAATGAAAGCGCTAATGTGCTCATGGATACATTATAAGAATCTTGTTTCAGTAGTAAATAGGGTGCAAGCGGTGGGTTGGATTGAGTTCAGTATATTTTAAATTTTACAAACAAACTATTTAATATTTTGAAAAAAATTACCATGATAATTCGATTCTGCTCTCGATTCCAAACAACCTACTTTCTAGTTTTGCGTTAATTCATTAACACGTTGTATACGGTACCTCTAAAACTGGGTCACAAATAACATATCCTTCCGCCACTCTTCGTCCACCAGCAGATTATAGTAGAAAACTTTATGGATATTCTACTTGTATATAAATAAACGTAGAAATGCTAACGTTAACTGTAAGAGGGTTTGTGTGTTTCACTGAGTTTATGGAGGAGCTGCGAGCAGAAAATTGGTTTATGTGAGGTAGGAAAACAAGCTTTATTTGCCTGTTTCAGATGCGTTTTATTTACGAGAGAAGCGGATCGAGGTACCAGTAAGCTAAAGTTTTAAGTTGTAGACTTGATGTTCTGAATAATTTGCAGTGAACACTCTTGGCTAAAGATAGAAGCTGGAGACTAAGTTGATGCATTACTCGAATAGTACTGTTGGCAATACCAACATAAAACATACTTAAAAGTACTCGTTTTCGTCTTCCATTGTGGCTTGGAACAAGAAGTACGTATGTCCCTAAGAGGAAGGATCTCCATAGAGTCCGCATAAACGGTTGTAGTTGGTCTCTTTTGTCTTGTGACATACCTTTAATAGTAGAAGGAGATGGAACTATAGATATTTGTTTATGAGGCTGTCCACTTTTTTTTGAGCTAGTATTTGTGAAAAGTGACCGTAAACATAAGGCTATATGTCACTCGGTGCCTTTTGTCCATACTACTTGACACCACACACTCAAACCTAAACGTCAAAAAAGTGGACACTTTACAATTGGTATGGCTCACTCTAGTCTTAAAGAGAGATCCTTCCTCTTAGGTATGTCCATATGGTTATAGTACAGACTTACGTACTTCTTGTACAAAGCCACAGCATTGCTCTCCGTACTTGCGTCTACAGGGTGAAATTGATATCGGTAGCATCCTTTTAAACCAAAACCCATCCACCTGAATAACTTTTACAATGGGAGCGAATTGAGCGAAGCAAAAAAAAATCAGCTTTTCCATACTAAACTGCAATGCCTACTTGACTCAAATGTATGTAACAGCAGATTTTTTTTTGCTCCGATTGCTTTACTCTCATATTAAAAGTTGTTCAGTTTGATGGGTAGACTCTTAGTTTAAAAGCATGCTGCATTGATATAACTATAAATTTTAATTTATTTAAAGGGATGCTAATGATATTAATTTTACTCTGTAACTATACGTTCCACTGCAGGGCACAGACCTGCCCCTTAAAGGTGGATGGGCTTTAGTCCGACCAATGCGGATTAGTGGACTCAAAGAATTTCTTTTTCAGCGTATGCAGGTTTTCTTCACCATTTGAGAGCAGTCCGTATTACGTAAGTTAGAAAAACTTATTGGTACTTGGTATGTCGTTCGTACGGACGTTAACTCTCTAAAATTTACTCTCTCTGGACCTAAATGATAAATTATCAAATAAATTTAAAGTAGGTGAGCATTTAGACGAGTGTAATTAAAAAATATCTCATGGTGTTAGCAAATTTATTCCGGGCTGTTCTAATTGGTCGAAACTGTAATTTCCCGGAGGACTCATCGGATTTAATGATAAGCTAAGAGCGGATATTTCATATTTTATAACGTCATCATTTTTCAAAGTCGCTCAGTCAGCTATGCAATGAAATATGCTGGGTGTTTCTGTGAGAGATCCATTGATATTTTATATATAACTGAACTAGATTCACAATCAAAGTTTTAAAATTGGCAGAACCAAAAAAGCTCATAATTATGAGCTCTTTTTGTACTAGCTGACAGTAAACATGCCAAACACTTTTAAGTTTATGAATCGAATACAACATATTAGTGCCAACCAACCGCATGCATACTTCATTCGTGTGGGTTATTGTATCAATGCAGATAAAAATTTGATAAGATTTTATTTGAGACTGGGGGTCTAGTATAAGAGGTCAATGGAGAGATTAAATCAGGAATGATTTCATACGTCAGAGAACTGAAGTTGTGACAGCTCGGAAAATTTACAAGCTGTAGGTCATAATTATCTGTGATATCTGCCAAAGAATTGATAACTGATGATAGCACGAGTTTTAGAATGAAGATCACGAACTGGCAGGTGTATTGTTGGATAACCTCTGGCCCGCTGGGGTGACGACTAACTGAAAGAGAAAGACTGAGGATAGAGTTTTTTTCGCAAGAGGGAGAGGCTTACTTTCAACAGTAGACCAATACGCTGACAGTCACTAAACAGATTAACTTTCCTACGCTACCCGCTCAAGCCTCGCACCAATCTCCGACCACCCGATAACATAATTCTCTAACCGGTTGAATAATTCACTAATGAGACTAAGCTTCGTGATAATTAAGCATTTCTTCCTGTAATTGGTTCGACTGTTATACTTTAGCGCATCTTTTGTTCTCATAATTATATTGCGCAGTATTACCAGTTAATGGTTTTGAATATAGGCTTCAGGGAAACTAAAAAGTGTGTTTTGGAGCCGCTTTTTAAATAGCAATCCTATGTAGCATCATACCATACCAAGGCCCAAAATTAGTAGGGACTGGCTGAAACACCTTGAGCTTGAAAAAACAATGTCAGGTTTCCAAAGAAAGTTAGGCTAACTAATATGGAAATAATAGTATGTAATGCCAATTATTAAAATAGCAAAGGAAAAGGTTTTCAGAAAGTTCATGGTTTGCAATTCTACTATGCGAAATTACCTATATTTTATTTGTAGTTTTACCCTGTTTTCGGGATCCGTAATATAATGGTAGGATTAAACGAACTTACCTGAAGTGAAGTTCTATCCTAATTATATGAAGTACTTAGTCCGAGACATATACCTACTTTGTTATGTCTCGGACTAAGTACGAATATAATGGTAGGATTAAAGGAACTTACCTGAAGTGAAGTTCTATCCTAATTGTATGAAGTACTTAGTCCGAGACATAACAAAGTAGGTATAGGTCTCGGACTAAGTAAGAATATAATAATTATTAAGTAGTTTTCAAATTCATAATAATCCCAGGATCGGTTGGGATGTTTTTTGTACTTAGAGAAAGAAAGAAATCATATAAAAACAATGTCTTTATCTTCGATAATAAAACAATTACCAAGTTCTAATAATTAATAAATAGTGCGAGACATTATGAATGAATATTTTATCAATTCTTACTAAATCTAATTTGATGTACACTTTTCTGGGCCTAAATCCGGCGTAACCCTCGCCGGAGGAAGACGAAAAATGGCATACAATTGATGATTAAGAAGTTGTCCACATTACGTGATTTCATCATCATCTCAGCTGATAGACCACTGCTGGTCACAGGCCTCCCCCAAGGATCGCCACAACGACCAGTCCTGCGCTGCCCTTATCCAAAGGGTGCGCGTTGCCTTCACCAGGTCGTCGTTCCACTTACCCAAGCTGCGCTTTCTGGTACGCGGTCGCCACTTTACCTCTCGACGACTCGACTGCGTGACAATTAAGATACGGCCTAACCTTAACCTGTAGAATCGATAGAATATCATTGAGTTTGATTTGCCTATCGTGGTGAAGAAATTTGCCAATCAGCGTTAATAATGAGTACCCAGTGTCCATCGGACATATCGGGGATTCAGTAAATCTCGGAAATTCTGTCTTCGTACACCCCAACTCATACAACAATGACTTACAGCAGTACGGACCTCAGGTGTAAATGCGGTGTTGCTCCTCAGACTATGACCGATCCCGTATTCTGCCCTTCCTGCCCGGACACTTGCACGCGAACTGAGTTTATGGACGTTGCCGGTAGTGCTGTATCCTGCCAGGCGACACCTTCACGTGAAGGGAGCATATGCCACCGGTAGCGATATCCTTGTGGCAAGATACTGGGCTGGAAATTTTTTAAATGAAATTGCATGCTGTGCAGTAGGCGATGATTCTATCCCCGTCCAAGCCGACTCAAACCAATCAGTTTTTAGGATTTTATGTACGATTTGTAACACCACTGGCTTTTCGGTGAAGGAAAACATCGTGAGGAAACCAGCATGCTTCAATTTTGAGGCATGTATTGTACCCACTGTCCATTATGTGGCGACGGGCTGACCCTCTGTCACACTGGACAGAGTTTCGGTACTACTGGTGAAACGTGGATGTTCTGAGGTTTCAGAATATCTCTGACCTCCCCCCTCGGGGAATTTAGTCATGAGCATATGCCATGCATTGCCATCGACTCGATAGATAAGAAGCAGAAGTACACATTTATTTACAAGCTTTTATTTAATGAATATTTATGTGTAAGATTACGTATGCATGTTCGGGTCAAATCTTGCAACTGAGTTTTAAAACAGTTATCCTCAACCGATTGAGATGATATTTTGAATACACGTTAAGTTTGGATGACAATGCATGGATAGCTAAGCGGTTATGGTGGTTGGCGTCATTCTTAATCCAATATGGCGGACGGCGGATAGTTACTTTTTGTGCACTCCCGTGATATGATATGAGTATCAAATCAAATGCCCTTTCATTTGCTGAGAAGAATACGAATAAACTGAAAAATAAATTAATCGTAAGAAAACAATTTTGAAAACAAGCTTTTAATAAACTTTAAATTAAACCCATTAATTTATTACATCACAAAATTTACAAGATATAAAAGCCTGTCGGGAGATTTACTTGTGAAAAAAAACAAGAATAAGTATAATAATTACGTAAATTTCGCGACAAGCTTTTATATCATATAAATTGTGTAATGTAATTTTGTGGGTTTATTTAAACCTACAGACAATAATAATTAATATGACGCAGGCACTAAAGGAATTTCCCCAAAAATTAACAACCAAATGGTAAAATCCGAGTTAAGCTGCTAGAGCTATGGGTCAGCTCGTAATTTAATAAAGTTTCATAACCAGAGTGTAAGAGATAATATCGTAAGTGCACGTGACCTAATTCACCTCGGAACAGATAAGCTCTCTGTGCAATATGTCTTTATACGGGCCGTTAATTAAGGAGTATGAGCATTATGTTACATAAATCATTTACCTATGTGTGCGTGTCTAGTGTATTGGTATTTGGTACTGCTCCTGACCGATTTCGGTCACAGCGACTGCTTCAACCCCGTTGTTGGTGTTGAAGAGCTCTCATTTGGCTTACATAGCCAATCTTAGCCATTACACGACGCTATGCTACGTAGTATAAGGTTTATAATTGTGTTACTTTGAATATCCGCCACAGCCACACTTCTCTTCTGTATAAACCACGCCTTAGGGTCAGTGCACGTATCTACCGGAAAAATGCTCGAGCAGTTGTCATTGATAAATTGATAATGAAGTCAATGACTATTGAAATAGATTTGAAAATAGCGTGCAAGAGCGAACACGAACACAATTGAAACAGGGAAATATCTCTTGAACGCTATTTTCAACTTTATTTCGATTGTCATTGAGTTCATTATCAATTGATTTATGAAAACTGCTCGAGCATTTTTCCGTTTGATGTCCGCTGACCCTTAGAGAAGATCCTAGCGGTTACGCGAGCAGTAATTTCATTATCTGTGAAGGCAAATATCGTGAGGGCTACAATTTCAAAAAAAAAAAAAAATTTTCCCTCGGACTCATGTCTCTGTATACAGAGTCCTTCTTAATATGCTGATACTTTTTAAGGGCATGATCAGACCGTCAAACTGAACAAGTTTCTCTATGGCACCAACATCGAAAACACGAAAAAAAATCCGTTCTTCCGTACAAAACTGCAAACTTACTAGAGCCAAATGTATGGGACAGCTGATATTTTTACCCGATTTCGATGTTGGTGCCATAGAGAAAGTTGTTCATTTTGACGGTATGATCATGCCCTTAAAAAAGTGTCAGCATATAGGTGTAAAGCGGGATTCCAACGTGTTTCTGTACAAACGTTTGAACTAATCAGAATCTGACGTAGTCCAAATCTGTCTAACACATGTTTCCTAAATCACTCACAACTAGATAAGTTTAGTTGCCGACTGTTTTATTCTCAACAATAAGTAAGAGGCAGTTAGCGACAGAAGCAAGGAAACTGTTAGCCGGAGTGAACACAAATAATATCCAACACGGATGGTGCGAAGTGTGAACGGGTAAAACATATTTTATGCACAGGTCTACATGGAAACCTACTAAACCAAATATATTACGCATAAAGAGACGCGGTGAGCATTTAAATTCTACGACACGACGTGCATTATAATTATTATATACAGAAGAATAGACAATTATAAAATTTTGCCAGCAGTGGATTTGAAAAATGGTTTAAGTATAATACATGCAAGTAGAGGGTAAAAATATCCTAATAATATTATAAACGCGAAAGTTTGTAAGTATGGATGAATGTTTGTTACTCTTTCACGTAAAAACTACTGAATGGATTTTAATGAAATTTGGCACACAGATAGAATATGATGTTTTGATTGAACACATAGGATAATGTAATTAGTTTTACATCTTAGACTAGAACTTTTTGTAACCAAACATGTGAATGAATTGATGTAACAACCTGTTGGCAGATCAAATAAATAAAATAAAATCAAATAAAGATACTTTTTAAGGTCTACGCAGACGGAGTCGCGGGCAACGGCTAGTATACTATAAAACTAAACAATTTTCTCCAGAAAAGTTTTTATGAGAAAACTCAACGCCAACTCGACTCATAAGCTGTTTTTTTTGTATTCGTCTTATGATTGATATTTTTGGTGTAAATCAGTAGAATACAGAGAGAGACTTTTTGAGTCAGAATCTATATAAGGTCTAACAGAATTAGGTGAAACAATTTTAAGAGACCATTTCTCTATGGGACCAATTACAAAATCGCGAAAAATTTGTGGTCCCACACATTTAGGTCGAGTAGGTTTTTATGGAACAGCTGATTTTTTTGTCCCTTAATACAGTTTCAGCTAATTTTGTTAGACCTTATATAAAACATATTTTCAACAAATATAGGAAAGTTTATCTACTGTGGCCGCTTTTCGTCGCTGTGAATGCCGTTATTTTGGTAAAGAATTTTAATAAATTTATAATAATTGAGCCATCTGATTATTCAACATTACGCCAACAAAATCATGTTTTCCCAACACTGTATAAAACTATAAATAATAAAGGTATCGGTTAGGATAATCGTGTGGTGTAAAAATCGTAACAAACAACACTTGGATGCCGGACACAAGAAATGTGCCCGCATAGGATATCTTATATGATAATATATTTTGCAGCGAGTTGCTTTGGCTTTGCGATTTCCTCTCCAAATATATTTCTATATAATATATCTTGTTGGTTATTTTATTTTATGTCGTAATGTCCCTGGGATGTCCCATGGGTGCTTATAGAAAAATAGAGAGAGATTTATGGAAAGGCTGGTAGGGCTTGGAAAAAACACTTTCGTGAAAGAGTGTATTTTATTTATAATCTGTAAATAGGTTATCTGAAGTAAATGTGTCTTCGAGGTTTCAATACCATAGACCATGCGATTTCAAGAAAAACACTAATTTGGGGTTGAGAGTGTAGTTTTAGGTGACATTTTAACATAGATTATGTAAATATTACTTCTTGATTTCAATATCGTGCATCCCATTATTTTATTGAAAAACTGCCTAGGTAATTTTATTGTTAGATTATTTCATTTATTCATAAAATACATAAGTAATATGTACTAGGCTGATTGGTAAAATATATGTTTTTAGTGCAAGCCGCCTTGCGCAACGCTTATGGAGATAGTTGGTAGTTGTAACAACGGTGCTTGCTTATGGTCGTGATTGTATGTGCCACTAGCATATCTTTAATTCGTCCACGTGTCTCTACATAAATGGAAAAAAAAATTGATTTTTGAAGTTGAGAAAAGAAGTGTAAAAGTATACAATTTTTGACTCAGGCTGTAACTAAGTTATATGAATTCTTTACAGGAGACTTCTAGTTTTCAAAATCATGCAGCAGTTGATTGTAAAACAGCCTTACAAATTTGAAAAGTAGAAGAAATTAGATGAACCAATAATTTTATTTTTGACCAAAACTTGCAAAGGTAAAATTTTTGAGCAAAATTCCTCGCGCCACTATTGAAGAATGTTGGTAGTTGTAGCAACGTTGCTAACCACCCCAGTATTATGATCGAGAGTGTATGTATGTCACACTGTGCCACTATCATTTCTTTAATTCGTCCACGTGTCTCTCCACAAATGGAAAAGCCCAATTGCAAATATTAAATTCACTTGCACTAAGGATTAACAAAATTATCTATGACTATCTCTCAAGCGATAATGGTAATCTAGAACGCTCATGACCACAACAAGGTGTGAACATGTTGCCGCTAATATTTTGTTTTACTGTATTAATTTTTAATGTATTTTGCACAGAAGTGGAACAAAGAGTTGTAGTTTTGGATGATGGGGCAGTTTCTGGTGAAAAATACTGGAATGGAGACTTTTTTGAGTTTTATGGAGTTCCTTATGCTACTGCGCCGACCGGACGTGATAAGTTTAAGGTTAGTGTGATACTAAGACTATTAAAGAGATTTTTTTGCCTTTCAAAGTAGTCAGAATCTTAAAAAGCGGTGATAGCCCATACGAAGGAAAGCTAGCAACTCAGTCACGAGGCGGCGGTTCGATTCCTGGAATTTATGTACGGTTGTATTTGTCATTATCACTAGTTTGGCGGTGAAGGATACCTGCATACCCAAGAATCAAAAGATATACCAAAAGATCGTAGATATGCCTAGTGAACAATAATAATAGTATCTTGAAAATAACCCATGGGGGCCGAGGATCTGAGTTACCAATCTATTTTTATATTCATTCGTTCCCATTTCTTACTGCCTTCGATTTTGGGTTTTATCCTTTAAAACATGTACTTTTTCAATGTATACAACCTCAGTAGGCCTCGCATGCCACCCCCGAGAAAACGATAAAAATCGAGTTGTGCCTCCATCTTTATTATTTTACGTTTTCCAAAAAGAGCGCGCATGGCGTTTTTCTCTTTTATACGCTTTGTCGTGGGTGGCACGCTAGCCGTGCTGGATATACGGCTTCGGTTTGAGTCCGAATTAGAAAAACAGATAATAATCAGGAAGTTTAGTATTAAGAATACTCATATTTATGTGCGATATTTTCAGGGTCCATTACCGGTAGTACCTTGGAATGGCGTCTACCCAGCAAAAAACAGCCGGATAGTATGCTACCAAACATTCTACACTGGTGAAGAAACTGAAGAAATTTATGTGGCTGGAGAAGAAGATTGCCTGGTCATGAACCTCCTAGTCCCTGAAATAGCATCAAAAGACAATTTGGTTCCCGTTGTAGTTTACATTCATAGTGGAGCTTACTCTGGTGGAAATGGTAATATGGCTAAATACCACTATCTAGCCAGACATGACATTATAGTCATAAGTTTCAATTTTAGACTGGGAGCTCTAGGATTTGCATGTCTAGGAACAGAGGAGATACCAGGTAATGCTGGTATGAAAGACCAGGTTGAAGCTTTAAGATGGATCAATAGAAACATTAAGAAGTTTGGTGGAGATCCCAATAAAGTGACATTAGCTGGTTTCAGTGTTGGTGCAGCTATGGCCGAATTACTCGCAATATCAAAATCGACAGAAGGTCTGATCGACAAACTTATTTTAGAAAGTGGATCAGCATTATCTCCTTTTGCTATCAATAGAAAACCAGTTCACACAGCTTTTAATATAGCGAAATCTGTTGGTTATAATGGAACAGAAGATGTAAATGATTTGACTAAATTTTATTTGAATGCCACTAATGAAATTCTGGTTGCAAAAAGTCTTCACTTCTTCTTACCTAATAGTACTTTTGGATATGCACCTTGCATTGAAAGTAAAGATAGTATGGACCCTTTTTTAACAGAGTCCCCGCTTGAAATAATGAATAGAGGTGAATATCCCAAGCTCTCTGTCCTAACTGGATTCGCGAATATGGAAGGCATCAGCCGAGCAATCAAATTCGATTCTTGGAGTAAATTGATGAACGAAAACTTCAAAGATTTTCTACCAGCTGATTTAGTTTTCACAACAGATAAAGAGAAAGAAGATATAGTGAAGAGTGTAAAAGAATATTATTTCAAAGGTAAAGAAGTATCGAAAGACACTTTACAAGGGTACATAGATTATTTCTCAGATTCTATGTTTAAATACTCGATAATGAAATCAGCAAAAATCCATGCGATGAAATCTCCAAGACCAGTTTTCATGTACGAGTTTGCTTACGTTGGAACTTTAAGTATGAAACACCATTTCATGGATACGATAAAAGGAGCCAGCCATAGGGATCAAAGTTCATATATTTTGGACTTTTTCTCTCATACAATCGAATACGATGATTTAAATGTTAGAGATCGGATGACTTCCATGTGGAGTGATTTCGTCAAATACGAGTGAGTATATTTTATTAATTTAAGTGTACTTTGGTGCATTTTCATATTATTATCTCGGTTCAAAATCCAATCCAGATTTTTTGAACCTGTAGCTTTTTATTCGGAAAGGTAATGTCAAAGAATAAATACTAGTACCGGTACAGAAGAATCACTTCGATAACCGATTTAAATAATAAATAAATAGCTACTCTCTCTGCACTGCAATAAGGTGCAAAGTTATTTGCACCCGTGCTGTCGTGCAATTCGCCAATAACCTACCGAACGTCACAACGGCGCGCATGCAAACAAAAATGAACCGAGTCATTAGACATGAAAGCTTCCTTTACATAGGGTCCCCCTTTAATTCATTCACGTGCTTGCAACGTGACATCGCTAGGGTTTTCAAGCCTCGCATTGACTACTCACAAAATGGCGGCAAGTCTAATGAGATTTGACCAAGAAGTTAACATGGTATACCTAACCTATTGCCATTCACCACTCGGTGAAGATCGCCGTCAAGCGTACTTGAACTGTGGAGTGAGACAGTCTTGGTAATGTGACCGATTACTAAATATTCAAATTGTTACTTTCCAGGAACCCTTCTGCGTACGAAAGTGACTTAATCAACTACAAATGGGCGAAATATTCAGAAAAAGAGCAGAATTACTTACTTATAAACTTGAAGTCTGAAATGAAGAAAGATTTATTCGTAAATGGATATCAGTTTTGGAGTAAGGTCTACGACAAATATTACTGGCACCCAACGGCGTATAAAGTACATGAGGGTAGTAAATAATGTGTAAGTGATCATATTGTATGTAGGTACGTATTATGAAATTAAAAGTTCTGTTTTTGTTAATACAGTGTATAGAAATCGATATCTTTGTATTAATTGTCACGGAATGATGGAAATGTATGGCACGGCTGACTTTTTTCGCAATTTTGACGTTGTTGATCTTATAGAGATTTTTCTTCAGTTTTATGGTCTGATCATCCTCATTAAAAATCTTCAGCATTATTATGTTGTACTCTGTATTAGCTGATGATGATTGAAGGATATTTAGTGCACGAGAGAGAGAAATGAGATATTTATACAACGGTAGATTTATTACCTAAGTAAAGCACAACGCAGCCAAAGATAGAATGCATAAAGCTATGTCAAATCATATTTTGCACACACGTCACCTACACAATATGGGCTTTATGGTAATCCAAATGTTTTAGGAATAAAACCTAAAAATCGTTTAGCCTACTGTAAAATCTCCAATAACATCCATGTAGGTACATCGTTTGGCATCGGCATCGATCAAAGATATTTGTTAAAAAGCGAAAGGGGGATTCCTTGTTTGAACATGTCAGTCACAGCAACCTATTGTTTGGGTCAAGCTATAGGAGAAAGCGATAAAGTTATGACTGCTTTATTAACGTTGTTTTAGAGCAAACTGTTTCAACTAGCATTCAAAAAGTAGGTACTTAAATACTACTCCGGTTTCCGGTTCCGGTTCTACAAACGACATATTCTAGAAATGACTATATCTAAACTTAAAAAACAAGTTCAGTGACTGACTGATTAACAGATATAAAGCCTAATCGCTAAATATAATAGATTTATATAGAATCTACGGAGGATGTAGGGGTGCTCCAAGAAAGGATTTTTCGATATTCTAATTTGACGCGAACGAAGACGCAGGCAAAAGCTAGTAATGACTCATTCGCTACTAATGACAGATGCGCTACAAATGAACGATTCTACAAATTACTGATTTGTGAAATGACTGATTCTAGAAATGAATAGTATTAGAACCATTTTTTGCTTAAAAACAAAATTATTTATAGTAAAAACGAAAACCAAATACAAAGTATAGTACACTGAACCAAAACCGTAAATTGTTGTAAGGGTTACACTCAGTTGCAGTAACGCTCATTACAGTTAATCCTCCGTTAAATCTCTTGCTAGCTCTTACTACGTCAACAAGACAAAAAGTGACAGCAAGAGATTTAATGGAGGGTTACTTTAATGAGCGTTTCTGCAACTGAGTGTTAGAGAGGCAAACACACTATTACTTATATGGCAATTGGCAGGACAGTCTTCGTAATAGAAAATTAGGTTGTACATGTAGGTAGCGTGTGTCTATGTCCTAGCAGCGAAACGGTAAATATAATCCGCGGATTCCTTCACAATTAAACTGACTCACAATCGGAAGTATTTCCACAGGGGTTAATATTGTTCGAAAAAGTGTGGTGTTTTGAATTTTTCAATATCGAAGCTTCGATTCTCGGAGGGGAAGGGTAAGGGTGACCATAAAATGGGGAAAATAAACAACATTTCATTGTGACGTATCAGCCTTAGCCAGGGTTTTCTTTATAAAATATCTCGCTTACTGACTGAAAATGTTATAGATTTTCACTAGAAATAATGATGAATGAAATTCAAGAAGTTTCTTCAGATTTATAAAAATAATTTTAAATAAAAATTAAACTATTCTACATGTTTTGATTATTATTATACAAGGTGTTACAAATTAAAAATAATTATTTAAAACTTTTAAGGGGGTACCAAAATCGAAATCTCGAATAAAAACAACTGTCTCATATATTTAGCTCGAGTAGATTTGGAATTTAGTATCGAACTTTTTTTCGCGATTTCGATACTGTTCCCCAAGTGAAAGTTGATCAGTTGGATGGTCTAAACCACCCCCTTAAATGTTTATTTATATTTTTGTAACCCCTTGTATAGGAATCTGAGTATCTTTTCATGCTTAAGGATGCTTGCACCGAAACCTTTTAAACTCATACCTCAGAGTAATTAATAAATTATACCTAAAAATACGCACAATAATGTTTAAACAAGACTGATGCTGTCACTTTCATCAGTATGAGCAGTGAGAGAGACAGAGCGTTAAAATACATTTTGTAGCAAGCCACAGATTACCTAGTTTTAAACCTATTATTTACATGCTGTATAATAATGGTGACTGAATTCTGAGATCAAAACAAATAAATAATTATGATTTGGAACGAAGAAGACGTTACCTACGCCTATCTATTCTTCTTTTCTCTTTATATTATGTTCTTGGGCATACTTATTAGAGTTAACCGACTATAACAAATGTGTTTACACTTGTAATCGTGCAGGACAACAGTGAGGGTGTTTAAATTTGAAGCAGTAAATAACGGTAACCACAAAGGGGTGAGTAGACAGGAACTCATTGCGAAATATTGTCCCTTCAATGAGGGTGCATCCTTAGGCTGTGAATACACTGAGACTTGGAAAATATGGAGAAATCGAAACAATAACCAGTTAGGTCCAATAAATGAGCATGGGCCGTACACAAATCTTCGTCGGGAATCATCTTTTAGTGAAAACCGTATCAAAATACCTAGTTTCAGAGAAGCGCATAAAGACTGTGACTTAATTAAACTCCAATATACTTTTAGAATAATGTTTTATAATTTTACTTTTACTGAATTATTATAATTATAATTTTACTAAACTATTTAAATTTGAAATACACAATAATCACTTCAGAGACAAGTTACCACTTCCAGTGCCGGCCGAGAACTGGCTGATTGATACCTTTTGCACCACTTCCATCATCATCCCTACTTTTTCAGTGCACTGTACCAACCTTACGTACCTGGCGTACTATTGTTACAACTATTACACAAAAGTCGATATTGCCACCTTAATAATATGTTTAACGGCTCTGGATACAAATCCTTTTAAGCCATTCGTTGGTTATTTTTCAGTTAATTAGAATGTCATAGAATATTAAACGTGTTGCTTGCACAAAAATAAAGATTTAGTAACAAAATATCATGAATCACGACAAGACAGACGAACAAACGCAGCGGAGGGCTTTAATTTATAATATTGAAAGAATTTTGTACCCTGCTAATTTCCTTGCAGTAGGAAAATACGGGCTAAATGCAATAATCTATGAGGTTATTTATAAAATTTGGTTAGTTCTAAGCTCGACATAATGTAGAACCTACTTTGTGGTAAAATGTACTCTTAGTCACATGAGAACCTTTTCTCAGCAAACTAGGTAATTGCCATAAGGTCGTAAGGTGGCCTACATTTGACATTGGTATACAGGATGGAAGGGACAGCCAGACAAATCCTGAAACGGCGAATTGAGACCATCAAACTGAGAAACTTTCACTACGGAGCCAAACTCAGAAAACGCGAAATAAAGTCTGCTGTTTTATACATTTGAATCGGGTAGGTACAGCAGTTTACAAAAATATATACACGCTTTGGTAAACACATTATAGTTTCAAATTACCTAGTTTCATCTTAAGTTCAGACGAGTGAAATTATCTATCTAAAGTCAAAAATTGGACTCTAACTGGACTAGATACTTCCTCTCACTGTACACCAATCTTTAACATACGAGTAGGTACGCAAAAATCATAAGTTGAACATTACAAACTTTTACACGCGATATTGTACCCTAAAATGAACTCGTTTAAACTCAATTGAAGTTGACCAAGTTCTTTAAGACTAAAATTCACAATTCAATGTGCTTCATTGTGTCAAGCGGTTTTATATTCCGCTCCCTAAGGTGATATAGATAAGTGACGTCAATTTATAAGTGTCAGACACAAGTCGCGCAGAAAAGTGTCGTGTTTTGACAGTTAACTCCTTTAACTTTACGACTAAGTTTACATGAGTCGTGTAGTAAGTCCTTGACATGAGCAAGAACGTTGTGTTGTGATAGTCTAGTCTAGTCTGGGGTCTCTGCATATCAGTAGCGGGGCAAATGCCCCGGGCGGCACTTTACTAGGGGCGGCAAATTCGGGAAATATATAGATTAATTGAGCTCTATCTAAAACCGATTCTTAGAGCGGAGAAAAGTCGAGCTCGCTTCGCTCTGTTTTAACTACCGTGCACATAATCCTAAAGAGTTCTGATCACAGCTAAGACGTGACGCTAATAATTTCGAGCTCACTTCGCTCAATCCATAGCATTTACTTAGGTGCACATATTTTGTAAGGAAAGAACTTTAGCTACAACCGATTCGTATTGTGGAAAAAAGTCAAGCTTGCTTCTCATACTCAGTTTATATTTTTGCATGGATAAACCAAAAGATATCTGACCACAACCCGAGTATTTCGTTGTGCTGAAAAATGTCAAACTCGCTTTTCTCGCTTTATTATTTGTATGTATGTCTTCTTATAAAGATAAGGAGGCTACGAAATCGGTCTGTGCCCCGGGCGACAGAAACCAAAGCTACGCCACCGTGCACGTGCTGACGTGCAGAGACAGCCATCCATCCATTATAATCTTTGACTAATTATTATAAGGACTAGCCTTGCGGTAGCATTTCCCCTCTGCCACGGTATACGCACAATTGATCTTGTGCATTTACATTCAATTTTACACCTTATCACTAAACGAGACAGCCTATAATTGCGAAATAATAACTTCGAACTTAGCACGTTTGGGGTTCACACGAGACTACTTTTCATGATTTTTAACATTCAAAATTAGAATCTAAAGTTATGGGGAATAAAATCCAAAGTTGCGGATTTCATGTTACCTCGCCCCCCGCAAAAAGTGGCAGAAATGTTTGTTAGTAGAATTACACGCGGAACCAGTCCACATATAAATAGTCAAAGATTATAATCTGGTAACCCCTCCGACCAGATTATAATGGATGTCCGCAGGTGGACGGTCCTTCAACTCGTTGCGTTTCGCATCAAGGTACAAACGCCGCGCTTATTCAAACGCAGAGACCTTATTGTTCACATTCTGCCTCCAGTATGGCTGGTCTTTAGCCATAGTCTGCCAGCTTGACGGATCAACGTCATATCTCTTCATGTGATGCTTCAGTACACCTTTATACCGCAAGATTTGTCCACCTTGTTTCCGTTAGCCCACCTGATGTTATTGAGGGGAGAGAGTGGCTGTATGTAATACTTTCAACATATACTCTATACAAATAAAAAAAAATCTGCTGTCCCATACTGCAATACCTACTCGATTCAAACAGAAGATATTTTTTTGTTCTGACAGGTTTGCTCCCATAGTAAAAGTTGTTCAGGTGGGTGGGTAGAGTATGTGGTTTACAGGTTAATGATACTTTTCCTTACACCCTGTATATTCACTATCTATTTTGTACCTAAGGCTTGGCGCAAACGAGCCTCCGGCCACAGCCACCCATATATTAATATGTATATTGGATACATATTAATATCTTAGTTGGTCTTTTAGTTGGTCGGTTGGTCTTTTTAGTTGGTCTCGTGAATAACTCTGTCGATTGCCCTAGTTTGTTAGAGATGATAGGCCTCCGCACTAATACCCTGAGCTTAAGGCAGCGCCCCCTTCTCCACATTCCGTACGCAAGGACTAATTATAGACGAAACGCATTTACATTACGTAGTTGTGACGGCTTCAACGAATTAAGCACAGAGCATAACTTTGACCTATTCCTCACGAGCAAGGCAACCGTTAAACGAACAATTTCACAAGCTTACTTTGGCAACGTTGGCAACACCAGTGACCGTTAGTAATAAATGATAATTATAAGTTAACATTAATATATATTTTCCAATTTATCTGTATATCAAATGAGACGTGTGGCATATATTGTAATTTTAGTCTTAGCTTTTGCTTTTTAAATGTGGAGATTTTTTAAATGGCGTTTAGATTTGTATAAGAACGATTATCAAAATGTAATGCTGTAAATCTTCGCCACCGATGGCCAGCAATAAGCAGTTTACACGTTTTTTCATACATTTTATAGGGACTAGTCGCACACGTGTGGCCGGTGGCCGCCGCCGCGATAGCCATCGGTCTAAACTCAACCCTTATAAAAACAAGCTTTAAAATTGTATAAACAATCCAATCACAGCCGCATGTATGTGACAGGTCAATAATTGAAATGAACTTGAGTGCTGTTTAACGCCTCCCCCTATCTCTTTGTTGTTCAACAAGCGACATTTAAATTTTCATTTCCAATTGTACCGGTTTGTTCGACTGGCGAATTTGTTTCACGTATGAATTGGTCTACACAGGGTGTAAAATTAAATGCGTAACAGAATGATTTTTTTTATTTTCATGTATGGTTCAGAATTTAAGAAATTGAAAAAAAAAATACTATAGAAGCAAACCAGAAACATTTGCAAACATTTGGAAAGTGGTAACAAAATCACCTAGTATTACGAGGGACGCTTTAGACAATCAAACTTTTAATACGGACCCAACATCGAAATCAGGGAAATCAAATTGTTGTTCCATAGAAAATTTCAATGGGTACTCAACCTAACTGTATGGAATGAATGGTTTTTTGCGATTTCGATGTTGGCTCTATAGTAAAAGTTAAAATATAGTCTAAAGCACCCCCTTTAATATGAAATGAATTTTATTTTACACCCTGTATACCTACGTCCTATATATACCTATGTTTTAATCAATTTCTTAAAACACGTATTTTTTTTAAATCAGTAAAATAGTTAAGTCATGTTGAGGATGGCACCGGAGCTCAAGCAAGCGAAATCAACGAAAATACGTCCGTTCGATAAAACATAATTATAATGACAAGCACCATCTATCAAACACAAAATTATCAAAAACAAAATAAAAGTAAATGAAATTCAAATACATAATCAAAAGTAAAAAAAGGTATAACAACATGGCCAGCTCCAGGGTAGCTGTCTTTGACTATTTTTATGTGGACTGGTTACGCGTGTAATTCTACTAACAAACATTTCTGCCTCTTTTTGCGGGGGGCGAGGTAACATGAAATCCGCAACTTTAGATTTTATTCCCCATAACTTTAGATTCTAATTTTGAATGGTAATAATCATGAAAAGTAGTCTCGTGTGAACCCCAAACGTTCTAAGTTCGAAGTTATTATTTCGCAATTATAGGCTGTCTCGTTTGTCCGAGTGATAAGGTGTAAAATTGAATGTAAATGCACAAGATCAATTGTGCTTATACCGTGGCAGAGGGGAAATGCTACCGCAATGCTAGTCCTAAAGGTAGCTGTACTTTTTGCTGCGTCGCCAACACCTCCTATACTTAATCATTAATACCAACCAAGTTAATTTAGTTCCAAAACAACATTATCTCAACTTGCTTTCCGACGACATAAAACAGGGTCTGTCCCTAACATTAATGTTCGTGTCACATCTTGACTCTCTTACCAAGCCATTTTCATTCTAATGTCCAAGGCATTAGAGTTTAATGAGAGGATTTCTTGTGTGGGTTGAACTGCAGGGCGCCGAGATTACAGTGAAGAAGGCTCAGATTAAAAAGAACACAACACGCCCCCCTCTCAGCAGGGATAGAGATTGGTTTGTTCGTTTTAGAGTTAAAGATTTGCTCCGGTAGGTAAAATTTTTGATGACATCGAGCGGACATGTTTATGATTCTGCGGGAGTCTGTCTTAGTCTAAATGAACCTCAATCATGATGATTGAGGTTCATTTAGACTAAGATTTGCTCCAGTGGGTAAATTAGTTTCGTATAAATAAAATAGGTAGGTACCTAAGTATTTGTCACAGAATTATGATGTAACACGAGATAAGTATCCGAATGAACAGCATTATTGTTTGTTTTATTGTTAAAGTAAGAGTCCTAGGGGCTGTTCTTTAATTAAATAAGACAATTTTTCCTTCTTTTTGACCATCTGTCTCGTTTATAACATCTACATAGCATAGCATAGCATAGCATATGCTCACGACTATATTCCCCGAGGGGGTAGTCAGAGATATTCTGAAAGCTCAGAATATCCACGTTTCACTTGTAGTACCGAAACTCTGTCCAGTATGACGGGGAGTGAGCCCGTCGCCACTTGTAATGGACAATACATGCCTCGAAATTGAAGCATGCAGGTTTCCTCACGATGTTTTCCTTCACCGAAAAGCCAGTGGTGTTACAAATCGTACATTAATTCCTAAAAACTCATTGGTACGAGTCGGCCTGGACTGGGATCGAACCATCGCCTCCTGTACGGTAGGCAAGGTTACTCGCCACTAGACCACCACGGCTCCATCTACATGTTTTTATAAATTTAAAAACTTGTTCGGAGGACCCCCACTCCCCAATATCGTCTTACATAATTAATGAACAGCCCCCTAAAAGTTTCATTAAAAAAGCAGTTTATTATATTTTAAACATTATGTCTTTAAAATTCTACATTATTTATTTATTTATCACAAAAACTAACCAACAGTTCAAGCTAGACCTTGCACTATTGTGGTCTTTAAAAATCTATAATTATTTATGACTAGGACCAAAGAAATAGATCAAACTAGAACGTACCCTTCTCCTAAGGGGCGATCTCGCATCGAAGGTGCCGGGGTGTTTTAATAAACGCAAAACTGATTTATGGCAGTGGAATAGGAATTTTCCGCCGCTGCCTCCGTGGCTGATGGCGAAACGATATTGGTAATTGCACAGTCATCCAGCTAAACATTTGGGGGACAAAAAAATTGAATGGCTTTTCGAGATTTATGGAAGGAAAAGTTAGGTAAAGATAATGGTAAAGTTCGGTGGTTTCATTTAATTTGTTCCAAGTGGAAAGATTGTATTAATGAAAATGTTGTTTATTTACAAAATAAGTTCCAACTTACCGCAGAAGAACCAGAGTAGCTGACATAGCCCAAAGAATTGCTAAACTTAAGTGGCAGTGGGCGGGCAAATTTCTCGCAGAACCGAAGGCCGATGGGGCCGAAAAGTTCTCGAGTGGCGACCGCGTACCGGAAAACGCAGCGTGGGTAGGCCCCCCACACGGTGGACAGACGACCAGGTGAAGGCAGAGGGAAACCGTTGGATGAGGGCAGCGCAGGACCGGTCGTTATGGCGATCCTTGGGGGAGGCCAATGTCCAGCAGTGGACGTCCATCGGCTGAGATGATGATGATGATGAAGTTCCAACTCATCAGACCATCAAACTGAACAACTTTCTTAATGGGAACAACATGAAAATCTGTTGTCCCATACATTTTGATCGAGTAGGATTGCAGTTTTATATTGAGCAGCAGATTTCTTTTTGCTATTTCGATCTTGGTCTCATCTAGAAAGTTGTTTAGTTTGATGGTCTAATCGTCCCCTTAAAAACCTTCAGCATATTAAGAAGGACCCTATAGCACTATCACGCTTCCCCTCTGTTTCTACTTGCGCGCGAACGAACGAGGTAAAAGGCGAGACATAGCTTTACCACGTGCATACGGCATCTGGCGTTCGACAGACTTGATCCGAGACTGCCGAACGTGAGCATCTATTTATGCGTTGGAAAGCAGGAAGTCTTCTGTACCTATTTCTTTTGTATTTACACTCCCGAACTCCCTTGTTATTCAATGCTATCCCAAGCATCACAATATTGTCAGTACGTCAATACAGATGACGTCACGAGGCTGACGGGCCGACGCGACGCCGACGGTCGGTTTGCATAGCACAAGCATTACGCTTCAGGAATGCGATGCCGTCTGGCGTCTGCCTATCGATATTACAGGCTGTTTCAAGAATATTTTTAAGTTTACCATACAAGAGTTTCTCAAAGAATTAGTATTCTATCTAACTGTGAAGAATATCACATACATTTAAAACAGTTTGCAACTATATTCCATTCGTCAACTTTTCTAATATACTACTTATTATATTAGAAAAGTTTCTGACTCTTTATTTTAAATAATTCTCAATTATTAATATACAGGGTGAAATTGATATCATTAGCATACTTTTAAACTAAGAGTCTACCCATCAAATTGAGTAACTTTTACTATGGGAGCAAATCAATCAAAGCAAAAAAAAAATTTGCTGTTCTATACTAAACTGCAATCCCATTGGACAAAATTCCTTCGTTTCTCCGCTCCGCAGCCTCGCTCCGCTTCAGTTGACAGGTAACCTTACAACCGAAGTCTTTTTAATTCTCATCTTCTATAAGAACCAAAGATTTATTTGGTCTTGGCTACAAGCGTAGCGAAGACCAAAGCCAGTACTATTCACAACTAGGATTAGAGTAATTTGTTGGCTTGGCTTGATACCGACTAAAATATAACTAATTAATTTTCTTATTGATGCAATTGTAAAAGACATAAACTAATTTCCATTTTACGTTTATTGTATCTTCATCAGCCTATATACATCCCACTGCAAGTATGGGCGTTAGTCCACCACGCGTGCCCAATGCGGATTGGTAGACTGCACATATACGCATCGGAATTTCTACTTCCTTCTTTCTTTCACCGAATTAAAATATATTAGAACACCCTGTACCAGTACCTTCACAAAGGAATGCCTGATCACTATGGATTGCCAAGCAATGCAAACCGGAATGACAACACGAAGGCATCTCTAACATTCTAATATACTGAGATTACATTATGAAGTGAATGCATACTCACGGTTGGATTTTCCTTTTGTGGTAGTCTGTTCTAATCTAATCAGTACTTGTGACACTTGACTCTAACAAAAATGTTCACTATAATGCTTAATATTTCGCTAACGGATCCTTAAATCGAAATAAAATTGCATCCCCACTTTTCGTGTAAAGAAAAAAAAATTTTTTTTAAGTTTTATTTTACTGCTTTGCCGGCGTGATAAATATGTATACCTGCGTCAAATTACATCTTTCTAGTACTAAGGGTCTCTGAGCTAAGCCGCGGATAGACGGAAGCGTAAGGCGAAACTATAAGGGTTCCTCGTTGACTACGGAACCCTAAAAATGTACAAAGGTTATTTTAGTTTCCTTAAATTGAATACAAAACCATTGCTGGAACTTTCTTTTGAGCAGCATGAGTTACTCGTCGTTGGTATTTTTTAGGTTAAGGCACGATAGGGCTGGCATAACCTCATGGTCCAAAACCTTTAAAAAAAAGGACAAATAAAAATAAGAGGGTTATTGGTCAAACTAATTTACATTTAAAAAATCTAGCCTACGACCTTGCTACGCGTCTACTACGGCGTAGCCAAAATGAAAATTACTACGAAAATGAAGGACTAATAATTGAGGCGGGTCATAAATCATAAAATATAGAGGCAAAATGTACGAAAGTATAAGAGTTCCTTGTTTGACTACGGAACCAAAAGGCTTTACTTTATTATCATCAAAAGCACTACACATAAGTGGGAATCTACCAAGGGGTAAACTACATACATAAACGTATAGTTTCAACGCCAACCGAGTACGTAGGTACCTGCTTAAACTCAAACTCAAAATGTTTTATTCAAAATAAATACCACATGGATAGCTTTGTGTCGTCATTTATGACTCTACCACCGTTGGAAGGTGTTCCGTTGTAGAGAAGATACGGCCAGATGCTCTACAAAAAACATATTTAAAAATGTATATACAACGTGTTAATAAATAAGCGCAAAAGCTCATACACCCCAACTGATTTATAAAAAAATATTAAATTGAAACAATAATTTCATTATTTTGTTATCATTTCAGCAATGAATGAAAGCGCCAACGTGCTCATGGATACATTTTAAGAATCTTGTTTTGTTACTAAGTAAGGTGAGTGTGCCCGTGCGGTGGGTTGAGATCTAGTTCAGTAAATTTTAAATTTCAAAAACAAATTAATTAATATTTTGAAAAAAGTTACCTATGTTTAAACCTTGATAATTCGATTCTGCTCTCGATTCTAAACAAACTACTTTCTAGTTTTGCGTTAATTCATTAACACGTTGTATACAAAGTACATTTACAAATACAGTATTGAATTACATAGTGTAACATTGTCAAGACCAGACATGCTTGTTTAAGACTCATTTTACGTATTAATAAGAACGAAAGCTAATTTTCTCAAATACTTTTACGAAAGCACGCGGCACTCCCGGGAAATTATTTTAGCCTTAATAATATTATACGGATACGTTGTATTAATTAAATCCATATTAAGTAGGTAAGACGAGGTAAGAATTTAAACGGTTTTGTCGTAAAATGACAAAATTAATTTTTGATTGGTTACTTTGGTAACTTTAATAATTTTGAGAATAATATACCTGCGTTAATTTTGTTTCAAGAATTTTGTTGGAAGTACTTTTATGAGTTTTTCTAACTTATTTACGAAGTACTGACTGCTCTCAAATAGTGAAGGAAAACATGGAAAAGAAATCTACATACGCTGGAGTAGAAATTCTGATCTGAGTGAAATCTATACGGATCCGCATTGGACACACGTGGACTAATGCCCATACACCCTTCCTGAGGGTTGGCCTGTGCACTGCAGCGAGACGGACACATAGTGAAATAGATATCATTAGCATCCTTTTAAACTAAGAGTCTACCAATCAAACTGAACCACTTTTACTATGGGAGCAAAGCGATCGGAGCCAAAAAATAATCTGCTTTTCCATACTAAACTGCAATGCCTGCTCGACTCAAATGTATGTAACAGCAGATTTTTTTGCTGCTCCGATCGGTTTGCTCCCATAGTAAAAGTTGTTCAGTTTGAGGGGTAGACTCTTAGTTTAAAAGGATGCTAATGATATCAATTTCACCCTAAGGAAATAAAGATGAATATAGCATAGTAGACAAGTACAAAGGGTGACCTTATCTCTGAAGAGATTTCTTCCAGCACCCGTAAAAGAGGGAACATTTACAAAGCGAGGCAGGCCAGGTATACAAACTGAAACATACAATTTAAACATTAACATAATTGAAAATATACTCCCATACAAATGAGAACTAAAATAAACATAATACAAAGATACCAAAGAGATCTTTCTCGACCTCTCTTCCCCTCTGATTTTCCCCCATAGACGTTTTTAAAAAATTGTTGTATTGTCGTATCAACTCAGGCTGCCACGAATAAAGAACTGTCCAATATCAGAATATTCCTACCATAACAAAAAAGCAGAACAGAAAATGCAAAAAGGAATTAAATTCAAAATACACTGTAGAAGAGATTTTTCAACCCTATACACACTCGGTTAACCCTCAAAGGCGGGAGTGAACACATGACACTCACGTCCTTTTTAAATTAATGTTTTAATAAAATCCTTCCGGGTCTCAGTGCCTTAATGAAAAGCCTCAAAAGGCATTTTCTCGCTTAGTTACCTTTTGCAGACTTTCTTGGTTTTACCATAAAAATTTTAGCACTTTATTTTTTCGCTCATACTGATTAAATTACTCTAACTTTCTCATCTAATTCAGTATGTTAAGTTTTTTTTAGTAAAGTAAAGTAAAAGTATTTATTGGCTCATACAAAGAAAGACATTTACAAGTTAAGACATTAAAATAAGAATACATGGACAATTACTGTCTTTTTGAGAGACTGGTGTCTGGGGCAATAGAAAATCATTTCGAGAAAATTGTCTCACTATCAATATTTTCTAAGTCAAAGTCAAAATTTTTTATTCAAAATAAATATCACATAGATAACTTTTTGACGTCATGTTTTTGAATCTACCACCGCGTCGGAAGGTGTTCCGTTGTAGAGAAGATGCGGCCAGAAACTCTACAACACACTTCTTTTAAACAAAACAAAATATACTCACAAAGTACAATTTTAAAATCCAATATTAAATTACATAGTGTAACATTGTCAAGACGAGACATTTTGGTCATTAAAATAATAATCGAGTTTATAGTAACCTTTTTTTACAGAGGACTTGTTTAACATGGGACTTAAACTTTTTGTCTGTCTCTAGATTACTTTTCTCTAATTCGGTACATAAAGTTTTTTTTGGAGGACTGAATAGAAAATCATTTCGAGATAATTGTTCAATAACAATATTTTCTATGTCAGAAATTTTAAAATAAAAGGAGTACAAATGTTTTTAATAAAATAACTTGGTTTGGTCGTAAACGTAACCCGTCGGACTTGTAAACTCCTTAAAATCAACTTGAAATAACTGGCCATTAAGAAATAAAATATATATTCACAATGTCAGAATTTGATGTTACCGTTTCTGTTTCCAGCATAGAGTTAGAAAGAGAAGGCAGGTGATTTTATTTTTTAAATGACGATTTATTTTTCTCCAAAACAGTTAAAAATTAAATTCATATTGATAAAAACTCGATTTAAAAATTAAATTTACTTTGATTGATTGACAATATATCGAGTTGAAAATCTGATGAATTGGAAATTCGTCAAGTAGAAAATTTGATGATCGAGTTTATAATTGGGGTTTTAATGCAATGGAAAACACGAAATAAGGCACAAATGATATTCTGCTCCATAAAATAGCCATAATGGTGTTAGTCCTACAATATTCAACTAAAAGTCACAAAAAATCATAGATTCCTATCTCGTATCTAAAATGTAAAGTGTCTAGACGCGTGCCATCTGGTGAGAGTTTACTCGGATTAATATCACCGTTTTAGATATCATTTACGCTTTCTGCATCAAGATAAAACAAGATCTATCACTATATTCAATCTATAACTAAACATTATTTATTGCTGTACGTTACGTACTTACGTGCGGAAAAATTTCCGTCGTTCCCGGTGTCTAAATTTTAAACTAATACAAGAAATTATGTGATTTTTTTTTAAAGTGATTAGGCGGAATAGTCCGCGATAGTACTTACTGTTGTTTTTAATTTATTAAAAAAATTAACGATACAAAACGTAATTAACGGAATAGAAAGGTTTGTCCCCTTCTAGGTTTGCCCATAGACGTACTCTTACGTCTTAACGTAATGTATGTCTCTACTAAGTAGATTTAGACTACATTTTGTTTTCCAAGTTGGTACAAGAATCTGTATAAAACGGTGTGTTTCTTGCACTGTGGAATGCATTAGCTGTCACCTAATTTATTGTTTAAAATTATGGATTAAATAATAATTATTATTAGGTATTACCAATGACATTCTATACACAAGGACTTCGCATCAGTGCGGTAAACGGGACCGCTAAATTGTGTTTAATTGCTTTACATTACTGTTTTGTGAGCGAATACATTTAAAGGTCTGGAATGTCAGCGACAATGTATGATAGCCGAGCATAACGAGAGACATGTGTCATTTTTGGCTTTGTTATTCTATGACGTGGTGACTGGTGAGTCCATGTGTAAAGAATGTCATTGGGTATTACGCATAACGTAGTGTAATATCAAATACACTAACCTTTATCCGACTAGACACCTATCTTCCCAAAAAAGATAATACTAAATATTCACAATTTCACACCGTGCGACAGACGGACGGATTCACATACATTTTAATTAAACTATTAGATAGCAGATAGCAACCTACTGTCGCAGAACACTCGCATCGAATTCAATGACAAAGGAGATGATCAGACCATCATATTGAACAACTTTTTGTTCGAGACCAACATCGAAATCGCGAAAAAAATCTGCTGTTGCATACTCAACTGCAAACCTACTCGTCCAAAATGTATGGGACAACTGTTTTTTTCGCAATTTCGATGTTGATCCCATGCAAAAAGTCATTCAATATCATGGTCTGATCATCCCCTCAAAAAAAAATTCAGCATATTAAGAAAGACCCTGTCTATTTGCTCTCATAGAGAAAGTTGTTCTGTTTGATTATCTGATCATCCCCTTAAAAATCAGTCTGTATAATTATTAACTTGAACCCTATAGACATGGGAACACAAGTTTAATGTTGCATAACTTGGTGATCTTTAGTCATTTATACATCATTTCCAATAAGGACGAAACGATTTTCCGATTCCTATATAGCTTTTTGGTCAATTCTGATTTGCAAATATAATGTACTAGCAGCCCGTCCCGGCTTCGCACGGGGTAGACAAATAAATTTTAAGACTCATTTTTCTACACCTTCGGTTACATTGTTCAAATTTTACCAAGGAACCCTAATTTTTTTCAAAATGAAATGTAGCCTATGTCAAATTGGAAGAATGTAGCATTCTATTGGTGAAAGAATTTTTTAAATCGGCCCAGTACTTTTTGAGCCTATTCATTACAAACATACAAACATACAAAAATAGGTACAAATCTTTCCTCTTTATAATATTAGTGTAGATTTATCAGAAAGATTTACTAACAACTTGGAGGTAAAAGCGGTTCTAAGAATAAATACGAGGAAGTGTTTAAAATCGTTGTTTCTGTAAATCAAAAAAGCCTTAAAATTTCGTTGCGTTTGAAATGGAGTATAGTGCGACATCTAGACGCAATATTGGTAGTCTTATGTGATATCTGAACCACACTCATACTCATAATACCCCGAATGCAATCGAAATAGTCAACCACTGTTAATACAACAGAACTCGAAAACCAAACGACAAAACGCAATATTCAAATAGCAAACAAAACTACAGATTCCAGCACAAATTTGATTACGATGAAGCAGACAGCCAACGATTATGCTGACATAAATATTCATACGGCATTCGAGTCGGGCAACGAACGGTGGTGCAATTAATTGAACATCTGCACAAATCACAGATTGCTATCGGTGCGGTGAATTTGTGAGATGTTGAACTGAGGTGGTTAGTGCTTTGATTTTCGAATGGGAACGGTGATTTTAGCAATATTATGTTGGGATGTACTGTGATCATTGACAGACAAAATAATGGACGCCGGGTCTAGTACAAAATTCTCGAAAAAAGTGTCCAAGACTACCTTTCACAAACCTAAGTACGTATAAAGTAATACAAACATTGAAAATGCTGAAATTATTTTCCATTTTGCTTGCTTAGTTTTTACTCCATCATCGCGGTACGGCGCACATCGCGCGGCGCGCGTGGCGTCGAAGACTGTCGCGTAATTGGTTCTCTTTATACGTTTTGGTGCTATTTTGGTTCGGACATTTTTGAGCGTGGACCCTACGTCCAGTAGGTGGTAAGTCAATGACGGTGATTATCAAATATGTATTACACGGAAAGCAGATAACAGTCGAACGATGACATGGTGAAGGTTGCGGGAACCCGGGTAACAGGCACTAATCGTGGCGTTCCTTGGGGGAGGCCTATGTCCAACAGTGGACGTCTATTGGCTGAGACGATGATGGAAGCAGACTATAATAGTGTCATTGACAGGGTTACCTCCCCCCCCCCCTTCCCTCCTCGCCCCCCACATACATATTAATCACGCCGACAAAGTGGTCGAATAAAATATTGAAAAATATTTTTTTAGGGTATCCCCTAGACGAAAAGTGGGGATGCAATTTTTTTTCTCGTCTACCCCATGGTGTGGGGTATCGTTGGATAGGTCTTTAAAAATATTGCAGTTATGGGAAGACCATTTATCAATTTAGGGATCCGTTAGCGCAATATTAAGCTTTAAAGTGTCAATTTTTGTTAGAGTCAAGTGTCGTCGTCGTTTCCCGGTTTTTATTATCTGTTTGTATGCATCTAGTCCACAGATATAATACAAGCCCTAGGCTATAATCTCAAAAAGTTAAAAAAAAAACATTTTAGGGTTTTGGACATTTGGATTTTGATACGGTTTTCACTATTAGTTAGACTAATTCAAGAAATGTGTACCCGTGCGAAGCTGGGATAGGTGGTTAGGGTTTAATAGAAGCCTAGGAACTTATTTCAGAGTTAATCAGTATTTTTTTTTTTCGATGCAGTTTCCTTAAGAGAAGTTTGTTCCGAACGCGCTAATGCGCGCTGCATACAAACGAAGTCTGGCTATTTTTTCAATACTAATTAATTAAAGTCAATGAAATTTTGCACAAACAATCTAGAAACAAATCTCTATGCTTGTATGATGCTCGATTTTCGTTAAAATATACAGGTTCAATGCTAGGACTAATTTAAGATTTATATGAAAATCTTTGAGGCACTGTAACTTTAAAAAAAAAAATTTTACGAAAATCTGACACGCTACAAGCATAGAGATTACTTTCTAGATTGTTTCTTTCTTTATTGACTTTAATTGGTTAGTATTGAAAATATCACCAGACTTCGTTTGTATGGAACGTGCCAACAGTAATATACCCTTAAATACACGTTGTTTTCTCAAACTTAAGACGTGTACAGGAAGGAAGCCTCGCCAGGATTTGTAAGGAGTAACATATAACATTGTACGTACCAGCTACAATTTGCATGAGAATTAATTGTCCTAACTTAGCTAAGATAGTAAATAAGCTTCTCGACTTTGATTTAAGCTGACATAATGTATAATTTTTACGACATTAGCATTTAACCGTCTGTAACAACTACACAAAAATGTCTCAAAAGCCAGGTGTGATATCTTTAAAAATAGTAAGTAAAAGTTAAAAAGGTAAAAATACCCCTAGTAGTAATATTTAAAGGGGTAGTTTAGACCATCAAACCGAACAACTTTCACTATGGAGACAACGTCGAAAAAAGGAAAAAAAATCTGCTATCCCGTACATTTACCTAGGTACAGTGGTTTTGAATAAAAATGTGTGTTTTTAGGGTTGGTACCCAAAGGGTAACTAACGAGACCGTATTCATAAGCCTATGCTGTCAGTCCGTCCGTCAGTCTGTACTGAACCCTGCGTGCGCGAGTCCGACTCGCACGTGACCCAACGTTTTTTTTGGTTACAGGTATAGGTGAGTAGTTTGTCCTGTTTTTTGAAATTCAAGCTAAAAATGACTGAAAATTTGAGTATAGCCTAAGCATATGCTCACGACAAAATTCCCCGAGGGGATAGTCAGAGATATTCTGAAACCTCAGATCATCCACTCTTCACCAGTAGAACCGAAACTCCGTCCAGTGTGACGGGGGCCCGTCACCATATAATGGACAGTGGGTACAATACATGCCTCGAAAGTGAAGCATGCATGAGTATAGAGTTATATAAAAATAAATCACGAGAAAATAAAATTGAAATACATATATATTTCATGTCGGCAAATACTCTATTTGCCAGGCAATGTCCAGCTTAGAACAGCAAACTGAAGCAATAAAAATAAAATGTTTTTGAAACAAGAAAAACAGTTTCAAACAAACAAAAATGTTTACATAATTTTTTACCTTCTTCCTGCAGGTAAAAGAATGATTTTTAAATACATTTCCTGTTTCTACGACGCAATTTAAAGGTTGACCTCTATAAATCACTAGCGACTCGGTCAGCTTTTGGCACAGCTTTTAGTCCGAAACACGTACACTTGCTTGCAATTTAAATTAAATCATAAATTGTGGTGAAACTTTATGAACATAATTTCGGTAAATATATTACAAAACTTGGAACAGTCTCATATACGGCATACATATACTTTATGTTGCTAGAACTGGCGATATGAATTTTGTTTTAATTAAGTTGAAAGTAATAAATCCGAAATGTCAAGTCTTTTGAAAGATTTAAATGAAACAAAGCGTTTTAATTTAACAACAAAATAGATTGAATTATTTGTGTCTTGTCTGAGTATATACAATTAATAATGAAATGAGATTAATTAAGAGAATATAATTCGGAGCGCGCTCCATACAAACGTACTATGGTGATATTTTCAATACTAACCAATTAAACTCAATAAAATTTTTCAGAATCAATCTAAAAACAAATTTCTATGCTCGTATAGAGTCAGATTTTCGTTAAAATGTATAGTTTTAACGTTACAGTGCCTCAAAGATTTCCATACAAATCTTAAATTAATCCTAGAATTGAAACTGTATATTTTAACGAAAATCTGACTCCATACAAGCATAGATATTTGTTTCAAGATTGTTTCAGCAAAATTTAATTGACTTTCATTGGTTAGTATTGAAAATATCACCATAGTTCGTTTGTATGGAGCGCGCTGCGAATTATATCCCCTTAATTGGCGTCACCGTTATTATGATTAATTATAAACCATCATTGGCATTTCCATCTATACAAGGTGATTTAAGCAGCGTCTTGGTGGCACTTACGCTCGTGACTAAAAAGCCCGATACGAGAGTGTCAGATGGGTTTGCAAGTCGATCATGTCTTCTTTCCCGTTTTTCAGCCAAGGAAATAAACCACGCCCTATCGTGCTCGGCTCGATACATAATATATTTACAATCTATAATATAAATAAGTCGTGGTAGTCCAGTGGCGAGTAACCAGTTGCTTACCGTGCAGGAGGCGATGGTTCAATCCCCGTACCAATGAGTTTTTCGAAATTTATGTACGATTTGCAACACTACTGGCTTTTCGGTGAAAGAAAACATCGTGAGGAAACCTACATGCTTCAATTTCGCGGCATGTATTGTCCATTATAAGTGGCGACGGGCTCACTCCCCCTCACACTGGATAGAGTTTCTGTACTACTAGTGAAACGTGGATGTTCTGAGGTTTCAGAATATCTCTAACTACCCCCTCGGGGAATATAGTCGTAAACATATGCATACTTATGCTAAAATCTATGTATGAAATGATTTTTAACGTTGATTTAGTACTAATTTTTGGGAAATTTTCTTTCTTCAAGTCATTTCAGAATAATATTTTTACCCCTACTTTTGTCCTACAGTGTAACTATCCATCGGGGACCGCTGACATAGAAGGTCCTGTGTGCATTATGCTAAGCACCACTCCTTTAAAATGTGCCGTGAAATATTATGCATAACACATTTTGAAGCGAAAAATGTCTCTGCATTTGACATTTTAGCACTCTTTTGTTAGTTTGTAGTACATGGTTTGCACAGATTTTTTCTAGTTGTGTGTGAAACGTGTTTTGACTACAATTTTGTATGAACAACTTAAAAAAAAATTCTAATTAAAAAACGTATTTTAACATGATTTTTATAATTATTTGGTTATAGATTCTGGAGAGACCATTTTGAGGTTTTAAAAAGGGTATCTACTAGTATTCTAATACCCTCAAGTATAATTCGGTATTCGCTAATGTTATGTCATGTGTCAAACGCATATAAAACTTCGACGATCTGAAGGATTCAAGAAGGATGTTACATTTGTGAGCTGATCAGGAAGCTGGAAATAGGTATTGGAGCTCATCGATGTTTTTGTCAGCGATGTGACGCTTAGAGAATTGCACTCCAGGCTTTCCTCGTTTTTGGCAGGTTTTAAGCCAAAGTTTATAAATAAACATTTATCTTATCTTATTTAGTATTACCTTTATACGTTTGAAGGGTTTCAGGATGCCGGTGACATAGGAATAAGTGCGTTATAGGAGAGGATAGAAGGACTTAGGAAGAGATAGCATGGTCCGTAGTGGCATAATTACGGAAAAGATGTGTTTAGGGGTGCACTGAGAAAACAATGCTACGTATACGTAGCCCGTCGTCGTAGCTTACGTACCACGTAGCTTACGACGCGATACTGATTAGGAGTGTTGCATCAGTATTTAAGTTGTCTCGTACTTCACGATGAAGCTTTATTGTGTATCGCTTCGTAAGCTACGTGGTACGTAAGCTGCGACGGGATACGTTTACGTAGCATTTTTTTGACAATGATGGTCTCTGACGTAGCCAAAATATGGAGCCATAAGATGTAGCCAGGAGGGGTACGGAATCTTAAAAAGGGGTACATACATACATACATAAACTCACGCCTTTTTCCCAGAGGGGTAGGCAGAAACTATAGATCTCCACTTTGGGCGGTTCTGACATACCTCTCTTGCTTCCTCTAAGTCCATACATCTTTTCATACATTCCCTTCGATTTCGGCTACTTTTAACCTTAACTTTTTTTAAAGAGGTATTTTTATTTACACATGTAAACGAATCAAGATCATAGTCAAGCCTCTTCAGTGTGTTTTACGCTTGAAAATAATCCTGCCGGCGCCCAAGAGCCAAACCATCTTAGTCTGTTTTCGTGGAGTCCGTCAGCAACAGGAAAAGCTTGTCCTAAAGTTTTGTATTCAATTTGTTTCATCACGTAGGTACTTATACTAAAATGCTAGGTGCGAACACTTGTAAAATGCCATTAACTCGTAAATTCCCATCAATAGGTTCACTACGGTTTTATTTCAGCAATTCGTATCCAATGGGTTTTATTGGGTTTTTAAATGCTCGTAAAATAAGACGTAAATATAACCGTTAAAAGGTATTTTATTATTTAGCTTTGAATTTTTTATTGAGGTAACGTAATGGCAATCATGACCTTTGTCCGCAAATCACGCAAAACTTTTTTTTTTTTTAAATAATATAACAGGGTCCTTCTTAATACGGTAACACTTTTCTAACACTGACTAACATCGACATCGCAAAAGAAAATTCAGTTTTGTATGGCACAGTGGATTTTTTCGATGCTGTCTATGACAATAGACAAAGTTGTTCAGTTTGACGGTCTGATCATCCCCTTAAAAAAATGTCAGCATATTAAGAGGGACCCTGTATACTCGAAGCTGGTGAAGTTATGGGCAAAAATATTATGTTATGATTATGATGCTTCATATACAACGTGTTAATAAATAAGCGCAAAACCTCATACACCCCAACTGATTTATAACAAAATAATTAGATTGAATCAATAATTTCATTATTTTAATAGTTAAAATTTAAAGTTATTCGCATTTTAAGTTTTCAGGCAAAAATGTTTTGTTATCATTTTAACAGTGAATGAAAGCGCTAGCGTGCTCATGTATACATTTTAAGAATCTTTTTATGGTAGTCAGTAGGGTGAGTGTGCCCGTGCGGTGGGTTGAGATCGAGTTATGTCAGTAAATTTTAAATTTACAAAAAAATTATTTCATATTTTGAAAAAAATAACCTATGTTGAAAACATGATAATTCGATTCTGCTCTCGATTCTAAACAAACTACTTTCTAGTTTTGCGTTAATTCATTAACACGTTGTATACCTGCTGCCCAGTTTTGTTACAAGAGCGGGATAAGTTTTGAGTCCTTTTAGTAAATAGTCTTAATTAAAATCATCCCCTCAGAAGCCTTTGAAGTCTGTGCCTTTGGGTGATAGTTCGTTCTAGGTGGCTGACTAACTAGGACTGACTGACTGAATGACGCTCTAATGATAATATAGACGCACTTATGACGACTAAATGACGCATGTGTCTGAATGGAAGTCTAGGTACGCATAGGAAAGAAAAAAAAGAAAAATTATTTATTTTAAATACATAACATTATTAAACATGAAAGTTGTCCAATTTGATGGTGCATGAGACCATCAAACTGAACAACTTTCACATGAAAGACTGACGACGACTGATATTTGACTTTCTTTCTTTTTCTTAATTTTTCAATCCTTAATTTGATTTGAAATTTCACATGATAGCATCCTGTATACATTCATAAACTTTCGACCATACCTAATCCCTTTCGGGGTTGTCAAAATCGTTGCCATTATATTTTAAAAGCGCGCAGTTAAGTTTTCAAGGCTCACTTTTAGCAAAAAAATCAAAATTTCAGAATGTATCAAGTGTTGACGCGGCTCGTCCGGCTCGTCTTTAGCGGTGGGACTCCCATGCTCCCAGATAGGTGGCTATAGCTTAAAGATTGAGCCTCATCTGACAACACCGAATAGCATTTTTTCACGCTCTATCCTTTTCTGTCGCTCAGGAACATCATTGGCTAGAGCGAGAAAGGTCGCAGCACTGCTGCCGCATGTGATCGTATTCCAGGGCCCCTAGACAAAGGTATCTTTCAATTAGCGTTAACGACAGTAGAAACTGGACTAGAGTAAGGACTTGGCGTATGGTGACGATAGCAAACGTAAAAATCGCCAATGTCAAATCCATACATTCTGTCATTTATACTAGCGTCTACGCCAATAGAAATGTTACTTTATCTATAGGCCCAGCTATCTTTTTTTGTTCGCCGTAGCAATTGACGTTCCTGAGCGACAGAAAAGGATGGACAGAAAAAGGAAGAATCGGTGCTGGCAGATGAGGTTCAACCCTAACACCCACTAAAACCTAGAATAGTAACCTATTGCTACAACACTGCAAACATGAATGAAAATGAAATGAAATGAAAAAATACTTTATTGCCAATAACTACTTAAAAAGAACATAAAGAATAAACATATAAGGAATAAACAAAAAATTATAAAATTAAAACAAAAAGAAAAGATATACAGAATTACAGGCAATAGGACAGGGACTCAGCTAAGCTGGCTACAGTCAGTGCAGCTGACAGTAAGCAGCGCTGTTTTTCAGCCCTGCCCTTGCTCCTAGAGATGTTGTGTTGGAGTGTAAAGAGGTAATGTGTGGGATGGCAACCAAGACTACGAAGTGTAAGAGTAAAATGTGTATGAGCAGCTGAGCATTTTGTCTACCCCAAAAATGTGTTCGACAGCGAGTTTGCTAGTATGGTCTTTAGCTCCACCTGATTTTTGTAAGCGTGCTTCAATTGTTCTGTTATTTTTTGCTTCAAAAATAACCCTCTTCGGTATTTTATCACCTCTCTCGACACTCACTGGAAATATGGTAAGGAGAAGAAGAACCACACGGCTTCTAGGTCGAAATTACATGGCTCATAATTAATATTATCAAGTTTACTTAATCCACAAAATGTCAAAATTTTCGTAGATTAGTAAACACAGTAAACATTTAACACATTTGACAATTATAATCCTTATTTGGAAAGGGCTATTGCAAAAACTTAATTCGAATTTTAAGTGGCTCAGGTGTTTTGCTAAAAGTTTGGTCTAAGTTAGGAACTAGTAGCGTGAAGGTCCTCTAAGAAAATTATAAACAGGCTTCCTTTGGTGGTTATTTACTTCTATACTATAGTACCTATATTTTAATTGTATTTTATTTCAATATGGAACGATCTGATGATATCACCACGTGACGCGTTATCCGCATTTTGAAAGGGCGCAGTCATGTAACATACCCGAAAGCACACGATCTACAAGACCATCTGCAAATCCACTCTCCATGCAACTCCAATGAACTTTTTACAAACCTTACAAGTTAACTAGGTATTTATGAAATTTCAAATACAGCTGCTGCTGCTGCGCAGGAAGCATCTGCTGCTTACTACGGGAAATAGAGGGCTAATCAGTGACGATGAAGCGCCTTGATAGCTCAACCCAACCAGTGAACGACCTTAGGCAACACCGCAACGGGCCTAAGGCTGCTTTTCCACCAGAGATGTGCAAGGTAGCGAGGCGGTGAGCGAGGAAAAAATCGGCCAATGAGAATGCTTCAATTTCCCAATGACGTGATCGAGCGATCGCGCTATTGACGGATGTTTCCTCGCTAACGTACCCAGAAGTGTACGAAACGAACTTTTGGCACAGGGCGTTGCCGGGATTACACGGTGGACTGGGTGACGAGACGGGGACCGAGTCACTCCGTCCCCCGTCTCGCCTTGCACCTACCTAAGGTGCAGTCTAACGCTTGCCGTCACACTACAACGGCGACCGGTAAGAAGGTTCATTTCGTCCGATAACAGTAACTAACTTACACCAAACATAAACCAAGCTTCTCATCGGAATCCAGCCGTGACAGAGGTCTGCAAATCGACATTATTTTGACAGCCTCCTTGTCACTACCAATGACAGATGACAAGGTTGACAGTATTTGGGATTTCACCGGGATAATAATCGTTTGTTTGGACGATTAGTGGATGAATATTTAATTACGAGATGAGGACCAGGTGATCAGTATTTCCTTGGCTTAATAATTCGTTATTCATGACAAAATATATATTCATGATAGATAGACCTCCTGACGAATAAATACGTGCTATTGTTTTAGGCCTATTATTTTTTGAAAGCATTATTGTATTTTTTACAATTTTAATGTACGGCGTTCATAACGCCTTTCGGAGTATTTTCAAAAATATTGCTACAACCATTGACTTACCAACTACTGGACGAAGAGTCCGCGCTCAAAAGTGTCCGTACCAAAAAAACCAACAAAGCAAAAGAAGAGAACCAATTACGCGACAGTCTTCGTTTGATCGGCCGACTACACGCACGAGCATGCCGCGATGGGGGGAGAGTGGAATGGAAAAGAATTTCAGCGTTTTCAATGTTTTTAGTTGGTTTATATTACCTACAAAATGTACTTGCATGCTTCAATTTTGAGGCATGTATTGTACCCACTGTCCATTATGTGGCGACGGGACCCCCGTCACACTGGACAGAGTTTCGGTACTACTGGTGAAACGTGGATGTTCTGAGGTTTCAGAATATCTCTGACTACCCCCTCGGGGAATATAGTCGTGAGCATATGCTATGCTTATGCTACATGTACTTAGGTTTGTGTTATTTAGTTTTGGACACTTTTTTCGAGAATTTTGTATTAGACCCGGCAGCGTCCATAGCTTAACAATAGCTTAGCTTAGCTTAGTCAATGGCTACAACTATTAAATATCCTTACATTTTGTAGTTGTAGCAATAGTTTCAGGATGGAATGACGTCGTTTCATTCTAAGTGGTATCAAAAAGCATTATAACGATATATATTTTAATTACATCACGTTTAATGTAAGTCGGTATCTGAGTACCTATATAACAGATTACTAAGTCTATAACAGATTAAATCTATCATCAAATTAAATCTTATCGGCCAATTGTGGTATCACAACTTAGAGACAATAATGTATTATTTAGTATTTATTTATACTGTACTTAAATTCAATTGAAGAAACAAAAAAATGTGGAAAATAATGTTTCTTGTATGTACCTGTGTTTGTGTAAATAATGTCAGTGGTCAAGTATGTAAGTACCTTATATTTATGCCTGTGAGAAAAAAAGTCCCAGAAGTTCGATGAATTCGAATTCTCGACATCGATTTCAACTTGCGACCGCTTCGTTTTATTAAAAAGCTGAATTTTAAATAACGCTGGATATTTGAAGAGCATAGGTGCATAATATTGGTATTTTAGACCAATCGCGCTTCATACATCACCACTGTACCGTGATAGGACCACAGACTTTAGGTTTGGAAAGTTGTTTAGTATCATGGGTACAATCACCCCTTAAGGGCCTATGTCGAAAAATAAATAAAGCGAAATGGGCGTGTGATAGCTTATATTACTGACTGATGCGAGAGAAAGAGATGGGGCGGCACGCGCGCCTGAAACGACGCAAGCGTAAAACAAACTTTATTTAATTGTGATTGCACTATTTACGTAAGTTCATTTCTACTCTAATCAAACTTTATAAAATATCATTCTCTTTTTTTAAATCAAGTCTCGTGTTTCTACTATTCACCGTTTAGCAGTTCCAAGCGTTTATCGATAAAGACAGAGGCTACTTTGGCTTATTTTTCTATCGAGAAAATGTCTCTTAATCGTGTTTTGGCTCTAATCAAAACTTCAATTATATGTTCAATTTACACTTATCCGCAAATCATACTCCTACTGTTAGCACTTCATGATATATGATGCTTTGAAACATCCTTATTTTTTTCACATATCCTCTTAAAGTAATGCAACTGTTTACCCTAACACCCTGTATAGAGTTTTATTAACATTCATCTTATAATTACAGTAGAAAGAGTTCATGTACTCAATTACAGAGAGTACATGATAGAGGTGATAAGTGAGACCGTAAAAGTTGTAGAAGAGAGGGAATGGTGCAACTTAAAGCTGCTTGATATTATTCAGGATGTCGAGTAAGTTTTTACAGGTGTTACAATAAATAAGTTACAATATACAGGGTGTAAGGAAAAGTATCATTAACCTTTAAACCACATAATCTACCCATTAAACTGAACAACTTTTAGTATGGGAGCAAACCTGTCAGAACAAAAAATATCCTCTGTAAACTGCAATACTTACTTGATTCAAACGTATGGGACGGCTAATTTTGTTTTTGTTTTGACAAGTTTGCTCACATAGTAAAAGTTGTTCGGTTTGATGGGTAGAGTATGTGGTTTAAAGGTTAATGATACTTTTCCTTACACCCTGTATTTTATTATTATAATCATGTTACAATAAATATTTAAAACTTTTAAGGGGATTGTTTAGACTATCAAACTATAGTTTAGTATGGAAAGTCAGATTTTTTTTTTGCTATTTTGGATATTGGTCCCATAGTAAAAGTTGTTCAGTTTGACGGCCTAAACCACCCCCTTAAATGTTTATTTGTATATGTATAAACAGAAAATTATATGCACGATAAAAAACCCTCGTGCCATAGCTAGTGTGGGATCTCTTCCATATCCCTTCCTGAAATAATATACCGGATGATTGTTCCAAAACTTTCAGGGGTGATTCAGACCATCAAACTGAACAGCTTTTGTCTCATATATTTGAGTCAAGTAGGCATTGCAGTTTAGTATGGAACAGCTGATATTTTTTGTGAATTTTCAGCTTTTGTCCTATAGTAAAAGTTGTTCAGTTTGATGTTCTGAACCACCCCTGAAAGTTTCGGAACGGGAAAAAAAATCTATCTGAAATTCTGATGTTCTATAAGGTCTCTGCTGTACAGAAAGAGGTATTTATTATAGTTCAAGCCTTATAATAATAATTATTATTTGTTATACAAGAGTGCAAAGTTGCTTTTTAACCGCGTGCTCAATTTTGATGACCGAGCAAGCGAAGGCTTCTAAAATTAGAATCCTGAGCGTCAGCGAGGGAATCAAAAGAGCACGAGGTGAAAAATCCTTGCACTCGAGTGCAACACGTAACTTTTCATCCCACCTCAGCGAGGAAATGACAAAATGCAAAAAAATAATAATTGTATGATAAATTCGGCACCATGGAGGGAGAAGTAAATAGGTTTAATGATGTTTTGAATTCACAAACATAGTGCACATGATGTTCTAAATTCAATTTACTATATCCTGTAGTGGATAAAAACGGCTTTTGCACTCAGATATCTAAGAGCAAAAATACTCTTTCCGAGATGGTGGGATGAAAAATAATTTTGTTATTGTGACATTTCAGCGAAAAAGTACTCAATATGCATCTGAGAGGCACCATCAAGTACACCAACGGCTTCGTGGTCTCCATTCAGAAGGTGAACATTCTTCAATCCAGCTTGTTCCAGAAGTGGACACCTACTTTTGATGGTACTGTGGTGGAAGTAAACGGTCAACTCAGGATGCTAGATGTTGCTCTTGGGTTTGACGTGGACGCTGATTTGGCTGACGGCTCCAGACATTATACGGGAGTGATTACGCATCCACTTTTACAATTTGATTTTACGGTGAGTCTTTTCTGTGTGTGTGTATGTGTGTGTGGAGTTCCCTATGTTAATGCGAAAGTCAACACAATAAAGTTACTAATAGAGTTGTACGCGCCTAGATGCCGTACATTTAGTATGTTGCCTAATTTGACAAATAAAAAGCTGGTAGATGGTTTGATGGCTAGTATTTTGCGTTTTTTGGCTCGATATAAATACAAAATGAATGGAGTAAAGTGGAGAAAAAGAAGGGGTGAATGCCGCTCGCGCGAGCCTTATATATGACTTCGCGGGGTGGAGTGGAGGTCGTCCCGCAGCGGTGGCGTGTAGGTTTAGGCGGGGGCAGTGGCGTTGACATCCTCGGCCCCGTTGAAAGCGTTAGGTTTCAACAGCACCATCTTTGATATGGCTCGTCGCACGACGCCCCTTGCAGTCACTACGTCTGCAACCCGTGGAACGCCATCTGCACCCGGAAACAGTCGCTCCACACGACCCAGGCGCCAGTGCAGCGGTGCGGTGTTGTCTTCTTTGAGCAGTACGACGTCATTGGGCTGAAGATCTCTGCAACGAACGCGCCATTTAAGCCTACTTTGTAACTCTGTTATGTACTCTGATTGCCAGCGCCGCCAGAAGTGCTGTCTAGCTTGCTCGATGCGCTGGTATCTGTCTAGGCGGGACACCTTATAATCTTCTAATGACGGCGATGGCAGTGAAGTGAGGGGCCGGCCGATTAAGAAGTGTCCCGGAGTGAGGGGAGTGAAATCATTGGGAGATGAAGAGAGGGGACATAAAGGTCTGCTGTTTAGGATAGCCTCTATTTGTGCAAAGAGAGAAGACAATTCTTCAAATGTAAGATGAGATGTGCCTAATATCCTTTTAAGGTGAAATTTGGCTGATTTAATCCCTGCCTCTACTAATCCGTTAAAGTTTGGTGCATATGCTGGAGAAAACTTAAATTTAATATTTTGATTACCTGCATCCGCGATAATAAAATCAGAATTGGCTTGTAAGAAGTTAGATATTTCTTTCGCGGTGGCTACGAAGTTTCTGCCATTATCGCAAAATATTTCCTTTGGCTTACCTCTGCGAGAGATAAATCTACGTAACGTTAACGTAAACGCGTCTCTAGACAACTCACTCACCGCTTCCAGATGAACACACTTTGATCTGAAACATATGAATAGGCATAGATATGCCTTTGTTATTTTGCAGCCACGGCCCTTGCGATCTGTAATCATAAAGGGGCCACCGAAGTCAGCCGCGACTGTGCTGAAAGGGAAATCCGGCGTCAAACGTTGAGAAGGTAAGTTACCCATTATGTTTTCTAGAGTTCGAGCACTTATACGTTGACATTTGATGCAACTACGTGCCGTACGACGAGCCAAGTCTCTACCACCCAGCGGCCAAACCCGCTCTCGAATGGATGAGAGTAGCATCTGCGGACCAGCGTGGAGAAGTCTGTTATGTTCCTGTATGAAAAGTATTTTTGTGAAGTGATGTTTTGAGTGTAGTAAGATGGGATGTTTCTTATCATAGTCGTACTTTGTATTGCTAAGCCTACCCCCAACTCGGAGCAAGCCCTGGGAATCGAGAAACGGGTTTAACGAAGCGACAATAGACTTAGGTTTGAGTTTGCCTTGATTTAGACATTCATTTAACTCTAGTGGGAACGACTCTTGTTGTGAAATTTTGGCTAACCTTGAGAATGCCATATCGAGTTCATCAACGCTTAGGGGACCAACACGTCGATCTTTAGTATTTTTACAATTGTGGATGAAGCGACACATGTATGCCGTCATACGCTGTAAAAAATTTAGGTTTGAATATTTCATGATATTTATGCAGGATTTGACAGGTTCTGCTATAATAGTAGTGTGGACCTTGACCTCAGGAAGCTCATCAATGTGGTGAGAATTGAGAGTGGGCCAGTATTCTTGCGACTTATATAAAAATGGGGGGCCTAACCACCATAAACTGGAGTCCTTTATTTGATGTGGATCTACGCCACGAGACGCTAAGTCAGCGGGGTTCTGTGCCGTGGGAACGTACCGCCACGTTGAGCTATCTGAAAGTTCATGAATACAACCGACTCGGTTTGCGACCCATAGCTTCAACCTGGATGGTTCGGCGGCAAGCCAGCCTAATACGACACTTGAATCAGTCCAAAAAAATTTACTACTAATCTGTCTTCGGAGAGCTTTACTGACAGCATTAGAAAGTTGAGCCGCCAATAGAGCACCGCTAAGCTCTAAACGGGGAATAGTAAGAGCTTGCTTGGACGGAGCTACTCTGGCCTTGGCGCAATAGAGATTAACGCTTACGTTTCCTGCTTGGTCGATTGACTTGATGTAGACGCAAGCGCCGTATGCCGATTGGGAAGCGTCACCGAAAGTGTGTAGTTCAACTGAAACAGGTAAGTCCCTAATTACATTTCTGGGTATTGAAATGGATGTTATATGCACCAGGTTGTCTGTAAATCTTTTCCACCCTCGTTCTATATCAGCTGGAACTTGCGTATCCCAACCAACCTTGTCTGCCCATAGCTTCTGCATAATTAATTTAGGTTTAATGGTGCAGGGACTGAGCAGACCGAGTGGATCGAATATTTGAAATGTTTGAGATAAAATATTGCGTTTTGTAATGACCTTCGGATCTTTGATTTGTATGGAAATTGGAAATTGTAATGTATCAGCACTGGGGTTCCAGTTTAGGCCAAGAGTGTCACACGATTGACTTAGTGATAGAATATTTTGACTACTAATCGCGGTTTTTTCTAGTACTGTTCTAGAATTTGATCTAAACTTGCGAAGGTTAAAACAACCTGATTCTAAGGCCCTGGAAACTGAATCCTGTATGTACATTAGTTCATCCTCGGTTTGACTGCCTGTTAGCAAATCATCAATGTACATATCGCGCTGCATTACTGTTTTAATGTTATCATCATGACACTCTTCGCCCAACTGCCAAATACATCTTGTACTTAAATAACTGGCACTAGCAAAACCATAGGTTACAGTATTTAACCTGTAGGTATTTAATGGACTGTTAGGATCATCGCGCCACAATATTAATTGCAGGTCGCGATCGGGCTCACTAATCGCAGTTTGTCTATACATTTTCTCGATATCACCAGACAACACATACATGTGTTGTCTGAATCTCAGAAGAATGTTGAAGAGAGAATCTTGAATATTAGGGCCTACCATTTGGATGTCGTTGATAGATAGTCCAGATGAAGTGCGACAAGAGGCGTCATAAACGACACGCAGTTTGGTTGATTCAGACTTCTCTCGCATGACTGCATGATGAGGAACAAAGTAAGAAAGAGGAGGCCTAGGAATATTTGATTTAGACATATGGCCTAAGTCCTCATATTCCCGCATAAAATCTGAATACATCTTTTTTAGGTTAGGCTGGCGTTCAAAACGCTTCTCGAGATTAAGAAATCTTTTTCTAGCTATGTAGTAGGAGTCACCCAAACAATCTGGAGTATCCATTAAAGGAAGTCTAACTGAGAACCTACCAGATTCGAGTCGTGTGGTGTGTGAGATGAAGTGTTTTTCACATGGGTGTTCCGCTTCTATCATGGTTTGCGAAGGCTCGGGTTTGTTCGGCAGTTCCTCAAGCTCCCAGAACCTGCTTAACTTGTCGTGCAAGCTCTCCAGCGCTGAAAAATTGCATTGAATGCTAGCATTAGAGTTTGTAACTTTATCGTTCGTTCGTATGGGACCAGCTATCAACCATCCCAATTTAGAATTTTGCAAACGTGGTAATTTATCACCCAAGTATCTGCGTTGAGGACCTAGGATGTCCCAGAACAAATCGGCTCCTATTAGCATCTCTATTTCCCCTGGAATATGAAAATTAGGATCTGCCAGAATTATATCGCTAGGGATGTTTATGTGTTTAATATCAATGGGATACTTGGGGATAGTGTCCGTAATTTCAGGTAATACTAAACATGAAAGTATTGCGCTAAATGGACTGCATCTAGATTGTATAGTGACTGTGCACCTTTCTGGGGTTACTCGCAATGATGAGTTGCCTATGCCTACAATAGTAGTGGCATTGAGTGCTAGGGTATCCAGCTGTAGACGCTGCCTTAAGTTATTTGTAATGAATGAAGACATGCTACCGCAATCTAATAAAACCTTGACTGTCTCGACTTGTTTATTGGCTGGATTGACTATGTCCACCAGGGCTGTAGATAGGACAACCTGGCTAGTGGAAGAGACTGACATAGAAATGGAACTAGGATTTTCACTTGTATTTGATGTAATTGGTATATCTGTGGTATTTTCTGTGTCAGTACTAGAACCAGCTGTAATCATCAATTGCTCTGGTTTGTGTAACAATGTATTGTGGCGTTTGTTACAAATACGACAACTTGATAACCTGCATGATTGTGTAGTGTGGCCGCTGCGAAGGCAGTTGAGACACAGCTTGAGGTCGGTCGCTCGCATAATCCTTTCCTCCGCACTCTTGGAGGCAAAGGAAGGACAGTCATATATCCTGTGATCGCCCTCACAGCAAAAACAATTCATGATTCCTCGATTGGTAGAATGGACAGGGCTCGCTGCAATAACAGAAGGCTTATTAAACCTATAAAATTTGTTACTTGTGTTGTTGTTCGGTGTTGGATTGGATCGATCCTGCCTTGCGCGCTGTACTGACTCTAGCACATCCGCACGGCTTCTTAAGAATTTGTGGAACTCTATTAAAGTGGGCATTTCACTATTAGGTAAATTGTTGCGATGCTCCTCCCATTTTAAACTAGTACTAGGATCGAGCTTTGATGAAATTATGTGAACAATCAGAGTGTCCCAATGCTCTGTGGGCTGCCCTAAGTTTTGTAATGCACGCAAATTTTTGGTCACGTGGTCAACTAGAAACCGGAGTGACTTGTCTGACTCCCGGACGATCGAATCAACCTTAAATAATGAATTTAAATGATTATTGACTAATGTGCGAGTGTTATTGTATCTCTCGCAGAGTAGGCCCCAAGCCTCGGAGTAGTTTTTGTCGGAAATCTCCAAGTTTGAAACCACGCGAGCGGCCTCGCCTTCTAGATAGGAACACAAGTAATGAAACTTATGTATGGCCTTGATTTTATTATTTACGTGAATGAGAGATTCAAAAGTATCACGAAACTCGAGCCACTTGTAATATGTTCCATCAAAGTTAGGTATTTTTATCACCGGTAGACGGAAACCTTGATCTTGACTTGCACAACCTTGAAAACAATGCGAACTAGAATTAGGCGAAGGCTGTTCCGGGTTTGAATTGGGAGTTTCGACCGTACCCAAAATAATCTTCGCATTTGATATACATTTGTGAAACGTGTTTTCGATCTCATCCCGATCATTGAGCTCGGTATCTAAGTTAGATTCATTTAAAACTTCAATTCGCGACTGCAATTCATCGAAAACACTGAACATATCTTTGAATTTCTCGAGCTTCGTGCACACTTCACTATAGGTTTTAGTAGATAAACATTCCAAATCGCACAAAGTCTTTAAATAATTACTAAACTTCGTAATTCTACCTTTAATTGACCTGCGCTTTATGTACAACTCGGCGAGTTCCGCACATAGTCTTTTATATTCTTCTGAACTAGATAAATCACTAGACGCCATGACTGCGCAGTAACCACTTTGTTTTAACGAATGCACCGAATTCCAAAGAAATTAACAAATGAATATATTTTAGAAAGAATTACCAAGAATAAAATGTGTTTCGTGCGGTACGAACGCTAATTGAGTGTCTTACGGATTAACGCTAGTACAAACTCTTATCTATCATCTATTGCTCGGCGATCGGCCAGCCGGACGGTGCAAGTGTCTGCACTTGTCGTACTCGTGAATGATGCGCATACGTCGATTCACTTGCACGGATCGGAATGTCGGCTTGTTCGCACCTAACCTAACGTACCTAAGTACCTACTTATTAAGATTATTAAATAAAAATGAAGATGAAACTAGGTCGGATGTTAGAAAAATGATGCAGTGAATGATTGAAATTTAGGAACACACATACATACATAAACTCACACTAAAAAAAAACTTTCGGGGTGGTCAGAAACCTTGCTAACAGTTCATTCCAAGCAGGAACTACGCGGCTGGTGTAGCAAGAAATTTACGTAATAACTTGAATTTGTGTATGTAGGTAACGTCACGCTTCTTTCTTAGTGGGCTAGGCAGATACTATAGATAGCTAGAATTTACTAGGGCTTTGTTATAAGTGATTACGATTGCTTAACACCTATTTGGGTTTGGAATAAAACAGTTGAATGTTGAATAGGTATTTTTAAATCGTTTTTGTGTTGTGGTAGGTATCTTGTAAATATAAATAGATACCTAACCTAAGTGAGATTAACCTCGTTTAAGGAATAGTTATGCACCAATCAACTGACAAAATTGAATAGCCTATCTGAATCTATGCACAAATAAAGTTCGGAAAATTGGAATTAGAAAGATAAGGAAAATGGATTGGGCTCACGTTCCTTTACGGTCCGTAGTCCGCCTCGCCGCGCTGCGTAGACCTCGCTGTCGTAGCCGGTGACCTTGCTAGTGATGTGGGCAAATGCTGGATGCCAGTGGTCCCAACCAGGATCCTGCTAGTGTCTCTAGGAGCGATGAATGTGCCCTGAGCACATGGCAAGGCTTGAGGACGCGATGTGATTTTCGGCAGCACGTGGCGGGGTCTTCGGTGTATGTAGCACGTAGATTTTGTATAATCGCTGGGTACGCGCAAATCCGTGGGATCGTGGCGCTCTTCAGGCTAGATCTCCTGAGAGCGACCTCGTGGCCCGGGTTCTCTGGTTGACGGGGTTCTTGAGTCCTGACAAACGGTCGCCACTTATGTACGCGCCTAGATGCCGTACATTTAGTATGTTGCCTAATTTGACAAATAAAAAGCTGGTAGATGGTTTGATGGCTAGTATTTTGCGTTTTTTGGCTCGATATAAATACAAAATGAATGGAGTAAAGTGGAGAAAAAGAAGGGGTGAATGCCGCTCGCGCGAGCCTTATATATGACTTCGCGGGGTGGAGTGGAGGTCGTCCCGCAGCGGTGGCGTGTAGGTTTAGGCGGGGGCAGTGGCGTTGACAGAGTGACCAACTGCTGAGAGAGCGAGATGTACCTACCGACACCACTGTATAATAGAAAGTGACACGTGACGCGAGGCAATAGAACCATTTTTAGGGTTCCGTAGTCAACAAGGAACCCTTATAGTTTCACCATGTCCGTCTGTCCGTCTGTCCGTCTGTCCGTCTGTCCGTCTGTCCGTCTGTCCGTCTGTCCGTCTGTCCGTCTGTCCGTCTGTCCTTCTGCCCGTCTGTCCGTCTGTCCGTCTGTCCGTCTGGCCGTCTGTCCGTCCGTCCGTCCGTCCGTCCGTCCGTCCGTCCGTCCGTCCGTCCGTCCGTCCGTCCGTCCGTCCGTCCGTCCGTCCGTCCGTCCGTCCGTCCGTCCGTCCGTCCGTCCGTCCGTCCGTCCGTCCGTCCGTCCGTCCGTCCGTCCGTCCGTCCGTCCGTCCGTCTGTCCGTCCGTCCGTCTGTCCGTCTGTCCGTCTGTCCGTCTGTCCGTCTGTCCGTCTGTCCGTCTGTCCGTCTGTCCGTCTGTCCGTCTGTCCGTCTGTCCGTCTGTCCGTCTGTCCGTCTGTCCGCGGCATAGCTCAGAGACGCTTAGTAATAGAAAGCTGTAATTTGATATGGGTATACATATTTATCACGCCGACAAAGTAGTAAAATAAAATCTTGAAAAATATTTTTTTTAGACTACCTTCCCGACACGAAAAAAGGGGATGTAATTTTTTTTTCTCGTCTATCCCTTGGTGTGGGGTACCGTTGGATAGGTCTTTTAAAAATATTGTGGATGTGGGAATCCCATTTTTCGATTTAGGGATCCGTTAGCGAAATATTAAGCTTTAAAGAGAAAATTTTTGTTATAGTCAAGTATTTTAATGTGACTTATTTCTATCAGGTCTCCAAAAACATGCACACAAATGCTATGAGCTTGGCTGTAAATGGTAATCAACCAGAGACAATTAATTTGATGCAGTTTTTACCAAAAGATCCTATCACTGATGCCCTAATGACACTGGTAAGAAATTCATGGCAATTTGTATTTATCATTGAAAACATTAGCTACGAGTTACGCGTGTAATTCTAGTAACAAAATTTTCTGCCACTTTTTGCGGGGGACGAGGTAGCATGAAATACGCAACTTTGAAATTTTATTCCATAGTTTGAAGTTATTGTTCCGCAATCCGCAATTATAGGCCGTCTCCTTTAGTGATAAGGTATACAATTGTATGTAAATGCACATGATCAATTGATCTTGTAACGTGGCAGAGGGGAAATGCTACCGCAAGGCTTGTCCCTAGTCATATTGTCTAAGTTATTGACAAATAAAGACGATGATGATTCAAATGGGTTGGTTTGCTACCAAATATTGTAGTCTAGTTCCAGCTGAGACTAAACCATATCATTTCTTCTCGTTGGAGCACTACGGGGTGACCGTGGGATAAAGGTTTCTATGCCGCTTTTTTCTTATGAGTGAAAGAAGGCTTCTATCACCTTGATACAATTCACGATTTCGTAGTGATGCAATGAATACCACTTTTACGAATAAGAATACGAATACGAATATTGATTTTATTATTCGGCGAATACGAATACGAATACGAATAGCGAAAAATCATTTGAAAATGTTGAAAAGACACGTTAATCATTTGAAATATTATTTAAACAATCAAAATCGACAGCGTGTCGGACATGCTCTAAAATTCCTAAAGTTCTGACCAATGTTTCGTTCCATTTTAAAATCCGGTTAAAAGAGACTTTTATGGGTGGTAAAAGAAAACCCTTTTTTGACCCTCGAAACCCTTGAAAAATTTTATTTCTGAAGACACAGTGGATAATTTGAAAGATGACTGTTTCTGGAAATATGTATTCAGCGGCAGCGTAGGAAAATGTATGTCTTTCTGACAAAAAATAAGTGGGTTTTGCGAAAACATTTAATTACGAATATCTTCCTAATATTCTCTGAATACGAATATTCGGTGATTGGCTGCTATTCGGCGAATACGAATATTCGTATTCGTATTCGTTGCATCAAATTTTCGATGTTAGTCTTATACAACGTGTTAATGAATCTCAGCTCAGCTCTAAGGCTCAGTCTTCTGATTCAAGTATCCACTCGAACCCTGCCAACTAAACGAGCTATCTGTCTCGCCGTCGCTCGATTTTGGTCTCTCATTGTAGTGAGAATGAGGTCTATTATCGTTTAGGTAAGACCTCGGTCTCTGGCTGAGGCGAGACGCGTCAAGTTGGAACCCAGCGTTGGAAGGCTTGCGGACTTCGTTGAGGTATTTCCAGGTGTGAGTTTGGCTGTTGGCTTGATCTTCTTTTGGGCTGTACAGCCATTCTGAAAATGTATTAGACTATCGTTAGTTTAATACGTAAAATCTACACTACGATACAACTACGTGAAAAGGTAAATTATACAACGTGTTAATGAATAAACGCAAAACTAGAAATTAGTTTATTTAGAATCAAGAGCAGAATCGAATTATCATGTTTTCAACACAGGTAATTTTTTTCAGAATATTAAATAATTTGTTTGAAAAATTTAAAATTTACGGAACTCGATCTTAACCCATCGCTCGGGCACTCTCACCCTACTTACTACTAAAACAAGATTCAAAGAATTTCGTTGCTATTTTGAACGGTAAGAATTTTACGCGTGTAATTCTACTAACAAACATTTCTGCCACTTTTTGCGGGGGGCGAGGTAACATGAAATCCGCAACTTTGGATTTTATTCCCCATAACTATAGATTCTAATTTTGAATGTTAAAAATCATGAAAAGTAGTCTCGTGTGAACCCCAAACGTTCTAAGTTCGAAGTTATTATTTCGCAATTATATTCTGTCTCGTTTAGTGATAAGGTGTAAAATTGAATGTAAATGCACAAGATCAATTGTGCTTATACCGTGGCAGAGGGGAAATGCTACTGCAAGGCTAGTCCTTATAATAATTAGTCAAAGCATTGATCACATTGATTCCATAGTGTTACCTAAAATTGTCTGTCAATGTTTTTCCTGTATTGTTCAGATGAAATAAATAAGTTATCTAAAATATCTACACCTCCACCTCTATCTTGTTCCATCGGTATTTTGTTTAAAATGACGATTCTGATGAGATGATCGTGTCTGTTGCAGTTCGACTCTAATAGTACATTCTTCGGCACCACCTTGTGGGCCACCGACGTTTTCCAGCCGATAGCCCTTGACGTCATCAACAATAAAGTACCCTTCCCTGGCCTGTGCTACGACTGCCCTGCTACGTGATTTTGTTTCTTATGATTAATGAAATAAAGTAAATTTTACATCAATGTGTGTTTCTTCTGTATACACTGGTAAAATGTCATCAAAAAGCTTAATTTTTAAATGGGGAACTTGCACAGTTTTATATTATTATTGTTGCACTTTGCGCTGATTGGTGTTTGCAATTACGTTCCGATCCACGTAACTTATAATTGAAATATTTCGTATAAATACTTCAATAAAAATCAGTTCAGTCAGTATAAATAAAAACTTTAGAATAAATCTTTCAGTAATTTTCTATTCACAACTATTATTATTGAATCATTAAGATCCCCATTGGAGTGGTTCCATTCCAATCCTTTAATAAGTAGGTACTATAGCGTCCTTCTTAAATGCTGAAGGTTTTTAAGTGGATGATCAGATCATCCAACTTAACAGGAGATTTGTCTCTTCACTTAGGAAAAGCTGGAGCCGATGCAGTGAAGTGTAGGCAGGCCTGTCTCTCTCCACAGCTCAGGTACGCTTGACAGTACACTGCTTGTACAGCGCAAAGTTCGAAATTCGAAAAATCGGGTTGAGTTAACTACCTGTTACTGTTTTTCTACCTGTTACTGTCTTTCGCCCTATTTTTGACTTTGAGCGAAGATATCGAGACAGAAGCATTATATCGATGGCAGTTTTTCCAACCCCTCTTTCGTTGTATGGGAAGTTCGGAAGGGGGGGTCGAAAATATTTGTTTTCTTCCTAACTACTAAATTTCTGTTTTTGGGTTACTGTTATCTGTCTTCATGCCAAATTTCAATTCAATAGGTGCAAAAAAGGGCGAGTTATTGAGGCGGGGCATATAGAAAGACAGACAGAATGGACGAAAGTATAAGGGTTCCTTGTTTGATGAACCCTAAAAAAGTGGTGTTCCATATTGAGTTGAGTAGTCAACCTATATTTTTTAACACATTGTATTAGCGACAATGTAGTTGTCAATGTTGGCAATGTGTCGTGAGGAAACCTGCATGCTTCAATTTCGAGGCATGTATTGTACCCACTGTCCATTATGTGGCGACGTGCTCACCCCCCGTCGCACTGGACAGAGTTTCGGTACTACTGGTGAAACGTGGATGTTCTGAGGTTTCAGAATATCTCTGACTACCTCCTCGGGGAATATAGTCGTGAGCATATGCTTATGCTACAATGTAGTTTAAATTATTATCTGTATCATTATATTGATAACAACAATATTAAAGATTAAGTAGCTATAATTTTATTAGATATTTTTATCGGTTATTTAATAGGTATATTTTGTCTGTAGATTAATTTGAAATCTATGACGAAAGTCAAAGATAATTTTCAGTATTTCTTTGTTATGAAACTGAAATTTTGTATGATAGGAAGATTTTAAGAGAAAGTAAAATGGTCCGGTTAATAGTGTTAATTCTAGGATTTATTTGCTCTGTGTCATGTCAAACAAATTGGGGTAAGCTATTGTTATGAATTACATACTTAACTATACTTCATTCCAAATAAGGAAGACGAGATTTTCCGATTCCTATTTAGCTTGCTGGCCAATTCTGATTACCAAGTGTAATTAATTTATTGGATACATATACTATCCGACATATCTTGGAAGTCTGACAGATCTCTATTTCTGTAATGCAAAATAGCCTTAAAATTGCGTTGCTATTTTGAACGGAGTATAGGTAAATATTTCAACATAAAAATTGTTGATTTCGAAACTATAAAATTTGAAATACCTACTCGTATATTAAATGATATCTTTAACATTCGCATCATTTATAAGAAATTGTATTTGAATGACAACCCTCCTTCTGGCGCAGTCGGGTAAAAAGGGGGTCCTTTATTATGTACGTAATTAACACACTTAAAACATCCCGTATAAGTATAGGTATCAAGTCAGTGTGTACCTCTGCTCTACCTATACGAGGGAGAGAGTTCTTCGAAATAATAATTATACTACCAACTTTGACATAACTTATTTAGGTAGTTACTAGGGTCGTCTAATTACCACTTTTAAAGAACCTAAACTGCATTGAAATATACCACTAGTTTTTAATTACAACACAATTTTAAGGGTGTATTCATACAGGGTCCAACTTAATATGCTGACACTTTTTTAAGGGGATCAGACCATCAAACTGAACAACTTTCACTATAGGACCATCATCAAAATAAAAATAAAAAATCTGCTGTCCCATACAATTGGCTAAAGTAGGTTTGTAGTTTTGTATGGGGCAGTTGATTTTTTTTCTCGATTTCGATGTTAGTCCCAACAAAGAGAAAGTTGTTCAGATTGATGGTCTGATCATCCCCTTAAAAAGTGTCAGCATATTAAGAAGGACCCTGTATAATGAAACTTAACACCTTTCCCCGAGGAACACGGGTCCAAAAACGAAACTCGAAAAAAACCAGCTGTCCTGTACTGGAGTAGTAGGTTTGCAGTTTCGTATGACACACCAGATTTTTTTTTCTCGATTTCGATGTTGGTCCCATAGAGAAAGTTGTTTAGTTTGCCGCTTTGATGGTCTGATCATCCCACGAATCCTTAATTTATAATTTCAGTGTCAAAAGCAAAACTGGAGAATGGCGACCAGTATTTTGTGGACGTGATGCAAGAAACATTTTACGAGGTCGAAAGAAGGGGATGGAGCAATTTGAGACTCCTTGACTTCACTCAGAATATCAAGTATGTTCTCACGCGTAACTCGTCCATAGTTAAATGGTATAAGACCTACACATCATCAGCAACGCTCTTTTCAGCAGGTTGAACTGAGGAGTTTTCTGGTGTTTTATCTATTTCACCACATTATTGTTTATTAAATTTTTTACAAATTATTTATACATCAATACGTCACACTCTAATCCTCTAGGCAGTCTGTCTGTGTTTCCGTCCGATCTTAATCCCATCTTGTTCTTGGTTACCCTTCTGAGGCCCTCGATGACGTATTGTTATCGAAGACATGAAAGTTACTTAACAAACATACCACAATAGATGGCGTTGACGCGAGTTGAATGCGAAGACGGAAAGTTAAAAAGTAAGCAACAAAATTCATGTCACTAGTTACTTAAAAATACTTTTAATAACTTTCGGAAAATGCCTCATTCAGAGACGTTTTTGTTTTAAGTCTTAGCACAGAATAAATACTAGTACTACCCGATCCTAGTTCGAACTTTTTAAGCAGTTTTTCTAAAAGATTAGCTTTTAATTTGGGGTGGGCCTAGCCCAATACTTTCTTCAGAAGAGAACACAGATAAGATTGACTACTTATGTTTGTTGGCTGGCAACTTGTTTGAAGCTGTTTTTCTCATCTTCCAGCATTTCTTGCCTCAGTAAAGAACAAAGCTTCGTCTTAAGAGACATTAGCGTGGAGAATCTTAACTCGCTGGTGGCCTACTTGAGTAAACGATATCACAAGTGTAAATACGGTACCTACCTCTTGTAGAGACAAAGATTCATACAATCGCGCCATGATAGGTACAATACGAGGCATGGCAGTGTACTGCGTGACTTTTCAAGAGTTCGCCTATACGCCGTCTGTCGTGGACAAAACCGGCTGGAGTGGCAAATGTCATACTGACTCTACGGCCAGTCCAAAACTCGTCATCATCATATCCTCCGATAGAAGCCCACTGCTGGAGATAGGCCTCCCCCAAGGATCATCGCCACAACGACCGGTCCTGCGCTGCCCTCAACCAATGGGTCCAACAGTGAACTAGGGAAAACACTACTTTTGCGTTTGTCCTAAAATTACAGGAAAACTAAATAGGTACCTAACTGGAAATCCATCTCTTGTTACAGTTCGCAAATGTACGGATGGCTCGTAGCCGGCACAGTTACTTACAGAAACGGCTTCTTGGTCTCTATCCAAAAGATAGATTTAGACCGAATAAGGAGTACGTTCTACACAAGAACTGTGAACAATGAGACTCAGACAATTGGCGCCGTTCTAGGGAGGATCAACTTAAATGATGCCATGATCGGATACGACGTGGTGGCTAGCTTGACTGATGTTGGTGTGCAACATTTTACTGGGACATTCTTGCATACTGTTATTCAACTGGTGTGTAGGGTAAGTTTTTTAGGGCTCCGTAGCCAATAGCTAAATGACAAATACCTGTCCAGTTTATTCAGCAGGGATATTTTTGGGGAGACGTATGCCCCATCGTGGCACAAAACATGAGCGATGACCTTGAAAATTAAATTCGAGTCTACTTGGTGGGGAGAAGCGGGAGGCGGGTCAATGTGCGAACGCCGATGGCCGATTGATCGCCCTTTGCGTCATCAATCTGCGCGGGCAACCCTTCTAGTATCCCCCAGCGCTCATGTTTCATGCCACGAGTCGCGACCTGTAGAAGGACTTTCTGGCTTAAAAACCTATGTGAATGGTTCGGTATGAACACCACCTCACTGTTCAGGGCTGCAGTCTCCAGCCGTATAGCCTTAATGATCGCCAACCTCCGATAGGAGATGATAGCAAAAACTGGAGAGTGTTGGCATGAAAATTAGCAGAACTAAAACGGAATGTTTGCTCTGCGATTTCGGCGGTCTCTCCAGATCCTTGCATATTGCCCCTGATGGCGTGACTTTAGCAGTCTGTTCCGACTTCCGGTACCTCGGATCACTCATACAAAACGATGGAGAGATAGATCGGGACGTGAAGTACGAAATCAACTCAGGTTGGATGAAATGGCGGCAGGTTACGGGAACGGCCTGCGACTTCCGAATCCCCCGTCAAACTGAAGGGGGAAATAAATATAAGACGATAATAAGACCTGTCGTTTTGTACAGTTCAGAGTGTTGGGCCACAAAAGGAACGGATGAGAAACGACTGCATGCAGCTGAGATGTGAATGTTGAGATGGATGTGTGGTGTAACTAGAATGGACAGGATTAGGGATGTGTATATTAGAGGAAGTTTGAAAGTAAATGACGGAAAAATTTCAGGGTCAGGAGATTATCGTGGTATGGGAATTGTGATGCACAGAGACGAGTGTCATGTCACGAGACGAATTTTAGGCATGAATGTGGATGGCTGTAGTAGGAGAGGAAGGCCGAAGAAATGATGGATTGTGTGAAGGATGATATGAGTAAGAAAGGAGTGAGTTCTGAAATGACGGCTAAGAAAGATGAATGGAACAGGATGACAAATTGCACCGACCCCAAATAATGGGAAATGGGCAAGAGACTGATGATGAACATGACTTTTATTTACTACTTATACACTAGTTTAGATGATGAAAGGTAGGTGTAGAAAAGAAAAGAGGGTGGCACTCCATATACAGGGTCCTTCTTAATATTCTGACACTTTTTAAGGGGATGATCAGACCGTCAAATCGAACAATTTTCTCTATGGCACCAATAGCTAAATCGCAAAAAAAAATCTACTGTTCTATACAAAACTGCAAACCTACTCGAGCCAAATGTATAGAACAGCAGATTTTTTTTTCGCCATTTTGATGTTGGTCATATCGAATAAGTTGTTTCGTATGACGGTCTGATTATCCCCTTAAAAAAGTGTCAGCATTATTAAGACCCTGTATATAAAATAATTGCAGATCGAAATGAATGTAAACACAAAGGTAATTACGACGATTGCAAGAGAAGACTCCGTTTCCGGTGGACAGGGGAGAATGAGATATCTACCCGCTTCTAATATTACGGAAGTCATTTCTAGAAGTGTGAGTATACCCACACCCTACACATTGTTGTATCTGTCACAGGGATATGATAAAATGGGAGGATGTTAAAAAAATCGCTGTATACAAACGAAGTTTCGTCCTATTTTCAAAAAAGGTGAAAAAAATTGTTAAAACAATGTAGGAACCAAAATCTGTATCGGTAAGCAAGCAGATTTCCGTTAAAATTATAGTTTCAATGCCAGGGTTAATTTTTAAGAGAAGTTTAATCCAAAAGCGCTAATGCGCGCTGCATACAAACGAAGTCTGGTTATATTTTCAACAATAACCAATTAAATTTAATGAAATTTTACAGAAACAATCTAGAAACTAATATATATCTATGCTTGTAACATACAAGCATAGATATATATTTGTTTCTAGATGTTTGTCCGATTTTCGTTAAAATACATAGTTTCAATGTTAGGATTAATGTAACTAAAAAAATATTTAACTTTAAAGTACCTATACATTGTTATGTAACGAAAATCTGAGACCATACAAGCATACATATTTTGTTACTAGATTGTTTCTGTAAAATTGCATTTACTTTAATTGGTTAGTATTGATAATGTGACTAGACGTCGTTTGTATGGAGCGCGCCAACCAACGGCAATAATACCCTTATGATTTGCATTGAAAACTTTAAACCACGATAACTATGAAACTTTAACGGAAATCTGACAAATTAATGGAAAACACAGATAAATATTGGTTTCAAACTCAAACTCAAAATGTTTTATTCAAAATAATATCACATGGATAGCTTTCTGACGTAATTTCTGACTCTACCACGGACCACCGCGTCGGAAGGTGTTCCGTTGTAGAGAAGATGCGGCCAGAAACTATACAATACACATCTTTTAAAAAAAAAAGAAAATATAAATAATACACTTACAAAATAAAATATTGAATTACATAGTCAAGACCAGACATTATGGTCATTCAAATAATCATTGAGTTTATAGTATCCTTTTTTACAGAGGACTTGCTTAACATAGGACTCAGGCCGAGATTCAGAGACGGAGAGATTTTTAGGCGTAGCTCGAGCTAAGCGTGGTGAAAATGTATGGATTTTGACATACGGGAGTTCGAACTATGTCTTAAAAATCGTCTCTGAATCTCGGCCTCAAACTTGTTGACTGGCATGTTTAGAATATCCTCTGGTATCTTATTACCTATATAATAGCGTGTCTAAAAAATGTCATTGACTTTAATTGATTAATATCCAAAATATTGGTACTTAATCAAACTTCGTTCGCGCCAACGGTAATAATATCCCCTTGAAGCACACAGGTTGCTTATCGCTGGGTGAATACAACAACGGCACAAGTCAAAAAAGTTGATTTTGAGAAAAATGACATTAAAGTTGGCGCGAGAGAGTGCGCGCGAACAAATTCGCCTGTAGTTACTACACAGCAAGGGTTAGATTGTTGATGTTTGCCTTTTGTATATCTGTGTTATATCAGTACTCTATAACAGTTGAGGATTTTATTTATATACTACAATTTTTTTTATTTATAGGGCCATAAATATGGGTGTTCCGAGTTATGCCAGTTTTGCATTAACTTTTTGGTACGATTTAGATTTATGCCAGATAATTATTGAGAAAACATGAAGAAATGATTGTAATTAGTACTCAAAATAAAACACAATTATGGCATTAGAGAAGAGACGGAAGAAATGGGAATTTACAAAGCAATGAGGAAAAAGAAATTTGAACTGTTTACTGAATTGGCGGAAGTTGTCTGATGAGATCCTATCAGTTCAGATACACAACGAGTTCGATCATCATGATCATCAGCCCATCATCGTCCACTGCTGAACATAGGCCTCTCCCACGGCGCGCCACAAAACTCTGTCCTCGGCCTTCCTCATCCAATCGCTCCCCGCTACTTTTTTTAGGTCGTCTGTCCAGCGGGCAGCAGGGCGTCCCACACTACGCCTACCAGTTCGCGGTCTCCACTCTAGAACTCTGACACCCCACCGGTTGTCAGTTCTTCGGCAGATATGACCAGCTCATTGCCACTTCAGCTTGCTAATTTTCTGAGCTATGTCAACCACTTTAGTTCTCTGGCATCATAGCTCGCTGAGCGACCTTGAACTGATGAACGAGTCCTATCGTCAGGGTCCAAGTTTCCGCACCATAGGTCAATATTGGCAGGACGCACTGATTGAACACCTTTGTTTTTGAGACATTGTGGTAGAGCCGAGGAAAATATTTGACGGAGTTTCCCGAAAGCAGCCCATCCCAGTTTGATGCGCCTAGCGGCCTCCTTGTCGAAGTTGTTTCTACCTAGTCTTATAGTCTGTCCAAGGTAGACATAGTCTTGCACAACTTCTATCGCCGCCTCACCGACGTATACCGCCTCTGGCTCGACATGAGAATAATTCTCACGAAAGTCATGTTTAATAGCATGACTTTCGTCTTGTCTAAGTTCATGCCGATACCTACCCGTCGGGAAGCGGCATTAAGGTCGCTAAGCATACCACTGAGATCCTGCAGCGATTTCGCCATGACGACGATGTCATCGGCAAAACGCAGGTGTGAGATGTACTCGCCGTTCACACATATGCCTCGTGCTTTCCAATTGAGCGTCTTGAAGACGTCTTCCAGCGCATTTGTGAACAGTTTCGAGGAAATAACATCCCCCTGTCTCACTCCTCTTAGCAGTTTGATCGGCTTCGTCTGCTGATCTTGTACTTGAACGGATATAGTGGCCGCGTCATACAGACATCTGAACACCTCTATGTATTGCCAGTCGATCTGGCATCGCTGCAAGGATTCCAAGATATCCCAGGTCTCGATCGAGTCGAAGGCTTTCTCATAGTCCACAAAGGCAAGACACAGAGGCTGATTATACTCTTCAGTTTTCTGTATAATCTATCTAACCATGTGGATGTGGTCTATGGTACTGTAGCCTTTTCGAAACCCGGCCTGCTCTGGGGGCTGAAACTCGTCGAATTTTCGAGCGAGATGTTTCGTAATAACCCTCGCGAAAAACTTATAGACGTGTCTCAGAAGTGAGATCGGTCTGTAGTTCTTGAGGAGAGTTTTATCTCCTTTCTTGAAGAACAGGACAACAACACTTCCGCTCCACGCCTCCGGTGTTATGCCGTTGTGAATGACGGAATTAAAGAGCCTTCCTAGGGCCTTCAGGACAGGAGTGCCTCCAGTTTTCAGAAGCTCTGTTGTTATTCCGTCTTCACCCAGAGCTTTGTTATTTTTTAGTTGTTTGAGGGCTTTCCTAATCTCGCTCGAGTCAACGTCCGGGATATCGTCCGGGTAGTGGCGTATTAGTGGGGCTCTGGGATCGGTGTTGCGAGCTACAGGCTTTGGAGCGTGTGTTGCATACAGACTTCCGTAGAACTTCGCCACTTCAGCGAGGAGCTCCGGCGGTTCTTCCTTCTTCCCATCCGCGGTTTTGAGTTTCGACGAGTTCGATTATAAGATCCAAACCAAGAAATTACTCGTGGGGAAATGTTAAGAGCCCAATCACATGTTGACCTCAATATACCTTTTAGTACTGCTTAAATCAAGAACGATGTGTAAAACAATTATCAATCTCTATGTTCGGTCTTCTTACCAGATACCCATTTTACGTAGTCAGGCCAGTTGGCCGGTGGTCTTCGTACTATTTAATTATGTAATAACTACGCTAGTTTGTAGCTTCTGTTCTAGAACACAGACTCCTTATCAGTTCCCAGTTCTTCAGCAGATATAACAGTAATAGAGCCTCACGCTTACATAGCTACGCTCTTTTCCACAACATTACACTATCACATTGTTTTAACCTTCTGACCCTGGAACTTCATACAACATATCGGTCTTCTATCTGCACTAGAAAGCCATGGTACAAAAAGCAGACTGGTAGATGATCATAAGTCAAAACTTTATAGGAGAAGAGATGTTATCATTCCCTGAAGAGTTGGAAGTAGGGAAGACCTACTTTGACATCACAAACCTTCACATTGTGGTTTACAGAATATAACAGGGGTAGTTTTTGCAGACGGGAATAATTTTAATTCAACTTTTTGAATCAAACGTGTCATTGTTGCATAACACAAAATAACAATTTTATTTAGTGTAGTAGTGGCACAAGTACCTCTATCTCTTGATTCAGTGAAATATCGAGTCAGGTCTATATTGCACAAGATAAAGTATGCGATGTAGAACCAGAATACGGTGCTAACTCAAATTTGCCAATTTTTGAGTTGTGCCGTTGTTGTATTCACCCAGCGTTATAGCACATAGCAAAAGTTTCTGTCCACCACGCAAAGAGAGCGCTCGCGTGGTTTTTTGTTCTTACCTACCTATCTACCTACCATAGTGTATAAATAATTATTGATCTTTTATTACATCCACAGTATATTCCTTCATCTATTTGGGAAGGAGTCGATCTCTGGGGTATTAATACTCTTGCACCTGTTATGAAAGACATCGCAACGAACAAACTCGAGTTTCCTTCTGTTTGCTTTAATTGTTAAATTCAAACCAAGAAATCTAAAATAAACTAACTATTATCCAATTGGAGTGTGGTTTTTCACGTATGCCTATCTCCTGACGTCTTATCCTATCCTATAGCCTCGTCCTGACCTATTTTTTGTGTAGGTAGATCTAAATATCGAGGAACCTTTGGGCCTGTTTCTGTGGTTTCTTGACTTGAAGTGGGTAACTAATGTTGGCTTGAATCCTACTTCTAGCTTGCTTTTGAAATTATTTTCAGAAAAAGTAATCGCTATAATAATGCATTCATTTCTGAATTGCGAATTCCAAAAATTACTTTATTTGAAAACAATTTCAAAAACGAGCTAGAAGGACTCGTATTCAAGCCATTATTAAAAAAATAACGATTGTCGTTTTGCTGATAATTCTAGTGTTGTACTGTCTTCATCATCCTTGTCGTTTATAGATTATTTTATGCGTGAGTTGAGTCTGAGTAAAATGCCCTTTAGACGGGCAACTGATCGCAGACTTCCTGTCAAGGCCAAATAGCAGAAATGTGTGGAGGGAAGCAGCGCGCACTCCTTATTGGCTGAGACCAAGTTTGCGATGGTGCGATCGGCCTTTTACACGTGCAATTTGGCTAACGGGTGATTTGGCCTTGACAGAAAGCAGGCGATCAGTTACTCGTCCGAAGAGTACTGAAGGTAGAAAACGTATTAATTTTGACATAACTACTTACGGAAGTTGCACTCAAACTCAAAATACATCTAGCTCAGAGTCTTGGTCTACGATTTTGTATTCACTCCTAAGACCAAGGTGCACCGGCAGTCCGGCAATGGTTTTAGGCGTCATGTCTGTTGAAAAATAATTACGGAAAAAACACACTTCGGTCAAACGATAACATTTTAGAAAAAAATATTTCAGATAATAAATAGGTACCTAACTCAATAACTAAAACGTGCTCCTTCTGACGCAGTCGGGTAAAAAATGTAATATCACGTTCTTGTCGCAGAATCGATTCCTCGACTGTGAGATGAGTCAGTTACAATATAAACACGGATGATTTCAACTCAACACTAATATTTTGACATTTTGTTTAGAGCTGATTGCGCGGTGTTTTCTTTCATTGAAAATTGCGAATTTTGCAAAAATCTTCACTCGATCATACTAAATTTCTTGTGAAAATTATAATTGGTGTAACAATTTCTTTGTTATGTAAATAAAATGAGTGAAGAAACTACCGAGGAGCGACAAAATAATGAATTGGCTGCATTACAGGTTAGTTCAGGGATTATAATTATTTACTTTTTAATCTCAGATGTTTACTGATGTTATTTGATATTGGAATCTAGATTTAAGATTTTGGTGGTTGCTACGTGGCGATGAAGACCAGGACCTCCCTTGGTTTTTAAATTTCACAGGTTCTATTTAGTTTGAGGTTGTTTATCTTTTTATCGAAAACAAATGAGAGAATTAAGCAAATTATTTACTCACGACTTAGTGATGCGCTATATTGCATGTCGTGTGTACTGACCACTGTAGGTATGTGCAGTTACTGTAATTTTAGGGTTCCCTACCCAAAGGGTGAAAACGGGACCCTATTCGTAAGCCTACATTATCTGTCGGTCCCTTTGACTAATTATTATAAGGACTATCCTTGCGGTAGCATTTCCCCTCTGCCACGGTATAAGCACAATTGATCTTGAGCATTTACATTCAATTTTACACCTTATCACTAAACGAGACAGCCTATAATTTTGAAATAATATCTTCGAACTTAGAACGTTTGGGGTTCACACAAGACTAGTTTTCATGATTTTGAACATTCAAAATTAGAATCTAAAGTTATGGGGAATAAAATCCAAAGTTGCGGATTTCATGTTACCTCGCCCCCCGCAACAAGTGGCAGAAATGTTTGTTAGTAGAATTACACGCGTAACCAGTCCACATAATATAAATAGTCAAAGGTTATGACGGCAGATTTGCTAACAAATTATAAAATGACAAAAAGTTAAAAATTAAGGGGGGTCCTCATACAAGAAACTAGTTTTTATCAATGTTTTTTCTTCTCACTCTATCGTAAAAACGTTAATACATACAAGCATCAAACTTGGTGTGATTTAATAGTAAACTCTAAAGTATAACAACAAATAATAAAAACTGGCCAAGTGTGAGTCAGTCTCGCGCTAAAGGTCCCAGAGAAAACAACACTTTTTTGTAAGTTGATAATTATGTTGTGTAGTACGCAACCCTCGGTGCGTGAGTAGTCGACAGTTTTCTTTTTGATTCTAGACTTATTTATGTATCTACAGGCAATATATGGTGATGCAGTGATTGACAATCGTGAGAACCAAGCGTGGAAAGTATGGAGGCCACTAGATTTGCTGTTGACGTTACATCCGCTGCACAACTCCGATGTCCAGGGCATACATTGTTCCATCACGTTGCACTTCAAATGCTGCATTAATTATCCCGATAAGTATGTTTGTGAATTTCTATAGTTGTACCACAGAATAAATACTAGTACCTATTGGCACAGAAAGATCACTTTGAAAACATTTAAATAAATAGGAACTCTCTCTGCACGGCAATAAGGTGCAAAGTTGCCTTGCTGTCCTATCGTACAATTTGTGAATAACTTACCAACCGTCACAACACATACAAACAAAAATGAACCGAGTCATTAGACATGAAAGCTTCCATTTGATAGTCTCCCTCTTTCATTCTTTCACGTGCTGGACATCGCTAGGGTTTTCAAGTCTCACACTGACTATTCACAAAATAATAGGTGACCAAATTATTTTTTACTTTGTAGTTTAATGTTATTTCATAATTTTAAAGTTAAATGAAAACTATTGAACCAATTTTCATGATACAAAGCTAAAAAACCGCATCGGAGTTACGAAGCCACAGACAGACAGACAGACAGACATAGGCGTCAAACTTATAAAACCCCTCTTTTTGCGTTTGGGGGTTAAAAAGTAAAATATAGATCTGCAATCCTGCACACATCATTAATAAAGGAAAAAAAACGGACAGAATTAAGAATCAGGCTGAGATTCAGAGAAAATTTTTTAGTCTTAGTTCGAACTAAGTAGGGCGAAAATGTATGGATTTTGACATACGGGAGTTAGAATTATGACTTAAAAATCGTCTCTGAAAGTCACACATCCTAATTTGTATACAAAAACTTCATTAATTCCATAGACTTTGGCATCACTTCAGTCCTCTGTAAAAAGGTTACTATAAACTCGATGATTATTTGAATGACCAAAATGTCTGGTCTTGACAATGTTACTCTATGTAATTTAATATTGAATTTATGTAATTGTACTTTGTATATTTTGTTTTGTTTAAAAGAAGTGTGTTGTAGAGTTTCTGGCCGCATCTTCTCTACAACGGAACACCTTCCGACGCATTGGTAGATTCAAAAACATGACGTCAAAAAGTTATCTATGTGATATTATTTTGAATAAACAATTTTGAATTTTGAATTTGAATTTCACTTTCGTATATAAATTATGCTCTTCAAAAATTGTACCTGCTCAATCTTGGAGATATTTTAAATCTCGCAATGATTTAAATATATATTGCCATTGCAGGCCACCTTCAATATCAATAAACAAAATGCATGGGCTGTCAGACGAGAATGCAAACAAACTTCTGCGAGAGCTTGCGGATCTCGCAGCCCAGCAATGCGGAGAAGTGATGATCTTCCAGCTCGCACAACATGCTCAGGTATCTCCATTTTAAATAATCAAAATGTTATTTATTTTCAGCACACAGCAAAGAAAAATGTAATGTATTTGTGTGAATCTGATCTCACTAGAATCCCTCACTAGTTTTTCCTAATGTTCGTCAATATTCTAATAATCATAACCATATTTATATAGGGTCCTTCTTAATATGCAATAAGTCTGCCTTATTCTGTGCCTCTTGGATTTTTTCTCTGTATTTTACTGTTTATTTTTTGGTGTAAAATAAAGAATATTTGATTGATTGATAAGCTGACGGTTTTTAAGGTGATGATCAGACAATCACACTGAAACACAAGTGAAGCAAAAGGTTGATGTCATGTCCTATCAGGAACTCGCGCACTTGTGGAAAAGAGACTGGATTGGTAAACACTTCACCGACAAGAGCATAGCTCTAAAAAAATTATGATGATTATGTTTCAGAACATAGAAAGAGGATGTAAGTAGTTATTAGGTAAAGGAGGAGGGTGGTCTGGCAGTCATGTGTGTTGACATCAGGGAAACTAAGGGAATCTAAGTATCCCCACTGTGAAAGACGAAGTGAACTGCTATACCAAGACCTACAGAGATAGGATCACTCACCATGTAAATAGGCTGGCTTTGCCGCTAAGTGAAACTCTCAGCATAAGACGGCTAAAACGACGACATATTTGGGATAACTTATGACCTGTAGTAACTAAATGAAGGAAGGCATGCCTGCAACCATCGATACATGCAAAATAACTGCTCATGGTCCTCATACCGATAGCATGTTATAACAAAAAAAAAAAAAAAAAAAACATCTGGGAAACTATTTGGTAAGACCGGTTGGGGCAGAATCGAGAAGGATGGCAAAATGGGGTGGAGGCTTATGCTCTGCAGTGAGATCGTGGGGCACAGATTTTGTTCGCGTTGTCTGTTCTATACGTAATTATTCAATGGTATTGTTATGCTTTATTTCAGCAATTTCTACATGACCATAACAAACCTACGCTCTCTTTTTACGACGAGATGTTAAAACAGAAGACTGAAATGGAGAAACTCAAGCTACATGACATGCAAGTTAAGGAGAATGAAGAGGTGAAAAATTAAGCATTTAAATTAGTCTTACTACATCTTCATTTAATTTTGGTTACTGAATCTGGGAGAGATTGAGCCGGTACATTGCCTTCTTCTAGATATGACTAGTTCTTGATTCAACCACTTCTTGTTAAGGCCAGTTCTAAGGAGGACTATTTCTTGATTTGACACTTCTTTATAAATCTCTTAAGGGTTCGGGTCTCGGCCAATACTGTATTTTTGAATCTATAGTTTGATTTATTAGGATATCTGTTAAACATCACAATCTTTCTTCCGTACTTTTTGTACTGCTTTCCTCACTATGTTCTAAAATATTTTTGTATAAAACTTTCAGCGACAAAAGTTAAAAGACGAAGTTCAGCGTCGACAAGAGATCTTGCGCGGTGAAGGTCGGCAGAGACTGCATCGCTCCAGCGCCAGCCAGGAGAACAGCAACGAGGGTACGGGAGATGCGCCCGAGTTACTATAGTGAGTCTAACTATTATTATATACTGTCAGCATGTACAAGAGATACTGTGCGGTTAAGGTCGGCAGAGACTGCATCGCTCCAGCGCTAGCCAGGAGAACAGCAACGAGGGTACGGGAGATGCACCCGAGTTACTATAGTGAGTCTAACTATTACTATATACTGTCAGCATGTACAAGAGATACTGTGCGGTTAAGGTCGGCAGAGACTGCATCGTTCCAGCGCCAGCCAGGAGAACAGTAACGAGGGTACGGGAGATGCACCCGAGTTTCTATATTGAGTAATTACTACTAGAGGGTGGGGCACATTGCTCGTAGAATAGATGGCCGATGGGGTCGAAGAGTTCGCTTACCGAAAAGCGCAGCGTGGCCCCCTACAAGGTGGAACGAGGACCTGGTGAAGGCGGCGGGAACCCGTTGGATGAGGGCAGCGCAGGACCGGTCGTTGTGGCGATCCTTAGGGAAGGCCTATATCCAGCAGTGGACGTCCATGATAAAAGGCTTTTAGGCCGCCCATGCACGGAGCGACCAGTGAGTTCTTTGATTTTCAAGCGATCGCTTAGTATCGCTATACGATCGCTTCAGCTCAGTCGCTCAGTGTGTAGGCTTACTAAGTGGTGTTTTCTCATTTCGACGTTTTTTTACAGTTACGCAGATGACAATATGTCGCCGGCTAAGAAGATAAGCCGAATACGGAGGGAGGTGCCATGCACATGTAATTCAAAAGGAGCCCAGGTTCTGAGGGTAACACAGAGGAATAATAAGAAAGTATACATCGGAAACTGTTTGGGTAAGTTACTAATTTTCCATGCATTTTTGACTCGACGACTTCTGATTTCATGGGCTGGCTAATACGGGATAATTATAATAGCTATGCTGTAAATAATGATCCCGTCATCTCGACCAAATTTTTCGTTTGCTTTATTTGGTTGTAGAAAATCAATTATTGTATTGTGTGTATAACATGATTAACATGGAAGTGTTTGTGCTTTGGCAATGAATACATTGTTTGTAAAATTGGCTCGCGACCTCAAGGTATATAAGTTCAATCAAAAATATTTTAGATAAAATAATGCTTGGACTAAAACGTCGTGATTGTATTCTCTTTGGTGGAAGCCAATATTTTTCATGACTATTTAACAGAGATTTTTTTATTTTTAGTTCAGCTGTTTGTAATGAATATCTGTTTGTTACCTCTTTACATACATTATAAACAACCATTTCAAAAATTGTTGGTACATAAGCAGTTAGGTGTAAGGGCATAGGATACATTTTACCCAAATCAAACGAATTTTACGCCTCATTGCTAGTTCAATATTTATTTCGATTCCCCAGGCCACTCATCAACCGGCGCGACAACCTACCTAGCGATAGACGACGAATCCGGAGAGCGACTTGTCGCTAAAAAATGGTCTCTCACCACCGCCTCAGACTTCCAAACACGAAACCGTCAAGTCACTTCCCTAAACCAAGACTTCAAAGCAACATGCCGATTAAAACATTCCTCGTTAGTGCCATACATTGCCATGGAAACGTGTAAAGAATCGTCCAAACGAACTATGAAACAGTGCGTTTATGTATTCAGAGATTTTGTACTAGGCAGTTCGCTAAAGTATCTAAGGAATAAGTTATTTAAATTCAGTGATAAATTAGAAGTGTTGAAGTTAGTGAGGCATGTAGCTTTAGGTGTTTTTAGTGCGTTGAAAGAATTGCACGGTGTCAGTGTTGTTCATAGGGATGTTAGGAGTGAAAATGTGTTTTTGGATTCCATTGGGACAGTTAAGTTGGTTGGTGCGGGCTTGGATTCGAGGCTCGCTGAAATGTTTGAAGGGGAGAATTATTGTGATAGGTACGATTATTTTATTAGTTAAAACTACAGTCGCTAGCGACTTCGTATGCGAACATCACTAATACGTAGCATTGACGAATTTTTAAAAACTTTTACTTCCCGTGAGTGTCGTACGAGGCGACTAAGGGATTAAATGTTTCTCATGCAGTGTTTATGTGGGCGAAAGGCTAGCCACCTCTTACCACTTGACACGTCATTCCATCCTGAAACTTAAATTGCTAAATGTGATCATTGCTACAACTACTTTCTTAAACAGAAAGTTGGTAGTTGTAGCTATGTTTCTGATCACCCCGAAAGGGATTACGGTAGTGAGTTTATGTATGTATGTATGTATATACGGATCAGAATTTCTTCGGCGTATGCAGATCTCTTAAAGATGTTTTTCTTCACCATTCTTTGTGAAACCCTTGTGAAGGAAAACATCTTCCTCATACAAACTTTGTAACAATTGTCCAGACAAACGAAAGCGCAAGACATATACGCGGCTGCGCAGATGCTGCTGTCCATCATGTCGCAGGAGGCCAGCAATGAGATACCGTCTGAATTGCCTGGCCCGGCCAAGGACTTTCTTTCCAGGTTAGTCAATATTTCGGTTTTTACATACTGAAATAATACATTTATTGGAGATCAAACATTAAACTAGGTTACAGTGCAGTCCTGTCTCTGTTGTCCATCGGCATTAGAATTGATCACCTAAGTTAAACAACGTCAGGTTTGGTCATACTTTGGATGGGTGACCGTTATAAGCATAGGCATATGTATTTATAACGATTGTCTCTGTGCTTTGGAAGGCATGTTAAGTTGGTACCGGATTGTTTCTTCAGATGGTGGTGTAACTCGTTAAGCCAAGTCAGAAAGAAGCCTATAAATTTGTCTTCAAAATTCTGCACTGGGCCTGCGTAGTGGTGTAAGCCCTACTCCCTCTCACCTTTACTTGTGAGGAAGCATTTGCCCTGCAGTGGAATAATCTGGTTTAAGTTATTTTTAGCAAAACAAGTTTAGTTCATTCTAATGTCAATTTTTGTTGCCATAGAAAAGTGCCCGATTTCGGCTTATAAATAAAAAAAAGGTGCTTTAATGTTGTTTTTTCAGATGTTTGACGGAAGACGAGCATTCACAATGGACGGCAGAACAGCTTGTTAGCCACTGTTTCTTAGTAGACGCTCCCACTAAACTGCCTAACAGGAAACAAAACGACGACGGAGGTAGCGGATCTGAGGTATTATTTCCTTATTACCATTAAAATAGAGTTCAAATTTGTGTCCTCGAATAGTAAAATCACTACATAAAAAATTCGTGACACCCTCCCAATTGAGATTTTCACGCAATGCCCACTCTCGATTTTATATCGGTATAGTCTATTGGCTGAGATGATGATGATGACGGTGGTCGCATATACAGGGTCCTTCTTAATATGCTGACACTTTTTTAAGGGGATGATCAGACCGTCAAACTGAACAACTTTCTCTATGGCACCAACATCGAAATCGCGAAAGAAAAATCGCCTTAAAAAGTGTCAGCATATTTAGAAGGACCCTTTATTATGCGGTTCTGGGCACTGCTTTGAAGCTTTTATGGGCAAAACGCGCATAATTGCAACAAGGGCAACCATGCCTCAAACCCCAATAAAGTCAGCAGAGCCTCCGTACAACCTGGTCATTTCACTTCTCATACAGGGTGTAACAAAACACCCTAGTAATCAGGGCTGGCATGATTAAAACAAGTTGTTTTAAAACACTTGTTTAAAACACTGTTTAAAACAGTTTGAATTAAAACCGTGTTTTTTATTAAGTGTTTAAAAACACAGATTAAAACAAGTTTTAAACAATGTATAAAACATTAAGAAAAAAACAAGGTTTAAAACTACTTTTCATTGCGAATGAATGGAAATAAATTAATATTTAGGACTCTAAATAGCTTGACATAAAACCAGTTGAGTCTATCTCTATGCTATTGTACTGCTATATTATATTTTTGAACTTTTGAAATAGTAATACCCACTAGCACTAGGGTATTACCCTTTTTTTAAACATAAAATGATATGAATATTGGGGTTTCCCCTATTAAAAATTAAGATTAGTTAGAATTGTTAGAATGTAAAGCGTTCAGTATTGATTAGAGATACGTAACATAAAATAAATGTTTATCCACTGACAGATTTTTGTACATATTGAATTTATTATGGCGAATTTGAAAATACCTAGTCTAGAAATCAAATATTATAGGTCTAATTTATTTGAAATTAATGGCCTAAACACAAAATAAAAAAAAACATAAAAAACAAAAAAAAACACTTGTTTAAAACATTTTGAACTGTTTGTTTTATAAAATTAAAAAAAACTGGTTTTTTTCCAACCCTGCTAGTAATACTTAACGACGTGCTTCAGACCATCAAACTGAACAACGTTCACTATTGAGCTAACATCGAAATCGCGATACCGTCTCGACTCAAATGTCCCCCTACATACATGTCCCACAGATTTTTTAAGTTATTCATGAGAATAACCAACATTGATGTTGGCTCCATAGTGAAAGTTGTTCAATTTGATGGTCTGAAGCACCCCCTTAAGTATTACTATACTACATTCCAAATAAGGACGACGAGATTTTCCGATTCCTATTTAGCTTTCTGGCCAATTCTGATTACCAACTTTTATTTATTTATTGGATACATATACTATCTGACATATCTTGGACGTTACTAAAGCTGTTCTAAGAATAAGTGAAAGGAAGTGTTTCAAATCTGTTTCTGTAATTCAAAAATGCCTTAAAATTTCGTTGCTATTTTGAATGGAGTATAGGGTGTTTTGTTACACCTTGTACAAATGGACTCGCAATGACATGAAGAGGTAAGCATGTGCGATATTTACTGAGTGCGAGTGAGAGAGGATTATACCATTGCCTTGCTAACTAGTACTATCGTCTTCCTCCCGTCTGCCGCGAGGAAGAAAATTGGTGGGAAGCAGGGAGGAATATCATACTCTTTCATATACTGTGGCCTCATACAATACCTCTAATCCAAACTTATTTTATCCTATAGGATGAGGATCCAGTGCAGAAGATACCAAATCAAAGTTTAGCTATGAACGGACATTCACGTTTGAACGCTGAGTTTGAAGTGCTCACTTGGCTTGGGAAAGGTGCTTTTGGCGATGTATTGAAGGTAATTAACTTATTTTAAAATAAAGTACTCTCGTATACAGGGTGAAGATGATATCTTTGCATTGATTGCAGTTTAGTATGGAACAGCAGATTTTTTTTGATGCTACAATCGGTTTGCTCCCATAATTAAAGTTGTTCAGTTTGATGGGTAGACTCTTATATTAAAAGGTTGCTAGTGAAATCAATTTCACCCTGTAGATTGGTAATGTGGGAAGAGCGTAGTATGTGCGTATGCAAGAGACAGAAAAACGAGCTCATTTTTGCAACACACTATCGGCCCGGCGTCAGTCGTGACCGAAACCACACCCTGAACACTTCATACAAACGGATTCGCTCTGACAAGAAAAGGCCATGTATTCTGAGTGAGTGCGAGAGAAACAAGAATACACCATTGCTTAAGATCAATTCAGAATAGGCGAAAAAACGCTCGAGCACTTTTTAAGTGGTAATCAAAAATATCAACCTAATTCCATTCAAACATAGCACGAACAAACACAAAGTGTGAATAGCGGCCAAGATCAAGCTTGAACATGCTCGAGCAAATGTCAAAATTAGTGGGGCAGGGATTGTCCGTATTGTATGTAGATAAAATACTCTTTCTTATACTGTGCCAATCATTGAACTAGAAATAAATAGTGCCAACATTGTAATTCTAGGCATTTTTATCACATAAAACTTTCATACAGGTTAAAAATAAATTAGACGGTGGACTTTACGCTATAAAACGGGTACAACTTAATCCAGAAAACGTACAACTGAACAAAAAGATTACGAGAGAAGTCAAACTTCTCTCCCGTTTGAACCACGAAAATGTAGTACGCTATTACAATGCTTGGATCGAATCTATAATCGATACTGAATCTTCGTTCAGCAATTCCTTTGAGGAAAAGAGTCCAATTAAGAAGAAACCTGGTGGGAGTTTAGAGGATATTGTAGCTAAGTTGGGGCAGGAGGTCAAAGTTGAGTGGTCGATGTCGGAAGGGCCCGTGCAGAAAAACGCTTCTTCGGACAGTGAAGAAGACGATGAGGACGATGAACCTGATCCTTGGTTTAATATTATGAAGTAAGTGCTATTTCTTCCTACATGCTTCAATTTCGAGGCGTATATTGCACCATTGAAACACTGAATAGTTTGGGCACTGCTTGCAATTGCCCCCAAGTCAAGTCTCACCGATCCCAGCTACCCAATCCGCCGCGTAGCCCCGGCTACGTCCTATGCCGAGGTCCGTACCCCTCTGGGTGCCCCTAGGTCGGTTGCTTAAGTTCATTCATTTGGCTCGGTAGACCCTTCGTGGTCCCTCCAATAGTCCGCAGTAAAAAGCTATAACTGCTCCCTGAGCAACGCTTTTTTTTTTGGAATTGGCTATTCCAAAAAAGAAAACCCTAGTCAAGTAATCTAACATAATAAATTGCAGGTCTCCTTTATGTTAGCTGTAATTTCATTTTCTATAGGTACTGGACGTAAGGATTTCCGAGATTCTGGCTTGCGTCATTGTATCATGTGTACTGACTTACTCTTTTTGTTAATATGTATTATTTGTATTTATGAAAAAATATTTTTTTTTCAGCCCAGAAGACGAAGAAAGCAGTATAATAGAATTCGAAGTAGATTCCGACAACAAATCCGAAACGATACCCTCAGAAGACGTCACAGACTCTCCCAGACCACAATCAGAACGACTCAAACAAGTCCTTTACATTCAAATGGAATTCTGTGAGAAACACACCTTAAGACAAGCCATAGACAACGGTTTATACAAAGAGCATTTCAGAGCTTGGAGATTATTTAGAGAGATAGTCGAGGGACTTGCCCACGTTCATCAGAGAGGCATGATTCATAGAGACTTGAAGCCCGTTAATATATTTTTAGACTCTAACGACCATGTTAAGATTGGCGATTTTGGATTGGCGACTAAGGCTTTTAGCGGATTGCTTGTGGATGGTAAGTAAAAGTACCACTGACTTATTATTTGGGTACGGACTATTGCATGCCGTGGCTTGTAACACTACGACAATTTACTTTGTGCTCGCTCATATTTTTACATATTACTTCTCAGTGTTATTTTTTAGTTTTTGGGTATTCAGATTTCCTCGGGATATTTTCCTTCATAACCCATTGCGATGAATCAAAAAAACTAAATGTGACTCAAAGCTTAGCTTTTCTTAAAAGCTGAAATTACTAGTAGTAATTGTCATACGATATCAATGACATTATATAGATATACACCGACTCACCACGTCATACTGCCTCCGTGGTCTAATGGTTAAGAGCATTGGGCTCTTGACACGGAGGTCGTAGGTTCGATTCCCACGGGGCAAACCTAGTGATATGTCATTTTATGCGTTTTTCCCCAGTTAGTTAGGACATTGCAGGCCGAATTACCCGATTGTCTGAAAAGAGAGATGATTCCGTGCTTTGGATGGCACGTTAAGCCGGTGGTCCCGGATACTGTCTCTCGTGGTAGTATTCGTTACATAAAAACCATGTCAGAGGCCGTAAGGCGGTCTGAAAAAACTCTGACACCAGGGCTTGCCCGTACGATAAGAAAAAGCCCACGTCATACAATAACAAAACCCAAAAATAGTACGTCTCCAATGTCACCTTGGTATGCTTTAGTTGTTGTGTTGAATGAACGCCGTCGTGTCACAATAACAACTGACCTTTCATTGTTTGTCGGTCATTTGGCAGTCAAAGACTTAAGAGCCATGGGTGGAGTATTCACCAATCCTCTCTCTTTTCCTCAAGTCCTTATTATGTTCCTAATACGACACGACATAAACCTTTTCTTTCACCTGTGCTAGATGTCTAGGGTCCTTTTTCATCATCACAGTCTATATGCGTCCCACTGTAGGACACAGGCTTACCCTCAGGGAGGGTAGTATGGGTGTTAGTCCACCATGCGTGCTCAAGAAGCATACGCAGAAGAAGAAATTTTGATGAAGTCTGCCAATCCGCATTAGGATCCTTTAAACCTCAATAAATTTAATGTCATTAATGTGCATGTATAGATAATATAAAAACTAGTAAAAAGACATCATGAATGCATCTTTTCTTTTTTACAGAAAAGACAAAACAGCAAGAAGACGTTGGAGGTTCTCTTACTGGCCAGGTAATTACATAGGTACAGGTGAATTTGCTACTATTGGACGTTTTAAAGCCTAGTCATGATAAAAAACATAATTTTCCAGGTCGGCACAGCCCTTTACGTGGCCCCAGAACTCTTACAATCTGCTAGCAAAGTGATATACAACCAGAAAGTGGACATCTACTCGCTAGGCATCATACTATTCGAGATGTTCCACCCGACCAGCACGGGCATGGAGCGCATGATGGTGCTGACAGACCTGAGGACGAAGGACATTGTGATGCCGATGCATTTTGTCACAGAGGATAACGCCAAGCAGATACATGTCCTTAGGTTAGTTATAGTTCAACCGACGGGAACGTGTAAAAAAATGCATGGATGTAGATGAGGCTCGAGATGTGTGTCAGAATATGTATCATCGTCATCACAGCCTATATACGTCCCACTGCAGGGCACGGGCATACCCTCAGGGAGGGTGTATGGGCGTTAGTCCACCATGCGTGCCCAATGCGGTTTGGTAGACTTCGTATACGCATCAGAATTTCTTCTTCAGCGTATGTAGATTTCCTCGCGATGTTTTCCTTCACCGCTTGAGATCAGTTGGATTACATGGCATGTAATCCGTGCGGATTCGAACCTGGACCTTAAGATTGAATTTTCATGGCTCAGCTTTCCGCAACGCGCCACCGACGCTCAGAATATGTATACCTGTATGTAATGTGTGGCGTACCTTCGTCTTTTACCTACCTACCTCATAGAGTGACAAGTCGTTTTATCGTCATCAGCCTGATAAATCCCACTGCTGGGTGTAGGCCTCTTCGTTTTCTCGCCAAGTAGAACGGTCCCACGCTATTTTCATCCACAGTTTGCCGGCCACAGTGAAATGGAACATAACTGCCAGTTGCACGTAAAATAATCCATTAAATATCTTGCTGTCACATTTTGTTATTTACACGTATTAAAAGCTAGCTAGAGATTTAATAGAGGATTATCTTTACTGAACGGACGTGCAACTGACTGTAAGGCATTTCCATTAATCGAGATATTTTCGCTCATAATAAAAACGTAAGCATTTTCATCACCTAAATCTGTTTATTTGATCATCCAGATGGCTACTAAACCACGATGCAAGCCTCCGTCCAACTTGCGTGGAATTGCTCGCTAGCGAACACGTGCCCCGGCCAGTTCCCGAGGGAGCCCTCTCTGGTCTCCTCTCGCATACCCTCAGTGACAGAGGATCGAGAGGCTACCAGAGACTGGTAGCAGCCTGTCTGGAACAGCGACAGTCGCCCGCTGAGGACCTGACGTATCACAACGGAATGAGAAGCAAGAATGATGTGCTGGGGATAAAAGATGCCGTTGTTAAGGTAGGTAGACACACATTTACTTTTTCCCTCACGCGATCTTTGCCCTCTCTGGTCTCCTCTCACATACCCTCAGTGACAGAGGGTCGAGAGGCTACCAGAGACTATTAGCGGCCTGTCTGGAACAGCGGCAGTCACCCGCTGAGGACCTGACGTATCACAACGGAATGAAAAGCAAAAGTGATGTGTTGGAGATCCAAGACGCCGTTGTTAAGGTAGACAAACATTATCTTCTTCCCTCATCCGGTCCTTGCCCTCTCTGGTCTCCTCTCGCATACCCTCAGTGACAGAGGGTCGAGAGATGAGAGGCTACCAGAGACGGAATGAGGAGCAAGAATTATGTGTTGGTGATTAAAGATGTCCTAGTAAAGGTAGGTTAAGGCTAAATAAAAACTCGATTTAGTCGCCAGCCGAGAAAATGCAAAAAATCGAGATGTGGGTTCTATATTGCTTTGCGCATGCTAAAATTACCGCGAATGGTACTTTTCTCGCTTTCTCGTGTGCTGTATGCTAGCCCTACAAATATAGAAACAGCCTTGATCAACATTGATTTTGAAACGGATTTTATGAGGGGTGAGTGGAAGATTACCTATCTGGTATTTGTCGCCACGAAAATCCTAAGGCTGGATTTCACTATATCTTGAATAAGTGATGAAATTGGAGCTAAAAGATCCAACAATTTACAATTAGGAAAACAATTGCAGGTGTTCCGAAGTCACGGCGCCACAGAATTCTCTCCTCCACTCCTGATACCGCGAGCCAAAGCTTGGGACCAATATCCCAATGCCGTCAAACTGATGACGTCTTCGGGGACTGTGGTTCATCTGCCTCACGACTTAAGGCTGCCTTTTGCTAGGTAAGACTTTAACAGCTTATCTTTTAATGTATTGCGAAGATGAACAACTTTAGGAGCTTCAATTGTACCATAAATTATTGCTACTGTTTACCTAGTCTACCCGAAAATACAGGGTCCTTCTAATATGCTGACTCTTTTTAAAAGGATGATTTTTTTTCGTGAATTCGATGTTGGTGCCATAGAGAAAGTTGTTCAGTTTGATGGTCAGGTCATCCCTTTAAAAAAGTGTCTGCATATTAAGAAGGACCCTGTATAGTGTCATTGATATCGTATGACAATTACTTAAAATGCTGCTTATACAGGGTCCTTCTTATCATGCTGACACTTTTTTAAGGGGATGATCAGACCATCAAACTGAGCAACTTTCTCTAACGGGACCAACATCGAAATCGCGAAATAAAAATCAGCTGTCCCATACAATTGGCACTATGAGGTTCAGTAATGCTCGTTTTGAATCGGACCCACAACGTTTAATTGCAGGCACACGGCCTACTCTGGAACTAAGTACATGAGGCGCTATGTTGTTGATCGCGTCTACAGGGAGAAACACGTGCAAGGCTTCCATCCGAGGGAGATGATCGAGTGCGCTTTCGATATCGTCTCCCCTAAGACAGGTATTTAGATAATATATTAATTAGCTACTGAATTGAACTATTTTATTCGTAAATTTTGGCTTTCAAATCAACGATCAAATCCTTTATTTCAGACAATTCAGAAAATAAATTCCCTAACTGGTTTCGTTCTGTATACTTTTTAAAATAATCTTAGTTTAAGTTAACCATGTGTTTTTATAAACAAAAATTTTTCTTGGGGAACGGGAATAGCATTTCAAATTATGGGTGACCTACAAATAGATTCATAATAATATTCAATTCAATTCAATTTCAATTTTTTTATTGGTTTTTGGCGAGGTATTTTCAAAATCAGTGTTGTGTTCATTGACCTTAAAAAATTAGCGACAGGATAACACTGGATAGAATTTGATAACTGCTTGTGAAATGTGGATATTCTGAATATCTGAGCATATGCATTGCATGCATTTTTAAAACCTTCATCTTCATGTCTACAACTTCCAGATTCTCTCTGGTCGGACGCCGAGCTACTAGTCGTAGCGAGCCGGGCAGCAACCGAAAGCGGTCTCAAGGTAGCCATACAACTCAATCACACAGAGCTACTGCGCACTTTGCTGCTCTGCTGCGGTGTGCCGTCAGACAAACACGTCGATTTATATCCCGTACTCGTCGACGTTAGTATAGGTAAGAATTTCAACGTCGTTAGCGTCCACTTCTAGCCCCACTAATGAGGCGTTAATCCACGCATGTGCAAAGCAGATTGGCGGATTTCTTCTTCAAATTCTTTACTCAAAAGTCAGTCTAATTTAATGAGCGTGCAATGATTGGATCGCTAATTGGCGCCACACAGCTGAGTTGATCTATATCGAACTTTGAAAATATTGTTATTTAAAATAAAAAGATAGAAATTATTAAAAAGATGCTAACATCTTTTACTAATACGAATTTTAAACAAAAATTTGAAACTATTTACCTAAGAAATGGCTGTATGGGTTTGATCCCTTAACCTTTCCGTAAAAAGTAAATAAAAGCAGGTACAGTCTTGGCACACACAAACGTTCCAAAAACCTCATTGTTACTAGTCTGATCTAGACAGGTATCGAACCGCTGGAAAAGTGGGGTGAGTTACAACTTGACCACGGCCATACCTCTTGTAGGTACTCCACAGAACGGTGTCAGAAACAAGATGGCGTCGACCCGCTGTATGGATTTCTTGCTCAGCTCCCCAGGAAGTGCGGGGTGAGTTGTGGTATCTAAAGTCAAGGAGGGACAGGGATTGGCCGTTCTGTATGTAGAACTAATATACCATTAACTATTCCATGTCAAACTCATACTGTTATTCCTTCTTCCAGGTCGCATAACGAACCTACAACTCCAAACCCACCTCACCTCCCTCTGCATAACGAACCGTGACGTATCCAACCTCCTTCGCCTGATGGACGCTGACGTTACAGTGTACGAGCTAAAAGAGCTTGTCATACAGCTTGTCAAGCAAGCTAAGCTGAGCAAGATCGTGTCTCAAGCTGTTCACGAGCTGGAGGCTGTTTATAGGAACGCTGTGGCGCTGGCCTGTGATGTAAGTAACTTGTTATAAGGTTCATTTTCAGCTTCAAATTCTTTGGTCGGCCTAAAACCAGCTTGGTTTATTAGCCGATAGTCCGAATTTCAGGGGTGGAAAATGGTCAGTAAGAGTAAGTTTTTTATAAAATGCTCAGTAAAGTCAGTATTTTGAGGACCAGGGGCTACGTTCCCACAAAAATAGTATGGTTTCAGTAGATTGAGGTGAAAAGGTATATTTTTCTTTTCGGTAGGTCCACCTACAACTCCAAACCCACACCCAACCCAACGAACAAAGCTCTGCCTAGGAAAAGTTTAGTGTTCTATTAGAAAAATACATAAATAATGTTACCTAAAAATCATAATTACACATCTGTCCTCGTTTGTCCACAGTGTCCAATAACCGTGGCTCCGTTTTTAGCGTACAACGCGACGCAACATTGCGGCGTGTTCTGGCAGATGGCTGTGCTCAGAGACTCGCACAAAGCGGCTAAGCATCGCGCTGGGGACCTCATAGCGGCTGGTGGCAGGTACGAAATTAATTTTGTGTGTGTTTCCCTATAATACCCATTTACCAGGGGAAGAACAATCTCCTTTTGGTATTCTGGCACCAGATAGTAACATTTTCATGAGCGATAACACCCCGCATGCGATCGCATTCCCGCTTTCTTTCTCGCCCTAGCAAATGACGTTCCTGAGCGACAGAAAAGGATGGAGCTTCGGAAAAATGCGATGCGGTGCTGGCAGATGAGGTGCAACCCTTATTCAGCCATTTAGTAATCACGACAGAGAACTATGAAAGAAAAAGGTTTCATGGTCCATGTCAATGTCCCATTGCCAAATTCACAAGATGGCTAACCTATCTTGTGTATGTGCGTGTTGTTTTTTTAAATTTTCGTTCAATTTCGTGCCGATAAGTGATGTTCTGGAGTTTCTGTTTTTCTCTAACCAATTTTCAGATTATAGGAACATTAGGAACATTGGATTTTCACTGGATCCGTGCGGAATTGAGCGAAAACTACCATTCAAAACAATAATATCTATTGGTATGAGTAGATATAAGTAGGTATGTGTAGTATAGGTTGAATAATTATTGTTGAAACATAGGTGGAGCTACCCAGCTTTCAATTTGACATAAGGTGGATGCATAATATTGTTACAAGTGGGTTCTCTTTTCTAATATACTTATATTACTTTTTGCTACTACTAACTACCTCCGTGGTCTAATCGTTAAGAGCTTTGGGCTCTTGACATGGAGGTCGTGGGTTCGATTCCCACGGGGGATAGCAAGTGATATGACAATTTGTGCGTTTTTCCCCAGCTGGTTAGGACATTGTAGGCTGAATCACCTGATTGTCTGAAAAGAAAGATGACTCCGTGCTTCGGATGGCACGTTAAGCCGTTGGTCCTGGCTACTATATCTGGTGGTAGTAGTCGTTACATAAACACCACGTCAGAGGCCGTTAGGCGGTCTGAAAAAACGCTGACACCAGGGCTTGCTGCCCACACGATAAGAAGATTACTTATTGCTATAAACACAGAAAGCCATGAAGATAATCTCTGACTACCCCTTTTGGGGGATATAGTCTTAATTAAGCAATATCTTAATTTTCCTATACGTTTCAGATATAACGCTCTAGTAGAAGAGTTCTGGCAAGTAGCCCGCGCCGAGAAAGACCGCGACAACGCCGAACTGAAGAGCAGTTCCGTAGGCTTCTCCATGTCGCTGGAGAGGATGTCCGCCATCTTGAAGAAGATGGAGGTCGACTTACCGCCTACTGTGCCTAATATTGAGGTTAGTAACGAATATTTCTTCTTTTGGGAACTCTGCGAAGCGTACGAGAAATGCAGTTTGTTTTGTATCATTTTATAAAGCATGACCAGGAAACTAAAACACCTCGCCATATTGCGGAAAATCATTGGAACTAATTTCGATTACTAGCAATATTAATTTTATTAGCTTCTATCATATATTAGCGTCCCGAAAGCAGGTTTATTATTTTTCTATTCAGGTTTTATTTATTTATGAACCAAACTACAAAGCCTACAAACTAGTTTTGAACGTATGTTTCTGTTGTCTTTCAGATGCTTGCTAAGAAAATATTTAGTGTTAATCATAATCACCGTAGTAGATATAACACTTATATCCACGTAGTAAAAACATTATGAAACATTGTGGCGATGGAGCTTTCCAGAGAGGAATTGACTCTCAATCATGAGAATTCAAGTTCTAATCCACATAGAATAAAATGTCATCATCATTGCCATCAGCCTATCATCGTCCACTGCTGAACGTAGGCCTCCCAAGGCGCGCCACATAACTCTAAAATATGTCAAGGCTAATGATTATGATCAAAAGCAATATTTCATTCATTCATTATCTTTTCAGACCACGTTAATCTGCGTATGCGTGTGGGGAACAGCGGGTAGTGGTCGCGAAGGTCAAGCGGCGACGAAACGAGCGAACCTGGCGAGAGACCTGTGGGCGGGCGGGTACCGGTGCTGCCTGTGGTCCTCCACCAGCTCCGACGCGCACGAGCTGAGTCGCGCCGGCATTGTGCTGCTACACGAAGACCTGTGCGTGCGTGCTGCCTGCTGGGCCGGCAATAGGTAACCGTGCTTCTGTATCATATTTCTAAGCATGTCTAATTTTCAATAATTTCTTTACATAACAAATCAAAAATATCATCTTTTTTTTTAAATATCTTGGACATCGTCACTCAAATTATCTAGTCACATTTAAAGTACCAGAATCTACAATGGACTTGTGTTATGATGACTAGACAACGATATAGAATACATATATAGATACAAACATCCATGACTCGGGTACACATATTCATATTCATCATACAAATATTTGTCCCTTCCGGGATTCGAACCCTCGACACAGCAGGCAGGTTCACTACAGACTGTGCTATCGGACCGTCAAAATATCTGAATACCTAGAACATCAAATTTATCTACGCAGCCGTAGCAGTTTAGGAAAAAAGACCTCACCATCCGTTGTTTTACATTTCAATTTTAAATAACATAGTAAAGAAATAATTGAAAATAAGTTATTCCGATATTTATGACGAAACACATGTTTAGAAATATTGGTAACATTTACTGTAAATAATTTATTGAAAATTATTACTGCTCAGAAATATTTGAACACCTTGTATGCTACGATATATCTGATGGCGACTGTACCATGCATATACCGCAGTAGAGTGTTGGAAACGATCAACGAACCTAAACAACGCTCGGTTCTATCAGTCTTTAAACGGTGGTACGTACTTCGGAACGCACGCTAAGCAACTGCTTTGCGGGACAAACTAGTCCGGGATATTTCTGTCCTTAGGGGAGCGTGTCATTTCTCTGTAGTTCTGTCAGATGACGGTATACCTTTTCTGTGACCCTTTGGGAACCGCCGGCTCCCTGAGAAGCCAGGTTAGTGGCCTATTAAAGGCTGCTTTAACTGCTCGGTACCCTGCTAAATGAAACACGATAGTTAACAATGGGTGGATGGCTCTTTAGGGAGTCTGCGGTTACCAAAGGGTTAAGATTCTCTGACAGGAAAGTTTGCTACTAATATTTGATTTAATAGCAAATTTTGCTGCCATCTGCCAATCCGTACTGGCCCTGCGTGGTAGAGTATGATCCTCTCGCTCTCACCCTCATTCGTAAGACAGAGAGGGCCATACTCCCTTATTAAAAATGTTAGTTATTTCAGAATTAATCTCACCTTTTATATCTCTGACTACCCCCTCGGGGAATATAGTCGTGAGCATATGCTTATGCTTATGCTTTTATTCCACAGAATGCGAGAACACAAGATCCCATTCATTGATGTCTTGGACTTTATTAAGCAGAAATTAAACCCAGACACAATGCGGACTCCTGAAGGTAAATCAAAAAATGTGTTTTTATTGTTGGTGTAACATTTTTATTTTAACATTGTTTTAATCCGATTTAAAAAGTTAATGAAATATATCAAGCAACGGTGAGCGGAAGTGTTGGGAGAGGCCGTCCGAGGAAAACATACCATGATCAAATCAATGATCTTTTCCGAAAAGGACAAGTGCGTAGCGCCCTCAATCGATGGAAGTGCATGAAAAGATGTATGAATGTGGATGAGGCTAAAGATGTGTGTCAGAGTCGTAGCGTGTGGTCCGTGGTCTCTGCCTACCCCCATGGGACAATGGCGTGAGCTTATACAACGTGTTAATGAATTAACGCAAAACTAGAAAGTAGTTTGTTTGGAATCGAGAGCAGAATCGAATTATCATGGTTCTAAAATAGGATTTTTTTTTTCAACATATTAAATAATTTGTTTGTAAAATTTAAGATTCACTGAACTCGATCCCAACCCATCGTTCGGGCACTCTCACCCTACTTACTACCAAAACAAGATTCTCAAAATGTATCCATGAGCACGTTAGCGCTTTCATTCATTGCTGAAATGTCAACAAATCATTTTTGCCTCAAAACTTAAAATGTGAATAACTTCAAATTTTTACTATAAAAATAATGAAGTTATTGTTTCAATCTAATTGTTTTGTTATAAATCAGTTGGGGTGTATGAGGTTTTGCGCTTTTTTATTAACACGTTGTATATGTATGTAAGTTTAAAATAGTTTGGTTCAGTAGATTGTATTCGACTTACACTACACATTACAATCGGGGTCCGTTTGAAGCTGAAACAGGGTGCTTCATGCCATCAACCTCAACAACTTTCACTATGGACCCAAAACCGACATCGCCAAAAAAAATCTGCATAGAAAATGTAAATAACTTCTAGACAAAAATAAAAAATATTGGTTAAATAAATTGTAAAATGTTTTATTTTCAAGGCTCAAATAATCGATCAATAAGTTGGAGCGAGACGGAGAAGTCCAACGGTCCATTCACATCTGTTACCTTTATCACTGCCAGCGAGAGAGTCACCAAGAATTCTAAGAGACATTGTGAGAATCAGGTAACCTATCTTAGAGAACTATGAAAAATTATTATTGTTTGCCGTTTTTTAGAGTAGACTAATGTTTATTTTGTTCTGAAACAATTAAGGGAATATCCGAAGCGAGCTCCATACAAACAAAGTCTGGTGATATTTTCAATACTAACCAATTAAAGTCAATGACATTTTTCTGAAACAATTTAGAAACTAATATCTATGCTTGTATGAAGTCAGATTTTCGTTAAAATGTATAGTTTTAAAGTTACAGTGCCTCGAAGATTTCCATACAAATCTTAAATTAATCCTAGCATTAAAACTGTATATTTAACGAAAATCTGACTTCATACAAGCATAGAAATTAGTATTTAGATTGTTTCTGAAAAAATTTTATTGATTTTAATTGTTTAGTTAGTAATTGTTAATGGTTAGTATTGAAAATATCACCAGACTTCTTTTGTATGCAGCGCGCATTTGTGCTTTCGGAATAAACTTCTCTTAATGATATCGTTAACAATTTCAAATAAGTTCTTTCTATTCAGCTGTAGCAACATCACGCATGTACATTTGTTGGAATTTACTTGCCGCACTTGCTGACAAAATAAGCCATAAATTCATCGTCGTCTTCAACTCATCGAGATTTAAGAATATAGAAAAAATGTAATGATGGCTCTAAAGGACGGATGGAAAGGAAGGATGGCTCTTTAAATTAATCTTATTTTGTTGGAATAATATTACTATTATAAAATAATGTCGTTTTTCGTTAAAACACGTAAACAAAACTGTAGAAAAGTTTGTTGAGTTATAAACCTGATTGAAGTTTTCAGGGAATACTTTATATGTTACGGTCCTTAATTAGTTCACCTATAGATTAAATATTTACCCGAACAGATAAACACGCAAATAACGTCGATACTGGTATCAATGGGGATGCAGTCGCTGATATCTCGGGTCCGAGTGCAAGTGCTGGCGCTAGCATGCGAGGCGGCGTGCGTGCGCATGCTTGCCTCGCAGCTGACAGCACCGCTGTATGAGAGAGATCTACAACCCGCGCTGAGCGTAGTGTTTGACAGGTAAGCGTACACGTGATTGAAAGTCATCAACTGGCCTGCGGGCTTCATTTATTTAGAGATTTATTATCACACGAGCTATTTTGAAGCGTAGATTACTTCATTAGAACAATACAGGAAAAACAGTGACAGACAAAGGTAACGCGGTATGGAGTCCTTATAAGGAGGCCTAGGCGATGACGCAACTGCACCACAACGATGTCGCAACTACAACGCCGCGACGTCGCAACTGAATCGCCGCTATTTAGAAACACAGGTGTTGGTTGAGCGTTGTAGCCGCGACACTGATTGATATCGTATATATCGCGGTGATGTCGCGTATGTACGATATCGTTTTGTCAAAGCCTACGCTCAAAATTCACTTATGTGATATGGCCCTTATTACTATACTATACCAGCCCCTCTAGAAAAAGTGACATTCTATTGGCGTTGACGCTAGTAGAATCTGACAAAATGTATGGATTTGACATTAGCGATTGAAACATTTTGACGTTTGTTTTCGTCACCATACGTCAAGTCCATACATTTTTATGTTTTCTACAGTCGAGCTCAGGTACGCTTGACGGCCGATCCCCACCGGGTGGTGAATTGCAATAGGTTAGGTATCCCGTGTAAACTTCTTGATCAAATCTCATTAGACTTGCCGCCATTTTGTGAGTAATCAATGCGAGACTTGAAAACCCTAGCGATGTGACGCTGCTAGCACGTGAAAGAATGAAAGAGGGAGAATATACAATAGAAGCTTTCATGTCTAATGACTCGGTTCATTTTTGTTTGCACGCGCGCCGTTGTGACGGTTGGTAGGTTATTCGCGAATTGTACGATAGGACGGGTGCGAATGACTGCAACTTATTGCCGTGCAGAGAGAGTCGCTATTTATTTAAATCTGTTTCCGAAGTAATCCTTCTATACCGGTAGGTACTAGTATTTATTCTGGGACTATACTAAGCCATTTGACCCTGGCGACCTCGTACCGGATCGCGTAGCGTGGGTAGGGCTCACAAGGAGGAACGACGACTTGGTGAATGTGGCGGGAACCCGTTGGATGAGAGTAGCGCAGGACCGGTCGTTGTGATCCTTGGGGGAGGCCTATGTCCAGCAAAGGACGTCTATCGGCTGAGATTGTCTTGAACCAAAGTAGTGTAGCAGTAGTTAGTGTAGTCTCTTTGATTTTTAGCGTATTTGGGGTCGCTCATATGATTTGTCTTCTCCTTTTTGCTGCCATATAAAACTTAATAAATTCCATTCTTTGCAGGTTTCCCAAGCGACAGAACATACTGGAAGAAGCCCTTAGCGAGTTAACAAACATAGCTAAACAGAGCAATCAAAATAGATCATCAGACGATATTCAACTCTATGCGTTGTACTCAATACCGGATTCCCTTTGTCGTCTTATAACTTGATAGTACGTTGCAACATGAATTTGAAGTGCGATTCGATTTTAAAGTTACCACCGATGTTGTGTCGAAGAAAATGTAAGGATAACTGCCTATATTTCCCCGCAATATTCAATATTAGCAGTAGGTAAAACTGAAACAAAGAAATAGTACATTACGAAATACAGGATCCAACTTAATATGCTGACAGTTTTTTAAGAAGATGATCAGACCATCAAACTGAACAACTTTCTCTATGGGACCAATGTCGAAATCGCAAAAAAAATCAGGTGTCCCGTAGAATTGGGTCGAGTAAGATTTTAGTTTAGTATGGAACAGTTGATTTTTTTTTCGCGATTTCGACATTGAGAAAGTCCCATAGAGAAAGTTGTTCAGTTTGATGGTCTGATCATCCCCTTAAAAAAGTGTCAGCATATTAAGAAGGACCCTATATGTGACTTAAGTAGTCCATTATTCCGAAGTTACCGCCCGAGCGTAGCGAGGGTGCTAAACGCCGTGCATGAATATAGTCACTTAAGACACGAGTATCGTACTATTTATAGCTCATGCGACCTAAACTCACCATCTTTTTTAAATTTATTGAATAGATTGAATGAAAAATGAATGCAGGAGCATTAATATTAGTTATCTTTGCCAATTTCAAAGCAGACTTAAAAGCAATGTCTCAAAGATCTAGATAAAGTGTCTAGAAGTTATACAGGGTGTAAACATAATGCGTTACATACTTTAGAGGAGGACAACTTTTATTATGGGACCAACATTCAAATCGCAAAATTAAACCTGCCGTTCCTTCCATTTTGGTTGAGTAGTTATTTATGTTTCCAATGGAACAGCAGATTTTATTTTTCGTGATTTCTAATTTGGTTTCATAGTGAAAGTTGTTTAGTTTGATGGTCTGAAGCACCCCTAAAGTACGTAACGCATTTAAGTTTAAACCCAGTATAAAGTATCTCGAAGTTCTATATAAAGCGTCTCGAGGTTCAAAAGACAGAGTTGGTCAAAGGTTAGCGTTGTTGTTACAATAAATAGAAGCAGAGATAAGATGTAAATAGACTTGTGGTACTGACCTCCGCAGAAATGTTGATAACCAATCTATGAAATCCAAAGGATTTCTATTCAAAGGAAAATTGTTATATTTTTAATTATTTGATGGTACAAAATAAAAAAATTGTTATAGCTAAATAATTATATAGGATCGTATACAACGTGTTAATGAATAAGCGCAAAACCTCATACACCCCAACTGATTTGTAACAAAATAATTAGATTGAAACAATAATTTCCTTGAAACTTTTATTTTGATAGTTAAAATTAAAGTTATTCGCATTTTAAGTTTTCAGGCAATAATAACTTGTTATCATTTCAGTCGTGCCCGTGTATACATTTTAAGAATCTTTTTTGGTAGTATGTGCCCGTGCGGTGGATTGAGATCGAGTTCAGTAAATTTTACAAACAAATTAAGTATTTAATATTTTGAAAAAAATTTCCTATGTTGAAAACATGATAATTCGATTCTGATCTCGATTCTAGGAGTCGCGCTGCAATTCTGGCGGAGTACGGACGCGTGCGTATCGGCGCGTTGGGATTGCACGTGCCTCCACCATTTTGTGAACTCTTTTGTATTTTAACCTTAAAACAAACACTTGAGATTATAACCTACTTACTTTGGCAAAACTGCCACTCTAGACTTAATAAATACTACTGATCATTTTCCTTTATATACTATCCACATAACGAGACATTGGCTGAATTGTGATAACACATCGGATGCCACTAAACAAAAATTGAATTGAATTGATCTCGATTCTAAACAAACTAATAGCAGCGTTTTACCTGAAATAAAACGCATATTAAAATACTTACCTCACTGGAAGCTTTATATTGAGAAAGATATCCGTTTCCGTCGATTTTCTACCAGTTTTTCGTACCTTTATTCCCTCGTGTTTCCGGTCCAGTGGCGACACCTGGCGGTCGCGCGCCTTTTTGGTTTCTTTAAATGTGCAGCGCCATTTTATATTCATTGGCTCTATTACACCAGGCAGAAATTAAAGTGAAAGCTTCCAGTGAGGTAAGTATTTTAATATGCGTTTTATTTCAGGTAAAACGCTGCTATTAAAGTACTTGACCGTCACTGGAAGCTTTATATTGAGACCTGTTTGTTATCGCCTGGTGCCGCCACTTGCAAGTACTTCATAGGAAACTTAATTTACGCCAATGTGATTATAGATTACAAAGTAAACTACAGTATTTATTTATTTGTGATGATTTTTATTTCAAAAAGAAAAACAGATGATTACAATATCAACTAATCAACAATAATACAAACAATATCAACTTTGATGTATGTTATTCAATGGAAGAACACGAATTAAGTCATAATAACGTACAAGCTTAATTTAATGGTTCGAATAACTGTGTGACAGTTTCCGAACTATTATTTTCTATTACTTCCCGCCTGTAGTAATTTTTAAAAGTATTAGCTGACCGCCAATTTCCACGGGCCAGAATTTCGTCCAGGGTATGATTTTCTATCCAACTTTTAGAAGCAACGGCTGATCGAACACTTCCAGGTGCCGCTGTAATGCCGGCCTCCTTAAAAAGAGATTTGATCCAGCCTGCTATAATTGTACGTGAGGCAGGCTTAGCCACGCCCCTTACCGTGACAAGCAAATTTAAGGACTTAGATGTGTCACGTCTTTCTTTTAACAAATCGATTGTTTTGTCAATCCAGAACACAGGGTCTAAGTTGGAATTATTAGTATTTAACAGTAGTTTCCACCCAGACTGCCTGTATGTACTGCTGTCCGTTTTCGAACCGAATCGAGGCCAAAATGTTATACTATCACCGGATCTAACACAGTGACGAGGATCTATTGTGAGTAGGGTCAAGTCATGTATACGTCTTCCTGAGCAAAGAAGTAATAAAATTGCAGTATGACGTGAGACCTGAAAATTATTTGTTACGTCAACTGTGTAATTGGTAAGGAACGTAGTAAGTTTACTAACGTCCCAAACAGGAGGCTTGGATGTCTTCGGATTTTTTAGTGCAATAGACTTTAAAACATGCTTTACCAAGACGTGGGAACTTAAGTGACCAGATGCTTCAGTGTTACAGCGTAGACACGACAGACTTGTGCAATAGTATTGTATTGTATGATAAGTGGTGAACTAAATGTAAATCCGACAGAAACTGTGCCAATTGCGAACCAGTAGGGTTATTTGTGTTGATGTTTTTGCAATTACACCAAGAAGCCCAACGTTTCCAAGCCACCTCGTAGGTTTTGACTGTAGACTTTCGCCAGGAATTTTTTAGTAAGGACAATTATTCAGGGTTCCATGTTCTTATCGCCTCGGACCACCCCCACATTTCCAGACCTCTAGCATTATGTCTTCGACTCTCGGTGGAGGGAGGCCCGTCGACGTATCGATTAGGTGTTTCCGTAGTTTTCTCAGCGTTAACGGTGCTGCTAGCGCTCGGGCTTTGAGGTCCGAGCGCCAAAATACCTTTTCCCACCGTGGTACCACTATCAGAAATATTCCCGTTGACTGATTTAGGTGAGTCAGAACTTTGGGAATTAAGAATGGTGGTGGAAACACCCATGCGAGCTGGAAGTTCCATGGAACACTGAACGCATCGTAAAATAGTGCTTGGTGGTCTTTCAGGTCCAGAGTCACATAATTGTAAACAACATGTGCGGTCTCTGAGGCAAACAGATCTATTGTTGGGGTTCCCCATTTGGCAAACACTATTTCCACACAGGCTGGCAGTAGGTGCCACTCTGGAGGTTGGCGATGACGCGACAGGTGATCGGCATCGTTGTTGTACTTGCCCGGGATGTAGTGTATGCTGAAGTGTATTTGATGTTGATCCATTAGGCCCAAGATTTGATGGGTTATTTCCATCAGGGGTAATGATTTCGTGCCTCCTTCTTTCCGTAAATAAGCAACTGCGGTCCTGTTGTCGCATTGTATGAGAATAGAGCTTTGACGCAGTTCCTGAGCTTTGCTCTGAAGAACATGCAGTATGGCCAGCATTTCTTTTTGGTTGCAGTGCAGCGCCTGCTCTTGTTGTGACCAACTGCCCGAGAGAGCCAGATCGTTTAGCTGTGCCCCCCATGCCTGATCCGACGCGTCTGTCACTAAAAAGTTCGTCGGAGGAGGATAATGAACTGGTGTTGATAACTGACAGTTCTGAGCCCACCAATTCAGTTCGTTGTAAGCACCCTGTGGTAACGGGTAGACCTTCGACGATTTGTCTGGTATTGTATTCATGAACATTATCAGTTGTCGATGATTGAGCCGGCCCCGAGGAACAACGAAGCTGGCGAAGTTCAAAAGTCCGACTATACTCTGTAGATCTTTTAGATTTATTGATCCCTGTTCGATAATCTGATTTACTTTTTTGATTATTACAACAGACTTTTCTTTTGGCAGGGATTTTAGATTGTCCCAGGTCCTCCAAAGTATTCCTAAATAAATTATGCTCTTCTGAGGATTTAGGACAGATTTTTCGAAATTTATCTTCCATCCGAGAGTTTGTAACGTCTGGACCGTTAGTCGGACATGCTCGCGAAGCATGTTTATATTTTGATGTGCTACTAGAAAGTCGTCCAGATACACAAGTATTCTTACATTCCATTTTTCGCGCAATATTTGCGCCACCCAATTTGTGAGCATGGAGAAGGTCTTTGGAGCTGTGCTCAAGCCGAATGGAAGACCCGTCATTTCTAATAACTCTTGGTTGTAAACCAGGCGTAGAAAGCGCCTGTGTGACTTTGCTATTTTCAAATGAAAATATGCCTGGCAGAGATCGACCTTGCATAGCCAGTCCTGGGGCTGGAGAAAGTCCGGGATGCGATACATACTTACTAAGTGGAACGGTTCTGCTATCACATAGTCGTTTAGCGCTTTTAGATTGAATATTGGACGAGCTGATCCGTCCGATTTTGGCACCAGAAATAGGGGTGATATGAAGCTTGGTGAGGGGGCTGCTACTTTTAAAATGCCTTGTTTTTTCATTTTCTGAACGATTATTGACATTTCTTGTGAGACAGGGGTATGAAAGTGGCCTCTGATTGCATTTGGATAAATTAGTGGGGGCTTTTGAAAGAATGGTATGCGATATCCCTGAATCAACTTCAACACAATTTCTGGTGCTCCCATTTCCTTCCACCGCGAGTGAAAGTACGCTAACTGACCTGCTTGGAACAAGTCATTGTCTAAAGTTTCTTTGGTTCCCTCTATAGCCTCTTGGAGCATTTGAGCGTCCTCGGTTACTTCCACGGACGGGCCGCGAGCCTCGGTTGTGAAATGAACCCCTTCCATTGGAATTGTAACTTTCGTATTGAGCATTCAAGTGTTGACCCATATACGGATAGTTACTTTGGTTATATCCACCCCGCGAGGGTGGATTGTTATAAGCATAAGAATGCATGTGCATTGGAAGGTTTGGTTCATAAGAATTATTATGAGTTCCACGCGATGGAACTACCGGCTTTCGCACGCCATGCCCCCGCGAGGGGTGGCTATTAGGTAAGCTAGACTTCGATTGCATAACATTCGTTTTAGACGGCCAGAATGCTTTACGGACCCCCCCGGCCTTTTCCAAAGCAGCCGTAAAAGGCTCAGACTCAAATATATAGGTAGCGGACGGGGGAATACGGTTTAGTGAAGCTTTAACTAAAGGGTCTCGGACTTGGCTTGTAATAGTCTCTCGACGCATTTCGATAGCTTCTGCTCGGTGGCCGCAAGCTAATTGTAAGAGGTCTGAAGAAATTTTATTCAGATCACCTTTTTGGAACAGTTCTTCTACTTTACCGCTTAAATTTTCAAAATTTATTTCTGTACTTTTAGCCCAAGAAAGAAGATTACGAATACCTTCCTGCAATGACTCTTTTTGTTTTAACACGCAATAGGTTATGGCCGCATAAGACCTATCAGCATATGCCTGGTGACGCAAGGTATCATACATTTTTACCTCTTCGTTTGTTTCCAGGTCTATGAAACCTGGAGTGTGGTTGTAGATTTTTTGTGTGTCAGCATATCTTACTTCAGACCAAGAGGTACTACCCAAGCGTTGGGCATCAAGCAACATTTTCAAATAGTTATTGGGGGTTTTTGGAACAGTTGGTTCCTTGAGCTTCGTTTCAATCTCGAAAGTAAAATTTTTATTTGAATTTTGTCGGTCATCGCCCTGACAGTCGTCAGTGACGTCATTTTGTTCGTAAAGGTCTCCACTAACCTCTGAATAAATTGACACCCCGTCTTGATAACCTACATCAACATTATTTGAATTATTGGCAGCCATAATATGATTAGAAACAGTATTACGGAGCTCACCCATTTCCCTGAGTAGTTTTTGCATTTTGCTGTCGTAATGACGAGCGTGCTTACTTCTCTTACGGCGGCGGCGGCGACGAGATTGCCTGCCTCGCTGGCTTGATGACGACGAGCCAGAAGAGGACGAGCTCGATGATGAACTGCTGCTACTTCGAGTACGCTTGCGTCCTCGCAGTCCTTTGCTCGACATAGCCTGCGGCTCGGTAGCCGAGACAGTATCGTTATCATTCATCCTGAAAACGATCTTATTTTAGTCTTCTCAAAAAGCTATTCGAATTGTAACCACAAAATATTGTACGAACTGGTAAAATTTTTAAGAACTATGTACGAGATCCGAACGGAAAAACCGTTAAATGTAATGATCACGTAACATTTCACTCATTAACAACTTAATATACCGTTTAAAGAAAAAAGTTTTACTTACGTGGTTTATTCACTCACTTTTATCACTATTTTAATTTAATAACTTCACTTTGAATTTATTTAAAAATGTTAAACGGTTTGTGGCAGAGCCTGAGCTCGATGCGCACTAGTTGCTTCGACGGAATACGAAACGCCAATGAATATAAAATGGCGCTGCACATTTAAAGAAACCAAAAAGGCGCGCGACCGCCAGGTGTCGCCACTGGACCGGAAACACGAGGGAATAAAGGTACGAAAAACTGGTAGAAAATCGACGGAAACGGATATGCTTTCTCAATATAAAGCTTCCAGTGACGGTCAAGTACTTTAATTTATAGTTTTGCGTTAATTCATTAACACGTTGTATAAGTTGATAATCAGACTATCAAACTAAACATCTAAAATCTGGGCATAGCATAGCATAACATATGCTCACGTCTATATTCCCCGAGGGGGTCACCTCAACGCCCTAAAATCTGGGCCCTAATTAACAAACGTGATGATTGTAATTTACAATGAAAATTCAGGGTACATTGCTGAGAATGTTAGGACAGATGTTGCAGTTTAGCGTTTGATGGTGTTTGATGGTTTGATCATCAACTTAAAAAAACCGTCAGCATAATTATTAAGAAGGACCCTGTGTTATTTTCTTTTTTGTTGTCGATTGATCAATTTTTCACGTGCTTAGACTATTTATATGACGACAAGTTACGCATGTAACCAATAACCGAGCTTAGATCTACTTACACTGGGTAATGTCGTTGTATTTTAGACTAACCTGTGTTATTTGAGCTCTTATTCAAAGTGAGATTAAATATTTGTGTTGTGGATTATTTGTAATACAGTATTATTGTGTAATCTATCAACTAGTACGATCGGCAACGAAAGTTGATTAACACTTCTAAACCTTTCTCAGAGCAATAAAGTTCAAAGTATTTATGTGCATAGAATATAATGGAAATCTACTCTCGTTGCCGACTGTACCTATTGTAATTGTTAATTTTGTATAAATTTTAGCGGATTGTTAATAATATTTATGTCTGTGGGTTGAAACAATATGTGCCTGTTACATTTTTGCATAAAACGGCAGTCACTTTTTTGCAAACCACAGATTTGAACATCCACATTGTATTCAGTGATCTAAATGAGTTACGAGTATATCGATTTTTGACAGATTATAATGTTGAAAGAAACAGTTATCTCGATATTTTTATAAAGTATACGTATATACAGGGTCCAACTTAATATGCTGACAGTCACATTAATGTCAAAATCGCGAAAAAAAATCAGCTGTTCCATACTAAACTGATATCTTACTCGACCGAATTCTATGGAACAGATGATTTTTTTCGCGATTTCGACATTGGTCCCATAGAGAAAGTTGTTCAGTTTGATGATCTGATCATCTCCTTCAAAAAGTGTCAGCATATTAAGAAGGACCCTATACGTAAAATTAGGGCTCTCATCTTATTGTCTATAAAGGTGTATACACACCAACGTCGCCGACATGTCGCCGCTTAGCCCGCGCGGGTGCATGTCACGGACAAGGCCGTCCACACCGAACCCGACATTGTCGGCGGGTCGGCGCGGCGACTTTTGGTGTGTAGTCCTCAAGGTGGTTGCAGAGTTGTTAATTTCATGCAAAAGTTTGACGAAGTATTAGTAACAGTAATATTTTATATGTGGAAAAATAGTTTAGAAAATCTAGATGCCGCGTATCGAATAACATTTGCAATTTATAATATAAAGCTTTGAACTAATCCATAGAAAATTTCAAAGCTTTATATCTTCGTAATTATATTATAAATTGCAAATTTTATTCGATACGCGGCATCTAGATTTTCGTAACTATTTTTCCACATATCAAATATTACTTTTAATTGTACCGTTAATGTGTATTATGCGTCAAACTTTTGTATGAAATTGATAACACTGCAACCACCTTAAGCTGAAGAAAGTCATGTTTTTAAGAAAAAAACTGGTCTAAAATTTATTTTACCAATTCCAAACAAAAACGTAGAAAAAAATGTTAATACCTATATTAGTCACTTAGATTATAGATAGACTTTTGATTTCTATAACAATGAAAGAAAGAAGAACGAAAGTGACTTCCTTTTTCCTGCGTTTTTTGTTTGCGAGTGAGATAAAAAGTACAATTGATATTACTGTAAGATTGAAAATCTCGAATAAATTGTAATAATATTTATATCGATTTATTTCATTCCTATACCAATCCTTCAATACGAATCACAGCCATAACAGTGATTAGAAACATTATTATATGTTCCTTCTTAATATGCTGACATTTTTTTAAGGGGATGATCAGACCATCAAACTTTACAACTTTCTCTATGGGACCAATGTCGAAATCGCAAAAAAAATCTGCTGTTCCATAGTAAACTGAAATCTTACTCGACCCAATTGTATGGGACAGCTGATTTTTTTTTTGCTATTTCGAGATTGGTCCCATAGAGAAAGTGGTTCAGTTGGAAGGTCTGATCATTCTCTTAAAAAACTGTCCGCTTATTAAGTTGGACCCTGTAGATAACTGAAAAAAAAGTTACAAAAACTGATTTAAATCTACGTTAATCTTATTTATTAAATATTTAAGTAGGTACATTAATTTGATTGTGATGTGAAAATATAAAGTTTATGCACTTTATTACTAAAACTAGCTCTAGCCTCCTCCCGTTCAGAATTCTCTAAGACTTTATTCGACATTACAAACACAACTTCTTAAAAAAGATTCAATGAAATGTTCTCTACTAGTAGCGTTAAGTGTAGAAACCTGTAGAAACACACCATGCTGAAATTACACGATCGAACATCCATTAGGATTAGGAGCCTTTATTCCTGAAATATCGGCGCCATTTTTTCAAGTATACCTAAGAGGAAGGATCTCCATAGAGTCCGCATAAATTTGCGATAGTAGTTGGTCTCTTTTGTCTTATGACGTACCTTTAATAGTAGAAGGAGATGGAACTATAGATATTTGTTTATGCGGCTGTCCACTTTTTTTTGAGCTAGTGTGTGTGAAAAGTGACCGTAAACATAAGGCCATATGTCACTCGGTGCCTTTCGTCCATACTACTTGACACCACACACTCAAACCTAAACGTCAAAAAAAGCAGACACTTTACAATTGGTATGGCTCACTCTAGTCTTAAAGAGAGATCCTTCCTCTTAGAAGTATACCTAATAATTAGTCGCCAAAGTTAAATCGTGTAATTTTAGCAGGTGTGTCCCTTAAATTAGGGAATCTCTAAAAAAGTTGTATTTTAAAGCTTAAAAGCATGGAATATATTCCAACTAAACGCGAGGACAGTTATATACCCCTAGTTTTTAATTACTATCAAAATGTTAAGGGTGTATTCAGACAATGAAAGTAAACAACTTTCCCTAAGGACCATGGGTCCGAAAACGAAAAAAATATTAGACCTCCCATAGAAAATCGATCGGCTGATCCGCACTTTTGTATGGGAGGTTAAAAAAAAAATTCGTTTTTCAAACCCGTGTTCTATTGGGAAATTTATTTAGTTTAATAGTCTAAATACCCTTACATTTTTTTTTAGTAATTTTAAAACTATACTCCATTCAAAATAGCAACGAAATTTTAAGGCTACTTTGAATTACAGAAACAGAGATTTGAAACACTTCCTCTCACTTATTCTTAGAACAGCTATAGTAACGTCCAAGATATGTCGGATAGTAGGTATATGTATACAAAAAAATAATTACATTTGGTAATCAGAATTGGCCAGAAAGCGAAATAGGAATCGGAAAATCTCGTCGTCTTTATTTGGAATGAAGTATAGTGGTGTATACATAGATAAATTACACGCTCAGTGTATAGGTATCCCTAAGTTTTAGTTACAATATTTACGACTACCTGCCTATCACGGTGGACAGAGATGCCATTGGTGGACAATTGGTATTCAGGCACTTAGTGAAATGTGGTTATTCTAAATATGCTGCGCGTGGATTAGTACACCTTTCACTACCCTCTCGGAAATTAAATTACGACGTGATCAAACATTTCATCTTCAAATTAAAAACTCCATTACTCCAGTCTTCTCATCATCAACTTTCCCATTCACCCTGCTAACTAAAGGTGCAAAAGACATGTGAACTGGTGGTACTGAAGGCATCTGACTTAACTCCATGTCATAAGAGCTACAATCCGGTGCTCTGATCAGTAGGCCGGCGATTAGAGAGAGGAACATAGCCATTATGGCCCAGAACATAAGGACTAGCCAGAAACGAGCCCGCCTCCATGTGACTTCTTGTCTTGTATGCAGTACTTCTTCGTAGGTTAATGGTCTGGAAGAGGAAATTTTATTTTATAACTTAGAAAATAAGATAATTTCAGGATTCAAGCATTCAGGGCAGGCCGCAAGGGTAATGCAGGGTGTGTTAAGCCCTTTGACTATTTATATGTGGACTGGTTACGCGTGTAATTCTACTAACAAACATTTCTGCCACTTTTTGCGGGGGGCGAGGTAACATGAAATCCGCAACTTTGGATTTTATTCCCCATAACTTTAGATTCTAATTTTGAATGTTAAAAATCATGAAAAGTAGTCTCGTGTGAACCCCAAACGTTCTAAGTTCGAAGTTATTATTTCGCAATTATAGGCTGTCTCGTTTAGTGATAAAGTGTAAAATTGAATGTAAATGCACAAGATCAATTGTGCTTATACCGTGGCAGAGGGGAAATGCTACCGCAAGGCTAGTCCTTATGTTAAGGGGCAACAAATACAGGAATCTCCTCGTTGAGCTCATTCTCATAAATGTTATACGTATTTAAAAAAAGCCGTGGTGTACCAGTGGCATGTAACCTAGCCTGCCGTGCAAGAGGCGATAGTTCGATCCCCGTCCAAGTTGACTCGTCCAATGAGTTTGTCGGAATTTTTGTACGATTTGTAGCACCACTGGCTTTTCGGTGAAGGAAACCATCGTAAGGAAACCTGCGTGCTTCAATTTCGAGACACGTATTGTACCCACTGTCCACAACAACCAGTATCAAGATCCAGAAAAAATTGTGGTAAATGTCTTTGGAAAATAGGCACCGAACGTAGAAAAAGAATGACTAGAAAAGGCACTAAAATAAAATAATCGCGTAAACGAGACAGGCTCACGCTAATCGCATTGAGTGAGCAAGAGAAAATCGATGTTGTTTGCCCCTTTCTGCGTATGCGGTATTTTTGGTGACTACGCTACGTTGAAATTGCATACAAAATCGCGCACCTTAGCCTATCAAAACAGGATTTCGGAATAAAAACTTTTATTGATTTAAATTCTTTTGATGTGAACTGGCATGATTCCTTGGAAAAAAAATCTAATGGCATAAAAACTAAAAAGGAAGAAAATCTTTTTTCATCTCAATGGAAGTATTTGGCTTAACGTAATTTTTTTCTGACAGATAGCTACCAGTTCTGTATTTCTTAGATGTAATGAAAACTATTTGGTTGTATGAAAAATATGTAGACGAGAAATAAAAACTTTGTGGACTTCCGAAATATCTTTTAAAATTCTCTTGATTTATTAAAATTGAAATTGAAAAATCGGTCGTATTTAAGTATTACCACAGATAAACAGGTTACTTACTTAAGAGAAGTTTATTCCGAATGCGTAAATGCGCGCTGCATACAAACGAAGTCTGGTGATATTTTCAATACTAACGAATTAAACACAATGAAATTTTCCAGAAACAATCTAGGAACAAATATCTATGCTTGTATCGTGTCCGATTTTCGTTAAAAGGATTAATTTTAGATTTGTATGGAAATCTTTGAGGCACTGTAACATTTATACATTTCAACGAAAATCTGACAAGATACAAGCATAGAGATTACTTTCTAGATTGTTTCTGTAAAGTTTCACTGACTTTCATTGGTTAGTATTGAAAATATCACCAGACTACGTCTTTATGGAGCGCGCCAACAGTAATATACCCTTAATTAGCACCCCGCTTGTTAGGTTAACGGCCTACTAATTACTGACCAACAAAAGAAAATGACCCTTATTGGATTACTCACCTATATCTTCTATACCTTATTTCCGTAGCACCCAACAAGGGTTGTTTTTCCGCATCTGGCTCCATAACTAATCCGTTAATTTTCCACTCAAAACACTTATTAAATTAGTTAATAGGTAATAATATTGTTTGTTAGTCACAAGAACTTAACGAGTGTTTCTTTACTTAATAGGTTGTGGACTGACGACCTGCCGGACTGATAAAAGATGACACAGTTGATTTGTTATTAATGCAATTACATTGTATTTGACGTGAACTATCTGACATATGGGTTGCTCTATATTATTTTATATCAATTGATAAGTTTATTTGTACTAGGCATACCCCTTTGATAAAGCTTTGATATATGCTTAGACTACTTATTATGAGGACAAGTTACGCGTGTAATTCTACTAACAAACTTTTCTTCTGCCACTTTTTGCGGGGGGCGGGGTAACACGAGATTCGCAACTTTGAATTTTATTTCATTAGTTAAGATTCTAATTTTGAATGTTAAAAATAATGAAAAACAGTGTCGTGTGAACCCCAAACGTCATAAGTTCGAAATTATTGTTCCGCAATTATAGGCTGTCGCGTTTAGTGATAAGGTATAAAATTTTCGATCTTGCACGTTGGCAGAGGGAAAATGCTAAGGCGAGGCGGGTCCGTATATAATTCGTCTAAGGTTATATGTCAAGATAGACAGCCGAAGCTACGAACGCGTCGAATTGCAGCCTCTGCACTGGCCTCTAAACCTGCACGCACACACACAGACATAATTTGTATGACGCCTCACGCACACCAACCTAAGAAAGTTGGCCTCTTTTGTTTTATAAGGTAGAAGCGTGAGGCTCAATCTAGACATATACTTTATCTAAGGCATACCTTTGTAGCTTTTGAATCCAACGAAATATTATGAAAAATTGTGCTTGTCTTTTTTGTATTCCTGTCTTTGTTTTTTTTTAACCGCTCGTTACCTGGATACACGAGACACAATAGATAACAATGGGTGGGTGGCTCATCTGGGAGTTTGAAATACGGATGTCAGATGATACAGATACATGATGTCGGAGTCACGGATGCTACCAAAAGTCAAACGTAAGAAGGTATTCAAAAATTCGGACGGTTTATTAACAGTCTCCGTGGCGCAACCGGTAAGGTGCGGTCCCTTAAATCGAGAAGTCCCTGGGTGCGAGACCTCACCCCGATGAAAACATTTTTAGATTTTAATGTTGTTTAGGAATGTTCTAGAAGAGAGAAGGAATATTTAGAAAGAAACAGAAAATAACAAAAAGACAGTCGTGTTCAGGAATGTTCGGGAAGGGAGTAGAAGCGTTTGGAAGGGAACAAAGAAATAAGGAAAAGACGATCGAAATTCAAATTATCTAGAACATTCTAAGGGGTATATAAACCGGCGAGTTTGCGGCCACAGGGTAGTATTGGTTTTAACAGTGAAAAGTGCGAAATAAAAGGAAGAAAAGTCAAAGTGAAAAAGTGAATAGTGAAAAGTGAACAGTTAAGTGACAGTGTAGTGCCGTTTTAGTAGTGACGTAGTGAACAGTGAAAGGTGGTGTAAGAGGAATCCCTGCGCGGAGAACCGTGAGTAAGAGAAACCCAAATAAACTCTGTAAATTTGGACTTGGCGTTTCACTCTAATCCCGAAACCCGTCGCTCATAACAGTAGTTTAAACCAAACTGCATTTCTCCGCTGAAAGGTTATATTCCCGATTTCAATATTAATCCAATATTCAATATTAGCTAAGTATAACCGTAGTGGTCCAGTGGCGAGTAACCTTGACTGAGTGTAGGAGGCGATGGTTCGATCCCCGTCCAGGCCGACTCGTACCAATGAGTTTTTCGGAATTTTTGTACGATTTGTAACACCACTGGCTTTTCGGTGACGGAAAAAATCGTGATTTCTCTATGGTACCTACCTACCTACTTACTGTTTAAGTACACGGTCAAAAAAACTACTATTTTTTTGTAATTAAGTATACTAGTTACGAACTAGAACATGTAAAAATAGCTCCCTAGACTCAAGTCAAGACTTCAAAGACTTTGAATCGCTGACTTCATAATTAAACTCTAGGCCCGAGAGTTTAATTATGTAGTCAGCAATCCAAAGTCTTTGCAATTACATAGGTAACATTTTCACATACTCATTTAAACGACAATCAACGAAAATCTACCGCCCCCAAATTCCCAGCCCTTCACAGTGAGACAGTGAGCGAGTGATCGTGACAGTTTTATTGGTCCGCCGACAGATGGCACTGATCGTCCTCGTTAATTGTGTCACGCCTCTACATTCACACTTTATTCTGTTATTGTCTTCGATTTACTTTTATGTTGTCTACATACATTATAAGCCGCGGTTTATACAGAATAGACGTGTGGCGGTGGCGGATAGTCAAAGTAGCACAATTATAAACCTTATAGTACGTAGCATAGCGTCGTTTGGAGAATTATGCCCGCGCCGCGCCTAGCAAATACTGAAACGGTGAATTCAGACCCTCGAACTGACCAACTTTCACTATGGAGTCACCCTCAGGAAACGTGAAAAAATCTACAGTTTCATACATTTGAGTCGAAGTACAGCTGTTTTGTATGGATAAGCGGATTTTTTTTTTCGCGTTTCCTGAAGGTGGCTCCATAGTGAAAGTTGTTCAGTTTGATGATCTGAATTCACCGTTTCAGTATTTGCCAGGCTGTCACTTACATCATACGCGAGCAATATCACAGGAATACCTATATACTAATTTTGTTAAGTATAAGCATAATATGCTCACGACTATATTCCCCGTGGGGCCAGTCGGAGATATTCTGAAAACTTAGAACATCCGCGTTTTGGTAAGCGTATAATACCTACCTCGCGTAGTTTCTTCAGTGTCCACTCCAGTTCTAGTCCAGCGCTCACCATCCATACGTGCAACGTGGCCCGCCCATCTCCACTTCCGGCGTTCTATAGTGGCTACCACGTCCACGAACTTTGTATTTCGCCGAATAAGAATCCACTCATGGCCGCCCGCCAGAAAGATGGGTCAATGATATTAGGAGACACGAGGGTCCCAACTCGATGCAGAGGGCGAGGGTCAGAACGTCATAGAGGCCTACTATGTTCGAAGACGGATTGATCAAGGGTTGTGATGGATGGATGGATGGATAATACCTACCTACTATTTAATACAGTTAAAGTTAAAACTGTTATTGTTGTTACTAAAATCGAATTAACGCTCTTAATAAAATTCCCAACACATTAATTGTTAAAGCAATTACACAACATTAAAACATTAATTAACTCCGTTCATTACGAAATTCAAATTATGCGTCATAAAATTTTAAGCTCTATAAAATACATGCAACGGCAGAAATGAGCGATTTTCCAGGAAAACCGTTGACGTTGTTATTCGATGGCAATTACTTTAGTAGGTGGCATGATTTGACCCATTCCTTTTAAAAAACTGAAAGCTTAATTCTTATCAGGAAGTACCCTATATTACTATAAGTTTAGAAAATACACTTTTAATTTTAGAGACTACTAGAGTTTACCCGCGACTTCGTCCACACAACTTATATACCAGATAAATAGATATACTAAAAAAAATACACAAAAAAATTTGATCATAAGCTATCAAACAAAAAAGTTTAATCAAAATCGGTTCAGTAGTTTTTGCGTGATGCAGTTACAAACAAACAGACAAAAATTCTAAAAAAGGTTGAGTTGGAGTCCGGGATACCTAAAAACCATAGGTATCGTAATATTTTTCATGTAAATCTTCAATGTACAGACACAGTTCGTTTACAGTTCTATAATAGTTAAGATTGAGAAAAAAATCACTTTAGAAAAGGAAAAATTCAAAATTATAACGTTTTCTCCGAGATTTTGATACCTGTTGGTAATAAGAGCGGGGGAATTTAGCGTTTTCTAAGGAAGTGATGTATGTGTTAAGTTAATCAGTTAGTAACTAATCTGTGGAAGTAAGCCAGTTAATGCGACTTCTTGGACAGTGGACAAAAATAGAAGCCTCGAGATTGAAGCATGTTGGTAGGTACCTAGGTATTTGTTTCGCTCTGGATCTTGGGCTAGTGGACTGTTTTTATTGGTAGCTGGATGCGGTAGAAAGGAAACGGCCGGATCTTCAGTTATATTAATTTTAATTAGGTAAGATGGACACACCATAGCAGTCGTGAGGCGAGGGTTGAAGAGAGAGAGCGGGACGCAGCCCTTGACATTTGACACTGACAGATCAGTGGTGTTTACATAGGTAAATATTTAATGTTGAATTGCCAACATGCTGCGGCCTCACAAGATTGAATAATTAATACTGAGATTATTGAAAACCAACAAGGTACAAGGTCTCACATCAATTGTCATGTACTAAATTTTTTTGTTACAATAAAGAACCTAACGAAACAGAGTATGTCTTTATACTTATATTCCACTACTATATTTATACATTTTTAATTAAAGATATCACCACTTAGATGATACAGAGAACTGAATTGAGTCTGCCATACAACAAAGTTATACAACAATGAAAAGTAAATAAAAACTTATTCTAGTTACATTGCTTTTATTTGTAGGTATACAATACAACAGGGTTATATAACAAACATTATACAACAATGAAATGTAAATAAAAACTTAGTTACATTGCTTGTATTTGTATACAATACAACAGGTTTATAGAAAACAAAAGCTTAATTTTTAAGTTACATTTTCACTTAATTATTATAATTATCATTTATAGGTAGGACACAGATACCTGACAAGGAACGGACGTAAATTTTGCCATTTGACGATTTAACATGTAATGCTCTGACCTTGCCGTCAGCACCGGGGAAAACTTTTACTACTCTTGCCAGAGGCCAGTACAATGGTGGATTATTTTTTTCTCTAAGTATGACTAGTGTGCCAACCGTGACGTTTGGCAGGTCATCACGCCACTTAGGTCTGCTTTGAAGTGCATTCAAATAATAGTTAGACCAAATTTTCCAAAATCGTTGTTTTACATTATTACATATTTGCCAGAACTTTAGTCTGTTCATAGGAATTTCAGATACATCCTTCTCAGGGTACGAAGTCAAGGCGGTACCAATCAAGAGGTGACCAGGCGTTAAATAGCTGAAGTCATTAATGTCACCAGACACTGCCATTAATGGTCTCGAGTTTAGCACTGCCTCGATTTGCACCAATACAGTATTCAATTGTTCATATGTCATTACAATTTTCTGTAAAATGCGTTTCAAATGAAACTTCATACTTTTTACTGCTGCTTCTGCTAGTCCAGCAAACACTGGCGAGTAGCTGGGCGTAAAATGAAATCTTATACCTTGCTTGGCTGCAGCATTTTGCACCAGTGTTTGATGACTTTCAGAAGTGTTAAGCTTATACAACTCAACTAATTGGTTCGCTGCTCCACGGAAATTACTACCATTGTCACAAAAGACTTCGGTGGGCAAGCCTCTACGAGAGATAAATCTATTAAAACAAGCGAGGAAGGTATCTGTTGATAAGTCTGAGGCCAGCTCTAAATGTATGGCCTTTGTTACGAAGCAGACAAACACACATATATATCCCTTACTTATAAGCGCTCGTCTGACTCTCGAGTTTTTAACCTGGACTGGCCCAGCGAAGTCGATGGCTACCCTTTGGAATACTCTGCACGCTGTGACACGCTGCTGAGGCAGCGAACCCATTAATTGTTTTGCAGTATTTGCTTTCAGCCTGAAACATATCAAACATTTGTGTGTTATATTCTTAACTTGTCTAATGCCGTTTACAAGCCAAAATTTTTTGTTCAAGCTTGAAAGAAGCAATTTTGGTCCAGCGTGTAATAGCCTTATATGTTCATGCCTAATAATAAGTTCAGTGATACGAGATTCTCTGGGTAATATTGCAGGATGCTTTTGCGTATCTGGTAAATCGGAATTCTGGAGTCGACCTCCAACTCTCAAGAGGCCGTCTTTATCTAAAAACGGATGCAAAGCCTTTAAGGCTCCCTTTACATTATTATTTGCTTTCAAAGAGTTAATTTCCTCCTTGAAATGAATGTCCTGCTCATTTTTAACAAGGAGTAACAATGCTTGTTCTAATTCAGAACAAGAAAAGGATTTACCTGTGATTTTAACATTCTTTGAATTACTGTTGTGCAAAAATCTAAATAGGTATGCAACAATACGTATCATTTTATTTAAATCTGAGAATTTATACAAAAATTTAAAGAAATTGGTTTCCTTTTGTATGAGTAGGGACACTACATCTCTGGAGAGCGTCGTGCAAGCCTTCAATTCTGGTAAGTCCGCAGGTAAGCTGATATTATCATCAAATGTATACTCACCTTGCAAGAAGGGAGGCCCTTGCCACCAGAGACTGCAGCTAGCGAGCTCGGTCGGTTCGACGCCCCTGCTAACATAGTCTGCAGGATTCTGACGTGTATTAACATAAAGCCAGCGCCAGTTAGCTGTTAGTTGGTTAATCACCCCTACTCTGTTCGCAATGTACGCTTGCAATTTTGTTAGTTCTGTCCTAAGCCATGCTAAGACTATTTTTGAGTCAGAGAAAAGATAAACATCATCAACTTTAAGCTTTAGCTTTAAAGTATCATAGACTTTCTTAATAAGCACTGAGAGCAATAACGCAGCGTTTAGCTCAAGCCTAGGAATAGTGAGCAGCTTATTACTAGGGTTAATTCTCGATTTCGAACAGAGCAAGGATAATGTTGCCTTACCTGTTGGTTCGACTACCCTTAGGTATATGCAGCAGCCATAGCCGACAGAGCTCGATGCATCAGCAAACCCGATCAGCTGCACAGCAACCGCTGACTCGGGGACTGGAATGTTCCTGTTCAAATAAATCGGCTCCATGCTAGCTAGGCTATTTGTGAAGCGCAACCATTCACCCTTAATTTCATCTGGCGGAGACTCATCCCAGCCTATTTGTGCTGCCCACAGCTGTTGCATGATGTGCTTTGCTCTTACTATTATTGGACTAACAAACCCTAATGGATCATAAAATCGCGCAATATAGCTTAAAATATCTTTCTTTGTCACCGACTCACTTTTGTAAGATTCTGGACATGTTATTTTATAACAATCCCTTTTAAGATCTATTGTTAAGCCTAATGCTTTGATACTGTAATTATCTCTTTGCAGATCTATTTCATCAAAATGCTGTTGCTTTAAAGGAATGTCAGACAAAACTTCAGTGCGGTTAGAAGACCATTTGTGTGTGGTGAAGCCACCTAGACTAAGCAAATCGCGCAACTGTTGCTTTGCTTCCATTAATGAATGAAGATCTGAATTTGAATACAAGATATCGTCTATATACGTACAGTTCTTTATTATAAATGATGCTAGCGGATATTGATCACCGTATCGGTTACAAAGCTCTAACAAGCAGCGCGTGGCCAGAAAACTAGAACTTTTCAAACCATAAGTTACAGTATCTAAGCGTAAGCATTTAATTGTTTCACTCGGGTCATCCCGCCACAAAATATTTTGTAACGATGTGAACTCCGGTGAAATTAAAATATTTCTAAACATTTTGGTTATATCCGTGGTAAATGTACAGTCACCAAAACGAAACATTAACATAATTTCGAAAAGATCTCTTTGCACTTGCGGTCCGTTCAGCAAGAAATCATTAAGAGAGACCCTTTTGTTCGTTTTCATTGATGCGTCAAAGACGACTCTAGTTGCAGTAGTTTTACTGTTTTCGTTTATGACACAATGGTGTGGCATAAAATATACTGCATCGTTGTGCAGGTTATATGATTCAATGTCCACAAAATGACCATGACCCAACTCAACATACTCATGTATAAACTTTTGATATTGTGTTAGCAAATTTACATTTTTCTGAAGCCTTCGCTCTAAACTTAAGAATCTGCTCAATGCTAACTCGAATGAGTTGCCTAAAGTGTGATTAACTTCATTAAGCGGTAATTTTAGAGGTAAATCTGTTTGGAACTTGTTATCATTTAACTTGACTGAGTGTTGAAAAATATTTTCTGCCAGGTCATGTTCAGACATCTTTTCATTGTATGATTCTGTGACACTTTCAGTTTTCCAAAACTGTGTTAATGTTTCATTGACATCTGAATCGCACTTAAGACAGAAGAGAGATACAACCTTTTTTGGAGAGTATGGCTCCGGTAAACTTCCTGCTATGATGTGTCCAAATTGTGTGTTGATAAAACTCAATGCGGTGCGGTCGCTTTGCTGCGCTGAAGACTCTGGCTCAACATTAAGCTTCTCCTGCGGCAACAGCACCTGGAAAAATATGTCGGCTCCAATTAACAAATGTATCTCCGAAGGGATATTAAAATCTGCATCTGCTAACTTTACATTGGGAGGTGGTTTTATCATGGAAATATCGAATTCAGTTTGTGGAAGCTTGCAGGTTATTTTGTCAACTACATGGCAATTGACGGACGTCTTAAATGATGATGTCAAAGAATAAATATCTAAAGGCACAGAATATTTAACATTGTTTTTAGAGTTCGTGACACCTATGATGTTTGTATTATTCTGCATAGGTACCAATCCCAACAGCTTGACAACTTTCGTTGTAACCAGGGAAGTTTGCGACGCGGAGTCGAGAATTGCCTTAACATGGACCTCCCGGTTATCGTGTGAAATCAGCTTCACACGTGCTGTGGGTAGCAAAACATTGCTTTGATTGCCCGACACCAATATGACGGGGTCGGGAGTAGGTTCCTCTTGATGGATCAGGGTATTATGTTCTTTCTTGCACTGAGCACACCTAAAATGGAACTTACATTTACCTGAATGACTGTTTAAACAGGTCTCGCACAGGTTTTTGTTTTGAATAAACTTTATTCTCTGCACTGAAGGTAACAATTTAAAGGATTTACAATTATAAATTTTGTGATCTTTGCACTTACAGTAATTGCATGCTGAATCCTTGTTGCCTGCTGTCGATAGATGAACAGCTACCCTTTTCACCTTCAATGATGCTGGCTCGGCGTTCTCCAGAGCGAGTGCCCGCTTCTCCAAGAATTGCAAAAATTGCTTGACGCTTGGCTCTGTGCTTGCATCTCTCTCCATTTGGTACGCACGGGCGGTGTATGTATCTAATTTACGATTTAAAATGCACAATATAATTGCATCCCATGCATCTACTTTGCTGTCTAAGTTTTTTAATGCAGCTAAAACTTGTTTGAGGCTTGAGACGAAGTCTCTTAGATTTGACGGAGTAGACTTGTTCAGAACATTCATATCTAGGAGGGAATTAATGTGTTCGTTAATGATCCTAACCTTGTTATGATATCTTTCATTTAGTAATCTTATTGCTTGCTCATAGTTTTCACTAGTGAGGGGCAAATTCTTTATTATATCATAAGGCTCACTTTTTAAGAATGATCTAAGATAATAAAGTTTCTGGACATTATCGATCGACCTATCACTATCAATTACGGAATTGAAGAGGTTCATAAACTGGACAAACTCTGAATACTCACCAGAAAAACTCGGTATCACTATATTGGGCAATTTAGTTTTAGTGCCTGTGCACGGATTTACAGCTTCAGGATTAGACTTAGCTCCGTCAGTTTTTGTTTTTATTTCCTCATCGAGGATTGTTAAAATTTCAAAGTATTTGGACTCGAAGTCTGCCACATCTTCCTTGTCCTCTGGGTGGATAGCTAAGATTTTTATATTTAGGAGTTCGTACTCCTTAAATGAGGCAACAACTCTGTCGCGCCTTGTTAGCAAAGCCTGGCACGAACTATCTTTTACATCTTGTGTCGATTGTGTGAAAAGAAATAGGCGCGTAATATTCGCCTTACAGTAGCCTCTAGAGGCAATTAATGCCTTTAAAGAGCTTTCTTCCGACATTTTTACAAATTTTTACGCACTTTTACAAGCTAATAAACTGAAATTTAACCAAATCTTAGAAACTTAAAACAAAGCGACCACGCCGTTTCGACTTTTATCAACACGCAACCAAAATGGCGTACTTTCTTACTTTTAGTTATTAGCGTCCCAAAGAACTCCGTTTCCGGCTTGAACTACAAGCAAACTTTTGCTTCTCACTTGCGCACGCACAAACACGTATCGATGTATCGCATTTTTCACTGGAATGTTGTCAGACAGGAACGCTTGACTCCAATGCAAATGAACACTTCTGTTTGCTGGAATGTTGGCAGCATTGACCAATGGTAGCTTGCAGAGACGAGAAATATTGCGCTCTTGCTCGCACCTTGCACTCCTGTATATATTTGCTCCTCTTCTCGCGCCTGGCTTGATCTGAAGTTGGTTTCGTTTGAAATTTCGCGCGTCGCAACGTGGTAAATTGACAACATTTCAAAAATTTTACCCCCCTTTTTTATTTACGATTTCGAAAATAGATAAAAAAATAGCTAACACGTATTTTTTCTTTTTTTTATATTTAAATGATAAGGGGACTAAATTTATTTTTAAATCTGAGCAAGTCCACAGTTCTAAAGTTGGGCATAATAAAATGCTGTGCCTTTGCCAATTTTTTTTTTTGTTGCCATTTTATAGCTACATAATTGATGATAAGCTCTTTCAAAAATAGTTAAATAATTCAATCAACTTTAAATGTTTTAGGTCTTATATTAATCAATTCTTATTTAAAATTAATTATGTGTTTATTTTTTATTGTATTGGCTTGTTAACACGTAAATGCGAGTGATTATTCATTAGCCATATTTTGTGTAAGCGGCAACTCTGACTGTCACTGTCATTCATGTTCATTAATTACCGTGAGCATCAAAAAGCTAACCTTGCGTTTTTGTTTACCTTCCGGTTTTACGTTTTATTGCAAATTCACTAAAATGAGCAGGCAAGTAAGGAAACTAGATCCCCTCATTACTTGTTTTGTACCCCGATGCAAAAACAGTGCACTAATGTGCCCAGACAAACACTTTTTTCATGTACCACAACCAACAAGAAAAGAATGGTGTGCCGCTGTAAACAAACCAAATGTACCCAAATATGCCGCTTATATATGCGAAGATCACCTAAATGTAAGTATATAATAGTTTAATAAACCCTCACAAGATTTACATTGCAACTAAAGTCATAAATAAATGTAGTAATGATAAAAATTTTGAGTTGTCCGTACTGAGACCAGAATAGTATTGATAATTCTCTCATTCTTGTTCCAGCTTGAAGAAGATCTGCTTAACTATCAAGAATGGATTAGTAAGAAGGTTACCAGGCCAAGACTAAAACCACAAGTTCCAAACCACTTAAGGAACATCGATGAGAGCCCAATGCCATCCGCAAGTAGTTTGTTTGACCAAGAACCAGACATAATATCAACACAACAACATGATAAAGGAATCTTGTGTATTCCGGAACAGCATAACAAATCTATTCAAGTGCAACCAGTAATGGTGCATCGTCTTGTCGGTACAAGGAAAGCAGAAAAAGAAAACTAGAGTTAGAGGTTCTTGAGGAATACTCTGAGGAAGCAACTCCATCTGCTATTGGAAGTACAACAGATTTCACGGAAACAGAAAGTACAAATGTTTTAGAAATAGAAAAAAAGCTTGTAGGGAGAAATTTCATGTTAAATTTAATAAAAACAAATCCGCTAGCATACATAGGTGTCACCAAACAATGTTATTGGATTGTTCAGTATATTGAAAAACAATGTAAGACACCATCTTTACATATTATAGTTGTACTTTATAAAATAAAAAATAATGATACGTTTGCACGGATTAAAGATCTATTTGAAATATCAATAGCTACGCTTTGGCGGATCTTTTACAAAACCTTAAAAGTGTTGAAAAAGTTTTTTATGTTGTTGTTTTGGCCGACAGCAGTTGACATAAAAAGGAATTTGCCACCAGTTTTCAGAGCCAACGAAGAATATGCATCTGTTCAGATCATCATAGATTGTTTTGAAATAGAAATAGAAAAACCAAGAAAGCCAATAAATCAAGCACTTACATGGTCACAGTACAAAAGTTGCAATACTATAAAATATTTGATTGGTGCCACTCCTGATGGTTTTATAAACTTTGTTTCCGAAGGCTATGGTGGTCGTATATCAGACATGTATTTAGTGGAACAAAGTGGTTTTTTAGAAGCTGTTCCACAAAATGCTACAATATTAGCAGACAGAGGATTTAAACATTTAGAATCACATTTGGCACAAAAGTCTGTAAAAGTATTGCGTCCACCGAGTGTTTTAAAAGACGTTAAAATGACTAAGGCTGAGGTTATTGACAGCAAGGTTATAGCTAGTTTACGAATCCACATTGAGAGGGTTATTAGAAGGGTTCGGCTGTTTAAACTTTTAAAGCCACATTCAGTTGTTAATAGTAAATTGATAAATGTGTTGGATGATGTAGTTGTTGTAGCTTGCGGCCTTATAAACATGCAATCACCTTTGATAAAGAGTAGTTGAACTTAATGCTTAGTATTTGTTTTAAATTTCTGTGTTGAATGTACATTTTCAAACATTCAAAATCTTTATTTGTTGAAGCATAGGTAGTTAAGGTAGATGTCATAGTTAAATAGTGCTCTCTATGTTCTGCCATTTGGCGTACAAATATAATACATGCATGTCACAACATAATCGTAACTTATATTATAGGTATATCACAGTTTATAAAATTATTAGCATAGGTATAGATCACAAATAAAGTAAGTTAAATAGTGTTAAATAGCAAATGTCAAGAAATAATTTATAAGTATTAAAATATAAGTAAGTCGGATGTTTAATCATTATAATGTTTACTTTCCCATAATTTAGTTTAGACTAATCTTTTATTATTGCAAAAATTCTTCAATGGAGTAATATGATTTGTCAATTAACAATTAGAATAATTTTGATTTGTATGTATTTAAGTTATTGCACTCTTTTAAGTCTTGGGGTAGTTTATTGAAAATTTTTGCAGCCATTTTTTTTTCATTAAGTACTGTTTGTAAATAATACTGTAACCATGGTATAATAAACTAGGTATCTCTTAACGAAAAACTTCCAACTTCATGTTTGTCACAACTCACATAGATGACTATGATTGGTTTATTTCGTGTCAAATAGCATGATGATGTAGGCTTCTGACACTCAATAAGAGAAGACCTTGTTTATTAGATCATGACTGTAACATTTTATAAACATATACCTAGTTGACCACAGGTTTCATGGTGTTATGTTCAGGCAGGTGGCCTGCGTAATGCTAATATGCCGCACCTTGTTTAAATGTCTGTTATAAGTATTCAAGTACTACTTGTTTTAAGATCACAAAGCATAAATTATGCCCTTACACTTTGAAAAATCAAATGCATAAATATTATGAGATGTTGATTGATAGACAAAGTATAGCGTAATGCTGAACAACTCGCCTTCAGCCCTTAACAGAGGTTTTTATACAATGTCTCTTCTCTGTATGACATGATTCATTAGGATAAATTAGGATAAATAGGAAAAAATAAAACTGATTATTCTAGTTTAGTTGTTTTATTATTTAACTTTTACAATAGCCATCAATTTTTCAAAAATATAGTTTTTCCAAAATACTTCTGCTTCAGAGAGTAGTTTTTCAACATATAATTTATCATAATACAACCAATGCTGGTGGTATGTTTTATTGCTTTCGAAGCTCGGGTCTGCTACACAAAATAAGGCCTTTTTTTTCCCTGTGGCATGCATTTGTATCTGTATTTGAGCCTTACATTTTTCAGATATCTTGTTATCGTTGATATAATTTTTCATTGTTTTATTGCTACAGGGGCACTTAATTTCTAGTGTGAAGTCTTCACAGACTCCATCTGGTGAAGCCCCTATAAATGGTGTTATCAACACAAATCCACATTGGCTTATTTTAATATTCATCGCTTTTTCGATTTCTTTCACAACTTCTTTTTCCAATTTTTTCCCTCTTGTAATGGCTTTTGTTTCGGGAATTTTGTAACCACCAAGTATGGATTTTACTAAAACTCCATCAGTTTTACATTTTGTAGCCTCATAGGTTTTTGAAGCTGATACCCTCCCTTGTCTCATTGTATGCCACAATATGCAATCAGCTTGGCTTCGTGTATTCTCTTCAATGGCATTAATTATTGTTGATGTTAACTTTCCTTCAGCGAACAGCTTCAACTTTTCAAAATCTTTATGCTCATCTTCATGAATGTTGATGACAAAATCTAACATTATTTGATATAAGCTATAATTATCTAAACTTTCTGTTTTAGACATATAATTTATTATTAGAGAGTCGCTCATTTTTCGTTTCTTGAATTCTTCAATAACTGAAGGCAAATCGAGTGAGGCAGGTAGTGATACATCTACTTGCTTCCGTTTCCCCATCTCTTTTGCCAAAATGCATTTGTCTTTTGTTACAGCCTCAGAAAGTTTTGGCTGCGTCCAATAACAACTTGTTGACGTCACTGACGGCTCTTCAGTACGCTTAATAAGCCACATTATTAAGCAGATGGAGTGTTTACAACCACCTTCGCTTGCTGCACAATCTTCACACTTAACTTCAATGATAGTTTCTTCCGTCTCATTTATAACTGCCATCACTGTGTACATTTTGCAGCGAACTCGATGCTCTGGAGTAACTCGACCCTTCACAAAACAACGTGAATTTTCTCTTTTTACCTCGACATAGCCTACTGATGTTTCAACATAGGCGTCTCTAGATGACATGAGAACCTTTGCTCCTCGGATTTCAGCGACATTAAAGTTGTCGTTTTCCCGCATATGTTGAAGAAACATCATATAGTCAACTTTAGGCAGGTTGCGACTGTCCGCCATCGAAAAACCTTCAGAAACTTTCATTTTCCAATCAAATGTAACAAAATAACTCAGTATCGTAGCTTTGCTCACTTCAAACTCGACGCCAGACGCTCTGCTCCGCTGACATTTCAAGTTGACATAACACTGACATTGACATTTTTATTTTTTATTGGTCAGGCAAAGACTAATGGCAAAGATACGATTACTATTAGGCCCAACTCCTTATAATTTGATGTTTTTTAAAAATATCTCGGAAACCACAGAAAGGAAAAATCTAAAAAAATTCCATTCGATATAGCACGCCAAAATCTCGAAATGGTTTCAGAATTAGAGACCCTTAATAAAAATGAAATGTTGTCAATTGCGTCTTTCGCGCGCGATCCGCCGGCTAAGTGTATAGGGCGCTCTCTTTCTATTTGCGTGCGAACGAATGCTATCGCGCGAAACATGCTACGGGGGCAGATGCGAGACTATTTGGACCAATTTATAAACGATACACGCGAAGATAAAATATGAACAATACGAGTGGCTTAAAAAGGCTCAGTTTCCAGAGCCGTAAAACAATATTAAGTAGGTCAATAAAAGCGGTCAAGTGAGAGTCGGGCTACTCGCGCACCGAGAGTTCCGTACCACACAACCGTACTACACAACATATTACAAAAAGATTTGTTTTTTCCGGGACCTTTAAAGCGAGACCGACTCACACTTGGCCGGTTTTTATTATTTGTTGTTATAGGTACTGTAGAATTTGCTCTGTAATCACACCAAGTTTGCCGCCTGTATATAATACCGTTGTTACGATAGAGCGAAAAGAAACAACGTTGATAAAAACTAGTTTCTTGTATGAGGACCCCCCTTAATTTTTGCCTTTTTGAAATTTATATTATTTGTTAGCAAATCCGCCATAATTAGGCACATTCTGTGAAAATGTCAACCGTCTAGCTATTACGTTCAAAAGTTACAGCCCTAAATAGTAGGACGGATTGACGGACGGACAACGTTAGCTTAGTAATAGGGATTCGTTTTCCCCCTTTGGGGATGGAGCCCTAAAAAGTAATGACAGTGAAGTTTGACGTGAACGGCGGCGTGTTGCAAAAGCTACCGATTTTTCTGTAGATCTATCGATTTCAGGAACTGTTTACCGATATACCGATTTTAAGTTGTGATTTACAGTTTTATTTCAAAACTGATGCCGTAGCATGATGCACGTGATAAGATAAGCCAATATAAATAAGAGTTAGTTAAGAATCTTATTTTGGCTTTTATGTTTTCATCTTTGGTCGCGGCATGGTGCATCGATAAACGTTTTATCGCATCTGCTAACTCGTTCGTTCGCGCGCAAAAAGAAAGGAAGCTAGGGCGCGATAGAGTTTTATCGCGCCATCATGCCGCGGGCGCTGATACCGATTTGTACCGATTTTTTGTCGCGAATTTTACCGATTTTATGAAAGTCACTTTTGCAACACTGTTCGTTTTGTTTTGTTTATTAAATAGCCGGCGCACGGCGGTGAATTTAATTGCTCTTCAAATGTTGTCAGTGTTGCCAATGCTACCGAAAAATCGGTATTTTAACCGATTTTTTTAACAATCTACCGATCTACCGATACGTCTATCAATCGAGCTAAAATGTACCGATTTTACGGGCATTCGAAAAAAAGAGCTAAAAGTGAGCAATTTTTTGAAGACTGGCTACACATTGATTTGTTTCATGGGGACAATATCTAGATGGGAGCTCCTTCTTTGTAAAATACACTTTCCAAAGAACTGTCCCCCCTGGCTTTATCTTTATGTTATGTGTATCGGGTATTTTCATTCCTCAGCAAATGTAGAAAGGATATTTTCGCAAGTAAATTTATTGAAAACAAAAACCCGAAATAAACTGAATACCGAATCATTAATAGCCAATTTACATACAAAATGCCTAATAGGTAAAAATAATTGCTTCGATTTTGCTATAGACAGTAATTTACTAATTCAAATGGACAAAAAGTGGAACAGTGAAGAAGGTGAAAGTGACGACGATAAATGGATAGTAAAAAATAAAGGTTAATTGAAAAACTACCGATTTTTTTTTCAATATACCGATTTTTCAAATCATTTCTACCGAATTCTGATTTTTATGAACGGCAACACTGAATGTTGTACAATTTACACCATAATAATGAAAGCCAAAGCGCTGATGCTATCTATTTTCATTTGTTCAGTGTGTGCGAAATTTAATGGTAATGTTGACGGATTTAACGAAAATGAAATTGAAGATAATATTGTAATGAAAAACAGGAAGTATAAGCCCGATTGGAAAGACTTGGATACCCGGCCTCTGCCACAGTGGTATGATAAGGCGAAAGTAGGTATCTTCTTGCATTGGGGCGTCTACTCGGTACCAAGCTTTGGATCTGAATGGTTCTGGGCAAATTTTAAAGGTGAGGCAAATCTATCTATTATCTTCTGTTGTATTTAACCGGATGATTTTTTTAACGTTGCGAAACTTTCAGGGGTGGTTCAGACCATTAAACTGAGCAACATTTACTATTGGATCAAACCTGAAATCGCAATAAAAAAAATTGTGGTTCTATACTAAACTGGAATGCCTACTCGAATCAAATGTGTGAGCTGGACGGCTGATTTTATTTACGAAATTGTTTGCTTCCACGGTAGTAGTTGTTCCGTTTGATGGTATGAATCTGAACCACCCCTGAAAGATTAGAAATGGTAAAAAAATCATCCGTATGTTAAAGTTGTAAACTTTGCGTGGATGTAGGTATTAATACATTGAAGATATTTGCAAACATATTAATTAGGGATTTAGGATAGGTAATAGAATGCAGTGATACCATTTTTAGAATTTTTGTCTGTTTATCTATTAGTTTGTGAACGCATCAATTAAAAGATTCTGAACCGATTCACTAAAGCATAGGGCTTAGTTTGGATTAACTTTTAGGCTTCATTTTGTCGCAATGGGTTCCTTCAATCAAAAGTTATGAGTATTTTAAGTCAGTGGTCTGTGCTTACCAAGTCGTGGGCGTCGCTAGTATTCAATAAGGTTCAGCTTGTTTCACATTTACTGTATTCTTCAAAGCTGTGTCAAACTTTTAGGTGGCGATAACCCGAAAATTAACCAGTTTATGAAAAAGAATTATAAGCCAGGATTCACATATCAAGAGTTTGCGCCGATGTTTACTGCAGAATTTTTCTCTCCAGACGATTGGGCAACTCTTTTTAAAAAATCTGGTGCAAAGTATGTTCAAAACTTTCTTTACTCGCAAGTAAACATTTATTTATAAAGTCTTACTTTTTAAAACAAATTTTTAACTTACTTTCCTAATAAAATCCTTGTAGAATGTTCTCAAGTTCTTTGGCAGCCATTTCACGTTCAATCCAGATCATAAACCGTGGATCGCGATCTGGATTGATGGATTTAAAATGTTGTTGTTTGTGATTTGATGACTATCCAGATGTACAACATATTAAAAGATTAAGGTTCGGCGCAAATGTGCCACCGGTAGCCAGCGACCAGCAATTAAATGATTTTTCATATATTTTGTAGGGACTTTCTGCACACGTTTGAACGGTGGCCGCCACTTGTTAGGGAAGTATCCGCGACTCACCAATGTGGCCGCCACAGGCCACACAAAATGCCGGCACTCGCCACTAACGCGCCGCAGGCCGCTCCTCCCCCCTTACTCTCATTTCAGTTAACAGCTATAAGAGAGAGGGTTATACATTGTGAAAGCCACCGGACACCTGTCGCGATCACCAAACACAGGTGGCCCATTTGCGCCGAGCCTAATCTGGATCAACATCATGGATTGATCGTGTAATAGCTGCTTAAAGTTTTTCAGATACATAGTCCTCACAAGTAAGCACTATGTAGGGTGCACTTTCTTCTTATCAAAGCGCTTTTCTTTGTCACGTTTGGCCGCCCTTGGGCTTCCTACTGGGACTTAGGACAATTTCGTCACTGCAAACTGTGTTCGTATGCTGTGTTCTGTGTTATCAGGCTTGCCTCGTTTTTGGTCTACCGTTTAACCTATTACGTTTTAGGAAAAAGTTTTATTTACTTACTTTTATTATTTAATATGTTCAGTTTTGTTTTTTCCAGATATATAGTCCTCACAAGTAAGCATCACGATGGCTTCACACTCTTCCCATCAAAGCGTTCTTTTAGTTGGAATTCTGTCGAAGTTGGCCCCAAACGTGATCTCGTCGCTGAACTCGCTAAGGCTGTAAGAAATCAGGGCCTAAAGTTTGGTGTTTATCATTCACTATATGAATGGTTTAACCCTATTTATCTAGAGGACAAGGCTAACAATTTCAAACAAAACACTTATGTAAAAACAAAGCTATGGCCAGATATAAAACAACTTGTAAATGATTACAGTCCATCTGTATTTTGGTCTGATGGTGATTGGGAAACATACGACGCGTACTGGAACTCTACTAATATTCTAGCGTGGCTATACAATGAAAGTCCTTCTAGAGACGAAATTGTGGTAAATGATAGATGGGGTAAAGGTACCTATGGAAAACATGGAGATTTTTACAACGTAGCGGATAGATATAATCCTGGTAAGTTTTATTATAGTAGGTTAGTAAAGCAGCTTCGTCAACATGAGCTAAACATGAGAATCTCTACTTCGGTAGATACAAAATTATCTAGAAAACAGCTTGAAACTACAATCCAATACAGAAAACTACATTATTACTATTTTCAGGAAAACTCCTAGAACACAAATGGGAGAATGCTTTCACTGTTGACCGGGAATCCTGGGGATATAGAAGGAATATGAATATGAGTTCAATTCTAACCACCAAACAAATTATTCAAGAAATTGCATCCACTGTCAGTTGTGGAGGTAAGTGTCCATTGCCCAACTGCAATCTTTATTCAGCTCTACGTAAGTTGTAGGTAATATACTTTCCCAATTTGATTTGAGGCTCTCTAAAAGGCAACGACATAACACTCATTAAAAATATCAGATATAATGAAATATTTACCAGCTAAACTACCTACATTGTGATCGAATAAACATCATCATTAAAACCGCAAGCCTATGTAAGAGTTAAGAAAACTTTAGCCCATGCTGTGCACAGAAGAATTCGTTTAGCTACTATTCAGGGTCTAGGTTAAATGGGTAAAATATAAGGGTCTCTCTTAATATGCGGGTTTTAAGGGGATGATCAGACCATCATACTGAACAACTCTCTCTCTCTCTCTCTCTCTCTCTATGGGACATAGACGAAATCGCGAAAAAGAAAATTTTACTGTTTTATACAAAACTGCTTCGTGTTAGATATGCATTAAACAGGCCTTATACATTTCAGGGAACGTCTTAATTAATGTTGGACCAACGAAAGAAGGTACAATAGCTCCAATATTCCAAGAAAGGCTGCTGGCTTTAGGAGAGTGGCTCGAAGTAAATGGTGAAGCAATCTACGATAGTTCACCATGGCTGTATCAAAACGATACCGTCAGCGGCGATGTTTGGTACACCTGCACTAAAGCGAAATACAATGCCGCCCATCCAGTGACGAAGCCAAAAGAATCAGATACAATTACAGCAATCTACGCCATTATCCTTAATTGGCCGATAAACAACTTATTGATATTGAAGGATATAACGCCTGTATTGCAAAGGGATTCTTATCATATCGAGTTGTTGGGCAACCCAGACACTCAGCTACTTGTAAGTAGTTAGGTACCTTAACTATTTAGGTTAAGTGTGTTTGTTGTACCTACGCATTTATATACTATATAGTTAGTTACAGATTATTAGAATAAATAAATATCTTTGACATTAGGGAGTGTCCGTACCTACTGTACTGTATGTAAATAAAATAGTACTACACACTCTTTGTTATACCTACTGTGCCACGCGTCCATGGTGTCCAGTGGAAAGGAATCTATTGTGTGTTATCTATAACAGCTAAGTACCTATAACTTGTAAATTGTGGTTGCACCTCATCCTATGCCTTAACTCTCTAACTGTTAATGTTCGATATTTTTCTTTTCAGTGGCATATCAAGGATGGAATGACAGAGATACATCTTTTAGACAAAGCTTCAGTGAAATCCAAATACGCTTCGACGTTGAAATTTACTAAAAAAAATAATTAAGTGAAAGTAATTTATTTAGGTAAGAATAAATATTTTGTGAACACCTTTTATTTTGATGTTTCAGTAATTTTCTTGATAATTGACAACATTTCATTTTTATTAAGGGTCTCTAATTCTGAAACCATTTCGAGATTTTGGCGTGCTATATCGAATGGAATTTTTTTAGATTTTTCCTTTCTGTGGTTTCCGAGATATTTTTAAAAAACATCAAATTATAAGGAGTTGGGCCTAATAGTAATCGTATCTTTGCCATTAGTCTTTGCCTGACCAATAAAAAATAAAAATGTCAATGTCAGTGTTATGTCAACTTGAAATGTCAGCGGAGCAGAGCGTCTGGCGTCGAGTTTGAAGTGAGCAAAGCTACGATACTGAGTTATTTTGTTACATTTGATTGGAAAATGAAAGTTTCTGAAGGTTTTTCGATGGCGGACAGTCGCAACCTGCCTAAAGTTGACTATATGATGTTTCTTCAACATATGCGGGAAAACGACAACTTTAATGTCGCTGAAATCCGAGGAGCAAAGGTTCTCATGTCATCTAGAGACGCCTATGTTGAAACATCAGTAGGCTATGTCGAGGTAAAAAGAGAAAATTCACGTTGTTTTGTGAAGGGTCGAGTTACTCCAGAGCATCGAGTTCGCTGCAAAATGTACACAGTGATGGCAGTTATAAATGAGACGGAAGAAACTATCATTGAAGTTAAGTGTGAAGATTGTGCAGCAAGCGAAGGTGGTTGTAAACACTCCATCTGCTTAATAATGTGGCTTATTAAGCGTACTGAAGAGCCGTCAGTGACGTCAACAAGTTGTTATTGGACGCAGCCAAAACTTTCTGAGGCTGTAACAAAAGACAAATGCATTTTGGCAAAAGAGATGGGGAAACGGAAGCAAGTAGATGTATCACTACCTGCCTCACTCGATTTGCCTTCAGTTATTGAAGAATTCAAGAAACGAAAAATGAGCGACTCTCTAATAATAAATTATATGTCTAAAACAGAAAGTTTAGATAATTATAGCTTATATCAAATAATGTTAGATTTTGTCATCAACATTCATGAAGATGAGCATAAAGATTTTGAAAAGTTGAAGCTGTTCGCTGAAGGAAAGTTAACATCAACAATAATTAATGCCATTGAAGAGAATACACGAAGCCAAGCTGATTGCATATTGTGGCATACAATGAGACAAGGGAGGGTATCAGCTTCAAAAACCTATGAGGCTACAAAATGTAAAACTGATGGAGTTTTAGTAAAATCCATACTTGGTGGTTACAAAATTCCCGAAACAAAAGCCATTACAAGAGGGAAAAAATTGGAAAAAGAAGTTGTGAAAGAAATCGAAAAAGCGATGAATATTAAAATAAGCCAATGTGGATTTGTGTTGATAACACCATTTATAGGGGCTTCACCAGATGGAGTCTGTGAAGACTTCACACTAGAAATTAAGTGCCCCTGTAGCAATAAAACAATGAAAAATTATATCAACGATAACAAGATATCTGAAAAATGTAAGGCTCAAATACAGATACAAATGCATGCCACAGGGAAAAAAAAGGCCTTATTTTGTGTAGCAGACCCGAGCTTCGAAAGCAATAAAACATACCACCAGCATTGGTTGTATTATGATAAATTATATGTTGAAAAACTACTCTCTGAAGCAGAAGTATTTTGGAAAAACTATATTTTTGAAAAATTGATGGCTATTGTAAAAGTTAAATAATAAAACAACTAAACTAGAATAATCAGTTTTATTTTTTCCTATTTATCCTAATTTATCCTAATGAATCATGTCATACAGAGAAGAGACATTGTATAAAAACCTCTGTTAAGGGCTGAAGGCGAGTTGTTCAGCATTACGCTATACTTTGTCTATCAATCAACATCTCATAATATTTATGCATTTGATTTTTCAAAGTGTAAGGGCATAATTTATGCTTTGTGATCTTAAAACAAGTAGTACTTGAATACTTATAACAGACATTTAAACAAGGTGCGGCATATTAGCATTACGCAGGCCACCTGCCTGAACATAACACCATGAAACCTGTGGTCAACTAGGTATATGTTTATAAAATGTTACAGTCATGATCTAATAAACAAGGTCTTCTCTTATTGAGTGTCAGAAGCCTACATCATCATGCTATTTGACACGAAATAAACCAATCATAGTCATCTATGTGAGTTGTGACAAACATGAAGTTGGAAGTTTTTCGTTAAGAGATACCTAGTTTATTATACCATGGTTACAGTATTATTTACAAACAGTACTTAATGAAAAAAAAATGGCTGCAAAAATTTTCAATAAACTACCCCAAGACTTAAAAGAGTGCAATAACTTAAATACATACAAATCAAAATTATTCTAATTGTTAATTGACAAATCATATTACTCCATTGAAGAATTTTTGCAATAATAAAAGATTAGTCTAAACTAAATTATGGGAAAGTAAACATTATAATGATTAAACATCCGACTTACTTATATTTTAATACTTATAAATTATTTCTTGACATTTGCTATTTAACACTATTTAACTTACTTTATTTGTGATCTATACCTATGCTAATAATTTTATAAACTGTGATATACCTATAATATAAGTTACGATTATGTTGTGACATGCATGTATTATATTTGTACGCCAAATGGCAGAACATAGAGAGCACTATTTAACTATGACATCTACCTTAACTACCTATGCTTCAACAAATAAAGATTTTGAATGTTTGAAAATGTACATTCAACACAGAAATTTAAAACAAATACTAAGCATTAAGTTCAACTACTCTTTATCAAAGGTGATTGCATGTTTATAAGGCCGCAAGCTACAACAACTACATCATCCAACACATTTATCAATTTACTATTAACAACTGAATGTGGCTTTAAAAGTTTAAACAGCCGAACCCTTCTAATAACCCTCTCAATGTGGATTCGTAAACTAGCTATAACCTTGCTGTCAATAACCTCAGCCTTAGTCATTTTAACGTCTTTTAAAACACTCGGTGGACGCAATACTTTTACAGACTTTTGTGCCAAATGTGATTCTAAATGTTTAAATCCTCTGTCTGCTAATATTGTAGCATTTTGTGGAACAGCTTCTAAAAAACCACTTTGTTCCACTAAATACATGTCTGATATACGACCACCATAGCCTTCGGAAACAAAGTTTATAAAACCATCAGGAGTGGCACCAATCAAATATTTTATAGTATTGCAACTTTTGTACTGTGACCATGTAAGTGCTTGATTTATTGGCTTTCTTGGTTTTTCTATTTCTATTTCAAAACAATCTATGATGATCTGAACAGATGCATATTCTTCGTTGGCTCTGAAAACTGGTGGCAAATTCCTTTTTATGTCAACTGCTGTCGGCCAAAACAACAACATAAAAAACTTTTTCAACACTTTTAAGGTTTTGTAAAAGATCCGCCAAAGCGTAGCTATTGATATTTCAAATAGATCTTTAATCCGTGCAAACGTATCATTATTTTTTATTTTATAAAGTACAACTATAATATGTAAAGATGGTGTCTTACATTGTTTTTCAATATACTGAACAATCCAATAACATTGTTTGGTGACACCTATGTATGCTAGCGGATTTGTTTTTATTAAATTTAACATGAAATTTCTCCCTACAAGCTTTTTTTCTATTTCTAAAACATTTGTACTTTCTGTTTCCGTGAAATCTGTTGTACTTCCAATAGCAGATGGAGTTGCTTCCTCAGAGTATTCCTCAAGAACCTCTAACTCTAGTTTTCTTTTTCTGCTTTCCTTGTACCGACAAGACGATGCACCATTACTGGTTGCACTTGAATAGATTTGTTATGCTGTTCCGGAATACACAAGATTCCTTTATCATGTTGTTGTGTTGATATTATGTCTGGTTCTTGGTCAAACAAACTACTTGCGGATGGCATTGGGCTCTCATCGATGTTCCTTAAGTGGTTTGGAACTTGTGGTTTTAGTCTTGGCCTGGTAACCTTCTTACTAATCCATTCTTGATAGTTAAGCAGATCTTCTTCAAGCTGGAACAAGAATGAGAGAATTATCAATACTATTCTGGTCTCAGTACGGACAACTCAAAATTTTTATCATTACTACATTTATTTATGACTTTAGTTGCAATGTAAATCTTGTGAGGGTTTATTAAACTATTATATACTTACATTTAGGTGATCTTCGCATATATAAGCGGCATATTTGGGTACATTTGGTTTGTTTACAGCGGCACACCATTCTTTTCTTGTTGGTTGTGGTACATGAAAAAAGTGTTTGTCTGGGCACATTAGTGCACTGTTTTTGCATCGGGGTACAAAACAAGTAATGAGGGGATCTAGTTTCCTTACTTGCCTGCTCATTTTAGTGAATTTGCAATAAAACGTAAAACCGGAAGGTAAACAAAAACGCAAGGTTAGCTTTTTGATGCTCACGGTAATTAATGAACATGAATGACAGTGACAGTCAGAGTTGCCGCTTACACAAAATATGGCTAATGAATAATCACTCGCATTTACGTGTTAACAAGCCAATACAATAAAAAATAAACACATAATTAATTTTAAATAAGAATTGATTAATATAAGACCTAAAACATTTAAAGTTGATTGAATTATTTAACTATTTTTGAAAGAGCTTATCATCAATTATGTAGCTATAAAATGGCAACAAAAAAAAAAATTGGCAAAGGCACAGCATTTTATTATGCCCAACTTTAGAACTGTGGACTTGCTCAGATTTAAAAATAAATTTAGTCCCCTTATCATTTAAATATAAAAAAAAGAAAAAATACGTGTTAGCTATTTTTTTATCTATTTTCGAAATCGTAAATAAAAAAGGGGGGTAAAATTTTTGAAATGTTGTCAATTGCGTTGCGGCGCTTCTGGCGACTTTCCAAAATATCTGCAACCTCCTGGCTTGATGTGAATTACCTTATTTGCACCTGGCTTGATATCGATGTTTTTCTTTGGAGTTTCGCGTGTCGCAGCGAGGTGAAATTGTTGCGCTGTGGCACTTCCGGCGACGCTCCAAAATGTCTGCAAACCTTTGCCGTGCTATTCCTTTCTTCGTTACCTTTTGAAGGACCATATGTTTCGCTCTGGATCTTGGGCTAGTGGACTGTTTTTATTGGTAGCTGGATGCGGTAGAAAGGAAACGGCCGGATCTTCAGTTATATTAATTTTAATTAGGTAAGATGGACACACCATAGCAGTCGTGAGGCGAGGGTTGAAGAGAGAGAGCGGGACGCAGCCCTTGACATTTGACACTGACAGATCAGTGGTGTTTACATAGGTAAATATTTAATGTTGAATTGCCAACAGTATTCGTAAGCAATCGACATAACGCCGCCCCCACAGAACACAATGGTAATGTGCTACTATCGTAATTTCAATGGTATAGCTTTCTTGGAGTAATCAATAAATTCTGTGGCGAAATAAATAAATCAGATGTGTTTAAAAATAGCTTTCTTTTGATATAAGGCGAGGCCGAAGGCCGAGCTACGCGTAGGAGCGAGGCTCCGAAGCGGCCCCCTGGAACCTGGTGGACCTGGTCTCAGGGGTCAGTCTGCTTGCCAAACGAGGCCGAGCGGGCTTAAGGATAATTTATTATAAACCCCAAATATCGAAATTATGACAAATAACAATGTTTTTAAATTTTTCTTGAACAATCGCATTTTTGCACTTACCATTTTGTTTTGTGTTGGGTAGCCTAAGAAAATATAACCTAGATGTACTTAAGTAACTAATATCCGAATCCGAAATTTTGCCAACATCTCTACGAAGCCAGCGGCCAAGTTTAGTTCGAGGTGCAAACAAAGAACCAACAAGACAAAGGAGCTTGTCTCCGTATAAATCATAGCTTAGTTTATTGATGTCGCACGGACGATAATTTATCGTGCGCTCTCAGGATAGTTACCCTCCTCTGTTGTAGTGAATGAATGGGTTTCAATTTCCCTGTATTGTGGAGCGAATGAAAAGTGAATGAGACACAGTTTTTATTTACATACCTCCTATAGAAAGAAACAAGAAACAATGGACAGACCTTACTTACAGAAGAAATAAAAAAATCCAGATAGCACTGTAGCCCCGGGACTTTTAATTACGAAAAAGATTACCGATAGCCGTTTAGATATTGTTGTAAGGTACGAAATTACTACCTAAGTCTTACAGATCAATCCCGCCGTAAGAAAAAAAAAAAAAAAAGTCTGAAATTTTTAAATATCGGGTTTTTTTTTCTTACGGCAGTTTGTGAGGTGTTGGCGCCCATCCAATCTACTAATACCTTGCTGAAACCATAGAGTAAAGGAGGTAAGAATGAGTGCTATTCTCCATACTAAGTTGAGTACCTCGGAAAAAGCTCTAAATCCGGTCTCTTAGATGGTGCTGACTCCTTGCCCGAGAGTAGATGAATTGCCAATCTACACTAAGACATTTTGATTAGTTTTCCAATATTATGAATTAAACCAACTAACGTAAGAGGTGGCTTTAGATAAGCAGAGTAGTAGGTCCGAAGTTGTTGATGCAAAAATAGCGAAATGACACAACAAAATCTGGTCAACTCTTTGACTAATTATTATAAGGACTAGCCTTGCGGTAGCATTTCCCCTCTGCCACGGTATAAGCACAATTGATCTTGTGCATTTACATTCAATTTTACACCTTATCACTAAACGAGACAGCCTATAATTGCGAAATAATAACGTTGAACTTAGAACGTTTGGGGTTCACACGAGACTACTTTTTATGATTTTTAACATTCAAAATTAGAATAGTTATGTTATGGGGAATAAAATCCAAAGTTGCGGATTTCATGTTACCTCGCCCCCCGCAAAAAGTGGCAGAAATGTTTAATAGTAGTATCACACGCGTAACCAGTCCACATATAAATAGTCAAAGGGTCAACTAGAATGTATGACATTCCGGTGTACACAGCTTAGTATGGAGAATCTCAAGACCACTCTTTAATTGTCCTTACTCTATGAAACTAGGTACCTAGGTTGTCCGTAATAAAATACATTATACAATACAATACTCTTTATTGGCACACCAAAAACATAAAATTAATAACAATATTAAAAGCAAACAGAAAAGCGGTCTTATCACTAAAAGCGATTTAAGCGTAATATTGCAAGAAGTGAAGTAGATTGATAATAATCCGGACAACTGGAAAATTATTAATTTTCTGCTTTATTACGGTATTCCTGTAACATAATTATATATCCTTCGCCTTTTCATATAGTTGTGTCTTTTGGGAGACGCGTTGCAGGTATGTTAGTGGGCGGTCACGTGTCGGTTGCCTACTCTCCGGCCTGTCCAAACTCCACCATTTTATAGTGCCACAAGTGTGTGTTTTTCTACAAAAACAATCCTTGAGATCCAAAAACTTCAAGCACCTTTGCTATTCATACTGGAGATTGGCAAAATTGTCAATACCACAATGGAGTCACAATTTTAAGATTAGAAAGGTGTCTCTTGTCGTTATGGAGTTGAAGAAAATACAGGGTCCAACTTAATGTGCTGACACTTTTTTAAGGGGATGATCAGACCTTCAAAGTGAACAACTTTCTCTATGGAACCAACATCGAAATCACAATTTTAAGATTAGAAAGGTCTAATCTTAAAATTGTGACTCCATTGTGGTATTGTGATTTTGCCAATCTCCAGTATGAATTTCAAAGGTGCTTGACGTTTTTGGATCTCAAGGATTGTATTTGTAGAAAAACACACATTTGTGGCACTATAAAATGGTGGAGTTTGAACAGGCCGGAGAGTAGGCAACCGACTCGCGACCGCCCAGCAACAGACCTGCAACGCGACTCCCAAAAGACACAACAATATGAAAAGGCGAACAAAAACGCCAGCAAGGCATCTTAGTTTCTTCAAGACAGAGACTTAGTTTATAACTTTAGCAAAACGTTTAAACACAACAATCACAACTTTAGTCTTATTTCTTCCTCGATCCACAAACTAACCAACCGAATCATTTTCCTTATCACACGTGAACGTTTCTTTCTAACTTCAAGATAAAAGAAACTCAAAGTCCGGGACTAAAGTCTGTAATTGGAATGCAAGACGTGCACCTCCAACGAGCATCGCAAGTCGTGTGCAGATTACAAAATTGCCATTGTAGAGTATCGGCAAAATTGTACCTACATCTATAGTTTGTTTAACTTGAAAAGACTTTAAGGTGGTTGTAAAGTTGTCAATTTCATAGAAAAGTTTGACGCACCAGGGTTGGCATGATTAAAACAAGTTGTTTTAAAACACGTGTTTTAAACAGTGTTTAAAACAGTTTGAATTAAAACCGTGTTTTTTATTAAGTGTTTAAAAACACAGATTAAAACAAGTTTTAAACAATGTATAAAACATTAAGAAAAAAACAAGGTTTAAAACTACTTTTCATTGCGAATGAAGGGAAATAAATTAATATTTAGGACTCTAAATAGCTTGACATAAAACCAGTTGAGTCTATCTCTATGCTATTGTACTGCTATATTGGTAGGATTAAACGAACTTACCTGAAGTGAAGTTCTATCCTAATTATATGAAGTACTTAGTCCGAGACATAACTATGTAGTAGTCGCTATCTTGCGTGTATCCGCGTCCTTTAAATCTATGGAAAAAAAACAAAAAACGTCTCCCGAACGTCATCTACCTGTCAATGTCATTAGTTCAGAGCTAACTGGTAGTAACTGGGTATGCGGAGGGTGGGAAGTAGGTATATGTCTCGGACTAAGTACTTCATATAATTAGGATAGAACTTCACTTCAGGTAAGTTCGTTTAATCCTACCATTATATTTCGTACTTCATAGTACTACGTCGTCCGAGACATAACTATGTAGATGTTTAGAGGAAACAACATCTTAAACTAAAACAAACTCGTCTGTTGTGAACTTAAGAGTCACAACTAAGAATAACACCTTGTAAGTTATAGGTAGGTATAGTAGTACCTATCACACAAAATGAGATTAGTAAATCACAATCATACAATATTAGTCAAAATCAGACAGTAATAAATTAACAATATTTTGTTAACTAATATTATGTATAATTAGGTACCTATGTGAGTACCTCAAACTGCTTCTCCCACTTTAATCTGTCTGATCACTGTCAGACTCTAAATTGTTGAGGTTCTAGTAGAACGACTTAGGTATTGTTTTTAAAATATTATCGACTGTAAGCCTTCTATGTGGGAGGGTGCGCTGCAACCCATATAGTCGAGTGGGACGATGACATGATGACTTACAAAATAAAAAATAAAACTTTCAAAACTAATATCTGTACCCTGAGCAGACGCCTTTAAAACAGTATGGTATAACAATCTTCTATCATGAATTGATTCATGGCTTATGACTCGTAATATGAGAAATACACATAATTAGGTGCAGGAATACTAAATTTGATTTCTTAATCTGAAGATTAAGTAAAAAGTACCTACTATCTAACTTTCGGATAGTTTACCTAAATTTTAGGACATAACGCGTTTAAGACATTTTGCGTTTAGGACATTCCGCGTTTAGGACATTCCGCGATTAGGTCATTTTGCGATTAGGACATTATAAGTTTAAGTCATTTCGCGTTGACAAATTAGGTCCTTATGCGTCGACACCAATCAACCAAAAATTGAGTGGACCACTATTAAGCATTGTAAGACATGATGTGAGTCCCATATACTAACATAATTTTGTTTAGAAGGGCGTAATTTGAATAATCTTTAAACCCGCGTTTTATTCTAGAACGCGATTCATCAGAACATTTGCCGATATGAGTGTTATTATCCATTATGAGATGTAGGATAGGTGATGCATTATTTCAGAATCACCGTTATCAATAACAGAAGTATGTAAAATACATTTACTCCAATAGAAACCTCTAAAAATACCTAATTTGACTAACAAATTGGCCTCCACTGACGTAGACTATAGAATTCTATCAGTGTTTTATATAAAGAGGTTTTGAGAAAATTTGCCCGATATAATTTTGACATTTATTTAACCTAGGAATAAGTTTCCTGTCTAGGATCTCATGATAATGTAGAAGACAGAGAGTGTCCAAATATAACTGTTTCTGAGACTGTCCAGTTCTTTCAGCAGTGGGTACCAAGGCTGAGAGAATCTGATTGGAACACTAAAGAACATAGAACAATGTTGTCTACTTAACCCTCTACATTCCATGCGAAAGGGTATCTAAGCAATGAAACATACTTTTCACACTAAACCGAACTTAGAATTAATCATATCTAAAACTTTCTGAGAAAAATCTCATTCAGTAAGTAGACCTATAATTAGGTATCTATGTGATTCTCTCCTTTATCTCTTCAGGGATAAGGTCTTGTAATGAAATTAAGTGTAATGTAGACTGAATTGATCCACACACTGTCAGATATATTTGGATTTGGCTACTATTTAAAATAGGTTACTGACTGTCTACACAATACACTCTTTAAAAGATATCTCCGTTGTGTTATGTGTGATTTTACCTAATTAAAGTTTCACATTGATTCTGTTTCTTTAAAGTAATGCTACGAATGGCTTAGTTCGTTTTCATGAAATTCTTTCTCTAGTTCTAATAGATTAGAACTATGTAGCAGGCATATGTTGGACCTGTGATGTAGCAGACTTCGGAGTCCTGAATTTATACTAAATAAAAGTTGTTATAATGTACCTACTATGCATTTTTGATTAAACTGAAACCCTTGAACTTTTCACCCATTTAACTCAGTATATTTTTGCACGTGTAGGTGACATAGGTACATATTAATATCCAGATTATTTGCGTAAACAAAGCCACTGCTGCCACACAACTGATACCAAATTGTATAACCACATTATAAAATCTTTAATTGATCATGACTATGGTCAGATATTGGTTAAGTAGATTGAGCAGTGGATGATAAAAATATATTACTTTTAATAGAACCTAGCTATGTTTATGCTAATGGACCCTAGAGATTCCCAATAATCTTTAGCCTTATACCATTATTTAAGCTTTAAGCATTCTTGGTAAGTAAGTACCATTGAGGTATAGATACATTATCATGGTATCAGGTATTGTCCTAAGAAAAGAACAGGACATGTTCCATTTATGGATTTTAACTGTTTTGTAAATACAGTCAGAGCCGGCCTAGCCAGCCAGGCTAGTTTATTGGGTAGGTCATCCCATTTAAATAATGAACCATTATTTAAGTAATTGAAATATTCAAATACTTTTTATGAGCCATATTATTTTATTGTTACTAAATAGTTATAAAAGAATTAATTTTCAGTTTTAATTATTTATCAGCATTTATTATTTTAATTTCAGTCTTTTTATAACATGTTATTAACATGAAGGTTATGGAAACTCAAAGGATGGAGCCCCTTTTCAACCTAAATACAACTTGATCATAAGTGATATTATAATAACAAATGAGAAAATATGATGAGTCTAGCAGCAAATTTTACCTAAAAGGGTATCATTTGTTATTTTACTACTAATATAAAAATGTTTATGTGGAAGTCCTGAGGTTTCAGAACATATCTGACCACCCCCTCGGGGAGTACAGTTGTGAGCATATGCTTATGCTATAATACTTTTGACCGCCCTTTGTACCCTTCTCATTCTTGTTTTAAATTGTATTTTTCTATTCTTGGTGTGCAAATAAAGAATATTTATCTTATCTTATCTTATCTTTTAAGTCCAGCGGCAAACTCTTCCTCAAAGGGTATTTTATTTATTAGATCATTAGTGATATTACCAAAATTGTACAACTAAGTAAATATTTGAGTCTAGTGATAAGCTTTATCACAAAGGGTACTGCACCCGTCCCTATCTGGTGGATAGGGTAACAGTTTGGGTTGATGCAGAGGTTGGTGTTACCAGAATGGCTTGTGACCAGCTACAATAGATCTGTTCAGGTTGCGGTAGCTATTGGTCATTAACCAAGCCCTTACCCCCAAATAATAATGGCTTGTGACCTCTGCACTTTCTTTCTGTACTGTATGACGAAAAGTTTGAGGCTGGATTTACTTTGGGTTTCATACTGTTTGAACCTTTCTTTATTGTTAGAAAATTCACATGTCATCCAGCTTTGTGCAAAGGAATTCTGTTTACTTATTTTCCTTTTATGAACTTGATAAATATTTTTGTTAACAAAAGGTGCAATAAGCTGTTATCAAAATCCAATTTACCTGGAGATGCAGCATGCTAAGCTTGGAGAATCTGTCAGCAACTTTAATTGGTGCCAATTTATTGAAATCTTCTCTTGAGAGAAGGATTATTGTGTTGTAGGCTGTGTGGCTGACGCTACCTTCAGTGCCGCTAACATTCTTGTAATAATGTATGTTAGCCTAGTACCAGATTGTTTCAAAATGCCAGGCAATTCCAAAATTATTTAGGGTGCAGTTTTATATTTAGATAATGCAATTTTTATCTCTTTGTGTTCATACTATTAACTGTAACATTCTCAATCTGAGAGTAGATTGTCTCTGTCACCTTTCCGAGCTGTCTTCTAACCTAACCTAGTTAGGTGAATAGCAGTGCCTGAGGCTAATTTAATCGACTGAGTGTGACTAATGTGCAGTTATTAATTAAATACTGAATATTTTAATTATGATTTGATATCTCAGGATTTCGCTCAATGTCTATCTCAGGATCAACATAGAGGTATTACCTACTTACAGAGTAAAAGCTTTTTACCAACTAGCCCCAAACATGTCAATACCTGGAACATAGCTACAGGCAACACCCACTGTTCAGAGTTATGTCTTCCCAACGGGAAACAACCAGGTTTAGATAAATGAGGCATCAATGACTATCTTATAATCAGGCAAATAAACGGACAAAAACAAAAATACTTTCCAACGGAAAGATGTATAAGTGTCACACAATTACAAGCAATATATTAATACAATTACAAGCTGAGGCCAGTAACCTCTTTCCCAATGGGAATTAGTATGGTAAGAAAGAATAAACATTCATCCTCATAATAATTCAGCAAATATTACGTCATTCTGAACACAATTGGTCACTGGGCACCGGAGCCGGTGTCGGCTGTCTTTCCAATTAAAGATTCTGTGTCATAAATGATTCTATTCTATCCCCTACGGAAAAGTCGTCATCATCATCATCAAACCTAGAACCTTTCAAGGGCTAAGGGCACAGGAGCTGACATGATCTTTCCCAACAGTAGAAGTGCATGCGTGGCTAATATGCAAAAGAGCTGTAATGACTACCTTCCCAACGGGACCGTGTCTCTTTGTTTGAAACTCAAACCAGCTTGGGCAATAGGACAAGTACTGGCATGATCTTTCCCAACGGTAAAAGTGCATGCATAGCTAGTAAGCAAAAGAGCTGTACTGACTACCTTCCCAACGGGAACGTGTCTCTTTGTTTGAAACTCAAACGTGCTTGGGCAATCGGCACAAGTAATGGCATGATCTTTCCCAACGGTAAAAGTGCATGCATGGCTAATAGGCAAAAGAGCTGTAATAACTACCTTCCCAATGGGAACGTGTCTCTGTTTGAAACTCAAAAGTGTTTGGGCAATGGGCACAGTACTGGTATGGCCTTTCCCCACGGGAAAACAAGTGCATGGTCGAAACTCAAGCATGCATAGTGCAACGGGCCCAGGGTCTGCCATCGGCGTCGGCTGTCTTTCCCCAACGGGGAAGAGTATGAACGTAACACGTTCATACGTGTGCCGGCAAGGGCACGGGAACCGGCTTTCGTATACTTCTATCCCCACGGGAAAGCGCATCTTCGAAACTCGTAAATGCGTGGACACATTGTGTCGGGCCGGGGAGGGGACCCAATCCCCCGTAGCATGTAGGTAAACTTTTTCAATAACAGAAACAAAAATAATAAATTGTGTACGTACCTTGTCGTAATTTACCATAATTTACTAAGTCAATCACTCCTCCAACTACTGTATCCTTTACTTCCATCTTTCCTGATTGACTTCACACTTAATTCTTTCCATTTTATACACAAAAGAACTTATAATTTAACTATAAAACTTAAATTTTTTTATTTTCAACAAGGATCGCGTTTACGCGCGATAAACGAATGACATTGACAGGTAGATGACGTTCGGGAGACGTTTTTTGTTTTTTTTCCATAGATTTAAAGGACGCGGATACACGCAAGATAGCGACTACTACATAGTTATGTCTCGGACTAAGTACGAAATATAATATATTTTTGTACTTTTGAAATAGGAATTAAAAGGAAAATTTTATTTAGCATTGTAATTAAATAAAACATATAATTTTTAACCAACTACTAGTGCTAGTGAGGTAGTCCCCACTAGTGACTAGCGAGCGGGCACTCCCCTGATTTACTATATTCAAACCAGGGTAATACCCACTGGCACTAGCACTAGGGTATTACCCTTATTTTAAACATAAAATAATATGAATATTGGGGAATATAATTATAGGGGAACCCCCCTATTAAAGTGAAGATTAGTTAGAATTGTTCGAATGTAAAGCGTTCAGTACCTATTGATTAGAGATACGTAACATAAAATAAATGTTTATCCACTGACAGATTTTTGTACATATTGCATTTATTATGGCGAATTTGAAAATACCTAGTCTAGAAATCAAATATTATAGGTCTTATTTATTTGAAATTAATGTCCTAAACACAAAAGAAAAAAAAACATAAAAAACAAAAAAAACACTTGTTTAAAACATTTTGAACTGTTTGTTTTATAAAATTTAAAAAAAACTGTTTTTTTTCCAACCCTGTGACGCACAATACGCGTAGACGGTATTAGTAACAGAAAAATTTTATATTTGAAATAATAGTTTAGAAAATCGAGATGCTTATAAATATAATTACGAAGATATAAAGCTTTGAAATTTTCTATGGATAAGTTCAAAGCTTTATATCTTCATAATTATATTATAAATTGCAAATGTTATTTCATACGCGGCATCTAGATTTTCTGTACTCTTTTTCCATATATAAAATATTACTTTTAATTGTACCGTCTACGCGTATTATGCGTCAAACTTTTGTATGAAATTGACAACTCTGCAACCACCTAAAATGTAAATAACAAACTAACCTCATAAACGGATATCAAATACCTAATTGATAAACATAGTTAGGTCTGATAATCACACTTGACTTAATTGATTTAATAGTACATTCTAACCAACAGTTCACTTAATAACTAATTAACTAAAACGAATGGGACCACTTAATGTTAATAGTCACTAACATAACAGTTCTAATGAACAGACAATGGGACACGTTTCGGAAATTAATTACATTAATTAATAATTATAGTACATAATCTAAGGTAAAACAACAAATAATAAAAACCGGCCAATTGTGTGTCGGGTTCTCGCTAAGGGTCCCAGAGAAAACACAATTTTTGTTGTAATTTTGCACTGAGGCACGCACCACGGAGCCCTCGGTACGCGAGTCCGACTCGCACTTGGCCGGTTTTTGTTTAAATATTAGGCATGTTTCGTTTCGCCGGAGATTCTTCGCACTCTGGCTCAATTATTGCCCCAACTTCCGTCATCGCCGGAGCAACAATGCCCCGGGCGGCACTTTACTAGGGGCGGAAATTCAGAAAAAATAAATACTCGTAAATATGATCGAGCTTAAAATGTTTGTGTTACCGGTTCGTAAAGCGGAGAAAGGCGATCTCACTTCGCTCGCCCTAAGTTTCTGTTTTAATTCGCTGTTTTGTACCGAAAGATTTATTTATTTACTACCAATTCTTATTGACGGAAAAAGTTGAGCTCGCTTTGCTCAATCTATGTTTTTACTGCTGCATCAAACGATTTCTGACCACAACCCGAGTGGAGCTCGCTTCACTCACTCACTCTGTAATTTTGTATGTAGCTTTCTCTACTCTACATTGTAGAGTAAAACCGGCCAAGAGCATGTCGGACTCGCCCATGATAGGGTTCCGTAGCGATTGTATAAGTAGATTAACTGAAAAGAGAAAAACAAGGCCTATAAATTATTAATTAGCTATACCAAACTTTGTTTCATTTGAAATTATTAGGTAGGTATCGCAAACGGGGACAAATAAAAACTGTATAAAACCTACCTATTTGTTGGTTATTGGTTTATCCGACCTGCAACACCTACCTAATATTATTCAAATTACATTTGCATAAACAAAGTTTGGTATAGCTGATTAATAATTTATAGGCTTTGTTTTTCTCTTTTCAGTTAATTTTTTTTTTCATGCAGTTGGGTTTTTGTTTTTCTTAATAATTAAGTTTAATTTATACTTTTCACTCTTGTGTCAAAATGGTAGAATAAAATTACTATAATATATATGTATTTTTGGAATCGGCATTTCACTAGCTTTCATTTGATACCCATGTTGTCCATATTTTTGGGGGGTACGCCCTATTTTTGACCTTGATCGCAGATATCTCGAGACAGAAGCATTATATCGATTTAGTTTTTATGGAACTTTTGTTCCATTGGACAAGACCTATCCAACGGCACCTCACTCGACTTAAAAAAAAACTATTTTTTCCTACCCCTCTTTCGTTGTATGGGGAAAAAATATTTTCTTCATAACTACTACATTTCTGTTTTTGGAGTACTGTCTTCATGCCAAATTAAGATTCAATAGGTGCAAAAACGAGCGAGTCATTGAGGCGGGGCATACAGACAGTCATACAAACAGACAGACAGACAGAATGGACGAAAGTATAAGGGTTCCTTGTTTGACTACGGAACCCTTAAAAGTGGTGGCAAAATCGGTCTGTGCTCCGGGTACGTAGTAACTTATTATTAATCTGTGCCCCGGGAGACAGAAACCCACGCTACGCCACTACTGGGTTTAGAGGGATTGGACCTCATCCCGCCAAGCTGGTCCAGTGCACTCCAGTGATGGTTGGCGGGTGGCCAGAGCCTCGTTTGTTTTTTAACAGGGCGCACCAAGATCAGGAGACAAATTACGCTAAATAAATCTCCACTGAACCGTGATTGGACGGCGTGCGAACCAAAACTTTGAACACATTCGGCATCGCCCTAATCATTTGACAGCCGTTAGAGCCATTTTGACAGGTCAGCTACATAGTAAATAGGTAAGTCCAGTTTAGTGCGATACGGAATTTTAAGTTTAATAGTAATTGGATTGAAATGTGATTAGATTAGAACCGAAATTGGATTAGGATTGATCTTCGATGTTTTCAATTAACATGAGTGAGATATTGATCGGAACCCCACCGAACAGAAAGATGCGGACGAGTTTAGGGGACACTGTCCCACCAGTGGGAAAAAACAGGTTCGAACAAATTCGTGTGTTTTATTTAAAAAGATAGAATAAGATTGAACTAACATATATAAATTTGATTTCATTCTGTTAATTTACTTATTAGCATAGCATATGCTCACGACTATATTCCCCGGGGGGGTAGTCAGAGATATTCTGAAACCTCAGAACATCCACGTTTCACCAGTAGTACCGAAACTCTGTCCAGTGTGATGGAGGGTGAGCCCGTCGCCACTTGTAATGGACAGTGGGTACAATACATGTCTCGAAATTTAAGCATGCAGGTTTTCTCACGATGTTTTCCTTCACCGAAAAGCCTGGTGTTACAAATCGTACATAAATTCCGAAAAACTCATTGGTACGAGTCGGCCTGGACAGGGATCGAACCATCGCCTCCTGCACGGCAGGCAAGGTTACTCGCCACTGGACCACCACGGCTTTATTTATTTATAAGAATTGATAAGTACTAAGTAATTTTTGTTGTTTTGTTGCCTTATTATTATTTATTTATTTATTTGTAGTTCGGGTGAAAACCCACTTCTTGATATTCAATCAAGCTGAAACTTGTTATACATACAGGATCTTTCTTAATATGCTGAAACTCTTTTAAACGGATGATCAGACCGTAAAACTGAACAACTTTCTCTATAGCACCAATATCGAAATTGCGAAAAAAAAATCTTCTGTTCTATACAAAACTGCAAACCTATTCGAGCCAAATATATGGCACAGATGTTTTTTTTCGCGATTTCGATGTTGGTCCCATAGAGAAAGTTGTTCAGTTTTATGGTCTGAACATCCTCTTAAAAAAGTGTCAGCATATTTCAGGTAACAACGACCTGGTGCTGCAGCCAAGATCGTCTCCGTAAGAGTGGCGGGAGTGTCACAATAGAATAGGTACCTAATACTTAGTAAGTACTTTAGTCGCCAGATAATAAACAACAAAACAATATTGGAAACGGTACGCTTTATAAACAAGTCGCATCGCATCTCGTAATGAGATTGTTGTTCACTCATCTGTACTGACGCGATAAATTTACAAACCCCATTCGTTTCGGCTCCTTCGCTGCTTACGTAATAAGGTCGCTACCTTATTTTCGGATGTCACAGGCAGGAATGTAGTGAGGTACAGAGAAGTTTTAACACCCCATTTTGAATTCTAGATCCGATAGAAATAATGGTCTGATTCTAGCTCCGACGGATCAGATATCCGTCGAAGATTATTATATTATTCTATTTGCCGTCACTGTCCAACTATTGGGCAAAGGCCTCTCTACGCGCGCTTCGATAGGCCAGTTCTATTACACCCGTCGTCATCGTCTTTTTAGGGCCTTTTTTTGGGGGTAATTTTTTGTCTTTTTTTCGTTTTTCTTTCGTTCTTTTTCCGTACCCAAAGGGTGAAAACGGGACTCTATTAGATACTAAGCCTACGCTGTGCGTCCGTCCGTCCATCTGTGTGTCTGTCGGTCTGTCTGTCTATCTGTCTTTCCTACCTATTTAGGGCTGTAACTTTTGAAAAGTAATAGCTAGACAATGGAAATTTTCACAGAATGTGGGTTATTATAGCGCATTGGCTAATAAATAATAAAAATGTTAAATACATAGTTAAAAATTAAGGGGGCCTCATACGAGAAACTAGCTTTTCTCAACATTTTTTCTTCTTGCTCTATCGTAAAAACGGTCATACATACAATCGTCTAACATGGTGTGATTATAGAACCAACAGTATTACAAAAAAATAATAAAAACTGACTAAGTGTAAGTCGGTTTCGCCCTAATGGTCCCGGAGAACTCAAAACTTTTTTGTACGTTAATACGAGTATGTTATGTGGTACGGAACCCTCAGTACGCGAGTAACCCGACTTGCACTTGCCCGTTTTAATTTATCTTCTTTTTCGATGCCTTCTTTCATCGTCTTCTTATTTCTTCTTCTTCATCGCTTTCTTTCGTCTTCTTTTTCGTTGTATTATTCTAGCGGACCCCCTAACTAAGTCCCTTGCTCCACCCCTGTCATGTTGAACTCATACTTCATCCGAAACAACTTTATCACATTACACCTGTCAAAATATTTGTTTAGGGTACTCGGGTACCTAAGTAGGTACTGTTATTTTGGGCAACTGCCTTATTTATTTACAAAATTAGGTTCTGCTTTCTCACGTTGCAAATACAGGGTCCTTCTTAATATGCTGACACTTTTTTAAGGGGATGATCAGACCGTCAAGCTGAACAACTTTTTCTATAGCACCAACATCGAAATCGCGAAAAAAAAAAAACTCTTCCATACAAAACTGCAAACCTACTTGAGCCAAATGTATGGGACAGCTGATTTTTTTATCGCGATTTCGATGTTGGTCCCATAGAGAAAAATGTTTAGTTTGATGGTCTGATCATCTACTTGAAAAAGTGTCAGCATATTAAGTTGGACCCTATATAGGATGTAATTGCGCGGACATTTTTCAAAAAAATTTACAATATTGACCATCTGTGGTTTTGCATAAATCTTTGACATTAATCCCAAACGTTGAAAAAGGAAGTTTTCAAAGAGTTGTGTTTAGTAGGTACCTAAATTTTAAGTTTAAATATAATACTCTGTGATCGGTAAGAAAGTAGTTAGTTTAGAATCAAGAGCAGATACCAATTATCATGTTTTCAACAAAGGTAATTTTATTCAAAATATTTAATAATTTGTTTGTAAACTTTAAAATTTACTGAACTCGATCTCAAACCACCGCTCGGGCACTCTCAACCTACTTACTACCAAAACAAGATTCTTAAAATGTATCCATGAGCACGTTAGCGCTTTCATTCATTGCTGAAATGATAACAAATAATTTTTGGCTCAAAACTTAAAATGCGAATAACTTTAAATTTTAACTGTCAAATTATTGTTTCAATCTAATTATTTTGTTCTAAATCAGGTGGTGTGTATGAGGTTTTGCGCTTATTTATTAACACGTTGTATATCTGTACCTATTAAGGCATCTATACACAATATGAAGACTGTAGACTTGGCATAATTATTAAGGGGATGATGAAGTAATATAATGTGTTTATTCTTTTGTGTCTTTGTAATCAAAAGTACTATGCAACCTATTTTATTGGTTGTTAACATGTTATAGACACCATGTGCTTCAAGGCGCATGAGATTAATGATTTAAGGATCTCTCGGTATAGTATCATAGTTCAATTGGATGAAAGTACAGCCTCGGACTGGCAGATTGCGGATTCAAGTCCCGTCCAACATAAAATTGTTAAATTGTTGTCAAAGTCAAAGTCACGTCAAAGTCAAAATAATTTATTCAATACAGGAGCTTGAAGCACACTTCTTAAACGTCAATTCTTTTTTGAAGCTACAACCGCGTCGGAACGTGTTGTCGCTGTAGAGAAGATGCGGCCAGAAACTCTACAACATAACACGACTTAATGACTATTACAATATAAATTCTTAAGCTATGGTTATGTATACAGTAACTCATATTGATTTCATCTTCAGTCACCATCATCATCAGCCTATATGTATACATCCCACTGCAGGGTCAGGCCTACCCTCATGGAGGGTGTATGGGCGTCGGTCCACCACGTGTGCACAATGCGGATTGGTAGAATTCACACACGCATCGGAATTTCTGATTTTTTCCTTCACCTTTTGGGAGCAGTCGGTATTCAAAGTCAAAGTCAATATAATTTATTCAATATAGGAGCTTGAAGCACACTTATCAAACGTCAAATATTTTTTAAAGCTACCACCACGTCGGAACGTGTTGTCGCTGTAGGATAAGTTAGAAAAACTCATATACATGGCATGTCGTCCGTGTGGATTCGAACCCGGACCTCAAGATTGAGTGTTGATCTCTTCGCAACGCGCCACCGACACTCTTCGGTTCTCACCTATCGGTTATTTCCTAAAGGTTTTCGGTTTGTTAAAGTTAGCAATGTTAGCAGTTTTTACACCTGCTGTGTGTTAAATAAAATGTCGAAAACAAAAACATTTCCTTCGCCGCGGGACACCAATTGCTATCTATGTGAACATGGCATCAAAAGTTGATGAGTACGGGCACTAATACCACGGAGGAGAGAAAACGAATATTGATTGCAGACATACACCTATCTACACAAAGCATTCTTGAACTTTCTTAGTAACACATTTAAAAAAAAATGGTATTAAGTGATAAATTACATTTCATAATGTGACCCGGACATAAGAGCAAAAGACAATGCCAGGTTTTCAATGAAACTTAGGCTACCAGTGTACACATATGAAACGATATGGAAATAATAGTATGTAATGCAAATTATTAAAATAGCAAAGGAAAAGGTTTATAAATAGAATGTTCGTGCAATTACCTATTTTTATTTGTAGTTTTACTTGTTTTCGGGATCCGTAATATAATAAACATTTACTAGTTTGCAATTCCATAATGATCTGGGATCGGTTGGGAGGATTTTTATATTTAGAAAAAGAAAGTAATTATACAAAAACAATGTCTTTATCTTCGATACTAAAACAATTACGAAGTTCTAGTAATTCATAAATAGTGTGAGAAATAATGAATGAATAATTTATCAATTTTTAATAAATCCAATTTGTACACTCCTATGGGCATAAATCCGGCGTCCCCCTTTTTACTTGTATTTTGGCAGTGTTACACTATGATTACGAATTAACTGATGAACTGTCTTCATCAGCATTCACGTCTTACTGTAGTATGGAACATGCCTCTACCACCGCTAATCACGAATAAGTGGAAGATTTGCAGGCCACAGGCTGCGTGCCCAGTGTTGGAAATAAACTCAAATTCAAAATGTTTTATTCAACATAATATCACATGGATAGCTTTCTGACGTCATTTTTGACTCTACCACCGCTTCGGAAGGTGTTCCGTTGTAGAGAAGATGCGGCCAGAAACTCTACTACCCACATCTTTTAAAAAATATATACTACTAAATACAAAATAAGTACTACAAATACAATATTGAATTACATAGTGTCAAGAATAGACATTTTAGTAGTAGGTAGAGTAATTTTATAGCGATAGCTTAGTTTGTTTAGCGATATGTCGCCGTGTGTCGCCGTGTGTACTTAAAATGTTTCTCTGGCAAGCTTAGAATATCCTCAGATATCTTATTATAATAGCGTCATGCAGTGCCCCGTAAAAGATGTGTTGACTTTACTGAGCTGAAAATGTGGGAACACTAATTTATTTTTATTTATTGTATTGTAACTATGAACGTCACTGTTTTTGGGAAAGCGTTTAGCTTTTTGCGAACGTATAATATATTTTCATAAATATAGGGTCCAATTTAATATGCTGACACTCTTTTAAGGGGATGATCAGACCATCAAAGTGAACAACTTTCACTATGGGACCAACATCGAAATCACGAAAAAATTATCAGCTGTCCCATACATTTAGCTAAAGTAGGTTTGCAGTTTTGTATGGAGCAGTTAATTATTTTTCGCGATTTCGATGATCATCCCTTTAAAAAAAGTGTCAGCATATTAAGAAGGACCCTGTACAACGTGATAATGAAATATTAAATAATTTGTTTGAAAAATTTAAAATTTACTGAACTTGATCTCAAACTACCGCTCGGGCACACTCACCCTACTTACTACCAAAAGAAGATTCTTAAAATGTATCCATGAGCACGTTAGCGCTTTCATTCATTACTGAAATGATAACAAATCATTTTTGCTTCAAAACCTAAAAAGCGAATAACTTTAAATTTTAAGTATCAAAATAATGAAATTATTGTTTCAATCTAATTATTTTGTAATAAATCAGTTGGGGTGTATGAGGTTTTGCGCTTATTCATTAACACGTTGTATATTGACTGTAGAAAGTCAAAATACCGATAATAATGATAAGTTAGTAGGCTCACTGATCTGGCTGTCTGGTTATTATATTTCCCGAGAGGGCAATTGAAGTAACTATAGATAAATAAAGGCTACTGGAAAATTTACAATTCTCTAGTAGTGCACAAAGTGATAGGCAGTTAGCCACTACAAAACTACTTGAGGAAAAAAGGTTGAAATTTAAAAAGATACAACTGTAAAACTTTTTATAGCAACGTCTACGCTTCTGTAGGTAGTTGCTGGAATCGTTTCAGACTGGAAACGTGCCAACTTGATTCCTACTAAGTTTGTACCTTCATCTGAGTAGTTTCGTACGTGATCTATACGTGAACCAAGCGTTAACCTACACACTGAGAAAAAAATTCTACGTATACGTACTTTACGTACCACGTAGCTTACGACGTGATTCAGATTACGAGTGTTGCATCAGTATTTAAGTGGTCTCGTACTTCTTAATGAAGCTTTATCATAAATAATAATGACAAAACGTTAAAATTTAAGGGGGGTCCTGATACAAGAAACTCGATTTTATCAACGTTTTTTCTTCTTGCTCTATCGTAAAAACAGTAAATACATACAAGCGTCCAACTTGGTGTCATTATAGAGCAAACTCTACGGTATTACAAAAAATAATAAAACCAGCCAAGTGTGAGTCGGTCTTGCGCTAAAGGTCCCGGAGAAAACTAAACATTTTTGTAAGTTAATATGTTGTGTGGTAGTATGGTATTGACCGACTTGCGCTTGACCGGTTTTATTTTTCATTTCCTCCACTCTTATCTCCACACGAAAGTTTTAAACATGTCGCCATATACTGTCGTTTGACAAAGTTTGCTAGAAAAGTTTAGTTAAATTACAAGTAACAATGTACTATTACCCTTCCCACATCCATTCCAACTAAATGTCCGCAAAAACTAAAAATAAAAGCAACAGAAATAGTAAAAATGCGTGCTAAAACGGCACAATAATTTCTCCGTAAAATAGCGTTGGGAAAGAAAACTTTATCTAGCTTTGTTTTAGGCTTTTAGTCGAATGTTTGCGCAGCGGGAGCAGAGTGTGGCGTTTCCATTAGCTGAGTCTACGGTAGAATGGTACAATTTTGGTAAGCAGTAGAAACATACAGGGTTAATATGCTGACACTTTTTTAAGGGAATGATCAGACCATCAAACTGAACAACTTTCTCTATGGGACCAACATCGAAATCGCGAAAAAAAAACCAACTGCTCCATACAAAACTGCAAACCTACTTTAGCCAATTGTATGGGACAGTAGGCTTTTTTTTTCGCGGTTTCTATGCTGGTCCCATAGTGAAAGTTGTTCAGTGGGATGTCTGATCATCCCCTTAAAAAAGTGTCAGCATATTAAGTTGGACCTTGTATATTGAGCTGACGATGGATAGAGTTCGTTTATGCTGCCTGTCAACCTTCATATAGATCGACCTTTACTATACACCCCAATCCGTAGAAGTAGAATAAGAAAGAAAAAATTTACAATAGAGTATCTTACCTATAAGATCTGAGATCAACGTAAAATTAATATAATTTACCTAAAATGATGGAGACCGCGAACTGGTAGGCGTAGTGTGGGACGCCGTGCTGCCCGCTGGACAGACGATCTAAAAAAGTAGCGTGGAGCGATTGAATGAGTAAGCCCGAGGATGGAATTTTGTGGCGCGCCTTGGGAGAGGCCTATGTTCAGCAGTGATGATGATGATGACCTAAAATAAAATTTTGAAACATGACGATACCGCGATTTAATTTCCTGCAACGCCATCTAGTTTATTATTAGAAAATCGATTTATTTTACAGGATTTTTCCATGGACTTGGATTCCATGGATACAGGATACCAATCCTCTTTACAAGCACGGTAATTGTCGAACGAAAATTGTTCATGGCGGTCGGTAATGTTCAACCTACTTCGCACGTCGATGTTTCAAACTTTCTACCAGAACAAAATTAAATAAAACTCTTTTTTTTCGTTATTAAATTAGAAAGGGACTAATCAAAGATGACAATGAAATACCAAATGTGTCAAAGTTATGGTTCGTACGTAGTCCAGTCACGGTTCAATCTCCGAATATTTACCGCGATTGCAGCCCAGGTTTCTTCAGCAAGAGGAATGGGATGGGGGTTTCTAGGGGGACGGGGGAGGGGTGCATGGCATCATCTTGATTCTTTGACTAATTATTACATGGACTGGTTACGCGTATAATTCTACTAACAAACATTTCTGCCACTTTTTGCGGGGGGCGAGGTAACATGAAATCCGCAACTTTGGATTTTATTCCCCATAACTTTCCAGATTCTAATTTTGACAGTTAAAAATCATGAAAAGTAGTCTCGTGTGAACCCCAAACGTTCTAAGTTCGAAGTTATTATTTCGCAATTATAGGCTGTCTCGTTTAGTGATAAGGTGTAAAATTGAATGTAAATGCTCAAGTTCAATTGTGCTTATACCGTGGCAGAGGGGAAATGCTACCGCAAGGCTAGTCCTTATAATAATTAGTCAAAGTCTTGATTGCATCTTGCGATACTCTTAAAAGTGTAGCGTTATTTTTAGCTGTTATTCATAGTAGAGACGTTATACTGCTTGTGAGTTTAATAACTCTAAGATTGACCTTGGAGTCGTTTTATTTTGTAATAGCTCGAAACACTAAAACGTTATAGGTATTTCATGAACATTTCCATAGGTATGAAAGGTTTTTTTCAGAAAAGCTGTTATTTAACAAACTTTTCGTGATATTTCAAAAATGTTTTGATAAGAAGTAATTAAGGACACATTGCAAACATTATGAAGGTATTTAATTGTATTTAAATCAAATGAAAAAAATGTACTTAAAAGTTGTAACTGGAAATGTTATTAATTATTAGTTACAATTTAATTCTGTTTAAAATATCAATAATGCATGGCAATATATTATTACTTATAGGTACTTTATAGCACACAAAAATGTGAGATAATGTGAAACAGAATCATCATCATCATAAAATATAGGGTCCTTCTTAATATGCTGACACTTTTTTAAGGGGATGATCAGACCGTGAAACTGAACAACTTTCTCTATGGCACCAACATCGTAATCACGAAAAAAATCTGCTGTTCCCTACAAAACGGCAAACCGTCTCGAGCCAAATGTATGGAAAAGCGGATTTTTTTTCGCGATTTCCATGTTGGTCCCATAGACGAAGTTGTTCAGTTTGACAGTCTGATCATCCCCTTAAAAAGTGTCAGTCTATTAAGAAGGACCCTGTATCAATAAAAATTACGTATAGATAGAGTTAAATTCCCTGGATACCTTAGACGAATTATATACGGACCCGCCTCGCCTTAGCATTTCCCCTCTGCCAACGTAACGTAAGATCAAAAGATCTTACGCATTAACATACAATTTTATACCTTATCACTAAACGCGACAGCCTATAATTACGGAACAATAATTTCGAACTTATGATTAACGTTTGGGGTTCACACGACACTGTTTTTCATGATTTTTAACATTCAAAATTAGAATCTAAACTAATGGAATAAAATTCAAAGTTGCGTATCTCGTGCTACCTCCCCCTCCCCCCTCAAAAGGTGGCAGAAAAGTTTGTTAGTAGAATTACACGCATAACGTGTATAAATAGTCTAAGCTGGATAAACAGCAGATGGCACAGGGTTGGTAAAAACTAAATATTAATACTTTGTAGGTCACACATAAAATACAAGCCTTAAAAACTATTTTTATCTAAAAATGTTACCGAATCGAAACACATTTTATATGCAATAAAGTTTGGTTTTACCGACACTTGTAGGCCAAAAATGTTCTTTCTCCTTTTATGAAAGTAATAAAGGAGTAAGCTATCATAAAACAGATTAATGTTCATGTCGCTCAAGGAAAAATATAAAGGGTGTTTGAAGATTGATCACTGTTCTCAAGGCCTAGCTGATAGTTACCTACCGAAGTTTATTCCGAAAGCGCTTATGCGCGCTGCATACAAACGAAGTATACAGGGTCCTTCTTAATATGCTGCCCCTTTTTAAGGGGATGATCAGACCATCAAACTGAACAACTTTCTCTATGGGACCAACATCGAAATTGCGAAAAAAAAATCAGCTGTAGCGGCTTGAGTAGGTTTGCAATTTTGTATGGAGGAGCAGATTTTTTTTCGCGATATCGATGTTGGTGCCATAGAGAAAGTTGTTCAGTTTGACGGTCTGATCATCCCCTTAAAAAAGTGTCAGCATATTAAGAACGACGCTATATATATTTTCAGGTTCACTAATGTTTGTCCAAAAACTTTTTGGCAAATTATTACTTAATAAGCAACGTTTCATGTAATATTCATTTTACAAACACCTTGTTCCGCAAATTGATCATTTTACAAATAATCGCTTACCAAAAATATTTTTTGCAAAGCTTGTCTTTACAAATGTACCTAATGTATTTTTTTCTTTTATGTATTTTTCATGTAATATTGTTACTATTTTACAAAATCACGTATTACCAAAATAGATAGCTTATAGAATATGGAACAGAAAATAACATTGATTTCAAACCAAAAGTCTGCATATTAGACTTTGAAAAAGCAGCTATCTTAAGCTTGCGATCAAATTTTGAAAACACAGTCCTGCACAGTTGCAATTTCCATTTGGTCCAAATAATTTACAGGTAAGTAAGTACTAAAGTTTTTTTTTTTAAAAACAAAAATGGTTTCTGGCATCATTGTTGTCGCAAGTCAAACCTAACCTAACCTACTCATTTTACTTTGGATAGCCTAGTGAAGTCGGCTAAACTAGTTTAACACGAACGATTCGGTTCTGGCACTCGCCGGCCGCTGCCACGGCACGCTCGCTCCGCTCGCTCGGCTCGTGCGGCGTGGTCGCAAGTCAAACCTAACCTAACCAACTCATTTTACTTTGGATAGCCTAGTTGAGTCGGCTAAACTAGTTTAACACGAGCGATTCGGTTCTGGCACTCGCCGGCCGCTGCCGCGGCACGCTCGCTCCGCTCGCTCGGCTCGTGCGGCGTGGTCGCAAGTCAAACCTAACCTAACCGACTTAATATATTTTACTTTGGATTGGAAAACTATTAAGATCGTTAGCAATCCATTTGAAATTAAAATAGGCTGTTGTTAATTTTTACTTTTGTTGATTTATTAAAATTACGAATGATAATGATGTTTTTTTTAATTCATTATTTTGGTTGACATTAGTAAAATGTGTGCCTAATAATAATGCAACATGTCAAATAATGCAATACACCAAGTGTTGTTTGTTTAAATAACATGAATGAGAAATGAATCGTTTGTCAAATGATTAATGCGAATAACTTTAAATTTTAACCATCAAAATAATGAAATTATTATTTAAATTCAATTATTTCATTAAAAATCAGTTGGGGAGTGGTTCGGGTGTATGAGGTTTTGCGCGTATTCATTCATAGATACCAATACCAAATACCAAACTGCAAGGCATGAATTAAAGGACACACACATATAAAGTGCGGTTTGCACACAACCATTGAATGTGTGATTTGATTAGATTCACACTATTGCCATTGTGTAATAGAAATGACTAGTGGTGAAACTCAACGATATATTCGCGTGATATGCTAGGGACAGGACACCAGCATATATAGATATACTAGAGGCGACACCCAGACTAAATTGTTTGTAACATTCGTACAGGCCAAATGGCATATATGCTTACTTAGCCTAGGCCAGGTGCTCACTGCAACGTGACGCTCCCAGTACTAATCCACATTGCTAATCGTGGTGGACAGATTTTGTTCGCTTTGTCTGTTCTATACATAATTATTTAATGGATACCAGCATTAAAATCGCGAAATCGGTACTGCGCGCAGGCAAGTCGGTATCGTAACGGCCTCCCCGGCAAAAGCACACCGCGCTCGATTTACCTGTCGCGACCATTGACCTGAAACTAAAGATCGGCAATATCAGTTAAAAAATGTCACCATTTCTTCAAGCAAATCCAACCAAAGACATAACGAAATACCTCCAAATAGACCATAGGCGCAATATGTCCTCTGTATTGTATACCTCTTTTGTCATAACTTTGAATATTTATGTCAAGTAGTGTTTTTGTGTCTTGCTTTAAACAGGGTGTAAGTGAAAGCCTAGCAAATACTGAAACGCTGAACTCAGACGATCAAACTGAACAACTTTCACTATGGAGCCTACCTCAGGCCACGCGAAAAAAAATCTGCTGTCCCATACGTTTGAGTCGAGTAGGTACAGCAATTTTGTATGGGACAGCTGATTTTTTTTGTGTTTCCTGAGGTAGGCTCCATATTGAAAGTTGTTCAGTTTAATGGTTTGAGTTCACCCTTTCAGTATTTGCTAGGCTGTCACTTACACCCTGTATTATTTATCTATACTATTTATCTACCCCTATACTTTATCTTTGGTCGCGACCCCTGAGCTTCACCACTAGTAGTTTTACTACACTCTGCTATTGCATCCATTACGCAGCTCCTAATGAATGACTATTGTCTGCCCTGTGAAATTACTAAGTAATATCAGCAATAAAGTGGGAGAGTGGTCGTAAATAGTGGTTGAGCGAGTAATGTTATAATATCGTCAGTATACAGGGTGTAAAATTAAGGCTCTTCCGCCCGATTTTACCGTAAAATTGGGTAACTTTGTATCGAAATCTTTCCTCGCTGCTACGAGTAAGAAATAATACCTCCAAACCCGAAAATGGTAAAAACAAATAAAATTAAGAACAATATCCGTGAAAATCCGGATGAAAAGCGATAAATCATGCTTATGACACCTCAATAATACCTGGGTGTTGCCGAGTACCCGGATAAACCCGTCATCCCACATCCGGTTAACACGCATGGCTGACCGAAATAATGCCGAAAACTGGAGTGCTTTCCAAAAATGTTGAGTTGTCGCCTTAGATGAGGCTAATAGAGGAAGATTCATTACTATTATAATTTTCCTCTTCGCTGATAGTTTTTTACACAACAGCTTTATCAGTACCTAATAACGGATGGTTCGATGACATAAAAAATAGTTCGCCGAGATATGGTTTCGACTTGAACAGTACCGTACCAGTTTTTTTAAGTGAAAAAAACTCACATAGAAATTACACGCTCTATAGGTAAGCAAAAACTACATATTTTGAATACAGAACCAATTAATCAATCAATTAATAATACTTAATTTAGGAAGTACCTACTAAGCTCCTTACCACTACCATGGACCTTCTACTAACTACCTACTAAGTTAGCTACTAAGTCCCTTTTTTTGTAAGAAATACCTACCAACGTGTATTTGAAATACATTAAATTAAATGCACTAATCAGACAGGTACAGGGAGTGGCCGTTCTGTACGTAGAACTATATATCATTGTCTAATTTGTTGTTTGGTGTAAATAAAGTTCTTATAACTCCATTCATTCAATCAATGCACTACAGAGTAGACCGTTGAGCTTGCGGACTCTACGCTATGCTCATATTATGTTAATAACAAAGCGCATCTTCCTCTTTTTATCTTATTTTAGGTTGTAATCACATTTTATGAGTTTTGGTTTTTAATTTGGGATTTTGTTTCCGTTGTAAGCTCTGAGGCGTGACATGAAGGATTTATTAGGCTTTATTGAGTTAGGGTTATCATCATCTTGTTAACACTGCGCTTTTGGTTGAGCTATAGGTAACTAAATTCAAATATTTGTTTCTAAATGTCATCAAGTTATTAGATTAGTGCCAGGAGATTGGTACCAGGTTATAATATCTCTCACCACCAATAGCCAGCCAAAAGGAAGCGCAGGAGCCAACATCGAAATAAAATAACATAAATCAGCTGTTTCATAGGAATCATATGTACCGACGACCGACTCGACTCCAACGTATGAAATGGGACAACCAATTTTTTATTTGATTTCGATGTTAGCTTCATAGTGAAAGTTGTTCAATTTGAAGGCCTAAATCCATAGATATATTAGGTACCTATATAGAACTGAACTAGATACACAATCAGCGATCCAATAATGGCAGAACCAAAAGAGCTCATAAGAGCACTTTTTTGTACTAACTGACAGTAAACATGCCAAATACGACCAAAATCAAAAATAAATATTCGCGACACTCAACAGCATGCATACTTGATTTTTGTGGGTTATGTGTCAGGCCAAAAATTTGCTAAGATTTTTTATGAGACTTGGTAGTAGTCTATAGTATTTAAGTCAATGTCTAAATCACCCCCTTACCTAAATATTACTAGCGTTTTATCACACCGTGTAGACTTTTTCAAATAGGAATTTTATGAAGCAATGTTTTTCCTTATTTTCAGAGAAATGATTTTCTCATTTCTCGTCACGTAACATTCATTGACTACTAAAATCCCGAGAAGTCCGAGCTTAAATCCATTCACTATTAATGTGGGTCATTTGTGACAACCCTTACCTACCACAGAGTAATTAATATTGTACACATCCTCATACACCCCAACTGATTTATAACAAAATAATTAGATTGAAACAATATTTCTTCAATTTCATTATTTTCAATTTCGTTATTTAGATACTTAAAATTTAATGTTATTCGCATTTTAAGTTTTGAGGCAAAAATGATTTTATCATTTCTGCAATGAATGAAAGCGCTAACGTGCTCATATCATGGATACATTAAGAATCTTGTTTTGGTAGCAGTAGGGTGAAAAATCCCAAGCGGTGGGTTGTGATCGAGTTCAGTAAACTTTAAATTTTACAAACAATTTATTTAATATTTAGAAAAAAATTACCTATGTTGAAACCATGGTAATTCGATTCTGCTCTCGATTCTCAACTACATACTACTTTCTAGTTTTGCGTTAATTCATTAACACGTTGTATAATAATTCGTGATTGTTCAAGGCTACATTCTCCAGAATCTGATGACAGCTACATTTTCCACAGGTTCTACAAGAAGGGGAATTTATTGGTGATTATTACGATTAAAGTAGCCCTGTGGTTTCGAGTTCGAATGAAACGGCCCATTTTTACCCGACTGCGACAGAAGGAGGGTTATGTTTTTCGAGCGTATGTATGTATGTATGTATCTATGTATGTATGTATGTATGTATGTTTGTATGTCTATTTCTTTGGCACGGCCTACAGCCTAAACGGCTTGATGGATTTTAACGTATGGGGTGTCATTGGATTCGTAAAAATCGTGAGAGTGACATAGGGTATATTATTTCAAGATGGCGTCTACAAATTAAAAAAGAGAGGGGGAATACACAATTTTTTTTTGTTAAAAATTACAATATGGGTATCAAATGAAAGCTAGTGATCAGACGATTCCAAATATATAAATATTATAGTACTTTTATGTTACCGTTTCGACACAAGACTAAAAAGTATGAAATAAACTAAATTATTAAGATAAACAAAAAACCCGACTGCATAAAAAACCTATTAACTGAAAAGAGAAAAACAAGCTCTAAAATCACTAATCAGCTATAACACCTGTATTTAAGCTAATATAATTTGAATGTTATTAGGTAGGTATTGCAGGCGGGGTCAAAAATAACTAACCAAAAATCTCCTTTGTCCCCGTTTGCGACACCTACCTAATAACATTCAAATTATATTAGCTTAAATACAGGTGTTATAGCTGATTAGTGATTTTAGAGCTTGTTTTTCTCTTTTCAGTTAATAGGTTTTTTATGCAGTCGGGTTTTTTGTTTATCTTAATAATTTACCGATGGCATTCGAGGAGTTTAAGTGATAAATTTTCTTTTACACTATCTGTGAGCAAAAACCTAGCCACCGTCTCATTTTATTCTACCAATTTGTATCCCTTCAATATGCTAGTCTTGTTAGTGAGTCTTGCAAAGTTTCTTATCACCCCGAAATGGATAGTGTTGAGTTCATGTATGTACTTGATTTGCTGGTTGGGCTATTGCAAAATTTCGTTATGTAACACTGAGACCAGCGCTGGTAATTTGTGTTCGCCCCAAGCTCACCCATATATTACGCATACGTCCGAACTTATGGTATTTTCTTTTGATTCTCGGGTATGCAGGTTTCCTCACGATGTTTTTCTTCACCGCCGAGCTAGGTAGTAAATGATAAATACAACCGTACATAAATTCCGTAGAACTTAGTGGTACAGGGTCCCTAGACAAAGTATCTTTCGATTAGCGTTAACGACAGTAGAAAATATAAAAATGTTTGGACTTAATTTTTTTTTTATTTATAATTAATTGACTTTTTGCTTGTGCGTTAGCTCCGCATTTCCACCAATGTCAAGTAGTTTGTCAAGTATCTATCCCAATCTCAGGGATTGTTTTTGATAAAGAACAAGAAGAGATTAAGGAATACGGAGCCTCGTGGCAGGCAATGACGCGACGCGCGGACAACACGCGAGACAAGTTCTCGGGTCAGAACCTGCAACGTGACTCCTCCTCTTCCTCCTCCTGTGATATATGGTGACGAAAGCAAACGTCAAAATTTGTTTTGATCGCTAATGTCAAATCCATAAATTTTGTCATTTTCTACTAGCGTCAACGCCAATAGAATGTCACTTGGAGTCACGTTGCGAGTCGCGCTGCAAGTCTGGCGGAGTACGGACGCGCGTGCGTATCGGCGCGTTGGGCTTGCATGTGGCTCCACCATTTTGTGAACTCTTTTGTGTTTTAACCTTAAAACAATCACTTGAGATTATGAACTACTTACATTGGCAAAACTGCCACGCTAGACTTAATTAATACTACTGATCATTTTCCTTCGTATACTCTCCGCATAACGAGACATTGGCTGAATTTTGATAACACATCGGATGCCACTAAACAAAAATTGAATTGAGTTGAATTGAGTCACGTTGCAGGGTTTGCCCCGAACACTTGTCTTTCGCGTGGTGTTCGCGCGATTCGCGTTTCAGCCTGCCACGAGGCTCCGCAATCCTTCTCAGTTGTGTTCTTACTCAAAAGCAATCCTCGAGATAGGATAGATACTCCCTCACACTACTTGACATTGGCGGAAATGCGGTGCTAATGCACAAGCAAGAAGACCATTAATTATAAAAAAAAAAAAATACTTTGTCTAGGGGGAGGCCAGGAATCGAACCGCCATCTCACGATTGAGGCGCTAGCTCTCTTCCGTATGGGCTATCATTGCTCTGTGTATGTACGTACTTACGTGTGATTTTAATTCCATTTAGGTTTTTTCTGGGGTACTGAAATTTGTAAGTAGGCACCTACTCTGTAGCCAGATCCACCACTGGCCTATTGTGGCGCATAACTTTCACCGTTTTACACCTAAGAAAAAGTAAGGAAAGAAGCGAAAGAAACACTTTTTCATTGCTCTGTGTGCACTGTGTGCGGTGACCTGAAGGGAGAGGTTTGACATAAAACTGTGGTCGCGCATAAAAAGTTTTTTCTTTCAGCGAACTGAAAGCCATTTGAGGGTATCTCTGTTACTGTCAGCTCTTTTAGCTTTCGGTTTATGTGTGGTTTTGGACTAGGATCTAGGTTTCAATGTAGAAATAGTGTAAATGGGAATCTATGCATGATTGGATGAAATCTTTGCTGTACATTTTGATTTTGGTGTAACAATTCTTATTTTATAATTCGTTGGGGATAGCGCGTGCCTAACTAGCATTAGCAAAAACTGCGTTTAAGTGCCATACGCAATAATTTACATAGAAAAGAGAAAAACTGAATAGCTTCTTGAACTTTGAACTTATCAGTGTAAAATCTTATACCAAATAGAAGACCAGTTTAAAATCTTGCATCAGCTATTGCACTATCCCCGACGAATTACGGCTCCATAATGGATGATCATGAACGTCATGTCAAGTTTAAAAAAACGACACATATAAAACGCGTACGGAATTTTATTATGTAATAATTAAGTAGATCTTCATGTATACATTGCATATCACATGTATACATAGTAATCAAAGGTGTAACATTAACATAGAAGGTAGGTAACCTAATTGGCTATGTGCAAAGTGGTGATGGGAACTGAGAAATAGATCGCAGCGCCCGGGGTGGCAGAAATGTGTACTTTTGTTGGACAAGCTGTGTAAAATATGCTTGAATCTATGCAAATCCACGCACTAACTCAACACGAAATCTCCAAAACTGTAAAGACTACAAACTTAACATTTGGCATGGAAGTTTCTATTGGCATCTAGGTGCTCACTAAAAAGGGTATTTTGAAATGTTATCTTCAAAGGTATGAAAACCGGGATAAAAGTTTGTACGGAAAAAACAAGTGCTGACACTTTTTAAGGGGATGATCAGACCGTCAAACTGAATAACTTTCTATATGACACCAATATCGAAATCGCGAAAAAAAACAGCTCTCCCAGACATTTGGCTCGAATAGGTTTGGAATTTTGTATGGTATGTTTTCAATGTTGGTAACATAGAGAAAGTTGTTCAGTTTGACGGTATAGCCTCTCCCTGCAGCCTCTACAAAGCTCTATCCTCGGCCTTCCTCGTTCAGTCACTAGTTACCTAAAAGTGATCAAAATTCTAGATGAACTTCATCTTCCTGTCATGGACAATATCTCTTTTTATCGCCGAGCTCAATTTTTCAGTTTCCCAGTTTTTGCGAACATAAATTAAAACCTCTCCTCAGTTTCGTGATAAAAAGTTTTATTTTGCCGACGTTTTGAAGTCACTTCTTTCATGATTTATGAGCGGTGATTTAGTTACAGTAATTTTGTTTACGTCAAATGTTTTGTTATATTTTTTATTACTTATGAAAAGTGTAGAATTCAATAGTTAACCTACATCGACAAAACAATTAGTAATCTCTCAATTCCCCTATTGCGTATTTGCGTATTGCTGTAGAATATTGCGTAATTGTTTACATTGTGTGAACAATTATGCAATATTCTACAGCGGAGAGCGATGATAGTCCATACGCAAGAGAGCTAGCGACTCAATCACGAGGCGGCGGTTCGATTCCTGGCCTGTACCACTAAGTTCATCGGAATTTATGTACGGTTGTATTTATCATTATCATTAGCTCGGCGGTGAAGGAAAACATCGTGAGGAAACCTGCATACCCGAGAATAATAAAAAAATAGTTCGGATGAATGTGTAAAATATGGGTGAACTTGGGGCGAACACAAAAGACCAGCAATGGTCGAAGTGTTACATAACGACCCTTGCTTGCAATAGCCAAGCCAAACAATAATAATAACATTCTACAGATTTCTTTCGTACGATTTGTAACACCACTGGCTTTTTGGTGAAGGAAAACATTGTGAGGAAACCTGCATGCTTCAATTTCGAGGCATGTATTGTACTCACTGTCCATTATAAGTGGCGACGGGCTTACCGTCACACTGGACAGAGTTTCGGTACTACTGGTAAAACGTGGATGTTCTGACGTTTCAGAATATCTCTGACTACCCCCTCCGGGAATACAGTCGTGAGCATAATTATGCCATGCTTTTTCGTAAAAATGCGAAAAACCACTCCGTTTCTGCTCTCAGCAGGCCTGAGTACGCCACGTAGTGGATAAATGTGATCCATACAGAAATATGATGTACGGAAAAAGAAATCCAAATACAAATAGGTAGTAAACCTTAATATCCTACAGAAATTGCCAATGACAATATTGTGGCTTTCCCTTTCGTATTTTTCATCCGTAAAAAGTTATTACCGATTTAGTCTAGTTCTTGCATATTTCCGTTATCTAAACCAAGCCATAGCCACAGTGTAAGAAAACGTATGGACACAGATTACGTAACAGATATATCACACCTTACTAAACGATATATTCCCACGTTTTAATTACCTACTGCCAGACGGTATGCACAAAAAGGTATCTAATGAAGCTTGACTCAGCGTTGTTATTACTTCGTACAGATTGCGACGTTGCGCAAGTGGCAGAAATCAAGCTAGAACATCGCTTACAATGCGCCAAAGTGTAGGTGCTTATCTCAGTAACTACGGCCGAGTGACAAAGGCCTGGTATGGTCCTATACAACGTGTTAATGAATAAGCGCAAAACCTCATACACCCCAACTGATTTATAACAAAATAATTAGATTGCAACAATAATTTCATTATTTTGATAGTTAACATTTAAAGTTATTCGCAGTTTAAGTTTCGAGGCAAAAACGATTTGTTATCATTTCAGCAATGAATGAAAGTGCTAACGTGCTCATGGGTACATTTTAAGAATCTTGTTTTGGTAGTAAGAATGGTGAGAGTGCCCGAGCGGTGGGTTGAGATGGAGTTCAGTAAATTTTAAATTTTACAAACAAATTATTTAAAATTTTGAAAAAAATTATCTATGTTGAAAACATGATAATTCGATTCTGCTCCCGATTCTAAACAAACTGCTTTCTAGTTTTGCGTTAATTCTTTAACACGTTGTATACAGTACGGACAACCCTGTTTTTCCCCCACCAATTTCAATGAAACCGTTTAAAAATCTTTCTTAATTCGTCTTGTATTATTCAGGGTCCAACTTAATATGCTGACGGTTTTTTAAGATGATGATCAGAGCATCAAACTAAACAACTTTCTCTATGTGATTAACGACTAAATCTAAAAAAAAACAGCTGTCCCATACATTGTTTTGTAAGAAACAGCTGATTCTTTTTTCGCGGTAGAAAATCCCTTTAAAAAGCTGTCAGAATATTAAGAAGGACCCTATACAGGGTGTTAGGGTAAACAGTTGCATTACTTAAAGGGGTGATTCTACCCATGATACTGAACAACTTTCCCTAAGAAACCTATAGGAAATTCGAGACAAAAAAATGTTCGATCAGCTGATGGCATTTAGTATGGAAAGTTCGCATTTTTTTTTGCAAATTTCCTTTATGTTTCTTAGGGAAAGTTGCTTAGTATTATGGGTACAATCACCCCTTAAAGTAATACAACTGTTTACCCTAACACCCTGTATACCTACGTGTTTGTTTTAAACAAATCTTAACAACAATCTTATAATGAAGAAGCAGCAATACCCTCTCTTCTGAGCAAAGTTTTTGTCAAACAAAACGAGCAATACAAACACAATTAGTGCTGTCTCTGTTTACTACAGCTGTTTACTGAAAACGTAGACAGAGTAAACAATAGACTGCTGGATATATTTCTTTGCATTCGCACTTATACTCCATTCAAAATAGCATAGCATAGCATAGCATATGCTCACGACTATATTCCCCGAGGAGGTAGTCAGAGATATTCTGAAACTTCAGAACATCCACGTTTCACCAGTAGTACCGAAACTCTGTCCAGTGTGACGGGGGGTGAGCCCGTCGCCACTTATAATGGACAGTGGCTACAATACATGCCTCGAAATTGAAGCATGCAGGTTTCCTCACGATGTTTTTCCTTCACCGAAATGCCAGTGGTGTTACAAATCGTACATAAATTCCGAAAAACTCATTGGTACGAGTCGGCGTGGACGGGGATCAAACCATCGCCTCCTGCACGGCAGGCAAGGTTACTCGCCACTGGACCACCACGGCTTTTTGCATTCAAAATAGCAACGAAAATTTAAGACTATTTTTAATTACAGAAACAGAGATTTGAAACACTTACTCTCATTTATTCTTAGAACAGCTTTAGTAACGTCCAAGATATGTCGGATAGTACATCTTTCTGATAAATAAATTATATTTGCTTATCAGAATTGGCTAGAAAGCTAAATAGTAATCGGAAAATCTCGTCGTCCTTATTTGGAGTGAACTATAGAATTAATAGGGACGAAGTAAGCATAGTTTTGTCTGTTTTTACCCGACTACGGTAACATTAAAAGAAGGTTAATGTTTTTTATAGTAGTATGCTACGGCTACAGCTCTATAGCTTGAACGCTTTTATATAGGGTGTTTTAAATGCGTTACATATAAAAGGAGGTGCTTCATACCATAAAACTGAACAACTTTCACTCTGGGACCAACAATGAAATCACAAAAAAACGATTCCATAGAAAACATTACAAACGATGACATTTGCGATTGACTTAATTTTGTTCGCTATTGCAATGTTGGTCCCATAGGTAGTGAAAATTGTTCAGTTTGGTGGTCTGAAGCATTCCCTTAAAGTACGTAACGTATTTACGTTTACACCCTGTATATCCCTTCAGCCTTTGTTTAATGTTCGTAAGCATTTAGTATTTCCCGACCGACTGCTTAAAATGCATGTAACGAAAATCTGACTTCATAACAAACAGAGATTTACTTTCTTGATTGTTTCCGAAAATGTTCATTGACTTTAATTTGTTAGTATTGAAAATATCACAGACTTGGTTTGTATAGAGTACACTCCGAATTAATATTCCCTTAATATTGCTGTCTTAATTTCTCTGAGCGGTTTAACACCTTTGACTAATTATTATAAGGACTAGCCTTGCGGTAGAATTTCCCCTCTGCCACGGTATAAGCACAATTGATCTTGTGCATTTACATTCAATTTTACACCTTATCGCTAAACGAGACAGCCTATAATTGCAAAATAATAACTACGAACTTAGAACGTTTGGAGTTCACACGAGACTACTTTTCATGATTTTTAACATTCAAAATTAGAGTCTAAAGTTATGGGGAATAAAATCCAAAGTTGCGGATTTCATGTTACCTCGCCCACCGCAAAAAGTGGCAGAAATGTTTGTTAGTAGAACTACACCCGTTACCAGTCCACATATAAATAGTCAAAGTTTAACACATTTTCCAGTCAAGAGGATTGATGCCCGCGTGCGTCACTGACCCGCATGCGTACCGCCCGCATTCTATCATTTCATAATTGCTGCCCGCATAATGCGTGGATGATAAGATAAGATAGGTGCGGGCGCAAACACACGTGCGTACCATTGGAAAATGGCTCTAATTAGTAAGGTAATACAGGAAAAATATGATATTTTGGAGGCAAAACTTGTACATCAATGAAGCTTTCAAAAAAGTGATGACTAAATGCTGACCTGAAAATTTGAACTCACAGGTACTGTCCAGATCGAAGTTATGAGCGCTCCAAAATACACCGAATTTCCAAACAATTGACAAAAGGTACGGTACTGGAAAGGGGGAAGGGGGAAGGACCCCTAAATTTTGGGGGGACTCTGTAGATCCTCATTTCTAGTGCCAAGATAAAGTTAAAAACAAAGTTTCATTGATGTACATATAGGGTCCAACTTAGTATGCTGACACTTTTTTAAGGGGATGATCAGACTATCAAACTGAACAACTTTCTCTGTGGGACCAACATCGAAATCGCGAAAATAAAATCAGCTGTCCCATACATTTGGCTCAAGTAGGTTTGCAGTTTTGTATAGAAGAGCAGATTTTTTCTTCGCGATTTCGATGTTGGTGCCATAAAGAAAGTTGTTCAGTTTGACGGTCTGATCATCCCCTTAAAAAGTGTTCACATATTAAGAAGGACCCTGTATGTTGCCTCCTAACGGGCATTATTTAGCTTACTATGCCTGTACTAATAAGGATGACCGTGCGTATATTAAAAGAATCCATAGACCCTCATGTTTGAAAGTAACCTCTCCGCAACCGCTACAAAATGTTGGTAAATTCTTCAACAAAATAACAAGCTGCAGTAGATAACAGTGCTTCAGTTAGCATAGCGGAACAAACATAATTAGCTGCAGAGTCAGCCGGCCGTCGATGCCGTCTGCAAACAGGCCGGAAACGAATGTACCGGGCTTGCTGCATTGCTTTACTGCATTTACATCCTAGCTACAACTACAACTCTACATTCAGTCAAGAAAGTTTCGACAATGGATGATTGACTGTTTTCTTTGACTATCGCGGTGTTGTGCACTCGGAATCCTTGCCGGAAGTCCAAACGGTAAATAAAGAATGTTATTTGAGCGTTATCCGGCGTTTAAGAGAGCAAATTTGACGTAGAAGGCCAGATTTGTGGAAAGAAAATTCTTGGATTCTGCACCACGATAATGCGCCTTCACACAAGGCCATTATTGTGAACGAATTTTTGACCAAAAACTCAACAAAAACCATCGAGCAGCATCGACCTTATTCATCAGATATGGCTCCAGCCGACTTCTTTCTTTTTCCTAAACTCAAATTACCACTTCGTGGCACCCGTTTTCATTCGGTAGAAGACATAAATGAAAATTCGTGGCGAGAACTGAACTCAATTCCGAAAAAAGCATTTAAAAGCAAATATTTTGATGATTGGATTATTGGTTGACGTAAGTGTATCGTTTCTGAAGGAGCATATACATTCTTTGAAGGTGATAAAATTTTGGATGAATAACAATAATGTTTTTGTATTATTGATGTATTCTTGGTACTTCCTTGACAGAGTAGTTTGTCAATTCAATTCAGAAACTTTGTCATAATACTGGGCTATTAAATAATCTTTGACAGGGGGCTAATACGGGGCTACAATGACATGAATGTCATTGCGGGGCTATTAAATAATCTTTGGAGTCACGTTGCAGGGTTTGCCCCGAACACTTGTCTTTCGCGTGGTGTTCATGCGGTTCGCGTTTCAGCCTGCCACGAGGCTCCGCAATCCTTCTCAGTTGTGTTCTTACTCAAAAACAATCCTCGAGATTAGATAGATACTCCCTCAAACCACATGAAACTGGCGGAAAGGTCCATTAATTATAAAAAAAATCGTTGACGGGTTGGGGGGCTGATCGCGCTAATTTAAAACATTTACGTTCGATCACATGCTGATTATTTATTAGTTACTAAAGTAATAGAAGTAAGATACTATATATATATATATATATATATAGTAAGATACTGCACACTCCCGATTTCGTGCGCTTTTACAGCCGACCGCGACGAACGACGAACTAGCAGTCGGTATTACATATACACGGCGACACATGAAGCTACACAAAACCAACATAAACTGGCCTCGCGTAGGTAAAGTAACGTATAAAGTCGCGAGGCCGGCTTATCTTGGTTTTCTGTTGCTTGGTGTGTCGCCGTGTATACATAAGTTAGAAAAACTCATTGGTACATGGCATGTCGTCCGTGCGGAGTCGAACCCTGACTCATGAATTAGTGTCCATCCCTCTACGTAACGCACCATCGATGCTCTCACTCGCCATCATCGAGATAACTAAAATTAATTATAACATTCAACGAAGCGAAACTTGAAACCAAAATAACGTAAAAGAAAAATCTCGGGTAGCTCCACCCGTCGCGTCGCGTCAGTACGTCTTGCGAGAATATCCTCAGAGATGAAAATCAAATTTATAATTTGTACCAATTAGAACACTTCATGCGGTGCCTGCCAGCAGTAGAACGTAATTATTCACGTTTTAGGGTACAAATTAATGAGCAGCTGGTGTCGACATTTTATTTTAAAACCGGTCATCGACATTTTTGGATACGAATGAGGATCAATTCTGATTGAAAGACCTGGCCTATTGGACTTTTATATCAGCACTTTTATAAAACTGTAACAGAAGCGTGTCTGTACATTAAAAATATTTACATGAAAAAGATTACGATATGGTTTGTAGGTCAATCAATGTCTGCTATAAATTGTACGCTAGCACGATTGTGTCGAAGCTTTCTCTGTGGAGTATTTACTCATGTGCTCAGCAGGCAGGAGCGGAGCAGTCATTTTATTTCTGCAACTGAAATTATGTGTTATCTCAGTGTATTTTAAGTTTAATGTGCTAGGCTAACATGTTTTTAATACGAGCCATAAGAACACTGCATAAGAAACCTTATCCCTCGTCACCTTGTACGACACCCACGGGTAAAAATATTGTGCTTCAGACGCCTTGCTACAATTAGCAACAACATTTTTAGGTAAACAACATACACCAAAAAAGTTTAATAAATCTAAAACGTAAAAAGTTACATTCTCAAACATTCTCGGATGAAAACTCAATTTCGTCGTCGGAGATAAATCGTTGTCTCGGCTATCCGTCCAGTCCCGACTTGATGGATAGCGGGACAGATATCGGTCACAATCGGGACATGTCCCGTTTTGTGATAGGCTTGAATTTCTTGTGAGACGCTTGTAAGTAACAACTGTATTGGGTTTAGATTTATGAGAAGATTGACCAATCATTGCCCTTCGCTATTCTTTTTGTATAGTAGTTTTTTGTAAAAAGGTTTTTTTTGTACCTACAACAATGCAATACTTAAACAAATACAAAAATCTTTATTAACATTCATCATCAGCCCATCATCGTCCACTGCTGAACATAGGCCTCTCCCAAGGCGCGCCACAAAACTGTCCTCGGCCTTCCTCATCCAGTCGCTCCCCGCTACTTTTTTTAGGTCGTCTGTCCAGCGGGCAGCAGGGCGTCCCACACTACGCCTACCAGTTCGCGGTCTCCACTCTAGAACTCTGACACCCCACCGGTTGTCAGTTCTTCGGCAGATATGACCAGCCCATTGCCACTTCAGCTTGCTAATTTTCTGAGCTATGTCAACCACTTTAGTTCTCTGACGTATCACTTCATTTCTGTAGTGTCTGTGCACAGTTGTAGTATTTTAATCTTTACTATTTAAAATGTTCCCCACACCAGGCCCTTTGACTGTTGACAATAGATTTTCATACAAGATATTTTTCATATGGATATAGTAGAAACGTCCATACAATATAACTTACGATCGCAATCCATTTCGGGAAATGCTCTTCAAATATTATCCATCTATGGATAAGAACAAAGTTTATTTTAACTGAAGTTTGAAATAAAAAAAAAACATTGTTTATTCTCATCTTTTCCTATGAAGTTATGTGCCTATGATACCTACCTACTATCATTTCTTCATTGTAGTAGTTATCAGTACATTATATTAATGAATAAGGGCTTGTTTCACCACTTCCAAATAAGTTCTTGTTAGTTTACCCGACACGTCTTTTGACATATTCCTCATACAAAATAAATGTCAAATGAGCTGTATTATGTAGCTTATCCGAAGCTAACAAGAACTTATTCGTAAATGGTGAAACAGGCCCTAAGAATATTTAGGATTCTATACTCTGATAAACTATCTACAAATATCAGTGTAATATTATAAAGTTCTTTTGACCATGTCTCAGATCCATGTAAGGTAGTTTTCATCACAAAAATCTATAATACTGTATTTTGAAAAGCAATCAACGAATATCAAATTTTAGACAGTCAAAACAATCGAGTGCTGTGTTCGTTTGGTCCTCAAATTCGAAGCTATCAACTTTTTCTCATCAAAACATGGCATAACAATTTAGTTCATGTTACAAGTTCATTTTCACAGTCGACGGTTTAATTGTAATGCCAAGTGGCTCTCAAAAGACCCGTGAAAAGCTCCATCACTTAATTTTTCTACCAAAAACATTTCATTCTAATTGTTTCATCGCAAACCCATTTCAATGTAAACTTCATTGCTTCCTTAAAACCAGCCTATTGTTATGAGTTCTTACAAAAGCAAGTTATGTATAGATGGCTAAATGTAATTACGCTGTGAAATTTTAAAGTACTTTTAGGATATTAAGTGCAAAGTAGAAATATTAAGGAAATAATTCAATAGAATTTTACTTTTGGATGTTGAACAGTTTTTGTTCATTTTTGTTATGTAATTAAATTACTTGTGATCTTCGTTGTACTCAGCCTAAGTACAAACATGATTTTGAGTAGTAATAAACACAAAACTAACACAACAGTGAAAACCAAAAATGTGTTGTAGAGTTTCTGGCCGCATCTTCTCTACAACGGAACACCTTCCGACGCGGTGGTAGAGTCAAAAATCACGTCAGAAAGCTATCCGTGTGATATTATTTTGAATAAAACATTTTCAGTTTGAGTTTGAGATAGAAAAAAAGATGATTACATAAACATTACAGACCCACATACGTTTCAGTAACCTACTACTGTAATTATAAACTTGAAAATGTGTATGTTTTAACAACAGCTCTGTATATGATATCAATTTTCAACTCTTCACGTAGAAACGACTTTGTAAAATTACTATAATTATGCTCGTCGTCAATTAATATTAGATTACTGCAGCGGCCAGCAAAAGAGGCATTGGTGGACGAACGTGTAAATGTGGGCCGAGGCACACACACGTCTTTTATGGGTCACTGTATACGTTGTTATAATAAAATCCCCGAGACCATTTTGAATCTTTCCGAAAACATGTTTAAAATTCAAATCAAAAAAGTCCTCTATAAAAACGCATATTATAAACTGAATGATTATTTAAATGATCAAAATGCTTGGGTCTGAAGTCACTAGCTTATAGTTTATTTACTTTACTGTATAGTGTCAATTATTTTATTAAATAGACGATGTATTATTGTATACATAACTTTAGCTTAAGAATTTATATTGTAATAGTTATTAAGTCGTGTTATGTTGTAGAGTTTCTGGCCGCATCTTCTCTACAGCGACAACACGTTCCGACGCGGTGGTTGCTTTAAAAAAGATTAAACGTTTGATAAGTGTGCTGCAAGCTCCTATATTGAATAAATTATATTGACTTTGACTTTGACTTCCATCAGTGCCTAGTTGTGGCCAAGGCTTGTATTTGTATAGTACTTTTCTCAAATAATGCTCGGAAATTAAAATACAATTACTTTTCAAAATCAATGACGAGCAACGAACAACAATAATTTTTCCCGCGTTAAAGTGTTATTTTTTTTTCAATAATCAGCTTTCTATTTGCAAATCTTTGCTAAGTTACCTACTTGGTTGCCATGTTCCGGAGTAAAAGATCGTCCCATATTTTAATTACACGACAGATATGAGTTTACTATGTAATTTATTTGGCGGCTAAAACCACAACAGATATGGATTTTCATACAACTTTTGCCGGCCGCTGCTCGCATGTATTTGGACAGTACAGTAACTTCGATTTATCTCGAAGGTTGTCAAAATAATGCACAAATTTCCAAGCCTGACAAAATATTTTTTTTTTACGAACTTATCTACTTTTGCTTTTGACTGTCCCTACTTCTATGTCACGGAACCCTGAACCCAAGACTCGATGTATAAAATAAAGTGTAGGCACTCACCCGTAAATGCGGAATGCACTTTTAATGCATATATCGACATGACAAAGTGCAGTTTTCTGTTCCCTTAAGTGAAATGCTTTCCTCTAACACATTTAAGTTTTGAACTTGCGTTATGATGTTTTACACAAAGAAATTTGCTTTCGCAAGCGAAGCTTACGATTGCAATACTAAAAGGTAGTAGGTGGATATAGGAAAGAATCTTACCACTCCGAAATGGTATAGTCGCGAGCGTTATATAGATTTGTATTTTTAATACCCTTTCAGTTTCCGTACCACAACCGACAGGAACAATTTGGATTATTAATAAAAATAATAAATATTCTTAGTCACCAGTATACAGATTATTAAATAGTCCCAAGGAAAGTACTAGAATCTAGCCCGGACTTGTATAATTATGATGACTAGATAACTTTGACTAATTATTATAAGGACTAGCCTTACGGTAGCATTTCCCTTCTGCCACGGTATAAGCACAATTGATCTTGTGCATTTACATTCAATTTTACACCTTATCACTAAACGAGACAGCCTATAATTGCGAAATAATAACTTCGAACTTAGAACGTTTGGGGTTCACACGAGACTACTTTTCATGATTTTTAACATTCAAAATTAGAATCTAAAGTTATGGGGAATAAAATCCAAAGTTGCGGATTTCATGTTACCTCGCCCCCCGCAAAAAGTGGCAGAAATGTTTGTTAGTAGAATTACACGCGTAACCAGTCCACATATAAATAGTCAAAGCTAGATAACGATATAGAATACAAATAGGGTCCTTCTTAATATGCTGACACTTTTTTCAGGGTATGATCAGACCTTCAAACTGAACAACTTTCTGTATGGCACCAACATCGAAAAAGAGAAAAAAACATCCGGTCTTCCATACAAAACTGCAATCCTACTCGAGCCGAATGTATGGGACAGCAGATTTTTTTAGCGATTTCGATGTTGGCCCATAAAGAAAGTTGTTCAGTTTCATAGTCTGATCATCCCCTCAAAAAAGTGTCAGCATATTAAAAAGGACCCTGTATATGTATATACAGCCATCCATGACTCGAGTACAAATATTCAGAATTCATCATACAAATATTTTACGGGATTCGAACCCGCGACATACGGATAGGTATCCGCATCTGGATCCTTTGACTATTTATATGTGGACTGGTTACGCGTGTAATTCTACTAACAATCATTTCTGCCACTTGTTGCGGGGGGCGAGGTAACATGATATCCGCAACTTTGGATTTTATTCCCCATAACTTTAGATTCTAATTTTGAATGTCAAAAATCATGAAAAGTAGTCTCGTGTGAACCCCAAACGTTCTAAGTTCGAAGTTATTATTTCGCAATTATAGGCTGTCTCGTTTAGTGATAAGGTGTAAAATTGAATGTAAATGCACAAGATCAATTGTGCTTATACCGTGGCAGAGGGGAAATGCTACCGCAAGGCAAGTCCTTATAATAATTAGTCAAAGTCTGAATCGGTATATCTGCATCTACAGTAAATAGCTCAGTCGATAGTGAACCGCAGATGCATTAGTTTCATATTTTTAAATTGACAGAAGACAATCAGTTGGCTTACCAGTAGTACCGAAACTCTGTCCAGTGTGACGGGGGGTAAACCCGTCGCCACATAATGGACAGTGGGTACAATCCATGCCTCGAAATTGAAGCATGCAGGTTTCCTCACGATGTTTTCCGAAACCGAAAAGCCAGTGGTGTTACAAATCGCACATAAATTCCGAAAAACTCATTGGTACGAGTCGGCCTGGACGGGTTCGAACCATCGCCTCCTGCATGGCAGGCAAGATTACTCGCCACTGGACCACCACGGCTTCTGTAGTAAACTTCAGTAAAACTACTGTTGTAGGAGAAAGTCGGCGGGTTCGAATCGACTGGTCCTTCTCCTGCAGTGTTTGTGAATAGGTGGCGAATGAAAAAACCTGAATATCTTGAAAACTGCTATATTAGGTTCCCTTTAACCACACAATGATTTTCTGAGATGAAAGTTATAAATTTCGACCGTCCCGTGAGAATGGCGACGAAAGAGAGAGAGATGTTGCCAGTTACAATTACTGAATAACTGATTTAATATAATGCAAATTGAAAACAACTGACTGGCAACATTAATGATCGTTGATTACATTGAAGTTCTGATGCATCTCACTAGATGGCGTTAGTAGTAATTTCTGAGCTTTTTAATTAATGAAAACATGTTAATTTTGCGTTAACAACTGTAGTATACTAAAGTGTAAACTCATGGTATTCCTACAGGTTATCAGAAAAGTTAGTGCACGATAGACCCACAACAGACGTTGAGGGAGGCAGGGTAGCACGTGCGTTGAACGGCGCGCGTTTCCCTTTCCTGGTACGGTAGTGTACCGCCCCCCGCTTGAGTAAATCACCTCCACCAATATATGATCCCCGCGGGATGGTTGCGCATTAACTTGTGTTACATAAAAGTAATTTCTAAATACCTATATGGTGGTTCCAGCATATAATAGACCACCTCATTTCTTCTCGTGGGTGTACGAGGCTACTGAGAATGATAATTACTGAATAAAATCTGGTGGTTCTATTAAAGTGTTTAACCACCCTATAGGGAATTGTGGTTGTGATTGTGGTCGTGAGACATGTATGTGATAAAAGATGAATTGAAAAGGTGAATTGTGCTTAAATATTTACGTATTTCAAAATGGCCGCTTCGATAGCAAAGTTCCAAAGTGTTGTGATTCGTGAAAGGTGTTTAATTATTAAGTTTTTTACAAGGAAATTCCATTATTATAAAGTTTTAAAGTCGTAGTATACGTCGGTTTTAGTATACATACATAACCTCATGACCATAATCCCTTTTGAGGTGGTCTAAACTTAAGAGACGTTTGTTTCGAACGCGCTAATGCGCGCTGCATACAAACGAAGTCTGGTTATATTTTCAATACAAACCAATTACAGTTAATGAAATTTTGCAGAAACAATCTAGAAACAAATCTCTATGCTTGTATGCTGTCCGATCTCGTTAAAATATACAGTTTTAATTTAAGATTTGTAAGGAAATCTTTGAGGCACTGTAACTTTAAAACTAGACATTTTAACGAAAATCTTACAGCATACAAGCATAGAGATATGTTTCTTGATTGTTTCTGAATAATTTCATTGATTTCAATTGGTTAGTATTAAAAATATAACCAGACTTCGTTTGTATGGAGCGCGCCATCGGTAATATACCCTTAAATATAACGCGAAATAAATTAAAGAGTAGACCAAATGAAATCAAACCATGCTAAATAAAATGTGATATAAGTAAGATCATAGTAATATCCATCACCAAAAAGCGATTTATCAGAAACAGTATTGGAAATTCCAACAAATCCAATTCAGTTCGAACACAAATATTTATAAAACGCATTCCACTTTTGTCCACTGGTCCTAGCCACCAAACCAAAACATTTTTACCAACAGCTACCTTATATCCATAAAACAAAGTTCATATTCCTACAAAACTAAAAAAATCACATGCGGTTGGGTCTATCTGAAGTTTGAAAACGGAAAACTAACAGTTTACTTGGAAACGTAACCACATGACTACGATGCTACGGCGTAGTCATGCTACGAATCCGAATTGGCTACAAACAAGCCCTTGATACTTTTTTAGGATCCGTTGCCAAAGGTTGCCAACACGACCCAATTCATAAGCTAACGCTGTTCGCCCATCCGTCTGTCCTAATTAATAAAGAGCTGTATCTTTACTTATGGCGAATATGCTGTCAAATAATAAAAAAAAAAAGGTTATACGTAAAAATGTATGGCGAGATACTATTCAAGAAAAAGGTTTTTTTGGTTTTACTCTAGAATAAAAAGGCAATATACAACGTGTTAATTAATATGCGCCAAACCTCATACACCCCAACTTATTTCCAACGAAATAATTTGATTAAACCAATAATTATATTTCAATATTTTATTAATTAAAATTTAAAGTTATTCGCATTTTAAGTTTTCAAGCAAAATTATTTGTTATCATTTCAGCAATGAATGAAAGCGCTAGCGTGCTCGTGGATACATTTAAAGAATAAATGGTAGTAAGTAGGGTGAGTGTGCGCGTGCGGTGGGTTGAGATCAAGTTCAGTAAACTTTACATGTTACAAACAAATTATTTATTATTTTTAAATAATTACCTATATCGAAAACATGATAATTCAATTCTGCTCTCGATTCTAAACAAACTACTTCCTAGTTTTGCGTTAATTCATTAACACGTTGTATACAAGTGTATAACTTGGTGGGATTATAGTGCATTACTGTAAGGTAAAACAACAAATATGAAAAACCTGCTAAGTGTGTGTGTGGCTTGCGCAAAATTTTTTTTTGGTAATATTTTTGATGGTACGCAACCCTCGGTGCGTATGTACGACTCGCACTTGGCCAGTTTTTTTAAACTTTCGTTTGTTTTGTTTTTCTTTGATTTCTCGCTCTTCTGTGTTTCCTTGAAAATCTAATTAGGGTCAAAGATTGGGAATTTAAATAGGTTCGTTTTCCAATTAGTTGTTCGTAGAACTGTTTACGAGAGCGTTCACTTCGAAAATCAACAACGAAAAATGAGAATTTCTTTTTTAAAGACCAATTTCGTTTTTAACAGAAATAACTTTTGAAAGAATTTTCCAACAAATCACGTAATATAATAATTCTACTTTGGTAATATTCAGGTCGTAATAATTTTATGTAAACGAATAACATAGTTGTTCACGCGTTCTTAGTCTAGCGACTTTAGACCATATAACTAGTTACCAGCCTTGCAGTAGCATTTCTTCTCTACCACGTTACAAGATCAATTAATCATGTGCATTTACACTCAATTTTATACCTTATCACTAAACGAGACAGCCTATAATTGCGGAATAATAACATCAAACTAGTCACGTTCGGGGTTCTCACGAGACTATTTTAACAATCAAAATTCTAATCAAAGTAATGGAATAAAATCCAAAGTTGCGGATGTCATGTTACCTCGTCCCTCGCAAAAAGTGTCAAAAAAGTTTGTTAATAGAATTACACGCGTAACTCGTCCATAATTATATTGTCTAAGGTCCGAATGAAAGGCAGCTGTACATTATAATAATTTTTTGTCAGAAAAATCCCGCGCACCAATTAGAATCGATGCCCGATCGGGTAAAATCGTAGACTACTTATATGCGGACCCGCCTCGCCTTAGTATTTCCCCTCTGCCAACGTGCAAGATCAAAAAATCTTACGCATTTACATTCAATTTTATACCTTATCACTAAACGCGACAGCCTATACTTGCGGAACAATAATTTCGAACTTATGACGTTTGGGGTTCACACGACACTGTTTTTTTTCATAATTTTTAACATTCAAAATTAGAATCTAAACTAATGGAATAAATTCAAAGTTACGTATCTCGTGCTTCCTCGCCCCCCGCAAAAAGTGACAGAAAATTTTGTTAGTAGAATTACACGCGTAACTTGTCCTCATATAAGTAGTCTAAGGGTAAAATTCCGTACTTCGATTCGTATTGGTGTTCGATATTTTTCTGACAGAAAAATTCGTATAATACGGAAGTAACAGATCATGTAAGGTGTCTGAAAATATATGATTTGTTACATTTATTAATAAGAAATTGTGTGATTAGAGGTTGATGTCAATTGAAAGAAGATGTTGTGACAAGAATAGAGAAGGGTATGCTTCGTTGGTTTTGTCATGTGGAGTCACTCATCCTGAGTGATAGCAGATGTAAGAAAGAGATATATGGAGCTAAACTGAGTGGAAGTGTCGGCAGAGGGCGCCCTCGTAGGACGTATTCTGATCAAATCGGTTGCGTCCTACAAAAAGGGGAGGTGCGTAGTACTCGAAACCGACGGGCATGTATGAAGAGATGTATGGATGTGAATGAGGCAAAAGAGGTTTGTAAGGATCGCAGTAGATCGCGCGCTCTGGTCTCTGCCTACCCCACTGGGAAAGAGGCATGTATTGATAGATTATAGATTATTAATAAGTAAAAGAACACCAAAAACAAAAAAGTTTTGTTTTTGCGCGAGATGAACTCAAACTAGGCCAGTTTTTATTGTTTTTTGTTGTTATACTGTATAGTATGCTCTATAATCACAACAAGTTTGACGCTTGTATGTATTAACGTTTTTAGGATAGAGCGAGAAGAAAAAACGCTTATTAAACTAGTCTCTTGTACGAGGTCCCTTAATTTTAATCAATCAATCAATCAATCAATTATACTTTATTTTATACCAAAAAACATAGTATACAGAGAGTAAATAAACAGGAAATACAGACGGTACAAAAATAGACGGTCTTATCGCTAAAAAGCGATTTCTTCCAGACAACCTTAGGGTAGAGGAAAAGGTAAAAGAAGATTGGTCGGCGGTGTAGATAACAATAACAGTATAGATACATAACATACACAAATAAAGTTACACAAATACAAACATACCGTAATTTAAAATATTTACTTAAAAAAAAATATATATAACATAAATTACAAATACATATCCATACCTACATATACAATTTTAACTTTTTGACATTTTATTATCTGTCAGAAAATCCGCCATAAAAACGCACATTTTGGAAAAATTACAACTGTCTTGCTATTACGGTTTAAAACTTACAGCCTCAAATAGGTTGGACAGTTGAGTCGCGTTGCAATTCTGGCGGAGTACGGACGCTTGCGTATCGGCGCGTCGGGATTGCACGTGGCTCCACCATTTTGTGAACTCTTTTGTGTTTTAACCTTAAAACAATCACTTGAGATTATAACCTACTTACATTGGCAAAACTGCCACTCTAGACTTAATAAATACCACTGATCATTTTCCTTCATATAATATCCACATAACGAGACATTGGCTGAATTGTGATAACGCATCGGATGCCACTAAACAAAAAATTGAATTGAATTAGGTTGGACAGACAGACGTATGTATGTATCCGAACCGACATTGGTTAATAAATATATTTGTATCTGTAAAAAAGAATTCACCAGCCGAGGAAAACGTCTTTGGAGCAGATGACCTCAGGGATAGCAACAAGATTAAAAATACAGTATTGTATCGATCCCAGCGCGGAGCTCACTTCATTTGACTTACAAAGTTGTGTAAACTCAACGCCCAAACAATTTAATCACGACACAGTTCACTTGTTTATTAAAAAACTTTACTTTCATTATACCAGTTGATTTATTAGAAGCAACAAATACTCAGCAGAAGTATACAACGTGTTAATGAATAAGCGCAAAACCTCATACACCCCAATTGATTTATAACAAAATAAATAGGTTGAAACGATAATTTCATTATGTTGATAGTTAAAATTTAAAGTTATTTGCATTTTAAGTTTTGAGGATCAAAAGATTTGTTATCATTTCAGCAATGAATGAAAGCGTTAACGTGCTCATGGATACATTTTAAGAATCTTGTGTTGGTAGTAAGTAGGGTGAGTGTGCCCGAGCGGTGGGTTGAGATCGAGTTAAGTAAATTTTAAATTTTACAAACAAATAATTTAATATTTTGAAAAAAAAAACCTATGTTGAAACCATGATAATTCGATTCTGCTCTCGATTCTAAACAAACTACTTTTTAGTTTTGCGTTAATTCATTAACACGTTGTATACTAAGCAAGCTGTATAGGCAGGTTTAGACGATGACAATTTTGCGGCGTCAATTTGTTCGCACGAAACAAAAGCACGGCACGCGGTCGTTTACACGGTGCTAGTATGGATTTGCTTGAGAAAACCGTGCCAGGGATTAGCACGACGTGTTTACACGAGTCGAAAAATTGGCGCGGGGGATGCAAGGGACGCAGGCGGAGGTCACTAGCATCGAAAAATAGACGCGTGCTCTATTCCTTGCTAATGTTCGCATTCCATGAAAAATTCGTGCGGGAAGTGTTTATACGCTGCTTTTTTTAGGCGCCGCAGAATTTGCACCGCAAAATTGTCATCGTATAAACCTGCTTTATCGGCAGCATATGAGTAAAAATCCCACAGAGACAACGTTTCTTACAAACGCAATTCAATTACAGTCCGCTTTTCATTGAAGGGAATCCCAAACATTCATAATGCAGCTTATAAAACACGCGTGCATTTTACTTTACATTACCCCACTGGTGCGGTTATACCTGCGCGCTGCGAACTAATTATAATAACAGGACGCGCGCGAAAAAAGGAATCCTTAGGCCATTTTTCACAAATATTTGCTTATATTTATTTTTCCACGCAAGTGCGTTGAAAAATGTCGTCGTATGAAACGCGTGAGCGTTACATTGGTCAATACCGTCTCGGCTATTTACCGTCCTCGTTTTCAGCTCGAGCTTGCAATCCAGCCTCGAGTGTAATTATCAACTTAGCTCACCTGTATCTTAATCTACTACATATAATCTGCAATTCAAGTCTGAATCGTCAAAGAGATTTTGGTCACTAAAATAGATGAGAAAAGTAACAAAAATAAACAGAAAGAAATCTCAAAGGACGCATCAGTAAGAAAAGATCTTAGTATGAAGCTGAGTGAGACAAAAGATGAAGATTCACAACAATGCAATGGCTTTATTTTGGCTCGGAAAAGTGAAATTAAAGATTAAAATTCACGGATGCTTATTAGGTTTACAATTGCTTTTATATTTCACTTTTATTCTGATATGAGAATAGAAGCAACAATTATCATCAGCTCCGTCGGAACGTGTTGCGGAGAATTATGGACTTCCAATTTTGAGGGTCTTGACTTTCTACTTATGAGAATTTATAACTTATGTCCGTACTGGAAGCTGCTCTCAAACAGTGAAAGCAAACATAGTGAAGCAACCTGCAAAGACTGGAGAACCAATTCTGATACGCATTTACCTTCGACACTGGGCTAAAATCAGTCCCAGATTGGCAGGTTGCGGTTTCAAGTCCCGTTCGATACACAATTTTATCAATCTTTAGTGTGAATTGAAACAACACAACATGGCTATAACATTTCAATTAACCAATAATGTTTGCATCTAGTACCTATTCCCAGGTATTAACGTTTAACGAATCCATCGTTTTTAGACAAGAAATTCCGCCGTATGTTTACCACAAAATTACCGCCAATGTCTTTTGTCTAAAAGCGTGAATCTTTCAATAGCGCTGATTCATATCGCCAACGAACAATGAACTTGTCTTTCCATTCAATTAATTTATACCATAATGTGGAAAGTTTGGCCCCAAGTCGCTCTTTCATTAAAGTACGGAGTATTAGGGACTCATTAAAGTTTTCAATGAATTTTGATTTATGTTGAACGGTTTGAGAAAGAGAGTTAAGCGTCATAAATTATAGACTAAAGTCCGGTTTGGACTTAAGTAAATATGCCATTAAATAGAAGGATTTTGAACTTGTTCTAGAAAGAGAGGCAGAGGAAGGCCGAGATAGAGTTATCTAGTACAGATGAAAGAAAAGGATGTCGTATCGCATCAAGAACTTAAGGCACTTGCGGAAAAGAGACAGGATTGGCAAACAGAAAAGAGCGTAGCTCTTAAATAAAATGATGATAACGCTAGGATTAATTTAATTGGAAATAAAATTACAACAAACACAAATGCATTTTAAAATGATTACATAAAAATGAATTATAAAATGGGCACATGCCTCGTCCAAAAAGATGTACAGTCAAAAATCTACAACAAGCTTTGTCAACAGAGAGTATACATAAAAATCCACGTTTCGTCAACAAAGTAATAGATAAACAAACACTAAACGGCTCTTTCGTCATAAATCATGATGATAACAGCGATCATCATCATCTTCATAATTATGTCGTCTTCCTCCATTCATCTCTTTTAGCCGTCATTTCAGCGCTCACTCCATTTCTACACATGCCATCTTCCACACAATCCATCAATTTTTTCTTTGGTCGTCTCTTCACGCAGCCATCTTCATTCATATATCCACACTCGTTTTGTACTATGACACTCACATCTCCTCATAATACGATGATAACAGGAAAAATAGTGCAGCATTGAAATAACACTTGATCATCATCTTTTTCGATACAAGACAAAAAACAATTTGATTTCAGTTCAAATTACAGCCAGTGAAATCGTTCTTATAAAAGCCCTTGATCATAAAAACTCCTCATATTAGCGAAAAACTTTCATGACCTGACCACATTGAACCCTAATGAGTACAATGACCCACATTACTGTCAAGGATAACGGCATACTAAATTGGCACGATTATACTTTATTACTAAACCTATTATGATAAAATTTACGTTTACAGCGGTTCTTTATAACAGGCCGAATAGTACTAATTAATCTCACTTTAAATGCTGGCTGTAAGGAGTGTCATAAATATTAGGCCATGATAAAAATTTACGTTTTAAAAAATTCGCATCATAGCGAGTTCGTAGCAGTGTTGCTACGCTGTAGAATTTAGTGCTACGAAATAAACTAATCGTCCGGGAAAGTATTATTAAAAATTGTGGAATAGAGGCCTATTGAGACTTCTAGAAAACATTCTAACTGCAATTTCTATAACTACAAACGATCTTTTAGGAGTTGCGTGGCAAGTGGGTTTGCGGTCGGTTGTGTAGATCGTGCTCATTCTAGTTGGCCACAAGGCTCCATCCTTTTTTATTTCTTCAAATATGCTGTAGTCATGCGATTAATAATAAACAGGAAACTGGTAAGAAATTATAATGTTTCCAACATATTTTCCAGTTATAGTGGGACCAAAGAAAACTTTAATTTAGTGGGACTACCGGCGAAAAAATTTATTGTGGTCCCACCAGTAGAGCATAGGGGTGGTACCACCCCAAGACCCACTCGAGATTGACAGAAATGCAGTAATGAGACAGAAGCAAAACGCCATTACCTAATAAAAAATAGTATAGAAATGAAAAATATTATAGGGGAGGAGAGGGAAAGAACGACCTAGACAGAGTTATCTAGCACAAGGTGAAGGAAGGGGTTGATGGCGTATAGTATCATCAACTTAAGGGAATATATTTTGGAGCGCGCTCCATTATATACATACAAACAAAGTCTGGTGATATTTTCAATACTAACCAATTAATGTCAATGAACGAAACGAAACGAAAATCTGACTTCATACAAGCATAGAGATTAGTTTCTAGATTGTTTCTGAAAATATTCATTGACTTTAATTGGTTAGTATTGAAAATATCGCCAGACTTCGTTTGTATGCAGCGCGCATTTACGCATTCGGAATAAAGTTCCCTTAAGACACTAACGGAAATGGGACAGGAGACGAATACTCCACCGACAAGAGCGTATATCTTAAATAAGATGATGATGGTGATGATGATGAAGGACAGTTGTGTCATTGTTGTGCTCATCTTTAGCATACCGAAGGATTTAGGAAGGAATGACGTATCTATAGGGAACGTGGCCTACTGGTGTTTTATTCGGCTCCGCTGGAGAGGTTTTAGTGGACTGTAGTTTTCTGGTGGCAGGAGTGTTTCGATGTAAAGGAAAGTCTTGTTTGCAGCACTGGAGGTTTATTTTTGTGATTTAACACCAGAGTTAGTTACACGCACAAGCACCGTACCAATATAGAAGGCGGAAACGGAAATACAAGTTTTTTAATTACTACATTTATGTTGGTGTTGCCAATAGTATCTAAAATAAACATTTACTGAAATATACAGGGCCCTTCTTAATATGCTGACACTTTTTGAAGGGGATGATCAGACCATCAAACTAAACAAATTTCTCTATGAGACCAACATCGAAATCGCGAAAAAAAAATCAAATGCTCCATACAAAACTGCAAATATACTTTAGCCAAATATATGGGACAGCTGATTTTTTTTTCGCGATTTTGAGCTTGATCCGATAGTGAAAGTTGTTCAGTTTGATGGTCTGATCATCCCCTAAAAAAAGTGTCAGCATATTAAGTTGGACCCTATATATCCGGATTGTACTAAAGCCCAGCTATAAATAAGGATCTACGTGTAATTTCGTTTCTAATCCAATAAACGAACGGTGCAGGAAAATTGGCGGTTTTATTACAAGGGACAGGCATTTTGGTACGGTTGAGATATTATTTTAAATTAATTTTAGCACGGATATACTAAGATTATTATTTGGTAGACAGGCACTTGCACACCGCAGGGATTTGAACAGATTTTGACCGCTAGAAGTATCTGGACAACTGATTATACCTCATACACCCCAACTGATTCATAACAAAATAATTAGATTGAAACAATAATTTCATTATTTTGATACTTAAAATTCTAAGTTATTTGCATTTTAAGATTTGAGGATCAAACGATTTGTTATCATTTCAGCAATGAATGAAAGCGCTAAAGAGCTCATAGATAGACATTTTAAGAATCTTGTTTGGTAGTAAGTAGGGTGAGAGTGCCCGAGCGGTGGGTTGAGATCGAGTTCAGTAACGTTTAAATTTGACAAAAACATTATTTAATATTTTGAAAAAAATTACCTATGTTGAAACCATGATAATTCGATTTTGCTCTCAATTCTAAACAAACTACTTTCTAGTTTTGCGTTATTTCATTAACAAGTTGTATAAAGGGTCCTTCTTAATATGCTGACGGTTTTTAAGAGGATGATCTGACCATCATATTGAACAACTTTCTTTATGGGAACGAAATCTAAATCGCAAAAAAAAACAGCTCGTTACATTTAGGTCGAGTAAGTTTGTAATTTAGTATGGAATAGCTGATTTTTTCGCTATTTCGTTTTTCAGTCCCATAGAGAGAGTTGTTCAGTTAGGCTACCAAGTTAAGTTAGGGCTAGTTTACCAAGTTTCTCATGCTCAATTTTCGTCAGAACCTATGGCACCTTAATGTTGCATAAAGTGGAAATGTAAATCAAATTAAAGATTGAAAAATTAAGTCTCGGGTGGGACTTGAACATGCACTCTTCCAAACCGAGGAATTGCGTTTATCCAAATTCGCCACCGAGCCCACTAGCCAGCGAACGAAATTTTCAATCTATTGCGTCTTAACGACGTGAGCGCCATCTACTGGAAGTTACAAAAAACCGGCCAAGTGCGTGTCTGGCCACGCGCTGGGTAGGGTTCCGCTGCCCGACACAATATACGGACTTAGAAGGGGGCTTTTTGTTTTATACCACGGTTTAACGGCTCATAAAGTCTTAAAAGTACATTTTACAAGTTGGTGGACTATTACTCGTTAACTCGTAAAGCCTACTCATCGGTGATAGTTTTCCTTTTAAATTCGGTAAATAGTACACTACTGCCATCAATTTTTTCACGAGGGAGGGGGGAAAACATGACTCTAGGTTCCTTGTTGACTACGGAACCCTAAAAACTGAACTAGAAACGGAACTAGTGAAAATTTTGTTCTCTGGGTAGTGGGCTCGATGCCGAAATTGGAAGTGTGGGTTCAAGTCCCACCCAAGGCTTAATTTTTCAATCTTTAATATGATTCAAAATAGCACAACATGGCAGTAACATGTTTAAATAAATAATATTTGAAAGTGGAAATTTAGTGTAATACATGCTATAACTTCAAAGTTCATTGAAAGTCTATTACAAGTAATGTAATAGACTTTTACCTTTGACTAATTATTATAAGGACTAGCCTTGCGGTAGCATTTCCCCTCTGCCATGGTATAAGCACAATAGATCTTGTGCATTTACATTCAATTTTACACCTTATCACTAAACGAGACAGCCTATAATTGCAAAATAATAACTTCGAACTTAGAACGTTTGGGGTTCACACGAGACTACTTTTCATGATTTTTAACATTCAAAATTAGAATCTAAAGTTATGGGGAATAAAATCCAAAGTTGCGGATTTCATGCTACCTCGCCCCCCGCAAAAAGTGGCAGAAATGTTTGTAAATAGAATTACATGCGTAATAGAAAATAGAATTACATTACATTAATTAGAATTACACGCGTAACCAGTCCACATATAGATAGTCAAAGACTTTTACACAATACAGTTCTTATAAAATCGTTACAAATAAAAATCGAAAACCAGACCTTTTTTTATTTCAAATACAAAAGCCAAAAATTTTCTTGAAGAAGGAGACATCGATTTTTTTTCAAGTATAACAATACAAAACACGAGGAGAATGATGAATCGGACCTTAATGTGACTTCACTTTGTTGACAGCCTTTTAAACCTATTGTATGTAGGGTGGCTATAAGTAATGAAGCGACGGATAAATTGTTATATCAGAATGTAGGAATGTATCGGATAGTCAATGTATAGTTTAACTAGGTATTGTTTTGACATAGCATTAATTTCTCTTTCCTGACATAATAATAATGTATAAATTTCTAAATGTACTTTATATTTGCATGCTACTGACATAATGGCTAGATAGGCATGACCAAACTTTTATCTAAAAACATCTGACTTGTACCTACTCTATTTATTTGCAAATAAACAATATGTATTTGTATTTTGTATTTGTAGTTTTAGCAATTTTGTATCGATGCGAAAGAGCGATTGAAATGTTCGCTAGTCGTTACCACACCTAAACCTTACCACTAGGTCCAATATAGTAGTACTGTAGCCCCGGGACTTTTTAATTACCAAAAAGATTACCGATTGCCATTTAGAAATTGTTGTAAGGTACGAAATTACTAATATAAAATCTTACAGATCACAAAATGCCCTAAGAAAAAACATTTTGTTTAAAATTTTTAAATTTCGAGGTTACTGTTTTTTTTTCTATACTGTCATGTTCTTCACCTTGGTTCGATTCGACATATCTTTCACGTTACTAAAGATGTTCTAAGAATAAGTGAGAGAGTAAGTGTTTTATATATGTTTCTGTCATTTAGAATCGCCTTAAAATTTCGTTGCTATTAGGAATGAAATATCTTAGGTACTTACTTATATTCACGTAAGCTCTATACTGCGACAAAATGTCAAGCGATTTTGCATCCCTAAACTAAAACATTCTTCTTTGAGACGAATCTAACGACACCTCAATTATGTCAATCCATTAAGCCCTTTAGGCTCTAAAACGTGTCAAAAAATTTGACACACATACATTATATACATACACTTGTAAAACATTATTCTCTTTCTGGCGCAGTCAGGTAAGAAGTTACCCAGTGTAATGACAGTCGTGTTTTTGCATGTTGAATAAAAACATTAATTTCCTTGTAAATATTTAATTTTATGTCATGTTACGTAACTTCATGGTCACCATACATCACAAACGTTGGATGGGTAAACCGACAAAAATAAAAACCTTTTTGCTTCCGTTTACCTACTTCAAAAGAAAACCTTCATAATATTTTGACGGAAAGTATTTGAATCAAATTTGATTCTTGTGTGAAAGAAAAGCGAAGACCGTAAAACGGGCTGTTGGAAACTCTTTTTCTCTTGTATATGAAAGAAAACAGCCAAGTGCGAGTCGGACTCGTGCACCGAGGGTTCCGTACAACTATATTAAGCTAGTAAAAAATGTTCTCCGGGATCCTTAACGCGAGACCAACATAATATAGGGTGTGAGGAAAAGTTTCATTAACCTTTAAACCACATACACTACCCATCAAACTGAACAACTTTTACTAAACTGTCAGAACAAAAAAAATATCAGCTGTCCCATACGTTTGAATCGAGTAGGTATTGCAGTTTAGTATGGGACATAAGATATTTTTTTGTTCTGACAGGTTTACTCCCATAGTAAAAGTTGTTCAGTTTGATGGGTAGAGTGTGTGGTTTAAAGGTTAGTGATACTTTTCCTTACACCCTGTATACTGCACATGCGTTGCTTTATAAAGGTCGTCGCCGTGTCGATGATGGACGGCTTCCCATACTAAATGACAGTTTTGTATTGTCCCGCCGTCGGTCGTCGTCGGTAAATGTGTCAAAACCGTTACTTCGTTCATAGTTTCCAATACCGACGCTCCAACGCTATTTTGCCCATTGCGGGATCTGAACCCGCGAATGCTTCACTATCTACTGAACTATAGAGCCGTCGTTCTTTCCGTCGTTCTTAGAAACATAGGTAGATACATAAACTTTTACGGTGGTACCTAATATTAAGTTTTTGAGTAGATAGATCCCTAATTTTCTTTAACGGACTTCCAAACGTAGTGGGGTGAAAATTGTCTTGGTCAATGCTTCCAAAACATCGTTTCAGTAGTACATAATACCACGTTCATAAGTCTTACTTATCTGAGAAATTTACTATTTAAAAACCGTGTATACCAATCTGTACCTACCATGGGTTTTCCTGTACTTTACTACGCTGTACGAAATTCAATACAAAATTGGTGACGTAATAACAGTAGTAAAGTACAGTGAAAACTCATGGTAGGCTACAGGATATCCTACATTGATATCGCAGTTGCATCGCATTAGACTTAACTAAGCTTAAAGTTGATTATATTATAAATGGTTTCGTATCTTTGACTAATTATTATAAGGACTTAGCCTTGCGGTAGCATTTCCCCTCTGCCATGGTATAAGCACAATAATTGATCTTGTGCATTTACATTCAATTTTACACCTTATCACTAAACGAGACAGCCTATAACTGCGAAATAATAACTTCGAACTTAGAACGTTTGGGGTTCACACGAGACTACTTTTCATGATTTTTAACATTCAAAATTAGAATCTAAAGTTATGGGGAATAAAGTCCAAAGTTGCGGATTTAATGTTACCTCGCCCCCCGCAAAAAGTGGCAGAAATGTTTCTTAGTAGAACTACACGCTTAACCAGTCCACATATAAATAGTCAAAGTTTCGTATATTATCAACAGTTGCCTTAATTTAAGGAGAGATTGTACCCATGACACTGAACAACGTTCCCAAAAGAATAAAGGATAATCCGCAAATAAATGTTAACCATATAAAAACGATAGATCCGCTCATTGCATTTAGTATGGAAAGTCGAAATTGTTATTGGCAAATTTCCTATAAGTTTCTTAGGGAAAGTTGTTCAGTATCATGGGTACAATCACTCCTTAAAGTAATGCAACTGTTTTTCCTAACACCCTGTAAAAATTTGTGTCTGTCTGTGCGATCGAAGATTGACGACATGACCGTGCCGGGTTGCAACGCATTGCCGGATTTTTAGTTTGACGTAATACTGCAGAAGTTGTAAAAAGTTTCGCTTGGTGTGGCACACTAAGATGAGCCGCATCGGAGCGGAGCGGGCCGCATCGCACGGATGGAAATCCACATCAGCGCAATAATGCGACCAAGCTCCGGCTAGGCGTAGTGTACGATAGTTAAGGTAATTTATATAAAGAAAGAGTTTTGGAAATTGTTGCGCTGTGGCCCTACCCGATGCGGCCCGCCGTAATGTACGCTAACCTTAAATCTCTAATGTCCCAGAAAAAGACAGAAATGGGAACCGTTACATTTCTTAAAGTAGGTCAATGATATTCTGCCGCCAAAAAAATGACATCAATTCCCGACGCGATCCGCGGCCATGTTTGCGGAAATTATCTACCATCACGCTATATGACAGTTTTATTGGGTAAACAGAGTGAAACACATTGCCTCTTATGGAGAGCTTTTGAAATTTGTTGTGCTATTTTTCATCATAATAACACAATAAAAGAGAAATGTCGACTACATAGACAGATAGCAATGATAGCTTCTATGGGTGCGTCCACATCTGGCGAATGCGCGGCTCATACGCCGCTCCTGCGCCACCTGCGCTCCGCGTGCGCGCCCGCTACAAGCCGTGCGCGTGCGTTTCCCAACAACTGAGGCTCAAATTATGAAAGCGAAAGGAACTGTAAGCACGCTAACTGGACTGGAGTTGCGCTAACGAGGTGCACCAAACAATTGCAGTACCACATCTGCACGCGTGCAGCACATTCGCCAGATGTGGTCGTACCGCGAGATCACATCAGGAATGAGGTGATACGTCAAAGAACTAAAGTGGTTGACATAGCTCAGAAATAAGTAACCTGAAGTGGCAATGGGCTGGTCATAGTTATCTACCAAAAAATTGATAACCGATGGAGTGTCCGAGCTATCTGGTGTCATCATCATCAGCCTATATACGTCCCACTGCAGGGCACACGGGCCTATCTTCATATACACCCTGTATGGGTGGTAGTCGACCACGCGTGCCCAATGCGGATTGGTAGACTTCACATACGCATCAGAATTTCTTCAGCGTATGCAGATTTCTTCACGATGTTATCCTTCAAAGTTTTGAGAGCAGTCGGTATTACCGTCGAACTCCTGGTCAATAAGTGCGGAGCGCGCGTATATTTTTTATGATGAACTGGAAAAAATAGGCATTGCCTTGATTTGAGTGCTGCGTTAAAAACTTAATACATTACGCTTAATACATCTCCACAAAATGGTTCGCTAAATTTTAGCCAGAGCCACCATATTCCGTAATTTCTCTCGTCTTCAAGGGGCGTCGACTAAAGAAGTTTATTTAGCAAGTAAAATAATCAAGTTGGCGAGAAACTCTGCTTTTATTCACATCTATATTTGCATTGCTTTTATTAAGATTTCCACAGATGGAAAATGTATAATGGAGCGCATTCACCTTGGTGGTTTCATAAAACATAATTAACGATCTTATACATAAGTAAGCGGTTGCATCTTATTCTAAAGGCGGTAAAGTTTATTTTAGAGTGATAATGACTGTATATTTCAATTTTACCTACTGTTTTGGTCTTTATTTTAGTGCTTTATAAAATATGGAGGTATTAATTCTAATGAAGCTTCCACAATAAACATTAATTCGCGCATTCAGTATATCAACACGTCTTATGCATTGTCTTTAGTCGATATACGAGAATCAAAATCCGCGACTCCGTACTTTGGAAGTCACTCTAATCCTTTGACTATTTATATGTGGACTGGTTACGTGTGTAATTCTTCTAACAAACATTTCTGCCACTTTTTGCGGGGGGCGAGGTAACATGAAATCCGCAACTTTGTATTTTATTCCCCATAACTTTAGATTCTAATTTTGAATGTTAAAAATCATGAAAAGTAGTCTCGTGTGAACCCCAAACGTTCTAAGTTCGATGTTATTATTTCGCAATTATAGGCTGTCTCGTTTAGTGATAAGGTGTAATTTTGAATGTAAATGCACAAGATCAATTGTGCTTATACCGTGGCAGAGGGGAAATGCTACGGCAAGGCTAGTCCTTATAATAATTAGTCAAAGCTCTAATCAGTTCTTTCTGGATAGAGCCGTTATTCAGACGGCGGAATGTCTATGAATCAACTATGAATACATAACTATAAAAAAACATAGCTTAATAAAACTAGGTACCCATTAGATATCGAGACTGTCTATGTAAGTAGCGTACCATCCATAGAGATAGGAAGTACTACGTGTACCACTCAGAGGAAGGATCTCCATAGAGTCCGCATAAATTTACGATTGTAGTTAGTCTCTTTTGTCTTATGACGTACCTTTAATAGTAGAAGGAAATGGAACTATAGATATTTGTTTATACGGCTGTCCACTTTTTTTCGAGCTAGTGTGTGTGAAAATTGACCGTAAATATAAGGTCATATGTCACTTGGTGCCTTTTGTCCATACTATTTGACATCACAAATTCAAACCTAAACGTCAAAAAAAGTGGACACTTTACAATTGGTATGGCTCACTCTATTAGGTATAATCTCTTTGGTGTACCATCAGGAAGCTGGCATAAGTATTGGTTGATAGCAGGAAGTTGGGTTGATAGTAAGTTGTTTTACTGATTGTCAAATATATTTCTCTATGGCAAGTCAAACTCAATGACGTGCCCTAGACTCGACAAACGAAGTTTTTTTTTATCTGGGCGAAAATCTTCAAAAGACACTTGGCTCCACAGAACATTATAAGAGGGAGTTAGAAGTGCAAAGTAGTCGTGGAACGTGTCGCCACAGGTTATGCAATGGTTTGCATAACACCATAAGGCGCGCGGCGTGGTGCGAGCTAGAGAGCATGAGTAATTGTAGCTGCGTGAGCGGGAAGACAAGTGGCGACAGCCGTCTCCGAAGCAAAAGCGCTACTTTGCATTTCTAACCCCTCTTATAATGTTCTGTGCTTGGCTCCTTGTGTGTTTTTTCCCACTAAATTCTGTAAACATAATCTGTGCAGATTCTATACAAACACATTTTAGGTATTGCTTCCGATTCATACGGATATATTCGAAAAGCACATAAGTACTTACTCGAAACCCCAACACATATTTTCTATAGATATGAACGTTCTAAACCTCTACAAACACCAATGTAAAATACATTAACCTTTATTTTATGTTAAAAGACGTTAACAGTAATTTAAACAAGACATTATATTAACATTTCTTTCCTTCGCCATAATTATTAAACCGAAACCAAGATCGTTAGCAAATATCCACAAAGAAAAACATCCCAAAAATGTTATACATTAAATGAAGAGGAAACAGGGTCCAGTAAATTAGTTTCCCAAGAAGGTTCGCTTCATTACTTGCGAAGCAAAGGGTCCCGTTAACCGTAACGGTATAATCACGTACCAACGACTTAAGGCGATATTACCTTTGGCGCGCTCCATACGAAGTCTGGTTATAATTTCAATACTAAACAATTAAAGATAATGAAATTTTTCAGAAACATTCTAGAAACAAATCTCTACGCTTGTATGTTGTCCGATTTTCTTTAAAATTACAGTTTCAATGCTAGGATTAATTTAAGATTTGTATGGAAATCTTGAGGGACTGTAACATTAAAACTATACATTTTAACGAAAATCTGACAACATACAAGCATAGAAATTAGCTTCTAGATTGTTTCTGCAAAATTTCATTGACTTTAGTTGGTTAGTATTGAAAATATAGCCAGACTTCGTTTGTTTGGAGCGCGCCAACGGTAATAGACCCTTAATTCGTCTTGTAATTAGTTTGCTTTCATATTTTTGGTTCTGAAAGTGATGGATTGATAAAATAAGATCTCACTTCGTTAAGCTTAAGGCGTCAGTGGAGCTTCGGTTTTGACGATCGAAGAAGTTAAGCGACGTCAGGTCTGGTCAAATTTTGGATGGGTGACCGTTAAGTGGTATTTCATCTTAACCTTCTCCGTGATTCAGCGGCACGTTAAACCAGGAAAGCGGCCTCTATTAAATTTTTGATGCTGTCAAACTTTGAAGTTGATCACTAACTTGCTTCCGCCAATCCGTGCTGAGGCATTGACAGTAAAATTTCATGATCGGTTCAACCGTTTAGACGTGAAAAGGTTACAAACATAAGGTAACAGACAGGCACACTTTCGCATACATTTAGGGTCCTTCTTAATATGCTGACTCTTTTTTAAGGGGATGATCAGACCGTCAAACTGAACAACTTTCTCTATAGCACCAACGTCGAAATCGCGAAAATAAAGTCAGTTGTTACATACAAAACTGCAAACCTCCTCGAGCCATATGTATGGGACAGCTGTTTTTTTTTCGCGAGTTCGATGTTGGTCCCATAGAGAAAGTTATTCAGTTTGATGGTCTGATCATCCTCTTAAAAAACTGTCAGTATTTTAAGTTGGGCACTGGTCCTGTAGAGTAGTGGAGAGGTAGAGTTCCCACGACTCCATCCGCACAAATTAAATACCCGATTTTACGTCAAATCATAAGCTATCAAAAAAAAAGTTTCAGCAAAATCGGTAGAGTAGTTTTTGCATGATGCTCAAACAAACAAACAAACCAACAAACAGACAAAAATTCGAAAAAAGGTTAATTTGAAGTCCACCTAAAAACCATATTGTTATCTTTTTTTAAATAAATATATTTAATGTAAAACACGGCGACAAATCAAGCTACGCAAAACAAACATAAGCTGGCCGCGCGACGTTATACATTACTCTACTTACGCGCTGCCAGCTTATTTTGGTTTTGCGTGTCGCCGTGTTTTCGTTGAAGAGACTTTCGAAGTAACATAGGGAAATATCAAAGCAAACTATCCAGACTATATCAACACCAGTTTTCGCTCCCAATAAATTTAAAGTGCTATCATATTTTAGAAGAGCTGCAAGCTCGGAAGTTAGGGTGAAATCAATACATCATTGTCACTCGTTATCTGGCTCTCACCAACAGGAAAGTTTTATTTCCAAAACAAACGACGTGACGACCATTTATCAAAAATGAGGCTGGTATTCCAATGTGCTGCGTACGATTATTTTTTCGTAAATATATCTTTTAGTCGATGGCCATTGTGGCAAAGAAATTTGCCAACCAGTATCAGCTTTCTGACTGCCCAGAGTGCACAGGAAATATCAGGGGTTCAGTAAGTCTCTCAAGGACTTCGTACTTTGTAAATAAACAAAGATCTGATCACCAGCTCTACCTTCATTTCACAGCTTTTATACTCCAGGCAATAACCTAGACCGTAATTGATTTTCAGAGTTCCTCTAATAGCATAGAATATGCTCACGACTATATTCCCAAAGGGGGGTAGTCAGAGATATTCTGAAAACTCAGAACATCCACGTTTCACTAGTAATACCGAAACTAATAATAACACAATCTAATATACACTTAAGACTCTTCTTCTTATCGTGTGGGCAGGAAGCCCTGGTGTCAGAGTTTTTTCGGACCGCCTTACGGCCTCTGACGTGGTTTTTATGTAACGACTACTACCACCAGATATAGTACTACCGGGACCAACAGCTTAACGTACCATCCAAAAACGGAATCATCTTTCTATTCAGACAATCAGGTGATTCAGCCTGCAATGTCCTAACCAACTGGGGAAAAACGCACAAAGTAACATATCACTAGGTGTCCCCCGTGGGAATCGAACCCACGACCTCCGTATCAAGAGCCCAATGCTCTTAACCATTAGACCACGGAGGCAGAGAGGTTATTTAAACCACCAAAATGAACTTTCACCATGGAGCCAACATCGGAGGAAAAAACTGCTTTTGTCATAAATACATGTGTGTTGAGTAGGTATTGCAGTATTGTATGACACAGCAGATTAATTTATTTTTTTCTTTGTATGCTCCTTAGTTTGCTCCATAGTGAATTTGTTCAGTTTGATGGTCTAAGTCAATCCTTTAAATATTACTAACACTTTGTTGCCTGTGGCTGTCCAGTGGCAAGTAACCATGCCTGCCGTGCAGGAGGCAATGGTTCGGTCCCAGACTCGTACCAATGAGTTTTTCATAATTAATGTTCTATTTATAAACACCACTGGCTTTTCGGTGAAGAAAACATCGTGTGGAAACCTGCAAGCTTCAATTTCGAGGCATGTTTTGTACCCACTCTCGATTACAAGTGGCGAGGGGATCTCTCCCGTCACACTGGACAGAGTTTTGGTACTACTAGTGAAACGTGGATGTTCTGAGTTTTCAGAATGTCTCTGACAAACCCCTCGGGGAATTTAGTCGCAAGCATATGCTATGATATGTTATGTTTTGTTACAATATACGCCCTTGCTCATGATGTTTTGCTATCTGAATCATTTCTGATCCATGTCCCTCAAACAACATGCTGTTGATTTTGCCTGCAAACCTTCTCCCTTGACTACGTTTCTGATACTGCTTTCGGCAATCGGATTGGTCCAGACATCACTTCTAGAAAAAAATTGTTTACCATCCACACTAAACCGCTACCGATGCTGAGCTGCGGTTTTAGAAAATGGTAGGTACAATACCTAAGTACACAGTACGGAGCCTCCTTGCTCTCCACCAATATTGACCTCACCCCCTCTCGGTGGCAGGGGAGGTGGACGACAGTAAGCAGTTTTGTATTCCTCTCACACTCGCACTTAGCATGCTTGTTCTAGCCGGAAGCCAGCTTTTTATGAAGAGTCTAGTATTTTGTCGTTTGTTTCCTACAATAGCTTCACTTAGAAGGTTGTGATGGATGACTAACTTTAAGGGGTCGCCAATCGCCATCACCGGCGCAATGTTATTTGTTTTTTGTATCTTATCTATGTTATTGGTTTCCAATCATAATTCTATTCTATTTGTATTTTTGAAGTTTAATATCCTACCTTTAAAAGTGCAGTTACATCAAGGTTAACTTTTAGTATAATCAGGGTTTCAGTAGAGAATTAAGGCAGGTTTATACGATGACAATTTTGCGGTGCGAATTCTGCGGTGCCTCAAAAAAAGCACCTTATAAACACTTTTCGCACGAATTTTTCACGGCATACGAACGTTAGCACGGAATAGAGCACACGTCTATTATTCGATGCTAGTAACCCGCGTCCCTCGCATACCCCGCGCCAATTTTTCGACTCATGTAAACACGTCGTGCTAATCGCTGGCACGGTTTTCTCAAACAAATCCATTCGCATGCGAGCAAGATTGGCGCTGAAAATTAGCATCGTGTAAACGACCACGTGCCGTGCTTTTGTTCGTGCGAACAAATTGGCACCGCGAAATTGTTGTGATTAAGGGTTACGACAAATTGATCGACGGCGATCGACGGTTTGTCCATACAAAAAAATAGATCGGCCGCCGGAGCGCGTCTGTTACGTTGACGGAAAAGGATGCTTACGGCGATCTATACTAATCGTGCTTTTTGTATTTACAAACTGTAGATCACCGTCCATTAATGTGTCGAAACCGAAACGAACGAATTTAGTTGAAAAGTGGTAATGGACAGGTTGTATCTGCAGAACTGGCGTCCGATGGGGAGCCAGAATACAAGAATCCACGAACTTTCAGGCGGAGTGAAATGACATGAGGAAGGCCGAAGATATAATTTTGTAGCGCGCCTTGGGAGAGAATGTTCAGTTCAACAACAGACGATCCCAGGTTGATAAAGAAGATATTTTATCTCTTGGTCTGTAACAACACGGCAAAGAATATCTCAATAAAACAGCTTCTAAAGAATAAAACTAAATTGGAAAGAAAAGGCGATGAAAAAATTAAATGTCGACGCTTAAATTCGTTGCCGGTTCAGTGACCTGGATAGATAAGGCCCTGCTCTACCCTGATTTGTATTAAGCTATCATAGATCTATTCTATACTACTATATTGTATAAATTGTGTTGATACTCTATTATATTCAAAAGCCGTAGTCCGATCGTAGAAGTAGGCAGATCGAGATCTGCATGCATATGCTCCCGACTATATACCCCGAGGGGGTAGTCGGAGATATTCTGAAACCTCAGAACATCCACGTTTCACCAGTAGTACCGAAACTCTGTCCAGTGTGACGGGGGGTGAGCCCGTCTCCACTTATAATAGACAGTGGGTACAATACATGCCTCGAAATTGAAGCATGCAGGTTTCCTCACGATGTTTTCCTTCACCGAAAAGCCAGTGGTGTTATAAATCGCACATAAATACCGAAAAACTCTTTGGTACGAGTCGGCCTGGACGGGGATCGAACCATCGCCTCCTGCACGGCAGGCAAGGTTACTCGCCACTGGACCACCACGGCTTAGTCGGGCATCAAGATCTGCCTGGTCATTTAATTATTCACTGCCTACCAGAATCTAGCCTCAAGTAGTATAATGATAATTGGACGATGCGATATAGTATACTATATTATAGATACAAACATCCATGACTCGGGTACAAATATTCATATTCATCATACAAATAAACTCAAACTAAACTCTACATGTTTTATTCATAAAGAAATATCAAGTTTATTCAAATTCAAAGCAATAGACCAGAAATAATCTAATCCGCAACGCAGGCTTCGTCAAATCTTAATCACATACATCTATATCCGCTACAAGCTTCGTCAATGGCAGCACACAAGATAAAATCCGCATGCAAGCTTCGTCAGACTATCACTAACTAATCTAAAGGCACTGCCCTTCGCAACCCCGGCTCAAAGGTCCCAAAGATACTGGCCGCGTTGCCCCTCTGGATGGCCAAAGAAATTCTCTGTACCAGAAAGGCATTTATTCATAATAATATCACATCACACTTTTAGACGGAATTTTTGACTCTACCACTATACCTTATTTTCTTACAGGATTCGAACCCGCGACCGCAGTAGACAGCAGGTTCACTACTGACTAAGCTCTCGGGCCGTCGAAATCTCGTCGAATTTAGTCATCAAAATAAATGGAACAAGATAATCTTTGTGACAGTTTCAAACAAAATTCTTACATAGCTGCAGTAGTGTTCTTCTAAGCGAAAATATCTCAAAGCACATCTCTACTTATTGTAGTATCTAAGTATGTATATGACGGTTTTAGATGACCTAACTTAGTTACTATAGTTACGATGTGGGAGGATGATTTAGTGTGTATGTAATATAATGTTATATGCTTAGTTTATGATATGGGCCTGACCTTTAACTTGTGATTAGATCTAGCTTATTACGAGAGGCAGCGGGGCAGTGTGGACTAAGTGTAGTGTTATACTTTGTCCACACTGGAGTGTAAAATTAAATGCGTTACATATCTAACAATCAATCAATCAAATGTTCTTTATCTTGCACAAAAAAATAAACAGTAAAATACAGAGAAAAAATCCAAGAGTCACAAAATAAGGCGGGTTCTAACAGGGTGTTTCAGACCATCAACCTGAACAATTTTCACTATGGAGCCAATATCGAAATCGCAATAAAAACAGCTGTTCCATAAAACATGTCAATAGCTACTCAACCAAAGTGTATTATGAAACAGCAGATTTTTTTTCGCGGTTTTAAAGTTGGTCCTGTAATAACAGTTGTTCAGTTTGATGGTCTGACGCACCATGTTCGATATTTTATGCATTTAAGACCGCTTTACTTACGCTCGTATCCTAACAGCGAATTCAGTTAGGGTACACCCAATTAAAAAAAAAATAAAGAATTAAAACAAAAAGTTCAAGAAGTTATTCAGTTTTTATGGTTCAGTACCTAAAAGGTGTAAATTTTTAGAAAAATGTCAATAAATATAAAATAAAGGGGGATCCTCATAGAACATACTAATTTTGATCAACGTTTTTTCTTCTCGCTCTACCTTAAAAACAGTAATACATACAAGCGTCAAACTTGGTGTGATTATAGAAAAAACTCTACAGTATAACAACAAAAACCGGCCAAGTGTGAGTTGGTCTCGCGCTAAAGGTCCCAGAGAAAACAAAACTTTTTTGTAAGTTAATATGTTGTGTGGTGGTGTGGTACGGAACCCTCGGTACGCGAGTAGCCCGACTCGCACTAGACCGGTTTTGTTTATGTTTCCTGTGTACCTACCTGATGATAAGTAATTAAATGTCAAGTCAAGAATGCCATTGATGACATACGGAACTGAAACGTGGTCACTCACTAAATAGGCTGAATGTCACCGAAAAGGCAATGGATATTCTCTTTGGCAAAGGAGAGGGCTATGCTCAGAGTGAGATCGATCCAATCAGAAATGAAGAGATTCGTAGAAGAACCTGACTAAAGTGGCAGTGGGCGGGGCACATTGGGCGAGTGGCGAACGCGTAGTAGAAAGCGCAGCGTGGGCCAACAAGGTGAACCGACGACCTGGTGAAGGCGGCGTGAACCCGTTGGATGAGGCTAGCGCAGGACCAGTCGTTTTGGCCACAGATCATAACACCATAAGGTGCGCGCCGTGGTGCGAGCGAGAGGGCATGAGTAGCAGTTTGAGCGGGAAGACAAGTGGCGACAACCGTCTCCGAAGCAAAAGCGCTACTTTGCATATCTAACCCCTCTTATATTGTTCTATGGTTTTGGCGATCCTTGCGGGAGGCCTATGTCCAGCAGTGGACGTCTATCGGCTTATATAATACTGATAATGACAAAAAGGGGTAAATAAATAATTATCATAAACAAATACAGGTGACTAGAATGTTAGTCGTCCCTTCCAAGCTGGAATCACATCACAAAATGATATGAGTGAATCGAGAAATCACTGATATAACTTACTTGCGTACCTACCAAATTATATGAAAATTTTCATAACCAGACTACCTCCTTTAGACTCGACAAAATTACTTCTACTACGCCGCAATAAATAATAGTTCCTTCGTGCTAAGTAAGATTTATTGCGCAATTCTCTACGGAACCCAACAACTTGTAACGCAACCCTCCAGCCGTGAACACGGGACACTGATCCCTACTTTCGTGGCATAAGAAAAAATTGCTTCACCCATCGTATTTTGTCAGATAGACCCTATTTATTTTCTTGGAGGAATTCTCACTTCACAATTCTGCATGAATTCAGGCGTGAACGCGTGGATATTTCTCCGAAATTTGCGTATATTTTTGTTTTGTTTTCTCATTGTTTAGTGATAGGATTTAGTTTTTGAATCTAACAGAAAGGCAATACAATATATTTAAGTGGAAATTGTTAGATTCCTTAGACTGGAAGCTAATCTTATTCAATATACAAACCTTAATTACGCAATTATGCTTATAGAAATATATTATAATTGGGAAAATGCTCTAATCAAATTATAATTATTTTATTTAATCAGATTATTATGGAGTATATATTTAAATTATTCACTCCGAGACATCCCGCCGCAGTTATTATTATAACTCATATATAGTGGTTTGGTTCTAGGAATGTTTAGTGGTTTTGAAATTATTTGAGTACCAGATCCGGCAGTGTTACAATTATTGATATCTGGACGCAAACACCGCGGTAAGAACCTGTTAAATATATCTAAAAATGTATCTTCTTAAAGATTGTAATAATACGATAAACCCATAACATGTATTATAATGTATAGAGTATAAGGGACAGCCCTCCGCAAACTGAAACGGTGAACTCAGACCAAGTGTTTTTTTTTCGCGTTTCCGGAGGTAGGCTCCATTGTGAAAGTTGTTCAGTTTGATGGTCTGAGTTCACCGTTTCAGACCGAAGCTCCTTACACCCTGTATAGTCTAAACAGTAAATCTCAAACATTGTAAATACAGCCATGGGTTACTATGGGTACGGGTTTTAATCCATGTTTAAGATGTAAATATTAAGCGATAATATTCCCTCAATCCCCCGCTTGTGGAATGTGAAGTTAATTATAGAAACGTGCTCGAACTTTAGGCGTAGGTACAGAGAGTTTCTCATCAGTTTGGATATTGGTTGTAGCATAGTCCACGAGCGAGCGGGTGGCTAAAGAATTGGGTGTGTAGATCAGTTTCTGATTATGCCGAAACTTTTTCTTTTAGTCACCATTTTAGATCGGGGTTTGACCTACCATTGCAACTCTTGCCGTATGATTTCTCCACTTGAGCGAGACTGTTTTTTTTAACCCTCGACAGAACGAATGCGTATAAAAAAAAACGTTTTATTAAGGATGACAAAGATCCAATAGTGTTAGTAGCAATAAGACTTATGAGACTATGGTTAGTAAACAATTACAAAAACGGAACTCGTAATGTGCCGCAGCTGTGGACACTGGTTACTTTCAGCAATGACCTTCAGGGTTCCATTGTCACTGCCCCGAACTCGGCGTAACATAGATGCTGCCTTTTTGCGAATTATGGCCTGCGAGCAGTCCACTTTTGCCTTAGCAAACATCTCTGAGGCTCCACAAAATCGAGGCAGTCTCAACAGCATCCTGAATCCATTGTTGCATTGAACTCGCAGAGCACTGTACGATTTTTGTGTATCTCTGTATAGCGTGAGGAGTTATTTGTTTGTGTACTTATGTGCAAATGAATGTTAGCAGTTTTATTGTTATAGATACGGTTTTCTGTAAAGGGATTGTCATCATCGGCAATGGTTCTTAGATATGTGTTATGGTGTTAACTCACCAGGTTCGAAGCTTCTCTAAAAAAAATTATATAATTTTTTTTTTTACATTACACACGACAGACGTAAAGGTGCAGTTCCGATGCCAGCGTCCGATGCGACTGACGCGCGCGGCTCGCGGCCGACGGCCGATGCGACAATACTAGTTACTATGAAAACGGAATACATATTTTTCTTGAAAAACCTCTCTAAAAGGAAGTAGGTAAGTAACCAGTATTATATTTTTCTGTTTTCTTCGTCGCTACCGCTTATGACCAAGCCAGTATCCCAAACCAACAAGTTGCAACGACCGCAAGTTGGCTGTACCACCATTGTTGCTTGCTAGAGACAACCGCAAATAATGTGCTCCTTGCTTGTAAACCCAGTTGTGGTTACATCTTACTTATTAACTACCTACTACATGGATTAGTGGACTCTACAATACAGCCTTACTAGTGGGTGAAAAATATCATTTTTAGGGTTCCGTAGTCAAACAATGACTTTATTATACTTTTGTCCATTCTGTCTGTCTGTCGGTCTTTACGCCCCGCCTCAATAAATAGCTCATTTTTGCACCCATTAAGTTGAAATTTGGCATGAAGACAGATAACAGTAATCCAAAAACAGAAATGTGGTAGTTATGAAGAAAACAATTTTTTTCGACCCAACGAAAGAGAAGTTGGAAAAAAAATTTTTTTTTTTTAATTGAGTCAGGTGTCGTTGGATAGGTTTTATCCAATGGAACAAAACTCCCATATAAACTAAATCTGTATAATGCTTCTGTCTCGAGATATCTGCGTTCAAAGTCAAAAATAGGGCGTACCCCCGCGTTTTTAGTAAATTATAGGTATATTTTTTGTACACTACCCAATGATATGAAGGTTTAACCTTGAATAAAGGCGTTACATACTTTAATGAGCGCTTTTGACTATCAAACTGAACAACTTTTACTATGGAGCCACTATTGAAATAACAAAAATTAAATTATTTTTCGATACAAAATGTGAATGGCTGCTTGACAGAAACATGGAACAGTAGACAATATTCCCGATTTAAATGTTGTTCCTCAAGTGAAAGTTGTTTCAATTTGATGGTATGAAGCACTCCTTAAAGTATTGTAACGCATTAAAGTTTACACCCTGTAGGTAGGATATTATGTCTAGTCATGTAAACTTCTACAATATCCATTATATGGCCATTTAAAGATCACTAAATAGTAGGTGTCAACTCGGTAAACATTCGATCGAAATTCCGGTTAACTCTGCTTAAGGGTATATTACTGTTGGCGCGCTCCATACAAACGAAGTCAGGTGATATTTTCAATATTAACCGATTCAACTCAATGACATTTTACAGAAGCAATCTCGAAACAAATCTCTATGCTTGTATCGTGTCAGATTTTCCTTAAAATGTACAGTTTTAAAGTTACAGTGCCTCAAAGATTTCCATACAAATCTTAAATTAATCCTAGCATTGAAACATTTTAAGGGAAATCTGACATAATACAAGCATAGAGATTTGTTTCTAGATTGCTTCTGTAAAATTTCATTGAGTTGAATCGGTTAGTATTGAAAATATCACCAGACTTCGTTTGTATGCAAGCGCATTTTCGCATTCGGAATAAACTTCTCTTAAAGTGAGATTTTTTGTGCCCAATTCGCCACCTAAAACCATAAATGGGTACCAAACCCAACTTCATACAAACATAAAGTAGTTTAAGTACTGTTAAGAGAGTAATTACATTCCCACTTCCCTCAAGACTCCCAACGTCACAAAACATACAACAGCACGAAGGAAAATTTAATGCAAAAGTAATTACATTTTCAGCTTAAAACGTTAAACAGTGGGAGCAATATCTCATGATTTTTTACGACGCGCCCGCCGAGGAGCGCCTGGCTCCCCGGCCGAATTAAAAATGCATTTGAGTCGTTTACCCCCCACTTTACTGTGGAACTACATACGAACAGTTATTCGGTTTTTGCACGTACACACGGCGACAGATCAACCTACCTATAAGACGACGTGTTAATGAATTAACGCAAAAATAAAAGCAGTTTTTTTAGAATCGAGTGCAGAATCGAATTATCAAGGTTTCAACATATGTAACATTTTTCAAAATATTAAATAATGTTGTTCAGATAATTTAAAAATTTCTGAGCTCGATGCTAACACACTGCACAGGCACACTCACCCTACTTACTACCAAAACAAGATACAAGAACAACAATAAAATAATGAAATTATTGTTTCAGTGTATCATTCAGTTTTGCGCTTATTTATTAACAAGTTGTATATCCCAGTAAAATAAGATGACAAAAGGGGTCAACCATTCACCATAAAATCACCATTGACAATTTATATGTTAGGTTACCTTATTAGGTTATTTTATATGGTAGTCACCAAAAATCTAAAAGATATAAATCATAAAATCGATAAGACAAAGGCACTGACAATCACGGATTAATATTGCCCATAAAAGTCAAAAACAAACATTAATCTAGATGATAAGATAAAGGCAACATAGACTCATGTTTCATACAATAATAATTGATTTATCAAGTAGCCGCCCTGTTCAAGTTCCCGTAAGTTAATGTTGAACTTGTTTTCATTGGGTTATAGAAAAAAAAATTTACGTTGCCTTGTTTGGATCTCTACAGCTGACTGGACCTTGTTTCTTTTATTAGAATTAAAAATATTTGCTAGTCGTGATACGGCCACATGAATAAATAACCCTATAGAACGAAAGTTGCCGCTGTCGTACATTCAACCGGGGTATGTGACCTGGGCTGCAATCGCGGTAAATATCCGGTGATTGAACCGTGATTGGACTACGTACAACCATAACTTTTGACACATTTGGTATTGCGCTAATCGCGGTACTGCTCTTGACAGCCGTTAGAGCCGTTTTGACAGATCTCTCAGACGTTAAGGGCTGTCAGTTACATAGAGTTTAGCGCGATGCGGAATTCAGCGCAGTTGAATAGTAATTGGATTGCAATGTAATTAGAACTGAAAATGGATAAGAATAGAACTTCCGATGTTTTAACTTAGCGCAATCAGGGGGCTGTTCGTACGTCCTCTAACGCGCGCTATGAGTGAACCGAAAGCGGTCGCTTGTACGAAGCTTTCGTTCTGTAGGGATATTTATTCATTTGATACGGCCGCGGTCGTGATAATGAACCGTATGTATACTCCCTAGAGAAAAAACATACCATCAATTCAAGTCGTAGCATCAATTATAATTACCCAAAAGTTTACTTTATTTATCAAACTTAGGATTGCGTTGCAAAACATTCAAACAATTTAAAACTATTTTTTATGAACTCAAAATTGTTTCTGAAGGTACATTGACTGACCTGAATGAAAATTCGAAGAGTAAAATATAGTCGTTTACATGAACAATGTAAACGACTATATGTTGGTCCCATAGTGAAAGTTGTTCAGTTTGATGGTCTAAACAGCCCCTTTAAAAGTTTAAAATGTTTATTTTTATTTTTGTAACACCTTGTATAGGCTGATGATGATAATACTGAAGCAAGAAGTTTATGTTAAATTATATTCCTAAGAGTTAAATCAAAACCAATGAACGTGAAGTACTAGGTACCTGAAAACAGTTTTTAAAGAACTGAAAAATGTTTATTCGCTGAAAGGAATTCGACTTTTCACTCAAATCGATTTAAAAGTTCGGCGATAATCTTAATTAACAACCAAGATGTCAAAAAAGGTAAAGTTCACGTTCGTAGATATGTCAAATGGTAAAGATTCAATAAATGTAATTGCGTTGATGCACATCACATCGATAGCTTCCAACTTAGAACCCGGAGTTCAAGTCTTTGCTTGATTGATTGATTTGTGGTTGGGCTATTGCAACCAAGGGTCGTTATGTAACAATGAGACCATCGCTGATCCTTTGTGTTCTCCCCAAGCTCACCCATATTTTACGCATACCTCCGAACTTATGGTATTTCCTCACGATGTTTTCCTTCACCGCTGAGCTTGTAAATGATAAATTTCGAAGAACTTAGTGGTACGGGCCAGGAATCGAACCGCCGCCTCATGATTGAGGCGCTAACTCTCTTCCGTATGGGCTATGATCGCTCAAGTCTTTGCTTGATATCCAGAATACTAATTTAAAACCAGTAGATTCTCAAATCTCACCCTTTAGATGGGTAGCACCCCTGTAGCATCAGGATTTGGGGGTCAAAGATTGAAGTTTTATGAGAATCGGTTTAGTGAAACTAGTACAATGGGTTCCAGAGCCTTTTTACTCACTTATATTTGCACCCCCCACTTGGGGTTTGGAGGGGGGAGGGGGGGGGGATTGATAATTTAAGCTTTCACTACCGAGCACCCAGATAATCTGTGCATTAATAAAAGGTTTCTTACATTAGGTACCAGATGTTAGATTTTTGTGGTTTCGTACCAAAAGGTGAAAACTGGACCCTATTCACAAGTCTACGCTGTCTGTTCGTCCCTTCATCCGTCTGTCCTACCTATAAAGCTGGACTTCCGATGCATGCGTCCGATGCGACTGAAGCGCGCGGCTCGCGGCCGACGGCCGATGCAGCTATACGAGTTACTATGAAAACGTATGGCGCCGCTTCCGATGCCAGCGACTGACGCGCGCGGTCGATGCGATAGACATATGGCATATGACAGAACCACGCGTCAGACGCGCGCATCAGTCGCATCAGCCGCTGGCATCGGAAGTCCACCTTTAAGGGCTATATCTTTTGAATCATAAGAACTAGACGCTTGAAAATGTCAGGTTTTTAATTTTATACCGGAAGCTATTTTTTTCTCCATGTATTTGGGTCTTACGAGGTCATGGTTATGCTAAATTGAACGTTATCTAGTCCGGATAGAATACCTATTGTGTCGTCTTTTTGATTGAAACTTGTATTAGTTAGTAATAGACAAGATCCATACAGTGTCTAGTGATGGACGTGTCCAATCATGTTGGAAGATTGGATCGGGCTGCGGTTTGAGCCCCTTGGCTTACTATCGAACCTCTTGTAAGCTTCGATAATTAGAACTTGTACGGTCAGCATTAAAAGTAAATGATGATGATGAAAGTATCTTTCGCAATAATCATATATATATAATGTCATATTCATGCTTATTTTAGTTTTTGATTTACTGTTCAGTGGCGACCTCATCACAATATTAAAGATATCTCAATAATATAAGCATATGCTCACGACTATATTCCCCGATGGGGTAGTCAGAGATATTCTGAAACCTCAGAACATCCACGTTTCACCAGTAGTACCGAAACTCTGTCCAGTGTGACGGGGGGTCTCACTGGTCTGTGTCTCAATAATAAAAACCAAAACTGAAAAATTGGTACTTCAACCTACCACAAAACCATATCAGTGCCAACCAAAGTGTCAGCACATTAAGAAGGACCCTGTGTAATATGATGAAACTCGACTGTATAAGTAATTTTGGCGGACACCCGATTTTCCAAAGTACGTCATACAATACCTGTCTGCTAACGGTATCGATGGCCTTGTTTAGGTCAACGAAAGCAATGCATAAGGCAAAATACTGTCACAATCCCGTCGTTATCCACCGGCGCACAGCCTACACAAAGTACTTTCGATTAGCGTTAACGACAGTAAAAAGCATAAAAATGTATGGACTTGACGTATGGTGACGAAAACAAACGTCAAAATGCTTCGCTCGCCAATGTCAAATCCATACATTTTGTCCGTTTTGTTAATGTCACTTTTTCTAGGGGGGCAGTTCTGTTGTAGAGGCTGCGGACGTGTATGCGGCTCTCGTATAGGACTGTACAGCTATGAGAAAAAGTGCTTCTCCAAAACAACACAACACTGTTAAACACACTGTTGTGTCAACACTGTTTAAATCATCTGCAACAGATGTAAAGGCATATGATGATGACTGTATAATTCGTTTTTAAATTGTGAGTAAAATAAATAAATCAAAGGATGTTCTCAAAATGAAACCCAACAATAAGTACTTAACAAACACTTTTAATTCATGTAACAATAATTATCAAAACATAATTCATCTATAACGATTTATCGGCGTGCTGTCTCTGCTAGTGTTAGAAGAAGAACCACTGATCATAATTGCAGTAGCTGCATTTAATGAATTCATACTTATTATGTATATCTTTCTATTTTATGTCTCCTTTAAGAAGCTGTTTTCAATAATATTTTTTGGGTTACGACACAGTATGGGACCACAGTATAAATACTAGTACTAGGTGTACAGAAGAAACACTTCCAAAACAAATTTAAATAAATAGCGACTCTCTCTGCACGGCAATAAGGTGCAAAGTTATACGCACCAGTCCTATCGTACAATTCGCGAATAACCTACCAACCGTCACAACGGCCGGCGCACGTGCAAACAAAAATGAACCGAGTCATTAGACATGAAAGCTTCCTTTACATAGTCTCCCTCTTTCATTCTTTCACGTGCTGGCAGCGTGACATCGCTTGGGTTTTCAAGTCTCGCATTGATCACTCACAAAATGGCGGCAGATGAGATTTAACCAAGGAGTTTACACGGTATAACTGACCAATTGCCATTCACCCCTCGGTGGGGATCGGCCGTCAAGCGAAGTGGAGTGAGACAGGCCTGGCCGTGTGCATCCTTTCGCATCGACTTGTCAAACGGCGTACCAAACTAATTGTTCTTTTTGTACGGAAAAACCGTCGATCGCAGTCGATCTATATGTCGTAACAGTACGGCCTTGTTACGACCCTTATACGACCAAAGAACAAGAATATCACATTGTTCATCTGATTTTCAATTGTATATCCATTTGGTTTTTTAAATCGTAATAATTTATTCGTAATCGTTATGTTTCGATAAATTGAAAACAAGCAATGAATGTTGTAACATTTAAAAAAATCGAGGTATTGGGGGCAGCGCTGTGCTGGCCCTCTTAAGGCCAACGTAAACAGCCACCGTCAGACGTTAATAAGTTAAAAAACCAAGTCCGAGGCCGACGACCGAGGCCGAGGCACACGATAAGAGGAAATTAAAAAAAAACAACAATCGATAATCAAGGACTTTCAATAATTAAGAAAATAAGAATATATACTAAAAATACTATTTGCTACTTATAATAAAAAATACTTTCTATAATTTTGAAAAAAAACGCAGTGACGATATTATCAGGTTATTGAACGCGTTGAGAGCTATATGTGTCATTAAATGCAGATACTGTAATTATTGAGTTTTAGATTGTCACAATTTTCAAAAATATTAACTATTCTTCTGTAACTGGTGTCCTTGATTTCTGATAGGATCCAGAGGCTTAAGTAGGTAGTAGCAAATCTTTTACAACACTTCAAAGTAACATAAGAATGTACTTATATAATTTGCAATAAATTATACTTATTATGGTGCTCACACAAGTTGTCGCAAAATGCCTATGTCTCTCACTCACCCCTCCGTCCCGCCCGCTCGCCTACCTAAGGCGAGCCTACCTAAGATTAGCATCTGAAATGGATCAAAACATTGATTGTAAATTTTGCCATTACGGTGATTACGGACGAAAAAGCTGCTCGAATTATCATACAAAAATTTCAAAGTACAAAACTCTTATTTGGCTACAGAACTTCATTTTTGCACCACTTTGAAATGTTGAAAAATTATTTTCTTCTTTTTCAATTGAAAATTGTGACCTTATTTGTTTGTCTACACAACGACATCTATTGAGTTAAATATTTAGGTAACGTAGCTAGAGAGGATAGGTAAACTCTAAATTAGTAGGTAAATAGATATAGGTACAGAAAATAAAAGTATTAAAAATACAGTCCAACGCAGATTAGATAGGTACATTAGTGAATGCTATTTAGTACAATTTAGAATAAGATAATTTAATAGAAAACCTTTTCTACAAAGATAAGGCTGTGATCAGTAAGTAATTAATATCAAATAAAAACAATAAATCTATTATAAACAACCATGGAAAAAAGTAAAAAGAAATTAAAATTCTCTAACTTCAGATGTCGTCAAAAACTATTTTATTAATTCTTTATGTTTTATTTACATCGTCGTACTTTATTTTACACTAAAAAAATAGTACAGAAATAAAAAGTACAATCAGGAATGTTATTCAGCTTTCTATTCTGAGTTTGACTGTATCTTATAACAATGATAAAAATTTAAATACAGAATTTTAGGAACTATAAATAGGTATTTATAGATAAAGTTAAGACATTCATATAAATAAAATTGCACAGGGATTTGAAACATTAAGTTCATAAAATACAAATCTCAGAGATAATATTATTAATAGGAATATTCATTGTTTTTCGACAACACATAATCATGGCGATTTTATACAATACTTTTTTATAAATACACCTACTATTCTACTTTTTATACATGACATTAATTGCCATTTTATTTAGCCAACATTTATGTAATTAAAGCTGATTATTTAAATCAAATAACTCTGTTAGATACCTAATAAATTAATCAAAAAGAATGGGGTTCACAAAGCGTAGCGGTTTTAATTCGATGTACAACATAGATGGAAAATAATAATATAAGAGTTTTAATTTTATATTTTCTGGTAAATTTTGTAATTATAATCATCCACAGAGATTATGAAAGAACAGACACAGTCAAATTTAATTAAATACATTTTACTTAAACATTTTCATACCAGACATGGTAATTTGCTGTAGTAAATTTTGTTCTAATAGTTAACATTTTGGACCAAAAAGATTCAGAATACGACGAAATAGACCTTTTGTAAATTAATGGATTTTTTTCTATTACCGTGATTAAAAATATTTTTTTTTTTGTAATTGACTGCATCTGTACGGACGGTTTCCTAACGTACTGTTTCTTTTGGATGTTAATAAAGGGGGATAGTCACGCATCATGCTTCAAACTTTGTATGTACCAATGTGAAGCTAAGATATATAAAGTACTACGAAAAATAGTTAATTAAACGACATTTAATGAAATCAACCAACTGTCTCCTTTTTAAATCGGCATCTCCTTTTATTCGACCTTTCTTCAAAGTCCTGTGGTAATTTGATATATTTCTGGCTTAAAATTTCGTTTGAACTACGTGTTGATAATCTATTGACCAACACCTCTCTCCTGAGCTGCAATCGCGGTAAATATTCGGTGATTGAACCGTGACTGGACTACGTATGAACCTTTTGACACATTTGGTATTGCGCTAATCGCGGTACAGCTCATGACAGCCGTTAGAGCTGTTGTGGCAGATCACTCAGACGTTAGAGACTGTCAGTTACTTAGAGTTTAGCGCGATGCGGAATTCAGCACAGTTGGATAGTAATTGGATTACAATGTGATTAGATTTGAAATTGGATAAAAATAGAACTTCAATGTTTTAAATTAGCGCAATCGGTCTCCTGGCCATCATTCTATTACAGATTGGTTCACCGAGACACCTACCGAATTCATAAATTTGAACATCATGTTTTCAAGCTTTGTAATAGAGAGTGACGGGTTTGCAGTGGATCAGATTAGCACAGGATCGTGAGGATTGGCGCAATAAAAGGGAGGCCAAGTCCAGCAGTCAGATTATGTAGTCTTATTTCATTAACTGATTTATAATAGTACTTTTCAGAGTGTTTCGAGCACGATGCGTAACGTTTCACCTTAACATAATAAAAAAAAAATAAAGAATTATACGTAATATCAATGATATCTATTAATGGCATCTATTTAACATTCTATTTACATTATCAGTTCGTTATGACTACAAAATGGCTTAATTTACGTACAGTTACAAGAATTTGGAGATTTCTAATCACGCACGACATTTAGATAGAAATTTAAATTTCGAGCGGTAGTACTATTTGTCATATTTAAAAAAACTGCTTAAAATTGCTGAGAGTCTCAATAACATTAATCCAGACGGATTTTCAGTCATTCAGTCAGCCTGGTAAAAGTTCCTAAAGAAACAATCAAATAAGTAACAGCATATTTTTGATAATTTATATTATGAAAAGAAATGGTGTGGCCTTCAAATTTGACTGGGTACTACTTACGTAGTATCTAAATAATCTGTGCCTAAAAATGTAAGGAACGCAACGCTTTTACATTAAATAAACAAGAAGTCGAACAATAATATGAAAAAATAGTACCACCGCTTCTCAAGTATTAGGTTACACAATTTTCTCAAAAAGACATTCCATTTATAAATTTTACTTCACTTCAATTTTCATGCAAAGTTATTTTATATAGTTGAGGGTATTAAAAACAAGTTAGGTTTTAAAATGATCCAACAATTCTGGTAGAAGTGAGAATTGAAAATTATCAATTGGAAATTCGATTGATAATGTTTTAAAAGTGTATAGCTTTGATAATGCGTTGATAAGGCAAAATCATGCCCGTTTAGGAATTAGGTATTAAAATGATTGTAAATTTTTTTAAAAGGGTAGGTATTTAAGTAAAATTAATAAACTGTGCAAGCGGTAAAAATTCATTCTTTTCAGACACTATCAAGTCAAGGATTAGTATTTTTAGACAAAAAAAAAGTTCTATCGCTAACCACAGTTTATTAATACTTAAAGGTTTTTAAAACTGCTTATTTTCAAGCATTATCATGAATTTCATGACACTATTAAGCACTAGGTTGAAAATTACGTTACTTATATTGTTTTATTTTTGAAAAATTTAGAAAATCTACAATTTTAAAAACAGACGTAGTAAGAGCATAGAAAAGAGCTACGTAAAATAAATTCGAAATAAATAATTTTGGTCCAAATTCAGGCAGAAATAGTCTCATAAATGTCAAAAACAGCTAACTACTCATAAAAAGTGTGAAGACTAAAATAATTCTACCAACATTATATTCTGATAATGAACGCACCCGCAATAATAGTTGCGTTGATTATTTTTATGATTCTCGGTCAAATTTACAAAGTTCCATTTTGTTATAGTAACAATTAATAGTCACAAAAGGGAATGGAAATAATTCAAAAAGGGAAAATTTTAAATATAAAGGAGAAAGATATTTGGAATGGGATAGGAAATAGTATAAAATCCAACATCTTCAGGGCCAACTGAATAAAATAATAATTATCTATAATACTGACATATTTAGTTTTTATCGCTTTTATGCGTAATCGAGCGAGACATAAATTTCAGATACAAACTCGACTCTATTACATACACAGTAAAAACTAAATCTGCTAACTGTAAACACAATCATTCTAGTTTTTAATGTACAATGAATATTAAACCGCGATCCGTGCAAAACCATTTTGACTGCAGTAAAGAGTTTAAAGTTTTTATTAAAAAAACCTTTTAACATGTGGAATGAAGCTATCAAAACGGCTAGCACGACTGCTGCATTTTAATACGTCGTTTACATACGAAAATGGTGTTTTCATGAAAATTTCTCTTACTCCTTGGCCTACATAATTACCCTTTGGGGCGAATGAGTCTCAATTTGCCCCTCCAAAAGTCATTTTCGTTCTTCATGATAAAGGCTCATTATTTAATAACGATATTATTTGTCGTACAGTATTTTAAAGTTTTAAATACGCATATATAGCTATTTTCTACAAAACGCTTCGGAACACAAGCACTCTAAAAATAAATGTTTACAGCTTACAATTATGGCAGTAAAACTATTCTGTTTTATACTTTGTTCTAGTGCTTGATACGGTAGTTCTGTTCACTTAATTAGTTTTGCTAAAATTAAATTCTTATTACACGCGGTATGGCATATGATTGGCTTTACCCTGGCCAACGACGTGGTAGCTTTAGAAAAGATTTGACGTTTGATAAATGTGCTTCAGGCTCCTATATTGAATAAATTATATTGACTGACTTTGATGTTTCCTCAAACCCGAATTTTTATTCGCCCAAAGCATCACACAAATAATAAGAAAATAGAATTAACGTATTATTTGTCATGTTTTTTTTATAAGAGAATAGAACTAACGTATAAACGTACACGACATACGATACTTTTACTTTTTTTTTTTAAGTCTTAAGCTTCTTCTAAAGCTAAATAATAAGACTGCTGTGTTTACTTATTTACATTCTATAATTTAAAAAAAAAATTAACTTTATTGTGTTTATAGTTTTTTATCAACGCATCTTCGCCTATTCATTTTCATTGATTGCAATGATCGCAGAACTGTAACTATTTGCAACTATTTTTGTCAATAATTTTCTTTACAATCACAATAAAGTTAAAGAAAATCTAAATATAATGCATTGAACACCGTGATTTTTAAACAAAACGTTACTATATTCTATTATTGTGATTTTATTTACACAAAATAAATAACCTAATCTAGCATTAACACAAAGCAACTTAAATAAGACAAACTACAATCTTATATAAATGATACGATAATTACTTATTTACATAAAATAAATTAATAATACGATGTTGACTTTCACCTGAAATATAATTATGTCGGAAATAACCTGCAAAGCGAGTCGATCGTCACCTGTTAATTAGATTTTCAACACTTGGAACAGCCATCTTTAGTTAGAACTCCGCCATCTTGTTTTCTGTCAAAAATTTCGCTCCAAACATAGTTGGTAAAATACAAATCGATGCATACTCAACTACGATAAAACTTTTCTGATGCATTTAAAATACGATACAAAATAACAATAATAATCTTCAAAAATCTTTAAAACTTTCATAGATTAAAATGCATAGATTTTGTTACCTAATCTCTTTTATATTACCACAGCCATTAAGGCTACATATTTGGAATTCATTAATTTGAAATAGAGAAAGATCTAAGAGAGGAAAGACATTCATGAAATATCTAAATCTATATAAATTTGAGCACACACATTTTTCTTCTTCTTTTTACTGGAATCTAGACACATTAATCCGAGTCCTCACCTATATTTTTGTCATGATATTATTTTAAAGTAGGTAGCGATCGTAAACCACCTACAACCGCTCTATTAAAATGTCTGGTGCTAATTTTTGCCTACTAGACTGTGCATGTTTTTAAGCCAAGATTATTTAGTTAAGACTGTCATCATAATGATCGTTGGTAATTGAGTGTAGGTACCTACTGCAAGAAGAACAATTCATCTTTCGGCAGACTTTGTTTTGTTGGACATAGAGACAAATTCATCTGTGTTTATTTCTTCTATCTTATATTGCTGATCAATCTTTTGATAATGTGCAAAAACTATAATAGGTAAAAATATCAGACGAGAAAGTTTCAAGAACATCCGACCACTTTACATTTATGGGTTGTATCTCTGATTGTTCATCAATTTCGCTTTAGTTTTAGCAAGGAACGATAGAGTTTAACACATTGAATGCCGAAATTTCAAGATTTCCACTATACCAATTACTAATGACAAGTGCGTAGCACCCTCAATCGACGGAAGTGCATGAAAAGATGTATGAATGTGAACGAGGCTAAAGAGGTATGTCAGAGTCGTAGCGTATGCCGGTCCGTGGTCTCTACCTACCCCCATGAGACAATGGCGTGAGCTTATGTATGTATGTCCACTATACCTACCAACTGACACTATTACACGATTTCCATAATGAAAAGAATTTCGTTTAAGTTCTTTTTTTATGTGACAAAGCTCATTATACCGGCTGACATAGAATTCCTATAAAATAACTCGTTATGTACGTTATATAAATCGTGGTAATTTAGTAGTAGCACACAATCTCTACAGTGGCTGTATAGAGGTAATTGCGACGGCTATTGTACAGCTATTATAGAGCTTGTATGCTACTTGATTGTCCGTCAAAAGTGGCGATGGGTTCACTACCCGTCATCCATTCCAGTGGAATTCCAGTTATGCTAGATGTATTTAAAATAAGTACCTCTATATCCCCATCCCCCCTCTATAGAGCATATACAAAACTTATTTATCTCGTAGAGCATTCAATATGTTAAATTGCAATCGAACCCCAATATTCTAAACTATCCAAACCTTCTTGACACTTTCTAACATCCAGATTCTTAACTTAGAACCCCTCGATGACATCATAAGCTTCTAGACTCGACATGGTCAAGTATAACAGCCATAAAGAGAAGAAGAAGATTGAGGTGATGATCTTGATACGCCGGGGACCACCGAGCTCGCCACCGATTGATTTTCGTCTCCGAAGAACGAGGACCAAGACTGCTACCACTGCTTCAGAACAGTACATTGTGACACTGAAGGCGAGACTGTGGACAAAAAAGACTTCACTAAAAGTGGGTCGAAACATTATGGAATGGTTTTATCGATTTTCTTTTTGTTTGACTGCGGAAATATATGCAATTGATAGAGTCGCTTGACAAGTCCTTTTACAGGCGCAGTCCTCGCATTTTAGTCGGGTGATTTTTGGCTTGTCGGGAGGCTCCAACATTTTATTGGCCCAAATGTGTTTTTTTTTCATAGAACAATCCTTGAGAATACGGTAGTCCCAAAGCACACTCGATTTTGGCAGAAATGCAGTGCTAGACACAAACAAAAGGGCATTATTAAAAAAATAAATCTAGATACTAGGATAGATGTATTCAATTTATCTTAATGTTAAATAAAGCTAATCTTCTTCTTTTCTTTGAATTTTTAGTTTAGCATCATCTAATCATATTCAACAAAATTAAATGTTAATGTATTTAGCTACACTGGCCTGCAAAATTAAGTATCATACTTTTAAAATTGCAATAACTTTTAAGTACATAAAGATATACTTTCGAAATAAAAAAGGACTCGAAATAGAGTTTAATTTTGTACTATAGTTTCAAAAAAAGCTGATAACATTTGCTATAAAACGTTTTTTATTTCAAATCTCTAATTTCTATAGTATAGAAAAAATTTAAATATTAAAAGTATAGTTTCATTTACGGACAACATAATTGTAATGAATAAACAAATTTCCGCATGCCATACATTGACGTAGAGGTAGTAACCTCGTGTTAGTAATCTCCTACTATTTACTTATTATAACACTATTATAACACACAAGAGACATGCTCATGTAACAACCCGAAAATACTGCAGCATATTTCCCAGACGAGTTTAAACTTTGCATTAACCACACAAAATTCAATTTCGTAACACCAACTTTTCGGGAGCTAACACAGGTTGCCTGTTTTGTACATAGAAATTTACAATAAGAGGATGGGGCAAGTAAGTGGAGCGAAAGTGTTGCATATTTCTGCATTTCGGTAAAGAAACCTTTTTGTTATGTCTTTTGGATAAATAAATTAATTGAATTGAATTGAAAACGTTCTGCAAAATTTAGCACATCACAGTTAAGGGCCTATGTCGAAAAATAATTTAAGTGAAATGGGCGTGTGATAGTTTATATTACTGCCTGATGCGTGAGAAAGAGATAGGGCTGCGCGCGCGCCTGAAACGACGCAAGCGTAAAACACACTTTATTTAATTGTGATTGTACTATTTATGTAAGTTCATTTCTGCTCTAATCAAACTTTATAAAATATCAACCTCATTTTTTAAAATCAAGTCTCGTGTTTCTATTCCAAGTTTCGCAGTTCCAAGCGTTTATCGATAAAAACGGAGGCTACTTTAGCTTATTTTTCTATCAAGAAAATGTCTCTTAATCGTTTTTTGGCTCTAATCAAAACTTCAATTATATGTTCAATTTACACATATCCGCAAATCATACTCCTACTGTTAGTACTTCATGATATATGATGCTTTTTAAGAATCCTATTTGTTTCACATATCCTCTTAATATGAATTCAGCTGAACCAACGAAATTTCTTTATTAAATTCAGAACTCGCCTCGCCTGCGATTACATACGCAAAACCCACTAAAATACGTTGCAATGGTTAATTTTTTGAAAACTTAAAGTTTTCAAATATATTCGCATAAGTTACTATTTAAAGAGCAGATTGCGACGAAATGTAAATTTTACTATGCTGAGAAAAAAAATGACAGTTGGCCTTTAAAAAATGATCTTAACTGCGTTTATTATAATTGTTTTAAATTATACATAAGATTACTGCTGATTAGTTTCTAGATCGTGTTTATAAATTGCATTGATTTTGATTCGTTAATATTGAAAATATGGTCAAACTTAATTTTATATAGCGCGCTCGGGCGCAATCACAGGCACCACGATAGAAATTGGTTGATTGATATTGATTGTTCCAAATATCGCGACTGTTTTAAACCCTCGATTAACTCGCTTGTCCTCTTCCATTTACATTCCGTGGTTTAAGTTTAGCTATTTCCCACGTGTCACTTACTTGCCGGGGTCAACGTGGAATGTTTCATTCCTGCTCCAGTGCACGATGGCGGCCAACGTCCAGGCGACCCCGATGCCGAGGAACACGTTCACAGCATTTGACCCCGTCACGTTGCCGACGGACGCGTCCGCGTATTTGTCCTGTATCGCTGCTACCTTACTTGCAAAGGTGTCTGTTGGAAGATGTTTGTTGTTAGCATAGCAGGCTGAAGGTTTTTTAAGGGATCCGCCTTTATAACTAAACAACTTTCTCCGTCAGTAACTTTGACTAATTATTATAAGGACTAGCCTTGCTGTAGCATTTCCCCTCTGCCACGGTATAGGCACAATTGATCTTGTGCATTTACATTCAATTTTACACCTTATCACTAAATGAAACAGCCTATAATTGCGAAATAATAGCTTCGAACTTAGAACGTTTGGGGTTCACACGAGACTACTTTTCATGATTTTTAACATTTAAAATTAGAATCTAAAGTTATGGGGAATAAAATCCAAAGTTGCGGATTTCATGTTACCTCGCCCCCCGCAAAAAGTGGCAGAAATGTTTGTTAGTAGGATTACACGCGTAACCAGTCCACATATAAATAGTCAAAGGTCAGTAAGTACCTACCTATACAGGGTGTAACTATCAAGGTGGGCAATATTTACGGAGGTGATTAAGTTCCTAATACTGGTTACGAATCAATAAAAAAAAAACACAAAAATAATATTTACTAAATTAAACTTCTTAAATCTCCTTCCATCCGACCATCGTTTTTTAACAATCAGTTGCGGTCCCCGACACATTAATTGACGTAAAATATCTTAAAGAGAGTTAAGAAGTAAAACATACATTTGCTTACATCCCCATGTAGATGACCGAATTATTTTTTACTTTTTAAATGCTTGTTTAAGTTATTTTATAGTTTTTAAATACACTGCAACGTTTACATAAACTGCAAGAAAACTTGCTTTCACGTAAAAAAGCCGCATCTAAATCGGTTCATCCGTTCGAGAGCTACGATGCCACAGACAGACAGAGGGACACACAGACATTGGTCAAACTTATAGCACCCCTCTTTTTGCGTCGGGGGTTAAAAATAATACATGATACCCAATCTAACAACTCATTTTATAAAAATAACATACAAGATATCCACGGAAAAGAATTTCTTAGACGGTCCTACTTCGCTATCGTATCAGAATACGACTAACAAGATCTATTTGCGATTCAATGTATTGGGTTTATGGATTCCTTACATCTGAATACAATTTGCTAGGAAAGTAATTGGGCTCTTCAAATTTTTACTTGTGTTGAAAAAGGATACGTTATTATTTATAATGAGAGATGAGAGTGTGAGAGGGTCAAAATTTAAAAGGTTGAAAAGCATATAGGTTCCTTTTTAACATGCTGACAGTTTTTTAAAGGGATTATCAAACCATTTAACCGTCAAACTGAACAAATCTCTCTATGGCACCAACATCGAAATTGCGAAAAAAAAAATCAGCTGATCCATAAAAACTGCAATGCTATCCGGCCCAAATATATGGGACTGGGCTTTTTTTCGCGATTTTGATGTTGGTCCCTTAGAGAAAGTTGTTAAGTTTGATGGTCTAATCATTCCCAGAAAAAAACGTCAGGTAGAATAGTATTTGAGTTGGTTTAAACTTCAAGTTAGTTCACTCACCAGGTATGCTAGTGCCCAAGGCGACGAAGACGATGGCAGTGACAGAGTCCCTGATGCCGAGGGTGCAACCGAAGTGAGAGGCGACGTCTCCGATGACAGCTGTCACCAGGCCTATGCAGATTATTGACACCACGAAGCAAACGTAGCCGCCCCCGATATCTGTTTAGATCAGAAGTAATTTATTAACACTAAGCTTGCGCTCGAGTTACTAGACTTCTTTCTGGGTGAAAGTGTAATATCCTCGGCTTCGTCTTCAGATTCCATCAGAAGAGTTGAAGCAAAGCGTAAACCCATTTCCAATGCTGTATGATTAACATGTTAGTACATGACGATATAGAGCGCCGACCTGTTCTTAAAAAAAAACGCCCTTTAAATCATGTCTCCCAATTTATTTTTGATATGACTTACTTCGGATAATTTTAACAATGTACCTAGTACCAATAACTTGACCAAAATTACAGAAAAATCGGAGGGCACTATTTCCTTTACAAGAACGACAACATCACACATCCGTAGGGCTAGCTTCCCATGCACGAAAAAGCGACAAAACGAGAAAACTGTCATGGCGCTCGCTTTTTTAAACGCAAAGTAACAAAGATAGAAGCACGTCTCGATTTTTGTCTTTTTCTCGGGGCTGGCATGCGAAGCATCCTGGCAAGACCGTACAATATTCACTGTTACCGTTTTCAGCACTTTTGACCAAGTCAAGGTATGTATTTAACAATACAAAATATGGTTTCAAGCATGGTCAAACTACCTAGACATACCTATAAACTGAAAATAATGGTCCACATAAAGTAGAAGACCATAGTTACCACACAAGCACTAAACTATCTCAAATATGTTCGTTACAAAGTCCTGTGCTACTAAGATAGTCAGTTTATACGCGACCTAGATTAGAAAGACGTATCACCAATTTTAGTTTCCGAGAAACTGCATAAATTGGGGTAGTTAAGAGTTTGTTTCCAAAGAGAACTAAAATGGCCTAAATGGGTATAATAAAAGTAAAGTTTGTATCTTTTTATAGTTTTGTTGCTGCGCTGGTTTATTGAGAACCAAACGAACTTAAATCAGAACTTCCATTTGTACAAATATTACCGACAACATCTACCACCACTGATTAGACCATGAAATTTCAGTGGTTTTAGTTAGGCTTAGACGACAAGGTGACGATCCGACTTAAGTAGTACCTATTAAGTGTGTATATGGTCCTTTTTAATAAGCTGAAAGTTTTTTAAGGGGATGATCAGACAATTTTTTTCGCGATTTCGATGGTCCCATAGAGAAAGTTGTTTAGTTTGATGGTCTGATCATCTTCTTAAAAACTGTCAGCATATTAAGTTGGACCCTATTTAGATTAAAATTTGTCCCCAAATTACATAACATAAACAAGCATAATATGCTCACAACTATAGGCATAATCAAAAGAAAAAAAAAGAGGAATGCGAAATCATGATGATGAATGTTTCTCTGAGAAATTTATTATAAAATGGACCAGGAAACTTAGTAGGGAAGTAAATTTGGTCGGTGTCTTTTCTATTCAGCGACTTTTTATAGGTTTCCTTTAACAAAAAGCCCGTGATGTCATGTTACAGGAGGTAAATGATGATTGAATACATTAGATCTTCTAAATGAAATTGGAATTAAACAAAAAATAGACAACATTAATTAAGGCAGAACACGTGGCTAGAAGAACAGATGGCAGATGGAGCAATGCCTTGACCGACTGTTGGCCGAAATCAGGCAAGAGAAGAGTGGTTCGTCCAGCATTCAGGTGGGCTGATGATTTTGTGAAGGCAGCTGGAAAGACTTGGATGATACTGGCGCAAGACAGGAAACAGTGTCACAATCGGGAAGAGGCTTTATACCCTGCAGTAGGTGGACAAAAACTGCTGATGATGAGAAGAAAGTGGAATTACTTACCAGTCGGAGGCACGAAGGCAAAGAGGATCTTCCAGAACAGTGTGAGCACGTGTAGGACGTAGTCAAAGCAAGATGGCGGCTCATCAGGGTCATCTGAACCTGCAATATTAATCTTATTTAATAAACATTTACTTCACTTCTAAGAACAAGCCATGCTACAACCGCAAGCTTGGTAGAAAAAAATGCTACGTATACGTAGCCCATCGCAGCTTATACGTAGTCCATCGAAGCTTACGTACCACGTAGCTTACGACGCGATACTGATTACGAGTGTTGCGTCAGTATTTAAGTTGTCTCGTACTTCATAATGAAGCTTCATTATCTCGTACTTCACAATGAAGCATCACAACTTAAATACTGATACAACAATCGTAATCAGTATCGCGTCGTAAGCTACGTGGTACGTAAACGTAAGCTGCGACGGGCTACGTGTACGTAGCATTTTTTTCGCAGTGAGTATTTATACAGGTGTAATTTAGATGCGGGCTTCAGATGAAGTACTTAAAGACCTTTTAAATAGTTTCGAGCGATAAAGCTACGTGATGATACAACCTTAATTTCAGTCGCGTCACGTAATATCGTAAAAGTTGAGACTTGAGGCTCAGTTCTCAAATAAGAGTTTAAAGATCTTCGGATAAAACATATAAAAATAAAAGTACAGTATAGATAATAGTACCACAGAGTACTATAAATAGTACTAACCTAAAAGTAACATAGACAAGACTTTCTTGGCAGTTAATTACGTTTCAGATATAAATCAGTCTTCCCTAGTTCTAAATAGGGATGTAACTGTTACAATTTATAATCATTTGCTCGTGTTCTTTGGCTACGATACAAAAACTTAAAATAGTACATATTATTTAACAAAATGTTTATTTTATTTATAATTAATGGACTTTTGCTTGGCGTTAGCGCCGCTTTTCCGCAAATGTCAAGTAGTTTGTGGGAGTATCTATCCCAATCTCAGAGATTGTTTTTGGTCAAGAACAAAAAGAGACTGAGGATTGCGAAGCCTCGTAGCAGGCAAAAACGTGACGCGCGAACAACACGCGAGACAAGTGCTCGGGTCACAACCTGCAACGTGACTCTTTTATTATCTTATTCTTTATTTCACATTCGATAGAATATGAAACAGAAGTCATTAGTTCTACACTGTCAATTGTTCAGTTGTGTTACAATAAATAAAAAAAACATTTTGCTCTTTAATACTTGCGTTTTACTAACATTTTTAAGTTTGTCTGTGAAATATTTATTTAGAGAATACAAAGGGGTAGACAATTTTTAAGAAACATAGTAGAAATAGATTTTTTCCTCAAAGCGAAAACATTCTTCTCGCGTTTGCAATTAGACTTTGTTCTTATTTTTCATTCGTCTACTCTCAACCCTAATTTGGAGATATTCTAGACGCTTTGTAATTTATCCTAACTTTATCGAGTGAAGTTTTTAAGTTACGACTTTCCCGAGACCAAGTTAAAGCCCTCACCACGAGGTGAAATAGTGTTACCTGCCATTTTTGTTTTTCCCGCGAGACTTTGAGAAGTTCTCGGAATTTAACGTACTCTATTGGGTGGAACAGAACGACCAACTTTTCTAAAAATGTCAGACTGTTGCTGCTTTTATACTAAATTTTAAAAACGCCCAAGGAACTGTGATCATATTTTTATTCGTTTTCATGATTATAATCTTAGAAAATTTTAAAGTATTAAATTAAGAATTTCAACCCTAACGAGCAGATTCGAATTGGTGACACTATAACAGTATGCGGGCTCCCCTTCTATGCACAGCGCGCGAGGATTAATAGCGGGCGCACTAGGGTTGAAACAATGTTTTTTTATTATTATTTTTTAATTAAATTGGTATGAAAACCCTTTTGGCCAACGGTCGGAAGTTTTATAGCTAAAATGAATTATGTAGCTTCACAGCTCTTGTCGTCTAAAATGATTACTTACCAGAACTTGCTGTTAATGCTTCCGAAAACTGTTCTTTCCATGAAGATGTTCCTATAATTATAGATGCGTTCGCTCTTTGTACTAGTTTATCTACTGTGTTCTGAAACAAAATTAACAACGTCAATAAATAATGATATAGTCAGAGGAGTCTGACTAGTTATTTCACGACTATCCCGCGGGGTACAGAGGTTGGGAGAGGCGAGGTACTGTATATGTTAGCGGGGGGCGGGTGGTGAAGCAGGGAATGGAAGCGCGCGCTGTTCACTGGAAGTCTTAGCTACCTCACCTCTTTGTTCCCCGCAGGATGGCCGTAAACTAACTTGTCTGACTATCGTTTTAGTCCCAAACTAAAGCCACAAGGATAAACGCCACATGGAACGTAGACATTAATGAACTATAGACATTATAGAACTAGGATTCGATGTTTTCGAATCCATAATTAGAATCGGATTTGGCAGACCGGTGTGGTAGCCATCACACTAAAGCATATGCTCACGACTATATTCCCCGAGGGGGTAGTCAGAGATATTCTTTAACATCAGAACATCCTCATTTCACCAGTAGTACCGAAACTCTGTCCAGTGTGACGGGGGGTGAGCCCGTCGCCACTTATAATGGACAGTGGGTACAATACATGCCTCGAAATTGAAGCATGCAGGTTTCCTCACGATGTTTTCCTTCACCGAAAAGTCAGTGGTGTTACAAATCGTACATAAATTCCGAAAAACTCATTGGTACGAGTCGGCCTGGACGGGGATCGAACCATCGCCTCCTGCACTGCAGGCAAGGTTACTCGCCACTGGACCACCACACTAAAGGGGTCGTCAAATACAGTGGGTTACATATAACATTTGGGAATCAACTATAGTATACTTAATCTAATACGGCATGTGGTCTGCTTACTTAGTCCAATTGATCGAATATATTTTTTGGTCAGTTCGATCCATCGGACCATAAGGATATTTGATTTAGTTCGATCAGTTGAGTCAAACTTTTTTTTAAAAAGTTATTTCGTATACCAACCCAGAAAGCTTCGTGTTGGACTTAAAAAATTATAAATCAAGCAGTCTCTACACTAGATTCTGTAACCTTCTTGAAATGAATAATAAATCCAAATTACCTTAAACTCCTTGCTCTCCTTAATCCTCAGCTGAGCCCTTGTGATCTCACCAGCTCGCGGCAGCCCCATCATGGCGACCACTGCCTCTTCCTCAGGTAGCGTCGCCAAGTGGTTGACTTCATTGCCAGGGTTGACAGGGTTGTTGTCATCTGAAGGAGATTGGTCGTTAGATTGCTGGTAACAATTGAGGGTAGGGAGGATGATGGATGCCTAGTCGATTTCGACAACAGCGACTACTAATCTTTATAGAAAAGCAATCCGGTACGCAGGGTATGTTGATATGCATAAGTGTACACACGGCGAGCCATCAAGCTACGCAAAACCAAAATAAGCTGGCCGCGGCCATCTTTTGTTTGTTTTGGGCAGTTTGTTGTGTCGCAGTGTGTACGCGCTAAACACAGATGCGCTTTCTCGTCCTACTATTTGTGATGGAACTGGAGACCAATATGATCAGAGGTGGGGTCAGATGAAAAGCTATAACCGGCAGCCACACGGTTTGGGTGTCAAAGATGTGTGAGAAGCCTGGAGGAATTAGTTGCCTCTTTTGACACCCAACCGGGGTTGGTGCTTTCAAAGCCGGACACCGCGCTGTAAGGCTTGAAACATACACAACGGGACGGTACGGGACGGGCGCGGCGAGGGCATCGTGCCGCCTGGTGCCGCTTCAAAGTTTTTCATACGAAATGTATGAAAACGGTGCGTTGGTTCTATACTCAAACGGCGTGGCACGGATGTCCGTTCCGCGTCTGTCCCGCATCCTTCCCGTACCCTCGCCCCGTGCCTCTTCGGTGTTTCACGCTTAAGAGACTAGTATTTTGAATGGCTGGTTCACTGTTTGTGATAATTGTGTTCATAGGCTACAGCGGCCGCTTGATTATAAAAACAGTCGGGTTCATAAGATATATTTAAGAGCATAAGTGTGCGCGCTAAATTCAGATACAATCTGTTGTCCTAGCCATTTACTGAAATAGCTCGACAAAACCGACCCTCAGCCCCCCATAAATAAACTAGATCCGCCACTGGTTGTTGCAGTCAAATAATATGTTATTAAAATTAGAGCGTGTTAGATGCCAAAGGGACGCTAAATATAATAACGCAGCGGTTATATTTAGCGTCGGTTTGGCATCGCGGCTTTGAATTTCCATACTTAAGAGAAGACTATTCCGAATGCGTAAATGCGCGCTGCATTCAAAGTCTGGTGATATTTTCTATACTAACTAATTAAAAACAATGAAATTTTTGAGAGACAATCTAAAAACGAATCTCTATGTTTGTATGAAGTCAGATTTTCGTTAAAATATACCGTTTTTGTGCTGGGATTAATTTAAGATTTGTATGAAAATCTTTGAGGCACAAAAAGCTTATACATTTTAACGAACCTGCATGCTTCAATTTCGAGGCATGGCTCACCCCCCGTCACACTGGACAGAGTTTCGGTACTACTGGTGAAACGTGGATGTTCTGAGGTTTCAGAATATCTCTGACTACCCCCTTGGGGAATATAGTCGGGAGCATATGCTAGTTGACTAAAAAAAATTGATGTTTCAGAACAACGTCCTGCAGGACATTGCAAAGACTGTAAAATTCTATTAAAACTGCGTTTAACAAGCGACACACTGATAAATCCGAACTGTGTTTTACCATATAAAATGCTAATACTAGAACTTTAGTTCAATTACCTCAGATTCTCTATCCACACGGGCTTCCTCCCCGGAAGCGGATGCTAAGAGAAAGTTTTGTCATAGGTACGGGAGTCGATGTAATCCAATGGAAATACGGATTATTTGCATGTTAAGTTGTGAATTATTCACGTAGGCATAATTATACTCAGACAAAATGACGACCATATTCTCGGGGTGTTCAAACACTTTGCTACAATTACCATCCCACTTTTAAAGTCCTGTTTGTAATAAAGGTTCACGGCATTTAAAATATTTAAGATGCGGTGTGAGGAGTGATTATACAGGGTCATTCTTAGTATGCTGACACTTTTTAAGGGGATGATCAGATCAAACTGAACAACTTTCTATATGTGACCAACATCGAATACGCAAAACAAAAATCAACTGCTCTATACAAAACTACAAACCTACTTTAGCCACATGTATGACAGCTGATTTTTTCTTCGCGATTTCAATTTTGGTCCAATAGTGAAAGTTGTTCTTGATGGTCTGATCATCCTCTTAAAAAGAGTCAGCATATGGACCCTCTATGTATAGGCAGACTTTGTCCAAATTATAAGATAGAATTCACAAAGTCGAAGTGGAGATGGGCAGGATACTTGGTTAGACAGGAAGATGGTCAGTGGACCAGGGCAATATCAGAGTGGTGGCCAAGAGACCACCAGGACGTTGGTCTGATGACATTGAGAGTGACGGATACGCATTGGATCAGATTAGCACAAGATCATGAGGAATGGCGCAATAAAAGGGAGGCCTATGCCCAGCAGTGGGTTGATGTGGGCTGATTTTATTGATAAGAAAGAGTACTAATACCTACATACACTACGGACACTCCATACACAAATTTAATGTTGACATTCCATCATCATGTCGAGTCATGGACGTTTGTATCTATATATGTATTCTATATCGTTGTCTAGTCATCATAAAACAAGTCCAGGCTAGATTCTGGTACTTTAAATGTGGCTAGATAATTTGTGAGACAATGTCCAAGATATTTATATATTTATTTATCATGCCGCGGACTCAACAAAAGAAGAATAGCTGTATTTATGACAAAACACTTCATATAACTTGGTGGCCAGGCATCAGGTGGATTAAGTCGCGAGCTCTCTTCAGGATTTCACCGCTTTTGCCTTCCGGTGTCATTTTATACCAGATGCTTAATTTAAAACCGGTCAAGTGCGTGTCGTCCACGCGAAGGGTAGGGTTCCGTAGTTGCCCGGAACAATATACGAACCTAGAACGGGTCTTTTTGTTTATACTACGGTTTAACGGCTAATGAAGTCTTAACAAAAATTTTCACTTTAAAGCTTAATATTTCGCTAACGGATCCCTAAATCGAAAAATGGCTTTCCCACACCCATGATATTTTTAAAAGACCTATCCAACGATACTCCATTCCATGGGATAGACGAGAAAAAAATGCATCCCCACTTTTCGTGTAGGGGAGGTAACCTAAAAAAAGATATCTTTTAAGATTTTATTTTACCACTTTGTCGGTGTAATAAATATGTACACCCACGTCAAATTACAGCTTTCTAGTACTAAGCGTCTCGGAGCTAAGCCACGGACAGACGGACAGATGGACGGACATGGCGAAACTATAAGGGTTCCTTGTTGACTACGGAACCCTAAAAAACTAATATTTTGATACATAGTAGTATATGGGTAAAAAAAGGCTGAAAATACGGCCAGTGACAGGACTCCGGATAGTTTTAATGAAAAAAGTGTACGGTTTTGGGATTCCAACAATATTGGATAGCTATTGTCGAATATGTCCTGCCAGCTAACAGAAATGGCCAAAAAAAGTTCCAAAAGCTATACACCAGGAATGGAATAGAAAATTCCTATTGTGCACAAACATGTAGACGGCCCGATAGCACAGTTGGTAGTGAACCTGCCTGCTGTGCCGAGGGTCGCGGGTTCGAATCCCGTAAGGGACAAATATTTGTATGATGAATATGATTATTTGTACCCGAGTCATAGACGTTTCTATCTATTTATGTATACTATATCGATGCCTAGTCATCATAATACAAGTCCAGGCTAGATTCTGGTACTTTAAATGTGGCTAGATAATTTGTGTGACAATGTCCAAGATATTTATTTATTTATCATGCCGCGGACTCAACAAAAGAAGAATAGCTGTATTTATGACAAAACACAACTGTACATAAATTTCGTATAACTTGGTGGCCAGGCATCAGGTGGATTAAGTCGCGAGCTCTCTTCAGGATTTCACCAGACGTCATTTTATACCAGATGCTTAATTTAAAACCGGCCAAGTGCGTGTCGTCCACGCGAAGGGTAGGGTTCCGTAGTTGCCCGGAACAATATACGGACTTAGAACGGGTCTTTTTGTTTTATACTACGGTTTAAAGGCTAATAAAGTCTTAACAAAATTTTCACTTTAAAGCTTAATATTTCGCTAACGGATCCCTAAATCAAAAAATGGCTTTCCCACACCCATGATATTTTTAAAAGACCTATCCAACGGTACTCCACACCATGGGATAGACAAGAAAAAAAATGCATCCCCACTTTTCGTGTAGTAACCTAAAAAAATATATCTTTTAAGATTTTATTTTACCACTTTGTCGGCGTAATAAATATGTATACCCACGTCAAATTACAGCTTTCTAGTACTAAGCGTCTCGGAGCTAAGCCGCGGACAGACGGACAGATGGACGGACATGGCGAAACTATAACGGTTCCTTGTTGACTACGGAACCCTAAAAAACTAATATTTTGATACATAGTAGTATATGGGTACAAAAAAAGGCTGAAAACACGGCCAGTGACAAGTCTCCGGATAGTTTTAATGAAAAAAGTGTACGGTTTTGGGATTCCAACAATATTGGATAGCTATTGTCGAATATGTCCTGCCAGCTAACAGAAATGGCCAAAAAAAGTTCCAAAAGCACACCAGGAATGGAATAGAAAATTCCTATTGTGCACAAACATGTAGACGGCCCTATAGCACAGTTGGTGGTGAACCTGCCTGCTGTGCCGAGGGTCGCGGGTTGGAATCGCGTAAGGGACAAATATTTGTATGATGAATATGATTATTTGTACCCGAGTTATGGACGTTTCTATTTATTTATGTATACTATATCGATGTCTAGTCATCATAATACAAGTCCAGGCTAGATTCTGGTACTTTAAATGTGACTAGATAATCTGTGTGACAATGTCCAAGATACGAGTATTTATTTGTATTTATTATGTAGATTAAAAATGTACAATTGGAACAAACGCACTTTCACATTAAAAGAGAAAATGTTATACGTTTTTACAAAATGTTACGCCAAAGTAAAACAGCCAAGTATCTTGTAGGTACATATGTATCAAAAGTGTCTTCTTGATATGAAAAATTAAAACCCATTTTTGACGAAAGAGGCATTACGCATTAAGAGGATATAATTCGGAGCGCGCTCCATACAAACGTACTGTGGTGATATTTTCAATACTAACCAATTAAAGTCAATGAAATTTTGCAGAAACAATCTAGAAACAAATCTCTATGCTTGTATGGAGTCAGATTTTCGTTAAAAGGTATAGTTTTAAAGTTACAGTGTCTCAAAAATTCCCATACAAATTTTAAATTAATCCTAGCATTGAAACTGTAATTTTTAACGAAAATCTGACTCCATACAAGCATAGAGATCTGTTTCTAGATTGTTTCTGCAAAATCTCATTGACTTTAATTGGTTAGTATTGAAAATATCACCATAGTACGTTTGTATGGAGCGCGCTCCGAATTATATCCCCTTAAAATAGATTCCCAACTGGACGGATTCTTTACTGGGCTCTGGGCTTTATATAAAAATCAATGATCATCTCATACCGGTCCCCTACGCATTAATTGACGTAAAATATCTTAAAAGAGAGTAAAAAAGTAAAACATACATTTGCTTACATCAAAAATAACAGGTGACCGAATTATTTTTCACTTTTTAAATGTTTGTTTTTGGCGTCGGGGGTTTTTTTAAATTGTAATTTAATGTTATTTATATTTTTAAAGTTACTTGAAAACTGCTGAACCGATTTTCATGAAACAAAGCTAAGAACACTCGCAAAAATTAGCTTTCTTTTTGCGTCGGGGGCTACAAACATCTTAGTTCAATCCCAATCCTATTTCAGTTCTAATCACATTGCAATCCAATTACTAATATAATAATTGGATTGCAATAATTTACTATTCAACGTTGCTGAATTCCGTATCGTGCTAAACTTGAATTATTTACCGAGCGATCTGTCAAAACGGTTCTAACGGCTGTCAAATGATTAGCGCGATACCGAATGTGTTAAAAGTTGTAGTTCGCACGCAGTCGTTATTTAGCGCGATTGGTCGCCTGGACGGATTCGCAACTGGACACAGTATAGTCAGGAGAAAAAATGACAGTAATCAATTTTAATTAAATTTCTTAGCGATATGGCGCATGGCGCAAGAAAACGGAAGTAGGTACCCAGCAAAAGAACGAAAATTTTGCTTTATTTAAAAATTATTGCAGAAGCCCATGTAAGCAATAAATCAAATATTGTTTTTAAATTGCTGTCAGATGTACCTAATCCTTCATTCAATATTGCCATTGACTATTTATATGTGGACTTGTTACGCGTGTAAATCTACTAACAAAATTTCTGCCACTTTTTGCGGGGGGCGAGGTAACATGAAATCCGCCACTTTGGATTTTATTCCCCATAACTTTAGATTCTAATTTTGAATGTTAAAAATCATGAAAAGTAGTCTCGTGTGAACCCCAAATGTTCTAAGTTCGAAGTTATTATTTCGCAATTATAGGCTGTCTCGTTTAGTGATAAGGTGTAAAATTGAATGTAAATGCACAAGGTCAATTGTGCTTATACCGTGGCAGAGGGGAAATGCTACCGCAAGGCTAGTCCTTATAATAATTAGTCAAAGAATATTTCCATCGTAATAATTTTTTTAAGTCATATGGTCATTCATACTTCGAGTTTCGATATTTTTACAACATCCAGTAAATTTTGTAAAACTGCAGACACGGAAAAAAAGTAAATTTCCACATAACGACTCCATAAAAACGTTCATTGCCTGCTTGATAATAAAAAGTTTCTAGAATTTCCCTTTAAAAACTCGATTTTAATTAAACTTGTCAAATTAAACTCGACTTTCGTTGGTTCAAGAACGTAGACATTCAAATTGTTAAATAAATTTAATGAAAACGTTTAATTATCTTAAGAGCTTTGATATGGACGCTTCGTGCATTATTATTTTACACTTAAAGTCACGAAAAAGTGCACATCGTAATTTTTTAGATTTAGATAATAAGATTTAGATAAAAAGATGTATGGACTTAGAGGAAGCAAGAGAGGTGTCAAAGTCAAAGTCATTGATACTATACAGTAAAGTAAATAAACTATAAGCTAGTGACCTCAGACCCAAGCATTTTGATCATTTAAATAATCATCCAGTTTATAATATGCTTTTTTACAGAGAACTTTTTTGATTTGAGTTTTAAACATGTTTTCGGAAATATTCAAAATGGTCTCGGGGATTTTATTATAACAACGTATACAGTGACCCATGAAAGACGTGTTGACCCTACTAAGCCGAAAGTGTGGAGATATCAGTTTATTTTTGTTTCGAGTGTTGTAATTATGGACAGGTGTGTCAGAATCGCCCAAAGTGGAGATCTATAGTTTCTGCCTACCCCTCTGGGAAAAAGGCGTGAGTTTATGTATGTATGTATGTAGATAATAAAGTATTAAACATTTTTAGTGATTATAAAATGTATTTTTTCAACTATTCAAACAAAGTTTAAATACAAAATAAAATGTTTTAAAGATTTTTTTACCAAGATTAATAAATTATTTGGAGAGTAACGTTGCAAGTTTTGCCGCGAGCGGTTGTGTAATTAGCGTGGTATTTGTGCGGTTCGCGTTTGAGCGATTGCCCGCTATCTCTTTTCAACTGTGTTTTTGCTCAAAAACAATCCTTGGGATTGGGATATATTAAGGTAAAACAAAATTAGCTGAAACAATTTTAAGGGAATGATCAGACCATCAAACTGAATAACTTTCTCCATGGGAACAATCAAATTCGTGAAAAAAAAATCCGCTGTTCCATACAAACCTACTCGACCTAAATGTATGGGGCCACAGATTTTTTTTCGCAATTTCGATATTCGTCCCATAGAGAAAGTTGTTCAGTTTGATGGTCTGATCATCGTCTTAAAATAGTTTCACCTAATTTTGTTAGACCTTATAGATACTCCCACAAACTGCTTGACACTTACAGAAACGCAGTGCTAACGCACAAGCAAACGTCAATTAATATATAAATAAAAAATAAACAGGGTGTAAGTGACACCCTAGCAAATACTGAAACGGTGAACTCAGGTCATCACACTGAACTACTTTCACTATGGAGCCTACCTCAGGAAACGCGAAAAAAAATCAGCTGTCCCATACATTTGAGTCGGGCAGGTGCAACAGTTTTGTATGGGACAGCTGATTTTCTTTCGCGTGAAAGTTGTTCAGTTTGATGTCACTTACACCCTGTACAATTTTTGAGGATTTACCGATTTGTGAGACTTAGGTTCAGAAACCATTTTAAAAAGGTAATATTTAATTTGAGCATTCAGAATAATAATTGTTCCAATTGCTGAAAGGGTCAGTTTTATAATAACAAAAACACGCATGCTCGTAATTTTACAATCAAAACTTTTATCATTAATAAAAATCTTTTTCGAACCCAATATCGTTCTATGCTGGCATGCGATGCTTTTGTACCAACATTCCTAATATAGAAATCATTATTCGATGGAACATTATGTATTTTTCTTTAATACTGCGAAAATAAGTCGAACAAAAAAATTCGGAAACTTATTATTGAATAATAGAAAAACCTGAGATCGGTTTTTACGAAGTGAACAGAATTAACATACACATACATTTAATGAGTTGTTTTCATTAAAAAAAAAGGTCTAAGGTTGGATGTCGTTACGATCTTAAAAATTGTACTGTTTAGGTTTTTTCTCTATTCACAAATTTTAGGGACATTTTGATGATTTCAATGTGAAAGACGAGATCATGCTTGATTTTTTTATGCAGTTGTTGTTCGTTTATGTACAATAGACTATCATTTTCGGTATCATTGCGTATTTATGATAATAAACAGTTTGGCAATACCAGATTGTATCTCAAAGTCAAAAGTCAAAGTCAATATAATTTATTCAATATTAAACGTCAAATCTTTTTTAAAGCTACCACCGCGTCGGACCGTGTTGTCGCTATAGAGAAGACTCTCTCACTCTCTGTCAAAACATGCTCACAGCCTATTTTTTTCAACTTTCCAATTGACAGACTTTGTGGTCAAAATTACTACCGCCATCTGCAGATTTTTATTTTTACTGCCCTTGGAAACTCTTCATTAGGTTCTACTGGTTGTACAAAGGTTTTTCAGGTTTCATCTTCATTTGTGATGCACCTTGCAAAATATTTCAGGCACAATACCCATCCTAAATAGAAGCGCCTATTGAATGTTGAAAATGAACAAGTTGCCAATCAATCACCCGAATTGCAGCTGTGGCCAACAGTATTTCAGAATGCATAGTTTTTACTGCATTTTAATAAATGCATTTACACTCGCGCACAGGATCAATATAATCAAATTGTAATATGGACATATGGAATTCAGTTTAAAATGTCCGCGCTGTAAACATTTGATTGTATCTGGAATTTTATCCAAAATTATGCATCTTGGACATCTTGTTAAAGGAAATTTGCCCCTGTGGTATGATATCTCTAATTGCGCTCGACTCTGGTATTTCCCATGTACACACGGCGACACATCAAACTACGCAAAATAAACATAAGCAGGCCGCGCGGTGTTATACATTAATCTACCTACGCGCGGCCAGCTTATTTTGGTTTTGCGTAGCTTGACGAATGTACATGTCACAGCAAGCACGGCTTTCGTTCTCTGAACGCCGTGTGTTCATGTCACAGCAAGTGCGTTCTCTGAAAAACGCGGGAAGAGGACCTCTTCTATGGAGTGAAGGCGCATCGTGCGCGAGTAGAGAAACCATACTAGAAAAGCAGTGCCCTATAGTTGATAATGATTATTGTCTAAAGCCGATTCTAATAATGAATAGATTTAAGAAAATTTATTAAAAACAATCGAAATGTGCGGTTGTGTAAATCGTGCGCATTCTGACTGGCGCATTACGAGGCTCCGCCATTTTGTATTAGCTCAAATTTTAATGTGTTATTGTTCATAAAACAATCCTTGCGATTACAATACTCCCAAAACTTTTTTTTTCGTAAATTTCGAACTTTGCACTTCAGGAACACTAACTAAATCGCAGCTGTCAATACTCAAAATAAAATACGAGTGGGTCAAAAAGACAAGTATCCAGAGTCGTTAAAGATATTATTTAAAAAAACATAGACCGATTTCGCGGGCTTGTTTAATTTAAAAATTAAATGTAGAACGTGGCGTGATTTCCGTGATGGCATCATAGAGATAGGAAGTACTAATATAATGGATGGCATACGAGCAAGAGCTCGTTGTATACGAGTCGGTTAGGGTTTTACTGCCAAGGCGCGCCAATAGATTTTTCGCATCAAAAGGCTTCATACTAACTGTTCATACCGCTTTTGAGTTTATAATCATTGGCTTACCAACTACTGGACGTAGGGTCCGAGCTCAAAAGTGTCCAAACCAAAAGAGCACCAAAACGTAAAAAGAGAACCAATAGCACGACAGTCTTCGTCTGATCGACCGACTAGGCGCACGCGCTGGAGCGCGGCGCGCTCCGTGCCCCGATAAGGGAGTAGGATCGAAAAGAATTTCTGCATTTTCAATGTTTTTAGTTGGTTTATATTACTACACGCACTTAGGTTTGTGTAGTTTAGTCTCGAACATTTTTTTTCGAGAATTTTGTACTAGACCCGGCGTCCATAGTATTCCACGTCAATGTTTTAATATAAAAATCAAAAGACAACCCTACTAAGAAGAACTCTACTGACTAAATTAAAAACTCCACCGCCAATTATAAAGCACCGTACACACATGTAATCCAAATGTCGATGTCACTGACAGCTGACAGTTTAACGATTACCCTTCGACTGGAGTGACATAAACGATGTCCGTGTGAGACTGCCCTATCACAGTCAAGTTATAGTTCATTATTTATGGCTAATTGGCTTCGTTATATCATGATATTGTTAAGCATGTTTCATGCTCGACCTTGTCGTCGCTTAGCATCAGGGAAGGTCAATCGCAAATCCATTTTGCTGCTCATATTTTGTATGATTAAATTTGTTGCAGGTTCTAAGATAGATCAGAGTCATCCCCCAGACACAGACATCATCATCATCATCACAGCCTATAAACCGTGTTTATGAATTAACGCAAAACTAGAAAGTAGTTTGTTTAGAATCGAGAGCAGAATCGAATTATCATGTATTCAACAAAGGTAACTTTTTTTCAAAATATTAAGTAATGTGTTTGTAAAATTTAAAATTTACTGAACTCGATCTCAACCCACCGCACGGGCACCCTCACCCCACTTACTACCAAAAAAAGATTCTTTAAATGTATCCACGAGCACGTTAGCGCTTTTATTCATTGATGAAATGATAAAAAATCATTTTTGCATGAAAACTTAAAATGCGAGTAACTTTAAATTTTAACCATCATAATAATGAAATTATTGTTTCAATCTAATTATTTTGTTATAAATCAGTTGGGGTGTATGAGGTTTTGCGCTGATTCATTAACACGTTGTATACGTTCCACTGTAGGATACAGGCCTACCCTCAGGAAGAGTATATGGGTGTTAGTCCACCACGCGTGCCCAATGCGGATAGGTAGACTTCACATACGCATCGGAATTTCTTCTTCAGCGTATGCAGGTTTCCTCACGATGTTTTCCTTCACCGTTTGAGAACAGTTGGTATTACGTACATACATAAGTAAGTTAGAAGAACTCATTGGCACATGGCATGTCGTCTGTGCGGATTCAAACCTGGACCTCCAAATTTAGTTTCCATAGCTCTCCTCAACGCGCCACGGACGCTCAACAGTATAAGAAAGATACTACACACTGTACGGACACTCCTTGTCTCCACCAATTCAAACCTTAAAATGGTGGGGCGGTGGTTATGACCTTAAAAATACGAGGAACCCTAAAAATAAAATTAAACTTTGGCAAGTTCGTTAAATCACCCTCTATTGTAATTTAATCTCTTTTCAAAATATTCTTGCTACAAAAATATTTCGACAAAATTAATTATGGTAATAAACATTGGACACTTTTGCGTTATTACACAAAATGACGTAACGCGATTACGCGAAGTTACGTAATGGTATTCCATTATAAAGATTTTAGTTATCATAGATAAAAATTAAAGCTAAAAGAAGTTGATGACACGAGAGGCTACCATTTCATCACTGGAAATCTCAATCAAGCACGTATCCATAAGGATCGATTTGATTGGTGATATTTATCTCCCCGAAATCTGAATATTTGTATACCTCATGTAAGTAAAGGTATCCTTTCTTCATATGCTGACGGTTTTTAAGGGGATGATCAGACCATGAAACTAAGCAACTTTCTCTATGGAACCAGCACTGCTAGCATGATTTCTCTACTTTTTCCCATACTACGAGTCGCGGCAAGCGCAGCTTTCGCTCTCCGAAAAGCGCGAGAACAGGTTAATTTCTTTGCAGCGAAGGCGCGTCGCGCACGTGTATAGAAATCATACTAGACGTGCTGGTCGAAATCGGAAAAATCTACTGTTTCATATAAAACTGCAATCCTACTCGACCAAAATGTATGAGACAGCTAATATTTTTTTCGCGATTTTGGTTCCACAGAGAAAGTTGTTCAGTGTACACTGTATAGACTACAACAACAAAAACTTTAATCTTAGAAACAAAAATAAACTTGACACCCCTGTGTTCACCCCTACTCAGTAGGGTCACTACTGTATACGCTTTTACAATAAAATTCCTGACGATACATTAAATTTATCTGAAAGAAAGTTTAAATTACATATTAAGAAGTCATTATTTGGCAAGGCGGTTTATTAAATTGTTGATTATATTGAATATACACAAGCGTGGTGTGATTCCAGTTTGACATAATTTATATAGCAAAACCTGTGACTTTTTAGATTGTGACGTTCGGAAAGAGGTACATTGTATCCTATTTTTAATAAATATCCTTTTGAGTTTGACAACATGTAACTATCCGTGTAAGAATTTTGCTGTTGTGCCGTGTATGATAGGCTTGTGGAGGAACTACTATGGAAGGTTCCTCCGGTGAAAAGGGAAGATCTTCCGCCAGGCTAGGTGTAAAGCCTGGGGACCGGCCGTGGTCCAACAGATTTTAGTTGGGCCTTGTATATATATCGAATCTCTGTGATTATTTCTCTTGCGCGATTCATGTCTTGTATACGATTGTGAACCTTATGTGTAGAGGCTAACGGGTTTCCAATGTGACGTCGCAAGTTGTCTTACGTACACATTTGCGAGTGCGACCGTAGTGCCATCTGTTAGCTTCGTTGCTATAACTTGTGGGTGTTGACGTCTGTGGCAAGTCACCACAGGCTTGTCAATATATGCATATTTTCAAAATAAAACAATACTAGCTTATAAATTAACATTCACCCTTTCATTACAAAAGCATAAACATTATCTAAATTCCAACAGCAAACTCTAACAAAACTTCAGAAGAGAAGACACTTGAAATCCAGTGTACACGTTATCGTGGCAGCGAGTGTACGCCGCAGTCCGCAGTAATTCAAATGTAATGGCTTCCAGTGGAATTCTGTAAGCGATATTGTTCGAAGCCAGAAACTCCCAGTTTGTTTTGCATTTGGTTCGTTCGGTGATTTGATTTTCATGTTTTTTTTAGTTTGGACCGAAGCATTTTACCATAGACCAGGGAAATCGAAGTGAGGATTGCTTTGCTGGCAGATTAGCCCAGTCATTTTACGGTTTGACCCGGGACTAATTAAGAATTGATTTTTTTTCGGTATTTCGTTTAAGAGCCAATTTGAGCCTTTTCACATTTTTGAGGCTTTACCATTATACACACTTCAAACACGGAGTAAATATTTTATCTATTTAGAAAGCTTTGAAAAATACGTTTATATTTTCTGATCAATAATTCATTTTTAAATTTCGGTAGCTATTTAATTAATAGTTAAAATGAGTGCATTGGTATTACTATTATTAAGTTAAAGCCTTCTAGGAGATTTCTATGTTACGTAGCGAAATTATTTTTAATACCTTTTCAGATACTTAGTCTTTTTGTCACTAAATGGTGCCGATTACAGTTTAAAAGTCCCATTTATAATCACTCCCCATGGTTCCCACCCCTCCACAGTATAATATCGGACCCGAAAATCGGACGTGGCCCAGTTTTTTATTTATAGTATAACTACTCATATACATCACAGCCAATCGGGAGTTTTTCTTTTGTATTCAAAATGTTAAAATCTATCAATTTCTGGCAAAAACTGGGCCACGTCCGATTTTAGGGTCAAAGTCAAAGTCAATATAATTTATTCAATATAGGAGCTTGCCACACACTTATCAAACGTCAAATCTTTTTTAAAGCTACCACCGCGTCGGAACGTGTTGTCGCTGTAGAGTAGATGCGGCCAGAAACTCTACAACATAACACGACTTAATAACTATTACAATATAAATTCTTAAGCTAAAGTTATGTATACAATAATACATAGTCTATTGAATAAAATAATTGGTCCGATATTATACTGACAAAACTCCGTAAAATGACTGGGTTGGATTCCATAATGCTATTAATTATGGAATATTATTATAATTTCATATATACTTTTCTGTCACTTTCGTTTATGAGTGTGATATTAAAAATTGCACTCCTAGGCGAAATTTATGAATTCGATGCGTTGATACGACTTTGTTGATCCAACTCTTTTCCGATTGTATTTTCTTTACATTTAACATCATTATCACAATTAGGTATATTTTTATTTATCATTATCAATGCATACGTCCCTATTGGATAAGTACTAATTGCGATAACATTTTCATTTTGGCGGTTTTGTATTCGTAATTTTGTACCTCGAAACGATTACAGAAATCTATTTCCGCAAACGAAGTAATTGCGAAAATCGATTTCTAGTAAACTATTCACGTCTTTTATAGATTGTATGTATTGAATTGAGAGTGTCATTGACTACGTATTTAGACTACGTACTTAAAAATTAATCGATATAATGTAGATATATCCAATTTATTATAAATATTATACTAAAACATTCCGATAATAATTATCATTTTGAATATTTTTATAATTGAATAATTTATTGATATTGTAAAACAAGTGTTTGATGGGACCTTTTTGATTAGGTAGATACTATAAAAATCAGATAGCGAATCTATAAATAATTCATAGCTATACTACATACCATAAAATGAAAGAGCAGAATATCTATAGAAAACATCAACATTGCTTTAGTAGCAAACAATTTAAATTGGAAACATAATAATTATTCATAATAGGGTACATGACAACTAGTCAAATCAGCTACTTTTTATTGGACGTCAAAACGTGCGCTTTGTATGAAATTTGTACTCAATTCTGAGTTGTGACGTCATCAAGATTTCATTACTTTTTAAAGTTTATCTTGTTATTAAAAATTGTATTCAAGCTAAAAACTCAATGAAAATGGGAGTTTAGCGTTATTTTCTAACCTAAAAAAGGTAATAAAAATTATTGAAATGATCAAAATAAATTTAATTATAAGTAGTCAAATACCCAATTATTTAAAAATCAAAGTATTCACACATACCTATTATAATAGGCACTAAATCTCAAAAGATAATAATTTTATTGTCACTTATATACGCCAGTCAATTTTCATACGACTACAAAATCTAGCTCATCTAATTTAACAAATAAAATTGTGGAATAACAACATATAAATGGAAGTAGGTATAGCAGAACTCACTAATAACATAATATTTAAAGAATCTTACTTGTTAAAAACAGTAGATCCGAAAGGAAGAGTGGACGAAAAAGAAGAAAATATAGATTTAATACATAGGTACATAAAGCTCAAAATAAATCAACAAAATAATAGAAACAAGAAATAGGTAAGTAATAAATATTGGGTCCTTCTTAATATGCTGACACTTTTTTAGGAGGATGATCAGACCGTCAAACTGAACAACTTTCTTAATGGCACCAACATCGAAATCGCGAAAAAAAATCTACTCTACCATACAAAATTGCAAACCTACTCGAGCTAAATGTATGGGACAGCTGATGTTTTTTTTCGCGATTTTGATGTTGATCCGATAGAGAAAGTGGTTCAGTTTGATGGTCTGATCATCCCCTTAAAAAGTGTCAGCATATTAAGAAGGACCCTGTAGATAGGTAGGTACCTAATTTACGCGCATATTGCTACATTTTTCGTTACGCAAAATGACATGTCATTTAGCGTATATTATGTCATTATCATGCGCATTAGTGTCGTTTTGCATCCATACATCTACGCTCAATGGTACATACGCGAAACGAATTATTCGTAAAATCACTGGAACTGGAAATGTACCGAAGCTACGATACTGTAGCCAATGGAAGAAAAAAATTGGTTTTAGTATTCCAAGTTTACTAATAATACTTCCATTTCGCATTCTTTTATTTCCTTCGTGTTTCCAAACCACTTAAAGCCTGGTATTGAAAAGCCTTATAAAAACAATCCTCTTTTGAACTGAGCGCGAAAGCTCCGGTATTCCCTAAAGTTTTAATGAACTCAATTCGGAAAAGAATCCAGCAGTGTCTTTTTTTAAATGTTTCAATGCAGTACCATTAAATTATTTTCAGAGAGAACCACTTATCTCGTTTTCTGTAGTGGTTCTATCTACGAACGAAAACGATTTTTTTGTGTTCCAATATGCATTGACTAGTAAGTTTTTAGCGTACCGCAGCTAAACAAGTAATTCGTTTATACTTTAGTATTGAAAATATCGAAATTCAAGCGTTATTAAATATTTTAAGGCTGAAAGAGGATCAAATAAATCAGTTAATGTTGTCTCAAATCTTCTCAAATCAAACATTTATTTAATCTGCCTTTTTTAAATGTATGTACTGTTTCCACTCTTTTGTCCAATGAACAGTTCGTTACAAAAAAGAGTGGAAACAGTATCAAAATTACACAGCTTTAGGCTAATGGCTTGCACCAAAAAGTGTATAGGCTTAAACATGTTTAAATATGATACTGTCACTGTAATTTGTATGATCAGGGTGAAAGACAGAACTATCACTGAATACAAAGACATTTTATTCAGTGATAGTTCTGTCATAGTGTTTTCATTCGTCTTTGTGGTAGAGAGATCTAGATCTCTCTGAATACAATGAATGAATACAAGCCAATCTTAAAAAAGGTCTTTATAGAGTCATCTTTTTTGTTTATAACAAGCTGTTGCCCGCGACTTCGTCTGCGTCATCTTTTAAAAAGTATCTTTATATTATCATTATGTGTTAATTCAGAAGACAATAATGTCGGTGTGCCAAATTTTATTTAAGAGAAGTTTATTATGGATGCGTAAATGCGTGCTGCATACAAACGAAGTCTGGTGATATTTTCAATACTAACCAATTAAATTCAATAAAATTTTTCATACACAATCTATAAACTAATATCTATGCTTTTTATGAAGTCAGATTTTCGTTAAGATATACAGTTTTAATTTTAGGATTAATTTAAGATTTGTATGGAAATCTTTGAGGCACTGTAACTTTAAAACTATATATTTTAACGAAAATCTGACTTCATACAAGCATAGAGATTAGTTTCTAGATTGTTTCTGAAAAGTCATTGACTTTAATTAGTTAGTATTGAAGATATCACCAGACTTCGTTTGTATGGAGCACGCTCCGAATTATATTCCCTTAAATCCTTTCAACCGTCTATGTGTGATTGTTATCTTTCACATCTATAACACACAGCTTTCACATTTATAACATTAGTAGGATGGTAGAACAGGGCACAATTTAATCTACTCATAATCTAACTAGTAAGTTGTAATATGATTGTAGGTGTGTTGGAAATCCTATTAAAAATTGGTTTTCTTTTTCTCTTTCAGTAGAAAATTAAAACTAATAGACCGATTTTCGGCTTATTTCGGCCAGAGGATTAAATCTAACGGAAGATTGGAAGTTAAATTAAATCTCTTTCTTATAAAAACGTTTCTCAAATTAATATTTTTTTCCTTCTTAATTTGCTTATTTTGATCATTCACTTTTGTAATTTCTCCTTTTAGGGTTCCGTAGGAAAACAAGGAACCCTAATACTTTCGTTCATCCGGCAGTTACTCCCTCATTTTTGCACCTTTTGAATCGAAATTTTTCATAGATAGGTAACAGTAACCTAAAACAGAAATATGGTAGTTAAGAAGAAACAAAGTTTCGTATAATGTGGACTTATTCAATATGATAGATTTAAATATATTTGGCCTAGTTAGAGGTACCCCTTTTCATTAGAATCAAGGATCCTCTTATAGCTTTGTGGTAGGTACTTGAAAACATCAAGTAAACAGTAGAATATGCAATGAAGACTGAAGATATTGTGTAATAAATGATACCGAACTAATGATACGAGATCCGGCCGTAAAATTATGCACCTATTTGTTTGGTGAACGAAATGTGATTTAAGTCAATGTTTACACAGCAAATCTTGCCACAAGTACCTTTACCAGAAACCTATGATTTTTGGTAAAATTTTTTCTATCTACCTGTTTCAGAAGTAAATGAGGTGCCATCGGAAGGAGACCGATCTATGGAACTGGAAAAACTAGGGTTGCCACTCTCAGTCTGCCGCAACTCAAGAGTTGCCAGGTCCAAAGAAGTAATTTTTGAGCTTGGCAACCCTAGTGTAAACTTTCACTTAAAGTAAATTTCGTTAACAAAAAAAATTGGTGCATAATTTTACGGTCGGATCTCGACCAAATAGTCAATCCGATTTCGATAAATATTTGTTTTTATAATCTCTAACTAATTTTTCGCTAGGGTTGGCAGATTACAATCTATTAGCACCCAGCGTTTTATCTACTATTAAAATAATTTACAGTTTGTTAAAAAACTTTTAGTTCCAATCATTAGTGAAACACAGTCGCACTCCACAAATTTAAATGAACTATCTTTGAATGAAATATGTGAATAAATTTACACAAATTCCAAATTAAATAAATTGATGTCTGATTAATTATATTAAAGTATAACGAGTTGTTTGTAAAGATAAATCAATTAATATAATATTTATTATTGTTTGCCAGTGGTGTAATCCAACTAAAGATTTGGTTCACTTGAAAAACCTCTTCTTCTTTTTTAGGTGGATCAAATTTGTGAGATTACTATTATCTGTCCATTTGTATAGTTCTCCAACTTAATAGAAACGAAATCTGCTCTAGCAACATGCGTTTTTGTTTTTACAAACAACTATTCAGCAAAATGCGCTCCAAGCCATACCTGGCCGCTGTTTTATACAACGTGTTAATGAATTAACGCAAAACAAGAAAGTAGTTTGTTTGGAATCGAGAGCAGAATCGAATTATCATAGTTTCAACACAGGTTTTTTTTTCTTCAAAATATTAAATAATTTGTTTGTAAAATTTAAAATTTACTGAACGCGATCGCAAACCACCGCTTGGGCACACTCACCCTACTTACTACCAAAACCAGATTCTTAAAATGTATACATGAGCACGTTAGCGCCTTCATTCATTGCTGAAATTATAACAAATCATTTTTGCCTCAAAACTTAAAATGCGTATAACTTTAAATTTTAAGTATCAAATTAATGAAATTATTGTTTCAATCTAATTATTTTGAAGTAAATTAGTTGGGGTGTATGAGGTTTTGCGCTTATTCATTAACACGGTGTATAGAACTGCAATCCTAATTCGACCCAAACGCAAATAACAGATGCGTGGCGATGAAAGGCTTATATTGTGTAGAATCGCGAATGGGAAGAAACGCGTTTCTGTGAAATTGTTGGCTGTGTGGAATAGAGAATGTGATCAATGGCATTTATGCGGAATCCATATTGTGTAGAATCACGAATAGGAAGAAAAGCAATTGTCAAGAACTTCGAACAATCCGTCTAAAAGTGTACATAATGCTGACTGCGTTTCTGCGTTGTATTGACTAATGACACGCGTTGGACCAAGTACGACCCAACACGTTTGCTTAGATTCCTCACAAAATCGTTTGCTTCAAGTCCCAATGAGCTTGTCATCTCCATTGAAAATTGCAAAAATAAAAATTTGTATAGTATACAACGTGTTAATGAATAAGCGCAAAACCTCATCCACACCAACTGATTTATAACAAAACAATTCGATTGAAACAATAATTTCATTATTTTGATAGTTAAAATTTAAAGTTATTCGCATTTTAACTTTTGAGGCAAAAACGTTTTGTGAAATGATAATTTCAGCGATGAATGAAAGCGCTAGCGTGCTTGTGGATACATTTTAAGGGTATAATACTGTTGCCGCGCTCCATACAAACGAAGTCTGGTGATATTTTCAATCTTCTTACAAATCTTAAATTAATCCTAGCATTGAAACTGTATATTTTAACGAAAATCGGACACGATACAAACATAGATGTTTGATCCTAGATTGTTTCTGCAAAATTTCATTGAGTTTAATCGGTTAGTATTGAAAATATCACCAGACTTTGTTTGTATGCAGCGCGCATTTACGCATTCGGAATAAACTTCTCTTAAGAATCTTGTTTTGGTAGTAAGTATGGTGAGTGTGCCCGAGCGGTGGTTGAGATCGAGTTCAGTAAATTTAAAATTTTACTATCAAATTATTTAATATTTTGAAAAAAAATACCTACGTTGAAAACATGATACTTCGATTCTGCTCTCGATTCTAAACAAACTACTTTCTAGTTTTGCGTTAATTCATTAACACATTGTATATTCAAAACATAACACCTCAAATAATGGACCGCAAAGAAAAATAACGCCGGTTTTACAGAATTTATAAAATGGATTACTAACAGGCTCGACATAATTTCTTTTGGAAGTAAAACAAAGTGTTCGGCTAAATAATTCAACGGTGAGGGTTTGAATAACAAATGTTAGCTTTTATGTCTTTACTTTTTTGTCTTTACGCCTTTCAGTTGGGACAGGAGTTAGTGGAGCTTTTAAATTCTGTTTTTGTATAGCACCCTACTACAGGGTGAAATTGTAAGAAATAACTGATCATGAAGATAATTAATGCATAGTTGAAAATATATACAACGTGTTAATAAATAAGCGCAAAACCTAATACACCCGAACTGATTTATAACAAAACAATTCGATTGAAAAAATAATTTCATTATTATTTTTTATAATTACCTTTTTAATTGGTTAGTATTGAAACTATCACCAGACTTCGTTTGTATGCAGTGCGCATTTACACATTCGGAATAAACTTCTCTTAAAATGTATATAAAAATCAATTATTTTTTCCGTTTCCACCGCAATCAGTCAACAAGATAAAATTCAATTGGTTCCTTTTTTACGCGTCCATTATTTATATTTGCAATTAATTTCACCCGAGGTTTACACGGAATGTTTACATTTATTTACAGGTGTAATTAAAATGTTGCTCTTTTAATTATTCGAAATAAAGAAAACTCATATTTCTGGCATAGGTTCATAAATTTCTTTCTTTTTTTCTTTTATAATATCATCTTATAATTGTTCGAAATAAAAGTAGCTCATAATTCTGTTATAGGTTCATATTTCTTTCTTTTTTCCTTTTATAACCACCACCACCACCACCACATGCTCACGACTATATGCCCCGAGGGGGTAGTCAGAGATATTCTGAAACCTCAGAACATCCACGTTTCACCAGTAGTACCGAAACTCCTTTTATAACACCATTTTATAATCAAGGTTGTCCGGAAGAAATCGCTTTTAGCGATAGGATCGTCTCATTCGTAACATAATTATTGTTGTTTCCTGCTCCGTACTGTATTTATGTGTTTGGTGTAAATAAATTATATTTCATTCATTCATTCATTTATTTCAATAAAAGTAGGTATTAAAAATTGACTTTTAAACAAATCGTTTCAATAAGGCTTGAAAAAATATTTTTGAATAGTATAAAATGGTTTATTTACACACACATATAATAATTAATTGACAATTTATTATTATATAGGCATTTCACAGAACTGTAATGTGTTGCTAGGTACCAATTGTAAACACGGCCTTCTTATAAACCTAAGAGGAAGGATCTCCATAGAGTCCGCATAAATTTACGATTGTAGTTAGTCTCTTTTGTCTTATGACGTACCTTTAATAGTAGAAGGAGATGGAACTATAGATATTTGTTTATGCGGCTGTCCACTTTTTTTTGAGCTAGTGTGTGTGAAAAGTGACCGTAAACATAAGGTCATATGTCACTTGGTGCCTTTTGTCCATACTACTTGACACCACACACTCAAACCTAAACGTCAAAAAAAGTGGACACTTTACAATTGGTATGGCTCACTCTAGTCTTAAAGAGAGATCCTTCCTCTTAGTTATAAACACAACAGACTAGAAAAGAGCGAAGGCAAGCTTATCTCAAAATAGATTTCTACATGATTCTTATTCGTACTTTTTCATTTAACATTTTTCAGGTTGCAGGATCATTATGGCGTGTCAAGGTTAGCATTGAATTAGAACTGTGAGAGGCTCAATCAAAAACAAGCTTATAGCCAGCAGTGGGTGGATGTGGGCTGATTTGATTGATTAATGGCCTGTCAAGTGGTGAAAGCTGAATAACGCACGCTTCGCTCGCAAAAACAATGAATCAGAAACCGTTTTCCTGAATCGCCTCTTACGACACCCATATGCTGAGATCAAAGTAAAATGGATAGGCCAAAAGCGCATTAAACTTGGTCCATACAAACTAGCATACTTTGTCTGTCATCTCGGTACACATTTGAAGTGAAATGACAGGTTCATTTGTTTACTTTGATCTATAATTTATTTCAAATAAGGACGAAAAGATCTTCCGATTCCTATATAGGGTCCTTCTTAATATGCTGACACGTTTTAAGGAGATGATCAGAACGTCAAACTGAATAACTTTCTTTATGGCACAAATATCGAAATCGCGAAAAAAAATTTTGCTGTTTGTCCCAGAGAAAGTTGTTCAGTTTGATGTTCTGGTCATCCCCTAAAAAAGTGTCAGCATATTTAGAAGGACCCTGTATAGCTTTCTGGCCAATTCTGATTCGCAAATATAATTTATTTATCAGAAAGATGTACTATCCGACATATCTTGGATATTACTAAAGCAGTTCTAATAATAAGTGAGAGGAAGTGTTTCAAATCAATGTTCCTGTAATTCGAAATTTCGTTGCTATTTGAAATGGATGTACAAGCACCCATGGGATAAAATTGAATGGTCTCTTTGAAAACGCAAAGCATACGACGGATCCCTTATAAATCTGTCTGAGGAAACGACTAATATTGATGAAGATAATATCGTTAAATCTAACTGACCCTACCTAGCCCAACTTTACCTAAATTTAAATAATTCGGTGACCCCTCGAGACATCCTCTCGGACGTGGGGTCACAATGAAACTAATGAAGTATATCGTAAGTCCACAGATTTCCAGACGGTCAGACAAACACGTAAGACCACAGATTTCCTCACGCGACCGTTACCTTTGAAATGAAATTATATGAAAACTGGAAATGACATTTTTAGGGTTCCGAAGTCAACAAGGAAGCCTTATAGTTTCGCCCTGTCCGTCCGTCTGTCCATCTATCCGTCTGTCCGCGGCTTAGCTCAGAGACGCTTAGCACTAGAAAGCTGTAATTTGACATGGGTATACATATTTATCACGCCGAAAAAGTGGTAACATGAAATCTAGTTTTTTTTTTTGTTTTTTCCTATACGAAAAGGAAGTAAGATTTGTCCCATATGTAATATACTTACGTTTCTGATGCCATGGGAAAATATTGAAGCCTATATTATATATTTATAAATAAAAGAGTTCCGTCACTGATTGACTGACAGACAACGCACAGCCTAAACCACTGAAGATAGAAACATGATTCTAAAGAGGATGTAGGAGTGCACTAAGAAAGGATTTTTCGAAAATCGACCCCTTAAGGGGTGTTCCACGCGGAAGAAATCGTGGGTCAAAAGCTCATATTTGTATTAAACTAGCAAAAATTGACTGTGTGATAAGAGATAGAGTGAGAGAGATACACAATTATGGATGATGCATATTCATATACCTATTTTTTATTTTTTATGACGTATACAGCTTTGCTCAGGGAGCATTTACTGCTTTTTACTGCGGACTATTGGAGGGACCAGCAGGGTCACCGAGCCAATTGAATAAACTTAAGCAACCGACCTAGGGGCACCCCAGGGGGGTACGGACCTCGGCATAGGACGTTGCTGGGGCTACGCGGCGGATTGGGTAGTTGGGATCGGTGAGATCATATACCTATAGAATAAATTATAGTCAAATATGTAATCCAGATTATTCTGGGAACTACAGAGCGCGGTAAGCAGTAAATTGACAAATTGAATTCTGTAATCCTAAGCAATATCCGCAAAATGCCAAAATCGAATCATAATTTATTAGAGGGAAATGAGATTGAAGTTCAACCTATTTGACTTGCCCTGATCATCCCTAAAAGATTTTATTTGACCTTCAAGCGTTTCGTCTAGTGCTACGGAACTGAGTGAGGATTTGTTCTCAGATATGCGGTTACGTACCTATTCGCTAGAACTACCAACTACTTTATTTTATAAAACTGAAGTTATAACAAGGTTCTCCTAGCCTGTAAGGTTTCAGGACTCTAAGTTTAATATTTCTCCATTTACAATCATAATAATACCTAAACTACACCCTGAATCATCATCATCATCATCAGCCCATCAACGTCCACTGCTGAACATAGGCGTCTCCCAAGGAGCGCCACAAAACTCTGTCCTCGGCCTTCCTCATCCAGTCGCTCCCCGCTACTTTCTTTAGATCGTCTGTCCAGCGGGCAGCAGGGCGTCCCACACTATGCCTATGACTATGCCGCGGTCTCCACTCAAGAACACTGCCACCCCATCGGTTGTCAGTCCTTCGGCAAATATGACCAGCCCATTGCCACTTCAGCTTGCAAATTTATGGTATTTGGACTAATTATACCAATAGGGTATTTGACAGCATGTAAAATAAAGGATCTATTGATGGCATCCGTATTGATTATGAATTTTGGAAAAAAATTATTTAGTCAGTTAAGAAAAATACTGGATATTTTAAGAGAAAATCGACAAAGAAACGTGTCGCAACGTGACACAAAGTGTCGTACAAAGTTAACGTCATCGTGACGTCATCTGCTTGTTGCCACGTACCTATATTGTCAGGCGTTTACGCGGGATATTTAAATAACATTCGGTATTTCTTGCACTATATGTAATGGAACGTATAATATACATTTTCTATAGAGTCCTTAGACATCAGTGATTAACGGAGAACAGTTTTTAAAAACCTGTCATATACCCTATTGATATAACATCGACTTGACAGAATAAGGCATGACTCATTCATGACCATAAAATTAATATAAAAAAATAATAAAATAAATAAAAATATACAGGAATAGAGGAACTGACAGCTGAGAGAGCGAGATGTACTTAGCGGCACCACTGTTTAATAGAAAGAGATATGTGAGGCAAGGCAATAGAACCGTTTTTAGGAACTTATCGAAATAATCGACAGGGTAAATATTCGAGCTCTGTGAATAATTTGTGAATCTAAAGTGAAATCTTAAATTATTTTGTGAAATAAACTAACACTATTTCATTAAATTATCCACGATGCCACGTTAGATTTACAACTATAGGTATACACAGAACTCAAATCTTAATAATAGCATAAGCATAAGCATATGCTCACGACTATATTCCCCGAGGGGGTATTCAGAGATATTCTGAAACCTCAAAACATCCACGTTTCACTAGTAGTACCGAAGCTGTCCAGTGTGACGGGGAGTGAGTCCGTCGCCACTTGTAATGGACCGTGGGTACAATACATGCCTCGAAATTGAAACATGGTGGTTTCCTCACGATGTTTTCCTTCACCGAAAAGCCGGTGGTGTTACAAATCGTACATAAATTCCGAATAACTCATTGGTACGAGTCGGCCTGGACGGGGATCGAACCATCGCCTCCTGTACGGCAGGCAAGGGTGATAAATTCCCAAAAAACTTGTTCATTTGACAACTTATGTCAGTTCTACTATTCCGTAAGGTATAATAACTTTATGTTCATGACATAGCAGAAAAATAATTGTATTGTTATCACCTTTTGCAGTATTATTTTACTCGCCATTATCGATAACCATCACAATATCGATGCAATGCCATCGATAGTGTCAACTTCAGAGGTCAGCATTTCGTATTTACGTCTACAAGATGGATCCAGTCAATACACAATCTTCAACTTTCTTTGACTGGTGACCTTATTTCTATTTACATAGAGGAAAGTTTGCAGACTTATTTGTATTTACTTTCCTTTCTTCTGAAGAGAACGAGCTTCGTTTGTAAATATCTGACTGGCAGAAAATCGATTCACTAAGAATAGATTTTCTGTCCAAAGGTAAAACTTTAATATTTTGTTGTAAAAGTGCGAGCCTTGCTGTTGGCGAGGCGGTTGATTCCGAATTATAAATATTAAAAATTGTTGATTAAAGTTACTGACCATCCCAAAATTGATTATGATTGCCAGTTTATATACAGTGCCCCGTTAATAGTGCACCAAAAATACTTTTAGGTAGAGTACCAACGAGATACCGACTCATTTTGAAATCTTAAAAATGTTAACACTAAAATGTTTTTTTCGCTCGCTTCAGTAGGGGGCCCCATTTTCAGCGACATTGCGAATTTGCTCTGGCGTCGTGAGTTTCGGGCTGAATAAAAGACGTATCGACGAGGGCTACAAAATCGCGAAAAATATATAAAAACCGGCCAAGTGCGTGACGGGCCACGCGCAGGGTAGGGTTCCGTAGTTGCCCGTCACAATATACGGACTTAGAAGGGGGCTTTTTGTTTTATACTACGGTTTAACGGCTAATAAAAGTGTAAAAAGTACATTTTACAAGTTGGTAGACTATTACTCATTAACTGGTAAAGCCTACTTAGCGGTGATAGTTTTCCTTTTAAATTCGTTATTTACACTACTGCCGTGCTCTGACACCTCGCACACTTATCCGCGGCGAAACGGGCGAATCGTCTGAAGAATTAAAAGTAAATTCGTTCCGTTCGCCTCCTTCGGGTCCTTCGCCGCGGATAGATACGCGTCCACCCTAAAAGTAACATGAAAATTCTTTGTAAATTTATAAAATAATGCTTGCTTGGTATTTTGAATTTTATGTGGCGAGCTTTGGAAGTATAAGTAAGTATAATACCAGTAATGTAGTCAACCTAAAAGTACCCATCTTTACAACCTAACTTGAAGTACATTTTATGAATTCGGCCCAAGATCTCTCCATAAACTTGATCGAACGGATGAGAGAAAGGATTTGGTTTTATATACCTACTTAGACCTACGTGTTATATACACATCCTATATACGAGGCACGTAGTTGTAACGTATTACGGGTTCCGGCGTGAAACGTTCGCAGAATTTATAGATATGCCGAATAAGGCTTTATGGTTGAAGGAAGAAGGCCTACAGTAAGTTCTTACAATCGTTAGTTTATGCTTGTAGGTATGTTTCTTCTCGAATATTGGATTTCGTTTTGTTGAGACTTCATAATTTTTGCAACCTTTATACAACGTGTTAATGAATAAGCGCAAAACCTTATACACCCCAATTGATTTGTGACAAAATAATTAGATTGAAACAATCATTTATTTATTTTGATAGTTTAAATTTAAAGTTATTCGCATTTTAAGTTTTCAGGCAAAAATGATTTGTTATCATTTCAGCAATGAAAGAAAGCGCTAGCGTGCTCATGGATACATTTTAAGAATCTTGTGTTGAGGGTGAGGTGAGGGATGGGTACACCCATGAGGTGGGTTGAGATCGATTTACAGACAAATTATTTAATATTTTGAAAAAAATTACCTGTGTTGAAACCATGATAATTCGATTCTGCTCTCGATTCTAAACAAACTACTTTCTAGTTTTGCGTTAATTCATTAACACGTTGTATAGTGTGTTATTTTTTCAGTCCAATAAACTGAGAGCATTTTTTTTTCTCATTAATTACTTACGTAAATTAACACGTTAATACGTTACGTTAATTGCACAGTGGCAATTTGTGAATGATACTTTTGTGTGAAGATATCTTTAACGCATCTTCATCATCTGCCTCCAATTTATGACTTTTATGGTACCTATGTAGCATTTTAAGGTATACGTTATGACTTTATGTGTTACATTTACTATTTTTTTAAATTTTCCGTTTGGTTCCGGCCTAACATTTCACAAAGTGGACAACTCGCCTCCGGACCAGAATTTTAGAGGGCCAGTTGTCACCAAAGCCTTGTCTTTTTGGTACTTCCCTCCAGTTGTAATCCTACTAATATTATGAACGCTAAAGTTTGTAAGTATGGATGGATGTTTGTTACTCTTTCACGTAAAAACTACTGAATGGATTTTAATGAAATTTGGCACACAGATAGAATATGATCTGGATTAACACATAGGATACTTTTTAAGGTCTACGCAGACGGAGTCGCGGGCAACAGCTAGTACATAATATACACGGTGAGAGCATTATTATAATTTTTCTCCGTGTAACAGCACGACGTAGGAGCAATATCTTTTCATCAATAAACTTTCATCATTATATTAGTACAATAACCTCTAAAACTTTATCGTATAACGTGATACAAACATGACAGTTACTTACTGATTAAAAGCAAAGAAAAATCGACCGTAAGTAAACAGTAATAAAATAAGTTTTCGTTATTTCCTGATAGAAAAGTTTGCTTGTACTCTAGAATCAATAAGCGGGAATGGTGAAATATTGTATGAAACTGCTACCACACGGAAACTAACATACGTACACAGATAACAATATTTAATCACTATATCCATATTTTTGCTAATTCAACTTGAATTTTCAGTAGTGTATGTATAGACTACTGCGGAGGGCTGTCAAAGTCAAAGTCAATATAATTTATTCAATATAGGAGCTCGCAGCACACTTATCAAATGTCAAATCTTTTTTAAAGCTACCATCGCGTCGGAACGTGTTGTCGCTGTAGAGAAGATGCGGCCAGAAACTCTACAACATAACACGACTTAATAACTATTACAATATAAATTCTTAAGCTAAAGTTATGTATACAATAATACATCGTCTATTTAATAAAATAATTGATACTATACAGTAAAGTAAATAAACTATAAGCTAGTGACCTCAGACCCAAGCATTTTGATCATTTAAATAATCATCCAGTTATAATATGCTGTCCCTTACACCCTGTAAGGGACAGCCATCCGCAGTCGGAAACGGTAATCTCAGACCATCAAACTGAACAACTTTCATGTAAGGAAAAGTATCATTAACCTTCAAACCACATACTCTACCCATCAAACTGAACAACTTTTACTATGGGAGCAAACCTGTCGGAACAAAAAAAAATCAGATGTCTCATACTAAACTGCCTAATCGATTCAAACTAGTCTAGTAAAATAATTCTCTCGGTGTATCCCATTCTCATCTTTCGTATGTGAATTTTCTATTTACAATATTCTTATAAACAATGAGAGGGGATTCAAAACTAACAAAAACGTCTCAAGTAATTAATGAAGACCTCATGAATCCAAAATTGACGAAGAAATAATTTATGTTAAATTAATTCGAAACATCATTTTTTTCAAAAACAAAATCCATTCAATTTCATGGCTCGGGAACGCTTCGTGAAATCCGTTGTATTTTCTCGCTGACCGACATTCAAATCGAATTGGAATTTTAAAGTATTTGCCTTTATTTTCCTATTTGAAAAAGAGGATAAACTCTATAAAGACTGTTGGACTAGGTTGAATGGGAGATTGATAGAAGAAAGTAATTAAATACCGTCTATTATCAATTACTTTCTTTTATCAAAACGGTAAAGTTCCTAACTTGTGTGCTATCGAGACTCAATTCGGTTTCTGAAGTTTTTTTTTGTATCGATTTTATATTTTTTACGGATAGTAGACAAAGAGTAGACATCATTTTAAAAACTATTTTTTTTTGTAATTCATCGAGTTTATCAATATGCATTTCATTTTAAAATTAAATCAATTTTTCATCTCTAAACGCAAAAGTGGTCGCGAAAAAATAATTCGAACTCCATGGAGACAAACCTAAGCTTAGTAAAAAAAATCAACTGCCATCTCTTTCTAACTCTATTATAAATGCTGAAAACAGAAAAGGCAACATTCACATAAAATTCGGACATTGTGGATGTTTTTTTTTAGACCAGTTATTTTTCAGTTTACCAAAGAGTTCCGTTTACGAAAGACGACGTTATTTCATAAAAATATCTATAATCCTTTCATTTTAAAATCTCTGACTTAGAAAATATTGTTATTGAGACAAATTATCTCGAAATGGTTAGATTCAGCCCTCTAAAAAAAACTTGACACACTGAATTTCACAGTCAAACTAATCAAACAAAATTAAACTTTATTTAATAAAGATTTGTTTTATGCGTATGTGTGTAATCTACCAATCCACAATGGGTTCGCGTGGTGGTGGTGGATTAACGCCCATACATCTGACCTACGTTCAGACCAACAAACTGAACAACTTTTACTATGGAAGCAAACCTGAACTCGTAAAAAAAATCATGTGTCTCATACATTTGAGTCGAGTAGGTATTGCAGTTTAGTATGGAGCAGCAAAATTTTTTTTGACGTTTCACGTTTGCCCCATAGTATAAGTTGTTCAGTTTGATGGACTGAACCACGCCTGAAAGTTTCGAAACGGTAAAAAAAATCATGCTGTATCATACGACGATGGCTGGCGATAATTGTTCTTGAGGATACAATATAAAACTGTAAAAATACAGCAGTAAGAATCTCTCTTCTTATTTACATGTAATAAAAAGATAGCAGTCTCAGGACGCCCGGCAGAAGTGAAACTTCACGAAAAGGTTGCGGATCCGAATTTCAAACGCCCTCACGTTAAAAAGTGAAACTTCCGCAGCTGTCAAATTTAAATTTCGAACTTTACCTTAGTATCTTTACTCGAAACTAACTACCTACATATAGTTTGCCTCTGATGATGTTAATAATTATTAAGTTGATGTCCTTAAAATAAAATAAATTAACAATGTAGTATTTTAAAGCATTTAACTAGTAACATTATAGTACCTATATAATTTATGTCAGGCTAGGTACAATGTAAACCCCTCGCAGGTTTAAGTGCCAGAACATCGAAGTTACCCATGTACTGTTTTTATGATGAAAAAATTTTAAAAAAATAAAACTTCCGCCACACGAAAAGGTTGTGGATCCGAATATTAAAGCTCGCCCATAAAAAGTTTCACTTCAATAAAGCTTATGACGCTTAAGTTCAATTAACCCTGTATTTTCCTCTGAAAACGACGATTATTCCTCGGCAATATTTTTCTATTTCCTTCCTACTTTCATCCACTATACCGACACAGTTTTCGCTTTTTTCCCCGTAATTGTATTAAGTCGTTGTCACTCTAGTGTGTATACGTGGAAACAGTGTCCCGGACGAGATCGTGACGTGAATTTATTTTTTATATACACTGGAGAGTGTTTGTGATGTGGTTTTCAGACTTTTACACGACTTAATACACTTGGTATTAAGTCGACAAAGACCTATGTTTTAAAAAAGTGTAGCATACAATAAAGATTAATATCGTTATGGTTGTCAATTTCATACAAAAATGGACGGTACAATTAAAAGTAATATTTTATACAGGGTCTTTCTATATATGCTGACACTTTTTAAGGGGATGATCAGACTATTAAACTGAACAACTTTTTCTATGGGACCAACATCGAAATCACGAAAAAAAATATGCCGTCCCATACATTTGGCTCGAGCAGGTTTGCAGTTTTGAATGGACAAGCTGATTTTTTTTTCGCGATTTCGATGTTGATCCCATAGAGAAAGTTATTCAGTTTGACGGTTTGATCATCCCCTTAAAAAAGTGTCAGCATATTAAGAAGGATCCTATATATGGAAAGCTTGTTTAGAAAATGTAGATGCCGCGTATCAAATAACATTTGCAATTTATAATATAATTATGAAGATATAAAGCTTTGAACTTATCCATAGCAAAATTTCAAAACATTATAACTTCGTAATTATATTATAAATTGCAAATGTTTGATACGCCGCATCTAGATTTTCTGAACTATTTTTCCATGTATAAAATATTACTGTTATTAATACCGCCTACGAGTATTTGCGTCAAACTTTTGCATGAAATTGACAACTCTGAAACTACCTAAAGCCGATCGATTATATTTCATTACTATTCGATCAGACAAATGATTATTTTGTTAACTAAGCGTTTATTTTGTTTGATCTACAAATTGGTCACCGCCGAGCGTAGCGTCGGTCAATCTGGTTTTGCTGAAACGTTATGATAAAATAAAAAAATCGCCATGCTGGCCACACTGACAAAATGTTTTGTTAAATATAACCAAACTTAAGTTAATTGCATAAGGTATTGCTATTTATAACCAAATGTTTGATTATGTGCTACAAAGCAATTGGCAAGTCACTTTAGTTTGGTTATTAGGTAATTAACAAAACATTTTATTCAGTTCTGTCTACATAAATCGCAATCAATAGATCTCGAAACTTTTGCGATCATAACTCATAATTAATAATATAAGAGATAGACGTACTTTTTGTGATCGTCAGCTGCAAGATCTGTCACTCGGTTAAGTAGGTTCACAGACGCTCAAAGTCATTAAGTTTTTCAACTTTGAACGTCTGTGCTTACTAAGCAGACTGACATATCGTGCAAGTTTTTGTACTGTTCACAAATTGAAAGTGCATATTACGATAATAGGTATCCTATGATCAGCCTTGCAGCTGATAATTTATTTTTACTGACCGTTGAACGGCTGTAACTCTTAAACCGACTGGAGTTACGCAGGCAGACCTGGTCTATCCCCAACACAGTGATGCTCTACACCCTATGAATACTAAATCAGCCTTGCAGCTTACGATAACAAAAAGTACGTCTATCTCTTATACTATAAGCCCATCTGAATTAGTCAAGATTTAATTTTCAAGACAAGCAAGTGTAAACATGCATGCATGATGCATGCATATTAAATACGCCGAAAGCCCTATGTGACCTTGTAGTTGAGGGTTGAGACCTCTTGCAACTAAATCCAGGAAGTTTGACTTACCTAGTCTACATAGATAATTAATTATCCCTATAATTATCAGAGCGAATAGTGGGTAAATTACTACGCAAAAAAAAAAAAACCGCAAATCGATGTACACACGGCGACAGATCAACCTACCCATAGTTGAACTCTATGTACATGGACATAAGGTCCAACTATGGGTAGGTTGATCTGTCGCCGTGCGTACAGGAAAGCCGTTTGGTAGACATGTACTTTAGGTTAGAACAATAATTTTGACCGGCAGTTCTTAAAAATATTTCCCTTAGTTATGACGTCATACATTTTGTATGAGATGAAATTTATTTTTTCGGCAGCCTATCGTGAGGGCTGTCAAATGAAAGGGCATCATGAGCCGTTTCTAAAAATATACTACACCATTACTTTACAACCACTTGGTTTCTAAAAATCAAAAAAGTTTATTCAAAACATATCAAGTATGGGCTCCTACAGTTAGGAAACAGCTGAGTAAATTTCTGTAAAGCATATTCCAAATGTCTCATAATATCCTCATTTCTAACGTCAATAAAGCAAGTTCATAAATATACAACGTGTTAATGAATTAACGCAAAACTAGAAAGTAGTTTGTTTAGAATCGAGAGCAGAATTGAATTATCATGGTTTTAACATAGGTAATTTTTTTCAAAATATTAAGTAATTTGTTCTTAAAATTTAAAATTTACTGAACTCGATCTCAACCCACCGCAAGGACACACTCACCCTACTTACTACCAAAACAAGATTCTTAAAATTTATCCAGGAGCACGTTAGCACTTTCATGAATTGCTGAAATGATAACAAATTATTTTTGCCTCAAAACTTAAAATGCGAATAACTTTAAATTTTAAGTATCAAAATAATGAAATTATTATTTCAATCTAGTTATTTTGTTGTAAATCAGTTGTGGTGTATGAGGTTTTGCGCTTATTCATAACACGTTGTATACAGTAGTGTTGATTATTTTATTACTCCTATGTTACTAGCAGTTATTTACAAGAAAATGTAGAAGGTTTAGCTAGCTGGAAATGGATAAAATAAAGAATAAAATGAACAACTTACCAGGTGAAAACTGTACGGCGATGTTTGCTGAAGCGTCAGGCAGGAACGTTTCGAATACCTCTGCAGTTATGAAATGGTTCATGCAAAAATAAACAAAAATATTATCACTACTAAGATTCAGTTTTCAAAAGCTAACGTTTCACTGTTTGGGCTCGGCAGTAGTGTGAACATTATTAGAAGGTCACGTTAGCTTTCAAAACTGACCTTTTATCCAAACTAGATCTAAGACTATTTACTTGGAATTTAAATCCTCTAGAATCCACGAGTAATAATATTGTCTTTTTTCATAACTTACATATTATCGACATCGATATATACAGGGTCCTTTTTAATATGCTGACACTTTTTCAAGGGGATGATCAGACCCCCATATTGAACAACTTTCTCTATGGCACCAATATCGAAATCGCGATAAAATTTCAGATCTCACATACATTTGGCTCGAATAGGTTTGGAGTTTTGTTTAGAACAGCGGATTTTATTTTCGCGATTTCGATTTTGGTGCTATAGAGAAAGTTGTTCAGTTTGACGGTCTGTTCATCCCCTTAAAAAAGTGTAAGCATATTATGAAGGACCCTTTATACAAACCCTATTTTTTTTACTACAATAATTTTAAGCGTACTCGTAAATACACTAAACAACTTTCCCTGAGGAACTTGGGTCCAAAATTAGATTTTTTTTGGACGTCTATACCAAAGTACTGATAAGCCGACTTTTTTTTCTATGTGAGGTGAAAAACAAAATCTCGATCCAAGTTCCTTAGGGAAAGCTGTAAAAATGTATTTTTGTAATTAAAAATATTGGTTTAGAGATTCAGATTGTACTTCTACACTAAAATAACTATTATAGTACACATCTTTTATAGTTATTTATGTATAACCGTTAAAACGGTGCACTATTTTATGTAGGTACATTTAATTTATAATTTCACATACCACCTTGGGTATGAGTAGGTATATAACGTGTTAATGAATTAACGCAAAACTAGAAAGTAGTTTGTTTAGAATCGAGGGCAGAATCGAATTATCAGGGCTTCAACATAGGTAATTTTTTCGAAATATTTAATAATTAGTTTGTAAAATTTAAAATTTACTGAACTCTATCTCAACCTCGGGCACTCTCACCCTACTTACTACCAAACCAAGATTCTTAAAATGTATCTTTGAGCATTTTAGCGCTTTCATTCATTGCTGAAATGATAACAAATAATTTTTGCCTCAAAACTTAAATTGCGAATAACTTTAAATTTTAAGTATCAAAATGAAGAAATTATTGTTTCAATATAATTATTCTGTTATAAATCAGTTCGGGTGTATGAGGTTTTGCGCTTATTAATTAACACGTTGTATAGTAAGAAAATAATCGGTGGTGGTTTCTAGAGGATTTTATATCCACTAATAACTATGAAAAATAATGCCGATCTGAAAAAAATCTTGTTTACTGAAAAATGTTTGCGAAAATTGAATAAAGATGAAATTTTTGCTACAATCAATCATTCGGCTAGACAAAAATGAAGGGAAAACTTATTCAAGTTGGAAAACATGCTGTTAAGGCGAGCAGTTAATATATAGCTGTCATTCCTTGAGTAATGTTCATGCTAAGTATTTAATCTAAAAACATCAAACATAATTATTCTATGTGGTAGCAAAGTTCAATTAATTGTAAAAGTTTGAAAAATACGGAACTGGAGAAATGTATAAGGATGCCTAGACTCGATGGAAGAAGCTTGTGAAAGTTTATTTCCAAACATTCAATGAGAAAAAATGCTAGGTACACGTAGCCCATCGTAGCTTACGTACCACGTAGCTTACGACGCGATACTGATTACGAGTGTTGCATCAGTATTTAAGTTGTCTCGTACTTCATAATGAAGCTTCATTATGAAGTACGAGACAATGCAGCTTCATTATGAAGTACGAGACAACTTAAATACTGAATGGCGTCGTAACCTACGTGGTACGTAAGCTGTGACGGGCTACGTATATCTATTTTGTTCTCAGTGTTATTAGGTTACTTTATAATTTTTATAAGATTTACGGCTAATAACAGGAAGAACATCCTAAGAGCCGATAGGAATATTTTGCGAGGGACAGTGTTAAAATTTAGAAGTAACTCACATACAGTAAAAACAACTTATCCTTGCAAAATATGTAAATCTAATTTGAACTTAGAGGTGAAAGGTAAAATATACACAATAAGTGCACCTGGAGAGGTGGACCAAAAAAGCCACAGAATGGGTTCCACAAGACGGTTGCCGACGTTGAGGAAGACCCAAAAGGAGATGGAGCGACGACTTCAATACCTTCCTGAAGGGTTGGCCCTATTTCTCGTTGCATAGGGAGGATTGGAGGAAAAGAGGGGAGGCCTTTGCCCAGCAGTGGGACACAAAATAGGCTATAAAAAGAGTTTATCTTTAAACTTTAGATTTAGAAGCACTTATGTTACGATTATCTTTGAAAAATCTCGATATTAAAGGTACCAATAGGTCTGTTAGTATTGGTAATGAATATTAATTCAAAATCGACAATAATTTATTTGTGATTTCAGTGCGGTGTAGGATGTAGAATCACAAGAAACTGAAAACAGCGCTGTACAATCAGACCTTATGTCTGTTGTCAGTACCTTTACAGGGTTCAACTTAATATGCTGACGGTTTTTTAAGAGAATGATCAGACCATGATACTGAACAGTCATCTTCCTCCATGGGACCGACGACGAAATCGCGAAAAAAAGTCAGCTGTCTCATACATAAAATGGGTCCAGTAAGATTGCTCTTTTGTATGGAACAGCAGATTTTTTTTTCACGATTTCGACATTGGCCCAATGTTGTCGGCCAATCGTATTGGGAATGTTGTTCAGTTTGATGGTCTGATCAACCTCTTAAAAAACCGTTAGCACATTAAGGACAGTATATGAGAGCCATCTGGTTTATTCCGGTTTATTGCCTAATTAAATTTTTAAATTGATGTCTTTTAATATTTTGTCACTATTTTCCAATGAAATTGTTAAGTTTCGCTAACTCTAAGCTAGGTAATGTTGGTTTAGTAGATTAAGCCCCACTTGCGTCAACCCGGGCTAGGAATAAACTCCAGGTTAAGTTAGTAACCCTTGATTTTTTGTATAGGAAAACAATTGAGAGAGCTATTTTACCCGGAGTTAATTGCTAACCCGGGTTAACACAAGTGGGGCTTTATTTTTGTATTGTAAAAAATTTGCAACAAAATATATTTTTGTCTATTCTCTATTTGCATTATCTAAAAGATACAAGCTTCTCAAAAGATTTCTCTCCAAAGTTTTCAAAGCTAACAACCTAAACAGCGAAATGAAAACATCAAATCCTTTTTCTTCGACTGAATTCGACATTCAGCAACAAAATGCTCGTTTCCCCTCAACTTCAGCGTTTCGATCGACATTTCGATCGTAATCCGCCTTCAATAGTTCTCTAAGGCATTATCTTCTTTAGGAAAAATGCAAAGTAAGATATCTGAACGTTTTCAATGCACGTATTTACGATAGAGGAAAAAAATGATGGTGAAATTGTATTTTTTTTTATTATTTAGCTTGAGTTTGAGGTAACTATAGTAACTTTTCTTTTTTACTATTGCAAAAACGTTCTAAATTTACTTCGTTCTAACCTTAACAAACACGTCCTTTTACGAATGAAATCACGATAGTGTAGAGCGGTGCTATCACTATACCTATAGACTTTTAACGTTTAGTAAAGTAATTGTTACTTAATCTAAAGGTAATAAAGACTAAATTTAAATAACTCACCGCCAAGCAATTCTGGGTCTCCGAGGTTAACGTAGAAAAGGACGTCTTTCTCGTAGCTATCCTCTTCTATTATGTGGAGAGGTATGAATTTTCTGGAACAAGAAAATGAAATGGTAAATAAGGACAGCTGACACCCTGGCCCCCCTTGGCGATGTCTTTTCTTCAAGTTTGGATCCTTGGAGGCATTAGGTGCATGTTGATACTGGTTTACATAAGTTACAGTGGTGGAAATGCGCAGTAAGCCTATGTCCGATTAAAAAAGCATTGATGTTATCCTCCTGCGCATCCTGTCCATCCTACAGCGCTCCTCTACAGTAGTAACGTACAGTGAAAACTCAATATAGGCCTACAGATTTCATTGGATTTCAATTTTGGTAAATGTTCACGAAGAAAAATATCTATACTCCATTATAAATAGCAAACGAAATATTAAGGCTATTTTAAATTACAGAAACAGAGATTTGAAACACTTCCTCTCACTTATTCTTAGAACAGCTTTAGTAACGTCCAAGATATGTCGGATAGTATATCCTTAACGGATAAATAAATTATATTTGCAATTCAGAATTGGCCTGAAAGCTATACAAGGTGTTACAAAAGTAAACATAAACATTTAAAACATTTAAGGGGGTTGCTTAGACCATCAAACTGAACAACTTTCACTATAGGACCAACATCGAAATCGCGAAAAAATAATCTGCTGTCACATACATTTAGCTTTAGTACATTATTGTAGTTTAGTAACGAACATCTAATTTTCTTTTCGCTCTTTAGATATTGGTCTCATAGTGAAAGTTGTTCAGTTTCATTCTTTCAATCTTTTCGCCCTTAATTGAAATGAAGTATAGTTGGTGATGTGACAACTATTTATTTTAACAGACTTTACTTGAAAATAGCTCAGTTAACTAGAAAAATTTTTGGTCTAATTCGAATTCTGGTAGATATACTTAAAAACAACTGATATCATTTTAACAAACTTTCACTGTTATTTCGAAGTCACATAAACTTCCTATTAAATATATTTCCGTGTGGTTCAGATTTTTAGTTTAATCCGCACTCTAAAACTTTTGCCACTATTCAAAGCTCGTATGATATTGGTAGTAAGATATAAAACCCATTTCGAAATCCTTTGTTATGGTTAGAGAATATAATGGTCGTATGTAGGTAATACATAATACTTATAAATATGAATCTATACGCAATACTTCGGAAAAACGCGATAAACGTCATTAAATCTAACAGATATTTGTTTAGGAGCCAATATATTAAAAGCCAATATATAGGGTACACAATACCCTTTCTCAGACATAAGGGCACGATACTCTTTCTTATACTTTGATAAGGGTAAACAATATCCGGGATTAATATAGGTTAGGGAAGGCTTTCTCGTAGTCCACATACGCAAAGCCAAGGGGCAGATTATACTCTTCGATCTTCTGCCGGAGCGTACGTATGTGGTCCACGGTGCTAAAGCCTTTTTGGAACCCGGCTTATTCGAGAGGCTGGAAGTCATCAAACCTGCGCGAGTTAAGGATGCTGACCCAGCATCCGACATCCAGTTCACGTAAAGTAGAACACTACGGAACTCATTGCACCTTTGCCTCTGAATCTAGGCCAGCGTCCGATGCTTAGTAAACATTTAAGTAGTTTCTAATTAGTAAAAAAGCTATTGTAATCGATTATAAGATCTCTTACTCTTGGCGGACTATCTCCGATCCACAATAAACCTATTCTTCCGTAAGTCTGCGTATGATTTCTTAATTCGCGCGAGACGGTTCGTAATGAATCTCAAAAACAGCTTATAGACATGGCTTAGAAGCGAAATGGGCATATAGTTCTTCATCAGGACAGTATCGCCATTTTTTAATACGAGCACCATTAGACTACTGTTCCATGCCTGCAGCGTTTTTCCCACGAGTATGACTGAATCGATCAGCTTCTTAAGGGCCCTAAGGACCGGTTTTCCACCCGCCTTCAGAAACTCGGTGGTGATTCCGTCGTCACCCGGTGCCTTGTTGTTCTTTAGCTGTTTGAGAGCCATACTAATCTTGTACTAATCTCATACTAATCATACTAATCTTGTACAGGCTGACGTCCGGAATATATTTGTATATTGCCGGGTCAATCTAGCTCATGGGTCGGTCGCGGGTCACCGTGTTGACGTGTATAACCGTCCAGAATTTCTCATCCTCTCTCAGAAACTCAGGATTAACCAAAGGGCAATGGAGAGGGCTATGCTCCGAGTTTCAGAGATCGGATCAGAAATGAAGAGATCCGCAGAAGAACCAGAGTAGCTGACATAACCCAAAGAATTGCTAAAGTTGTAGTGAGCGGGCATATTGTTCGCAGAACCAATGGCCGATGAGTTCTCGAGTGCCGGGCGCGTACCGAAAAGCGCGTGGGTAGGCGACGGTAGACGACCTGGTGAAGGCGGCGGGAACCCGTTGGACGAGACCAGCGCAAGACCGATCGTTGTGGTGGACGTACGGCAGTGGACGTCCTTGGGATGAGATGATGATGATGAATATAGGTTTAACAGTGGCTTATCAGACCATATTATTATAATATAATACAGGATGCTCGGCAGATCGTTGAACATACGAAAATGGGGGGTAGGTGAGGTCAGATACAACCTACTCGGCCCCAAATATTTGACCTAGCCCCAATTTTTTTATGTGAATGTTTTTTTGAATTTTTGGAAATTCGTCACTTGCACACCTTAAAACTCCTGCCGTACACCCTGTATACAAGATCCAACTTAATATGATGATGTTTTTGAGCTTAGCAGCGAAAGTGTTAAGTTGGACCCTGTATAGTTCTAGAGATTGTGAGAAAACTAATAAGGAATTAAATAAATAGGAAATGAAATAGGTAAAAAATGCAGGATACCTATTAGAGACAAGATTTGACTAATCACTGTAGGTACATACATTTAGAGTCGTCCTGTCTGTCCGTATAGATAGGCTAATCTCAGAAACTACTAGATAGTTTTTACTAATAGATAGACTGATTCACACGTCCGCGCTTAAAAGTGTAAGAACCAAAAGAGTAATAAAACACATAAAGAGAAACAATTACGCGCCAGTCTTCGTTTGATTGATGGACTACTCGCACGTCTTCGTGCCGTGCTGCTGTGCTGTAAGAATTTGTAAAATCTACGCATATAGCAAAATAAAATTAAAATGTCGTCAGTTTCAGTGATTTTAGTTAGACTATATTACTAACATGTACTTTCGTTTATGTAGTTTAGTCTGGGATACTTTTTTCGAGAATTTGGTAGGTATTACTCCCGGCGGCGTCCATCAATGCCTATTTTATTTCCTTAATTTTTTTTTTAAACTTGGTTAAAACCTAGACGGCACTTGTGCTTCAGACGGACTCTACACGTTCCAATTACGCCAGAAGCGTCCTCTAGCGGGTGGATACGGATGTTTTAATAAAAGTGTAAACGTTGACATTTCGCAGCCAGTCGGAGCGTGTGTACGGGCGTTTTATATTAGTTCTGTTAACATTTCTTGTATTACGTTGTAAGTTAAGAAATAAGGTTATTCGTTTTCATGTTAACTTCTTTCCTTGGCATATTATAAGGTAAATAAAGAGAATAAAAGAAATAGTGACAAGTATCTTGAAAGTAAACACTGCTTTAGTTTAAGGTAAGGTAAGCTTTAATAATAGCTCAGAATAGTACCTATACAGGGTCCAACTTAATATGCTGACAGTTTTTTAAAAGGATGATCAGACCATCAAACTGAACAACTTTCTCTATGGGACCATTGTCGAAATCGCGAAAAAAAAATCTGCTGTCCCATACAATTGTGTCGAGTAAGATTTCAGTTTAGTATGGAACAGCAGATTTTTTTTTGCGATTTCGACATTAGTCCCATAGAGAAAGTTGTTCAGTTTGATGGTCTGATCATCCCCTTAAAAAAGTGTCAGCATATTAGGAAGGACCCTATATATTATTAAAAACATACAGAATGGCCTCTCCATGTCCATCACTAACTTCAGATACCGCATCTCACCCGCACTTCAAGGGTAACTTCAGGGGAGCCGAGCAAAAGACATAGCGCGCGCGAGCCTAGCGCTTTAAAATTGTATGCCTTTTCTTATGAGCAATAAATAAGGGCATTCAAAAATTCACCCAGACCTATGTTCAGCTATTGACTATGACAATCTGATGATAATAAAGAGTATAAAGACAGGTTGTGACTTGTACAAACTTTATAAATCAACTAGCTTTTGCCCGCGACTCCATCTGCGTAGACCTTAAAAAAGTATCCTATGTGTTAATCCAGACCATACTATATCTGTGTGTCAAGTTTCATCAAAATCCGTTCAGTAGTTTTGGCGTGAAAGAGTAACAAACATACATCCATCCATACAAACATTCGCATTTATAATATTAGTAGGATAGTAGGAAGTAGGATAAAAACTTCAGAATGGCACAAAAATTGTCACCATGAATTATATGCCTTAATAGTCCATTACACGGAAGATAGACCATAACCTTTGACTAATTATATGTGGACTGGTTACGCGTGTAATTCTACTAACAAACATTTCTGCCACTTTTTGCGGGGGGCGAGGTAACATGAAATCCGAAATTTTGGATTTTATTCCCCATAACTTTAGATTCTAATTTTGAATGTTAAAAATCATGAAAAGTAGTCTCGTGTGAACCCCAAACGTTCTAAGTTCGAAAGTAAAATTGAATGTAAATGCACAAGATCAATTGTGCTTATACCGTGGCAGAGGGGAAATGCTACCGCAAGGCTAGTCCTTATAATAATTAGTCAAAGACCATAACATAACTCTTAAGCTTTCGTAATAAGACCGAAAATAGCTTGATTTACGGATATTCATACATGTAACAGAAAACAGCTGTACTGAATTTCAGAAGTTGTAGTGCAGTCGTGAGAAACGAGCGTAATACGTTTGCTATTCTTGTTTGTACTGTACTCTAATTCATTTATCTCACGTAAACAAGCATACAATCTTTTATCTCTGTCAAACTTAAGACATTTTTGCTTTCCTGGACAGTAAGCAAAGAAGTTAAAATGCAAAAATTGTTTTCTGGTTAGAATAATAGGTACCTACATAACATTATATACCTACTCTAGTTGATACAACACAACACTATATAATATATCATTAGGTTTAAAGATACTTTATTCTTAATTAAAGACAAAAGAGTCACTTGCATGAGAAGAAAACTTAATAATAATAGTAGAAATGACTAGTCATCATTCGCACTGCACAGAACACTTTAAAATATATACATTACACAGGTAAGTATAAGCAAACTGCCTCTCCATAAAACAAAATACAAAATAGGTACACATTATTTGTTTTCAATTAGACAAGATATGTTGAGCCAATTTGCTCGTTCTTATTATAATATAGTTCGTCTCTCTAGTTCGTTATATATTATAATATATATGCGTCAATAAAATGGTTACTGGCGATTTTTAGTCACTTTATTCAGGAGTGGTTCATACCATCAAACTGAAATCCTTTTATAATATGGGAGAAAACCTTGAATAAAAAAATTTGTTCTTTCATACATTCGAGTCGAGTAGGCATTGCAGTTTAGTGAGGAACAGCTGATAATTTTTTTGCAATTTCAAGTTTGCTCCCGTAGTAAAAGTTGCTCAGTTTCTTTGACTATTAATTTTATATGTGGACTGGTTACGCGTGTAATTCTACTAACAAACATTTCTGCCACTTTTTGCGGGGGGCGAGGTAACATGAAATCCGCAACTTTGGATTTTATTCCCCATAACTTTAGATTCTAATTTTGAATGTTAAAAATCATGAAAAGTAGTCTCGTGTAAACCCCAAACGTTCTAAGTTCGAAATTATTATTTCGCAATTATAGGCTGTCTCGTTTAGTGATAAGGTGTAAAATTGAATGTAAATGCACAAAATCAATTGTACTTATACCGTGGCAGAGGGGAAATGCTACCGCAAGGCTAGTCCTTATAATAATTAGTCAAAGCTCAGTTTAGTATGGACCCCTGAAAATGTCGAGTGTGACTACAAATCGCCTAGCATAATTAAAAAAATGTTAATGCATTTACGATATGTGTACACAAATAAATCAATACCAATACACAAAAAGATTTAAAAAATTAATTAAAGATTAAAAAATTCAGTAGGTATCAAACGGGACTTTAACTCGTAAAATATGTAACAAACAACACAACACGACTGAAACATATAAATGACCAAAAATATTTCGAAGTAGAATTTTGCGTCCCAAACAGAGTTATAATAAAATGTAATAAATACGATAGCCTTCTTTAAAGGTGAACGCAAATTTATCCGCGAACGAGCCGAAGGAATCGAAAATCGAATTTTATAATTCGTTGTATGAAATTCTATGAAACCTAGCACACTTAAAACAGCATGATATTTTACCATATAATCTAGGACAAGAATTGAAGCCACTTATATCTAGTTTACGAATTGCAGGGCACTTATAATCACTTTGTGCTTTTGAAGTTGGCTTGACAATTTGCTTGCAATTTTGATGATATGGCTTGAAATTACCTACTGAGCCGTCCGTAAGGTAACAAGCTCAAAAAAGCTTTCTGGAAATTATAATGTTGGGACGTCTTTCTTGCTACAATAAAAAGCTAGATAACTAGAGACTAGATCCTTTTCATCACATGGAAAATAAGTATTTTGAGTGATTTCATACGATTAGTATGGAAATGCAAAATGCTGCGTTGACAAGATGACACTGAAAGCGCCACGTGAAAAATGGCTTCTAGAGGGTTGAAAATTTGCTCCATAGGCAAATTGTTATCACGGTCTGTTGTTATATTATTTATTAAGGACTGCCAACAAAGTATGTTGCCAAGCGCAAGTGCAAGTATGCCAAAGTGGCAGTGGCTAGGCCATGTATTAAGGAGGCCTGACGATCACCCATCCAAGACAGCCTTAGAATGGCATCCCCAGGCAAACGAAAGAGGGGACGCCCTAAAATAACCTAGCGCCGCTCTGTAGAAGTAGAGGCTAAAAGCCTCAACATGACCTGGGAGGATGTCTACAGTGCTGCCCAAGATCGCAACCGGTGGAGAGCTATTATCCGAGCCCTATACCCCACGTAGGGGTAACATGAAGAGAAGAAGAAGAAGAACAAAGTATGTTAAAGAAGTATCTTAGGTATGTAAATTGTTATGGAATAATACTCAGTATTCCAGAATATTATAGTCCGTTCGGGTGCTTGAGCCACATGGGTATTCCATAAAGTGTCATTGAAATATGTAGAGATAGTAACAAAACTCATTTTAACTTTGGAGCCAACAACAAGAAAAAATTTAAAAATTTTGTTGTTTCATACAAAACTGCAGTACTTACTCGACTCAAAAGTATATGTAGCTTTCCTCGATGTTGGCTCCATAGTGACAGTTGTTCAGTTTGATGATTTATGTAATCCACTCCTTGAAATATTGTTGTGCCTAGCCGTGGTGTGTCGAGTAATCTTGCCTGCCATGCAGGAGGCGATGGTTCAATTCCTGTCCAGGCCGACTCGTACCAATGAGTTTATCGAAATTTATGTACAATTAGAACACCACTGGCTTTTCGGTGAAGGAAAACATCGTGAGGAAACCTGCATGTTTCAATTTCTAGGCATGTATTGTATCCACTGTCCGTTACAAGTAACGACGGGCTCACTCCCCGTCACACTGGACAGACTTTCGGTACTACTAGTAAAACGTGGATGTACTGCAGTTTCAGAGTAAATCTGACTACCCCATCGGGGAATATAGTCGTAAGCATAATATGTAATGTCAATCAAATCAAATCAGCCCATATCAACCCACTGCTGGGCAAGGCCTCCTTTTTATTGCGCCACTCCTCACGGTCCTGTGCCAATCTGATCCATGTACGACCCACAACCCTTACAATGTCGTCTGACCACCGCACCGGTGGTCTACCAACGGACCTCCTTCCTTCTCTTGGCCACCATTCCGATATTGCCTTGGTCCACCGGCCGTCTTCCCTTCTAGCCAAATGTCCCGCCCATCTCCACTTCAACTTTGTAATCCGGTCTCCAACATCTTCGACGGATTTCTATGTTGGGTACGCGGTCCAGAAGCGATATTCCCAGCATGGTATGCTCCATGGCTCTTTGTACATATATACATACATAAGTAATATATGTATGTTTAAATATTGTTGCATCTTGTAGGTTCACACTACGATAGGCTAGGATCCCTATATTCTCATTTATAATTTAGTAGTTAGGTGATTAATTCTATCATACTTATTTTAAGACTCACCGAATCCAAGAAGCTATGGTGTTTGCATCAGTAATGGGTATATCGATTTTATCGGCCAACAATCGTCAGTGTCCGAGTTTAGATATTTGTCCTTCACTTATATTTACGACCGGTTCCAAGTATTATGTCCGCAGTGTTAAATTAGACCGTAATTTTATGTGTCAAAAATCTTCTACATTATTATAAAACTGTAACGATTACGATTTGGTGTCCCTTGTCTCTACATCATCGATTTTTTTTTATGTCTCTCTGTTTTTTTGTTTGTTTATTCGAGCATAACACAAGAACTACTGGATCTATTTTGATGAAACTTGTTGTGTTTGGAAGCCTATAATTAGACTTAAAATCTGGTGCAAATATGTTACAGTAAAAACGTATAACCAGTCGCAACCACTTTTGACTGCAAATCAGTCAAAAAACAGTCAAACTCAATTGGATAGGTTGGCGACGAGCATGTTAGGTTTCTTTAAGTTGTAGCCATTGTATATTGACGGTTATAAATTTATTTTTCAGATACTGATTATGATTATACTACAGCATCTAATATCATTTTCGTTAAAAGTCACTAAGAGCTACATTGTTCATTGTTGGGAAAATCTTAGAAAATGGGGAATTATCCCCCAAAACAGCAACACTTTATGTCAATGCGGACTACAACAAACCACCACCTAACAGCCTGTACAGGCGGACCACAATGTGGAGAGGAGGAACTAATGAGCGCATCAGCCAGTGCGACAGAGGTGGCAAGATACTGAATGTGGACGATCTGAAGAAGACACATGACTATTCCATACGAAAAGAAGACGCTTCTTTGTTGAATATATTTAGATGTTTTACTCCTGTATTCTAAAAATTACAGGGGATGGTGTACAACAGCGTATTTATAATTAAAGGGGAGTAATTGAAGTAGGGCACACTGACAGTTAGAATGGGCAAAAGTATAATTGTTTGACCACGGAAACCTTTCATTTACAACAACTTTTATAATTAGGTACAATTACTTTTTATACTTATGCTTTTTATTCGATATAAATCATCGATATCGTAATCTGTAGAAAATAGCAATGTAAATCACTCATAGACAAGACAGAACAACATCCCAAAAGGGTCATCGAATGCAAAGGACATGAGAACCATTAGAAATCACAGGCATTGTTTACAACCTCTGGAGCACCCATAACTCAACACGAAAACTGTTTACGACGCCTGGCTTTATGCCAGTTTGACTCTACTTCAGTTTTAGTCCAGATTTTCGTAACGGTCGACTTAGCTGCACTTATCTATGGACTACCGCAGTTTTAGTGTAAGATCCCAGTATCGTAAATCGACGTTCATTAATATTTTGCAAACCACGGCGGCAGCGGCGCCCGGGACTTCGTACGCGCGGACCACTGACTTTAAAAATTCATAAATTTTTGATTTTAGGAGCCAATTACGATCAAATGAAGCCTTAAAACTAAGGCCTATGTTTTTATGAATACCCCACCCAAATCGCTACAGTAGTTTTTCATTTGCATTACGTATCCTAAACACCCCCAATGAAACTTTTCGCAAAAATCTTCAATATACATCTACGCCAAGTTTACAATACGTATAGAGATTGGAAATTATATTGTTTTGAATTAAATAGTACACGATATATCTATCAGAACAGTCTACTCTTTGTTAGTAAATCTATCATAAAACTAGATTATTCGGTTTAAAGTAGCTGATATAGTAGACAGTATGGAAAGAAAAATAATGTTGTTTTAACTTACACATTTGTAGTTTTTAAACTTAAAAAGTGAACATTTAATAAACATACAACATCAGAAAACTGCCTTTTCGTACCAATTTTTCAGATTGTTTCTATGCTTATATGAAAGACCGAAAACGTACATTCTTCTGTTTCTTAAAATAATCTGTGGGATAATTATATTATATCTTCCATTTACATTACAAAAAAGTACAAAAATTAATACATGAGAAGAGATATCTAACAGCGGGCTCTTAAACTTTTTTGGCTTCCTGAAATAACTGCATTAGGTTTTGTCCACGTAAACTTTGAGTTTCATAAAGTATTTGGAACAGTCTGAGAGTCTGAAAAATTATCTCAAATGTTCCTATGAAACTATGTTGCCGTGTGGGCCGTAGATTAAATAGTTTATACTTCATTCCAAATAAGGACGACGAGATTTACCGATTTCTATTTAACTTTCTGGCCAATTCTGATCACCAAATGTTATTAATTTATTGGATACAAATACTATCCGACATATCTTGGATGTTACTAAAGCTGTTCTATGAATAAGTGAGGGGAAGTGTTTCAAATCTCTGTTTCTGTAATGCAAAATGGCCTTAAAATTTCGTTGCTATTTTGATCAATATTTTAATTATGGACAACAGATTTTTTTCTCGATTTCGAGTTAGATCCCATTATATGGAAAGTAGTTCAGTTGATGATCTGATCGTCTCCTTAACAACATATCAAGAAAGACCCTGTATAATAGACCACTCAGATTCTTCCCGTGGCTATCGTTGGACTTAACTAAGGGATAAGGTTTCTTAAGCAGTGTTTTTGTGAGCGAAAGGCTAACATACTACCACTCACACAATGTTAAAACTATCCGACCACTCCAGAATTCGATTACAATGTATTTTATTTATTTATGTACACCAACCAACAACTAACACCAACCAACCACCAACCATCCAATCAATAAACCTACTTATAAAATAGACTATGTATTATTGTATACATAACTTTAGCTTAAGAATTTATATTGTAATAGTTATTAAGTCGTGTTATGTTGTAGAGTTTCTGGCCGCATCTTCTCTACAGCGATAACACGTTCCGACGCGGTGGTAGCTTTAAAAAAGATTTGACGTTTGATAAGTGTGCTGCAAGCTCCTATATTGAATAAATTATATTGAACACAATTTTTGAGAGTTACGCGGTTATTAATTAAGCTAAACAATAAAAACGCGGTAAGAACCCGTTAAAATGATTAACTTTAGCTAAATTATATTGACTTTTGACTTTGACTACCAACTTTGTGAAACAAAATAAGAAATAAAAAAGATAGTATAAAACAAAAATAAAACTCTATACAAAACATCATAGGCAAAGTTTCGCTAATGAAAAGAATTTAAATTTTTCAAAGAATATTATCAAACGCGAACGTTTGACATCCAAAGACTCCAAAGTTATCTACTTTGATTGCTCCGCTGGCTAACTTTCTCTTTTCTTTAAAAACTTTGCAAAAGTAAAGTTTTCTTCAAATGGAAAAGACTTTTCCATCTACCTGTTTATTCCGGTCAAGAAATCAGTTTTTCTTTCGTTGTATAATTGTGTGCAGAAGTGAATTAACCCCTGAAGTTGTTACAAGAAGTAGGGCATAAACTTCCGTATTGGAAACTCATACCGAAGTTAGTCAGTGTTTGGATGGGTGACCGCTTAAGAAATACCATTGTATTTCATGAAATGAAATTAAATGAAATGAAATTTATTGTGTATGGATTCAGGTACAAGTTTTAGCAGATGTTTTGCAGTGATTAATCTCACTGAGGCCTACCTTTGTAGGCATTTGCACAAGATTTTAAAATATAAATTGATTATATCATATCGAGCGTCTCAGCACTTCGGAAGGCACGTTAAATAGTTGGTCCCGATAGTTCTATCAGATTGCGGTGTATATCTATTCGTTAAGCCAGGCCTCTGACCTGGCTTGAGGCAAAAATTTTATCCTGTGAATTAGTGTGCACACTAGCGCCACGCCAGCCTGGTAGTTTATTCAAAAGACTTATTTATATCTCCGTTCTCAGATGACCTATCGTGTTGAGATTTTGGATGCCCTAAGGCACTATTTGAGCAATATTTTTTTTATGTTAAATCGTTGCTGTAATGCCAGCCGTTTTTGCCACAGAAAATGTGTACGCTCCTTGACGTCCAGCTAGCGTACCTGGTAAAAAAATCGATATCTCATAAAGTACAGGCACTATTTATTTAACCTAGGTATTAATTAGGCACTATTTTTTGGCTCTAATATTTGTACGATGAAGTTATACAGTGGATGTTTGTATCCATACCTATAAATGTACTCTATTACGTTGTCTAGTCAACATAATAAAAGTCCAGTCAAGATTTCTGCACTTTAATTTAGACGAGATAATTTGTAATGTCGAAGATATTTAAAAAGAAAAAAAAGTGTCAGAATAAAATCTTTTACTGCACGCTCGCACGCAACGGAAGCGTCGCGGAGCGAGCGGCGGCGGCGTGAATTTCAAACTTTGTTTTTTGGACTTTGACACAGATTATCTAGTCCCATTTTAAAGTACCAGAATCTAGCCTGGACTTGTTGGAGTGTTGGTGGAGACGAACGTTTGCAACGAAAATAATAATAATTGCTACGGTCAGATTTCTAAGTAGCATAGCATATGCTCACGACTATATTCCCCGAGGGAAATTAGTCGTGAAATTCAGAGATATTCTGAAAACTCAGAACATCCACGTTTCACTAATAGTACCGAAACTCTTTCCAGTGTGATGGGGAGTGAGCCCGTCGCCACTTGTAATGGGCAGTGGGTACAATACATGCCTCGACATTGAAGCACGCAGGTTTCCTCGCGATCTTTTCCTTCACCGAAAAGCCAGTGGTGTTACAATTCGTACATAAATTCCGAAAAACTCATTGGTTCGAATCTGCCTGGACGGAGATTTCTAAGTTATATTTTATTAACTTAAGTAAGTTTATTTACGTACCCACAACTACAAATAGGTACCTATTTACGTACGTACGTAACACATACATACGTACATAGGTACGTAAATAACTGCCAAATTAAATAACAATGTAAAATATGCTAACCGCTGGAGTCCCCCTATCTGTTCAATAATTTATAGGTCACTTGCATAAGTCAAAAATTGATAAAAGACCTCTTCCTTTACAAACCGTTATCTGAACAATGAGTAACACTTTTCCACAAAAGATGTAACCCTCGTCTTAAGGGCAGACGGACGAACATTTGTTACCCATTGTACTTACCTTGGCTGAATACGGAATAATGTATGGGGAAATATCGAATGGTATCAGTTTGGTTTAAGGTGCAAGTGAACAGCGTATGAAATTTAAATAATGTGCGGTGCAGTGTTTGAATCGAATAAGCTTATAAGAAACCGCGCGTTGCAGCTGACTCAATAGCGTATTGCAGCCTCGCCGCAGCATGGCAGATCAGCTTTACCAAAGGTGTGCGGGGCACTGTGTAATACCCAAAGTACCCACCTAATATTGCGAAAGATCGCTGCTGTTGATCTTAGTTACAGGGGTTGATCTTAGTTACAGGGGTTGATAAAAGTTGTTGCCAATGCCCGAATAAAAGGATTAATTGTCGAAGGTGTCAAAAGGAATCAAGCCGTGGTGGTCCAGTGGCGAGTAACCTCGCCTGCCGTGCAGGAGGCGAAGGTTCGATCCCCGTCCAGGCCGACTCGTACCAATGAATTTTTCGGAATTTATGTGCGATTTATAACACCACTGGCTTGTCGGTGAAGGAAAACATCGTGAGGAAACCGGCATGCTTCAATTTCGAAGCATGTATTGTACCCACTGTCCATTATAAGTGGCGACGGGCTCACCCCCCGTCACACTGGACAGAGTTTCGGTACTACTGGTGAAACGTGGATGTTCTGAGGTTTCAGAATATCTCTGACTACCCCTTCGGGGAATATAGTCGTGAGCATATGCTTATTGTCGAAGGCTGGAGTTTCTTAAAGAAGCACTCTGTACATTTAATTATTTTCAAATTAAACATGTTATAGCCATGTACATAATATGTCTAAATCATCAGTTTTAATAGCCACGTTCAGCAAATTTTCAGAGAATCTATGCATCTTTTGAAATCTTATAAATTTTAGTATTTATATTGCTGCACCGAGTGAGCCGGGAAAACGTTGATTTTCTGAGGTTTCAGAATATCTCTGACTCGTAGAATATGTTATGCCCATCATCTCTCAATTCATTTATTATATCGCAATTCTCAACCCGCTAACTTCTATAACATGGAGCCAACTATTTAAGTGACCGAAAAAAGGTAACTTGGATATAAAAGAGGAAAATGGGCCGTAATGGTAAAGTAATAGACGTTAGGCGTGATAGATATACTCTATCTTGCACCCAGTTTTTGAATACCTTTGAAAATTCATGCTAAGCTTCCATTTTGTATAGTAAGAGATAATGGGAGAGCTTATTTTATTCCCGAATCCAGTTTTGTTCCCATCGTGATAATTGTTCAGTTTCATAGCATAGCATAGCATATGCTCACGACTATATTCCCCGAGGGGGTAGTCAGAGATATTCTGAAACCTCAGAACATTCACATTTCACTAACACCGAATCTCTGTCCAGTGTGACGGGGAGTGAGCCCGTCGTAGTCGTCGTTCAGTTTCATGCTCTGAAGAACCACCTTTAATATATAACGCATTTAAATTTACATCCTGTATATCTGAAATCAATTTATTTTATAAATAAATAATTCTGAAATTGTGATCCCCGTTCTGGGTCGTTTCTGGTGCAGAGGCTAGCGATTGCAATTCAGCGTGGCAACGCTGCTAGCGTTTTGGGCTCCTTTGCGCCAGGTTCGACAAGGGGCGGGTTATTTGACTGAGCGTGTTTTTCAATGTTTTGACGAAGCTTGTTGCTGATTTATGTCTGTTTATTATGTGAGTGAACTTAGCAGATCATTGTCCAGCAGATCAAAAATTTATGTGAGTTCTTTTCGCATGCAGATGAGTTCTATAGTTCCTGATACTTTTTAGAAATAGTTCTAGCGGATTTACCTAAAAAAAGTTAGGTGACAAAATGATCTGCTAACTTCCCGTAGCAGATCATTTTGCAGATAATCAAAAATAAATGCGAGTTCTTTTAGCATGCAGCTGAGTTCTATAGTTCCTGATACTTTTTAGAAATAGTTCTAGCGGATTTACCTAAAAAAAGTTAGGTGACAAAATGATCTGCTAACTTCCCGTAGCAGATCATTTTGCAGCAGATCAGAAATTAATGTGAAATCTTTCCTCATGCAACTGAGTTCTACAGTTCCTGATACTTTTCAAGAATAGTTCTGAACTCATATTCAAGTGACAGCAGATCATAGCAGAACTTTAAAAAAAATCGAAAAACAGTATTCCATCGATTCAAATTATTTTGAAGACTAGAACTCGCAGAACTCTATTGTTTTGAACTGATGCAAGTCTACACTGTAACCTAGAACTCAACTTGAATCCAGAACTCACGTCAAAGTGCCAGCAGATCATACCAGAACTTAAAAAAATCGAAAAACTCTATTCCATCGATTCAAATTATTTTGAAGACTAGACCTCGCAGAACTCTTTTGTTTTGAACAAGTGCGAGTATGCACTATAATCTGAAACTCGATTTGAGTCCAGAACTCACGTCAAAGTGCCAGCAGATCATACCAGAACATAAAAAAAAATCGAAAAATTCGTTTCCGTCGAAAACAATTATTTTGAAGACTAGAACTCACAGAACTCTATTGTTTTGAACAAGTGCGAGTATGCACTATAATCTGAAACTCGATTTGAGTCCAGAACTCACGTCAAAGTGCCAGCAGATCATAGCAGTAGTTTAAAAAAATCGAAAAACACAATTCCATCGATAACAATTATTTTGAAGACTAGAACTCACAGAACTCTATTGTTTTGAACAAGTGCGAGTATGCACTATAATCTGAATTTCGATTTGAGTCCAGAACTCACGTCAAAGTGCCAGCAGATCATAGCAGTAGTTTAAAAAATCGAAAAACACAATTCCATCGATAACAATTATTTTGAAGACTAGAACTCACAGAACTCTATTGTTTTGAACAAGTGCGAGTATGCACTATAATCTGAAACTGGATTTGAGTCCAGAACTCACGTCAAAGTGCCAGCAGATCATACCAGAACTTTAAAAAAATCGAAAAATTCGATTCCATCGAAAACAATTATTTTGAAGACTAGAACTCACAGAACTCTATTGTTTTGAACAATTGCAAGTATGCACTATAATCTGAAACTCGATTTGAGTCCAGAACTCACGTCAAAGTACCAGCAGATCATACCAGAAGTTTAAAAAAATCGAAAAAAAATTCCATCGATAACAATTATTTTGAAGACTAGAACTCTCAGAACTCTATTGTTTTGAACAAGTGCGAGTATGTACTATAATCTGAAACTCGATTTGAGTCCAGAACTCACGTCAAAGTGCCAGCAGATCATAGCAGAAGTTTAAAAAAATCGAAAAACACAATTCCATCGATAACAATTATTTTGAAGACTAGAACTCACAGAACTCTATTGTTTTGAACAAATGCAAGTATGCACTATAATCTGAAACTGGATTTGAGTCCAGAACTCACGTCAAAGTGCCAGCAGATCATACCAGAACTTTAAAAAAATCGAAAAATTCGATTCCATCGAAAACAATTATTTTGAAGACTAGAACTCACAGAACTCTATTGTTTTGAACAAGTGCGAGTATGCACTATAATTTGAAACTCGATTTGAGTCCAGAACTCACGTCAAAGTGCCAGCAGATCATAGCAGAAGTTTAAAAAAATCGAAAAACACAATTCCATCGATAACAATTATTTTGAAGACTAGAACTCACAGAACTCTATTGTTTTGAACAAGTGCGAGTATGCACTATAATCTGAAACTGGATTTGAGTCCAGAACTCACGTCAAAGTGCCAGCAGATCATGCCAGAACTTTAAAAAAATCGAAAAATTCGATTCCATCGAAAACTATTATTTTGAAGACTAGAACTCACAGAACTCTATTGTTTTGAACAAGTGCGAGTATGCACTATAATCTGAAACTCGATTTGAGTCCAGAACTCACGTCAAAGTGCCAGCAGATCATACCAGAACATAAAAAAAAATCGAAAAATTCGTTTCCGTCGAAAACAATTATTTTGAAGACTAGAACTCACAGAACTCTATTGTTTTGAACAAATGCAAGTATGCACTATAATCTGAAACTCGATTTGAGTCCAGAACTCACGTCAAAGTGCCAGCAGATCATAGTAGTAGTTTAAAAAAATCGAAAAACACAATTCCATCATTAACAATTATTTTGAAGACTAGAACTCTCAGAACTCTATTGTTTTGAACAAGTGCGAGTATGCACTATAATCTGAAACTCGATTTGAGTCCAGAACTCACGTCAAAGTGCCAGCAGATCATACCAGAACATTAAAAAAATCGAAAAATTCGATTCCATCGATAACAATTATTTTGAAGACTAGACCTCGCAGAACTCTATTGTTTTGAACAAGTGCAAGTATGCACTATAATCTGAAACTCGATTTGAGTCCAGAACTCACGTCAAAGTGCCAGCAGATCATACCAGAACTTAAAAAAATCGAAAAACTCTATTCCATCGATTCATATTATTTTGAAGACTAGAACTCTCAGAACTCTATTGTTTTGAACAAGTGCAAGTATGCACTATAATCTGAAACTCAATTTGAGTCCAGAACTCACGTCAAAGTACCAGCAGATCATAGCAGAAGTTTAAAAAATCTAAAAACACAATTCCATCGATAACAATTATTTTGAAGACTAGAACTCTCAGAACTCTATTATTTTGAACAAGTGCGAGTATGCACTATAATCTGAAACTGGATTTGAGTCCAGAACTCACGTCAAAGTGCCAGCAGATCATAGCAGAAGTTTAAAAAAATCGAAAAACACAATTCCATCGATAACAATTATTTTGAAGACTAGAACTCACAGAACTCTATTGTTTTGAACAAATGCAAGTATGCACTATAATCTGAAACTCGATTTGAGTCCAGAACTCACGTCAAAGTGCCAGCAGATCATAGTAGTAGTTTAAAAAAATCGAAAAACACAATTCCATCGATAACAATTATTTTGAAGACTAGAACTCTCAGAACTCTATTGTTTTGAACAAGTGCGAGTATGCACTATAATCTGAAACTCGATTTGAGTCCAGAACTCACGTCAAAGTGCCAGCAGATCATAGTAGTAGTTTAAAAAAATCGAAAAACACAATTCCATCGATAACAATTATTTTGAAGACTAGAACTCTCAGAACTCTATTGTTTTGAACAAGTGCGAGTATGCACTATAATCTGAAACTCGATTTGAGTCCAGAACTCACGTCAAAGTGCCAGCAGATCATAGCAGAAGTTTAAAAAAATCGAAAAACACAATTCCATCGATAACAATTATTTTGAAGACTAGAACTCTCAGAACTCTATTGTTTTGAACAAGTGCGAGTATGCACTATAATCTGAAACTGGATTTGAGTCCAGAACTCACGTCAAAGTGCCAGCAGATCATACCAGAACTTTAAAAAAATCGAAAAATTCTATTCCATCGATATCAATTATTTTGAAGACTAGAACTCTCAGAACTCTATTGTTTTGAACAAGTGCAAGTATGCACTATAATCTGAAACTCGATTTGAGTCCAGAACTCACGTCAAAGTGCCAGCAGATCATAGTAGTAGTTTAAAAAAATCTAAAAACACAATTCCATCGATAACAATTATTTTGAAGACTAGAACTCTCAGAACTCTATTGTTTTGAACAGTCGCAAGTTGACACTGTAATCCAGAACTCGATTTGCGTCCAGAAGTTACGTTAAAATGCCAGCAGATCATAGTAGAAGTTTAAAAAAATCGAAAAACACCATTCCATCGATTCAAATTATTTTGAAGACTAGAACCTGCAGAACTCTAACATTTTGAACAGATGCAAGTCTACACTGTAATCTGGAACTCGAATTGAGTCCAGAACTCACGTCAAAGTGCCAGCAGCTCATAGCAGAACTTTAAAAAAATCGAAAAACACTATTCCACCGATAACAATTATTTTGAAGACTAGAACTAGCAGAACTTTATTGTTTTGAACAGATTCAATTCTATACTGTAATCTGGAAATCGAATTGAGTACAGAACTCACGTCAAAATGCCAGCAGATCATAGCAGAACTATAAAAAAATCGAAATGACGATTCCATCGATTCAAATTAATTTGAAGACTAGAACTCTCAAAACTCTATTGTTTTGAACAGATGCAAGTCTACACTGTAACCTGGAACTCGAATTGAGTTCAAAACTCACGTCAAAGTGCCAGCAGATCATAGCAGATTTTGAAAAAAGTCGAAAAACACGAATCCATCGATTCAAATTATTTTGAACACTAGAACATGCAGAACTCTATCGTTTTGAACAGACGCAAGTCTACACTGTAATCTGGAACTCGAATTGAGTCCAGAACTCACGTTAAAATGCCAGCAGATCATAGTAGAAGTTTAAAAAAATCGAAAAACACTATTCCATCGATTCAAATTATTTTGAAGACTAGAACTTGCAGAACTCTATTGTTTTGAACAGATGCAAGTCTACACTGTAATCTGGAACTCGAATTGAGTCCAGAACTCACGTTAAAATGCCAGCAGATCATAGTAGAAGTTTAAAAAAATCGAAAAACACTATTCCATCGATTCAAATTATTTTGAAGACTAGAACTTGCAGAACTCTATCGTTTTGAACAGATGCAAGTCTACACTGTAATCTGGAACTCGAATTGAGTCCAGAACTCACGTTAAAATGCCAGCAGAGCAGAGCAGAACTTGAAAAAATCGAAAAACACTATTCCACCTGTTCAAATTATTTTGAAGACTAGAAGTTGCAGAACTCTAATGTTTTGAACAAATCCAAGTCTACACAGAATCCTAGACTTCAACTTGAGTCCAGAACTGATTTTCAAGTGCCAGCAGATCATAGCAGAATTTGTTGTTGAGAATTGTCTGTTGTTTGTGCTCGAGCGTCACGCAAAAACAACTGAACCAACGTTATACGTTCTGGAAATCTACGAATAAATTAAATCAAAAGGCTAGCGTTTTTGTGAGTATCGCAGGGGTAGGAGAGCCACACGAAATAGTGAAGATTTTTTGTGAACACCTTCAAAGTCGTGTCTCATTTGAAACCTGCTCATTGGGTGGTGGAGACTGAGGACCCATGCCCGGAGCACAGTGTTACCTTCTCTGCCGAGGACGTGTCATGCGTTATTGAAAGTATGGTAAAAGGTAAATCAAAAATAAAGTGAAGTTATGACATTTAGATCTAGTCTTAAATCTATACAAATTCTCCACCTGTTTCACTCTGCGACACAACCCTGCATAAGGATGCGCAATTCAAGTATCTGGACCACTGGGTTACTGAGGATCTTAAAGATAATGTGGACATAGAGAGAGAACGCAGGTCGTTGTCGATTCGATGTAATATGATGGCCCGCAGATTTTCCAACATAGTAAAATTTTACGTATTATGAGTTTTGGCGTCAAACGCCGTGATTAGAGTCGCCGTAATAACAAGGTGCGGAGATTGATCCTCGCGCGCCTGCGTGTGGTTTTAGACTGCTAAGGTCATAGAAAAGACTTCAACGAGACACCTCTTGCAACCTTAAAAAGACTACGGCGTAGACGGCAGCAATAGTATTCGTATGAGGTAGTGGCCATCCCTTGTGTCAGAGTTTTTAGGCCACCCAAGTTTTACCAAGTGCCTCTGACATGGCTTAACGTTTGTTATTCGTAGTCGTAGATAGCTATGGTCATAGAAAAGACTTCAAGGAGACATCTCTTGGAAAAGTCTACGTCGTAGACAACTATGGCTATAGAAAAGACTTCAACGAGTCACCTCTTGTAAAATCCTACTTCGTAGACGACTATGGCTATAGAAAAGACTTCAACGAGACACCTCTTAAAAAGTCTACGTTGTAGACAGCTATGGTCATAGAAAAGACTTCAACGAGACACCTCTTAAAAAGTCTACGTCGTAGACGACTATGTCTATAGAAAAGACTTCAACGAGACACCTCTTGTAAAATCCTACGTCGTAGACGACTATGGCTATAGAAAAGACTTCAACGAGACACCTCTTGTAAAATCCTACGTCGTAGACGACTATGGCAGTAGAAAAGACTTCAACGAGACACCTCTTAAAAAGTCTACGTCGTAGACAGCTATGGTCATAGAAAAGACTTCAACGAGACACCTCTTAAAAAGTCTACGTCGTAGACAGCTATGGTCATAGAAAAGACTTCAACGAGACACCTCTTCAAAAGTCTATGTCGTAGACGACTATGTCTATAGAAAAGACTTCAACGAGACACCTCTTGTAAAATCCTACGTCGTAGACGACTATGGCTATAGAAAAGACTTCAACGAGACAGCTTTTGAAACGTTCTAAGAGTGCTAAGGACGTAGGCTTTTTCTAGAGGAGTAAGATCATTTTCAAAAATTATGTAGTCTAATCTCATAGTACTTAAACACTTTGAATGCTAAATATGGAAAAAGCCTACGTTTTAGACGGCTATGGTCATAGAAAAGACTTCAACGAGACAACTCTTGCAACTTTCTTAAAAAGCCTACGTCCTAGACGGCAGCAGTAGTATTCGTATGAGATAGTGGCCATCCCTTGTGTCAGAGTTTTTAGGCTGCCCAAGTTTTACCAAATGCCTCTGACATGGCTTAACGTTTGTTATTCGTAGTCGTAGACGGCTATGGTCATAGAAAAGACTTTAACGAGACTCCTCTTGAAAAAGCCTACGTCGTAGACAAGTATGGTCAAAGAAAAGACTTCAACGAGACACCTCTTGAAAAAGCCTACGTCGTAGACGACTATGGCTTCAGAAAAGACTTCAACGAGACATCTTTTGAAACGTTCTTATTGCAACACTCAAGTATTTGGTCTGTAATACGGACCTAAGTTATCTTAGTGTTAGTTAACGAGACTCCTCTTGAAAAAGTCTACGTCGTAGACGGTATGGCCATACAAAAGACTTCAACGAGACACCTTTTGATAAAGCCTACGTCGTAGACAGGTATGGTCAAAGAAAAGACTTCAACGAGACACCTCCTGAAAACTATGTCTATAGAAAAGACTTGAACGAGACACCTCTTGAAAAAGTCTACGTCGTAGACGACTATGTCTATAGAAAAGACTTCAACGAGACATCTTTTGAAACGTTCTTAGAGATAGTCGTCTACGACGTAGGCTTTTTCAAGAGGTGTCTCGTTGAAGTATTTTCTATGCCCATAGCCGTCTACGACTACGAATAACAAATGTTAAGCCATGTCAGAGGCACTTGGTAAAACTTGGGCGGCCTAAAAACTCTGATACAAGGGATGGCCACTACCTCATACGTATCTACATCTGCCGTTTACGACGTATGCTTTTAAAGAAAGTTGCAAGAGGTGTCTCGTTGAAATCTTTTCTATGACCTTAGCCGTCTAAAACCGTTCCAGATTACAGTGTAGACTTGCGTCAATTCATAACAATAGAGTTCTGAGAGTTCTAGTCTTCAAAATAATTTTAATCGATGGATTCGTGTCTTTCGATTTTTTTAAAGTTCTGCTATGATCTGCTGGCACTTTGACGTGAGTTCTGGACTCAATTCGAGTTCCAGATAACAGTGTAGACTTGCATCTGTTCAAAACGATAGAGTTCTGCAAGTCCTAGTCTTCAAAATCTTGAATCGATGGAATAGTGTTTTTCGATGCTATGATCTGCTAGCATTTTAATGTAACTTCTGGACTCAAATCGAGTTCTGGATTACAGTAAAGACTTACGTCTGTTCAAAACAATAGAGTTCTGTGAGTTCTAGTCTTTTTTAAAGTTCTGGTATGATCTGCTGGCACTTTGACGTGAGTTCTGAACTCAAATCGAGTTTCAGATTAAAGTGCATACTTGCACTTGTTCAAAACAAAAGAGTTCTGCGAGGTCTAGTCTTCAAAATAATTGTTATCGATGGAATTGTGTTTTTAGATTTTTTTAAACTACTGCTATAATCTGCTGGCACTTTGACGTGAGTTCTGGACTCAAATCGAGTTTCAGATTATAGTGCATACTTGCACTTGTTCAAAACAATAGAGTTCTGTGAGTTCTAGTCTTCAAAATAATTGTTATCGATGGAATTGTGTTTTTCGATTTTTTTTAAACTACTGCTATGATCTGCTGGCACTTTGACGTGAGTTCTGGACTCAAATCGAGTTTCACATTATAGTGCATACTCGCACTTGTTCAAAACAATAGAGTTCTGTGAGTTCTAGGCTTCAAAATAATTGATATCGATGGAATCGATTTTTTCGATATTTTTAAAGTTCTGGTATGATCTGCTGGCACTTTGACGTGAGTTCTGGACTCAAATCGAGTTTCAGATTATAGTGCATACTAGCACTTGTTCAAAACAATAGAGTTCTGAGAGTTCTAGTCTTCAAAATAATTGTTATCGATGGAATTGTGTTTTTCGATTTTTTTAAACTACTACTATGATCTGCTGGCACTTTGAGGTGAGTTCTGGACTCAAATCGAGTTTCAGATTATAGTGCATACTTGCACTTGTTCAAAACAATAGAGTTCTGAGAGTTCTAGTCTTCAAAATAATTGATATCGATGGAATCGAATTTTTCGATTTTTTTAAAGTTCTGGTATGATCTGCTGGCACTTTGACGTGAGTTCTGGACTCAAATCGAGTTTCAGATTATAGTACATACTCGCACTTGTTCAAAACAATAGAGTTCTGAGAGTTCTAGTCTTCAAAATAATTGTTATCGATGGAATTGAGGTTTTCGATTTTTTTAAACTACTGCTATGATCTGCTGGCACTTTGACGTGAGTTCTGGACTCAAATTGAGTTTCAGATTATAGTGCATACTTGCACTTGTTCAAAACAATAGAGTTCTGCGAGGTCTAGTCTTCAAAATAATTGTTATCGATGGAATCGAATTTTTCGATTTTTTTAAAGTTCTGGTATGATCTGCTGGCACTTTGACGTGAGTTCTGAACTCAAATCGAGTTTCAGATTATAGTGCATACTCGCACTTGTTCAAAACAATAGAGTTCTGTGAGTTCTAGGCTTCAAAATAATTGATATCGATGGAATCGATTTTTTCGATATTTTTAAAGTTCTGGTATGATCTGCTGGCACTTTGACGTGAGTTCTGGACTCAAATCGAGTTTCAGATTATAGTGCATACTAGCACTTGTTCAAAACAATAGAGTTCTGAGAGTTCTAGTTTTCAAAATAATTGTTTTCGATGTAATCGAATTTTTCGATTTTTTTAAAGTTCTGGTATGATCTGCTGGTACTTTGACGTGAGTTCTGGACTCAAATCGAGTTTCAGATTATAGTGCTAACTTGCACTTGTTCAAAACAATAGAGTTCTGAGAGTTCTAGTCTTCAAAATAATTGTTATCGATGGAATTGTGTTTTTAGATTTTTTTAAACTACTACTATGATCTGCTGGCACTTTGACGTGAGTTCTGGACTCAAATCGAGTTTCAGATTATAGTGCATTCTCGCACTGGTTCAAAACAATAGAGTTCTGTGAGTTCTAGGCTTCAAAATAATTGATATCGATGGAATCGATTTTTTCGATATTTTTAAAGTTCTGGTATGATCTGCTGGCACTTTGACGTGAGTTCTGGACTCAAATCGAGTTTCAGATTATAGTGCATACTAGCACTTGTTCAAAACAATAGAGTTCTGAGAGTTCTAGTCTTCAAAATAATTGTTATCGATGGAATTGTGTTTTTCGATTTTTTTAAACTACTACTATGATCTGCTGGCACTTTGACGTGAGTTCTGGACTCAAATCGAGTTTCAGATTATAGTGCATACTTGCACTTGTTCAAAACAATAGAGTTCTGAGAGTTCTAGTCTTCAAAATAATTGATATCGATGGAATCGAATTTTTCGATTTTTTTAAAGTTCTGGTATGATCTGCTGGCACTTTGACGTGAGTTCTGGACTCAAATCGAGTTTCAGATTATAGTACATACTCGCACTTGTTCAAAACAATAGAGTTCTGAGAGTTCTAGTCTTCAAAATAATTGTTATCGATGGAATTGAGGTTTTCGATTTTTTTAAACTACTGCTATGATCTGCTGGCACTTTGACGTGAGTTCTGGACTCAAATTGAGTTTCAGATTATAGTGCATACTTGCACTTGTTCAAAACAATAGAGTTCTGCGAGGTCTAGTCTTCAAAATAATTGTTATCGATGGAATCGAATTTTTCGATTTTTTTAAAGTTCTGGTATGATCTGCTGGCACTTTGACGTGAGTTCTGAACTCAAATCGAGTTTCAGATTATAGTGCATACTCGCACTTGTTCAAAACAATAGAGTTCTGTGAGTTCTAGTCTTCAAAATAATTGTTATCGATGGAATTGTGTTTTTCGATTTTGCTGGCACTTTGACGTGAGTTCTGGACTCAAATCGAGTTTCAGATTATAGTGCATACTCGCACTTGTTCAAAACAATAGAGTTCTGCGAGGTCTAGTCTTCAAAATAATTGTTATCGATGGAATCGAATTTTTCGATTTTTTTAAGTTCTGGTATGATCTGCTGGCACTTTGACGTGAGTTCTGGACTCAAGTCGAGTTTCAGATTATAGTGCATACTCGCACTTGTTCAAAACAATAGAGTTCTGTGAGTTTTAGTTTTCAAAATAATTGTTTTCGATGTAATCGAATTTTTCGATTTTTTTAAAGTTCTGGTATGATCTGCTGGTACTTTGACGTGAGTTCTGGACTCAAATCGAGTTTCAGATTATAGTGCATACTTGCACTTGTTCAAAACAATAGAGTTCTGAGAGTTCTAGTCTTCAAAATAATTGTTATCGATGGAATTGTGTTTTTAGATTTTTTAAACTTCTGCTATGATCTGCTGGTACTTTGACGTGAGTTCTGGACTCAAATTGAGTTTCAGATTATAGTGCATACTTGCACTTGTTCAAAACAATAGAGTTCTGAGAGTTCTAGTCTTCAAAATAATTTGAATCGATGGAATAGAGTTTTTCGATTTTTTTAAGTTCTGGTATGATCTGCTGGCACTTTGACGTGAGTTCTGGACTCAAATCGAGTTTCAGATTATAGTGCATACTTGCACTTGTTCAAAACAATAGAGTTCTGCGAGGTCTAGTCTTCAAAATAATTGTTATCGATGGAATCGAATTTTTCGATTTTTTTAATGTTCTGGTATGATCTGCTGGCACTTTGACGTGAGTTCTGGACTCAAATCGAGTTTCAGATTATAGTGCATACTCGCACTTGTTCAAAACAATAGAGTTCTGAGAGTTCTAGTCTTCAAAATAATTGTTATCGATGGAATTGTGTTTTTCGATTTTGCTGGCACTTTGACGTGAGTTCTGGACTCAAATCGAGTTTCAGATTATAGTGCATACTCGAACTTGTTCAAAACAATAGAGTTCTGCGAGGTCTAGTCTTCAAAATAATTGTTATCGATGGAATCGAATTTTTCGATTTTTTTAAGTTCTGGTATGATCTGCTGGCACTTTGACGTGAGTTCTGGACTCAAGTCGAGTTTCAGATTATAGTGCATACTCGCACTTGTTCAAAACAATAGAGTTCTGTGAGTTCTAGTCTTCAAAATAATTGTTATCGATGGAATTGTGTTTTTTGATTTTTTTAAACTACTACTATGATCTGCTGGCACTTTGACGTGAGTTCTGGACTCAAATCCAGTTTCAGATTATAGTGCATACTCGCACTTGTTCAAAACAATAGAGTTCTGAGAGTTCTAGTCTTCAAAATAATTGTTATCGATTGAATTGAGTTTTTCGATATTTTTAAACTTCTGCTATGATCTGCTGGCACTTTGACGTGAGTTCTGGACTCAAATCGAGTTTCAGATTATAGTGCATACTCGCACTTGTTCAAAACAATAGAGTTCTGTGAGTTCTAGTTTTCAAAATAATTGTTTTCGATGTAATCGAATTTTTCGATTTTTTTAAAGTTCTGGTATGATCTGCTGGTACTTTGACGTGAGTTCTGGACTCAAATCGAGTTTCAGATTATAGTGCATACTTGCACTTGTTCAAAACAATAGAGTTCTGAGAGTTCTAGTCTTCAAAATAATTGTTATCGATGGAATTGTGTTTTTCGATTTTTTTAAACTACTACTATGATCTGCTGGCACTTTGACGTGAGTTCTGGACTCAAATCGAGTTTCAGATTATAGTGCATACTCGCACTTGTTCAAAACAATAGAGTTCTGTGAGTTCTAGTCTTCAAAATAATTGTTATCGATGGAATTGTGTTTTTCGATTTTTTTAAACTACTACTATGATCTGCTGGCACTTTGACGTGAGTTCTGGACTCAAATCGAGTTTCAGATTATAGTGCATACTTGCACTTGTTCAAAACAATAGAGTTCTGTGAGTTCTAGTCTTCAAAATAATTGTTATCGATGGAATTGTGTTTTTAGATTTTTTTAAACTACTACTATGATCTGCTGGCACTTTGACGTGAGTTCTGGACTCAAATCGAGTTTCAGATTATAGTGCATACTCGCACTTGTTCAAAACAATAGAGTTCTGTGAGTTCTAGTCTTCAAAATAATTGTTTTCGATAGAATCGAATTTTTCGATTTTTTTAAAGTTCTGGTATGATCTGCTGGCACTTTGACGTGAGTTCTGGACTCAAATCCAGTTTCAGATTATAGTGCATACTCGCACTTGTTCAAAACAATAGAGTTCTGTGAGTTCTAGTCTTCAAAATAATTGTTATCGATGGAATTGTGTTTTTCGATTTTGCTGGCACTTTGACGTGAGTTCTGGACTCAAATCGAGTTTCAGATTATAGTGCATACTCGCACTTGTTCAAAACAATAGAGTTCTGCGAGGTCTAGTCTTCAAAATAATTGTTATCGATGGAATCGAATTTTTCGATTTTTTTAAGTTCTGGTATGATCTGCTGGCACTTTGACGTGAGTTCTGGACTCAAGTCGAGTTTCAGATTATAGTGCATACTCGCACTTGTTCAAAACAATAGAGTTCTGAGAGTTCTAGTCTTCAAAATAATTGTTATCGATGGAATTGTGTTTTTCGATTTTTTTAAACTACTACTATGATCTGCTGGCACTTTGACGTGAGTTCTGGACTCAAATCGAGTTTCAGATTATAGTGCATACTTGCACTTGTTCAAAACAATAGAGTTCTGTGAGTTCTAGTCTTCAAAATAATTGTTTTCGATGGAATCGAATTTTTCGATTTTTTTAAAGTTCTGGTATGATCTGCTGGCACTTTGACGTGAGTTCTGGACTCAAATTGAGTTTCAGATTATAGTGCATACTTGCACTTGTTCAAAACAATAGAGTTCTCAGAGTTCTAGTCTTCAAAATAATTGTTATCGATGGAATTGTGTTTTTAGATTTTTTTAAACTACTACTATGATCTGCTGGCACTTTGACGTGAGTTCTGGACTCAAATCGAGTTTCAGATTATAGTGCATACTCGCACTTGTTCAAAACAATAGAGTTCTGTGAGTTCTAGTCTTCAAAATAATTGTTTTCGATAGAATCGAATTTTTCGATTTTTTTAAAGTTCTGGTATGATCTGCTGGCACTTTGACGTGAGTTCTGGACTCAAATCCAGTTTCAGATTATAGTGCATACTCGCACTTGTTCAAAACAATAGAGTTCTGTGAGTTCTAGTCTTCAAAATAATTGTTATCGATGGAATTGTGTTTTTCGATTTTGCTGGCACTTTGACGTGAGTTCTGGACTCAAATCGAGTTTCAGATTATAGTGCATACTCGAACTTGTTCAAAACAATAGAGTTCTGCGAGGTCTAGTCTTCATAATAATTGTTATCGATGGAATCGAATTTTTCGATTTTTTTAAGTTCTGGTATGATCTGCTGGCACTTTGACGTGAGTTCTGGACTCAAGTCGAGTTTCAGATTATAGTGCATACTCGCACTTGTTCAAAACAATAGAGTTCTGAGAGTTCTAGTCTTCAAAATAATTGTTATCGATGGAATTGTGTTTTTCGATTTTTTTAAACTACTACTATGATCTGCTGGCACTTTGACGTGAGTTCTGGACTCAAATCGAGTTTCAGATTATAGTGCATACTTGCACTTGTTCAAAACAATAGAGTTCTGAGAGTTCTAGTCTTCAAAATAATTGATATCGATGGAATCGAATTTTTCGATTTTTTTAAAGTTCTGGTATGATCTGCTGGCACTTTGACGTGAGTTCTGGACTCAAATCGAGTTTCAGATTATAGTACATACTCGCACTTGTTCAAAACAATAGAGTTCTGTGAGTTCTAGTCTTCAAAATAATTGTTATCGATGGAATTGAGGTTTTCGATTTTTTTAAACTACTGCTATGATCTGCTGGAACTTTGACGTGAGTTCTGGACTCAAATCGAGTTTCAGATTATAGTGCATACTTGCACTTGTTCAAAACAATAGAGTTCTGCGAGGTCTAGTCTTCAAAATAATTGTTATCGATGGAATCGAATTCTTCGATTTTTTTAAAGTTCTGGTATGATCTGCTGGCACTTTGACGTGAGTTCTGGACTCAAATCGAGTTTCAGATTATAGTGCATACTCGCACTTGTTCAAAACAATAGAGTTCTGTGAGTTCTAGTCTTCAAAATAATTGTTATCGATGGAATTGTGTTTTTCGATTTTTTTAAACTACTACTATGATCTGCTGGCACTTTGACGTGAGTTCTGGACTCAAATCGAGTTTCAGATTATAGTGCATACTCGCACTTGTTCAAAACAATAGAGTTCTGTGAGTTTTAGTTTTCAAAATAATTGTTTTCGATGTAATCGAATTTTTCGATTTTTTTAAAGTTCTGGTATGATCTGCTGGTACTTTGACGTGAGTTCTGGACTCAAATCGAGTTTCAGATTATAGTGCATACTTGCACTTGTTCAAAACAATAGAGTTCTGAGAGTTCTAGTCTTCAAAATAATTGTTATCGATGGAATTGTGTTTTTAGATTTTTTAAACTTCTGCTATGATCTGCTGGTACTTTGACGTGAGTTCTGGACTCAAATTGAGTTTCAGATTATAGTGCATACTTGCACTTGTTCAAAACAATAGAGTTCTGAGAGTTCTAGTCTTCAAAATAATTTGAATCGATGGAATAGAGTTTTTCGATTTTTTTAAGTTCTGGTATGATCTGCTGGCACTTTGACGTGAGTTCTGGACTCAAATCGAGTTTCAGATTATAGTGCATACTTGCACTTGTTCAAAACAATAGAGTTCTGCGAGGTCTAGTCTTCAAAATAATTGTTATCGATGGAATCGAATTTTTCGATTTTTTTAATGTTCTGGTATGATCTGCTGGCACTTTGACGTGAGTTCTGGACTCAAATCGAGTTTCAGATTATAGTGCATACTCGCACTTGTTCAAAACAATAGAGTTCTGAGAGTTCTAGTCTTCAAAATAATTGTTATCGATGGAATTGAGGTTTTCGATTTTTTTAAACTACTGCTATGATCTGCTGGCACTTTGACGTGAGTTCTGGACTCAAATCGAGTTTCAGATTATAGTGCATACTCGCACTTGTTCAAAACAATAGAGTTCTGTGAGTTCTAGTTTTCAAAATAATTGTTTTCGATGTAATCGAATTTTTCGATTTTTTTAAAGTTCTGGTATGATCTGCTGGTACTTTGACGTGAGTTCTGGACTCAAATCGAGTTTCAGATTATAGTGCATACTTGCACTTGTTCAAAACAATAGAGTTCTGAGAGTTCTAGTCTTCAAAATAATTGTTATCGATGGAATTGTGTTTTTAGATTTTTTTAAACTACTACTATGATCTGCTGGCACTTTGACGTGAGTTCTGGACTCAAATCGAGTTTCAGATTATAGTGCATACTCGCACTTGTTCAAAACAATAGAGTTCTGTGAGTTCTAGTCTTCAAAATAATTGTTATCGATGGAATTGTGTTTTTCGATTTTTTTAAACTACTACTATGATCTGCTGGCACTTTGACGTGAGTTCTGGACTCAAATCGAGTTTCAGATTATAGTGCATACTTGCACTTGTTCAAAACAATAGAGTTCTGTGAGTTCTAGTCTTCAAAATAATTGTTTTCGATGGAATCGAATTTTTCGATTTTTTTAAAGTTCTGGTATGATCTGCTGGCACTTTGACGTGAGTTCTGGACTCAAATTGAGTTTCAGATTATAGTGCATACTTGCACTTGTTCAAAACAATAGAGTTCTGAGAGTTCTAGTCTTCAAAATAATTGTTATCGATGGAATTGTGTTTTTAGATTTTTTTAAACTACTACTATGATCTGCTGGCACTTTGACGTGAGTTCTGGACTCAAATCGAGTTTCAGATTATAGTGCATACTCGCACTTGTTCAAAACAATAGAGTTCTGTGAGTTCTAGTCTTCAAAATAATTGTTTTCGATAGAATCGAATTTTTCGATTTTTTTAAAGTTCTGGTATGATCTGCTGGCACTTTGACGTGAGTTCTGGACTCAAATCCAGTTTCAGATTATAGTGCATACTCGCACTTGTTCAAAACAATAGAGTTCTGTGAGTTCTAGTCTTCAAAATAATTGTTATCGATGGAATTGTGTTTTTCGATTTTGCTGGCACTTTGACGTGAGTTCTGGACTCAAATCGAGTTTCAGATTATAGTGCATACTCGCACTTGTTCAAAACAATAGAGTTCTGCGAGGTCTAGTCTTCAAAATAATTGTTATCGATGGAATCGAATTTTTCGATTTTTTTAAGTTCTGGTATGATCTGCTGGCACTTTGACGTGAGTTCTGGACTCAAGTCGAGTTTCAGATTATAGTGCATACTCGCACTTGTTCAAAACAATAGAGTTCTGAGAGTTCTAGTCTTCAAAATAATTGTTATCGATGGAATTGTGTTTTTCGATTTTTTTAAACTACTACTATGATCTGCTGGCACTTTGACGTGAGTTCTGGACTCAAATCGAGTTTCAGATTATAGTGCATACTCGCACTTGTTCAAAACAATAGAGTTCTGTGAGTTCTAGTCTTCAAAATAATTGTTTTCGATAGAATCGAATTTTTCGATTTTTTTAAAGTTCTGGTATGATCTGCTGGCACTTTGACGTGAGTTCTGGACTCAAATCCAGTTTCAGATTATAGTGCATACTCGCACTTGTTCAAAACAATAGAGTTCTGTGAGTTCTAGTCTTCAAAATAATTGTTATCGATGGAATTGTGTTTTTCGATTTTGCTGGCACTTTGACGTGAGTTCTGGACTCAAATCGAGTTTCAGATTATAGTGCATACTCGAACTTGTTCAAAACAATAGAGTTCTGCGAGGTCTAGTCTTCAAAATAATTGTTATCGATGGAATCGAATTTTTCGATTTTTTTAAGTTCTGGTATGATCTGCTGGCACTTTGACGTGAGTTCTGGACTCAAGTCGAGTTTCAGATTATAGTGCATACTCGCACTTGTTCAAAACAATAGAGTTCTGAGAGTTCTAGTCTTCAAAATAATTGTTATCGATGGAATTGTGTTTTTCGATTTTTTTAAACTACTACTATGATCTGCTGGCACTTTGACGTGAGTTCTGGACTCAAATCGAGTTTCAGATTATAGTGCATACTTGCACTTGTTCAAAACAATAGAGTTCTGAGAGTTCTAGTCTTCAAAATAATTGATATCGATGGAATCGAATTTTTCGATTTTTTTAAAGTTCTGGTATGATCTGCTGGCACTTTGACGTGAGTTCTGGACTCAAATCGAGTTTCAGATTATAGTACATACTCGCACTTGTTCAAAACAATAGAGTTCTGTGAGTTCTAGTCTTCAAAATAATTGTTATCGATGGAATTGAGGTTTTCGATTTTTTTAAACTACTGCTATGATCTGCTGGAACTTTGACGTGAGTTCTGGACTCAAATCGAGTTTCAGATTATAGTGCATACTTGCACTTGTTCAAAACAATAGAGTTCTGCGAGGTCTAGTCTTCAAAATAATTGTTATCGATGGAATCGAATTTTTCGATTTTTTTAAAGTTCTGGTATGATCTGCTGGCACTTTGACGTGAGTTCTGGACTCAAATCGAGTTTCAGATTATAGTGCATACTCGCACTTGTTCAAAACAATAGAGTTCTGTGAGTTCTAGTCTTCAAAATAATTGTTATCGATGGAATTGTGTTTTTCGATTTTTTTAAACTACTACTATGATCTGCTGGCACTTTGACGTGAGTTCTGGACTCAAATCGAGTTTCAGATTATAGTGCATACTCGCACTTGTTCAAAACAATAGAGTTCTGTGAGTTCTAGTCTTCAAAATAATTGTTATCGATGGAATTGTGTTTTTCGATTTTGCTGGCACTTTGACGTGAGTTCTGGACTCAAGTCGAGTTTCAGATTATAGTGCATACTCGCACTTGTTCAAAACAATAGAGTTCTGAGAGTTCTAGTCTTCAAAATAATTGTTATCGATGGAATTGTGTTTTTCGATTTTTTTAAACTACTACTATGATCTGCTGGCACTTTGACGTGAGTTCTGGACTCAAATCGAGTTTCAGATTATAGTGCATACTCGCACTTGTTCAAAACAATAGAGTTCTGTGAGTTTTAGTTTTCAAAATAATTGTTTTCGATGTAATCGAATTTTTCGATTTTTTTAAAGTTCTGGTATGATCTGCTGGTACTTTGACGTGAGTTCTGGACTCAAATCGAGTTTCAGATTATAGTGCATACTTGCACTTGTTCAAAACAATAGAGTTCTGAGAGTTCTAGTCTTCAAAATAATTGTTATCGATGGAATTGTGTTTTTAGATTTTTTTAAACTACTACTATGATCTGCTGGCACTTTGACGTGAGTTCTGGACTCAAATCGAGTTTCAGATTATAGTGCATACTCGCACTTGTTCAAAACAATAGAGTTCTGTGAGTTCTAGTCTTCAAAATAATTGTTATCGATGGAATTGTGTTTTTCGATTTTTTTAAACTACTACTATGATCTGCTGGCACTTTGACGTGAGTTCTGGACTCAAATCGAGTTTCAGATTATAGTGCATACTCGCACTTGTTCATAACAATAGAGTTCTGTGAGTTCTAGTCTTCAATATAATTGTTTTCGATAGAATCGAATTTTTCGATTTTTTTAAAGTTCTGGTATGATCTGCTGGCACTTTGACGTGAGTTCTGGACTCAAATCCAGTTTCAGATTATAGTGCATACTCGCACTTGTTCAAAACAATAGAGTTCTGTGAGTTCTAGTCTTCAAAATAATTGTTATCGATGGAATTGTGTTTTTCGATTTTGCTGGCACTTTGACGTGAGTTCTGGACTCAAATCGAGTTTCAGATTATAGTGCATACTTGCACTTGTTCAAAACAATAGAGTTCTGTGAGTTCTAGTCTTCAAAATAATTGTTATCGATGGAATTGTGTTTTTCGATTTTTTTTAAACTACTGCTATGATCTGCTGGCACTTTGACGTGAGTTCTGGACTCAAATCGAGTTTCAGATTATAGTGCATACTCGCACTTGTTCAAAACAATAGAGTTCTGTGAGTTCTAGTCTTCAAAATAATTGTTATCGATGGAATTGTGTTTTTCGATTTTTTTAAACTACTGCTATGATCTGCTGGCACTTTGACGTGAGTTCTGGACTCAAATCGAGTTTCAGATTATAGTGCATACTCGCACTTGTTCAAAACAATAGAGTTCTGTGAGTTCTAGTCTTCAAAATAATTGTTTTCGACGGAAACGAATTTTTCGATTTTTTTTTATGTTCTGGTATGATCTGCTGGCACTTTGACGTGAGTTCTGGACTCAAATCGAGTTTCAGATTATAGTGCATACTCGCACTTGTTCAAAACAAAAGAGTTCTGCGAGGTCTAGTCTTCAAAATAATTTGAATCGATGGAATACTGTTTTTAGATTTTTTTTAAAGTTCTGCTATGATCTGCTGTCACTTGAATATGAGTTCAGAACTATTCTTGAAAAGTATCAGGAACTGTAGAACTCAGTTGCATGAGGAAAGATTTCACATTTATTTCTGATCTGCTGCAAAATGATCTGCTACGGGAAGTTAGCAGATCATTTTGTCACCTAACTTTTTTTAGGTAAATCCGCTAGAACTATTTCTAAAAAGTATCAGGAACTATAGAACTCAGCTGCATGCTAAAAGAACTCGCATTTATTTTTGATTATCTGCAAAATGATCTGCTACGGGAAGTTAGCAGATCATTTTGTCACCTAACTTTTTTTAGGTAAATCCGCTAGAACTATTTCTAAAAAGTATCAGGAACTATAGAACTCATCTGCATGCGAAAAGAACTCACATAAAATTTTGATCTGCTGGACAATGATCTGCTAAGTTCACTCACATCTGTTTATTTGTGTATCTGTGTTATTGACGAAGCTTGTGCTGACCGCTATATTTTTGTGATTGATGTTTTTACTTATTTAAATAAATTAATTTATTTATTTTATTCGTCCTTATCAAAGTTATGGGACCATCATCGACACTATCTGGTAAATCATATTAAATTTTGAAAAATTAAGTCTCAGGCGGGACTTGAACCCGCAATCTTCCAAACCGGGGATTTGCTTTTTACAATTGAACAGCTATTGGGCCAATACGCCAGAGAACAAAATTTATCAACCTATTGCGTCTTAAGGGATGTGGCGCCATCTATATTAGGGTCCTTCTTAATATGCTGATACTTTTTAAGGGGATGATCAGACTAAACAATTTTTTCTATGGAACATCGAAATCGTGCAAACCTACTTGAGCCAAATGTATGGGACAGCAGATTTCTTTTCGCGATTTCGATATTGGTCCCATAGAGAAAGTTGTTCAATTTGATGGTTTGATTATCCCCTCAAAAAGTGTGAGTATATTAAGTTGCAACCTGTGTATCTGGTAAGTTTGGAGAATATAGTTCGTAAATATAGGCTGTGCTAAATATTCGGTATGAGTTACATTTTGTAATAAACTAAATTATTAAGATAAACAAAAAACCCGACTGCATAAAAAACCTATTAACTGAAAAGAGAAAAACAAGCTCTATAATCACTAATAAGTTATAACAGCTTTATTTGAGCTAATATAATTTGAATCTTATTAGGTAGGTATCGCAAACGGGGACACAGACGATTTTTGGATGGTTATTGGTTTGTCCCCGCCTATCTTAATAATTTAGTTTATTTCATACTTTTTAGTCTTGTGTCGAAACGGTAACATAAAAGTACTATAATATACATATTTTTGGAATCGTCAGACCATTAGCTTTCATTTGATACCCATATTGTAATTTTAATGAAAAAAAAAATGTTTATTCTCCCTCTCTTTTTTATTTCGCAGACGCCATATTAAAATAATGTAGCCTATGTCACTCTCACAATTTTTACGAATCTAATGACACCTCAAACGTTAAAATCCATCAAGCCGTTTAGGCTGTAGGCCGTGCCAAAGAAGTAGACATACAAACATACATACATACAAACATACATACATGCTTACATACATACATACATACATACGCTTGAAAAACATAACCCTCCTTCTGGCGCAGTCGGGTAATAAAAGACTTGTTTATCCAATTGAAGAAAAGGGTAACATTCCTATCTAATTTTTATTCACACAGAGCATCGAGGAATGGAGTTAATTTGGTTAACGAACCGGCTGGAGGCCGCTTGGTAATTGTGTAAGCCTCCTACAAAATAAAGCCTACGTAGGTTCTAAGAATAAATTCTTATCCAAGTTGCTGAGAAAAATTACAGGCTTGGAACCCTGCTGAAGGGAAGATGTTCTACTAGAAACTAGATTTTTTAGAGTTACGCGTTTATTAATTAAGCTAAACTTAATCATTTTAACGGGTTCTTACCGCGTTTTTATTGTTTTTGGAGTTCCCGATATTTGAGCAGTGTTGCAACTGCCATGATCACGGGATGACTGTAGAACTGCAGGTAGATTTTTAAGAGCAAACAAATCTGTCTACTCTCATTCTTCTTCGGTTGCTCTCCAAAAACAATAAAAACGCGGTAAGAAACCGTTAAATGATTAAGAGGATATAATTCGGTGCGCGCTCCATACAAACGTACTATGGTGATATTTTCAATACTAACCAATTAAACTCAATGACAATTTTCAGAATCAATCTAAAAACAAATTTCTATGCTTGTATAGAGTCGGATTTTCGATAAAATGTATAGTTTTAAAGTTACAGTGCCCCAAAGATTTCCATACAAATCTTAAATTAATCCTAGCATTGAAACTGTATATTTTAACGAAAATCTGACTCCATACAAGCATAGATATTTGTTTCAAGATTGTTTCAGCAAAATTTCATTGACTTTCATTGGTTAGTATTGAAAATATCACCATAGTACGTTTGTATGGAGCGCGCTCCGAATTATATCCCCTTAACTTTAGCTTAGAAACTAGATGTTATATAGGGTACAACTTAATATGCTGACACTTTTAGGGGGATGATCAGACCGTCAAACTGAACAACTTTCTCTATGGGACCAACATAGAAATGGAAAACAGAAAATCTGCTGTCCCATACATTTAGCTTAAGTAGGTTTGAAGCTTTGTATGGAAGAGCTGATTTTTCTTCGCGATTTCGATGTTGATGCCAAAGAGAAAGTTGTTTGACGGTCTGATCATCCCCTTAAAAAGTATCAGCATATTAAGAAAGGCCCTGTATACAGGTTGTTAGGGTAAACAGATGCATTACTTTGAGGGGTGATTGTACCCATGATACTGAACAATTTTCCCTAGGATACCTATAAGATATTCGTTAAATTTTTTTTCTACAATTTTTTTTTTACGTAGTTCCTATAGGTTTCTTAGGGAAAGTTGATCAGTATCATGGGTACAATCACCCCTTAAATAATGCAACTGTTTACCCTAACACCCTGTAGTGTCATGTTATGACAAGTCCCATGCATTGTAATTATATTCTGAATTTTTGTACGTAAACTTAAATAATTTGGATGTCGTTTAGGCCATTAAACTGAACAAGTTTCCAATATAATTCAACATTGAAAACGTGAAAAACACTCACTACTATTCCATACATTTGGGTCGAGTAGCCATTGACGGAATGGAACGACAAGCTTTATTCGCGATATCGATGTTGGCTTTCATGATGATGGTCTGAAAAATGTAATGCAATTTAGTTTTCATCCTGTACACTTAGTTTATTAGAAATCATTGATACTTTTGTAAATTTTTAGATTGTAAAAGATATATTCGATTTCGTTAATTGTTTCGGTTACTGGTGTAAATAATCACTTTGACTTTTCTACGTTGAACTTTAAAAGGATGAATTAAGACGGGAAGAGACGATCGAGTCACAATATCAAAAAGATTATCTAGTAGTACACACGGCGACAGATCAACCTACCCCTAGTTGAACTCTATGTTCATAGACATAAGGTCCAACTATGGGTAGGTTGATCTGTCGCCGTGCGTACATACAGTATGGATACTCCCTGCCTCCCACCAACTTTTTACCTCACCTCCTCTGGTTACTTCGTGGTTACCTCTTAAGGAAATGCGTATTCCTGTCTCGCTCGCACTCCTCAGTATAGCACATGCTTAACTCTTCTTTTAAATTTTTCCTAATCCGCCGCTTAGTCTCAGTAACGGCCAATGCCAAGGTTCGTACCTATTCATTCTGTAATATGGAAATAGTACGGTCTCCTAAATTTCCACTGGTTCGTTTTACCCTTAGTGGTCCCACCAAATTGTCTGCAGCCGAGTAGCTCTGAGTAATGCTGTATAATTTGTTTAAAAAAAAGTTGGCCGTCTTGGGACGCCCGGCAGATGTGAAACTTCTACCGGTTTAAATTTCGAACTACTGTCACACAAAAAGGTTTCATATGCTGTAGGCCAGTCAACTATCTTCCTATTTTAAGGGTATATTACTGTTGGCGCACTCCATACAAACGAAGTCTGGTGATATTTTCAATACTAACCGATTAAACTCAATGAAATTTTGCAGAAACAATCTAGAAACAAATCTCTATGCTTGCATCTTGTCCCATTTTCCTTAAAATGTACAGTTTTAAAGTTACAGTTCCTCAAAGATTTCTTTACAAATCTTAAATTAATCCTAGCATTGAAACTCTATATTTTAACAAAAATCGGACACGATACAAGGATATATATTTGTTCCTAGATTGTTTCTTCAAAATTTCATTGAGTTTAATTGGTTAGTACTGAAAATATCACCAGACTTCGTTTGCATTTATTTCCGCATTTATTTCCGGATAAACATAATTTGTTAATGCAAATAGGATTTATCACAATTTATCCAACCTAAAACCCAGCGGAAGGTTAAATCTACATAAAAACATTACGTACCAAATGGGAAACATCTCTCGCTTTACTAACTCACAATCCTTTTAGACATGTTGAAAAAAGTAACAAAAACGCGGTCCGACAGTCGCCATTTCGTGATACCCGTATTTTTCCCGCCAATTTACATGTGCTGTAGAATTTAAGGTGCATCTAGCAGTAAATATTAGGGTTAATTGAATTTTCGTTCATTTCTTTCGTTGAAAACAATTTTACTGTAGAAAACACCATGCAGCTTCTTATGGAACCGACTCAGTTAAGATAATGTACAGTCCGGTTGCACTTAGAATAGGCGTCGGGACTTAGAGTAGGCTCGGGTTATTGCCGCAGGCACGTGAACTCTACTATTCTGCATTCACTTTTTACAACTTTTGTAAAAAGTTAAGTCGAAGTTAAACCTCAAAGCAAAATAACTCCTTAGTCTATTAAACGAATCAGATTTTACCCGACACCCGAAAACTGTTCTGACACCTCACGTCATTCTTTTTCTTCTAAAGGTGATTAGTCATAGTCACTATTCACATTATTTTCTTTTAACCTGGATTATTTTAACTAAATTCACACCAAGGGCACATCATAAAACGATATCACCATACTTGAATAGTACTATAGAAACACCACAACACAGTTGAGAAAAGAGATGGCGGAGCCTCGTGGCAAGCTCAAACGCGAACCGTGCAAACAGCAAGCGAATGACAAAACCGCTCACGGTCAAACTTGCAACGTTATTCAGAACGAAACTTTAAAAAAACTCTTATTTTACAGCTGTACGCGTCTTAAGGATTATGCCATTCAATTTTCTTGCCGTTTATTAAAAGCTTGATATCGTGTTTGTATTCTGACTGTGAGGAAATATAATAATTAATTCGAATTTACGTCAGGGCTCTTTCACAATAGAGTTTTTTTTTTTCTATTGCTATACGTTTTACAAAAAAATACAATTATAGATCTTTTTATTACAAAAAATATTATTTTCAATTATTTTAGTGTATTCTTATGCACGGTTCGCTTGCCACGAGACTCTGCCATCTTTTCCCAACTATGTTTTACTCAAAAAACAATTCTTGAGATTGGGATAGATACTCCCACAAACTACTTGACACTGACAGAATTGCAGTGCTAACGCACAACCAAAAGTCCAAGAGAGCACTTGTCTCGCGTGTTGTTCGCGCGTCACGTTTTTGCCTGCTACGAGGGTCCGCAATCCTCAGTCTCTTCTTGTTCTTGATCAAAAACAATCCCTGAGATTGGGATAGATACTCCCACAAACTACTTGACACTGACAGAATTGCAGTGCTAACGCACAACCAAAAGTCCATTGGGAGTCACGTTGCAGGTTCTGACCCGAGCACTTGTCTCGCGTGTTGTTCGCGCGTCGCGTTTTTGCCTGCTAAGAGGGTCCGCAATCCTCAGTCTCTTCTTGTTCTTGATCAAAAACAATCCCTGAGATTGGGATAGATACTCCCACAAACTACCTGACACTGACAGAATTGCAGTGCTAACGCATAACCAAAAGTCCATTGGGAGTCACGTTGCAGGTTCTGACCCGAGCACTTGTTTCGCGTGTTGTTCGCGCGTCGCGTTTTTGCCTGCCATGAGGCTCCGCAATTCTCAATCTCTTCTTGTTCTTGATCAAAAACAATCCCTGAGATTGGGATAGATACTCCCACAAACTACTTGACATTGGCGGAAATGCGGTGCTAACGCACAAGCAAAAAGTCAATTAATTTTAAACAGTCCATTGATTTATACATAAAGTTTCAACCCTACGATCAAACGAGCACGTGTGAACACACCATAAACGAACGCCTTGAGTCCATACATAGATCACTTCGGAGTAGAATTTTAAATAAAAAAGATACGCAAGTCAGCACACTCGACTTATATCATTTATAACTGTCTTTGGGGAATCGGGGGTGAAGGTTTATGCAACGTATTCAGACGTTTATGTCAACGAGGGAATAAAAAACTGTTTATGTAGCTTTCAGGTTTCTTCCTCTGAACGGTAATGCCCTCATTCACCACGTTTATGAAGGGTGAAGAAAATTAGGGGTCAACACAACACTAAAGATCCGATAGGGGGAAGTGTTTCTGGCTTGCCAATTCCTTAGACAATATAACTATGGACGAGTAACGTGTGTAATTCTATAAACAATCTTTTCTGACACTTTTTGCGTGGAACGAGGTAGCGTGAAATCCGCAACTTTATATTTTACCAGAGTTAACCCGCGACTTCGTCCGCACAAATTATATACCAGATATTAAATCCGATTATAAGCTGTCAAACAAAGAAAGTTTCATCAAAATCGGTTCAGTAGTTTTACAAAAAAAAAGATTACGATGTGGTTTTTAGATGTCCCTTGACGCCAAATCAACCTTTTTTAGAATGTTTGTCCGTCTGTTTGTTTGTGCGAGCATCACGCGAAAACTACTGAACCGATTTTGATGAAACTTTTTTGTTTGATAGCTTATTTATGATCTGACTTAAAATCTGGTATATAATTTGTGCGGACGAAGCCGCAGTTTAACTCCAGTTAGACTTAAAATTCTAACTCGAACATTCCTTTGCTCATTACGAATTTTCCAAAATAGGGCAGTTCAGTCTTTTTTACCCAAAACCACAGAATCGGTAATTATAAAGTTCTACATACAGAACGGCCACTCCGCGCCCCCCTCTGACTTCAGATAACCCACCTCAACTCACACTTTCTGGGAAACTTGAGGGAAGCCAAACAAGGGAATGCAGTCAGGCGCGCGCGCCCGTTGGATTTAATTACATAAAATTGAGTCTTTTCAGTGCATAAAAGACGTTGAAAATAACACTAGATTCACATTATCAGTAATTCTTTAGCTCAAATACTCAAATTTTTAGTAACAGATCGAACAATAAAGAGTAACGAAATGTAGATGACGTTCATACGATGCGTGGTAATTCAACCCTACCCATATGACAAAGACAATTTGCACCAATTGTGCATGTGCGAACGCCATCATGTCAAATCCAAAACGTTGTTTGAAGTGCCGGATCTGTGCCAAAACATCCACCCTGTATTCTTATAGCACAATAAATTCAACTTCAAGATACGTCGGTCTTAACCCGCATCGGTTTTGTTACTGCGTTGTGTACGAAATTGCATGGGATTTTGTGGCAATTTAACCCTCAAGTTTATTTATTGAGGGTCAAAATGGACCTGGTAAAAGGTTTTTGACAAATGCATGTCGACATTTGTAGCGGAAATACTTTTGTGAATGAAATTGTCTATTTCTGTTGATATCATACTTTGTATCCCATACTTTTAAACGGATCTAACAATTTGTATGAATTTTAACTTTTTTTTAGATGTAGGTATTTTTTTTTGTTGAAAAAATAATGCAAATCATTATGCATGCATATGCTCACGACTATATTCCCCGAGGGGGTAGTCCATACTAACTACAAATCTACTCGAGATATATATTTATGGGATAGCAGATTTAAAAAAAAAATTAAGAAAAACCAAAAAAAATACAAAACTGACTGTCTTGGTCTGATTTATAAAGAATATTTATCTTTTATCTTATCTTATCTTATTTTTTTATCGAAAGTTGTTAAGTTTGATGGTCTAAATAACCCCCTTAAAAGTTTTAAATTTTAGTTTTACTTTTGTAACACCTTGTATATTCTATATTTTCTATGTCTCTACAGTCAAATTGTAAATTTGGCGTTGATGTACATTGGATATATTTGAAAAATAATAATTGTGATGGTTTAGAAATCGTAATGAAATACATTAAAATCATTTTTAGAACGTAGGTCTGTTTGTGCACGTGTCACTTAAATAACACTGAACCTATTTGCACAGCGTTTTCACAGAGGCATAGGGTTTGGTTTGGATTTACATTTGTTTCATCGCAATCTGTCTACGCAACCAAAAGAGTGGTCTGCGCGTACCGAGTCGCAAACGCCGCTAGAGAAACGACAAGAACAAGAGAACATGTGTCTATCAAAATAAGTTTACAAAATTAATTCTGAGACCATTAGCAAAGCGAAACTATCTCTAAGCAGAACTTACTATCAAAAGGAGCTAGACATTGCTATCACAGGCAAGTTTCGAATAAGTTGCAAATATACTTTAAGTAAAGTTTATTCCGAATGCGTAAATGAGCGCTGCATACAAACGAAGGCTGGTGATATTTTCAATACTAACCAATTAAAGTCAATTTTCTAAAACAACCTAGAAACTAATATCTATGTTTGTATAAAATCTGATTTTCGGTAAAATATACAGTTTTAGAGCTAGGATTAATTTAAGATTTGTATGGAAGTATTTGAGGCACTGTAACTTTAAAACAATACATTTTAACGAAAATCTGACTTCATACAAACATAGATATTAATTCCTAGGTTGTTTTAGAAACTTGACCCTAATTGGTTAGTATTTTAAATATCACCAGACTTCGTTTGTATGGAGCGCGCTCCGAATTATATTCCCTTAAAGTAACTCGGCTCTTTACTCAAATTGCGTTCGGTTTGTACTTGTTTCTTTTTTTTATCTTTTCTGTTTCTGTTTAGTTAGCTAAAGTACATAAAAAGATTTAAGAGTTTCCTTATAAGGCTTCAAAATATAAAGAACAATTACTAGTCATTGTTCACCGCTTTATAACTAATAGGGAACTTATGGGGGACTTGCCCAGTTTTACATAAAAATACCAAAAACAAAAATGGTAAAATATGCACGAATCATTTATTTATTGCAAATCCAAAGATGACTTTTCAAATTCCGCGCCAAAACGCTCACTACCATGACGTGGCGTCACTCCTTTTCATGACGCGTGTAGCTCATCACAAATCATCCGCTATAATATGTTGCAGTACTCTTCTAACGGACGCAAGTTGCTAATTGCTTCTTAACTTTGCGCTGATTGGTATTTGAAATTAAGTTCAGATCCACGTAACTTATAATTAAAATATTTCTTTAACCAAAATGCTTTAGAATAAATCTTTCAGTAATGTTCTATTCACAACTATTGTTATCGAATAATTAAGATAATTTCTCATTATATTTTTGGTGCAAGTTCCCTATTAGCATAGCACTTGTAATGGACGATGGGTACAATACATGCCTCGAAATTGATGCATGCAGGTTTCCTCACGATGTTTTCCGTCACTTTCGGCTTTTTTAACTAACTACGGTAACTAGTTTAGATTATGAATTTGTAATTCGATGTATATATTCCTTATTTTTCCCTTATCTGTTCTTTTATTAATTCGAAAAAATAAAAGTCATACGCAAATAATAACCCACCCAGTTCACCCCCATAACCCTAGTAAAATGCTGTCCTTCTCACAAATGTTTGCACCAAGCGTGGTCTGTCTGTGAGTGTATTTGCATTCAGTGTTGGACTACGATTAGTGCATCCCAGTGCATTTAGATGAAAGTATCTCGAAGAGGCCTCTACGTGTTGGATCTGTGTCTCCATGCAAGCCTTCCAAAGGTCCGGGCTACGGCCCGTGAAATGCATAATAGTAAGTGTTGCGAGTTTTTAAATATGCAATCTAATATATTAGTGAAGGGAGTCACTGACACAATGTAAATTAATACACTGAGATTTTTTCCAAAAAACGCAAATGTCTGTCTGAAAATTGCAAATCTTGTTGATTTTTTTCCCAATATTTCTTTCATAAATGAAGGCACTCGAGATTGCTACCAAAAAGCTTTAAGAAAGATCATATATAAAAAGGATAAACTTTCTTGATTTGGGTTCAGGATGAACCCTTATGTAGACCCTCCAAAATCGCCCTTTTCACACAGAGCTCACATTACACTGCCCCTTTCGTACACTCTTTAAATAAATCCAGTTTAAATTGACCTCTGAGTTAAACCAATCCAGAGATCATGTTATGTTGGTAGTTGGCTCGTGTAGTAGCAAGGCCAGTATAATTTGAGCTTCGTTTCGAAGATAGGTACTTTGTGTTTTGAAGTAGGGAACGAAACGATCCTCGGTTAAGGGTTAGGCGTGACTTGACGTGATTGAGATAATTCCGAAAGTAACAGTCTTTTTTTAGATTGAACCTTAAGTTTTAGGGATAAAAACTACTTTGAAGGAAATTGGACTGAACATACCTTTACAAATTTTGCAACTTACCTTATATGAAAATCAAAAATAAAATGGAGGCCTGCAAATAAGTTGATGATACTAAAATTTGATTATTTTACGTCTTGACTGAAGATTGTATGTTACGTAAAATTTTGTAACTCACTGGGCATGCATGCATCTATATTCTCTCTCACTCACGACTATATTCCCCGAGGGGGTAGTCAGAGATATTCTGGAACCTAAGAACATCCATGTTTCACTATTAGTACCGAAACTGTCCAGTGTGACGGGGAGTGAGCCCGTCGTCACTTGTAATGGACAGTAGGTACAATACATGCCTCGAAATTGAAGCATGCAGGTTTCCTCACGATATTTTCCTTCACCGAAAAGGCAGTGGTGTTACAAATCGTATATAAATTCCTAAAAACTAATTGGTACGAGTCGGCCTGGACGGGGATCGAACCATGGCCTCCTGCACGGCAGGCAAGGTTACTCGCCACTGGACCACAACGGCTTTTTCCCACACACAGGGCTCAACTTAATATACTAACGATTTTTAAGGCGATGCTCTGACCATAAACCTGAACAACTATCTTCCATCCATGTGACCAACATAGAAATCGGGAAAATAATAATCTGATGTTCCATCAAAAACTGCAAACCTACTCGAACCAAATCTATGACACAGCAAATATTTGTTTCCCGATTTTGCAATTGGTTCCATAGAGAAAGTTATTCAGTTTTATGGTCAGATCATCGTCTTAGAAAACCGTTAGCATATCAAGAAGGACCCTGTCATTTTCAGACAGGGTCCTGTCTGAAAATCAGCAATACTCGAAATTTTACAAACACTAAAAATTTTCGGAGGTGGTTCACACTATCAAACTAAACAACTTTTATAGGAGCAAACTTAAAATTTAAAAAAAATTCCTAATGCCTACTTGACCCAAATGTTATTATATATTTTCCTTTGCGTTTTCACGTTTGCTCCAGTAGTAAACATTGTTCAGTTTGATAGTCTGAACCACCCTGAAAATTTGGAATGTTTAAAAACCTTGTATAAAAAAAAAGTAAAACAGAGGTCTATAGATGCTAGTGCTACGCGAATCGTAGTAAACCGCTACGACTGTAATAGTGCTACGACCGTAGCACCGCAAAATAAGAAAAGGAATATAATTATGCAAAGTAGACTTTCTTCTCGGATTACCGGTGACTTCTAATGAATACAAATTCCTTCAATTGTTTAAACAAATTTAATATTTATGTTGACTAGATATAAAGGTTATTTCAGTTTGCTGAATTATAGTAAGATGTCATTCTGTCTCCAAAGAAGCAGAAATAATATTTTTCTAGAACACTAATAATAATATTTAAATGGTGCTTTCAATATGGTGCGTACATCGAGAATACATAAAAAAAATCTGCAGTTTCATACAAAAGTGCAGTAAACAAGGTGTTACAAAAGTAAAAATAAACATTTAAAACTTTTAAGGGGGTTGTTTTAGACCATCAGACTGAACAACTTTCACAATCGGATCTACATATAATCGTGAAAAAAATCTGCTATCCCATACATTTAGCTCGAGTAGATTTGTAGTTTAGAAAAACCGTTTTTTTTTCGCGATTTCGATATTGGTCCCGTAGTGAAAGTTGTTCAGTTTGATAGTTTAAACCACCCCTTAAATGTTTATTTGCATTTTACAGCACCTGGTACAAATATAAGTGTAACAAATAAAAACCCTAGTAATATTTATAGGTGTGGTGTAGAGTAGTTTAGACCATCAAACTGAACAACTTTCACAATAGAGCCAACTTTCACATTTAAATCGCAAAAAAAAAATCTGCTGTTTCATACAAAACTGCTGTACGGACTTGACTCAAATGTATGGGACAGCATATTTTTCTCGATTTTAGATCCATTTTAAAAGTTTGAACAACTTTCACTATGCTATCAAAAATCTGATATCACATAATTTGAGTCTAGTACTGCTAACTGCAGTTTTGTATGAAATAGCAGATTTTAACATTTTTTCTCGATGTTGGCTCCATACTCTCCATAGTTTCTTTTTATTTATTTTTTTATTTTGGACATTGTCACACAAATTATCTATTCAAATTTAAAGTACCCGAAAATAGCCTGGACTTGTATTATGATGACTAGACAACGAAATAGAATACATAAATAGACACAAACGTCCATGACTCGGGTAAAAAATATCCATTTTCATCATACAAAAATATTTGTCTCTTACGGGATTCGAACCCGCGACCCTCGGCACAGTAGGCACGTTCACTACCGACTGTGCTATCGGGCCGTCAAAATAGTGAAAGTGATTCAGTTTGATGGTCTAAACCAACCCTCTTTTTTACACCCTGTATAGTCTTAATACTACGTTATACTACGCTTAATTCTGTATTTTTTTTTCTTCTTTTATCCTTCTCCTTAAACAACTCCACGAGTGTTTGCGAAAATTCACCGTCCCTCTCCAACTTGTGTCATAAACATATTTCTATCCTCTTCCAAACTATTCGCTTCGAATCTAGGTGACTTCCGGTACTTGACACAAATATAAGGATTTGGTTGTATATTTTTACGTTCCACTTACCGGTGGTTCATAATTTCATACGACAGTGTAGATGGTACCTTTAGCTTAAGAATTTATATTGTAATAGTTATTAAGTCGTGTTATGTTATAGAGTTTCTGGCCGCATCTTCTCTACAGCGACAACACGTTCCGACGCGGTGGTAGCTTTAAAAAAGATTTGACGTTTGATAAGTGTGCTGTAAGCTCCTATATTGAATAAATTATATTGACTTTGACTTTGACCTTGGCGATCGAGCTCTGCTCGCTGTAAACGGCGTGTAATATAGGGTCCTTTTTAATATGCTGACGGTTTTAAGGGGTTGCTCAGAATATCAAACCGAACAACTTTCTTTACGGCACCAACATTGAAATCATTAAAAAAAACTGTCCCATGATTATATTTGGCTCGAGTAGGTTCGAAGTTTTGTATCGAAGTAGTGAAAAAAGTAAGTTATAGTCTGTAGAATTCCACTGCGGGGCAAAGGCCTCCTCTCACGAATAATGATGAGAGGGAGTGGGCCATACTCCACCACACGGATCCAGTGCGTGTTGGTGGAGGCAAGTTAGTGGTCAACTTGCTGTCAGAGAATTTTCAAGCCACCTTAATAGGCCACTGACCGCTTAACGAATAGTTACAACGCCATCTGAACGTACTATCCGAGAACAATTGCTTAAAGTGCCTTCTGAAGCACGGAAACGCTCGAGATGAAATACTACTAAAAGCTCACCCATCCAAAGACTGACCGGACCTGACGTTGCTTAACTTCGGTGATCGTTTCCAATACCGAAGCTCCACTACGCCAACGAGCGTTACTCGTATATTATTAAGTTGAGTAGAAAGCCGTGGTGGTCCAGTGGCGAGTAACCTTGCCTGCTTCGATCCCCGTCCAGACCGACTGGTACCAATAAGTTTTTAGGAATTCATGTACGATTTGTAGCACCACTGGCTTTTCAGTGAAGGAAAACATCGTGAGGAAACCTGCATGCTTCAATTTCGAGGCATGTATTGTACCCACTATCCATTACAAGTGGCGACGTAGAATGTGTATTGTAATAGTTATTGAGTCGTGTTATGTTGTAGAGTTTCTGGCCGCATCTTCTCTACAGCGACAACACGTTCCGACGCGGTGGTAGCTTTAAAAAGATTTGACGTTTGATAAGTGTGCTGCAAGCTCCTATATTGAATAAATTATATTGACTTTGACTTTGACGGGCTCACTCCCCGTTACACTGGACAGACTTTCGGTACTACTGGTGAAACGTGGATATTCTGAGGTTTTCAGAATATCTCTGACTACCCCTCGGGGAATATAGTCGTGAGCATATGCTTTTACAACGTGGTAACGAATAAGCGCAAAACCTCATACACCCCAACTGATTTATAACAAAATAATTAGATTGAAACAATAATTTCATTATTTTGATACTTAAAATTTAATGTTTTTCGCATTTTAAGTTTTGAGGCAAAAATGATTTGTTATCATTTCAGCAACTTTGACTAATTATTATATGGACTGGTTACGCGTGTAATTCTACTAACAAACATTTCTGCCACTTTTTGCGGGGGGCGAAGTAACATGAAATCCGCAACTTTGGATTTTATTCCCCATAACTTTAGATTCTAATTTTGAATGATAAAAATCATGAAAAGTAGTCTCGTGTGAACCCCAAACGTTCTAAGTCCGAAATTATTATTTCGCAATTATAGGCTGTCTCGTTTAGTGATAAGGTGTAAAATTGAATGTAAATGCACAAGATCAATTGTGCTTATACCGTGGCAGAGGGGAAATGCTACCGCAAGGCAATGAATGAAAGCGCTAACGTGCTCATGGATACATTTTAAGAATCTTATTTTGGTAGTAAGTAGGGTGAGAGTGCCCGGGCGGCGGTGGGTGTTATTAATATTTAAAAAATCCCTATGTTGAAAACATGATAATTCGATTCTCGATTCTAAACAAACTGCTTTCTAGTTTTTCGTTAATTCATTAACACGTTGTATATGCTTCTTTTGTTTGGAGACTTCCACTCGTAGCCTCTCAACCTTATTAATATTGATGCTAAAATGTGGTATACCTCTAACAAAACACTCTAGTTCATTACTTCCATTATTTGTCAAGTAAACTTTTCGCAGCATTATAAAAATCAAGTCTTAAAATTTAATTTGCCGTAAGCATTTGCCGCGCAATAAATTTGGAAGACCGTAAAGTTCACTAACAACGTTAAGGGTTTCTTGTTAAACAGGACTTTTAAACCAGCCAAGTGACCCATTTTACTTGAATATAGGGCTTAAATAAGTGTCATTTTGGGTCAAAAGCGAAAACTCATCTGGTTCCAAATTTTGAAAATCATGAGTTTTTGTATTGCAACAACCAAGCACGCTTTTCAGTACAGGGATCATATTTGGGCAGACCACAGAACATTATAAGAGGGTTTAGGTTAGGTTAGTGCAAAGTAGGCGTGAAACGTGTCGCCACAGGTTATGTAATGATTTGCATAACAACATAAGGCGCGCGGCGTGGTGCGAGCGAGCGGGCATGAGTATTTGTAGCAGCGTGAGTGGGAAGACACGTGGCGACAGCCGTCTCCGAAGCAAAAGCGCTACTTTGCATTTCTAACCCCTCTTATAATGTTCTGTGGGGCAGACTTTGTGAGCAACCCTCTGCTACAGCGTTTCAGGACGGAATGACGTCCGTGTACCGTCACTCGCGTTTGACTGCTGCAGCTGCGATAATTACCTTTTACAGCCTGCATCTTTTAAGAGAAGTTTATTCTGAGAGTGCTAATGTGCGCTGCATACAAACGAAGTCTGGTGATATTTTCAATACTAACCAATTCAAGTCAATGTTTTTTTTTAAGAACAATCTAGAGCCTAATCTCTATGCTTGTATGAAATCATATTTTTGTTAAATATACAATTTTAATGCTAGGATTAATTTAAGATTTGTATGGAAATCTTTGAAGCATTGTAACTTTAAAACTATAAATTTTAATGAAAATCTGACTTCATACAAGCATAAAAATTTGTTTCCAGATTGTGTCATTTAATGGGTTAGTATTGAAAATATCACCAGACTTCGTTTGTATGGAGCGCGCTCCGAATTATATTCCCTTAAGATGCATCTTTAAGATTTAGGCTGTCGCTCATGGACATTAGGCGCATTTAAGTTTTCGTTCCTGAAACGCAAAGTTCGAAGTTCTAAAAAGCGCGCGAAATCGGGTTAAGTACAGTATCTGTTACGGTAGTACTATACAACGTGTTAATGAATAAGAGTTTCTGGCCGCATCTTCTACGAGCGAGACAGTAATACACCATTTTCTGCCTACGACCGAAGGACTGAAATAAAAATTGGTGGGTGGCAGGGATTGTCCGTACTATATACAACGTGTTAATGAATAAGCACAAAACCTTATACACCCCAACTGATTTATAACAAAATAATTAGATTGAAACAATAATTTCATTATTTGATAGTTAAAATTTAAAGTTATTCGCATTTTAAGTTTTCAGACCAAAATGATTTGTTATCATTTCAGCAATGAATGAAAGTGCTAATATACTCAAAGATACATTTTAAGAATCTTTTTTTGGTAGTAAGTAGGGTGAGTGTGGCTGTGCAATCAATAATAATAAAAAATTTCCTATGTAGAAAACATAATAATTCGATTTTGCTCTCGATTTTAAACAAACTACTTTCTAGTTTTGCGTTTAATCATTAACACGTTGTATAAGTAACTATTAAATAATCTGTGATGACGTGTCCATTGGTGAAAGGCATTGTATAGGGCTGTTAGCCTATCTCCTTCAAAATGTACTACGGATATATACGGATACTCCCAGCCCCCCACCAATTTTAACCTCATCCCCTCTCTGAGGTATGGAAGGTTGGCGTCCGTAACTCTTGTCAGTGCGACTCCGGTTGTATGAAAAAGTCAGGGTGTACTACTTGCGTGAACCTGGGTTACCAATTAACCCCAGTGAGAATAACTCTCTCAATTGTTTTCCTTTACAAAAAATCAAGGGTTACCAACTTAACCTGGAGTTTATTGCTAACCCAGTTTGGCGCAAGTGGGCCTTAATAAAATAAAAAACTTGACACCTTGATTTAAAGTAATAAAAAAATAATGTCAAAAACAAACGATGCAATCCAAAAATCTACCCCCGCCATTATCATCAGTCAGATATGCAAAACACCCCCGATTACCGTCACGAACAAAACTCCCTATGAATAAATCATGACCGTGAATTTATATTAAATAAACAAACTGCCAACTCAACGTTACGCGGGAATAAAATTTATCAAACGAATTGCGGATATCCTGCTGTTACCTGTTACCATTGATATAGGAATTAGTAGGCATAGAGTTTCAATGCGGAACTTGCACCAAAATTATAATTCAATAATAATCGTTGTGAATAGAACATTACTGAAATATTTATTCTAAAGTTTTTATTTTTTACGAAATATTACAATTATAAGTTACGTGGATCGGAACGTAATTTCAAACACCAATCAGCGCAAAGTGTCGAAGCGTTTAGCAACTTGCGTGCGTTAGAAGAGTACGGCAACATATTATAGCGGATGATTTGTGATGTGCTTCACGCGTCATGAAAAGGAGTGACGTCACGTCATGGCAGTTTGGTAGCGTTTTGGCGCGGAATTTGAAAAGTTAACTTTTGATTTGCAATAAATAAATGATTTGTGTATAATTTACTATTTTTATTTTTTGTGTTTTTATGTAAGCCTTAAATCTTTATAATACACTAACACAAAGTTAATCCTCCATTAAATCTCTTGGTGTCACTTTTTGTCTCGTTGACGTAGTAAAAGCTAGCAAGAGATTTAATGGAGGATTAACTGTAATGAGCGTTTCTGCAACTTAGTGTAAAAATATAAAACTGTGTAAGTTCCCCAAAAAACTTAAACCATGGATTTATAACCAATGGATCCATAATCTCCTTAAAAGCATGGAAACACGAACATTGACCATGGCGGTCGGTTATGTTCGTCCTTCTTTCGTACTTCTTTAGTACGTATCCTTTTTTACGTTTGTCCCTTTCTGTCAATTTTTGTCGTTGGATTAGAAAGGGACAAAATTAACGTCAAAAACAACGACGGAAATTTACGAAAGTAAAATGAACATTACCGCCCGCCAAGGAGTATTTTCATGTTTCATCGCTTGTTAGGCAGTCTGCTCTCCAGGTAAACAATATCATAGACAATAGAGTTAGGCAAAAAATTTATGGGGAGTAGAGGGCGTCCGTGACTGTAACAAGTACAGTGTCCAATTTAATATGCTGACTGTTTTCTAAGGGGATGATCAGCCCATCAAACTATACAATGTCACAGGTCCGGCACTTCAAACCACGTTTTGAATTTGACATGATGGCGTTCGCACATGCGCACTTAGTGCAAATTATCTTTGACATTTGTGTATGGTTGACTTACCACGCATCGTATGCATATCATCTAAATATCGTTACTTTTTATTGTTCTTTCTGTTATTAAAAATAGTATTTGAGTTAAAAAATTACTGAAAACGTGAATTTAGCGTTATTTTTCAACGATTTTTATGCACTGAAAAGACTCAAATTTATAAAGTCAAATACTACGGGTTCGCGCGCCTGACTGCATTCCCTTGCTCGATTTCCCTCAAGTTTCCCAAAAAGTGTGACGTGAGGTGGGGGATCTGAAGTCAGAGGGGGGCGGGGAATGGCCGTTCTGTATATAGAACTATATACTATTACCTATTCTGTGACAATGTTCTCTATGAAAATAACCTTGAATTCGCGAAAAAAAAAATGCTTTTCCGTACAAAATAAATACAATATGTTATTTAGGATGTAAATTTAAGAATGAAAAGAAAGACACTTTTGTATGTATCTTCTCAAAAGACTTTCAATCTAAACTTCATAACACTTATCAGCTCAACCCTGTCCATCCACTTTACCACCTAATCTTATTTAGATAATTAAGGTCTATGCTCGAAGCCTGAAACTGCTCCCGCACTAATCCCCTAAACCAGCTCTTATGTCCACATCGTAAGCACGTAAATAGCTTGAGTCATGCGCCTTCGTACGAACGAAGCCTAATAAACAAGCTCGTAAAGATGTCACTACACTAGTGCTATTGACGGACGTTTAATGACGTCACAGTGTCAGTTTTATGACGCTTGCTTTACATGTTTGGACAGAATAGATTAGATGAGGTTATTATTTTGCACGTTACATAGCTTATGAGGGTTATAAAGCTAGCAGCCTCCATGCTAAGTTAAAACTTTTTTACACTCCTTAAGGTGGTTGCTGAGTTGTCAATTTCATACAAAAGTTTGACGCATAATACGCGTAGACGATACAATTAAGGGCCTATGTCGAAAAATAATTGAAGCGAAATGGGCGTGTGATAGCTTATATGTTGCCTGATGCGAGAGAAAGAAATGGGGCGGCGCGCGCGCCTGAAACGACGCAAGCATAAAACAAACTTTATTTAATTGTAATTGTACTATTTATGTAAGTTCAATTCTAATCTAATCAAAATTTATGAAAAATCAATCCCTTTTTTTTAAATCAAGCCTTTTGTTTCTAATATTCACCGTTTAGCACTTCCAAGCGTTTATCGATAAAGACGGAGGCTACTTTGGCTTGTTTCTCTATCGAGAAAATGTGTCTCAATCGTGTTTTGGCTCTAATCAAAACTGCAATTTTATGTTCAAATAACACATATTCGCAAATCATACTCCTACTGTTAGTACTTCATGAGATATGATGCTTTGAAGAATCCTATTATTTTCACATAGCCTCTTAAAAGTAATATTTTATATATGGAAATCTAGATACCGCGTATTAAATAACATTTGCAATTTATAATATAATTCTAAATATGTAAAGCTTTGAACATATCCATAGAAAATTTCAAATCTTTATATCTTCGTAATTATGTTATAAATTGCAAATGTTATTTGATACGCGGCATCTAGATTTTCTTAATTGTTTTTCCACATGTAAAATATTACTATTATTAATACCGTCTACGCACATTATGCGTCAAACTTTTGTACAAAATTGACAATTCTGCAACCACCTTAACCTTTGAACCTTTTTTAAATTATGTTATTTTATTTCCGACTGCTTTCAAACGGTGTAGGAAACCATCGTGAGGTAACCTGCATATGCTTCAATGGTTACTCGACCCAAACGTATGGAACAACTGTTTTATTTTCTCACAATTTCGTTATTGGCTCCATAGTGAAAGTTGTTTAGTTTTATGGTCTGATGCACCCGAAAAGTATGTAACGCATTTAAGTTTATACTCTGTAAATGCTGATGGTGATGATGACACGGACGGATGACATGCTATGTACCCATGAGTTCTAATACCGACTGCTCTCAAACGGTGAAGGAAAACATCGTGAGGAAACCTGCATAGGCTGAAGAGGAAATTCTGATGCGTATGTGAAGTCTACCAATCCGCATTGGGCACGCGTGGTGGACTAACGCCCATACACCCTCCCTGAGGGTAGGCCTGTGTCCTGCAGTGGAACTTATACAGGGTGTTAGGGTAAACAGTTACATTATTTTAAGGGGTTATTGTACCCATGAGAAACCTATAGGAAATTCACAAAAAAAAAATATTACGACTTTTCATAGAAACGTTCGATCATCTAATTGCATTTAGTATGGAAAGTCCAAACACTTTTTTGTGAGTTTTCTATAGGTTTTTTATGGCAAGTTTAGTATCATTGGAACAATCCCCCCTTAAAGTAATGCAACTGTTTACCCTAACACTCTGTGTAGGCTGTTGATTATGAATGTAAAATCATTTATTGCACCAAAATTCAGTGACTTTGAAGTCGAATCGAAACCTGTAAACCTAATCATTCATCATCAGTTTTCATTCGTCTGCCATAGACTGCCTGCAATGCACACGTGAAGCTAAACTTAAAAATACTTCCACGAATTTTACGTCAATATAGGTAAACAACTAATCATTGTTCAGTCAGACATAAAGCTTTATCATAATAGGAATCGTGTTTATTCTATGTATAGAGCTAACGTTGAAATGGCGTAGTGCGTAAATAAACATTTAAAATTATATCCGCGGGAAAGTCAACACTGCTAATGACTGCCGATCAACTCGTATCGCGGTTTGGAATACATTTTAATAGTGAATTAATTCCTGTTTTACATATTATACAGGGTGTGAGGAAAAGCATAATTTACCTTTAAACCACATATTCTACCTATCAAACTGAACAACTTTTACTATGGGAGCAAAACGATCAGAACAAAAAAAACAGCTGTTCCATACGTTTATATCGAGTAGGTATTGCAGTTTAGTATGGCACAGTTGACTTTTTTGTGTTCTGATCATTTTGCTCCTATACAAAAAATTTTCAGTTTGATGGGTAGAATATGTGGTTTAAAGGTTAATGATACCTTTCCTTACACCCTGTAGTTTATAACATAAAACGGAAGATGCTAAATAAAAAAAAGGATTTTTTTTCTTGTGACATATACATCTTAAAAATAAGGCATTTTAGTAAGTTGCATTGGTATTTGTTGATTCCTGTTTAACATATTTAATATAGTTTCTCTTATATACTGAACTGAAACACTTTTAGTATGGGAGCAAACCGATCGGAGCAAAAAAAACCAGTTCCACACTAAAGTGCAATTCCTACTCGATTCAAATGTATGCAATAGCAGATTTTTTTGCTCCAATCGGTTTTCTTCCATGGTAAAAGTTGCTCAGTTTGATGGGTAGACTCTTATTGACGATATTTTAAAAGGATGCTAATGATATCAATGTCACCCTGTACATGAAATATAATAAAGTTTTGTAGAGGGGCATTATTATTAAATATATTTAGGGTATTTACTTTACTTTCTCTCAGCCCGTTTTGTTTTATAGACTGAATCACCACATTTATAGAGTCATTTTTTCATTTATTCATTCATTATCAGTATCATATTGTGGATTAAATTTCATAGAAATATAAAAATTTTAATTTTACATTTTTAAGAAGTAAAAAAAGCTCAGTTTTTTCATTAGGGAAATACAACTATGTGTTAAAATTCTACCAAAATACCTAGTACTACACAAATGAAATTTTTAAATAAGCTAATACGCAAACAGAATCACAGGCAGAAAACGCTCTTTATAAATTGACGATGCATATATGCTGATTACCATCTATTATTTGTATACATGTCTGATGAAGCTGCTGCCTGCTTGATTTGTGCTTTACTACCCTACTTTCCAATAAATATATTCACATTTAACTTTTAATGTTCAAAACCAATCCATTCATTAAGCGCGAACATAATTTATTCAGCACGAACGAAATGAGCTTCCAAAAGTAGTAGAGGCCTTCAATCATTCAGTTTTATTGCTAAATTAAATCGTAATAAGCTGCGAGTAACCAAGTCACGCTATGCCGAGGCGTGTCTCGGCCGGATGACGTCATGACAAGCGGCCGTGTCATGACGTATTACGCGTCATGTCATGAATCATGATGTATGGGTGGCAGTGTGAGCGCGCCTTTACATTTTGGACCAGATTAAACGGATTTTAATTTTGCTTAATTGGATTGTGGTAATGAGATATGTTGTTTGTGACGTTTAATTTCAATTCGTTTTTGTTGATTCTAAAGCGGACTGTGTTATGGGTGTTATGTGACATTGAAACATTGCAGAGTTGTCAATGTCATACTAAAGTTTGACGTATAATACGCGTAGATGGTACAATTAAAAGAAAGAGTCGCGCTGCAATTCTGGCGGAGAACGGACGCGTGCGTATCGGCGCGTTGGGATTGCACGTGGCTCCACCATTTTGTGAACTCTTTTGTGTTTTAACCTTAAAACAATCACTTGAGATTATAAACTACTTGACATTGGCAGAATTGCCGCGCTAGACGCAAGCAACCGGCCATTAATTAAGAAAAAAAAATAATTAAAAGTAATATTTTATATATCGAAAAATAGTTTAGAAAATCTAGATACCGCGTATCATAACATTTGCAATTTATAATATAATTATGAAGATTAAAAAGCTTTGAAACTCTCTATGGATAAGTTCAAAGCTTTATATCTTCATATTATAAATTGCAAAAGTTATTTGATACGCGGCATCTAGATTTTCTAAACTATTTTTCCATTTATAAAATGTAACTGTTATTAATACCGTCTACGCGTATTATGCGTCAAACTTTTGTATGAAATTGACAACTCTGCAACCACCTTAACTGTAAAATTTGGTTATGGTCATGTACGGATCAGAATTTTGGGTCACAAAATTTTATTTTTATTTTTATTTTCTTTATTGATTTCCCAACAGTTGTTCCAATTATACAAACACAACAATATATATATATTCAGAAACAATTAAGCCAAATGTAAAACTAATTAAAGGGAAATACAGCATGCACTGAAACAAACAGATTAACAAGTTTACTTAGATTAATGCTACATTTAGGTACTTACTATTAATTAAATTATATACACAGTATAACTGTTCAGATCTCAAAAGTTTTTTTTTTTTTTTTTTTAATGTACTAGTAGTAGGCATATACATACTTTTCCTTACTCTTGATTTGTCACGCTTTTCGTTTACCGAAAGTTTATTCCCATAACTTAAATTAGTAATATTCCATCAAACCCTCAATGTATCAAAAAGAAAAACTGAAAAACTCAATCAAACAAAACTGAACTCTATAACTAACTTTAATAAACTTTGCGATAAAAATATCCTATAATGAGAAATGTGAACGAATAGCGAAAAAATGTATCTCGAAAATAAAATTTATATCGCGATATCGAAGCGATTTTATTACGTTTCGTATTGAAGAGGCGTAAAAACGTAACAAGCATGCTTGGTATGAGTGAAATACATGGTGTCACTAAAAAAAATGCGTTTTCGTTTAGACTATCGTTTGCTTACCGCTTCGTGAAATTCATAGAGTAATTAATTATAATATAAGTTTTTAAGTGCAGGAGGCGATGTTTCAATCCCCTTCCTGCATGGGTAGCATGACAGCGTTTTATAACGCTAACACACCTTCGCTCTCTTTCTATTTGCGCACAAACGAACGAGATAAAAGACGTGATATAGCCATATCACGTGTAACATGCTCCGGCTTCAGGTCTACTTATGCACGATAAATGTAGCACACCACTGGCTTTTCGGTGAAGAAAAACATTTTGAGGAAACCTGCATGGTTCAATTTCGAGGCATGTATTGTACCCACAAGTGGCGACGGGCTGACTCCCGTCACTAGACAGAGTTTCGGTACTACTAGTGAAGCTTGGATGATCTGAGTTTTCAGATTATTGCTTGCCCCTTATGGAATCGAGTTTGATGGTCTAAACAACCCCCTTAAAAGTTTTATATGTTTATTTTTACTTTTTAACACCTTATATACTATTAGCAGGAAGTAGGATGATTTAAATGATGCATTTTACAGAACACCCTTGTATAATTTAACGCTACCTCTGCACGTTTTTAATGACTGTGTAAATTTGTTTATTGTGCTGTAAAATAAAACATTTATCGGATCATTTTATCTCTTACCATAGAGATAATACTGGGTGTATACCACAGAACATTATAAGAGGGGTTAGAAATGCAAAGTAGCGCTTTTGCTTCGGAGACGACTGTCGCCACTTGTCTTCCCGCTCACGCAGCTACAATTACTCATGCCCTCTCGCTCACACCACGCCGCGCGCCTTATGATGTTATGCAAATCATTGCATAACCTGTGGCGACATGTTCCACGCCTACTTTGCACTTCTAACCCTTCTTATAATGTTCTGTGGTGTATACTCATAACTACGGTAACATCGCGTCAATTGGCTACCAGTCACACCTCGGACACAGATTATTCAATAATTACTACTGCAACAGATACCGCAATCCTTTGAACCCTATAGCGTATGGACCGCATAAATTGAGCTCCCGTCGCCTAATTGACTTAGTCTCAATCCGAGCGGCATTGCGTGATTAAGATACTTTTTTGATTTTAGGAGGAATAAAGGTTCCATAATGCCTTCGTGTGCTTTAACTTAAATGAACAACAGGTCCATTGTTCGAGTACTTAATGCAAGAATGTCACCTATCTTCCGCTACTTTAAAGCCGCACTCTCGACATTACCCGTTCTTTTTCGAATTTCGAACTTTGCTCTTCAGGAAAGACGAACTAAAATGCACCTTGTGTCAATGCGTGACAGCTTGTGTCTCATGAGATACGCGGCGCCCCGTAGGTACTTATCGCAGCTGTCAAACACGAGTGACGGAGCACTTGACCTAGCTATCATTTCCTAATTTTCCCGATACCACTGCGATACTGAGTGCCAGGGATACAGGAACACACCAGTGCCTAAATTTTCCGCCAGGCTTTCTAACAAGCGGGGGTGAGGTTAAAATTGGTGTGTGGCAGGGAGTATCCTTACTGTATGTAGTACTAGATACTCTGTAAGAAAGAGTACTATAACTAGGTACGTACAGTATGGACACTCCCTGCCCCCACCAATTTTTACCTCACCCCCTCGTGGAAGACAGTTGGCAATGCAGTCCTCTCCTGTACGGGAGGAGGTAGATAGTAAGCAGTGGTGTATTCCTTTCTCACTCGCATTCGCTCAGTATAACGTATGTCAACCTTTCCTTGTCAGTGCGAGCTCGTTTGTATGGAGTGTTTAGGATGTGCACCCTACAGATATGTTTAATGACGCTAGAAAAAAGTTTATACCAATATCACTTGGTCAGCCAGTATTCAGTCGGGCAGTTTTTCGAGTTATAAAAGCTCTCAACTTTCCCCTGGGAGACCAACTTTTTAAAATACCTCCAACTTTTTGTCCTCTTTCACCACAAGATAGTTTCATACTAGGTAGTACTCAATAACGTAGGGTTACCAACGAAAATAAAATCGAACGAATCAACTACTGCTGAATGACCGTGAAAATTATGTCAGCCAAATGAGGCGGCCATTTGGTTGACACTTAGAGAAGGCCTGATATAATTTTTCATAATTAATGAATAAACAAAACCGGTCAAGTGCGAGTCGGGCTACTCGCGCACCGAGTATTCCGTACCACAACATAATAACACAAAATAATAACTAAAACATTTTTTTTCCTTGACCTTTCACACGAGACCGACTCACGCTTGGCCGGTTTTTATTATTTGCTGTTATACTGTAGAGTTTGCTCTATAATCACACCAAGCTTGACGCTTGTATATATTACCGCTTTTACGATAGAGCGAAAATAAAAAAACGTTGATAAAAACTTGTTTCTTATATGAGGACCCCCCCTTAAATTTTAACTTTTTGAAATTTTTATTATTTGTTAACAAATTCGCCGTAGTAACGCATATTCTGTGAAAATTGCATCTGTTCAGCTATTACGGTTCAAAAGTTACAGTCCTAAATAGGTAGTACGGACGGACGGACAACGTAAGCTTAGTAGGTAATAGGGTCCCGTTTTCACCCTTTGGGTACGGAACTCTAAAAATAACCAAGTTGATGTCACATTGTGTGTTTTTCTTAAAAGTTAGGAAGCTCGAAATGGATCACTACTTCTTTCCTCTGACCCTAGTCAACAATTCTAAGCTATCCTACCTTAGACCTTTGATGAGTCTTAACATTTTTTACTTCATCACTAAGTATCTCATGGTGTTTATAATTCGGTATTGTTTTACGAATTTCAAACTTAAGCAGGTTTTAGACCTGCAATTTTATCGCCGACTTTTTCGCAAGGTCAAATCGCCCGTTTGCCGAATCTCAAGTGAAAGAAAGGCAGATCACACGATCGTAAACTTACGCCCATATTCTAAGTCAAGTTGAAGTACCTTAAGGTTTTCCTCAACCCATCCTCAAAATCGGTATCCTCAGTCATAATCCCGAGGTTTCTCCAGTGAAGACGAGTCAAAAAATTTGCAATAATAATGGAAATATAGGTCCTTTGTTCCTTTTTTTCACTATGTTTAGAATAGAAATAGATAGATGCGTGTAATAATTTTACGAAAAACTATGCTTCAACGACATTTACATATCTCGAGGAGGCCTTAAGGTAGGTCGTGAGCTACTTTCCTCTACTCGACTGAGGAAATTGACATAAAATTTGAGTGAGCGTATGTCAACTCGAGTGAGGACACCTCAAGTAAACAAGTAAGAATACGGGTGTAAGTCTCCGCTAATATCCTTATTGACTGAGACTTGTAGTTCTCCGCTGGCTGATCTTCACCCATTTTTTTGCGATTTGACCTAGATCGCAAGCCTGCGATCAATTGCAGGTCTAAAGTGCACTTTACTTTAAACAGGAAAATGTCAAGAAATGGAGAAACGTCTGCTCAATCACCGCCTTTTCCAGCCAGTCTGTATTCATGCAAATAGGAAATTGATTTCGCTTTTCTGCTCTCACATATATAACGGTTGAAATTTCCTCATTTCCTCTTTGCACAGATTTCGGCTTGACGCAGATAAATTCACGTTAGATTTGCTTTATGATTTCCTCTGTGCGATGCGCCAAACGTTTTGTTTTGTGAAGTGAGATTTATTGTTTAGCTTTGTATTGTTAAATGCAGACTGCTAACTAATCTGCATATACATACATACGTAGTGTAAACTTCTTCTTTTTCGTGTCATTATGTGCCATATCGAATCGAATCATTGAAGCGCTCGTTGGCATAGTGGAGCTTCAGTATTGGAAACGATCACCGAAGTTAAGCAACGTCAGGTCAGGTCAGTCATTGGATGGTTGACCGTTTAGTGGTATTTCATCTCGAGCGTTCCCGTCTTCAGAAGGCACGTTAAGCAGTTGGTCTCTGATAGTTCCGTTGGATTGCATTGTAACTATTCGTTAAGCCAGGTCAGAGGTTTTCAATTCTCTGACAGCAGGTTGACCACTAACTTGCCTCCATCGACACGCACCGGGCCCGCGTGGTGAAGTAGGCCCCACTCCCTCTCACCCTTATTCGTGAGAGGAGGCCTTTGCCTTACAGTGGGATTCTACAGGCTATAACTTTAACTATGTGCCATATTGCATGACAATCATGCTGTAGTGGAAAGATTAGTCGGTCAGCAATAGTCGTATCGAGGCTGACTGCCCAGGGTATATACGCCTTAGGAGTGTTTCAGACCATCAAACATATTTTTCTTAGTTAAGTTTACTTGAATGTTATGAAGAGCAAGGTTCTCGTCAACGCACCGTCTAAAGAGCTACCAGCTAGCCGGGACATCATTCTCGTGGATTTCGGAAAACTTCAAAACCTCACTAGAGGTAGATTAAAGAAAAAAATCTGTGTCGCATGACAATCCCTCATGCGAATATAGAAGAAAGAATATACAGGGTTAATCTTAAATGCGTTACTTTTTGGGGTGCTTCCGACCATCAAAGTGAACAACTTTCCCTATGGAACCAATATTGAAATTGCGAAAAAATTAATCAAATGTTCCATACATTTGGGTCGATGTTCATACGATATACATTGATGATTTCTATGGAACAGCAGTAGTAAAAGTTGTTCAGTTTGGTGGTCTGAAGCACGGTCTAAACTATGTTACGCGTTTAAGTTTACACCCCGTACCTATGTTTCAACTCTAACTAACCAATTAAAGTCAATGACATTGTTCAGAAACAATCTAGAAACTAATCTCTATGTTTGTATGAAGTCAGATTTTCGTAAAATTTACAGTTTTAGTGCTAAGATCTTTGAGGCACTGTAACTTTAAAACTATACATTTTAACGAAAATCTGACACAAGATACAAGCATAGAGATTACTTTCTAGATTGTTTCTGACAAATGTCACTGACTTTAATTGGTTATTATAGTATTGAAAATTTAACCATACTTCGTTTGTATGGAGCACGCCAACAGTAATATACCCTTAATCATTAGAAGTAAATAGCCCGACTAATCAAATGATTGAATTCCCCCTAACAAACCGAACAATCAATTACACTGCGACATTAACAATAGATTTAACTAAGCTGATTCAACGTGAACGAGTCTTGTTCCTAAATTGGGTATTGTCACCCGTCTGACCGTCTCTGGGGAAATTTTAAGTTTGTCTACCTTGCACTTTGCTTTGTTTGTAATTTGAGGTCGTTTAAAACTTATTACAAGCCGATAATTAAACGAGACTTAGTCAATATGTATTAGAACTAAGTATATAGGGTCCTTCTTAATATGCTGACACTTTTTAACGGGATGATCAGACCTTCAATCTGAACAACTTTCTCTAAGCCACCAACATCGAAATCGCAAAAAAGAAACAGCTGTTCTATACAAAACTGCAAACCTACTTGAGCCAAATGTATGAGTCAGAAATTTCACATTTGGTCCGATACTCAAAGTTGTTCAGGTAAATGGTCTGAAAAACTCCCTGAAATATGTAAAGCGTTTAAATTTAAATTTACACCCTGCATAATTTACTAAAAAGTTTATTATCAGTTTATGAAACAGTATTCCGTAAAAATAAAATAAACAATAGCTGTTTTATCTATTCTTAAAAATAAACAGTTATTGAACACGTTGTATAAATACAACCTACGCCTACAATGTAATCAACTAGTGAACACTGAAGCCCTCCAATCAAGCCCACTTCCGCTTACATAAGTACATGCAAGGCAAGCCCGACCTTACCACAATCATAATTAAGTTAAAACTTACTTGTCAGTTAGCTTGCTTACATTCATGGTCGTTTTTGAACTATAAATAGAAATGAAGTTAAGCGAAATGAAGGTGGAATCATTATGAGAAGTAACTTTTAACCGCGACTTGGACCGTTAACGACAGTAGAAAACATAAAAATGTATGGACTTGACGTATGGTGACGAAGGCAAACATCAAAATGTTTCGATCGCTAATGTCAAATCCATACATACACCAATAGAAATGTCACTTGGTCTATAGGCCCTGTTGGGGTTGATTTTCGAAAAATGCTTTCCAAGAATCATCATTATTGCTGCCCAGTGCAGGGCACAGTCCTCAGGGAGGTTGTAAGGGCGTTAGTCCACCACGCGTGCACAATACAGATTGGTGGATTACCTACATACATACTATTAGACTGAAACTCTCAGGGTACAGGTGAATACATTTTAATAGACTTTTCCTCAATAATTATTTTTTATTTATAATTAATGGACTTTTTGCTTGTGCGTTAGCACCGCATTTCCGCCAATGTCAAGTAGTTTGTGGGAGTATCTATCCCAATCTCAGGGATTGTTTTTGATAAAGAACAAGAAGAGATTAAGGAATGCGGAGCCTCGTGGCAGGCAAAGACGCGACGCGCGGACAACACGCGAGACAAGTTCTCGGGTCAGAACCTGCAACGTGACTCCCTCAATAATTATAAAACTATCGGAGCGCCGCGTGGCGGGAGGAAGTGACAGCTGTCAGTATTGACAGTCTTCGAGTCCAGTCAAAAGGGGCGATCCATAGAGCACGCCGAGGGGCCCGCCAAGAACCACATTTCCGCTAACAATACACATCAGAATTTCTTCTTTAGCGTGTGCAGGTTTCCTCACAATGTTTTCCTTCACCGTTTGAAAGCAGTCGGTATTACGTACATAACTTAGAAAAACCCTCTGGTACATGGCTTGTCGTCCATGCGGATTCGAACCTGGACCCTCATGATGGACACTCAGTCCATACTTCTCCGCAACGCGTCTCCGACGCTCTCCAGGAATATTTTCCAAATTTCATATTTCACATTTTACTAAGCCCGGCTTGCACCAACATGTATTTACGGTTAAACGTATTTAGTGATTATCTTTTACTTTATTGTCACAGTTTACATTGCTTCAATATGGTAAAAAAAGTACACTTAAAAAAATAGAACTTAATGCTAAAATGTTACAAAAGGGCCAAACTCAGCATAATGCTAACCGTGTTGGTCAGCGCTGTTTTTCAATTTGGCTCCCTACATAGGGAGGTGGTCAACCAGAGTGGCCATGAATGATGCTGTGAGCCATTTTGTCAGCAAGGAAGATTTTTTTTTTAGAAAAAAACAAAATATAAAAATATAAGTCTTAACATACCAAACTCTTAAATTAACTAAGTAGTAATATATATTTAACTTATCGAATGTAAATATAATTTTTAGCCATATTAAAACGAGTTTTTGTGTATCACGGATTTAACCCATACACATTTTAGTTTTCCTCGTAATCAACTGTTTGTCGAAAGAAAACCCTTTTAGATTTAAACCACAGATCATATAATAGCGAGTTAAACTCTGTTTTGTACAACTTCACGATTTTATAAAATAGTAGAAAATTTTATTTTTGTGTACATTAAAGAATCTAAGACCGAGATTCAGAGACGATTTTTAAATCATAGTTCGAACTCCCGTATGTCAAAATCCATACATTTTCGCTCTGCTTAGCTCGAGCTAAGACGAAAAAAAATCTTCTCTAAATCTCAGCCTAAGACACTAACTACCACAACTATAAGAAATCCAAAGAAACAGGGAGAGTAGAAACAACTCTATCCGCGCCGCGCTTTAGTAAATAAACTTAACGGTAATTGTGAACACGACGCAAGGATTACTTCGCGTGTTGAACTCATAATTAGCTCGTTAACATTCCTACAATCTTGCATAGTTAACAATATGACATGTCAGGTGTATTGTTTATACGAAGTTATTTTAAGTTACAGTAAAAATCCGTTTTTATTTCAGTCGCGTTTCTCTAGTTAAAACTCATTTTCCTAATCAGGTTCTGCAGGTTTCGCAAAAATGAGTTCATTGGGCTCAGAGCACCCTGACTTCATTTTCTAGTAAAGTCTGCAAAGGTAACTAGTTATTACATATACTATACTTCATACCAAATAAGGAGAAAAAGATTTTCAGGTACCAAGTTAGCTTTCTAGCCAATTCTGATTAGCAAATAAAACACTTTATTTATCGATATACTATCTGAAATGTCTTGGACGGTACTAAAGCTGTTCTAAGAATAAGTGAGAGTATGTGTTTCACATCTATTTCTGTAATTCTAAATAGCCTTAAAATCGTGTGTAAAAAAATTCATTGTCTTTAATTGGTTAATACAGGGTGTAACAAAACACCCTAGTAATACTTAATGGGGGGCGCATCAGACCATCAAACTGAACAACTTTCACTATCGAACCAACATCGAAATCGCGAAAAAAATCAGCTCTTTCATACAAAACTGCAGTACGGTCTCGACCCAAATGTATAGGTCAGTAGATTATTTTTCTCGACGTTGGCTCCATAGTGAAAGTTGTTCAGGTTGATTGTCCGAAGCACCCTTTAAGTATTACTAGGGTGTTTTACACCCTGTATAGAAAATAAGAAGGAACTCCGTTTGTATGCAGCGCGCTCAGGAGCTTTCGGAATAAACTTCTCTTAACGATAGCTCGAATTTATGTTAAAGCAATCCTCGTTAAGTTAGAAATGTATTATTAAGCGCCGAACTCATTATAGCATCGGATCACGTACGCGCGATATGGATTATACTCGACTTTACCGTGTCAGCGCTTATAATCTGATCCAAGGATGTAAGGTTTATGGATGATTCGTTAATGTTTTTACACGTGCGTGATGAAGGTCTTCGAGATCGATCACAAGGTTCGGGAATGACATAAATCATTATCCGTCGTACTCCTGCCCTTATCTTATTATTAAGGGTTGGCACAAAATCCTAATGATACCTAAGTTTAATATTATACCATGTTCGACTCGATTTTTTTTTAGGATAGTTAAGTGAAAAGTCAAAGTCAAAGTCAACATAATTTATTCAATATAGGAGCTTTTTTTTATTTATAATTAATGGACTTCTTGCTTGTGCGTTAGCACCGAGTGTTTGGGGCAAACCCTGCTACGTGATTCCATATGGGAGCTTGAAGCACACTTATTAAACATCAAATCTCATCATCAAGTCTTTTTTTGAAGCTACCACCGCGTCATAACGTGTTGTCTCTGTAGAGAAGAAACAATGTGCAACAAAAAATACAAGACTAATTACTTATTATTATCGTTAATATTTATTAAAGTGTAAAAAATGTCGTTGTCATGTATAAAATGGTTTAGTATTATTTCAACGTTTTGAAGAAAACGGCCCATCAATCGTTCATGAGAAAAAGTGTTAACGATTTTCGAAATGATCGCATGATGATAGGCAAATCAAATGTTTTCACATGGTTTGGAGAAATTTAATTCGCCATCATTCAAAATTGCGCTCTACTTTCTATCCTAAAATACCCAACCAAGCCACTTCCGTTTCTTCACAGTATCATTTAACTCCATTCCTCCTATAAACATGCCCGCGGGGGATGATGTCATAATTTTATATCTTTCTTACTTCCCTTTCTTACGCAATATGTTTTTCTCTCTCGCACCGTTAGCGAAGAAGATTATTGGCCATTTTGTGAATAAATAAGTTGATAAATAATATAGGACATTGTTGCCTTCTGAGCGTGAATATTTTAAATATCTTTTAACAGATTTTGAACGTAATGTTATTTGCTTTTTGTATGTCCTGTATTCCTGTAGTATCAGTAATATGGATAGGGTAGACGATAGTAATGACAATGGTGGATAGACAAAACCCTAGAGGTGGTTGCAGAGTGGTCAATTTCATACAAAAGTTTGACGCATAATAAGCGTAGACGGCATTAATAAAAGTAATATTTTATAAATGGTAAAATAGTTCGGAAAATCTAGATGCCGCAGCACAAAGAACATTTTCAATTTATAATACGTATTCGTACACCCCAACTGATTTATAACAAAGTAATTAGATTGAAACAATAATTTCATTATTTGGATAGTTAAAATTTAAAGTTATTCGCATTTTAAGTTTTCAGGCAAAAATGATTTGTTATCATTTCTGCAATGAATGAAAGCGCTAACGTACTCATGGATACATTTTAAGAATCTTGTTTTGGTAGTAAGTAGGGTGAGAGTGACCATGCGGTGGGTTGAGATCAAGTTCAGTAAATTTTAAATTATACAAACAAATTATTTAATATTCAGAAAAAAATTACCTATGTTGAAAACATGATAATTCGATTCTGCTCTCGATTCTAAACAAACTACTTTCTAGTTTTGCGTCAATTCATTAACACGTTGTATAATTACGAATATTAAAAGCATTGAAATTATTCATATAACAACCACTACCACCAGAGATAGTAGCCGGGACCAACGGCTTAACGTGCCATCCAAAGCACGGAATCCTCATTCATTTCAGACAATCAGGTAATTCAGCCTGCAACTTCCTAACCAACTGGGGAAAAACGCACAGTGACATTAGGTGTCCCCCATGGGAATCGAACCCACGACTTCCATGTCAAGAGCCCAATGCTCTTAATCATTAGACCACGGAGGCAGTTGAGTGATGGAATCGGAGTTCGTCTGACGCAACCTGTGCAGTCAGCCTCTATTTAAGCATTGCTTACTGGCTAAATTTTACGAAGGAAAGGAAGTGAGTTATGGTTGTTTCTTTCTGTTTTATTTATAGTTTCTGTTTACTTCGGCATGAACTTCTTGCAAACTTTTAAGTAACTTTCTAGTCTAAATTAACTTTTGTGAGTGCATTTACGTTCTCTTTGTTTACCGCATATAAAGGTTACTTTTAAAGCTGATAATAATTTACATCAATAACATTATGAGGGACTTGAGCAGCTCCAGGTGATGTACTGATCCTCCTATACGTCTGGTGCATCCTGGGACATCAGCAAGCGTCATATGCTGGTTGGTGAAGATCACCACAATTGCAAGTAAGCTCAATGTCATGCGATTCGACAGAAGAAGAATACATTTTTATTCGAATAGGTAACGAACGAATTTTAAGGAGGAATCGGATTTGGCTCCTACTACAGAATACAGAACGGCCACTCCCTGCCCCTCACTAACTTCAAATACCCCACCTCACTCGGCACTTCGAGGGTAACTAAAGGGGAGCCCGAGAAAGAAGCAAATACAGAAGCTGATCTTGTTTCCGTAACCGGACTGAAGGCTCGTGAGACTGTTGCATGGAGTGCCAGGGCCGTGCTCCGTCTTTGCGAAAGGCTACAAACGTATTCTGGGTTTAATCGATATAATCGATTATCATCAATAAACTCACAGTAAATCGAATTACATCCATTACTCCTAAGGACAACAAATACTTGAAACAATCTCATCGATTCCAAAACAATTCCCGCTGAGGACAACAGCACGATGCGAAGAAGATAAACGAGCTGAACTTAAGTGATTGTGGGCGGTGACATTAGACGTAGAAAGATTAGCTTTTGATAGCATAGTAGTCGATCATTATATCGATTTGTAATACGAGCACATTGAAATGAACTCAAAAGCTACATGGGCGTTTGATACATTTTTGGTCCAAATGTGACGGCCAACAAAAACTAATGATATATTCTGTTAGAACATGTCCTTCTAAGCATTTTTTGTAAAAGCATGAAAGCTGTAGCTGTAAGTTTTATTTAATCAAAAATGTAAGAAAAGGCAGCTTTTTCAAACCTTAATAAAACCAAGGAAAATGGCCCTACAGCTTTGGTGTCATACTAAAAAATTATGCGACGGACTATTTCTAACAGAATATATATAGCCTTAGCTAATTTCTTTGAAAATGTATGAAAAGGCAGATTTTTCGAACTCAAATAAAACCAAGGACAATGGACCTACAGCTTTGGTGCTCAAATAATAAATGTTTAGACGGACAAGTCCTAACAGAATATCGCATTATTTCTTTTTGGCCGGCACTTTCACATTTTGGACCAAATCCGATGATGTAGCATTTTAAGAATCTTGTTTTGGTAGTAAGTAGGGTGAGGTTGCGCGTGCCCACCGTTGAGATCGAGTTCAGTAAATTTTAAATTTTACATATTTAAATTATTTAATATGTTGAAAAAAAAAATACCTATGTTGAAAACATGATAATTCGATTCTGTTCTCGATTCTAAACAAACTGCTTTCTAGATTTGCGTTAATTCATTAATACGTAGTATAATGAAGGTAGAGATAGATCCAGCCATAGCTATTGCGGATTTCGATCAAAATCTCATTGGAGGTTCTCGACTTGATTCCAGCTCAGTCTCTGAAGGTTTTACCCTAGAATTATTATATCCCAAAGATCATATTGATTGTCAGATCATTCTAACGATAGGTAGTGGGATATTTCAACGGTGTGTGCAAAACCCACGGTCCATATTTTACAGCTAGAATAAAGGTTGGCGTCCGGCAAACGGCCAGCCGTAAAACTTTACCAAGATCATAATATGAAAGGTTGATAATAATATCACACTGAATGACCCATTGATTTACCAAGACAAAAGATTTGAGAGTTTTTTTAGATTATTTTTTTTTTTTTTTTTTTTTTTTTTTGGCCAAGAGGATGACCTAAAAAATGTCTACGAATGACTAGAATACCTACATCTATAGGATTCCTGTGAAATGTGGCGACTTTACCTACGGACGTTGACTTTGCCATCAGCTACGTGCATTCATAAAATCCGATTACGTCCGTTGGTAAAGTCGCCACATTTCACGGTACTACTTTTTATAACTAAATAAAACACTAGTGCGTCGTTCGTATTGTTTACCCTGCCATCTATGGTCAAAAATCGAAACTTTATAACAAAAGCGCTTCGCTATAACACAGTACAGACAATTTTTCCATTTTGCATTTGACGGGTAAATAATTCAATAAAAAAATCCCACTCTGATGCGGGTGTCAGTCAAAAGAGAATAACCAACGTTTTGTACAAAAAGATCACGTAGAAATAAAAAAGACTAAATTGAGAGACATACGCGAGACGAGCTTAGTGCATACGGAATTCAAATTCACAGGGTGTTACCGAGAATGTGGGACGTAGTAGACCCTTAGCACGTTTCCGAAACACCCTCTATCCGTGACACGGTTTTGTAATGCCTAATTTTAGTATAAATGTACTTGAAATGTATTTTGTTATCTTTTTTGAGGGCTTAGGTTAGAATTATGAGCTACTGCGCAGAATTCTAAATTTTTTAGAGTTAAAACACGAATCAGGCAATATTTAATATTCTTAATTTATTGCCCCAAAGAGATTATCCAGATTATTTAATTATTTTAAACTAAACTTAACATATTTTTAAGGCTTTGAAAGGATATTTTTGGCAATATTAAGAGAAGTTTATTCTGAAGGCTCCCAAGCGCGCCGCATAAAAACGAACTTCCCTATTTCCATGAATATATCTATGCCTATTTTCAATTAAAGTCAATGACATTTTTAAACACGATCTAGAAACAGTTTCTAAGCTAGGAATAATTGCAGATTTGTATGGAAAACTTTGAGCCACGTTTCAAACATTTCAAAGTTTTGAACTATTTTTTTAACGGACATCTGACAAATGTAAAGCACAGACATTGGTTTCTAGATTGTGATTTAAAACCTTTTTTTAACTTTAATTACTAAATGTTGAAACTAGGATGGAACTTCGTTTTGTATGGAGCGCCGCGCGAATTATATCGTTCGAGTGCGTCAGGCCGCATTTATATGTGCACTTCGATACACGCTGGAGGACGGATGAACAGGTGTACACATACACTGAAAGCAGCCACTTGTATAAAGCTTGTTTTCTGGCAGGAATTTTTATTCATGTGACTTCAGTATGGGGATGATCAGACCATCAAATTGAACAAAATTCTCTAATTATGTGACAAACGTCGAAATTGCAAAAAAACTGCTGTATTGAACGTCAGATTTTTTTTTTTCGCAGTCTCTGTGTTGGTCCCATCAAAAATGTTGTTGTTCAGATCTTATTTAAACGTCAGCATATTAAGAAGGAGCCTGTAGAAGTGTAAAATACACTCCGGTTTTTGAGTTGTTTACAAAGAAAATGAACTAAAATATTTCCTTTACCAACGGAAAACAAACTCTTCCAGCCATTTTTCTCAATTTTATCTGTAATTTATTGACATTGCCTCGTTTATAAAACAAACAAGGAGGGAAAAGAGAAGCGAAATTAATTTTATGGTCTTACGTGAAAATGTTTTTATTTTCAATAACCCACAAAATTCGTCGGTATTTCTATCAAAACACATTTCCTGCTGGGAACAAGCCATTATGAAGTATTGAAATAAATTCACTTATTTTACTTTTGGTGGTATTCCCACAACCATTAATTTTCTACTGCCTGTGACCACTTCTTCTCGTGGGCGTCGGATTTGACGACTAAGGGAAACATTTTCTTAACAGGCTAGCCCCATGTCGTAACTTGCCACGATGTCATTCTATCCTGAAATCTTCGATATGATAAAAGTTTTCCTTGCTACAACTGCACGCTTATAAAGACAGTTGGTAGTTGTAGATGAAGGGTGGACTCATATCTATCCGCGGCGAAGGAGGCGAATGAAACGAATTTATTTTTAATTCTTCGTCCGATTCACCGCGGATAAGTGTGCGATGTGTCATAGATTTCAAATAAAGAATTCTAAAATTCGATTCTTTCACCTCCTTTGGCTCATTCGCCGCGGATAAAATATGCGTCCGCCTGAAAAGTTTCTGACTACACCACAGTGTAAGAAAGAGTATCCATTGTAGTGGAAAGATTAGTGAGTCTGTAATGGTCGTATAGAGGCTGGGATTTGCCCTAAGGCCGAGTAAGCCCGGACCTAGGGCGGCCAGATATTAGGGGCGGCCAATCGTGACAAAAAATTGACTGATGATACCATGAAATAACTCAAAGTACCTAAATATTCTAAAGGCCTGTAGTTAAATAAATAAAACCTAAAACAGTTTTCAATGTTTTATTTAAAAGTGTAAGTATCCCTGAAATCTCGGAAAATATTGCAAACTAGCAGCTTGAATCGATTCCGATAAAAGTTGGCAATAAAGTTTTTTTTTTTAAAGTATATATTTTAAATTACAGTATGTTTGTATTTGTGTAACTTTATTTGTGTATGTTATGTATCTATACTGTTATTGTTATCTACACCGCCTACCAATCTTCTTTTACCTTTTCCTCTACCCTAAGGTTGTCTGGAAGAAATCGCTTTTTAGCGATAAGACCGTCTATTTTTGTACCGTCTGTATTTCCTGTTTATTTACTCTCTGTATACTATGTTTTTTGGTGTAAAATAAAATATAATTGATTGATGGATTGATTCATTTATTATGTAGTCTCTATGATGGGTGCTGAGAAAGGGGCGGCTGGTACTTGCTAAATGGCCAGAGGCCTAGGGCGGCAAATCCACCACTGTTGCCCAGGGTGCTCTAGACGAACTCGTTTCACCACTCGAGAAGGGTCTTTCCTTGCACTCTAAATGAAAACAGAAAGGAAAGTTTATGTCAAAGGCATACCCTACTTTTGAATTATTTTATAAACTCAGCAGCTTGGAGTAGTCAGTGCAGATGATTTCGACAATTTTCTTCCCGGATGTAATCCGATTAAGTAAATTCACATCCCGTCCGATCCGGGTTAAGCCCGCGGGATGCGTGTGTCCCAGAATGCGGGATTACAACGGGATCCAGTGCCAGCGGTATTACAATTTGGATAAATATTATATTGCAGATTTTTTCTGCTGCGTTCAGCTGGTATAGACAAGTTAGGGTTCATAGCTTTTGTCCGCGTCTTCGACCTCGTGTATTACAAATTTTTATACCGCATTTTACCGCCAACTAAAAAGTCTTTTGCTGGATGGTGAATTTTATTCTGTAAACGAATTTCTTTTGCTTGACTTTAAGTAGACTACAATAAGTAATTGTAGCGCCATTTTATTTAAATTATTATTTAGAATTGTATATCCTTATTTTTACATATTTATTTGACATTGTTACCCTCTAGATTAGTTATGTTGACATTTTTATTGTTCTATTTTATACTCTTGACGATGATATTATCCTTTGACATTTTTATTTTTTATGTAATGTACTTACTTGTAATTATGAATTTGATAATATGAAATAAATAATTCTATTCTATTCTATTCTATTCACCCCTTTATCGTTGATTTTCGAATAATCTTTTTTTATTTTATTTCTATGTCAAACACAAACCATTTCGCGTTGACAAATTAGGTCATTATGCGTCGAGAGCATCTTTTGGACTAAAAGTATTGATAAACCCGAAATCAGGTTTTTTTCCTATGCAGAAACATAGTACTCTGTCAAAAGCGTTGTGAAAACTGGGACTTAAGTTACCAGTTTCTATACCACCAAAGCTTGTGGCTTATTCAATCGTGCAATGAAATACACATAATATAATTAGCTTCGAGATTTATTTTGAATGGGTCGCCCACTTTACGTACGACAGCTCCTGCATTTTTGAACTGGTCTCGAATCTTATACGGACTCAAACATAAACATCTCTGTAACGTCGCCGTAAGATGGCTTCCAAATTCAATTTAAACTGATTCAACAATACCGGCTACATAGAAGCTGGAATCACATGAATTCCTGAGCACTTCGTTCACTGTGGGATAACGTATGAGTGATTAGCGGATTTGATTTCCTGACATGGTAGACATGATGTCTTAGATGCGTCCAGATTTTATTTATTGAAAGTTAGGCGATCGAGCTTTACTCGGTAACTTAAGAGTTTGACAAAATCCGTATTCACACAGCCAAGTAGCATAATGTGGATATTTCAGCCTACTGCTATCTCAATATTACTATGTAGATATCGTTGGAAAAAATTTGGAAGAAAAAGTTTTGTAGTGTTTGGGAATTGATTTTATGTGGGATGAAACCTATCCAGATTAACTGGGAAAACACTATCAAAATAAAAATTTTTATCCGAATAAAAGAGGGTCTATTCTAAGCATTCTAAGCCGAGAAACATACGTTTGAAATAAGTATTTGAGTCTTACCGGAACTTTTAATGTTTTCTGTCGCCGCTTTACACTTTTCGCTTATCCCACACATATTTGTCTCTCACTTTTGCAAAACCTCCGTCGCGTTCCATAGGTAGCAAAACCCTTTCTGACTTACACGTGGCATGCCACTTAAATAAACACCTCAACTTTCACGACATAATATGATTCAAATTTAATACAAAAGACAGGGTTATTTCCCTATTGACATTAAATTCTGATTTAGAAATTTCCAGGTACATGTTTATAAATAAATAAATGAAGGGAATAATTGTTGTTCAATGCAAAACTGCCAATCTAATCGATCCAAATAACAGGGTGAAATTGATATCATTAGCATCCTTATAAACTAAGAAACTACTCATCAAACTTTTACTATGGGAGCAAATCGATTGGAGCAAAAAAAAGATCAGCTGTTGCATACATTTGAGTCACGTCTTTCATGGGTCACTGTATACGTTGTTAGAATAAAATCCCCGAGACCATTTTGAATCTTTCTGAAAACATGTTTAAAACTCAAATCTAAAAAGTACTCTGTAAAAAAGCATAAAATAAACTGGATGATTATTTAAATGATCAAAATGCTTGGGTCTTAGGTCACTAGCTTATAGTTTATTTACTTTACTGTACAGTATCATTATTTTATTAAATAGACTATGTATTATTGTATACATAACTTTAGCTTAAGAATTTTGATTGTAATAGTTATTAAGTCGTATTATGTTGTAGAGTTTCTGGCCGCATCTTCTCTACAGCGACAACACGTTCCGACGCGGTGGTAGCTTTAAAAAAGATTTGACGTTTGATAAGTGTGCTGCATGCTCCTATATTGAATAAATTATATTGACTTTGACTTTGTCACATAGACACAGTTTTATACCGTCGCCTTAGAGTGAAGACCTCGGGAATTTACTATTGGTATTTTTTATTAGTACGTTTCTGGAAAGAAAATCTCACAAACCGTGTCCTGATTTCACTCAAAAAATAATCTGATACTCGTAATGCCATCTATAGCGTGTAATAAGAACCTCGCAAATACTCCCGAACTTGCAAAAAAGTTATAGGACGCAGTTTTTTCTTCCTCCTGAAAAATGTTCTCCTTTGCACTTACGAGTTCTTCACTCTAAGGCGTCGATATGGTCTTAACAACACGTAAAAACCGTACCACGAGCGAGAGAATCGCGACGAGTCCTATCGAGAATCGCGACGAGTAATATCGCCGTGTGGAGACGGCTCCATAGAGAGTGTATAGAAATACGTGGCACGACGATAATATCGCCGCGATTCTCTCGCTCGTGGAGACAGCGTCTAAGAAGGACACTGTATTATGCAGTATATTGATTTCCAAGCAGACTCAAAATTATATGTAAAGAAAATCGCATGCAAAACATTAAAAAAGCCACTTCAAACACTTAACCGTTACGTCGTATGTATGTAATTATACTTATCAAGTTACATTAGCAAACGCAAGCTTCGACGTTACTTTCCTTCCTTATAAGGCCCTCGGTTCAAACCTATTTCATTCTTAAGCTATAGGCCAAAAGGATCATGTCTAGGGCCTTGTTACGTGGTACAACTAATGGTTGCCGTCACGTCAACACGCCATAAAACAATGTTAACATTCAGTTCGGAAAGTTATTTATTTAAATGTAATTAGCGGGAAATTACGGGAATTTTATGACCGCAGACCGAAGGTGACTTTGGTTTCCTTGCAGTATATCGGAGAAGCAATTTATGACCGCAAATCTTTGACTAATTATTATAAGGACTAGCCTTGCGGCACCATTTCCCCTCTGCCACGGTATAAGTACAATTGATCTTGTACATTTACATTCAATTTTACACCTTATCACTAAACGAGACAGCCTATAAATGCGAAATAATAATTTCGAACTTAGAATGTTTGGGGTTCACACGAGACTACTTTTCATGATTTTTAACATTCAAAATTAGAATCTAAAGTTATGGGGAATAAAATCCAAAGTTGCGGATTTCATGTTACCTCGCCCCCCGCAAAAAGTAGCAGAAATGTTTTATAGTAGAATTACACTCGTAACCAGTCCACATATAAATAGTCAAAGGTAAGCAAGTACAAAGTGCGACTCTATCTCTGAAGAGATTCATCCTCCACTTTATTTTGCGAACATATCATGTCATTGCCACGTCATCATTTTGCATTCCCGTCATTTTGCGACTTTATCATTTAGCGACCTCATCATTTTGCGACCTCATTATTTTGCGACCGCTTCATTTTACCACATCATCATAGTACCACGTTATCATTTTGCCCCCTCGTCACTTTTGCTACTTTGTATTGTGTGACCTCCTCATTTTGCGACCATCCTCATTTCGTTTCATCCATTTTGTCATTATTATACGGACAGGTTAATTCATAATGAACTTTATATACATGATGCAAGTGTAGACAGGTGCATTATTTAAAGGGTGATTGTAGTCATGACACTGAACAACTTTCCCAAAGAAACTTATAAGAAATTTGCAAATAAAATGTCATACTAACTAATCGTAATCAGCTGATCGAACGTTTTGTATGAAAAGGTGAAATGTTTTTTCCCTTTGTGTTCCTTTAAATAAATGAAGCTGTCTATACTTACACCCTGTATATGCCCCATATTAGTGTCACCGTCTAGGCGTACGTATCATAAATTTCCTAATCTAAAACTGCCTAATATAGTTGTTAAACCAAATCTAAAAATAAAACTAGGGCGGAAATTCTGCGATAACGCAGCGCACGATTCAAGTTCCGCATTTATAGTCAACGATCAGTGCTTCCTTCTCAGCCAAATTACTGTTAAGGAGTGAATACATTGACTGATAGAGTCGGTCATTTAATATAAAGAGCGTTGGTAACGCGTTGCGGAGGTATGTACACTCAATCATGAAGGTCCGGGTTCAAATCCGCACGAACGACATGCCATGTACACACGGCGATACATCAAGCTACGCAAAACCTGCGCGTAATATCCTGGGGTGCGTTCAGAACCTACGCCCAGAGTGCACTCTGGGTGCAACTTTTCGCACTAACGCCGTTCAGAGCCTCGGTGAAAAAACGCTCTTTGCAACTCGGTTGTCACAACTCAACCGTTCCGAACCTCTGACAGGTTGCAACTTTTAACCATCAAATTCGACGGTTAAAAAACACTCTGACTTTTTGATTATCTGTAGTTACTTGACTATTTGCTCATTTTGAATAAAAGTTAGTTTTTTTCAAATTATTTTTATTCACTCTTTGATTCTCTAGCATGGAAGATGAGTTTATATTGTATTTGGAAATGATGGAAGCCCTGGAAGCCTTGGAAGCCCATATTACTGTCAATGTCAAAATTTTAGGTTATAAAACAACCGGGATTGTTCCGTACCTTATTGCGAGTTGAAAAACAACTGTTCGTTCCGTACCTTAGATTGAAAAACAACCAAACAACCGCACCCGTAGGTTCTGAACGCAGCCCTGCGTACCTGACTGCTTTTCTATAAAAATTAGTAGTCGCCGTAGTAGAAATCGACTAGAAATCCATCATTATCATCATTTCGGTATGTCAAGTTTTTTTTGGTTTTCATTTTATATTTTTTACGGACAGAAGACTTAATTTTAAGAAACGAATTTAATTTTTATTGTGATTCATCGACTTTATCAATATAAAATCGTGGAGAGAAAATAATTCGAACTCTATGGAGAAAAACTACTGCTTTATTAAAAAAAAAACAAATTCCTGCCTTCTCTTTCTAACTGTATGCTGGAAACAGAAACAGCAACGTCAAATGTCAAATGTGAATGTTTTTTTTTTCTTAATGGTCAGTTATTATAAGTTTACCAAGGAGTTCACAGGTTTTCCTTGACGTCACTGGACGGACCGAAAAAAGACGTTATTTTTAATAAAATTATCCGGAATCCTTTCATTTTAAAATCTCTGGCATAGAAAATATTGTTATTGAGACAATTATCTTGAAATGGTTTTCGATTCAACCCTAAAAAAACTTGACATACCGTATTGCTAAGGGTGAGAATGATGACCTGCGGAAGAACTATTTATTTTACAAAAATGTTGATTTCGCTGTAACAGAATTGGTTAATGTATTAGGTCTCTTACTAAACAGTGTTCCTACTTATCTAAATAGGGTAATGTTCGCCAGTGAGCTATGGCAATAGCCTGTTTCCTAATTACTGGACAATCGTAAGGCGACCCACTCTCGAGTTTAAGAGCAGATCGGTGATGACGTATTTGGTAACACAAGCCGAAGGTGACATCAATATAATACATCAACATCTTCAGCCTACAGGGTACTACAGACCATCAAACTGAACAACTTTACTATTACAAAAAATTGCGTTAGAAGAAACCTTATCCCTTAGTCGCCTCAAACGATTGTTTCCGAAATTTCACAACATCCTAACTGTACCGCGAGGCCATACCGGATAATTTTTCTACCCTTCCGAAACTTTTAGTGGTGGTTTTGACCATCAAACTGAACAACTTTTACGTGGTAGAAAACCGAAAATCGAAAAAAAATCATCTCTTATACATTTGAGTCAAGTAGGCAGTCGTATGGAAATTGGAATACTTAGCTGATATTTTTATGATTTCTGGTTTGATAGAAAAAGTTGTTCAGTTTGACGAACCACCCCTGAAAATTTATCGGACCATTTCAGTAGTATTGTGTTTAAGTATTCTTAAAAGTAGGTCAATTAATTTTTAAAAAGTCTAAAAAATTTGGTGGTTCCTGATATTAAATGCCCATAGCTACTACTTTACGTATACTTCATTCCAAATAAGGACGATGAGATTTTCCGATTCCTATTTAGCTTTCTGGCCAATTCTTACCAAATGTAATTAATTTATTGGATACATATACTATCCGACATATCTTGGACGTTACTAAAGCTGTTTTAGGAATAGGTGAGAGGAAGTGTTTCAAATCTCTGTTTCTGTAATGCAAAATAGCCTTAAAATGTCGCTGCTATTTTGAATGGAGTATAGGCCGATGATCACCGGATAAAGTTTTGTGACGAACCCTAGAAGAGATCCTTGTTCAGCAATGGACGATGACAGGCTGATGATGACGATATGATTCCCCAATAAATCCAGCCAACCTTAACCTACATTTTATCTAATAACCATAAATCATTCAACTAAAAAGATAGGAAGTTGATTTATGAGAACTTAAGTGATATTAACAACCTATATACAACTTATGGCTAAAATAAAGGTGAATATTGTTTTTTTGTAACTGAATGCAGAACGGCTTGTCCCATAGCCTCTGTGACGTCAGGCTTGTGGGGACATTTTTATTGGGACCGGCGGCACTTATTCAGGCGTTTCTGGCCTCAGTCAAGTACGTGACCTCTATATCACCAAGTGATGGGTTTATAATTCTCCCGAAGAGCTCAAGCGTACCAACAAAATTACTATAAATAGGTTTAATGAAAGTCAATTAAGACCTACCCCAAAACATTTAAAACTTGTATGGAATTTGTCTTCTTATCGAGTGTCGTGAGAGATGGTAGTTAGATTGTTAGTTTTGTAGCAGCTTGTAGCGATAGCAGACACGCTATTTATTACGAAGTTTTGTCTTAGCTGGCGTTATACGTCCCACTGCAGCCCCTTAGCATGCAACCCCCGAGAAAACGACAAAAATCGAGACGTGCCTCTGTCTTTGTTGCTTAGCGTATGCATAAGCGAGCGCGCATAATGGTTTTCTTGTTTTGTCGTGCGTGTTATATTAACCCTATAGTGCACATGCCTACCCTCAGGGAGGGTGTATGGGGGTTAGCCCCCCACGGGTGCCCAATCTTAGGTACATAGGTACTATGTACCGGGTTCAAACCCGGACCTCAAGATTGAGTTTCTATTTGTCAAAAGTGGCTTAATTTATTATTATAACACTTTATTGTATACAAAGACATAATAATATACAAAGATGAGAAACATGTACAAAGGGCGAGCTTATCTCTGAAGAGATTTCTTCCAGCAGACCCGCAAAAGAGACAGTTAATAATTACAAGGCAAACTTATTGTGTACAAACAAACAATAAATATATTATACAACATATACCTACAACATACAATATATATAATTATGTCACTTATGGTAGAGAGAGATAGTGCTCTTTCGTTCTCTCTTTCTTTATTATCTCCGTCAAAGTCAAAGTCAATATAATTTATTCAATATAGGAGCTTGCAGCACACTTATCAAACGTCAAATCTTTTTTAAAGCTACCACCGCGTCGGAACGTGTTGTCGCTGTAGAGAAGATGCAGCCAGAAACTGTACAACATAACACGACTTAATAACTATTACAATATAAATTCTTAAGCTAAAGTTATGTATACAAAAATACATAGTCTATTTAATAAAATAATTGATACTATACAGTAAAGTAAATAAACTATAAGCTAGTGACCTCAGACCCAAGTATTTTGATCATTTATATAATCATCCAGTTTATAATATGCTTTTTTAACGTATGCACCGAAGCCACGCGAACCAAGCTTTTTGTTTAGCCCAAGCTATTAAAGAAAAACTTTGGTATATAAAGGACATAATTATCATCATCTCAGCCTATAGACGTCCACTCCTAGACATAGGCCTACCCTACACATCACCACAAACCTGCATCTGCACTGCCCTCATCCAACGAGTTCTTGCAACCTTTATCAGGTCGTCGGTCCACCTTGTGGGGACTACTTGGCCTACACACGCTGCACTTTGAGGGTATACGTTGTACGGAACAATTGTTATTCTTTGAACCATCTATACAGGATGTAAGTGACAACATAGCAAATACTGATACAGTGAATTCAGACCATCAAACTGAACAACTTTCACTATGGAGTCACTCTCAGGAAACCTGAAAAAAATCAACTGTCTCATACATTTGAGTCGAGTAGGTACAGCTGTTTTGTATGGAGCAGCTGATTTTTTTTCCTGAGTAACTCCATAGTGAAAGTTGTTCAGTTGTTGGTCTGAATTCACTGTTTCATTATTTGCAAGGCTCTCACTTACACCCTGCATGATTGACACATCTCACACGAAAACACTGCTTTTAGGCTCATATCCGCCTTAACGTGCTTTGGAAGCATGAAATCGCTTTTCTAGATAACAATAATGGTAATTACTAACGACTTACAGAACCCATGAAAAGGCTATCTTAGTTTCCATTTCATATAATTAAAACAGAATTCCTCGAACCACAAGATTTATTGAGGCGTTTCTCAGACGCCTCTCCAAAATCATCAAGATTTTAATCAAAGCGAAAAACAAAGGGAGCTATATTCGTATCTATATTTGTGAAGGCGACGAAGGTTCTATTTCCCCGGAGATTTAGACACTGTGAACAAAACCTTTGGTGGAGTGGATTGGCTCTAGTTAAAGGTAGGAGTACACTGCTACGTACGCAACGCAACGCACGTTGTGTTGAGAAGCTACAGGATGAAGCACCATTACTATTATTTCTTTTTTTGCCAATGGTTTCACAATAGTGTTTCTATTTTTACAGGCCAGGTATTCAACGAGCCTGACAGCATCAGATGTAGCTATATTTAAGTTCTCTCTCGTGTATGTGTTCGAGATCGACTAGATAAGTTATCCACATGCGTAACATAATTATCTAACATACCTAAACAAATGATACGAAAATGATCTAACATAACATAGCAGCATACCCATGATTATTATATTCTCCTAGGGGATAGTCAGATTTATAAAAAAAGTGGCATATTATTATTAATAAGTATAGTAGAATTCCAGAATAGATTTTTTTACTAGCACTGGTCTTTCTCTACCCAGTAGTGAGCCCGCCGCCACTTTGAATGTGAAGACAATACATACCTCGCAATTTAAACCTGATACAAATTATAGAAACATATCTACAAATAAGATCCTAAAAATTTTACTGTACATGTCAAATCCAAGCTGGAAAGTCACTGTAATAATCGTTTTTAATTTTGAATCACCGTCAGTTTAGCCAGGTTCATGAAAACATATCTCATGAAAATTATAATGTACCTATCCTTTCACATTTATAGTTCGATATCTAGTGCAAGCAAATTGAACGCACTATGTCAATACAACACAAGTATGATTGCGTTGCGTATTACCAGTGTGTATCGGGTTTTATTACCGGAGTCGGATCTTGATTTATAGCCCAGCAGTTGGACTTTCCCAACGTGTCAGTTTCAAAGTGTTCGTTGAGGAAGCTTACACCCGGATCAATTGCGAAAAATTGTTCCAGCTATCGCAAAAACGCGGTAAGACCCCTTTAAAAAATGTTTAATTTTAGTTTAAATGTATTTTACGCTTTAAAATAGAATTCAGTGTCCAAAATCGCACCCATCAATCTTCCTAACACAGCTCGGACATTAACAAATTTCCAGCGATAACGCAAATTTACGGTACATTATGCCACTTTAATTTAACATTAACTTTAAAATTAACTGTGTAGCGAGTTTGAACAAAGCCTTTATTTTGCTTTGTGCTCAAAATTAAATGGCGGGAAAACAATGTCGAAACGTTTCGGAGTATCCGTGCAACGGAATTTAGCGATGGCCATGATACACATCACTAGAGGGCGCCACTGGATTCTGAAGTAGCTTTTGTAGATCACATATTTTTTGATGAAATCTTTATGGGGATTTCCCCAATTTTGCATGCAAACTAACAGTGTGATTTTGGCTTAGAATGGACCACCTCATTTCTGTCCTTTGGGGCCGTATAAAGCGACTAAAACATAAGCTCCGAATCGTCCCACCTGGGACCTAGTGGACCTGGTCTCCGGGGTTAAGACAGCGAAGCGAGGCCGCAGGCTGAGCGGGCAGTGTTTTAGTGGGCGAAAGGCTGGCCATTTACATGGAGAGTAATATGTAGTAATAATTATGTGACTATTAATTTAATTTATAGAAACACACTTTAATAAATTTTTATAAAAGTCGATTTTAGTTAAATATTTATTTTTTTATTTATTTATTTCCTTTTTGGAGAACTTACAGCTAAACAACAGTCGGATTTCAAAACACAAATTGATAGTCAGATGCTGACAACAAGTTCCCACATATAAAAATCTACTAGAATTAGAGGTAAGTTTAACAATAAAATCTAGTAGCCTAAGCATACCATATGCTCATGACTATATTCTCCGAGAAGGGGGTCAGAGATATTCTGAATCCTCAGAACATCCACGTTTCACTATTAGTAACCGAAACTTTGTACAGTGTGACGGGGAGTGAGCTCATAATGTTTTTCTACACCGAAAAGCCAGTGGTATTACAAATCGTACATTAATTCCGTAAAACTCATTGGTACGAGTCGGCCTGGACGGCAATCGAACCACCGCCTTCTGCTCGGCAGGCAAGGTAACTCGCCAATGAACCTACTACCATTCTAAAACCTCAAAAATGCAAAACTAAACCTTCTAACAACAACAACTTGAAATGGAGGCACGAACATTTTTATCCACCACGAAGTAGAGTACGGTCGTAACTTTATGTTTATGTTAAAACTAAAGAAACATCTCTTTCTACTTAATCTAAATTAAACAAGAGCAAAGTCTTGTACGAAATCTTTCTACACAATCTACAAACAAAATCCCATAAAACCAACCTATTAGAAGGAACCCTAAAAACAATAGGGAACCCGGGAGAAACTCACAGCTATAACAATAATCATTAAATGCTTGCTCTGAACAAAATGTAGGCCACTTGCTTTTGTCACAAGGTTTCGTTCCCTTAAGAGGATAGGCGAGTACCGTTTTTTCCATACAAACGTATTCCCCTGTTTCCTCCCTGGATTATGACATTAGAGCAAAACATTTTTTACCATACAATCTATGTTACCTCTGCTATGTCCCTATGTTTTGCTTTTTTGCATTAATTAATTATTGTATGAACTAGGGACCTTCGAAAATGACCAATTTTACCGCCCGTTTTCAGACATCCAGCAAACAAATTTGACGAATAAAACAAAAAAGCAAAACATACAGACATAGCCAAAGTCTTTCACATATTATTCTTGAAGGAATTATTAAAATCGGTTTAGTTTTGGAGGAGGAAACAGGAGAATACGAACTGGTGTTTTCGTCGATTTTATGTAGATAAAATTGGTCCGAGCTGCAGTTGTCTCTTTCGCACTCTAGTCGGTGGGGTGGATCGTACAAATATGTAAAAGTGACCTATTCTCCAAATTAGCATTTCAGCCCGTCTATCCTCTTAATAGTGCGGGGAATAAGGAGCCTTGTAAGTGATTCCGTCATTAGCGTCTTGAGTAGCTAGTATTGTTGCTTGAAGTATTTAGCTCTAATTTATTCGTGTAACCAAAGCCTTGCCCAGCTGTGGGATTCTATAGACTAGTATCTTAGTCTAAGTCGAGTGGATTCGTGGATGGTAGAACGTGTGTTTTCTGGCTTACTGTGAGACTCCGTTGTTTTTGTACAGGATAAATTTACTTTTTTTAATGAGCTTGAGTCTTTAATATATGGGTAATACAGCTAGTTGTTTATGGGGATATAATTCGGAGCACGCTCCATACAAACGTACTATGGTGATATTTTCAATACTAACCAATTAAACTCGATGAAATTTTTCAGAAACAATCTAGAAACAAATTTCTATGCTTGTATAGAGTCAGATTTTCGTTAAAATGTATAGTTTTAAAGTTACAGTGTCTCAAAGATTTCCATACAAATCTTAAATTAATCCTAGCATTGAAACTGTATATTTTAATGAAAATCTGACTCCACACAAGCATAGATATTTGTTTCAAGATTGTTTCAGCAAAATTTCATTGACTTTAATTGGTTAGTATTGAAAATATCACCATAGTACGTTTGTATGGAGCGCGCTCCGAATTATATCCCCTTAATATAGCCACTCTCTTCATATTTATTATGCTGTCCCATTGTTGGGAAAAGGTCTCCTCTCTCCTCATAAAGCTATTTTTTTTTTAGTTTGCCTCGTGCAGTCAGAATTCGGTCTTTAAAAACCACTTCATACGGGAAAACATTCAAACCATGTGACAATGTGTGAACATAGCACTAACATTAGTGCTCTTCGTAGAATGCCTCTGGTTTATTTATTTATTTAAAACAATTACGACCTGTAGACGTATGTTTATTGTATTATGCGTTTTTTTTATTTTTGTCTGCAATAACCAATAAAGCAGTGATATAAACAATTACAATTAATATTTTGAGGTGTTTATAAGCTCGTAAATCTGACTGAAATTCCTTGGAGTCTAGAACATTAACTTTCGAACTGCCGGAACGTAGAAACATTTGATTTTCTATTGTGTCTGGAATTGCGGCAGTTTATTAGTTAATAAAACCATTTCCATAAGTCACTACATTATTATGATTCATTGGTAGGTATACTATAATTTAGTCCAGTCAATAACCTTGTGGTCTGTGGCGGAATGAAAGAGCTTCAATTCAATTTGTTTTACCTCGAACGCTTTGATTAAAAATTGATTAGTTGTGGTAGATATGTCGTTTGTAACAGAATCTCTTTTTGCTAGATTAAAAAGCTATCATTTTTACAATGAAGCGGTCATGAAGCGAACTTAAATAAAAATAGGGTTGTGGAAAATCAATTCACGCTTTCGTTGTAAGATCTTCGCATCGAACATTGTGGTCATGAATATTAATAATCTCATTCGGTATGGACAGAAACTTTGCTCCAACCACGGAATAGATAATAGTGTACAGGGTGTAAACTTAAATACGTTTTATATACATACTTTAGGGTTTGATTTAGAACATCAAACTGAACAACTCTTACTATGGGACCAAGTATGAAATCGCAAAAAAAAGATGTTTCAATAAGATTACCAATAGCTACGCACAAAAATGGAAACAGCTATTATTGAACTAATTAAATGTTTATTTTATTTTAGATATCCTAATGAATAAGTTGTTTCTTTTTCTGCGATTTTAAAGTTGGTCCCATAGTAAAAGTTGTTCTGTTTAATGGTCACACACACCCACCACCCGATGGATACACCCTATAGTATAAAGAAAGCTATCCGTGATCCGTTATTTTGAATAAAATATTTTGATTTCATTTGATTGAACAATCGTAAGATCAAAACAGCTAAGGTATGACAACTGATTCGACTCACTGTTACTAAGTTCCAAAAACAGTCACATCACTAAAACCGAATATATATGTATATCTAGTCGAACGGAAGTATCTATTATAACTTTGCCCTTCTAAACGAAGAGGGCGGTGTGGATGGAATTCTTTTATTGCTGATTAAATTCCTAGCGGGTCCAATAAAAATGGTTTTCATGGTTTGTGCAAGGCGGAAATTCAATTTTTACATCACTCTTTGAATACCAATTTTCTCTGACCTACCTAAGTTTCCGATTATATCGCTAACAAAATCGGTTACGTATTATGACTGTACTATGTAATTTACATAAGCATAAGCATATGCTCACGACTATATTCCCCGAGGGGGTAGTCAAAGATATTCTGAAACCTCAGAACATCCACGTTTCACCAGTAGTACCGAAACACACTTACACGTACACTAGGTAATTTTTAGTCATATTTTGTTTCTGTGATCATCATTATTGCCCATTGTCTAAAATTAACAAACTAAATATTAATGAATTGAAGCAGAATCGCTAAGAACTTTTACTATTGGACCAAATTTGAAATTGCGAACAAAGAATCAGGGCTGCAATCGCGGTAAATATTCGGTGATTGAACCGTGACTGGACTCGTACGAACCATAACTTTTGACACATTTGGTATTGCGCTAATCGCGGTACAACTCGTGACAGCCGTAAGAGCCTTTTTGACAGATCGCTCGCTCAGACGTTAAAGGCTGTCAGTTACATAGAGCTTAGCGCGATGCGGAATTCAGCACAGTTGAATAGTAATTTGATTGCATTGTGATTAGAACTGAAATTGGATAAGAATAGAACTTCGATGATTTAAATTAACGCAATCGGTCTCCTACTTTGGTCGAGTAGTCATTGCCCAATTTGTTTTATGGAACAGCAGATTTTTCTCGCGATATTAATATTTGGCGCCTAGTAAAAGTTGTTCGGATTGAGATCTAAACTTTACAGTTATTTATACAGGGTTTAAACTTAAATGCCTTACATACTTAAGGAGTGCTTCAGACTCCAAAGCATTCCCTTAAGCATGTAACGCGTTTAAGTTACCACCCTCTATATTTTGATTAAGTTTTCAAGTCGGTAAACACTTGGCTATCAGAAATCTATTTTGAGGTGACATGCATTTGTGATGGCTATAACTAAATCATACTTTGTACGTCCTTCAACTTTCAACGAAAGCCGTCAAGAAATAAAATAAACCCAATGAATTATTAATAGCGAGACGTGAAGTTGTGAAAGTGACCTTAAACCTTTTATTGCACGGACGTATAAAGTAAAACTGATTTTCTATTGTGTCAATTCGATATTTCAGGGCTGCAATCGCGGTAAATATTCGGTGATTGAACCGTGTTTGGACTACGTACGAACCATAACTTTTGACACATTTGGTAATGCGCTAATCGCGGTACTTCTCTTGACAGCCGTTAGAGCCGTTTTGACAGAGTTTAGAGCGATGCGGAATTCAGCATAGTTGAAAATAGTAATTGGATTGTAATGTGATTAGAACTGAAATTGGATAAGAATAGAACTTCAATGTTTTAACTCAGCGCAATCGGGGATGGCAGAGGGGTACGCGCGTAATATCGGATCCATTCCCGTTAATTTATCCGAGATTAGTATAGATTCCAATTTTGAAAATATCATTTTTTTTAATAATGTCTTTAACGGCACTGGATACTAGTCCTTTTGAACCATTCGTTATTTTTTTTCATTATATTCATTGTTTTGATGATGGGATGATAGATGACGATTAATCTGTGGTCGATTTCGTAAGCTCGCGCGTTGCCGCCAAAATGACCATATACGAGTTAACTTGAACCAAAACTTATGTTCTGTTATAGTATTTATTTGAGATTCCTGTTACGTCGGTCGTTTTACGCAACTGTTTGGTACACAATCCGCACGAAATTATGTAACAAATATCACTTAAACCAATTTTTTCGAATTTCAAATACGACGAAACACAGCAAGAACAATGGCGCCAAGCAAACTCTGTCACTTTTGTGATATAGCAGTGTTGCCAATCCAATGAAAATCGATCACAATTCAATTCATTCATTCTTTTAGGCAATTCAGGCGATTCCAAAAGATAATCAAACTTCGTTTGTATGGAGCGTGCTGCAAGGCTAAAATATCATTATTTAAATAAACAAATATTAAATATTAACTATTTATGGACAACAGAATATCGAATATCCTGCCTGTTTTGGTGTGCAATAAAGTATAATTGAATTGAATTGAATATCAATTTGTGATTATTATAGCAAATATTTCCTTTGTAAATATCTTAGTAGGTAATATAAAACTCACAGAAACAATATTTAAATTTCGTAGCAGATACACTAGATATTTGGCAAAAATACTTTTTGAGGTCGGATTTTCAGTAGTATTTTCTATTTTGGCGTTTGATTTATGTCTACAGTATAATAATAAAATGGAAAACTTTTGAAAAGATTACATGTACAGGTATTTGGAACAACAATTTCGCATACGAATTGCTCTGGGCGCTGGCCAACAAAATATTTCATTTAAAGGACTTTTCAATTTAGATAAATTTCAGAACAAAAGTTACATTGCATCCACTTTTCCTACTCTAAAGCAATATTTGACGATAAACATCCATACCATAAATAAAACCGGTCAAGAGCGAGTCGGGCTTCTTGCGCACCGAGGTTTCCGTACCACACCACCACACAACGTATTAATCAACTTACAAAAAAGTTTTTTTCTCCAAGGCTTTTAGCGCGAGACCGACTCACACTTGGCCGGTTTTTATTAATTTTTGTTATACGAGTACTGTAGAGTTTGCTCTATAATCACACCACGTTTGACGCTTGTATGTATTACCGTCTATGCGAAAAACACATATTTTTTGTTCAACGGCGATTTACATTTTTTATTGCGGAATACAGCCAGTATACTATCTTACAAAAGAACTAGATCCACGCTCATTCAATCGAACCAATAAAAAAAAATATTTACAATGTTTATATGAGCGAGAATAGTCCACAGTTGTATTCTGATAATATTATACTGACCGTTTTCAAGGGAAAAAAATATCGGATTACCTTTAAACAAAAAAAAAGAAATTAAATTCTTCTTTTTTAATTAACGGCGATTTAGAATTGTTTTGTCGAACACGGCCAGTATTATTTACTATTTTACAAAAGAACTAGATCCCCGCTCATTTAATCGAACCAATCAACTAAAAGATTTGCGATAATTTTTTGAGCGTTAATCGTCCACAGTTGTGTTGAACTAGAGTATCAATGCCGTTGTAATCTGATATTACTGATTATCATAAACAAAAGAAAGATATTATTTAAAAAGTTAAGTTACAATCTCCACTATTATAAAACTTTAATAATGTGTGACATTGAAGATATTAACAAAAAAAGTTACGATATGGTTTTTAGGTATCCCTGACTCCAAATCAACTGTTTATACAATTTTTGTCCGTCTATTTGTTTGTATATTTGTAACAGCATCACGCAAAAAATACTGAACCGATTTTAATGAAACTTTTTTGTTTGATAAGTAATGATCTGACTTAAAATCTGGTATACATTTTGTGCGGACGAAGTCGCGGGTAAACTCTAGTTTATTCTAATCGTGTTATAATCGAAATTATAATACCGACGATTATAATTATTATAATCCATCATCCATCCTTACTTTTATGTTATTATCAGCCAATTATAGCGGCTTCATTTTTGTTCTGCAATCTTAGTAATCATAGGTGTTCAAGAAGAGTGGAATGAAAACGTTCTATCATTCCATTTTCGTTAAGGGCATGAGTAGCAAAAGTGTGATGGTGAACCTAATAATTCAAGAAATTCAGAAACACTGAGGTATAATGTATAGAGCGAAAATCACGCTTCATGACGTTTTGTTCCATTCTACTGCGGCGATATATTACTCTTGCATTTAGTTACTCTCTCACTGCGGTCACGTGTACCAGTTTGATAGAAAAAAAGAACTGGTTCATGATCTGATTCAAGACTACACTATGGTCATTCATATAATCATCGAGTTCATCTACTTTTTGTCTGACAAGCTTAGAATATTCTCTAGTATCTTATTATAATGGCGTATACGCTCGAAGGCGAGATGATACAACTATAGGGGAGTTTTTGGAGGGAATTTGTCAGATACGTTTGGAGTCCTCATATTTCATCGAATTTTATTGTTTATAGTGAGTTTTGGTTCGTAAAATTGGTGTGGTTTTGCGTAACAAAGTGTCGTGCAAGTGAACAATTTACGGTTCTGTGAAATATGATGGTGTATGGGTCGTAAACAGGAAAAGTGTTCCGTCATTTGTAGCGCGGCAAAGCGATCGGTTCACCTCTTTCCTGTGGACTTCTCTGCGTTTCCTTCGTCTTTCGGGTGTCTCCAAAAACTCCAAAGAAGCGTCAAAACGTCGAACACCAACGTTTTAATTGCTATAAATAAGAGAATTTTATTAAAGACATCGGCTGTATGGGATATTTAACCCTTTGCCTTGAATTGAACCAAAAAAAAAAAAAAACAACTATAGGGTGTTAGGGTAAACAGTTGCATTATTTTAAGGGGTGATTGTACCCATGACACTGAACAACTTTCCCAAAGAAACATATAGGAAATTCGCAAAAAAATTTCGGACTTTCCATACTAATTGCAATCAGCTGATGTTCTTGATGTTCTAAATGCAATCAAAGTTTATATGAAAAGTCGAAAAAAAAAATCTCGAATTTCCTATAGGTTTCTTAGAGAAAGTTGTTCAGTATCATGGGTAGAATCTCCCCTTAGAGTAATGCAACTGTTTACTCTAACACTCTGTATAACGGTCACCCATCCAAAGACCGGACCTGACGTTGCTTAACTTCGGAGATCGTTTCCAATACCGAAGCTCCACTATGCCAACGAGAACCAAAAATAATAAAACTACACACGTAAAGCAATAAAAATAAAACTTTATATCACATTCTTTCCGCTTCGCATCATAATATTGTTAAAGCACAAATACATGACAATGTAGGTCATTAAAATCCCTCGAATAGAAAGTTACGAGCTATTTTTATTTCGAACAATACCATTCAACCTACGAATCATTCGACAGTATAATAATACTAAGATTCATTTACATTCATATAATTTGGTATGTCAAGTTTTTTTTTGGTCTTCATTTTAAGATTATTTTTTACAGATAGAAGATGTCTTCTTCTTCATTTTAAGAAACAAATTTCATTTTCTTTGCAATTGACAACATTTCATTTTAAGAAAGGTACCAAAATAAGAAAAGCATTTGGAGATTATGTGATTCAAAGCTTATATCAAAATTATCCGATTTTTCTATCCATTATTTCTCTAGTTATTTGAAAAATACTGAAAAATAGAATAGAGGTTGAATGAGATTTTATTCCTTGGCCTGCTTGGCTTTTCTATTGTATTTGACAGTTTTTATTTTTAATGTTATTGCGTCCAAGGTATCTTAGCCATAAATACTACGTTTTCAGAAAATTCAAAAGTAAATTAAAAATAGAAATATCAATCAAAAATAAAATCGGTAAAATAAGTATCACTTATTTTTTAACCTGTTTTTATATTTTTTATTAAAAACAGGTGGTTAAAAAAATTTAATGTTGTCAATTCATCGAGTTTATCAATAGAAATTTAATTTTTAACTCTAATTTGTAAATGGCAAAAGTGGTCGCAAAAAAATCATTCGAACTCCATGGAGAAAAATCTTTACTTAATTTTAAGAAATAAAAATCACCTGCTTTCTGACATTGTGAATGTATTTTTTTTCTTAATGGCCAGTTTTTTTAAGTTGATTTTAAGTTTACCAAGGAGTTTACAGGTTTTCCAGTGACGTCACTGGACGGACCGAAAAACTACGTTATTTTATAAAAAATATCTGTAATCCATTTTAAAATATCTGACATAGAAAATAATATTATTTTACAATTATCTCGAAATGGTTTTCGATTCAGCCCTCTAAAAAAAACTTGACATACAGAATTGCATTGAAATCGATAAATGTTATTGTATTTTTCTAATAACCATAACTATCTTGAAAATCCCATCGGAACCAGAAACATTTCGCTATCGGCTGTAACAATTTTATTCGAGAAGCGAATGTAGTTTATTTCAGTGAATAATAATTTCGAATGTCTCAACGATACTAGAAAATTGACAACGCTTGATTATACAGAGTTTGGTGATAAAAATTTAATAAAATTGCTGTTAAAAATCAGCAATCAGACTTCGTCTAAGACATGTATGGCTCAAAATGTTTTAAATGGTGTCAACTATCATCCCCTTAAATATTTGCACCCAGCTTCCAAACACCCTATATACCTACTGTAATATTTGTTTCCATCAAGAAGCGTTATCGACTAGTAAACTTTCACTCAAAGACTAAAATTGACAAATTGACATCATCATCATTACACTTTTTTAAGGGGAGAATCAGACCGTCAAACTAAACAACTTTTTCTATAAAACCAACATCGAAATCGCGAAAAAAAATCAGCTTTTCCACACAAATCTGCAAACCTACGTCCCATAGTGAAAGTTGTTCAGTTTGATGGTCTGAACCCCTATAAAAGTTTTAAATGTTTATTTTTACTCTTGTAACACCTTTTATAGGTAATTAGGTATATATTTAAAAATATATACAACGTGTTAATGAATAAGCGCATAACCTCATACATCCCAACTGATTTATAACAAAATAATTAGATTGAAACATTAATTTCATTATCTTGATACTTAAAATTTAAAGTTATTAGCATTTTAAGTTTTCAGGCAAAAATTATTTATATCATTTCAGCAATGAATGAAAGCGTGCTCGTGGATTCACTTTAAGAATCTTGTTTTGGTAGTAAGTAGGGTGAGTGTACCCGTGCGGTGGGTTGAGATCGAGTTCAGTAAATTTATTAAATATTTTGAAATAAAATTACCGGTGTTGAAAACATGTTCATTAACACGTTGTATATTTAAATATTTTTAATATATGTAAACCTATCTAATAATAATATCATTTTTGACAGCCGAAGGACATCAGGCAAGTTCCATACATTGTTGGTCAAAAAAAAAGATGACACTGACCTAGAATTATTTGCTATAGCTAGATATACTGCATTTTCTAAGTAGTTTTTCCCTCTCGCAATAATACCAAATATGTATTTTGCCATTCGCAACAACCCTAGCAAGCAATATCAGACAGAAAAGAAGAAAAGTGATCCATAACACCGTTCGAACTTTTGCAACATGTGTGCAAAACTGTGCCTTATGAGAAATAGTATTAACCATTAAAGAGCTACTGCGAAACGCAATACTTACAGAGTTCAAAATCAAAGTTTCAGACGAAGAACGAGCAACGAGCTTGATCCTTATTTTATCAATGCTGTAAATTTTTTATTTTTTTACAAACTAGAAGCGCTTGTTGGCGTAGTGTAGCTTCGGTATTGGAAACGATCACCGAAGTTAAGCAACGTCAGGTCCGGTCAGTCTTTGGATGGGTGACCGTAATACAGGGTGTTAGGGTAAACAGTTCCATTACTCTAAGGGGTGATTCTACCCATGATACTGAACAACTTTTCTGAAAACTGTAACTGAGTATTTCATCTCGAGCGTTTCGTGCTTCGGAAGGCACGTTAAGCAGTTGGTCTTGGATAATTCCGTCAGATGGCGTTGTAACTATTCGTTAAGCCAGGTCAGAGGCATATTAAAGTGGCTTGAAAATTCTCTGACAGCAAGTTGACAACTAACTTGCCTTCACTAAAATCCAAAGTTGAAATCCGCAACTTTGGATTTTATTCCCCATAACTTTAGATTCTAATTTTGAATGTTAAAATCATGAAAAGTAGTCTCGTGTGAACCCCAAACGTTCTAAGTTCGAAGTTATTATTTCGCAATTATAGGCTGTCTCGTTTAGTGATAAGGTGTAAAATTGAATGTAAATGCACAAGATCAATTGTGCTTATACCGTGGCAGAAGGGAAATGCTACCGCAAGGCTAGTCCTTGTAATAATTAGTCAAAGCCCACTCCCTCTTTTCTTATTCGTGAGAGGAGGCCTTTCCCCTCTAGTGGAATTCTACAGGCTATACCTTATTTTATTTTTTACAAAACACTAAGCTATTATGCATTATGTACCTACACACGGCAACACAAAACAAACATAAGCTGGCCGCGCGACGTTATACATTACTCTACCTACGCGCGGCCAGCTTATTTTGGTTTTGCGTAGCTTGATGTGTCGCCGTGTGTACTTAGCATAGTTCAGTTCATGTATAAGGGAATTAAAATTAACCATCTCATTTCATTTCGGAAAGGGTCACTTTTGCATTGTTTTTGAGGGCTAATGTCTAGTCATCTATCATCATGATTATGGATGTTATTATGTTTGTGGCGTTGTTGTAAGGATTCCATAATAATACCTAAGCCTAGTAGCTTATGTTCGGGATTATTACAATGTAATGTGCATGTAAGCGTTATTTATTATTTACCTATCACAATCTAACATGTCATTCTATGTTTATTTTTATTTATAATTAATGGACTTCTTGCTTGTGCGTTAGCACCGCATTTCCGCCAGTGTCAAGTGGTTTGAGGGAGTATCTATCCAATCTCGAGGATTGTTTTTGAGTAAGAACACAACTGAGAAGGATTGCGGAGCCTCGTGGCAGGCTGAGACGCGAACCGCGCGAACACCACGCGAAAGACAAGTGTTCGGGGCAAACCCTGCAACGTGACTCCGTCATTCTATGTTGAAACCGGACACTTTGCTAATGAAAGATAGCAATAGGGTATTTGACAGCATGTAAAATAAAGGATCTATTGATGGCATCCATATTGAATATGAATTTAGGAAACTTACTGGATATTTTAAGAGAAAATCGACAAAGAAAATATTTGTTTTGGTCTACTTTAGTCACGAGATCGTAAACGACTGTGATTGGCCGAATGGTTGATGACGTCAACTGCTTGTAAACGGTTGCGTGTAGAGTGTGAGTGTAGTGCAAAGTATACGTCATCGTGACGTCATCTGCTTGTTGCCACGTATATTGTCAGGAAAAGCGTTTTCGCGGGATATATAAATAACATTTTTTGTTTTCATTTTTTCTTGCACTATATGTAATGGAACGTATAATATACATTTCTATAGATTCCTTAGACATCAGTGATTAACGTAGAACAGTTTTTAAAAATCTGTAAAATACCCTATTGTAGCAATGTTCCTGAAAAACATAAAAGTTAATACGAACGTATCCTACGTGTGAAGCGTACCCTGTAGTGCATTGCGGAGAAGCACGCACTTTCAATCGTGAGGGAAGAATACGGGTTCAAAACTGCACGCACGACATGCCATGCACTAACACCCGTATTCTTAGTCGTTTCCTCAAAAGCTTCCTTGACTCAGCCTCACTCAAGGATACTTCAAGGTTTTCCCCAACCCATCCTCAAAACCTGTATTTTCAGTCATAATCTCGAGGTTCCTCCAGTGAGGTCGAGTCAAAAATTTTTCAATAATTGTGGAATTTTAGGTCCTATGTTCCTTTTTTTCACGATGTTTAGAATAAAAATAGACAAATGAGTGCAATTCTTTTACGTTTCGACATTTACGTTTCTCGAGGAGGCCTTAAGGTAGGTCGCGAGCTACTTTGATTTTGACGTTCCTTTCCTCCACTCGACTGAGGAAATTCCTCAAGTCCAGGACGCTTATGTCATTTTTGACATCAAATTTGAGTGAGAGTATGTCAACTCGAGTGAGGACACCTCAAAGAGATTATACCTAATAGAGTGAGCCATACCAATTGTAAAGTGTCCACTTTTTTTGACGTTCGCTTTAAGTCTGTGGTGTCAAGTGGTATGGACAAAAGGCACCAAGTGACATATGGCCTTATGTTTACGGTCACTTGTCACACACACTAGCTCAAAAATAAGTGAACAGCCGCATAAACAAATATCTATAGTTCCATCTCCTTCTACTATTAAAGGTACGTCATAAGACAAAAGAGAATAACTACAATCGTAAATTTATGCGGACTCTATGGAGATCCTTCCTCTGAGGGACACCTCAAGGAAACCACTAAGAATACGGATATAAGTTCTAGCTAGTAATACCGCCCGGTGAAGGAAAACATCGTAAGGAAACTTGCACGACTAAGGTAACTGATGTGTGAAATGTGGAACTCAAATAGCAAAACCACCGCTAAATCTTGCCAAGAATTTAAGTTCTTTGTCTGCTTCTTCTCATTGTCTTCCGTGCACTAAAAGTTTTTCTTGCGACTTCGTCCACACCGTCTACCGTCAGTGTAGCAAGATTAAATAATATAGATATACTAGTTTTTAAGTCTAATCGTAAGCTTTTAAACACAAAAATTTCATCAAAATTGGTTTAAGCGTTTTTGCGAAATGCTTGCAAACAAACAGACGGACAAAAATCCAAATATTGGTGATTAGGGCTCTTACAGATGAGTGACATTTTGTTTGCGACAGTGGTCGCAGAGGGTCGCGCGAAAGTCGCGCGACCGCTGTCGCTAACTGTCGCAAACAAACTTTCGCTGGTCCGTAAGAGCTCTAACGGTCAGTTGCACGTACGTTCGTTAAGGGTATATTACCGTTGGCGCGCTTCATACAAACGAAGTCTGGATATATTGTCAATACTAACCAATTCAAGTCAATGAAATTTTACAGAAACAATCAAGAAACTAATCTATATGCTTGTATGAAGTCAGATTTTCGTTAACATTTTAAAGTTACAGTGCCTCACTAAAACTGTATATTTTAACGAAAACCTGACTTTATACAAGCATATAAATTAGTTTCTAGATTGTGTCTGAAAAATTTAATTGCCTTTAATTAGTTAGTATTAAAAATATCACCAGACTTCGTTTGTATGCAGCGCGCATTTACGCAATCGGAACAAACTTCTCTTAAAGTTAATCCTTCATCCAAAAAGTGACAGCAAGAGATTTAATGGAGGATTAACTTTAATGAACGTACGTGCAACTGGCAGTGAGTCAGGTATACCTACTTTTATTTTTAATATTCTGACACACCTGCCTAGATCTGTAGATACTTTGTCGGATCCCTTGACAAAATCCTAGCTTAACCTTTATTCACAGTGCATGTATATACCCTTATAGATCAATTTACACTCAGGGAACGCAGCTGGGACGCGGCCACTCCTAAATCATTTACTATTGTCTATGCAACGATTTATGTGAACATAGCACGGTGGTATACCAACTATACATTTATTTCACAAGGACAAATTAGCGTGTGTACTTGTAAACATATATTTTATCATACTTTTGACGGCTTTAGCCTACCTTCTGGAAAGTGTATATGAAGCAGAGGACGTAACATGATTACCCAGAAAAAGCCTATTAACTCTTCTTTTAAAAATATCCTGATTGTACTTGCTTGGAAAAACAGAGGCAGGGTCCAAACCTCAACGGTTTTAGTATGCGATTGACGTTTCTTGAGAGCTTATCACAGTGGAGTTTCGTTTATTTTGGTCACTGTACTTAGTTGAAGCCAATGCGGCCTGCTTGTCTAGTCTGATTCGAATGTTTTGTTTCAATAATTACGTATTATCACAGCTTACTGTAATTACTACCGTGTATTATATTCCAAACGATATCACAGATCAGATTTCGAGGTTACAATAGTGTAACCACGCATAGCGTGAGGTAATAATTGGTAGGAAAATATTGATATAGAAATATGGACTTTAAATACGAACGCATACTAGTCAAATTATTTTGAAGCTGGACTTCGTTGAAGCCGCTCTATTAGTCTGTTATGACAACATAAACTCACGACCATAATCCCTTTAGGGATGTTATAAGCTTTTATACAACTACCAACGATGATTTAGATCTATGCAACTTTCAAAGTCATATACTAAGTAGAATTAGGGGTACTTAATAAATTAATTTAACTAAAAACGCATATAAATTATATAGGGTCCTTTTTAAGTTAAATTAATTAATTTAAAACAATAATCATAAACATAAGCATATGCTCACGACTATATTCCCCGAAGGGGTAGTCAGAGATATTCTGAAACCCCAGAACATCCACGTTTCACCAGTAGTGAGCCCGTCGCCACTTATAATGGACAGTGGGTACAATACATGCCTCGAAATTGAAGCAAGCAGGTTTCCTCACGATGTTTTCCTTCACCGAAAAGCCAGTGGTGTTACAAATCGTACATAAATTCCGAAAAACTCATTTGTACAAGTCGGCCTGGACAGGGATCGAACCATCGCCTCCTGCACGGCAGGCGAAGTTACTCGCCACTGGACCACCACGGCTTTTTTAAAAACAGTATAGTACAATATAATAAATAAAACCAACTAATCAAGCGTGCAGAATCGATAATAGTAGACATTGTCGTTTTTTATATGAAACAGTAGATTTCTGTTTAGGCGATTTCTATTTTAGTCCCATAGAGAAAGTTGTTTAGTTTGGTCTGATCATCCTCTTAAAAAACAAACAGCATATTAACAAAGACCATGGTTACTATTATCGATTCTGTGACTATATACAACGTGTTAATGAATTAATGTTAGTGTAGTTTGTTTATATCGAGAGCAGAATCGAATTATCATGGTTTCAACATAATATTAAATTTTTTGTTTGTAAAATTTAAAATTTACTGAACTCGATCTCACCCTCCGCTCGGGCACTCTCGCCCTACTTACTGCCAAAACAAGATTCTTAAAATGAACATGAGCACGTTAGCGCTTTCATTCATTGCTGAAATGATAACAAATAATTTTTGCATGTCAATTTCAAATGCGAATAACTTTAACTTTTATCAAAATAGTGAAATTATTGTTTCAATCGAATTATTTTGTTATAAATCAGTTGGGGTGTATGAGGTTTTGCGTTTATGCATTATCCCGTTGTATTATGCATTTACCTGGCACAAGGCAAGGATAGGCACTGTAAGGGCCCAGTGCACAGTAACTAGATAAATACAATCCGTAGAAATTTTAAACAATTTAGTGCCAGTGGCTGGCACCAGCCTGCAGTTACAACTTGCTGCATCGATTATGCATTCAGGCTGTCTGCAACAACGGCCGGGATAAAGGATTCTGCGAGGGAAATGAAAAAGTTTAAATTGCTATCGGTATTTTTATCGCTGAAGAGAATTTTCCATTGCAAAGTGCTAATCATAAGGTGCAAAAGACTGTTTAGTTTGCTATACTAACACTCAGTTGCAGAAACGCTCATTAAAGTTAATCCTCCATTAAATCTTTTGCTATCACTTTCTGACTTGTTGACGTAGTAAAAGCTAGCAAGAGATTTAATGGAGAATTAACTTTAATTCGCTTTTTTGCAACAGAGTTTTTCCCCAGTTGGTTAAGACATTGCAGGCTGAATCATCTGATTTTCTGAAAAGAAATATGATTCCGTGCTTCGGATGGCACGTTAAGCAACTGGTCCCGGCTACTATCTCTGGTGGTAGTCGTTACCGTAAAACTACGTCAGAAGCCGTAAGGCGGTCTGAAAAAACTTTGACCCTAGGGCTTGCTGCCCACATGATGAGAAGAACGGTAATCATTTTATATTTTTAGTAAATTATTAAAATATTATTCTTCAAGTTAAAATTTTATCGTCACGTAGTACGCATTGTAAGCAATAGACAAATTAACTGGACTGCCTATGGCACGTTAAAAAAATCGTGTCATATTTCTAGTAAAACACGCATTCGATTCGATAGCTATAACGCCAGTGAACTCGTGAGAGAAGGATAGCAAAACCCATTTTGGAGTGAATAAAAATAAATGAATACAATCGAAAAGAAGTGGCGGGGACAGAGGTCGGGGAATATGGTATTTCTTATGCAAAGGATGGGACGTACCGCAGAGAGGGGATGGCTTTTTCTCTTCTCAAATAGCGTATGAAATGTAGAATTGTGTTCTTAGTACTTTTCGGTAGGTACTTGATTTATTCCTTTTAATAAAGTATCATTCTTTAATATCAGTAAACCAACATCATGGATGTTTTTTTAGGAAATACAAGCCATTGATTTACCGATGAGAAACGATAGCCAACGTTAATGGGCAGAGCAAAACTCTAACGTTGGTTGGCAAATCTCTTCGACACGATTAAAAGTCATTGCGACAACATCTAAGCCGATAGACATCCCCTACTGGATATAGAGTGACTACTGGACCTAGGTATCCGTGGGGAAAGCCCCAAGGATCACCACAAAGAACCGGTCCTGCGCTGCTCTCATCCAACGGGTTCCCGCCGCCTTCACAAGGTCGTCAGTCCACCTGGCCTACCCACTGCGCTTTCTGTTAAGCGTTCGCCACTCGAGAACACTTTGGCTCCATCGGTTCTGCGAGCAAAAGCAATATTCCCCACCCATGGCCACAATATACCATCGACTCAACAAAAGAAGATGGGTGTCTGTTTTAATGGTATACTTAGATTTTTAATTTCAAGAGCTTCCATTCATTTTCGTATCGAATCATTGACTTACCAACTACTGGACGTAGGGTCCGCGCTCAAAAGTGTCCAAACCAAAAGAGCACCAAAACGTAAAAAGCGATCCAATTACGCGACAGTCTTCGTTTGATCGGCCGACTACGCGCACGCACGGTCGCGATGTGCGCGCCGTGTTGCAATGAGGGTGTGGGATGGAAAAGAATTTCAGCATTTTCAATGTTTTTAGTTGGTTTATACGTTGGTTTATATATATTACGAGAATTTTGTACTAGACCCGGCGTCCATAGTATTCTACGTCAATGTATCGAGATTTTGAGTGCATAATCATCGCATAAGCATGCAAAAGTTATAATTAAACATCGACCATTAATGTCAATAGAAAGCGTGATCAACTGTTATCTGATCAAATCATTAGGTCAATTTAATCGGTACATTATTTACTGCCCCGAAACGCAATAGTTCATTTGTTAAATCAATGATACGTTACATAATGTATACTGAATGATTTTAAACACTTTCCAAATGTTTAGGGGTAGTTGACAAAACTGAACTACTTTTACTATGGGAGCAAACCTGATTTCGCAAAAGTGATTTTTCATACACCCCTTAGTGGACCAAAACAGGATTAAAATGAAAACGCAAGCTGTAAGGGTCGTGGGAACTTTAGCCAAATTAAATTAAAAGCGCGTTTGTATGAAGCTTGCATGCAGTCCGGCTGTGGAACTCTCTCCCATTTAATATAAGAGACTGTCAAACAATCGCTTCATTTCAAAAACAAGTCAAAGATATCTCTATCTCTCTCTTCAATAAACTATTAAGTAAATTTAATTATTTATCATACTGATAATTTGTATTTATGTAATGTATTTACCTGTATCTTTATTTAATATGTATTTATTAGTGTTAAATACTGTTTTATTAGTTAAATGTGCACACTACGCCTGCCTCACTTTGTATACTCTCTCTCTGTCACGGGTTTGCTGGAAGACTTCTTTTTAGAGATAAGCTCGCCCTTTGTAATTCTCTATTATTTTGTTTTCATGTATATTTCCGTGTGTACAATAAAGTTCCGTGTGTACAGTCATATATTTTCCTCGGCTCTACCACAATGCCTCAAAACGAAGGTGTTCAATCAGTGCGTCCTGCCAGTAATGACCTATGGTGCGGAAACTTGGACCCTGACGATAGGACTAGTTCATCAGTTCAAGGTCGCTCAGCGAGCTATGGAGAGAGCTATGCTCGGTGTTTCTCTGAGAGATCACATCAGAAATGAAGTGATACGTCAGAGAACTAAAGTGGTTGACGTAGCTCAGAAAATTAGCAAGCTGAAGTGGCAATGGGCTGGTCATATCTGCCGAAGATTTGACAACCGGTGGGGTGTCAGAGTTCTAGAGTGGAGACCGCGAACTGGTAGGCGTAGTATGGGACACCCTGCTGCCCGCTGGACAGACGACCTAAAAAAAGTAGCGGGGAGCGATTGGATGAGGAAGGCCGAGGATAGAGTTTTGTGGCGCGCCTTGGGAGAGGCCTATGTTCAGCAGTAGATGATGGTGGGCTGATGATGAATAAAGTGTTAAAATAAAATAAATAAATAAAATAAGCTTATTGTCTCCGTTGATTATCAACTCATGTGCCATTAGTAATTCTATCAAATCTATTAACTATATATAATCAAGTTTGCCAAAGTTACTAACTCTGCTGAATCTTGTAACATCATGGAAATCTTGCAACTAACACCTAACTTCGTCTGGAATCTAGTGAAATAGTTAAAGTAAAGTTCCCAAGCTCAAAACTTAATTCAAGAACTCGAAAGCGTTAATTGTTAACTATTTTTATATACCACTAAAGTTTGCCCGAGCCACAAATTACACAAGGTGTTACAAAAGTAAAATTAAAAAATTTAAATCTTTTAAGGGGGTTGTTTAGACGATCAAACTGAACAACTTTCACACTGGGATCAACATCGAATACGCGATAAAAATTCAACTGGCCCAAAAATTTAGCTCGAGTAGATTTGTATGGAACATCAGATTTTTTTTTGCTGTTTCTATATTGGTCTCATAGTGAAAGTTGTTCAGTTTGATGGTCTAAACCACCCCCTTAAATGTTTATTTGTATTTTTGTAACAGATACCAGATTTTAAGTCAAATCACAAGCTTATTTTGGTTTGTTTAAAACAAGTGTGTTGTAGAGTTTCTGGCCGCATCTTCTCTACAACGAAACACCTTCCGACGCGATGGTAGATTCAAAAACATGACGTCAAAAAGTTATCTATGTGATATTATTTTGAATAAACAATTTTGACGATGACTTTGAAAACCAACACAAACTGACCGCGCGTCGTTATACAATACTCTACCTACGCACGGCCATCTTATTTTTATTTTGCGTAGCTTGATGTGTTGCCGTGTGTACACAGAACCCTTAAAGCCCAAGTACCTTACATTTTATAGATTTAAAACCAAAAGCACTTAGTGTTTCGTATAAAATCTGAACCGAAGCCACTATCTGGTCTGAGTCCTAGACTCCAGCTCACATGTTGCAAGTTCATGCATAAGCAATAAGACTATCATTGCTACTGTACGACTATGTGGGGTACAAGTCACAAGATATATGTGGAGTACAAGACACAAGAGATATGTGGAGTACAAGTCACAAGAGAGTGGTATAACTCAATTTTTAAACCGTGCGCCCGTCCTACTTGACTTCACCTGTCCGCTTACTTCCTCACCTACCCGCCACGACGCCTACTCCAACCTACATTATGTAATCATATCTATGAAAACATGACTCTCCTTCTGGCGCTTTCGGGTAAAAATATGCCACATCCTGCAGGGCCCATTTAATAAACGTGACAAATTGTAATTTAGTGTCAATTCAGGGTACATTGCGGGTTATTTATAATTTTATACATGCAGCAGGTAGCATAATATCCTAACATTCTCAGAAATGTACCCTAAATTGTTATTGTTAATTACAATTGTCACCTTTATTAAACAGGGCCCAAGCCCCAGTTACGTTATTTAGTTTTAATTTTTTTGAAGAAGTATGGTCGTCAAAGTGAATTCGTTATAATAACAAACATTTTCACACAAAATGTTTCATACGGGCAGTAGTGGTTATAGTGTAATTGTCGCATTTATTATAATGATGCTACGGAGGCAAAATCGTACGTCAGTTATTGATTTACTATATATTTGTATAATACCTACTATAGTTCTCCTATCTGTATTCTGCTAAAGCGAGTCCGACAGCAAAATTAAAATATTAGGCATTTTTAAAATAAATATTAAGATTAAATAAAATACCTGCTTTTAATCCCATAATACCTAATCGTCTGCATGTTTATGTTTTCATTATCATTATCAAGCTCGCTCAAACTACTCACTTATACCAATCACATAGAATTTGTCCGTCCCGGTATTTACTGCAAATGTTCTGTTATATAACGGTATTGTTATATAAAACTTACTCATGAATACGATTGCGAATATAACCTAAAACTGTCTCGTTTCAACAAACAGATTACGCTATATTTCAGTGTAACGCTCTTTTGCATTCTTTATCAGGAGAGAGAACGAGTTTACGTAAGATATCGTGATCTGATCGTATGAAATGCGGGAATTTTAAAGTTCCGTGAGAACCCTTAACATGCTGTCCGAGTCTATCATTGCATAGTATCTATTCTGTCTATACTCAAAAGTCAAAATTGTTTATTCAGAATAATATCACATAGATAACTTTTTGACCTCATGTTTTTGAAAGTACAAATACATAAAACCAATATTAAATTACATAGTTTAACATTGTCAAGACCGGACATTTTGGTCATTCAAATAATCATCGAGTTTATACCTAGTGACCTTTTTTACAGAGGACTTGTTTAACATGGGACTTAAACTTTTTGTCTGTCAAGTTTAGAATATTCTCTGGAATCTTATTATAATAACGTATACAGTGCCCCATGAAAGATGTGTTGACCTTACTAAGGCAAAAATGTGAGAATACTAATTTATTTTATTCCTTGATTTTTACTTCTAAAGTAAACCTTCGCTGCTAAAACACCGATCAAATCGTAATCGTAGGCTAAATTAAGATTTTCACTGTCAACATGATAAAGCGATATCAATACTAATGAACGAGCACAATTAATTTGTTTGTGTACCTATCTGTAATCGCGTTCTTAAAAACGGCTCGTATGTATTTCGTGAACATTTTCAGAATCGAGGTTTATCGATTCGTTCGATCAAAAAATCGATTTTGATTATTCTCATCTCTGGAATCAACCGGTTTTTTGTCAATCACCTCGATCCACCGATCAAAAAAATACTTTTAATAACATTTTCTCAAAATACGGAATCATAAAAATTCCCGTATGCGCCCTTCATAATTCAAGCTTAATTCTTGATATCTTTCTTTCACACAAATCGAATTTCCGGCTAAGTATTGAATGCAACTTTTAGTAAATTCATTATTCAAGTACACAGCAAATTGTGTGGCGTTCTTGGCATTCTCTGACGAAATGGAATGGTATATTATAATCTAAAAGCCATATTAAATAAAATACAAACTCGTAAATACATTCAAGGCAACAAGCTACACTCTCTCACGTTTGCTATTTGCCCTCTCCTCTTGAAGAGTGCTCCGGCAGCGCATGAATGTCAACGATTAACGTTCCTTGACGTACAGCTTTGTTGCCTTTCAGACTGACTGATGTGATGACGTCACATTCATGTTTTCTTCATACTGAAAGTTCTTTGTTCGAAGCCTAAAATGAATACATAAACGAGATACCTCAAGGTAGAGGTAACGAAAACAGATCTATACTTCATTCCAAATAAGGACGACGAGATTTTCCGATTCCTATTTAGCTTTCTGGCCAATTCTGATTACCAAATGTAATGAATTTATTGGATACATATACTATCCGACATATCTTGGACGTTACTAAAGCGGTTTTAAGAATAAGTGAGAGGAAGTGTTTCAAATCTCTGTTTCTGTAATGCAAAATAGCCTTAAAATTTCGCTTCTATTTTGAATGGAGTTTAAGAGATACAGAAATAAGATTTTGAAAAACACTGCGTTATTATTATGCTTACGACATGATTCCCCGAGGGGTTAGTCAGAGATATTCTCAAAATGCTATATTTAAAATATCCACGTGTCCATAATCTGTCTATTCTGACAGGTTGTGAGCCCATGATCACTTTTTAGGGTTCCGTAGTCAAACAAGGAACCCTTATACTTTCGTCCATTCTGTCAGTCCGTCTGTCTGTATGCCCCGCCTCAATAACTCGCTCATTTTTGCACCTATTGAATTGAAATTTGGTATGAAGACAGATAACTCTAACAAAAACGACACATGTTACACTATGTAATTCAATATTGTATTTTATAAGTGTACTTTCTATATTTTGTTTTTTTTAATAGATGTGTGTTTGTAGAGTTTCTGGCCGCATCTTCTCTACAACGGAACACCTTCCGACGCGGTGGTAGAGTCAAAAATGACGTCAGAAAGCTATCCATGTGATATTATTTTGAATAAAACATTTTGAGTTTTGAAACGTTGTAGTTATGAAGAAAACATTTTTTTATGACCCTAATACATCGAAAGAGGTGTCGTTGGATAGGTCTTATCTAATGGAAAACAAAACAAAACTCTCATAGAAACTAAATCGTTACAATGTTCTGTCTCGAGATCATCAGTCAAAAACAGAAAAATAAGGCGTAGCTTTCTGTCTCTAAGAAAAACTCTGTCGTGTATTAGACGAACGAATAGACACTAATGCCATAAATGAAAAGAATAGATATAGATATAGATATAGAAATATAAATATAAATAGAAATAGAAATAGAAATAGAAATAGAAATAGAAATAGAAATAGAAATAGAAATAGAAATAGAAATAGAAATAGAAATAGAAATAGAAATAGAAATAGAAATAGAAATAGAAATAGAAATAGAAATAGAAATAGAAATAGAAATAGAAATAGAAATAGAAATAGAAATAGAAATAGAAATAGAAATAGAAATAGAAATAGAAATAGAAATAGAAATAGAAATAGAAATAGAAATAGAAATAGAAATAGAAATAGAAATAGAAATAGAAATAGAAATAGAAATAGAAATAGAAATAGAAATAGAAATAGAAGTAGAAGTAGAAGTAGAAGTAGAAGTAGAAGTAGAAGTAGAAGTAGAAGTAGAAGTAGAAGTAGAAGTAGAAGTAGAAGTAGAAGTAGAAGTAGAAGTAGAAGTAGAAGTAGAAGTAGAAGTAGAAGTAGAAGTAGAAGTAGAAGTAGAAGTAGAAGTAGAAGTAGAAGTAGAAGTAGAAGTAGAAGTAGAAGTAGAAGTAGAAGTAGAAGTAGAAGTAGAAGTAGAAGTAGAAGTAGAAGTAGAAGTAGAAGTAGAAGTAGAAGTAGAAGTAGAAGTAGAAGTAGAAGTAGAAGTAGAAGTAGAAGTAGAAGTAGAAGTAGAAGTAGAAGTAGAAGTAGAAGTAGAAGTAGAAGTAGAAGTAGAAGTAGAAGTAGAAGTAGAAGTAGAAGTAGAAGTAGAAGTAGAAGTAGAAGTAGAAGTAGAAGTAGAAGTAGAAGTAGAAGTAGAAGTAGAAATAGAAATAGAAATAGAAATAGAAATAGAAATAATTTATTGTGCATGACATTAGGTAACATAGGTTTATGATAAAGGTTACATTAATCAAAGGAAGTATCACTAAAGTCTGCCTTTACAAGCCTATACACATTCTTTCATGAAATACTACATTATACAATATACATCAAAATTATTATTTATGTCAAAATGAGTGGATGGATTTATGTCAAAATATTTATGTTAATACATGCCATGTTATTAATTATTATATGTAGTTAATAATACAAGAATAAAATATACAACGTGTTAATGAATTAACGCAAAACTAGAAAGTAGTTTGTTAAGAATCGAGAGCAGAATCGAATTATCATGTTTTCAACATAGGTAATTTTTTTCAACATATTAAATAATTTGTTTATAAAATTTAAAATTTACTGAACTCGATCTCAACCCACCCAACGGGCACACTGATCCTACTTACTACCATAACAAGTTTCTTAAAATGTATCCATGAGCACGCTAGCGCTTTCATTCATTGCTGAAATGATAACAAATCATTTTTGCCTGAAAACTTAAAATGCGAATAACTTTAAATTTTAACTATAAAAATAATGAAATTATTGTTTCAATCTAATTATTTTGTTATAAATCAGTTGGGGTGTATGAGGTTTTGCGCTTGTTCAATAACATGTTGTATAAATAATCATGTCAGGTGTATTATTTTAATTCTAAAAACTCCTTAACACTATAAAAACATCGTTTACCGAACCATTTCATCACCTCATTCCTGAAAACATGCTGTTTCATGTCTTTGAAAGTGTCAGGTAATTTATTGAATATTGTTATACACATCGTGAAACAATTCATATTATTTAAACAAATTTGTATGCTGTAACAGCAAAGACCATTGAGAGTCTTTGACTAATTATTATAAGGACTAGCCTTGCGGTAGCATTTCCCCTCTGCCAGGGTATAAGCACAATTGATCTTGTGCATTTACATTCAATTTTACACCTTATCACTAAACGAGACAGCCTATAATTGCGAAATAATTCACATAAACTTCGAACTTAGAACGTTTGGGGTTCACACGAGACTACTTTTCATGATTTTTAACATTCAAAATTAGAATCTAAAGTTATGGGGAATAAAATCCAAAGTTGTGGATTTCATGTTACCTCGCCCCCCGCAAAAAGTGGCAGAAATGTTTGTTAGTAGAATTACACGCGTAACCAGTCCACATATAAATAGTCAAAGTTGAGAGTTTATGTTCCCAAGTATAACATATTATTACAAAGCTACATCAAAGTAACATACATTTGACAGGTAAGAAAAATATTTAACTGTAGAAATTATGTTTCCTTTCCTTTGTGTAGGCTCATATTGAAATGTGTGATGGATTAAAACCCACGTTATTAAAATGGAAATATTTCGTGCGTGGCAAAATTTATCAATAGCCCAGTAAAAATACGGGTCGAAAGGAAATAATTTATAATAAGTAATTTTTTTTGCTAGATCGTTTATACAAATGATATTAAGATACTTTATTAACGAATCCAACTTAACTTCATATTTTTTATTTTTAGCACTAAAATGTAAAATTTTGATATTTTATAGTGTCTACTTTCTGTCTTTTTTTATTTATTAAAATAAAACAAATAAATGTAGGTAGGTAAATTAAATATCAGGCGCCTTTTTTAAATTTTACTTGTTTGTTTTAGGTTTTGTACTAAAATTGAGTATTTCTGAAAATAGACTTAGTTAAAAAAAAGGTCCCGTGGTGATTTTTCTTTGAATTTACTTCTAATATAGAATCCAAATGTATTTAACAAATGGCATAAAAAAAATTATACAGGGTCGTTCTTAATATGCTGACACTTTTTTAAAGGGATGACCAGCCGTCAAACTGAACAACTTTCTCTAAGGCACCAAGATGTATATCGCGAAAAAAAATCAGCTGTTCCATACAAAACTACAAACTTACTCGAACCAAAATGTATGAGACAGCAGATTTTTTTTCGTGTTTACCATGTTGGTCCCACAGAGAAAGTTGTTTAGTTTGAATGTCTGATCATCCCCTTAAAAAAGTGTCAGCTTATTAAGAAGGACCCTGTATACTATTTTTTGCCAATTTAACATTTTTTTTTTAACTTTGTTTAATTATTTAAGAAAATGTTTAGTTGGATTTTCAATCTGAATGATAACTAGAATTATAATTATAATCTATAGGTAATATAAAAGAAAACAACGGCTGTTATAAATGATTTACTTTCGCCATACAAGCACACCGTAACTCCACGTAACCCCAATATAAAAAAAAAGAATAAAAAAAAACCATAAAACTTATCAGATTGAATTGATATGAGTCTGATCCGTTTAATCGAAAACACGTATGTAGGTACAGACACGCAGTAGGTACAGCTACGTACAGACCGACGGATGCACTTGCGCAAAGCAATGTGGGGAAAATGCAGGATGTCATGCCACGCCAACTACTCGACTAAGCAGTTTGCGAGCTCTCCGTGACTGACAGAGTTTATATTTAGATTTTCGCTCTGTTATTAGATAAAAAATTTAAACCGACTTTAAAACTAAAAAATATGAATAATAATATAGCAGCCCATGACTTTTACGTTCGCATCTATAGGGTCCTTCTTAATATGCTGACACTTTTTTAAGGGGATGATCAGACCGTCAAACTGGACATATTTATCTATGGCACCAATATCGAAATAGCAAAAAAAAATCTTCTGTCCCATATATTTGGTTCGAGTAGGTTTGCAGTTTTGTATGGACCAAAAAATGTTTTGTTATTGATAAGATAAGATAAGATAATATTCTACTAATGTTACAACTAAATAAAATATGCTAAATTCTTGGATAAGGTTATATGTTAAGATTTACAGTCGAAGCTAAGAAAGCGTCGAAAAAAATAGCAACCAGTACTGGCCTCTTTGTATGAGACCTCACGCACACCAACCTAAAAAAGTTGGCCCGTTTTGTTTTATACGGTAGAAGCGTTAGGCTCATTCCAGACATATACTTTTTCTAAGGCTAAATTGTGTTTATCTTTCTGCATGTTTCTTACCTTTTCTAGGCTAAACCGCTGTACTGATTTTGATGGAATTTTGTAGGGACATAGCTTATATCCTAAATACGGACATAGACTCCACGCAGACGAAGCAACTGGTAATAGCTAGTTTATTTAGATCAAATAAGAATAGACGTAGAGTCAATGTCATTGGAAATACCGGCTGTTGGAAGGAATTCCATTTCGGGTCAGATATTTCCGCCAACCATTCCTTTAGCGGTTCCGTAGACTATTTAATGTATTACTACCGTATTAAACGGTGCCTCCAAGTTATAGTACTTGATTATTTACGACTAGCGCCGCCCGCGACTCCGTAATTTAAATACTTAATCATAACTTTTGATCGAATGAACTTATTGCGATAAATAAAGCCTAAATGTTAATCCAAACTAAGCCCTATGCTTTTGTGAAAACTTCATCTAAATCGGTTTAGCAGTTTTGAAGTGAAAAGTGCACAAACAGACAGACAAACAGACAAAACTTCTAAAAATGGTCTAAATGCATTCCATTACCCTTCTTCTTATCGTATGGGCAGCAAGCCCTGGTATCAGAGTTTTTCCAGACCGCCTTACGGCCTCTGACGTGGTTTTTTATGTAACGACTACTAATACCAGAGATATTAGCCGGGACCAACGGCTTAACGTGCCATCCGAAGCACGGAATCATCTTTCTTTTTCAGACCATCAGGTGATTCAGCCTGCAATGTCCTAACCAACTGGGGAAAAACGCACAAAGTGGCATATCATATCATTCCATTACCCTAAATGACTACAATTTAATTTTTTTTACAAAATATCGTCAATTGACATATACACCCACGCCAAGATTACAATTTTATAATGTATAGATAATTTCAGAGATGGAAAGTCTAAAATTTTTCTATGGGAAAGTTACAATCAAAAAAACGATGAAGCGCTTCGAGAAAAGGTAGGTAGTGCCCTTGCGCTTTGCTTGGCTCGTCTTGGCGGGGGCACTACCGTGCCCCCAGATCACAACTGTATACCCTAACACCCTGTATAACATTACAGTGTTCCGAGTATTCCTAACCTCAGAAGTGTCAATGTATCCAACTATACAGAAAACAGAAAACTAACTCTAACGTGTTTAACAGAAGAAAGTCATATTATAGAAATGGTCGAGTTAACGACGGGACGCGTTAACCATTGTACGAAGAACGGAAATGGCTTCGTAGCGGTAGTTTATAGCCTACGCTTAATTGCATATTGAAGGAAATTAGGCTTGTGGTATGCTTTGATTGTTCTTTTCAAACAGAGGAGGACGTTTAAGGGTTCCGTGCTCAAAGGGTGCCAACTGGAACCTATTACTAAGCCGTCAGTCCAAACTATAAATTTTTTAAATCGTATAAGGTAGCCAGATAAAATTTTCACAGAATACGTATTATTATTTTCCATTTTCTAACAAATAATTTAAAAAAATTAAGGGTGGTATACATATAAAAGAAAAATACAGGGTCCTTCTTAATTAGCTGACACTTTTTTAAGGGGATGATCAGACCATCTAACTGAGCATCTTTCTCTATGGCACCAACATCGAAATCTCGAAAAAAAAAACCCATACATGATTTTTTTAAGCGGTAACGTGCTCATGGATACATTTTAAGAATCTTGTTTTGGTAGTAAGTAGAGTGAGAGTGCCCGAGCGGTGGGTTGAGATGGAGTTCAGTAAATTTTAAATTTTACAAATAAATTATTAAATATTTTGAATAAAATATATATTGAAACCATGATAATTTGATTCTGCTCTCGATTCTAAACAAACTACTTTCTAGTTTTGCGTTTATTCATTAACACGTTGTATAAGTATAAAAAGTTTTATTAAGGATTTTTTTGTCATTGCTTGATGGTAAACGCACTTGGCTGGTTTTTTAATGTTCCAGGATAAAAATAGGATTCATTTTCTTCCATAAAAGTGTTCACAATGTCTAAGAACAGTGGTCTCCACCTTACTACCCTAAGGGACACATCACCACTAGCTGCCCACAAGCATATCCTCAGAAAACTTTCCTACAAACACAGAAGAAAGACTTTGTCAGCAAGGTACGGGACGTAATAATTTTATAGGTAAAGGAACGTGAGACTTTACAGGCTAACTTTTTCTCATTTTGTACAAGCTCTTTCTATCGTAGAAGCATCACATGCTAAACTATCCCTTAAGACCGAGATAAGATTCTAGAATAGAGATTGGCACGGAGCTGAAGTTAGAATTTTCTAGCATGTCGTTATCATATGGAATGTTAAATTGTGTATTGGTTTAAGCATAGCATAGCATAAAGCATATGCTCACGACTATACTCCCCGAGATATATTCTAAATCCACAGAACACCCACGTTTCACTAGTAGTACGGAAACTCTGTCCAGTGTGACGGGGGGTGACCCCGTCGCCAATTATAATGGGCAGTTAGTACAAATAACGACGATATAATTAACGAAAACGTCACGCATTCGTAAGACTGTGAGGTATTGATATTGTCATGAACCGTGTGCGTAGTTACAGAAAAATTTTGGAAAGGCAAACAGGAAAAAAAACGTGACCCTAAAAATTATTCCTATCAAAAAGGTGTGAGATCGATTTTATTCTCGATTCTGAATTAACTATTTTCTCCGTTTCTGGTTAGTAAAGTCTGTCGCCGACTAAATGTCCGAGATATTTAGATAATCTGTTCAGATCATTCCAACTTTTTGTCTAACATCAGAATAAATCTGGATAGCGGAGGATAATCTTGTCTTTTTAAGAATCTGTTTTAGTAGCGCCGTCTTTTCAAATATTTATTTTCCAAACGCTGTCTTTTTGAGAATTTGTCTTTTTGACTATCTCTTCGGAATCTATCCTTAAGCGAAATTAACTCGCGAACTAAAAACTACGACAACAAATTTTAAACTCTTCTACAAGATATTATTAAGATATCCACAGACTGTCGAGTATCAAATCCGAGAAGATCCCGCGGTGAGAGAGTATCTCATCTTTGTTACAACCTTTGAAACCTTCTGAAGTAAGCTATGAGTGTCTTTATTCCATTGAAATAAGGGTTAAAAGATGAGACTTCCTATGCTGTAGATTTTAGTAAGTTTATAATAGAGTTTCCAACGAGACTGTTATTAAACTATTTCGGTTTCTGCAAATTGTTTATTACTAAACAGAGTGGATAATAATTCATAAGTCTTAATTGGATGAAACTTAGCTGATTTTACTGATCAATCAATCAGTCAGAAGATGTTTAGATGGATACTTTTCTTATTACAACTGGATAACTTTCGATGGGCTCACTCTCCGTCACACGCACTGTACAAAGTTTTATTAGGTACTAATAGTGAAACGTGGATGTTTTGAGTTTTCAGAATATCTCTGACTACCCCTCGGGGAATATAGTCGCGAGCATATGCATGCATGCATGCAATACTTTTCTACGAATAATCTAGTTTTGTGACATGGAAAATACATATAAAATTAAGCAATCTATTATAGCGCATAGGTAAGGTAGCCAAAATTTGTGCAATACTTTATTAAATATAGAAACAACATTTTAAAGCGGTCTTATTGCTTCAAAGTGAAAAAATCATCAAACCTTTTTTTTATTTTTTATTCTTTATATATATATATATATATATATATATATATATATATTTTAAAGGGGCTTTTAACCCAGAGGTTATGTCAAACCTAATCTAAAGAACCCTTGATACCTATACTTCATTCCAAATAAGGACGACAAGATTTTTCGATTCAGCTTTCTGTCCAATTCTGATTACCAAATGTAATTAATTTATTGGATACATATACTATCCAACATATCTTGGACGTTACTAAAGCTGTTCTAAGAATAAGTGAGAGGAAGTGTTTCAAATCTCTGTTTCTGTAATGCAAAATAGCCTTGAAATTTTTTTGCAAATAAAGTAAATTTTGAATGGATTATAGGTCATCTCTGAATCAAAAAAACATTTTTTTTCCTTCGGTCTGTCTGAGCGTCACGCAAATATACTAACCCGAATTCGATGCTGCTTTCACTGTTAGAAAGCTTATGGTCAAACTGACAAAGTCACGGGCATAGCTAATTATTTTATCCATTTTCAAACAAATCATAGACCAAGTACCTGTATTAAAAACATTTAGAAAATAACAAAAAGAAAACATTTAATTACCTAATACCAACCCAATACACAATAATTAAATTTAGTACTCCGTTATTTACCTGACGCTTTTAATCCATGGTAATCAATTCTTGAAGAGGCGGTCCAGTGGCGAGTAACCTTGCCTGACCTGCAGAAGGTGATGGTTCGACCCACGTCCAAGCCGACTCGTACCAATGTGTTTTTCGGAAAACACATTGGTACGAGTCGACACACGACGTCGACAAACCCGTGACAGAGAGAGAGTATACAAAGTGAGGCAGGCGTAGTGTGCACATTTAACTAATAAAACAGTATTTAACACTAATAAATACATATTAAATAAAGATACAGGTATATACTTACATACATACAAATATATACAGTATGATAAATAAATAAATATAATAGTTTATTGAAGAGAGAGATAGTGATGTTTGACTTGTTTTTGAAATGAAGCGACAGCCGTGGTGGTCCAGTGGCGAGTAACCTTGCCTTCGGTGCAGGAGGCGATGGTTCGACCCACGTCCAAGCCGACTCGTACCAATGTGTTTTTCGGAATTTATGTACGTTTTGTAGCACCACTAGCTTTTCGGTGAAGGAAAACATCGTGAGGAAACCTGCATGCTTCAATTTCATGGCATGTATTGTACCCACTGTCCATTACAAGTGGCGACGGGCTCACTCTCTGTCTCTTCTGTGGTTTCAGAATATCTCTGACTATCCCCTCGGGGAATATAATCGTGAGATCAATTCTCGACCTTAGGAACTCGAGTCAAATTACACATTGCAGGGGCACCTTGGAAGCGATATCGATCGTTTTGCTGCCATGCAATTTTTGTTGTTGCTAATCGACTGAATAGTTTGTTTGCTGTGCTCTGTTTGTAATAATAGGGTATTGACTACATCAAAATCAAATTTTATTTTATATTCTTAGTAAAAAAGTTTGAAAACTTAAACTCTCAATTTTAGTAATTCTTTAGCTGGAATACTATTTTTAATAACTGGATAAACTATAATAAGTAATGAAATATAGATAACATTATAATACAGGGTGTAATCGTAATACGTTTCATATCGAACAGGGTGCTTCAGAATATCAATCTGAACAACTTTTACTGATCAAACATCAAACTCAACAACGTTCTGAACATGGGACCAATATCAAAATCGTTACTAGAAATTAGCTGTAGAGTTTGCAGTTTTATGCAGGGTGTATGTGACAGCCCAGCAAATACTGAAACGGTGAACTCAGACTATCAAAATGAACAACTTTCACTATGGAGCCTACCTCAGAAAACGCGAAAAAAAATCAGCTGTCCCATACATTTGAGTCGGGTAGGTACAGCAGTTTTGTATGGTACGCTCCATAGTGAAAGTTGTTCAGTTTGATGGTCCGAGTTCACCGTTTCAGTATTTAATAGGCTGTCACTTAAACTCTGTATTGAACAGCAGATTTCTTTTTCACGATTTAGTTGTTGGTCCCATAGCGGAAGTTGTTTTGTTTGATTGTTGGTCTGATTAAATGGCCCCTAGAACAGTTTTTCCGGAAGAAATAAAATTCCTAGCATGATAAGGGTACAAGAAATATCCAAATATATTACGTAAATACTGGACTATAAGAATTTACCGCTTTAGCTCTATATGAGGCGAGTTTTTGGCAAAGCATGTACTAACTCTTTCTGTATGAAACTCTATTCATAAATGCAACCGGGTCAAGACTTTATATCATCCAGGTACCTACATTCTCCTTTTCAAGGTATTTACCCATATTTTCACGACGAAATATAAAATAGTATCTCTCTAAAAATAGGAAGTGTTAAATATTTTTGCTAAACTCATATTTTACACATCATGTTTTGCATAAACTCGGGACTATAATCCCTTTTGGGGTGGCCATAAGCGCTGCAACAAGAACCAACTATCGTATGCAGTTGTAGCAAGGTAAACTTAAACAAGAAACGAGTTATCTATCCATCTAACTTTCAGCATATTGAACTCCCACTGCGGATTGGTAGCTTTTACATACACATCAGGATTTCTTCTTCGGCGTAACTTTTCATCAACTTAGTACCTTTATTATTATACCTAAATATAGACATAGAACGGATCACAATGCAGTAGCTCAAAAACGTATTTGTGTCATAATTTTAATACTTTAACTAAATCTAAACTTCATTAAAGTTAATCCTCCATTAAATATCTTGATTGCTTTTACTACGCCAAGAAGACAAAAGTGATAGCAAGAGATTTGATGCAGGATTAACTTTAATGAATGTACGTGCAACTGAAAGTTAGTCATCCTACAACCATTATTTAAAAAAAAAGTCAAATAAAACATAGTTTCTTTTGTCGAAACTAAAAATTGCTTTGACTAATTATATGTGGACTGGTTACGCGTGTAATTCTACCAACAAACATTTCTGCCACTTTTTGCGGGGGGCGAGGTAACATGAAATCCGCAACTTTAGATTTTATTCCCCATAACTTTAGATTCTAATTTTGAATGTTAAAAATCATGAAAAGTAGTCTCGTGTGAACCCCAAACGTTCTAAGTTCGAAGTTATTATTTCGCAATTATAGGCTGTCTCGTTTAGTGATAAGGTGTAAAACTGAATGTAAATGCACAAGATCAATTGTGCTTATACCGTGGCAGAGGGGAAATGCTACCGCAAGGCTAGTCCTTGTAATAATTAGTCAAAGAAAAATTGTAATTACATTAAATCATTGTATTGTATGACAATTGATTTGCATTCGATTCGTAATCGCCTACGCTTGACGACTCGTGTAGTTAGCTTAATAAGCTTTAAGTACCTTGAAATGTTTTCATGCCGATTGTTAACTGTAATCATTATAATACCCACCGTCAATGCGTCACGCCATCACGTATTCTCTTCATAAACAATATTCAAACGATTTTACACCTTAACAACAAAGCAGTTACGTAAATAAAGATATAACTAAACATCTTAAGTATGCTAATAGACAAAATCTACCGCTAACGAAGCGTTAAAGGCGACAATCCCTTGGATTATCTAAAAGGATTACGCTATAGCATTGAAACGACCCGATAGAGGCCGCGCATCGACCCGTAAATAATCGCGCTGGCCAATCTAGGGCTCATTCCATTCTTTTGAGGCTTCGGAAACCATTCAAGTCGGCTGTATTTTTGGTGCGACGTTATGTAAAGGAAGCCGATACGTCAATCATTTGAGGATTACAAATTGCTTGCTAAAGATGATGTTCCGCTAGTGGTTCATTTTGTTCCAGCATACGTCATCCAATACACGCTAATGTACCTTGCTAAACACTGGGCGAGATTCAGAGATGTCTTTTGAATTTTATGTGAACTTAGTCTAAGTAGGGTCAAAAATGTATGTATTTTGACTTAAGGGGGGTTGAACTAATAAGACTTAAAAAACGTATCTGAATTACGACCTAAGAGTTGGTACCAAAACTCCATAAAAAATAAACTGCAATGTCGGTACACATCCTTGATGAGAACAGAAACAAAAAGATTAATTCGTTGTTTAATATTATGCCAGCTACAAAACTTATTTAGAAAACCTTTTAACTAAACGCGGCCTAAACGTGGCACTATGCCTTACTTAAATGCATTGAGGTTTTAAAATTGCATACTAAGACGAAGTAAAACTTAAAAGCTTTTAAATTCCAAGCTTACCTTCGCAAATTGATAGATATCACGATTTCAAATCATATAAAATATTTTCCAAACATATCTCGAACAGTAAAATTTTCATTCATAAATCGTACGCGATAAAACACAAAATCCCTTTGAAAATAATATTAGAAAAAATACTCACTCAGTTTCGTTGTTCTCGAAGACGACATGGCCCTGAGCTGCTTCGTACTGAGTTCCACACTTGGCAGTTCCATCCTCAGTCCAATACGGCACCCTGACCTTCCCCCGAGCGCCAGCAGTTCTCACAACACGCAGCTCATAAGTCCCTACTGATTCCGTCAGCTCGAAGTCCCTTTGAGGGAACGAGAACACACCAGAATGATCATCGTCTAAGATCACCACAGTCGCCGTGGACGGTGAAATTAAGGAAGCTCCCCTAGGCGCACTTAAACGCACATAAAAGTGCTCATCTTCTTCAAAAACGTCGTCGTCGATGACTTGGACGCTGAAAGTCTTCTCTGTTTCACCGTGCCTGAATGTTAGGGTTCCTTTAGCTGTCATGTAGTCAGAACCAGCTTCTGCTGATCCGTCTTCTGTTGTGTACTGGACTGTTACTTCTCCAGTTAGATCTCCACCTCTTACAACTCTTACTTCGAAAGAACCGCAGTTTTCCATAACTGTGTAATGATCTGGATCGAATTTGATCAACGCACCTCTAGGTTCTATAGATGGGGAACTTGATTCTCGTCGTTGTAACTCAGCTTTGACTTCACTAAGGTCGCTTTGGGCTCGCTCCGATATCTTCCGTGAGAAGTCTCCACCACCTGTCATTTTTCGCGTAGCTGCAACTCTGTAGAATGCCCGTGACTTTGGACCACGAGCCATCAACGCCTCTAAAGCCATACGCTCTACTGTTTCCAGATCTTCTTCGGGGTGTTGTCTTCGTAACTCACGTAGAACTGTCACGTATTCTTTTCTAGACTTTTCTACTTCTCTTCCTTCCTCGTCATCTGATGCGAAATCGTCACCGCCAGGTTTGAGAGCCATTTCAACTGAACCGTCGCCTTCCCCTTCTACTATCACTCCACGCTCGTTGACTCTGTAGCCTTTCTTCAAGTATTTGTACATAAGAAGTCGTCGATCTGCAATGTATGCTGTCATTACTGTCGCCGGAAAGAATAGGAAGGTGACAGCGCCCTCCCATACTTCTACTACACTGGGTGAGATGACGTCGAGGATCAAATAAAGCCAAACGTAGGCAAATATCGACCAGGTCGCGGTCACGAGGAACACTCGCAGATGTTTAATTTTCCGCACCTCTCCATCTGGTATTACCACCACGCAGATAGCAATGATCACGAATAAATTGTAAGCGGCCGATCCTACGATGGTTCCCGGTCCTAGTTCCCCAGCTTCAAAGTTCTTTCCGGCTATTTCTATAACTGATAGAAGGATCTCAGGTGCGCTGGATCCTAAAGCCATCAACGTCAAATTAGCCACGGTCTCGTTCCACACTCTAACGACAATGATCTGATCGCTGCCGTTCCGTCGCACGCGCACCTCTTTCTCGCGAGACGTGATGACTTCAATGGCTGCCATGAACCGATCCGATACGATAGAGACTCCAATGAAGAGATACATGAGGGCCAGGAAGTAGGCGATGCCGCGGAGGGTGAGCTCCCAGGTTGGGACATCCTCGAGAGGGCGCCAGGCGGGCAGCACGAGCCCGTCGGAGCACTGTAGCACGTGGGTGGCGGTGGTGTTGCGCACTGCGAGGCGCGCAGAGGGCTCGGCGCGCGCCACCACGCAGCACGCCGCGAGCGCGGCGAGCGCGTGCCGCATGCCGCGTTACCTGACGCGGCCCATGTGCGGCGACCGGCGCTGACCGAGGCCGGCGCCCGACTGAGCGTCGCGACGCCGCCCCGCCCCGATCTCCCTATATTTTCGCCTTTTCGCGTATCACCGTGGAGACTTTTAAAAGCCGCCACGGGTAAACCGTCCACTCGCACGTACCTCAACCTAGCTGATGGAGTTTTATTGCCGTGGCGGGCCGTAAAGTTAGCCGAGTGGGCACGAAAAAAAATAATATTAACTCCACGCGTGTGGGAGTAACGCAACGAACTTATTAAACTTTGTTTGAATTGGTCGCGATATGAAAATTCTGCGGTAATTACGTTACTCTTGCTTTATCTTGTACGTGTATTTGTTACATAAATTATGCTCGGTGTAAAGTTTTGTTTGCCTGTTGAGAGTGTTCGAGAGATTGAGAGAGTTTTGTGTTTTTCTTTTAGATGCGTGCACGCGAGATTCGGCACGCAAACTACCTACTTTATAATTGATTTATTAGATTAGAACTGTGTTAACGACGAAGGAGTTTGCTTGGATCAATAGCCTGTCTGACTGTCTGTCTAGGCACGTATGACGTAATCCATCGCGATAAATAATTATGTAGAGTTACGATGGCTACGATGTGTATTATGTAGTAGTTAATTCGTGTAAGTGTGAACAAAATACGATGATATTTATATTTGAGCGTTAAACCCGTCCCATTTAGTATTTAAATGGGTTTACTTAATGGATATTAATGTTTAAACACTTATTTGTGACAGTAGAGGACGGTATAATTTCTGTACCTTTTAATCTTTTTTTGTTTTTGCCTAAACTGACGACCATTATCCCATATAAAGGTGATTTTAAAAGCTTTGTTTAAATTAGGTACCAACTATGCTTTTTGAAGCATGAAGTATTTTGAATTTATCTTTAATCTGCGTCTAGAGTTCACAATATCTTTAGATAATAAAATAGACTTGAAGATGTGGTTTCACATTTTTTGTTCTGATGGATTTCACGATAGGTTCGTAGATTCAGGAGGATAAGGAAGAGAGAGTTTATAATGTGTTTAGTGCATACACTTTGCAATTAAAAATATCCTTTGTAACTATTATAAAACTCTAACATAACTATGTATATCTATTCTTCTTCTTATCGTGTAGGCCAACAAGCCCTGGTGTCATAGTTTCTTCAGACCGCCTTACGCTCTCTGACGGGTTTTTACCTAACGACTACTACCACCAGAGATAGTAGCCGGGACCAACGGCTTAACGTATCATCTGAAGCACAGAATCATCTTTCTAGTCCTAGCCAACTATACTTCATTCCAAATAAGGACGACGAGATTTTCCGATTCCTGTTTAGCTTTCTGGCTAATTCTGATTACCAAATATAATTAATTGATTGGATACATATACTATCCGACATATCTTGGATGCTACTAAAGCTGTTCTAAGAATAAGTGAGAGAAAGTGTTTCAAATCTCTGTTTCTGTATTGCAAAATAGCCTTAAAATTTCGTTGCTATTTTGAATGGAGTATAGGTAAAAATGTACAAAGTGACATATCACTAGGTGTCCTCGTGGAAATCGAACCCACGATCTCCTAGTCAAGAGTCAAATGCTCTTAACCATAGGACCACGGAGGAGTGTGTCTATTTAAAATAATAATTTAAAAATTTTATGATAATATGATGTTTAGGTGTACATAATTCCAAGTAACCTATTTTTGGTATTTTTCTGTGCGTCTGTTAGAACATCACGCAAAAACTTCTGGACTGATTTTGATGAAACTTTTTGTGTTTACAAGCGTGTTTATACTTATAAACTAGTATATATAGGGTCCTTTTTAATATGCTGACACTTTTCTAAGGGGATGATCAGACCGTCAAACTGAACAACTTTTTCTATGGCACCACCATCGATATCGCGAAAAAAAAAATCTCCCATACATTTGGCTCAAGTAGGTTTGCAGTTTTGTACGGAAGAGCAGATTTTTTTTCGCGTTTTCGATGTTGGTGGCATAGAGAAAGTTGTTCAGTTTCGCGGTCTGATCACCCCCTTAAAATTGTCAGCTTATTAAGAAGGGCCCTGTATTTCATCTAGCTGCGATGACGCGAGCCGGGAGTAGTCGGGGGAATTTACAGATTTTTGTATGGAGAAGGTTGCATTAATTGCACTTTTTGTGATAATTTGGAATATAGTAGATAAATACCTGAAAAACATAAATTATCAATAATCCCCAATTTTTTTATTGTGTATTATTGAATAATTAAGACAATTACAAAACATTAAATTTAGTTATGAACAAAAACTGGAAAACTGGTGATATTTTACAGGATGGCTTCATTCAATACGTTTTACTTATAACAATAATAATCCCCATTAATATCGTAAATTTGAGTAGATATTTAATATTTTGTAAGTCTTAAAAAATTATAACCTCATAACTAAATTATTTACTTTTTTTTTGTACACAATTAATTTGCCTTGTGATAATTAACTCTCCCTTTTGGTAGTATGCTGGAAGAAATATCTTTCGAAATAAGCTTGCCCTTTGTACATTTATATCGATTTAAAGGTATTTCTCATGTTCCTGAGACCATGAAATCTCGACAAAAGTGTTATAAACTAATAGTAATATTATTTCAAACACAATTTACTAAAGTGTCTTTAATGCAATCTCAAACCTTATTTTTCCTAGACTAGAGGGAAATATCTAGTTTCTTACAAAGCGGTCGCTGCAGTCGTATGAGAATTTAATTTAATTCAAGTATATTCTGCATACCTGACTGCATTTGTAATCAAGTAGTCGCTTTATTCGTAATCGTAATAACCTGTTTAATTAAGTAGTGAAGTGACGCGATTATGCAATATGTCGCCATTAATAGTGTGCTGTCGCACGCAGACGTGTTGCGGTAATTAACTGAAAATCGTTTGTCATTTCTTTCATATATTTTATATCCGACTACGGAGCTTAGAGTAGGGTTTTGTGTTTTACTACCATATACTCACGAGTGTAATACCTTTGGAGGTGGACACAAACTTTGTTATAAAGCCAATCAATTAAACTATTATTGATTATAAACATGTTGCAGCCATGTGTACTATATTGAATCAAATTAAAGATTGAAAGAATTGTCTCGGGCGGGACTTGAACCCGCACTCTTCCAAACCCATGTGCGTTATCCAATTTCGAAGTTTTTTCTTCTCAATCAATTCAACAAAACACCCATACAAACCAAGTCGTATCTCGAGATATAGTCAAAAATAGCTGGGGTTAGAGTTTATATTAGAGTCAATATCGAAAAAAATCTTTATATCTTTATAATCTTTTGTTACACCCTGTATATTTTGACCAAGCTATATTCTATCTTTAAAATGTTCCCAGCATTTTCTGGAAATTTGTGCTACGTCGTAGATTTCGTAGCGTTCGTAGCCCGTAGCACAGTGCTACGTCACTAAATCTTCACTTTTTAAATTAAGGCACCGTTAGCAGTTAAAACATCGAACCGTTTTACGAGATATTAAATTTTAATTTCACTGAACTGAATAATGCTTCATTCTTACTTAGAATCTTATATTTTTAACTACCGTTGGTTTTAAAAAGTGTTATTAATGCGCGCCATATAGCTAAGGCTATATTCTGTTAGAACTTGTCCGTCTCAGAATTTTTTAGTATTGCAACAAAGCTGCAGGGTCATTTTCCTTGGTTTTATTAATGTTTAAAAATCTGCCTTTTCATACATTATTGATGTAATAAAACTTACAAGTAAAGCTTTAAATATATATATAATAATAAATGTTTAAACGGACAAGTTCTAACAGAATAAGTATAGCATTCTTTTTTGTTAGCCGCCAGTTTCACATTTGGACCAAAAATTTATGAAACGGGCATGATGTCTTTTCATTGTCTGTAATTGGTAAAAATAGAAAATAGGACGCAAGTTCGTGTGTATGCAGCGCGTTCGGAAGCTTTAGGAATAAAATTACCTTAATATGGATCTTTATAAAATTCATAAAAATGACAACATTTGTCCATGTTTGGGCCGTTCGTATAAATTGTGATATGCATGTGATAGCTATGCTATAAGTCAAAGTCAAAGTCAATATAATTTATTAAATATAGAAGCTTGCAGCACACTTATCAAACGTCAAATCTTTTTTAAAGCTACCACCGCGTCGGAACGTGTTGTCGCTGTAGAGAAGATGCGGCCAGAAACTGTAGAACATAACACGACTTAATAACTATTGCAATATAAATTCTTAAGCTTAAGTTATGTATACAATAATACATAGTCTATTTAATAAAATAATGATACCATACAGTAAAGCAAACAAACTATAAGCTAGAGACCTCAGACCCAAGCATTTTGATCATTTAAATAATCATCCAGTTTATACGTGGACATGGTCTCCGGGGTCAATCTGCCGCCAAACGAGCCGCAAGCCGAGCGCTATAGACGAATGTGATAGAAATACAATCCAATTGGAAAAATATTCCCAAATAAAGTAGTTTTATGATACAAAATATTCAAAGTAATATTATGACAACTCGAAGTAATTACAAATAACGCAGTTAGCGATACAAAAAAACGATCTTGCCACTAAATCCGATCCGATTTTTTTCCGCCATTTTTGTACAATTGGTAAGAAAATATCCATCATGAAATTCAAGAAATCTCGTTCGGAAGACAAAATATAGAGTTGAAATATAAAGTTGTAGTAATATGTTTATGCAAACTATTATTACCATATTTTTATGACGCCGCACATAACATTCGGTGGTACAAAAACGTTCCGTTTTGGAGGTTGTCTTTTATTAGTATATCTTTTTATCTCGTTATTTTTAGCTCCAATTTGTATGTTCCAAATACGACATCAACTTTTTGTTAACTACACGAACACGACAACTATTTTCATACCCTTTTAAAACGTTCTATTAATAAACCATCAAACTGCCGCCCTAGCATAGCGTAGAGCAGACAGTTTCATAACAGTATATTTTCATCTCTAACACAAAAGCACTTAGCTCTTAATTACCTTGTCCGAAGACACCGGCACCGCTCTCTAATGGATTACAAACAATATCTGTTTTCAGTCTTTAGAGACGAGAAAAATATACTATAAAATATTGAATAGCTAGCTGTTGCCGGCGACTCCATCTGCGTGAAAAAGTATTTTGTGTTAAACCAGAAAAATACAGAGTCCTTATTAAATGCTGACACTTTTTTAATAGGATGATCAGACCATCAAATTGAACAGCTTTCGCTATGGGATCAACATCGAAAACGCGAATAAAAATCAGCTGTTCCACACCAAACTGCAAACCTACTTGAGCCAAATGTATGGGACAGCAGATTTTTTTTTTCGCGATTTCGCTATTGGTCCCATAGAGAAACTTGTTCAGTTTGACGGTCTGATCATCCCTTTAAAAAAGTGTCAGCATATTAAGAAGGACCCTGTATATTCTATCTGTGAACCAAATTTCATCCAAATCCGTTCAGTCGTTTACACGTGATTAAGTATACATCTAAAGAACTAAAAATCCAAACTTTGACATTTATAATATTACTAGAGTTAACCTGCGACTTTGTCCGCACAAATAATATACCAGATTTTAAGTTAGATCATAAGCTATCAAAAAAACAAGTTTGTTCAAAATCGGTTCAGTAGTCTTTGCGTGATGCTGTTACAAACATACAAACAAACAAACAGACAGGCAAAAATTCTAAAAAAGGTTGATTTGGAGTCCGGGATCATATATCCTAAAAACCCTCATCACCTAAAAACCATATCGTAATCTTTTTCATGTACAGTCATGTCAATATCTTCAATGTACAGACACACTTCTGTTACAGTTTTATAATAGTTAAGATAAGATTAAGATAATCATGGAAGTATACATGGTGTAAACTTAAATGCTGCACATACTGTAGTGCTTCAGACAATCAAACTGAACAACTTTATTAGAAACTACTGTAGTGCTGCAGACAACTCTACAACATATACCTTATAATACATAGAAAATTTGCGGACTTTAATAATATCAAAACCAATTTTTCTTCAGCCACCCGACTATGGTGTTACAAATCGTGCATAAATTCCGAAAAACTCATTGGTACGAGTCGGCCTGGACGTGGATCGAACCATCGCCTCCTGCATGGCAGGCAAGGTTACTCGCCACTGGACCACCACAGCCAAATAGTTTATACAAAACAAAAGAGAAAATTTTCTTTATACTCGTAATTATCAACATCATTTTCAGCCTATCATCATCCATTGCTGACCATCGAACTATTCATTGCCTACCTCATTTAGTCACTAGCAATATTTTTCACTGTACGAAATGAGAATGTATCAGAATAAACTTTATTAACACTCGACAATTTTCTTTTAATTTAATTCACCGCTGTCACTTTAATTCTTCTAATTTTTATCACTGGCCGTAAACAACGCTCATAAAATAATATGCCGTTGTGAAATGCTTCAAACTTGTGTTAAATTACACCTACAGAACACTGTATTAAATTATTATTCTAAATGTAGGTAAAGTCATCACCATCACCAGCCTATTAATAGTAATAAAATAATAATAAATATCTTGGACATTGTCACACAAATTATCTAGTCACATTTAAAGTACCAGAATCTAGCCTGGACTTGTATTATGATAACTAGACAACGATATAGAATACATAAATAGATAGAAACGTCCATGACTCGGGTACAAAATAATATTCATAATCATCATACCAATATTTTTCCCTTACGGGATTCGAACCCGCGACCCGCGACCTCGGCACAGCAGGCAGGTTCACTACCGACTGTGCTATCGGGCCGTTAGGATCACTTTATAATATGCTGACGGTTTTTAAGGGGAGGATAGTGGACAGAATTTCGGTACTACTGGTGAAACGTGGATGTTCTGAGGTTTCAGAATATCTCTGACTACCCCCTCGGGGAATATAGTCGTGAGCATATGCTATGCTATGCATATGCTATAATGACCATACAACTGATCAACTTACTCTAGGACCAAAATAAAAACCGCGAAAAAAAAACTGCTGTCCCATACATTTGGGTCGAGTAGGATTGCAGTTTAGCATGAAACAGCTGATTTATTTTTCACGATTTCAAATTTTGTCCCACAGACAATGTTGTTTAGTTTGATACACGTGTAGAGTAGAAATTATTTGGTGTAACTTTGTCTACTAGGTATTTATTTAGAAGCGGAGTTATCAATACAATCGTGTCATATACCTATTTGGTACCTTTATTTTAATAAAACAATAAGAATGTTTTTTAAAACGTGGTTCATCATTGATAGTTGAATTGTCTCCGCAATCATTATAAAAGTAAAGTAGAGCTCCCTTTACCCTGATGAAAGCTGATTCTTGATCTGCATTGACCGCAAAATGCGAGCAAGCATGAGAATGACTACAACCTTCATTCTTTGATGTAGTCGACCACAGATTTGTTTATATCCAGAGCATCAGTAGGTCAAGTTTGGCAGTCTATGAGAGTTGACGCATTATTATCTATCTAATCCATTACAGAGTGGATTTACGTACATTGAAGATATTTACAAAAATATTAACTGGGGGCTTTTAGGATACGTAACGGAATGCATTGAGTCCATTTTTAGGATTTTGGCTACTTGTCCGTTTCCCACAAAGCACAGAATATCTACTAGATATCTATTAGATTCTTTGTAGACACTTAGATATTTTGTAGATATCTATTAGATATCTTGTAGACATTTGTGCAGTTGGGGCTGTCTGTTAGTTTGGGCACGCCTCATTTAAAAACTACTGAACATATTTAGATGAGGTTTTCACAAAGGCATAGAGGGCTTAGTTTGGATTAACATTTAGGCTTTATCACAATCGGTTCATTCAATCAAAAGTTATGATTATTTAAAGGCATTGGTGTGCGCGTATAAAGTCGCAGGCGCCACTGTGCTAGTTTCATATAAAATGAAACGTTTCAACAACATCTTGCCGCGTTTAACACTTGACTCTAACAAAAATTTTCAATTTAAATTTTAAAGTTTAATATTTCGTTAACGGATGCCTAAATCGAAAAATGATTTTCCCACACCCACAATATTTTTAAAATACCTATCCAAGAATACCCCACACCTTGGGATAGAAGAGAAAACTAAATTTCATCCCCACTTTTCGTGTAAATTTTTATTTTCAATTTTTTATTTTACTACTTTGTCGGCGTGATAAATATGTATACCCGTGTCAAATTACAGCTTTTTAGTACGAAGCGTCTCCGAGCTAAGCCGCGGACAGACGGACAGACAGACAGACGGACAGACGGATGGACATGGCGAAACTATAAGGGTTCCTTTTTGACTACGGAACCCTAAAAATGGGTCCATTGGGTTGCCCCATCTCAGGTATCGTCGTACCTGGAGGCTGACCTATGAGAGCTTCAAGTCAGTTACTGGCGAAAGGCCGCGCTGGATCGGGAAAAAGTGACATTTACTCGTTTCCAAGGCCAAGATAATAATTTAATTTATGTACAAAATATGGTTATACTGTAACTAGGTTTCAATTCACGCAAAAATTGTACCATAATACTCGTAGTGTTGGAACAAGTTTCTAAACATTCTTCACAAGTTGTAGGCAAAGCCGTGTCTTTCCTGTATTAACGTACTTAGCAAAATATCACAGAGCATCGAATACTACGCAAGACGACCATGTAGACGAATGTAAACTTTTTCACCTGAAGCCACAAGGTAAACAAAAACGTTTGTTTTTTAATGATAAACGTACATACGTGAGCGCTGCTCACTTTTGAATATTAATTACCGAAAAAATTAAATTGAAATCTTATTATGGCAGCTAGTCGGCTGGTTTCCTAGCTTACACACTAGTGTGAAAGAGGTGTGAAGGTTAGCCCATCGTTACTCATTTAGTATTATTTGTTTTGAATCTAATAAAAGATTGAAAAATGATTCGAATGGAACGGGTTGCAGAATTAAAGAAATTTTTGGACGAACGAATTGGATTGGAAGAAAGCAAAGATTCAAGGTTTGAAATATGGTTGAACTTAAACAAAAGGTTCAAGTCCCAACCGAGACAAACCGACCGATTAATTTTCAATCTTTAATTAAATTTGAAATAGCACAACATGGCTGCAACTTGTTAATTAAATTAAATACTCATTTATTTCAGACAAAAATCCATAATTTTAGGTTATTAGGTTGATTAGTAACACTTTTTTTTCCGCATGCAACACGGAACCCTTATAGTTTCGTCATGTCCGTCCGTCTGGCCGTCTGTCCGTCTGTCCGCGGCTTAGCTCAGAGACGCTTAGTACTAGAAAGCTGTAATTTGAATAAAATCTAGAGTCAAGTGTCGTCGTCGTCACTCGTCGTCGGAACCCTGCCCTCCGCGTGGCCCGACACGCACTTGGCTGGTTTATTTATATCAATAGGTAATATTTAAAATTATTGTTTGTTTTGAATCTTTTATCTTGCCAGTTTTTCCAGTATCTGTGTTAAGGAAGCGATTTTTTTGCTTTCCACTCTGTGGTAATTACAGTAACAGTGGATCCACCGGTCGAGGTCGGCTTCTGTCATAATATATCATTTAGGCGCGTCTCGGTACTAAGCTACACGCAAATTGGTTTACCTCAAGATCGATACTGTATCGAAAATGCCTCCCGGGGCGATGGCTTAATTCGTACAAGGTTTTTATCTTAATTTGTTACCGTAGGTGAAGGCTTATTACCCGACTGCGCCAGAAGGAGACACATGTTTTTTGTTCTCTTATATTTTTAGGGTTCCGTACCCAAAGGGTGAAAACGGGACCGTATTACTAAGTCTACGTTGTCCTTCTGTCCGTCCTACCTATTTAGGGCTGTAACTTTTGAACCGTAATAGCTAGACAGTTGAAAGTTGAGACAGAATATGCGTTATTACGGCTGATTTGTTAACAAATAATAAAAATGTCAAAAAGTTAAAATTTAAGGTGGGTCCTCATACAAGAAACTAGTTTTTATCAATGTTTTTTCTTCTCGCTCTATCGTCAAGACGGTAATACATACAAGCGTCAAACTTAGTGTGATTTCAGAGCAAACTCTACAGTATAACAACAAATAATAAAAACCGGCCATGTGTGAGTCAGTCTCGTCGTCCAGGACAACAACAACAAATTTTAATTACGATGTTGTGTAGTGGTGTGATACGGAACCCTCGGTGCGCGAGTAGCCCGAATCGCACTTGACCGGTTTTATTTTGTTACATGGGTAAACATTTTGGACAACAGAACTAATAACCCTATCAGCCGAATTACTTGATGCCAGAGGAAAAATTCGCTATTAATATTTTCGTCCAAATATTTGGTATCTGTACCAACTTTATTAAGTTATTCGAAGAGGAATAAGTTAACACCAGCTTAATTCTGCATTTAATTCGAAGGAAACTTAGTTGAATACATCAATAACTTATTCAAATATATTCCAAAGTTGGGCAAAAGTTACTTACTTATCTATTAAATACCGTTCATGTTCGAAACACTTCGCTTCGATTGTTCACAGAATATCTGTTGTGGGAATATCTTCAAATACGGAACATTATAATAATTCTAGGATCTATTTCGTGGCGACAGCAGTTTTTCTGAATTTATAAAAAAAAATCGTCAACAATGTTTCAAAGAAATATTGGAAAAATAATGAATGAATGAATCTTCTTATCGTGTGAGCTGCAAGCCCTGGTGTCAGAGTTTTTTCAGACCGCCTTACGGCCTCTGACGTGAATTTTATGTAACGACTAGTACCACCAAGCCGTGGTGGTCCAGTGGCGAGTAACCTTTACCAATGAGTTTTTCGGTATTTATGTACGATTTGTAACACCACTGGTTTTTCGGTGATGGAAAACATCGTGAGGAAACCTGCATGCTTCATGTATTGTACCCACTGTCCATTACAAGTGGCGACGGGTTCACTCCCCATCACGCTGGACAGAGTTTCGGTACTACTAGTGAAACGTGGATGTTCTGAGGTTTCAGAATATCTCTGACTACCCCCTGGGGAATAAAATCGTGACCATTCTAAGTTAGCTCCATAGTAAAATTTGTTCTGTTTAATGGTCTAACCCTTAGAAAGAAATACTTCAAACTTTATAAAATATTTGGAAACACATCGAACTATAAGTCTCCTTCAAAATTATTTTGTAACATATCAGTTTTTACAACAATACTACAGCACATCCACTCAATAGTTTCAAAGTAAATGCAGCCTCGTCAATTCTACGTCTCAATCATTAGCTGCGCTCCACTGCACTTTATGACAATGCGCTGCGAATGCAGTACATCTCAGCACTGTGTCGGCGAAGGAAATAAAAGTCTTGTTATTTTGTATTGACAGAACAATGTTTGAATTTGCCATACTGACTTTATTCACGACCTGTAGTCGTGAATAACTGTCTAGTTATGCTCTCGATTTCGAATCCACACGGACGACATTCCTTGAGTGTATGTACGTACCTACCATTGACTTACCAACTACTGGACGTAGGGTACGAGCTCAAAAGTGGGAGAACCAAAAGAGCACCAACACGTAAGAAGAGAACACCACTTTCAACATATTTGGTATCGCGATAATCATTTGATAGTCGTTAGAGCCGTTTTGACAGATCGCTCAAAAGTTAGCTGTCAGTTACATAGTAAATAAGCAAGGAGATTATAGCTAATAGAGTGAGCCATACCAATTGTAAAGTGTCTACTTTTTTGACGTTTAGGTTTGAGTGTGTGGTGTCAAGTAGTATGGACAAAAGGCACCAAGTGACATATGGCCTTATGTTTACGGTCAATTTTAAAAAAAAAGTGGACAGCCGCATAAATAAATATCTATAGTTCCATCTCCTTCTACTATTAAAGGTACATCATAAGACCAAAGAGACTAACTACAATCGTAAATGTATGCGGACTCTATGGAGATCCTTCCTCTGAGTAAATAAGTCAAGTTTAGCGCGATACGGAATTCAGCACATTTGAATAGTAATTGGATTGCAATGTGATTAGAACTGAAATTGGATTAGGATTGAACTTCAATGTTTTAAATGAACCCTGCACTCAAACGGTGAAGGAAAACAACGCGAGGAAACCTGCATACGCTGAAGAAGAATTTCTGTTACGTATGTGAGTCTACCAAATCGCGTTAGGTACGCGTGTTGGACAGACACCCATACTCGTACCCTTGTATAGATAGGCTAATGAAGACCCCCGCAGGTAGATCGAAAAAATTTCATGATAATATTATCTAGGGCATCTTTTCGATCTACCTTCGGCGGTCAATATCAGCCTGCCTCCGTGGTCTAATGGTTAAGAGCATTGTGTTCTTGACACGGAGGTCGTGGGTTCGATTCCCACGGGGGCCACCTAGTGATATGTCACTTTGTGCGTTTTTCCCCAGTTGGTTAGGACATTGCAGGCCGAATCACCTGATTGTCTGAAAGAAAGATGATTCCGTGCTTCGGATGGCACGTTAAGCCGTTGGTCCCGGCTACTATCTCTCGTGGTAGTAGTCGTTACATAAAAACCACGTCAGAGGCCGAAAGGCGGTCTGTAAAAACTCTGACACCAGGGCTTGCCCACTCGATAAGAAGAAGATCAGCCTATATAGGTACATACCTACATAGGCTTGATAAGATGAATCCTAGACAACCATTACTAGCCAACTACAGGGTGAAATTGATATCATTAGCATCCTATTAAACTAAGAGTCTACCCATCAAACTGAACAACTTTTACTATGGGAGTAAACCGATCGGAGCAAAAATCCTATAAGCTGTTGCATGCAGGGTGTAAGTGACAGCCTAGCAAATAAGGAAACGGTGAACTTGGACCATCAAACTGAACAACTTTCACTATAGAGTAGTTTTGAGTTATGTCCTGAGACCTACCTCAGGAAACGCGAAAAAAAAATCAGCTGTCCAGCTCAGAAATCAGCTGAAACATTTGAGTCGGGTAGGTACAGCGTTTCCTTAGATAGGCTCCATAATGAAAGTTGTTCAGTTTGATGGTCTGAGTTCACCTTTCAATTTTTGCTAGGCTGTCACTTACACCCTGTATACATTTGAGTCGAGTAGGCATTGCAGTTTAGTATGGAACAGCAGATTTTTTGCTGCTAATGATATCAATTTCACCCTGAATAAAAGTCAGACTTGTTAGTTCCCGTAAAAAGCTAAACTTTCAGGAACAGCCATGTTTGTTATCTAACTTCCGTTTCCGCGAGCGTCGCTTCGGTCGGGACGCACATCCTGTATCCTACGGTTAATTGTTTTTGTTTCCCTATCTTGTCTGCACAGGACGTTGGGTAAACGAGGCATTCGATTTGTAGTCTTACTTATGGTTTACTTCCGCGGCCTAACAATAAATCTGCTGTTTCATACATTTCAGTCGAGCAGGCGTAGCAGTTTAGTAGCTGTAGATTTTTTTTTTGCTATTTCAAATTTGCTCCCGTAGCAAAAGTTGTTCAGTTTGATGGGCTGAACCACTCCTTAAACTTTCGACACGGTTAAAAAAATCATACGGTATATTCACCAAAAAATTTTTTTTATCTCCGGCGCCGACACACAATAAAAAAGTGTGTGTCGGCTCCTTAGCGCGAGCCCGACACACACTTTTTTATTATTGGTTGTTATACTATTGAGTTTCACTATAATCATACCAAGTTTGATGCTTGTATGTATTACCGTTTTTATGTTAGAGCAAAAACTATAAAACTTTGAAAAATGGCTTCTTGTTTGTATGGGGACCCCCTTAATTTTTTTTATATTCTCTGAAAATTTCAACCGTCTAGCTATTACGGTTCAAAAGATACAGCCCTTTATTAGGTAGGAGAGGCAGATGGAGAACAGATAGACACAGAGTACTATAATTACGTAATAGGGTTCGGAACCCTAAAAACGACAACAAATTTGATGCAAAATTTTTTGTTTTTTGTTTCAAGCTTTTGTACCCAAATGCTTTTAACAAAAAGTGCAGTATTCATATGAAATATCCAATGAACCGTCAGCACTATATTTTTCTCGTCTTTCTCATGGTGTAGCGTTGGATAGATCGTTCAAAAATATTGCGGGAAAACTATTTTTTCGATTCAGGGATCCGTTTACGAAATAGGCAATAATTGTTATAGTTAAAATAAAGAGCAAGAGAGGCACAGGAAGATCTAGATAGAGTTATCTAGCACAGTTAAAAGAAAACTAACTAGGCTATTCACAACGGTGTGTTGGTGCCTACCCTCATGTATGGGAGTGAATGTTGGGTATGAAATAAAAGGAACGAAAGTAGAGTGAATGCAGTTGAAATGCGCTCTATACGAAGTATAATTGTTGTTGATGTTGATTGTTGTAAGTTGAAGGATGATGTGGTAACTAGGATTGAGAGGGGTATACTTAGATGGCTCGGTCACGTAGAGAAAATGAATGAAAGAAGACTTACGAATGAAATATATCAAGCAAAGGTGAGCGGAAGTGTTGGGAGAGGCCGTCCGAGGAAAACATACCAAGATCAAATCAATGATCTTTTCCGAAAAGGGCAAGTGTGTAGCACCCTCAATCGACGGAAGTGCATGAAAAGATGTATGAGAATTAGGCTAAAGAGGTGTGTCAGAGTTGTAGCGTGTGGTCAGTGGTCTCTGCCTACCCCCATGGGCCAATAGCGTGAGCTTATGTATGTATGTTGAAAGAAAAGCTTGATTTCGTGTCGTATCAAGAATTCGAGACACTTGCAGAAAGGGGAGAGGATATTTAAACACCGAAAGGAGCGAGTGCTGCATACCTATACAATAATTGATGACCTTTTATTCAACAAAATCCCAGCTAATTCAGTTTCTATTCAAAGCATTGTCCAAACATAATGCTGTCCATGTTACCGACTGTGTAGTTAGCATAACAATGGCTACTCTATTGTTCCAATAGTAAATTAATTTCTATAATAATAGGGGGAACATGTGGAAAATATGTGCATTGAGCTGGTGGCCACCAGAGCTTGGTTAGGAAGCTATAAAATGAACTAAAAGCTAACCCGTATGGCTTTTGTGTAACTTAACGATTATATTATCGTTTACATTTACAAGAATAAACGATAAAGTTAATGAATTATGACATGACATTTTCAAGTAATGTTTTGTTTCTATTCATCATATAGTCTGGAATTAAATTAACTAAATATTAAGAAGCAAAATCGCTAAGCACTGCCGTAAAACTCCGTGTCGATTTGATAGATTCTAACCGGTAGCCACAGGGCACACCACCTTGGATTCTGGCAGCTGATAGCTGTCATTTCCTACAACTGGGAAAAATTTAAAAGAATAGAAAAAATAACAAAATTTATAATGATGTTCACACGATGTAAGTCAACCCTACACATGTGTCATGCACAATTTGCGCATAGTGCGCATGTGCGAACATCATCATGTCAAATCTAAAAGCCACAAAACTTTTCATATGGGAACCGCCAGAAAACGGACGCTTTACTTACAAACGCGGGAGTTATAAACTTTACAAATTATTTTTACTACAAAACTGTTTTCCTAACAAAAACCCTAGTTGCTAAACAAAGGTCCAAATTATGGCATTACGAAACTTTACGAATAGCGAAGTTTTAAATGTGAATTCGGGCATTTACCGAGGACATGCGGCCACGGGCCGTGCACACGGTTACATTTAATGTCAGCTGCAGGCGCCCGGATTACTGCACGACTTTATAGAGGTGCCAGTAACAGCGGATATTAATAAAATACCCGGGCAGACCGGCAGTTACTTGGCGTCTTCAAAGTTAGTTTAGATAGGTTTCATCCCTGAGAAAATTAATTTTCACGCAACAAAATTTTTCCTTCTAATTTTGACATTCCTACACAGCTTATTTAGTCCCATTTAAAGTACCAGAATCTAGCGCGGACTAGTACTTGCGAATTACAGAGTTTGTGTACAGAAATTCGTTTTTGTCGGGTTTGTAGGGTACCGTAGTCAAACAAGAAACCCCAATACTTTCGTCCATTCTGTCTGTCTGTCTGTATGCCCCGCTTCAAAAACTCGGTCATTTATGCCCCTATTGAATCGAAATTTGGCATGAAGACAGATAACGGTAACCCAAATACAGAAATGTAGTAGTTGTAAAGAAAAAAAATTGGGTGAGCGTTGGATAAGTGGAATGGAACAAAACTCCCATAGAAACTAAATCGATATAATGCTTTTCTCTCTGTCATGTCTGTTCATGTCTCGATATATCTGCGTTCAAAGTCAAAAATAGGGCGTAACCCCCGGACAAAATCGGACTTCATACAAACATAGAGATTAGTTTCTAGATTATTTCTGAAAAAAATCATTGACTTTAATTGATTTGTATTGAAAATATCACCAGACTTGGTTTGTATGGAGCGCGCCAACAGTAATATACCCTTAAGAGGATATGTGAAAAAAATAGGATTCTTCAAAGCATCAGATATCATGAAGTACTAACAGTAGGAGTATGATTTGTTGATATGTGTAAATTGAACATATTATTAAAATTTTGATTGCCGCCAAAACACGATTAAGACAAATTTTCTCGATAGAAAAAAAAGCCAAAGTAGCCTCCGACTTTATCTATAAACGCTTGGAACTGCTAAACGGTGAATAATAGAAACACGAGACTTGATTTAAAAAATAGAGATTGAAATTTTATAAATTTTGATTGCAGCAGAAATTAACTTACATAAATAGTAAAATCACAACTAAATAAAGTTTGTTTTGGCGCTTACGTCGTTTTATTTAGTCAGGCGCGTGCGCCGCCCCATCTCTTTCTCTCGCGTCAGGCAGTAATATAAGCTATCACAATCTATTAAAAAGCTCAGTCGGCTGTGGCCTTTGCCCGCGTCGGACCTGCGTTCGCATGCCCAATTTCCGAATTACGATTAATTATCCAGCTTACGTGTAAATATTATAGTGTAATATATTAAATACAATCTAAAATAAATTCGAGGCCATAGCAGCTTCACATTTAAGAGAATATAATTCGGAGCGCGCTCCATAAAAACGAAGTCTGGTGATATTTTCAATAGTAACCAATTAAAGTCAATGAAATTTTTCAGAAAAAAACTAAAAACTAATCTCTATGCTTGTATGAAGTCAGATTTTCGTTAAAATGTATAGTGTTAAAGTTACAATACCTCAAAGATTTCCATACAAATCTTAAATTAATTCTAGCATTAAAACTGTATATTTTAACGAAAATCTGACTTCAAACAAGCATAGAGATTAGTTTCTAGATTGTTTCTGCAAATTTTTCATTTACTGATTGGTTAGTATTGAAAATATCACCAGACTTCGTTTGTATGCAGCGCGCATTTACGCATTCGGAATAAACTTCTCTTAAGTATATTTCTCACTCAAATATGTATAGCAGTTTTTTTGGACTTCATAGACCAAGAGCTAGCTGTTATTATCTTTAAGTCGTCGTAATTTTCGGTTTTACTATCTTGTTTTTCAATTTCTTCAAATAATTATATTTATTTGCCATAATGGAATCTGGTTATAAACGTATTTATGAACCGTTGTCAGTATTTTTACCAAGTTGAAGGATTCTATTGCTCCGGAACATCTTGCCTGGTATGAGAGTTTGAAAACTCTGTGGCCCTTAATTGTATGGGTAGTCAGTATGGTGAGCCAGGCTGAAGGGCAGGGTAGGGAAGGCGAGTGGTCGCAGAGAGTTTCTTCTTCCAAGTTGTTTCTTTCTTGAGTGCTGGATCCGGAATGAATCTACGCCGATTTGGCGCCATTTTATATCATTTTCAAGCGACCACCCCTCCTTACCCCGCACTCTTGCCCTGAATACAAATCTCTTTATTTCTCATACAGTCTTAATTTCTGCGCTTACAAACCAATATAATTATATAGTTAAGATACTTATTTTCTTATTCTAAAAATAGCAGGTGCATCATCCGCCGGTGCATAACAGAGTGCAGAACGAAAAGGAAAGGTACAATATTTATATGACCCCGGCCCCCGGTTCCTCATAACACAGGTTCCGGACGCCGGGGCCCCCCTCGCTCGCCTGTATGCGCTGACAGAGATGGAGCGTTCTGTCTCTTTCTAACAATTATTTCTAATAGGATTCTACCCCTTCTAATGAGGTAGTGAAGCTTATTGGCATAACTTCTAATTGGAATTTATAAGTTCTAACTCGATTCTAATTGTTTTATTTACTTGTGCTATGCGTTAATTTTATTAGGGAAGTGTACCTAATCTAAATCACTAGATAAATCAAATAAGAATCCTATTAGAACTATTTACATAACTTATGTGCTAAGCCCTAATTCTAATAAGAAAATTGTATTTATTGAAATGAACACTTAACCTAAACTTATCCTACTAGTATAAAAGGGTATGTAAAACGAAATAAACAAAATAATGTAAAAAACTATGTACAAAGGTAGTCAATTCAGGTTCTGCCGTGCACATTTCTCCCGCCGTCGCAGCTCTGCGATCCAACCTGTAGCACGACGATCCTCTTGGTCGGTCTCCGGAGGACATGCCCGTTGCTGGTTACGACGTCCACGATCCTCACCTCGCCGTCTCGCCCTGGGTAGACCGCGACGATCCTTCCTGTCGGCCATGTGTTGCGGGGCAGGGTGGGGTCGCAGACGAGTACCAGGTCGCCGATAGCGTGCGCTGGTCGTGTGAGGCTCCCGCCGGTGTTGGAGTAGAGGCTGGTACTCTTTGACCTGGCTCCAGAAGACGTCCGCCATCGTTGAGCGCGCTGCGCTTGCGCGCGGTTCTTCTGGGGTCACCGCCACGTGTGTGAGTGGGTGGGAGTTGACGGTGTTCTCCGCCTCGGCGAGCAGGGTGAGCAGTGTCTCGTCGCTAGGGTACTGCTCGTGGAGTTTGACGCGCAGTGCCTCCTTCACGGTGCGTACCATGCGCTCCCACGCGCTGTCCATGAAGGGGGAGGCCGGGGGTACGTAGCGGCAGGTGATGCGCCGCGCCGTCGCCTCCTCGCTGACCGCCGCCAGCGCGGCCTTGGCGAGCTCCTTCTCCGCAGCCTTGAAGCACGTCGCGTTGTCACTCCATAGCTCCTTAGGCACTGCTCTTCATGCCACGAACCTCCTCAGGTCGCCGGTCGCCGGAGACGTAGGCTTCGCTCTTCGTATCTTGCATAGTTGACAGTGTTTGATGACGTTCACGCACCGTCGGTCGTATCTTCAGTACCCATAGTCGCTGCTGTAGCTCATTCACGACGGTTTCGATACCGCCATGTAGTCGTTCGTGTACGTGTTGTATGTACAGTCGCGTGAAGTAGTGTTTCCCGTCGAGTACGGTCGGGCTCGCAGTGTCTTCAACGATGTCAGGTGCTACGTGGATTCTTCCTTTGAGCCATCTTCGCCGACGACCACTGATAGCGCCGACAGCTTGCCTCCCGGCTGAGGCGCCGCGCCGTTCCTTACTCGACGTAAATCTTCGGAAAGACAATCTTCTTGTACAGGTTTCCAACATAGTTTCTCAGCGCGAATGAGATAGTGCGTTTCGATACCGATGGTGTTGCATCACGTACTTCGTCACGTATTTCTTCACGTACGGTGTCTCGTTCTTGCGTGTCTTTGAATCAGAGTCGTTTTTATTGTTTTCTTTCGTTCGTTTGCGCTTCGTAGCCAATACTGTTTCATTTTTCTTCTTTCGACATAAATTGACGAACTGTAGCATGCGCACCGTAGCTCGTAGCAAAAGTGGGAACGACGAAAATCGCTCGATTCGAGGTAGGTGAGCGTGGTCAGGTCGCTGGTGGGTGACGTGACAAGTCCCCTCTCTTCTCCTGTCTTCGGTGCTTCTGTCTTCGTCTCTTGTGGCCATTCTCGTTCGTGGTTTCGTAGGAAGCTCGGCCCGTTGTACCATCGGACCTCGCTCCCGCCGATAGAGACCGTGGCGCCGCCCAAGTTGGCGGAAAACTACTGTACTACTGAATTTGTATTGGACACCCATCCTCATAGCTCGAAGCCGGCTTGCCGATGAATGTAGTCGACTGATTTCGATACTTCTTTGGCTTCTTTTTCGGTCGGAAAACTTGTTATGTAGTCGTCCATGTAGTGGTTCTTTTCAATGGCTCGCGCGGCTGCAGGATACTTTTCTTTGAAGTCTGAAACATTTCTATTCTTCACGTATAGCGCGGTGCATGGTGATGACATCGCGCCGAAGATCACTGAAGTCATGCGGTACTCTCGCGGTCGCTGGTTCCCTCTCTCGTCGCCCCGCTATAGAAATCGTAGTGCCTCTCTGTCGTCCTCTTGAACTTATATTTGCATAAACATTAATTCCTTTATGTCAGCTGACACGGCGTGTTGGTGTTGACGAAATCGCATTACAGCTCCCGACAGAGATTGCAGCAAGTCTGGACCGCAGAGTAGCATATCGTTCAGGCTGCGTCCGGCTGTCTTCGCTGTGGCGTTGTGTACTACTCTTATCTTCGGTTTCGCGGGGTTAATGACCGCGAAGTGGGGTAGGTACCATGTTTTATTTGGCACCGGCGGTGTGGTAGCTTCCTCGGCGTAGCCCAAAGTGAAGAGGGTTTGCATTCTTTCTTCATATTTCCTTTTCAGGTCTTCATCTCGGTCTAGTTTCTTCTCAAGGTTGTGCAGCCGTTTGAGTGAGTTTTTGTAGTTGTTCGGAATCTTCATGTCGTCTTCTTTCCATATAAGTATTGTTTTGAAGCGTCTGTTGGGCAGGCGGTGACTGGTTTCATTCAATATCTTCAATGCGCGCTGCTCAGGGTCACTATTCTGTACTCGTTTTTCTATCCCGATTGATTCAAACTCGAAATAATTCTTCATCATCTTCTTTCGTGTATAGTTATTGAAATTATGTATTTTCATTAATAACGCCAAATAATATTATACAGGGTGTAAGGAAAAGTATAATTTTACTATGGGAGCAAACCGTTATGGGAGTTCCAACTCTTTGCGTTCTACCTATCTATCTCAAGAACGGTTAACTATTATAAATGACCAAATTTGAAGAAAATTTAAAGTTCTACAATTTTTTTTAAAACTTCAAAGGTCATTTAGAGCATAGAAAAGAAGATATTTCCTAAAGACCTGTTTTTTGACATTTTACCTTGAATTTTTTGACCTGCATAAACGAGATTTTATGTGACATTTGACCTAACGTATTGGATGTCATAACGATGATTTAAAGAAGTTTGTAGCTTATTATCTCTCAATCCGAGGTTGACCCTTTTTTTCACCTAATTTTCCTGGGGTACTAGGAGAAACAGTGATAATGAAAAACAAAACGGAACAAAACATTAAATTTGAAACGTAGGCAGGAACATACCAGAAGTATGAGAGAAAAGAAAAGGTAATAAGTTGTAAATAATTTTCCAGCACTCTGTGACCTAAACCTGCATATACGTTTAGCACCCTTGCTTGTGCTCGGGTGCTAACTTCACGCTGTGCAATAATGAACTACTTAAGTCACACTTATCGTAATGTACTAATGTAAATAAATGTTGATTTTAGGTCGTAAGATAAATATTATTAGTGATTTTGTAAATAAATGTTGATTTACCATTTTAAAATTCATTCATACCTGTTATAATATCCTGCATCATCCTCATCCTTCAATGCTATGCCATGCATCTGAGGGATGCGAGGTATTTTAGAATTACCTATGGATTTTCAAAATAGGTTTATGAGTGTTATACAACTTCTCAACCTGAAAGTTCTTGTGGTATCGAGAATAACTGAGATTATTGCAGTATTACGAAACTTATTTTTTCACGTTCTTCTTACATTTTTGTTGACGGCGTAAAATAACTTCCAGGTTTCATCTAGATAGTCGGTATGTTTTGACTTGTATTATATCAATTACAAGTACAAAATAAGAAGTTGAATTGATTTGATTACGGGACCTAAAGACGTAAAGCCTAACCAAGAACCGAACCGAAGACCAACAGGTAGCTCTCGTACTATAAAGTAAAACAAAATCCTGTAATGATAGTTTTTTTCCTTCTAGATAGGTACAGTGATTTTCGGTATGATATTAATGAGTTTTAAGTTTTTTAAGTGAAATCAATTAAAGAGTATCGTTAGTTAGGTATTGTTTCTATCTATAAATTGGTTGTCCGTAATTGATCCTGTAACAAATTAATAATTGATCAAGGAGGATAAATAGAACGATACTTAATTATAATATATTGTGTTTTTTCATACGACAAAAGGTACTAATAATATATTAACAGCGAAGCGTCTTCTACGCATTTTGAGTGATTTGATTTTCGCGGGCTAGTGCGCGACGATGTTCGGTAGCGGGGCGCGGGGCGCTTGCTGCGCTAAGCCACGCCCATTTCGCTTCAATTATTTTTCGACATAGGCCCTTAAGCGGAACTACTACGGATTTCAATCGTATAGACTTAGTAATAGGGTCCCGTTGGCACCGTTAGGGTAAGGAACCCTGAAAATGACAGCAGAACACGTTTGTCGTAGGATAAACTAAAGATTTCCGCTTAAAGTAAAACTCAACCTTGACACAAATTGCCAACTAATTTTCTCACAAACATTAAATTTTTCGTACCTATACTTCATTTCAAAGGATGACGAGATTTTCTGATTCCTATTTAGCTTTCTGGCTAATTCCGACCAAAATGTAATTTATTTATTGGATACATATACTATCCGACACATCTTGGATGCTACTAAAGCTGTTCTAAGAATAAGTGAGAGGAAGTGTTTCAAACCTCTGTTTCTGTAATGCAAAATAGCCTTAAAATTTCGCTATTTGTAATGGAATATAAGTAATATGATGAACGAATAAAATGAAAACGGTCAATGGCATAGCTCAGAAAATTATCAAGCTGAAGTGACAATGAGCTGGTCTGCAGAAGAATTGACAACCGATGCGGTGTCACAGTTCTAGAGTGGAGACCATGAACTGGCAGGCGTAGTGTGGGACGCCCTGCTGCTCGCTGGGAGGACGACCTGAATAACTGTAAAGTGAAAAACAAGCTCTATAATCACTAATCAGCTATAACAACTTTGTTTGAGAAAATATAATCTGAATGTTATTAGGTAGGTGTTATAGAGCTTGTTTCTCTCTTTTCAGTTAGATAATACGAGTAGGTTTTTAAGCAGTCGGGTTTTTTGTTTTTCTTTATAATTTAGATTATTTCATACTTTTTAGTCTTGTGTCGAAAAGTTAACATAAAAGTACTATAATATATTTGGAATCGTCTATTCACTAGCTTTCATTTGATACCCCCAAGAGGAAGGATCTCTCTTTAAGACTAGAGTGAGCCATACCAATTGTAAAGTGTCCACTTTTTTTGACGTTTATGTTTGAGTGTGTGGTGTCAAGTAGTATGGACAAAAGGCACCAAGTGACATATGGCCTTATGTTTACGGTCACTTTTCACACACACTAGCTCAGAAAAAAGTGGACAGCCGCATAAACAAATATCTATAGTTCTCCTTCTACTATTAAAGGTACGTCATAAGACAAAAGAGACCAACTACTATCGCAAATTTATGCGGACTCTATGGAGATCCTTCCTCTTAGTGATACCCATATTGTAATTTTTATCAACAAAAAAAAATTTCCATTCCCCTCTCTTTTTAATTCGCAGACGTCATACTAAAATAATATATTAAATTGCCTATGTGACTCTCACAATTTTTGCGAATATAATGACACCTCATACGTTAAAATCCATCAAGCAGTTTAGGCTGTAGAGCGTGCCAAAGAAATAGACATACAAACATACATACGCTCGAAAAACATAACCCTCGTTCTGGCGCAGCGCAGTCGGGTAAAAAGGTAGCGGGGAGCGACTGGATGAGGAAGGCCGAGGACAGAGTTTTGTGACGCGCCTTAGGAGAGGCCTATGTTCAGCAGTGGACGATGATAGGCTGATGATGACGGGAAGACGAGTGAATGCTCAGTACAAAATTATTGTCAAATATTGAAATCCACGGGGACGCGGCCAAAAGCTAGTACCAAATAAACTGATCATTCCAACTGCAATTAGACCGAACATTTAGCATTCAGTCCAACAGTAAACATTGACGTAACGTGAACTGTTTCTGAATGTACCTACGTAACTTTTGGTAGTTTAGGATGTTAATGACGTCACTGTGATAACCTTAGCGTTATTAAGTCGTGTTATGTTGATGGTTCGATCTCCGTCCAGACCGACTCGTACCAATGAGTTTTTCGGAATTTATGTACGATTTGTAACACCACTGGCTTTTCGGTGAAGGAAAACATCGTGAGGAAACCTGCATGCTTCAATCTCGAGGCATGTATTGTACCCACTGTCCATTATAAGTGGCGACGGGCTCACCCCCCGTCACACTGGACAGAGTTTCGGTACTACTGGTGAAACGTGGATGTTCTGAGGTTTCAGAATATCTCTGACTATCCCCTCGGGAACTATAGTCGTGAGCATATGCCTATGCTGTGCTTATGCTTATGTTGTAGAGTTCCTGGCTGCATTTTTCTACACGTTCCGACGCGGTGGTAGCATCAAAAAAAGATTTAACGTTTAATAAGTGTGTTTCAAGCTCCTATATTGAATAAATTATGTTGTCTTTGACTTTGAATTAATATTTTTATACGTGAATTCTGAAATAAAATATAAAACTGTTGTTAAGTGGAACCACAAGCTTTCTAACAGTGAAAACTGCATCAAAATCAGTTCATTAGTATTTTGTGATTTTCGAACAAGCCGTCAGACAAAAACTTACTATAAAGTTATTATAAATAGATAAAAATTCCAAAATATTCACGAAAACATAAACAGCATAAATAGAGAAAACAATTTTATCTCTCTTCACAAAACCGTTGGCATGTAGGTACAACATTAAAAATTAAGAGGATATGTGAAAAAAATAGGATTCTTCAAAGCATCAGATATCATGAAGTACTAACAGTAGGAGTATGATTTCAGGATATGTGTAAATTGAACATATTATTAAAATTTTGATTGCCGCCAAAACACGATTAAGACAAATTTTCTCGATAGAAAAACAAGCCAAAGTAGCCTCCGTCTTTATCTATAAACGCTTGGAACTGCTAAACGGTGAATAATAGAAACACGAGACTTGATTTAAAAAATAGAGATTGATATTTTATAAATTTTGATTGCAGCAGAAATTAACTTACATAAATAGTAAAATCACAACTAAATAAAGTTTGTTTTGGCGCTTACGTCGTTTTATTTAGTCAGGCGCGTGCGCCGCCCCATCTCTTTCTCTCGCGTCAGGCAGTAATATAAGCTATCACAATCTATTAAAAAGCTCAGTCGGCTGTGGCCTTTGCCCGCGTCGGACCTGCGTTCGCATGCCCAATTTCCGAATTACGATTAATTATCCAGCTTACGTGTAAATATTATAGTGTAATATATTAAATACAATCTAAAATAAATTCGAGGCCATAGCAGCTTCACATTTAAGAGAATATAATTCGGAGCGCGCTCCATACAAACGAAGTCTGGTGATATTTTCAATAGTAACCAATTAAAGTCAATGAAATTTTTCAGAAAAAATCTAAAAACTAATCTCTATGCTTGTATGAAGTCAGATTTTCGTTAAAATGTATAGTTTTAAAGTTACAATACCTCAAAGATTTCCATACAAATCTTAAATTAATTCTAGCATTAAAACTGTATATTTTAACGAAAATCTGACTTCATACAAGCATAGAGATTAGTTTCTAGATTGTTTCTGCAAATTTTTCATTTACTGATTGGTTAGTATTGAAAATATCACCAGACTTCGTTTGTATGCAGCGCGCATTTACGCATTCGGAATAAACTTCTCTTAAGTATATTTCTCACTCAAATATGTATAGCAGTTTTTTTAGACTTCATAGACCAAGAGCTAGCTGTTATTATCTTTAAGTCGTCGTAATTTTCGGTTTTACTATCTTGTTTTTCAATTTCTTCAAATAATTATATTTATTTGTCATAATGGAATCTGGTTATAAACGTATTTATGAACCGTTGTGAGTATTTTTACCGAGTTGAAGGATTCTATTGCTCCGGAACATCTTGCCTGGTATGAGAGTTTGAAAACTGTGGCCCTTAATTGTATGGGTAGTCAGTATGGTGAGCCAGGGCTAATGAGGTAGTGAAGCTGAAGGGCAGGGTAGGGAAGGCGAGTGGTCGCAGAGAGTTTCTTCTTCCAAGTTGTTTCTTTCTTGAGTGCTGGATCCGGAATGAATCTACGCCGATTTGGCGCCATTTTATATCATTTTCAAGCGACCACCCCTCCTTACCCCGCACTCTTGCCCTGAATACAAATCTCTTTATTTCTCATACAATCTTAATTTCTACGCTTACAAACCAATATAATTATATAGTTAAGATACTTATTTTCTTATTCTAAAAATAGCAGGTGCATCATCCGCCGGTGCATAACAGAGTGCAGAACGAAAAGGAAAGGTACAATATTTATATGACCCCGGCCCCCGGTTCCTCATAACACAGGTTCCGGACGCCGGGGCCCCCCTCGCTAGCCTGTATGCGCTGACAGAGATGGATCGTTCTGTCTCTTTCTAACAATTATTTCTAATAGGATTCTACCCCCTCTAATGAGGTAGTGAAGCTTATTCTAATTGGAATTTATAAGTTCTAACTCGATTCTAATTGTTTTATTTACTTGTGCTATGCGTTAATTTTATTAGGGAAGTGTACCTAATCTAATCTGGGGTAGAAATCACTAGAGAAATCGAATAAGAATCCTATTAGAACTATTTACATAACTTATGTGCTAAGCCCTAATTCTAATAAGTTTTTTTTTTATTGAAATGAACACTTAACCTAAACTTATCCTACTAGTATAAAAGGGTATATAAAACGAAATAAACAAAGTAATGTAAAAAACTATATACAAAGGTAGTCAATTCAGGTTCTGTCGTGCACATTTCTCCCGCCGTCGCAGCTCTGCGATCCAACCTGTAGCACGACGATCCTCTTGGTCGGTCTCCGGAGGACATGCCCGTTGCTGGTTACGACGTCCACGATCCTCACCTCGCCGTCTCGCCCTGGGTAGACCGCGACGATCCTTCCTGTCGGCCATGTGTTGCGGGGCAGGGTGGGGTCGCAGACGAGTACCAGGTCGTGTGAGGCTCCCGCCGGTGTTGGAGTAGAGGCTGGTACTCTTTGACCTGGCTCCAGAAGACGTCCGCCATCGTTGAGCGCGCTGCGCTTACGCGCGGTGAGGTCGTTTGGGTCCCAACAGGATGTGGTTGGGTGTAAGCGCCTCCGGTTCTTCTGGGGTCACCGCCACGTGTGTGAGTGGGTGGGAGTTGACGGTGTTCTCCGCCTCGGCGAGCAGGGTGAGCAGTGTCTCGTCGCTAGGGTACTGCTCGTGGAGTTTGACGCGCAGTGCCTCCTTCACGGTGCGTACCATGCGCTCCCACGCGCTGTCCATGAAGGGGGAGGCCGGGGGTACGTAGCGGCAGGTGATGCGCCGCGCCGTCGCCTCCTCGCTGACCGCCGCCAGCGCGGCCTTGGCGAGCTCCTTCTCCGCAGCCTTGAAGCACGTCGCGTTGTCACTCCATAGCTCCTTAGGCACTCCTCTTCGTGCCACGAACCTCCTCAGGTCGCCGGTCGCCGGAGAAGTAGGCTTCGCTCTTCGTATCTTGCATAGTTGACAGTGTTTGATGACGTTCACGCACCGTCGGTCGTATCTTCAGTACCCATAGTCGCTGCTGTAGCTCATTCACGACGGTTTCGATACCGCCATGTAGTCGCTCGTGTACGTGTTGTATGTACAGTCGCGTGAAGTAGTGTTTCCCGTCGAGTACGGTCGGGCTCGCAGTGTCTTCAACGATGTCAGGTGCTACGTGGATTCTTCCTTTGAGCCATCTTCGCCGACGACCACTGATAGCGCCGACAGCTTGTCTCCCGGCTGAGGCGCCGCGCCGCTCCTTACTCGACGTAAATCTTCGGAAAGACAATCTTCTTGTACAGGTTTCCACCATAGTTTCTCAGCGCGAATGAGATAGTGCGCTTCGATATCGATGGTGTTGCTATCTCATTTCTTCACGTACGGTGTCTCGCTCTTGCGTGTTTTCTTATCAATCTTTCAATCAGAGTCGTTTTTATTGTTTTCTTTCGTTCGTTTGCGCTTCGTAGCCAATACTGTTTCATTTTTCTTCTTTCGACATAAAATTGACGAAGTAGCATGCGCACCGTAGCTCGTAGCAAAAGTGGGAACGACGAAAATCGCTCGATTCGAGGTAGGTGAGCGTGGTCAGGTCGCTGGTGGGTGACGTGACAAGTCCCCTCTCTTCTCCTGTCTTCGGTGCTTCTGTCTTCGTCTCTTGTGGCAATTCTCGTTCGTGGTTTCGTAGGAAGCTCGGCCCGTTGTACCATCGGACCTCGCTCCCGCCGATAGAGACCGTGGCGCCGCCCGAGTTGGCGGAAAACTGCTGTACTACTGAATTTGTGTTGGACACCCATCCGCATAGCTCGAAGCCGGCTTGCCGATGAATGTAGTCGACTGATTTCGATACTTCTTTGGCTTCTTTTTCGGTCGGAAAACTTGTTATGTAGTCGTCCATGTAGTGGTTCTTTTCAATGGCTCGCGCGGCTGCAGGATACTTTTCTTTGAAGTCTGAAACATTTCTATTCTTCACGTATAGCGCGGTGCATGGTGATGACATCGCGCCGAAGATCACTGAAGTCATGCGGTACTCTCGCGGTCGCTGGTTCCCTCTCTCGTCGCCCCGCTATAGAAATCGTAGTGCCTCTCTGTCGTCCTCTTGAACTTATATTTGCATAAACATTAATTCCTTTATGTCAGCTGACACGGCGTGTTGGTTTTGACGAAATCGCATTACAGCTCCCGGCAGAGATTGCAGCAAGTCTGGACCGCAGAGTAGCATATCGTTCAGGCTGCGTCCGGCTGTCTTCGCTGTGGCGTTGTGTACTACTCTTATCTTCGGTTTCGCGGGGTTAATGACCGCGAAGTGGGGTAGGTACCATGTTTTATTTGGCACCGGCGGTGTGGTAGCTTCCTCGGCGTAGCCCAAAGTGAAGAGGGTTTGCATTCTTTCTTCATATTTCCTTTTCAGGTCTTCATCTCGGTCTAGTTTCTTCTCTAGGTTGTGCAGCCGTTTGAGTGAGTTTTTGTAGTTGTTCGGAATCTTCATGTCGTCTTCTTTCCATATTAGTATTGTTTTGAAGCGTCTGTCGGGCAGGCGGTGACTGGTTTCATTCAATATCTTCAATGCGCGCTGCTCAGGGTCACTATTCTGTACTCGTTTTTCTATCCCGATTGATTCAAACTCGAAATAATTCTTCATCATCTTCTTTCGTGTATAGTTATTGAAATTATGTATTTTCATTAATAACGCCAAATAATATTATACAGGGTGTAAGGAAAAGTATAATTTTACTATGGGAGCAAACCGTTATGGGAGTTACAACTATTTGCGTTCTACCTATCTATCTCAAGAACGGTTAACTATTATAAATGACCAAATTTGAAGAAAATTTAAAGTTCTACAATTTTTTTTAAAACTTCAAAGGTCATTTAGAGCATAGAAAAGAAGATATTTCCTAAAGACCTGTTTTTTGACATTTTACCTTGAATCTTTTGACCTGCATAAACGAGATTTTATGTGACATTTGACCTAACGTATTGGATGTCATAACGATGATTTAAAGAAGTTTGTAGCTTATTATCTCTCAATCCGAGGTTGACCCTTTTTTTCACCTAATTTTCCTGGGGTACTAGGAGAAACAGTGATAATGAAAAACAAAACGGAACAAAACATTAAATTTGAAACGTAGGCAGGAACATACCAGAAGTATGAGAGAAAAGAAAAGGTAATAAGTTGTAAATAATTTTCCAGCACTCTGTGACCTAAACCTGCATATACGTTTAGCACCCTTGCTTGTGCTCGGGTGCTAACTTCACGCTGTGCAATAATGAACTACTTAAGTCACACTTATCGTAATGTACTAATGTAAATAAATGTTGATTTTAGGTCGTAAGATAAATATTATTAGTGATTTTGTAAATAAATGTTGATTTACCATTTTAAAATTCATTCATACCTGTTATAATATCCTGCATCATCCTCATCCTTCAATGCTATGCCATGCATCTGAGGGATGCGAGGTATTTTAGAATTACCTATGGATTTTCAAAATAGGTTTATGAGTGTTATACAACTTCTCAACCTGAAAGTTCTTGTGGTATCGAGAATAACTGAGATTATTGCAGTATTACGAAACTAATTTTTTCACGTTCTTCTTACATTTTTGTTGACGGCGTAAAATAACTTCCAGGTTTCATCTAGATAGTCGGTATGTTTTGACCATAGAATGTTTTGACTTGTATTATATCAATTACAAGTACAAAATAAGAAGTTGAATTGATTTGATTACGGGACCTAAAGACGTAAAGCCTAACCAAGAACCGAACCGAAGACCAACAGGTAGCTCTCGTACTATAAAGTAAAACAAAATCCTGTAATGATAGTTTTTTTCCTTCTAGATAGGTACAGTGATTTTCGGTATGATATTAATGAGTTTTAAGTTTTTTAAGTGAAATCAATTAAAGAGTATCGTTAGTTAGGTATTGTTTCTATCTATAAATTGGTTGTCCGTAATTGATCCTGTAACAAATTAATAATTGATCAAGGAGGATAAATAGAACGATACTTAATTATAATATATTGTGTTTTTTCATACGACAAAAGGTACTAATAATATATTAACAGCGAAGCGTCTTCTACGCATTTTGAGTGATTTGATTTTCGCGGGCTAGTGCGCGACGATGTTCGGTAGCGGGGCGCGGGGCGCTTGCTGCGCTAAGCCACGCCCATTTCGCTTCAATTATTTTTCGACATAGGCCCTTAAGTGTTACTAACACTGTTTATAACTTTACATAGCTCTACCTATCACAAAATTACAACCTATAATAGCGTAGCTGTAAAGTGTCCAAAGGTACACCTAACCTCTAACAATATAGCCCAGTCATTGTATGGTTTGGCCCGGGACTAATCAAGAATTGAATATTTTTTGGTATTTCTATTAAAAGCCAATTCGAGCCTAGAAATATACCAATATTTAAAAAATTACGTCAGCAACAGCCCCAAATAGACTTTTTTTAATTTTTTTTTTATTAAACATGGGTTTTCTCTTGACCCCAATCCAGTCCTTAGGACAAAGATGAAGTCGCACATGTAGCGAGCCTACTCAGAAGAAGCCTTTTCACTCGTACTTTAAAATAATTCGGGTTTTAAGCGCTCAGAATACTGACCAGGCAGGGCATTCCACTCCTTGACTGTGCGCATTATAAAAGAATCAGAAAGGCGCTTAGTGCTGATACGTGGGATATCAACCAAGAAGGGGTGGTATCCCGCGGTGCGTCTGGAAGTCCGATAATAGAAAGGGGAAGGCGGGATGAGCTCATGCAGCTCTTGGTCACACTCACGGAAGTACAATCTGTAGAAGACCGATAAGCAGGCTACTCTGTGGCGGTGGTCTAGGCTATGAAGCTTGGTCTCCGCCAGCTTACTATCGCCAATGAGCCTCCTGGCTCTGCGTTCAACCGAGTCGACAGCGTCTAGTTGATATTTGGCTGAGCCATTCCACATGTTGCAGCAATACTCCATACACGATCGGACCTCAGCTTTATATTAATATGTTTAAAGATTTCATTTTTGTGACTAAATGGTGCCGTTTACAGTTTAAAAGTCACATTCTTAATTACTTCCCACCCTTCCTAACATAACTCCGTAAAATAACTGGGCTAATACTGGATATAATGCACCCGCATGGCCGAAACAGTGTAAAGATTAAATAGTTAATATCACACGAGCATTAAACATCTGTGTTACAGCGCAACGGCCACTGATAATGTGATAAGTGTGTAACACGACCTCTGTTACAGGGGTGTGTGGAGGAAAAGGGAAGATCTTTCTTTTGCCGGCTGGATGATAAAGATTACAGTATTGTTAAGAGCCATTGTGTTAAAAAACTAATAGTGTTGAAGCTCAGCAGTCGCGGCAGGTCAATCGAGCGCGGTATGTGGGGGCCCGGAGGGTTTTTATTACACTATGGTAATACTTGGTATTTGTTCTTTCAGTTTTAACAGTCTTATTCCAACAATAGTCTAAAAGAGTTCAGAGTTCATCTTAATATGCATATATGCTCACGACTGTATTCCCCTAGGGGGTAGTCAGAGATATTCTGAAACGTCAGAACATACACGTTTCACCAGTAGTACCGAAATTCTGTCCAGTGTGACGGGGGGTGAGCCCGTCGCCACTTATAATGGACAGTGGGTACAATACATGCCTCGAAATTGCGGCATGCAGGTTTCCTCACGATGTTTTCCTTCACCGAAAAGCCAGTGGTGTTACAAATCGTACATAAATTCCGAAAAACTCATTGGTACGAGTCGGCCTGGACGAGGATCGAACCATCGCTTCATGCACGGCAGGCAAGGTTACTCGCCACTGGACCACCACGGCTTCTTCATATGCTGACACTTTAATAAGGAGATTGATCATCCCCTGACTGTCAAACTGAATAACTTTCTCTAATGCAAATCGAAATCGCGAAAAAAAATCTGCTGTTCCGTACAAAACTGCAGACTTACTCGAGCCAAATGGGACAGCTGATTTTTTTTCGCGGCTTCGACGTTGGTCCCATAGAGAAGTTGTTCAGTATCATAGTCTGATCATCCCTTTAAAACCTGTTAGCATATTAAGAAGGACCATATATGTGTAACACGGCCACTATGATTAACGGCGTCTGTAGAAAAGGGAAGATCTTCCTATCGAATATTAAAGATTAAAATAAAATTACACGCGGGAAATATTTCAAAAGTGGAGTGAATGTTGGGTGTGGAGCAAAAGGAATGAAAGTAGAGTGAATGCAGTGGAACTTACCACGACCAAATAAATGATCTTCTCCGAAAAGGATAAGTGCGTAGCACCCTCAACCGACAGAAGTGTATGAAGAGATGTATGACGGTGGATGAGGCGATAGAAGTATGTCAGAATCGTAGTGTGTGGCGGCCTACCCCTGTGGGATAGTGGCGTACTCGTATATGTATGTATGTATGTATTTATCAGATATATTGTGACTGCAGCTGCAGATGATGCGACCTAGGATAGGGGTGTGTGGAGGAAAAGGGAAGATCTTCCTGTAGTTTTTAGAATCAAAGTTAAAAAAATCTGCTGTTCCATACTAAACTGCAATGCCTACTCGACTCAAATCGGTTTGCTACCATATTAAAAGTTGTTCAGTTTGATGGGTAGACTCTTAGTTTAAAAGGATGCTAATAATATCTATTTCACCCTGCATATTGAAGCATGACTCTGTCCAAAAATCACATAAATTTAAGGGCGAATAATTTCTAACAGAAATATATTTGATAAGACAAAAACACGTGCACTTCATCTCACGTTTTTCTAAAAAGTTTAAACCGCTTTGATTTTACATCGAAAATCGCCGTCGCACAGCACCTCGGGATTTATCGCTTGAGTAGAGCTTAAAATGTATCAAACTGCAAGTACTTACATGGAAGCGGCTTACACTCGTGGCAGAACTATACCCCACACATTACTTACCCCCTACCTTCCTCATAGTGCGGGCAAGGGGGTGACAGGCTCCTGCATTTAGAGTCTTTTCATAACAGAAAGGAAGCTTTGGTACTTCTTCTATGGAGAAGATGTCATGATCTTATTATACAAAGTGTTACGGTGGTTGCAGAGTTGTCAATTTCATACAAAAGCTTGACGCAGAATACGTGTAGTAAAAATAATACTGCATACATGGAAAAATAGTTTAGAAAATTTAGATGCCGAGATACCGCGTCACAAATGACATTTGCAATTTATAACATATTTACGAAGATGTAAAGCTTTGAATTTTTCTTTGAATATATCGTATTCTGCGTCAAACTTTTGTATGAAATTGACAACTCTGCAACCATCAGTCCGCAATCCGCACAGTGATGTTTGGCCCGCTCCATCCCATGAATTAGCGTAAGGAGCGGACCAAATAGGAACTAATAGTTGAAAGCAGGTAAATTAGTGGTCACATTATTTTAAGCCACATCGATGGCTGACCAGACTTAACGAATAAGTACAGCGGATGTAGCAAAACGGCCAGCCCTCCAATATGGCCTGAATCGACCGACTTTGGTGACAGTATTCAATACGAACGAATGCCTCAAACAAAATGCGTCAAGAATTTTATTTCTCATCAACATAGGTACAGGCCTCTTAAATGGCGCGCCACATAAAGACAATCCTAGGCCTTTGTCGTCGATCCAGCAGGCCGGAAGACGTACCACGCTACGCCTGCCAGTCTGTTTATTTTATGATCCATAAGCAAAGTTTAAGCTGGAGTTGTCACTCCAGTTCAAACCTCGATCCCGCGCCCCGCTGGCCTACCTAAGGCGCAGTCAACGATTAGGTGCTCAGCACGTTATCTGTACAATGGAACTCTACGAATGTGTATGTAATGCACACATCTGTAATAACTTCCATACTCAGGCGGCGGTCATTTCTGACCACCGCGGAAAAAGAGTCCGTTGTCCATTTAGGGTCTTCTTATTATTATTGGGAGTTGAGGGTCTTGACAGACTTGCATTTGTGCCACTGCAACCAGCGCTGGTCTTTTATGAACGCCTTTTTTATTTACAGTTCCCTACTGATCCCCACTGCAGTCAAGAACCGCAGTAGGTTTCCAAGGCTTGTATATAATCAGATGCAAACCCTCCGTGTAATACCTGTCTACCCAGATGTATACTTGATTTGTAGCGTGCGGATGCGGACTATAGTGTGAAGTTTCCCTACCGTACTAAAGACCACAGCAGATCCTCGTGGCGTTATTCTTGCAGAGATGAGCAAATTTAATTTATTTTTAGTGTTATATGGATTAAGGAAGCTTTGTAAGCTCGCGGTGGAACAAGGCTGAAATTACAGGCTCTCTTTTAATTATACACTAATTAAAAGATCGTTTTAGGGTTCCGTACAAAAGGTGCCAAAGGTACTCTAGTATTAAGCCGGCGCTGTACGTCAGTCCTACGTCTAAAGGGCCGTATCTTTTAAATCGTAATAAGTAGCGAGTTGACATTTTTATAGAATATGTGTAATTATTTTAGGTTTGCTAACAAATATATAAAAATTTACGGAGTCTTAAAGTTTTTTGTTTTTACTCTATCGTATCGTAAAAACGGTAATACATACATCAAACTTGGTGTGATTTGATTATAGAGCATAGACTCTAAAGTAAAGGGGTTATTACACCTTCCTAAATGCAGATTCTAATTGAGGGACAGAGCTATAGATTAAAAAAACGACGTACTTACAACATCCCGTTCTAATCTATAGCTCTGTCCCTCAATTAGAATCTGAATTTAGGAAGGTGTAATAGCCCCTTACATCGACAAATAATAAAAACCAGCCAAATGAGTGCGGGTTCGTGCTAAGAATGCCTGGTTTTTTGTTGGTAGATTTTGTGATACGAAGCCCTCGGTGCACAAGTCCGACTCGTACTTGACCGGTTTTTTTTAATTGCATCTACAAGGTTTACGGTCTGCATGTTTTTGGTTTAATCCACGAATAAACCTAAGTATTTCAATAAAATAATTCTGAAAAAATTACTGTATTTCCTAATGAAAATTTACCTTCTTCTTCTTATCGTGTATCGCCCTGGTGTTTCAAACCGCCTTATGGCCTCTGACGTGGTTTTTATGTAACGACTAATACCACCAGAGACAGTAGCCGGGACCAACGGCTTAACGTGTCATCCGAAACACGGAATCATCCTTCTTTTCAGACAATCAGGAGATTCAGCCTGCAATGTCCTAACCGACTGGGGAAGAACGCACAAAGTAACATTTCACTAGGTGGGAATCGAACCCACGACCTCCGTGTCAAGAGCCCAATGCAATGCTCTTAATCATTAGACCACGGAGGCAGTTGAATGACAGCTAAGTTCCAAGGTGTGCTTGAGTATGTAGAACTATAATATAAGTAGCATTTGTTATTCGGTGTCTTGGTAGGCCTCCGTCACTCGGCCGTAGGAACCGAGATAATTGTACCTATACTTTGGCGCATCGATGCGCTTGTATGAAATCTACCACTCGCTCCAAACGACAACGTCGCCAACGTCGCGCGCTGTACGAAGTAATAACGACGTTAAGTCAAGCGCCGTTAGATACATTTTCGCGCGTACCGTCTAGCAGTAAATCATTAAAGCGTGAAAACTCATCGTTTTCTAAGGAACTGATGTATCTGTTACGAAGTAACAGTAATCTGTGGTCTTGGGCCCACTCTTGGGCCGAGATTCAGAGACGATTTTTTTAGTCCTAGCTCGAGCTAAGTAAGGTAAAATGTATGGATTTTGACATACGGGAGTTCGAACTATGACTTATGAATCGTCTCTAAATCTCGGCCTTGGTTTGCCCGTTAAAAAACAACATCTCCACCCGTAATAACTCATGAGCTAGTTAAGAAACATTCGCTAAAACAGTACGTGTTGTCTAATTCCTTAGCGATTGCCGGGCGCCGTGGTGTACTGCACCATCGATCCATTGTGTAGGGCTGCCACTACAATCTTTAAATAAAGAATTAAGAAAAAAAAATACTTATCTTATCTTATCTTTATTTACATACGGGTTTCTTCTATAAAACTGATATTTCCACACTTTTGACTTAGTAGGGTCAACACGTCTTTTATGGGTCACTGTATACGCTGTTATAATAAAATCCCCGAGACCATTTTGGATCTTTCTCCGAAAACATGTTTAAAGCTCAGATCAAAAAAGTCCTCTGTAAAAAAGCATATATTATAAACTGGATGATTATTTAAATGATCAAAATGCTTGGGTCTGAGTGTCACTAACTTATAGTTTACTGTATAGTATCATTTATTTAATTAAATAGACTATGTATTACTGTATAGATAACCCTAGCTTAAGAATTTATATTGTAATAGTCATTAAGTCGTGTTATGTTGTAGAGTTTCTCGCCGCATCTTCTCTACAGCGACAACACGTTCCGACGCGGTGGTAGCTTAAAAAAAGAATTGACGTTTAATAAATGTGCTTCAAGCTCCTATATTGAATACATTATTTTGAGTTTGACTTTCCACCACTGAGGCCAAAGGTTTTTTATCGGGCATGAGCCCACCAAAAATTCCCACTGTGAGTGCTAGTATGATTTGATACGATTGCTATGATATTAGTAAGAATGCTAGTGTGCTATGCAAAGGATAATGCTAATGATTTGCTACGAAGCTAATGCTTGCTATGATGTGAGTGCTGAAGTCGGATACGGGCGACAGGAATGAAACGGCTGAGACTTGCTGTAGTATGGACGTGTATTCAAACACTGATTTGTATCGAGGTCGCGTGATGTCCGTGTTCAATGTTCAAATGCTGTCGCTAGGCGCTGCGAAATAGCATCTATAGATTGACCTCGATAATTGATGTACGTGCTTCGTACACCCACCGCTATAACTCCTGTAAACCAGGATCAACAGCGGCGACCATTCACAACACTAGACAATGAAGTACAGCGAGCCCGGGGATGACTCTTATCTGTCTTGGAACCCGCACTGAATTTAATGAAAGAAGATAGAAGGAGTAAGAAAAACAAATGTCCATTGCAAACGGGAGACGGTAATAAGAAAAAACATGGCTATTAGCAGAAATCATTTATGGCAAAGTTGAAGACCCTACCGCAGAAGCACCAAAAAAAAACATTACATTATTGTTCGCGTATATTGTTGTTGTTTTTTGTGTATTTTGGTGTGCAAATAAAGAATATTTATCTTATCTTTATCTTACAAAAACAAAAGATGAACCTAACATTGTACTGAAACTATGATTTATTTTGCTTCCATTAATAATAGGTCAAAGGTATGAGTAGCTATCATAATACAAATTGACCGCGACGGTTTTTATGTTTGTAAGTATAAATATAATATTTCGAAAACTACAAAGGTAAAATGTTGTTCGATTACCTATCTTACTATAGATTATACAACGTGTTAATGAATAAGCGGAAAACCTCATACACCCCAACCTTAGACTACTTATATGAGGACAAGTTACACGTGTAATTCTACTAACAAACTTTTCTGCCACTGCGGGGGGCGACGTAGCACGAGATAAGCAACATTGAATTTTATTCCTTTAGTTTATATTGTAATTTTGAATGTAAAAAATCATGAAAAACAGTGTCGTGTGAACCCCAAACGTCATAAGTTCGAAATTATTGTTACGAAATTATAGGCCGTCGCGTTTAGTGATAAGGTATAAAATTGTATGTAAATGCGTAAGATCTTTTGATCTTGCACGTTGGCAAAGGGGAAATGTTAAGGCGAGGCGGGTCCGTATATAATTCGTCTACGACCCCAACTGATTTATAACAAAATAATTAGATTGAAACCATAATTTAATTATTGTGATCGTTACAATTTAAAGTTATTCACACGTTAAGTTTTCAGGCAATAATGATTTGTTATCATTTCAGCAATGAATGAATGCGCTAGCGTGCTCGTGGAGACATTTTAAGAATCTTGTATTGGCAGTAAGTAGGGTGAGTGTGCCCGTGCGGTGGGTTGAGATCGAGTTCAGTGAATTTTAAATTTTACAAAAAATTACCTATGTTGAAAACATGATAATTCGATTCTGCTCTCGATTCTAAACAAACTACTTTCTAGTTTTGCGTTAATTCATTAACACGGTGTATATTATATGCACGAGTAAACGGGCTTTCCAGTTGGTTTCGGGTTTTGTACATGATCAGGCTGTTTACAAAATGCGTTTCAACAACAGAGGGCCGTATATTGCGGTCTAGCCAACTGCATTCTGCGGCTTGTGCAGAGCTCAAAATGGAGGGTATTTTCATCGCCGTTATTTTACGTCAGTACTTAGGTACACCCGCGGTCAATGATTTTATCATTATTTACTTATTGGAATACAACAATAGGGGAGTTGACTACATCAAATATATTTTATTTTTAACTGCTCAGTAAATAAAGTATCAAGACGACGAACAAAAACAATGACGTCACTATTCAATTTTTAGTACAATATTTCATACAAAGCACGCATTTTGACGTTTGATAGAGCTGTTAATTTGACTAGTTGAAAACTCGCGGATTTCAGAAAATGACTGGTAGTTGTAGCAGCAACGCTCCACAGCAATGGCCACGCGTGGTGGACTAACGCGTATAGGCGTTACCCTCCCTGAGGGACGTATGTAGGCTGATGATGATAATGTAGCAAAGTAGGTAAGACTCTAATCTCCCCATAATAAAATATCGATTACTTACTACCGGTATTGAACTAGATAATAAAGACAGACGCATCCTTGAAAGAATCAATTAAGTAGTAAGTGGCAACCCTAATTGCACTCGGGCTTAGATTCTATTCCTCTAAGTAGTTTCGACAACCTTAACAATTCAGTTGAAAACTAGCACAATTTACTTACTAACCAATCCAATGCATTTTATTTAATGCTTAGGTAGCCTGTTTTATACCTTACCTTGGACTTGTATACAACGTGTTAATGAATTAACGCAAAACTAGAAAGTAGTTTGTTTAGAATCGAGAGCGGAATCGAATTATCATGTTTTAAACATAGGTAATTTTTTTACCATCACAAGACCTGTCGTCATGTATGGCTCGGAGTGTTGGGCCGTTAAAGTGACGGATGAAAAACGACTGCATGCAGCAGAGATGCGAATGTTGAGATGGATGTGTGGGGTTACTAGAATGGACAAGATTAGGAATGAGTATATTAGAGGAAGTTTGAAAGTGGCTCCTGTGAATGAAAAGCTGCGCGGCAATCGGTTATCGTGGTATGGACATGTGATGAGAAGAGATGAGTGGCATATTACAAGACGAATGTTAAATATGGCTGCATGAAGAGAGGACGACCAAAGAAAAGATGGATGGATTGTGTGAAAGATGACATGTGTAAAAAAGGTGTGTGCGCTGAAATGACGGCTAAAAGAGATGAATGGAGGAAGACGACATATTGCGCCGACCCCAAATAATGGGATAAGGGCAGGAAGAAGAAGAAACATAGGTAATTTTTTTCAAAATATTAAATAATTTGCTTATATATTTTAAAATTTACTGAACTCGATCTCAACCCACCGCATGGGCACACTCACTCTACTTACTACCAAAACAAGATTCTTAAAATGTATCCACGAGCACGCTAGCGTTTTCATTCATTGCTGAAATGATAACAAATCATTTTTACCTGAAAACTTAAAATGTGACTAGCTTTAAATTTTAACTATTAAAATAATGAAATTATTGTTTCAATCTATTTATTTAACCTAACATTTATTAAATTCAAAAAATTATAGAAAAAATACAATATGGGTATCCACAACAGGCTTCGCCAAAGGTAATACAATACTCACATCCGCAACAGGCTTTGTCAATGGTAATACATCATTCACATCCACAACAGGCTTCGTCAAAGGTAATACAATACTCACATCCGCAACAGGCTTTGTCAATGGTAATACATCACTCACATCCACAACAGGCTTCGTCAAAGGTAATACAATACTCACATCCGTAACAGGCTTTGTCAATGGTAATACATCACTCACATCCACAACAGGCTTCGTCAAAGGAAATACACCACTCTGATCCACAACACGTTTCGTCAATATATACATCCCGTATATCTGCAACAAGCTTCGTCAAATTCCTACACAAACAAAAAAACAATTTTAAAAAAAAGGGGGCGAGGGGGGACCAACAACCTGTAAACCTCCTCCAAAGCCTCTCCCCGAGGGACGGTTCCAAGAACGCTGGCAGCATCATCAGCAGGTTCATCTATTTATTTTGTTACCAATTAATTGGGGTGTATGAGGTTTTGCGCTTATTCATTAACACGTTGTATACAGGGTCCTTCTTAATATGCCAACGGTTTTTAAAGGGGATGATCAGACCATTAAACTGAACACTTTTATCTACGGGGAAAAACGACAAAAATCTGCTATTCCATAAACAACTGCAATTGTACTCGATCCAAATCTATTTTTCTTTTCGCGATTTTGATGTTGATCCCATCGATAAAGTTATTCAGTTTGATGGTCTGATCATCCCCTTAAAAAGCCGTCAGCATAATAAATTGGACCCTAAATAAATGTAATATACTTAAGTGTTATGGAAGCATTTTATATAAAAGCATATCACATAACACCCGTGGAACTACAATCATTTTCGCCTCTTTACGGAACCCTAAAAATAAAACGCGAGAAAATGTCCCTGTATGTCGTTTGTTCACTATAAAAACACCGTTTTGCCTAAATGTGGCGGTATATTTCGTTAATGGTGCGCAATACATGGTGTTTTAAATGTTGACATTATTACATGGAGCGTCGTTTAAAAGATGCGGGTAAAAGCGTCCGTGTAAGGGAAAATGGTGCAAGTACTAGTTTTCCATGGAAAATCCTTGTTTCATCGTCATTGTCATCAGCATATACAACGTGTTAATGAATAAACGCAAAACTAGAAAGTCAAAACAGAATCGAAATATCATATTGCGAATGCATACAGCATAAGCGAATGATGACTTAAAATAATTCTTAATAATAAGCAGAGCATACAATGCTCTATTTAGACTTACCACAGAATATTTAAGAGTATAATATAGTTCTACATACTTGTACCCAAATTATATCGCGGATAACATAGAACATTGTATTATCTGGCAAAAGATATTTTTCATCCCCCCATCCCGGAAAGAGTATTTTTGCTCTTCGATATCTGAGTGCCAAAGCCGTTTTTATCCACTAGAGGATAAAGTAAATTGAATTTAGAACATCGTGTGCACTAAGTTTGTGAATTCAAAACATCATTAAACCTATTTGCTTTTCCCTCCATGGTGCCGAATTTACCATAGTTTTTTTTTTTCATTTAGTCATTTCCTCGCTGAGGTGGGATGAAAAGTTACGTGTTGCACTCGAGTGCAAAGATTTTTCACCTTGTGCTCTTTTGATTCCCTCGCTAACGCTCAGGATTCTGATTTTTGACTTCTTCGCTTGCTCGGTCATCAAAATTGAGCACGCGGTTAAAAAGCAACTTTGCACTCTTGTATAACAAATAACTATTATTCAACTTCGCAGGTAATATGACAAAAACTGCCATGTCAAATAATCGCCCAATATAATGCTGACGTGAAAATATAAGGCAAGGGGTTATATGTTTTTGTTTGCGCCAAGAATATGAGAGGGATTGAAATAAACTGAATATGGAGTCAAACTTTGTTGATTTCTTGCCAGAAAATATTGTTCACTACGTGAGATTAGGAGATAGATAGGTAGACATAGGTGTTCTAGTTTGGCAACGATAAAGAAATTAAAATATACCTTATGTATGTATACTTATAACATCAGACTCAGAACAGAAATAAACAGGGTGTTCACTTAAATTTGCAACCTATTTTAGGGGTTGCACTCACCCCTCGGTGGGGATCGGCCTTCAAACGTACCTGGGCCATTAGTTTATTTAGCGTACAAAAATCGGCACAAAACGGTAAAAAATACTTATACAACGTGTTAATGAATTAACGCAAAACTAGAAAGTAGTTTGTTTAGAATCAAGAGCAGAATCCAATTATCATGTTTTCAACATAGGTAATTTTTTTCAAAATATTATTAATTTTTTAGTAAAATTTAATATTTACTGAACTCGATCTCAACCCGCCGCTCGGGCATTCTCACCCTACTTACTACCAAAACAAGATTCTTAAAATGTATCCATGAGCACGTTAGCGCTTTCATTCATTGATGAAATGATAACAAATCATTTTTGCCTGAAAACTTAAATGCTATTAACTTTAAACTTTAATTATCAAAATAATGAAATTATTGTTTCAATTTAACTACTTTGTTATAAATCAGTTGGGGTGTATGAGGTTTTGCATTAATTCATTAACACGTTGTAGAATATACACTGTAAAAGAAAATATGATTTTATCCTAATTGTACCTTGAATAAAATAATGACCCACCTGAGCTATGGAGTGACACAGGCCTACCAACATAAATAATTTGTACATACGCAGGGTGCTATGACAACTGAAACTGAATAGGTACTACCTATTTAGTCGGGGAAATCTACGGATTTTTGTATGGAATAGGTTGCATTAATTGCACCTTTGGTGAAAATTTGGAATATAGTAGATACATACCTGAAAAACATAAATTCTCAATAATCCCCGATTTTTATGTAGTATTATTGAATAATTAAGACATTTACAAAACATTAAATTTAGGTACGAACAAAAAATGGAAAACTGGTGATTTTGTACAGGATGGCTTCGTTCAATACGTTTTACTTATAACAATAATAATCCACGGTTAATATCGTTAATTTGGGTAGATATTTAATATTTTGTAAGTCTTCAAAAATTATAACCTCAAAACTAAATTATTTACTGTTTGTTTTTACACATTAAATTTGCCTTTTGATAATTAACTGTCTCTATTGCTGGTATGCTGGTCGAAATATTTTTAGAAATAAGCTTGCCATTTGTACATTAATATCGATTTTAAAATCGTAATTCTCAGGTTCCTGAGCCTATATAACCACGAAATCTCGACAAAAGTGTTATAAACTAACAGTAATATTATTTCAAACACAATTTACTAAAGTGTCTTTAATGCAATCTCAAACCTTATTTTTCCTAGACTAATTCCCTAATTCGAGGAATAATTAAATGACAGCCCCCTTAAACAAGATCTGCCTGCTTGTACACACATGCACATGGCAAGCATATTTTGTAGAGTTTCTGACTGCATCTTCTTTACAGCGACAACACGTTCCTACGCGGTGGTAGCTTCAAAGAAAGATTTGACGTATAATAAGTGGGCTTCAAGCTCCTATATTGAATAAATTAGTTTGAAGCATACCTACCGCACTTAGGCCAAGATTCAGAGACGATTTTTGAGTCATAGTTCGAACTCCCGTATGTCAAAATCCATACATTTTCGTCACGCTTAGCTCGAGCTAAGACTAAAAAAATCTCAACTAGAAAAAAGTCTCTGAATCTCGGCCTTAGTGTAGCTATAAGCGACAACAAGGACGTCTAAGCGACTCTACTATAGTGTTGCTTAAAAATCGAATGTGTGTTAGGAATCTATCGATAGTTGAGAGCAATAATATCAATACTATCTGTAGTATTGCCGTAATAATACGATCGAAACTATCGATACTATTTAATCTTAATACTATCGATAGTATCAATTGTTTTAAGTAATACTATCAATAGTATCGATACTATGAAGTGCTAATACTATCGATAGTATCAATTGTTAAGTAATACTATCGATATTATCGATGCTATTGAATTTGAATACCATCGACAGTATCGATAGTACAAATTGTTTTTGAGTAAAACAACGCCTTGGACACTTAGCTGTCATTTCATGCAAATGGCAAAAATTTACAAGAGGTCTTCTTCTTATCGTGTGGGCAGCAAGCCCTGCTGTCAGAGTTTATTCCGACCGCCTTACGGCCTCTGACGTGGTTTTTATGTAATGACTACTACCACCAGATATGGTAGCCAGGACCAACGGCTTAACGTGCCATACGAAGCCGGAATCATCTTTCTTTTCAGAAAATCAGGTGATCAGACTGCAATGTCCTAACAAGAAGAGGTAAGCCTGTGCGATACTGAGACCTATAAACCAATTTTTGTATATCTACTTTAAGGGTCTGTTTCACAACTTCTTGATGAGTGTTTAAAAGCTTATCTGACAGATCGTTTGAAATATCTTTAATATAGTCGTGAACCTATGCTACTATCGATATTTTTCGAAGTCACGCTAATATCGATTGACTATCGATAGATTAACTATTGTTTGGCATCACTACGGTTCTAGTACCTACTACAAGTATCCGAGAGATGTGCGAACGTTAACATTGCTGGCACGAAGCCAGTAGTTAAACTAACGTACCTTCTGTCATCTTTGGTAACATTAAAGCTCAGATTATAGAGAATGTAACAAAACACTCTAGTAATACCTATTTAAAGGGGTGGTTTAGACCATCAAACTGAACAACTTTCACTATGGAGACATCGTCGAAAAGAAAAATCTGTTGTCACATACATTGGACTCGACTGACTCGAGTAGGCTCCATAGTGAAAGTTGTTCAGTTTGGTGGTCTGAACCATAAAGTTATTATACCTTACAGGAGTAGAGGAACGGACATGAGTTGTCAAATGAAACCGTTTTTGGAGGTTTTAAGGAGATTATCGGCAGTGTAAAAATTCGAGTTCTGTTTATAATTCTGAATCTAACGTGAAATCGTGGATAATTTAATGAAATAGTGTTAGTATATTTCACAAAATTATCTACGATTTCACTTACAGATTCACAATTATTCACAGAAACAGAATTTTTACCCTGCGATAACATCCCCAAAAACGGTTCTATTGCCTCGCGTCTCGTATATCTTTTTCTATTATGCAGTGGTGCCGCTAGGTACATCTCGCTCTCTATGCTGTTAGTCACTCTATTAGTAACTTTATCGTCTGAACCAACCCTTTAAATATTGCTAGGAAGTTTTGTTACAAGTTGTAATTAAGGGTACGCCAGTGCAATGCCAGCTCGTTATTTTATTCAAAACTAGCGGCGGCCGCGACTTCAGACCACTGACTTTAAATACTCATAACCGATTGAATGAACCGATTACGATGGAAACAAAGCTCTAATGGCCCTATGCTTTTTTCTGTGAAAACCTCATTTAAATAAGTTCTGTAGTTTGTGGCGACGGGCTCACCCCCCGTCACACTGGACCGAGTTTCGGTACTACTGGTTAAACGTGGATGTTCTGAGGTTTCAGAATATCTCTGACTACCCCCTCGGGGAATATAGTCGTGAGCATATGCTATGCTATGCATGCTGTAGTTTTTAAGTGATGCGTGCACAAATAAACAATCAGACAAAAATGAAAGAAATGGAGAAAAATCATATTAGGGGGACTGGTCCAGTGTGCTTAGCAATATACCATCGACTTTACTTCTGTTATCGTTTACCTAGTTCGTCTAGAATCTAGTTAGGTATGTACCAATAAGTTTGCAGTATATAAAATGTATTGGATAGACCGTTTTGAAATATTCTCGTAAAATAATATATTACTTACTTTTTTATCACCCACTTTTATTGAAACAAAACATTTCCTTTACGAAATCAATTTTACTTTTGCAAAGACATGTAGCTATAAAATGAAGTGTATTTACCATATTATTGTTGTACTATTAATATATTTAACAACATCAAATTCTGTACAATACAATAAAAAAGATAATGTGCTCGTTCGCGTAAAGGATCCAAATGTTATAGGTAAGAAAATATTGCGGACCAGATTTGACTCTAAAGAAATAAACAAGAACATCTTAAGGACAGGTGTGGACACAGAAGACTACAAATATGAAGAACCCGTTAAAACACAGAAAAAAAAGGTCTTCTATTACATAAAAAATCCGAATGCTAATAAAATAAACCCAAAAAACACACAATCAGATCTAGAAGTGGATGTAGAAGAATATAAAGACGGAGCTCTTGCTATTCCATCTCGAGAGGTTCAAGGGGACGATGAAGAAACAAGGGAATTAAAGCTAACAACTAAAAAAACGAGATTCAAACACAAAAGCAATTTCTTTGAGCGAAAAAATGAGTACAAAGTCAAAGTGCAAAAGAGACCAAAATTCAAATTTGTCCATCAAAAGGAAGAGACAGAAGAAGAAGAATTATTGAAATATAATAAACAACAACATTTAGAAGACGTGAAAGATGCGAAGAATGCTAAACATAAAGCGCGAATATTGAACAACGCTAAGAAACATGAAGAAAAGATAAACAACGACTTCAATTTACCGAAAACTTTTAAGAGTGACGTTGGGAAAGAACGTTACCACATGGATCCTGTACTTAACGTCTTGAGAACTCAAAATCTTAAACGGAGAAGAGCTTCTTCGTCTTCCGATGTGAGCTCATCATCCAGTTCCAGGGAAATGAAGGACTGGAAAGATGAGTTCAGAGAGCATTGGGAGCATAAGAGATGGGAAGCTCTAAATATGTCGGAGCAACCTTTCGGAGACGAAATTAATATGGTTGCTGCTAGTAAGTAAAGTTTTTACTTCGTAGATCTAGGCGTATTCTTAGATAAAAAGTTTTAGGGATCGGCCTTACGCGAACATTTCAAACCAGAAAAATTAGTCGAAACAAATGACAGGTACACTTCAAATATGACAGACAACCCTAGTTTATATGGACCAATAAAGGAGTACCTGAAGCTTTGACTAATTATTATAAGGACTAGCCTTGCGGTAGCATTTCCCCTCTGCCACGGTATAAGCACAATTGATCTTGTGCATTTACATTCAATTTTACACCTTATCACTAAATGAGACAGCCTATAATTGCGAAATAATAACTTCGAACTTAGAACGTTTGGGGTTCACACGAGATACTTTTCATGATTTTTAACATTCAAAATTAGAATCTAAAGTAAATGGGGAATAAAATCCAAAGTTGCGGATTTCATGTTACCTCGCCCCCCGCAAAAAGTGGCAGAAATGTTTGTTAGTAGAATTACACGCGTAACCAGTCCACATATAAATAGTCAAAGACCTGAAGGTATTTATTTCGGAACCAGTTAAAACTACTCCAATTTAGATATATATTTTTTATATGTAGGTAATTTAAAATACTACAGTTACAACCTTTACAGTTAAAAATTAACGTTTTATTTTAATTTTTTGCTTTGAATTACAGTTTTCGTACAAAATAGACATTTATTGATGTAGAATATTGATAAAATATTGTCAGAGCACAGTTGAAGATCAAACCGTTGATTTGCGTCAAAATATCTGCGTTGATCCTGGGCTAAATTAACTTTACAAGTCGTAGCTTGTTTATTTTAATGTTTTTGGAAAGCTTATGAGGTATCTGAGGAGGCTTTATACAGGGTCCTTCTTAATATGCTGACACTTTTTTGAGGATATTATCATACCATCAAACTGAACAACTTTCTCCATGGGACCAACATCGAAATCGCGAAAAAAACAATCAGGCGTCCCATACATTTGGCTCAAGTAGGTTTGTAGTTTTGTACGGAACATCTGTTTTTTTTTTCGCGATTTCGATGTTGGTGCCATAGAGAAAGTTGTTCGGTTTGACGGTCTGATCATCCCCTTAAAAAACTGTCAGCATATTAAGAAGGACCCTGTATATATATCTACATCTACACTAATATTATAAAGAGGAAAGATTTGTACCTATTTTTGTATGTTTGTATGTTTGTAATGAATAGGCTCAAAAAGTACTGGGCCGATTTAAAAAATTCTTTCACCAATAGAATGCTACATTCTTCCAATTTGACATAGGCTACATTTCATTTTGAAAAAAATTAGGGATCCTTGGTAAAATTTGAACAATGTAACCGAAGGTGTAGAAAAATGAGTCTTAAAATTTATATGTCTACCCCGTGCGAAGCCGGGACGGGCTGCTAGTTTATATATAAAGGTATCGTTGGATAGGTCTTTTGAAAATATTGTGGGTGTGGGAATTCCATTGTTTCGATTTAGGGATCCGTTAGCGAAATAGTATGCTTTAAAGTGAAAATTTTTGATAGAGTCAAGTGTCCGATTACTAAGCCTACGTTGTCCGTCCGTCCATCGGTCCGTCCTACCTATTTAGGGCTGTTACGTTTGAACCGCAATAGCTAGACAGTCGAAAATTTCACAGAATGTGCGTTTTTATGGCGGATTTGCTAACACATAATAAAAATGTCTGTTATTATGGCCCATTGGCTAACAAATAATAAAAATTTCAAAAAGTTACATCGTACTAAAAACTAGTTTTTATCAACGTTTTTTTTTCTCGCTCTATCGCAAAAACGGTCATACACAAGCGTCAAACTTGGTGTGATTATAGAGCAAACTCTACAGTAGGTATAACAACAAAAAAAACTGGCCAAGTGTTAGTCGATCTCGCGCTAAAGGTTCCGGAGAAAACAAAACATTTTTGTAAGTTAAAATATTGTGTAGTGTTGTGGTACGGAACCCTCGGTGCGCGAGTAGCCCGACTAGCACTTGACCGGTTTTATTTAAGCTTGATTATTGATTTTTCAAAGGGCCTTGGGGAGTACCTTGCGGCGATCCAAACCAGCATGACATGCCTTGGGGCACATGCATGCTAGCCATAGAATGCGAATCAGAATACCGCATATATCGCGGCGACTACTTCTGTGGTCGAACACAATTCGTATGCTGTGCTCTACAGATGACCAACTACGACCTATACCAAGGAATAGATGTTTCATTCGACGACAAAAGTTTATCAACCGAATCTGATGAGAAAATCCCGTCTAAAGAAACCAAGAAAAAGAAAAGTAAGAATCGAAAACAAAAGCGCAGGAGAGAGAGGAGAAAACGCAAGAGAAGAATAAAGAGGAATATAAAGAAGATCGTAAAGCAGATTAAGAAGCTCTTAGATAAGCATTACAGGAACGCAACGAAGATGCGGAAGAGAAAGACTAAGCAGCTAAAGAAATTTGTGAAGCAAATGAAGAAGCAATATAAGAAAGAGCGAGAGGCGATAAAGGATTTGCACGAAGAGGAATTGATAAAGATCGATATTACAGTAATGAAGAGATTGCAACAAATAAGGAATGTGAATCAGAATTTCATGAAGAATAGTACGTTTAGGGATATCATTGTAAATGGGACGGCGACAAAGCTAGGAGCCAGGATGTTAGTGGAAGCTTATCCCGAATTGCAACCTTATTTCAATTTGAGGCGTAGCGGAAATAACGGTGAACTAAAGTCTAAGGATTATCTGGAATACGATATAGAGTATGGGTATCTTTATTATTGAGTAATAAATCTGAATCAGTCCACACACCTGTTTTTTTTCTTTTGTTGCTCAGTTATGAATGCGCTGAGAAACGAATAGTTAAAACTATTTTTAACGAAAATATTGAGTCTCTATGTAGGTACTCGTGGCGTGGAATCGTAGAGGTGTTATCGCTAGACGTCGTACCACAGAATAAATACTAGTACTACCTAACCGTAAAGAAGAATCACTTCGAAAATAGATTTAAATAAATAGTGAATCTCTCTGCACAGTAATAAGGTGCAAAGATATTCGCAGCCGTCCTATCGTAAAATTCACGCATAACCTACCAAACGTCACAAACGTCGCGCGTGCGACTAAAATGAACCGAGTCATTAGACAATACTTCCTTTACGAAGTCTCCCTCTTTCATTCTTTCACGTGCTGGCAGCGTGACATCGTTAGGGTTTTCAAGTCTCTCATTGACTACTGACAAAATGGCGGCAAGTCTAATGAGATTTGACCAAGAAGTTTACACGGTATACCTAACCTATTGCCATTCACCTCTCGGTGGGGATCGGCCGTCAAGCGTACCTGAGTTGTGGTGTGAGACAGGTCTGGTCCTACTCATCCCATACGGTGCCACTATGAAAACGACGTGCTTACGTACCCGAGGATCTTGTCTACGAAGATTAGCTATGTTAGCCACATGAATGCTCATCAACGCCAGAAACGGAGTTGAAGGAGTCGCCGTGGCCGAAATCTATCAGGAGCATGCATGCAGGTTTCCTCACTTCACGATGTTTTCCTTCACCGCCGAGCTAGCGCATTCACTGCCTCACCTGTATCTAAGCTTAAATCATCAAGATGCCACTTTGAAACATAGAAAGCAGTGTACCCCGAACATTTATAATTGTTCAAAAAACTGCAATGCTTAGTGCCCTTGAACACTTATGCTGGACCATATAATTCTTATGCTGGGTGCCGCTCGACACGTAGGATTGTCCGGTTTATTCCACTAAGTGCCAACTTTAGTATGTATTTTGTGGGACAAACACTTGACGACAAACAATAGTGCTAATAGGAATATACTTTGTATTCCCAATAAAAAATAGACACGCAGAGTGGTCACAGGCATTGGCATTATAATAGGTATGGGTCCGTCACGGTGTAACCTATTGTTCAACTATTTGTGTCGGGGCATCCGATAAAACATAAAGAAACCCCCAGAGCTGGCGGTGGCAGTGAATGTGGTAGTGATAATGATAAATACAACCGTACATAAATTCCGTAGAACTTAGTGGTACAGGCTATACCACTATGGAAGTGTGGGCGCTGTCAACGCTCTACAGGGCTACTACTTTACGGAATGATTGCACCCATGAGACTGAACAACTTTCTCTGAGAAACCTATAGGATATCAGCAAAAAATGTCTTGATCTTTCCATACTAAATGCAATGAGTTGATTGAACGTTTGTTTTGTTTTAATAAAGCCAATTTCCAAAAAGATTCATGCCAGCGGCCGATGCGACTGATGCGCGCGTCTGACGCGTTGTTCTGTCATATGCTATATGTCTATCGCATCAGCCGCGCGCGTCTGACGCACGCGTCAGTCACTGGCATCGGAAGCGGCGCCATACGTTTTCATAGTAACTAGTATTGTCGCATCGGCCGTCGGCCGCGAGCCGCGCGCGTCAGTCGCATCGGCCGCTGGCATTGGAAGTACACCTTAATTGTATTATGTATGTAATACCGACTGCTCTCAAACGGTGAGCATGTTGGCATCAAAGGAAAACTTCGGACACCTTCGGAGGTTTGCACACAAATGGCACAAAACCAGGAAGGAACTCGAATGAGGAAAAAAGGACAGCTGCGGTCTGCGTCGAAGTCGGCGTAATAGTGTGTGTCACGCCCCAGAAAGGGGAGAAGTGTCTCATGGGACAGAAGGACAGAGATAGAACTTGTAGGGAGTCGACAAAGTGCGCGCGTGAAAGGACGCCTAGAGCAAGTAACGCGCACATCTCCCACGATTCGGCTCGAATAACCGTGAGGTTGGTAGAGCCATGAGGAGGTGGTGGGTTCTGCTCTCAAACGGTGCAGGAAAACATCGTTAGGAAACCTGCATACACTGAAGAAGAAATTCCGATGCGTATGTGAAGTCTACCAATCCGCATTGATCTCACGCCATTTCCCTGAGGGTAGGTCTGTGCCCTGTCGTGGGACGTATATAAGCTAAAGATGATGATGATGAGATTTTTGTTGAGGACGTTTGAAAATAGTTTGACCACTAACTTGCCTCTGTCATCCTTATTATTGAGACGATCGGGACGGGTCTAGGGTATTTGACAGCATGTAAAATCTAGGATCTATTGATGGCATCCGTAATGAATATGAATTTTGGAAACCAACTATTAAGTCAGTTAAGAAAAATACTGGATATTTTCGATCGTAAACGACTGTGATTGGCCGAATGGTTGATGACGTCAACTGCTTGTAAACAGTTGCGTGTAAAGTGTGAGTGTCGTGCAAAGTTTACGTCATCGTGACGTCACCCTGCTTGTTGCCACGTATAATAATGTCAGGAAGAGCGTTTTCACGGAAAATTTGAACAGCATTTTTTGTTTTCGTTTTTTCTTACACTAGTTATAGAACGTAAAATATAGGGTCCAACTTAATATGCTGACATTTTTAAGGGGATGATTAGACCATCAAACTGAACAACTTATTAAGAAGGACCCTGTATACATTTTCTATAGACATCAGTGATTAATGTAGAACAGTTTAAAAACCCTAAATATTGCACTCTTACAAGCTATTCGCGTAATGTGATTTCAAAATGTCATTAAGATATACAAAATGTAACCAAAGTGGTGGTAAAATGATAAGAGGCTCATAAAGAGGCGGGTTCGATGATTTCCGCAACAAGCTCTGGGAAAAATAGGTAAGTCTTTTCGTTCGTCGTTAAAGTTGTCCGAATTTGATGTTTTTCTTCGTAGAAAGCATTATTCGGATATACAACGTGTTAATGAATAAGCGCAAAACCTCATACCAACTGATTTACAACAAAATAGTTAGATTGAAACAATAATTTCATTATTTAAATAAATTATTTAATCCAATTCAAAACAATATAACAAAAATAATCTAATCCGCAACGCAGGCTTCGTCAAATCTTAATCACATACATCTATATCCGCTACAAGCTTCGTCAATGGCAGGACACAAGATAAAATCCGCATGCAAGCTTCGTCAGACTATCACCAACTAATCTAAAGGCACTGCCCTTCGCAACCCTGGCTCAAAGGTCCCAAAGATACTGGCTGCATTGCCCCTCTGGATGGCCAAAGAAATTCTCTGTACCAGAAAGGCTCCCGAGCGTGGGTCCCCCCCCTTAGTCCTCATACGCTGCCCTATCTCTCTGATGAAGTCCTTGGCATCGACCCCCCAAGGGCCTCCAGTCTCAAAAGCGGCTGGCACGAAATCATACCCCTGCTCCAGGTTGGCATATGTCACCCGCTTTAGCTTCGCCGCCCGCTCTGCGGCAGAGCCAGCGACGCGTATTGTCTGTCTCAAGTACGAAGGAGCAAAAGTGCTGACACAGGTCGCGTCCCAAATCAGGCAACGCCCCCTTCGCCAGGGGATTAAGGTCAGGCCATCGGGACGCTTACCATCGGTTCGGCTCAAACCCAGGGGCTCCAAGATACACGGCACGTCCACCGAGACAAGTGCACGGCGAATTATATCGTTGAGGGCTTGGTGCCGGGGAAACCTACCAGCACAACGCTGGCAACTCAACCCGTGATGGCCATTTTCCTCCACCCAACAACCACAAATGCACCGATGAGGCTCGCACACCTTGCAACCGATACGCAATGCCGCAGCAATCCTCAACGTATCATTGTCCAGCAGTGTCCCCATATTGGGGGAAGGAAGCGCATGCAACCAAGCGGCCGATTCTGGCTCGGAAACTGCCTTCAATCGCGATACATCCACCCCAACAGCGCTGCCCATAAGTTGCGAAAATGACTGCCTCGCCGCGATCTCGTCCCAGCCTCTCTGAATAGTCAAGCCTTCAGGGCGCTCACCGCTTACAGTTCTGATTTCCCAAGCCGCCATTGCCTCCGTCACATAAGGAATAAGGAACCCGCCACCATAAAACGGTAAAATACGAGTGACGAGTTCCGCAACCCCATGAGAAGAGGCTAAAAAAGCGACCAGGCCAATGTCCTGCACACGACGCACCCCCAAACCCCCATACCGAACAGGCAACGAAGCTTGCCCCCACTGCTCATCATTCAGACTGACATTGATCACTGATTCTAACGCCAGTCTGAGCTCGTTATCCATATGAGCCACTTCCCGCGAAAACATCCAAGTTGGTGTGGTTCTCAAAAGGTATGTAAGTTTTGGCAATGAGAGGCAATTCCGCAAAAGAATCAACGCCACATGAGACGAAATATCCTTCAAAAGAAGTGGTATCGAAGAAATTAGCTCCGCCTTAGCGCTCAGAACTGATGGCAACCCCGCCGCAAAAATTGGTGCCCCCAATAAATGAAAAGTCTCCTCATTAATTGACTTCAAACCAGGCAACAATTCCTCCAACTCGCCCCGCGCATCCAAAGCCCCCGAATTGCACGGGAAAAATTCACACTTGGCCGTATTCACTTCCAAACCGATGGAACTGAGCGCTGAAAGAAGCCTGTTCAGATCCCCGACCACCTCATCTGCACTCCCGCCGATAATGCCATCATCCAGATACCAGACGTTCAAGGGTGAACTTAAAGTATTAAGCACCATCATCATCATCATCATTATTTTGATAGTTAAAATTTAAAGTTATTCACATTTTAAGTTATCAAGCAAAAACGATTTGTTATCATTTCAGCAATGAATGAAAGCGCTAAACTGCTCATGGATACATTTTAAGATTCTTGTTTTGGTAGTAAGTAGGGTAAGTGTGCCCGTGCGGTGGGTTGAGATCGATTTCAATAAATTTTAAATTATACCAACAAATAATGAAATATTTGAAAAAATATACCTATGTTGAAAATATGATAATTAGATTCTGCTCTCGATTCTAAACAAACTACTTTCTAGTTTTACGTTAATTCCTTAACACGTTGTATAAGAAATCTAAGATAATACAGGTGTAAGAAAAAGTATTATTATCCTTTAAACCACATACTCTACCCATCAAACTGAACAACTTTTACTATGGGAGTAAACCTGTCAGAACAAAAAAATCTGCTGTCTCATACATTTGAGTCGTATAGGTATTGCAGTTTAGTATGGAACAGCTAATTTTTTTTTAGCTCTGACAGGTTTGATCCCATAGTCAAAGTTGTTCAGTTTGATGGATAGAGTATGCGGTTTAAAGGATAATGATACTTTTCCTTACACCTTGTATACTACGTTAATACTGTACTTATGAAGAATAACTACTTAAAACAAGAGTGTGTCGGACATGCCCGATGAGAGAGTTCCGTAGCCCACGAAGTTTTTGCCCACGCTTTATTTGCAAAAGAGATTTTATTTTTCTGACGCTGATTGCGATACAAGTTAAAGCCTTTAGAGTGTAGAATCCAAAGGAGAAGATGTAGAAGGCAAAGGCCTCCTCTCACGAATAATGGTGAGATAGAGTGGGCCATACTCCACCACGCTGTCCCAGTGCGTATTGGTGGAGTCAAGTTAGTGGTCAACTTGCTGTCAGAGAATTTTCAAGCTGCCTTAATAGGCCTCTGACCTGGTTTAACGAATAGTTAACCCGCCATCTGACGGAACTATCCGAGACCAAATGTTTAACGTGCCTGCCGAAGCACGGAAACGCTCGAGATGAAATACCACTAAACGGACACCCATCCAAAGACTAACCGGACCTGACCGGTCGTTTCCAATACCGAAGCTCCACTACGCCAACGAGCGCTTCGTACTTTTTAGCGTTTTCTATTGTGATTTATAGATTGGTTTGTATTTAGTAAAGATTTGTGGTCTTGACTTTACAAGTAGTTAGTGAAATCAAGAGTTGGCAACCACAATCTTTGCTTTCAGCCTATTCAAAATAGCATTCAGTAAGTAATCAATTTGTTACTTTCGTGAATTCAAGTACCCGCATACAAATTATATGTTAATAATAGTAAAGTGGGGTTAAACCCTTTCCCTACAGAACCCTAGATAATTAGTTTGTGCCTTCCCTTTTCGTATTTAAATCAGGCAAAACCTTACTTAATCTAAGAATAATTGTTTGCGGTTTCAGATTAACTTGGAATAGAGGAATTAAATAAACTGTTTTTACTCAATTACGGCGAAGTTTCAACTTTTATAAATCGTTTAAACATTTTGCATGTGGCATAATATACCTTTGGAGATATGTCTTTTCCGAAAATGACGAAAGTTGAAAAGGGTAAGTAGGTACCTACCTAAGTAGGTACCGGTAAGTACCTATGTAATTCGATTTATTTTTTTGAAAATTTTGAATTTTTCAAATATTGGTCGTTCTTAATTTGCGGACACTTTTATAAGGGGATGATCAGACCCTCAAACTGAACAACTATCTCGATGGGACCAACATCGAAATCGCGATAAAATAAACAGCATCCCCCATACATTTGGGTCAAGTAGGTACTAGATATGCAGCTTGTGTGCAATATAAGCATGTTGTATGAAATCCTTCATAAGCCGTGGTGGTCCAGTGTTGAGTAACCTAGCCTGCCGTGCAGGAGGCGATGGTTCGATCCCCGTCCAGGCCAGGCCGACTCATAGCAATGCGTTTTTCGGAATGTATGTACGATTTGTAACACCACTGGCTTTTCAGTGAAGGAAAACATCGTGAGGAAACCTGCATGCTTCAATTTCGAGGCATGTATTGTACCCACTGTCCATTTAAAGTGGCGACGGGCTCACTCCCCGTCACACTGGACAGGGATTCGATACTACTAGTGAAACGTAGATGTTCTGAGTTTTCAGAATATCTCTGACTACCCCCTCTGGAAATATAGTCGTGAGCATATACTATGCTATGCTTATATTTTCCTCCACGATCATGTTTGTGATTTTCCCCCGATCCGGATAAAACCAGTTAACCACCCTAATGAAGGCTTTCATTTTCTTTATTTCTCCTTTTCCACGGAATGTCGGCGAAGTCCGACGTTTACGTTTCCTACCCATTTATTAGCTTCATTTTGTTCGTTGCGGACAAAATAGGGTTTCAGCTGAAATTGTTGGCTTCTGGCTTGATATTTGGACATGAAAACGTTAGGTAGAGTCGCCATCAGATATATCGTTGCAAAAAAAGTGGTCAAATATTTCTAAGCAGTTCTAATTTTCAATAATTTCTTTCCACTTAACTAGTCAAAAATAACTGTACGCCTAGAACATCAAATGTATCTACGCAGTCCAGGTGATCATAAACATCTGAGCAGTTTAAGGGAAAAAAGATCTTACTTCGTTGTTTTACATTTCAATTTAAAATAACATTGTTAGAAATTATTGAAAATTAGCTGTTTAGATATTTATGACACAATACACGTTTAGATATAATTGGTAAAATTTACTGTAAAGAATTTATTTTAAATTAGCACTGCTCAGAAATATTTGAACACTTTGTATGCTACGATATATCTGATGGCGACTGTACTAACTGAACTGAACCTGCCTGCTATGCCGAGGGTCGCGGGTTCGAACCCCGTAAGAAGCAAATATTTGTATAATGAATTTGAATATTTGTATCCGAGTTATGGATGGGAGGCCCAAGATTTTTTTTCGTTATTCGACCCATGACCCTCAGGGAAAGTTGTTTAGTTTCAATGTCTGATAAGCTTTTGTTAGTAACTAATAAAACTGGTCACGTGCGAGTCGGGATACTCGCACGAGGGTTCCGTAACACACCAACACACAAATATCAACTTACAAAAAAGTACTGTTTTCTCCGGGACCTTTAGCGTGAGACCGACTCACCCTTGGCCGGTTTTTATTATTTGTTATACTGAAGAGTTTGCTCTATAATCACACCAAGTTTGACGCTTGTATGTATTACCGTTTTTACGATAGAGCGAGAAGAAAAGACGTTGATAAAAACTAGTTTCTTGTATGAGGTCCCAAAACTAATAATTTTTTGTCAATTTTATTATTTGTTAGCAAATGCGCCTTAATAACGCACATTTTGTAAAATTGCAACACTCTAGCTATTACGGTTCAAAAGTAACAGCCCTAAATAGCAAGGACAGTCAGACAGACGGACGGACGGACGGACAACGTAGGCTTAGTATCGACTTTCTCTATGGCACCAACATCGAAATCGCGAAAAAAAAAAACAGCTGTTCTATACAAAACTGCAAACCTACTCGAGCCAAATGTATGGGACAGCAGATTTTTTTTTTCGCGATTTCGATGTTGATCCCATAGAGAAATTTTTCAGTTTGATGGTCTGGACATCCCCTTAAAAGTGTCAGCATATTAAGGACCTTGTATACTAAATCTATGAGCGTAGTATTATAGAGCGCTAAAAACACAACATCACTTCTATTTCAAACCCCATTTGTATCTCTACGTCAATGTCCAATCTACTTAAGCGCGGCTAAATACTTGTTTGCGCCTAGGACCTAGGATGTACCTAAGTTTCTAGACTAGCAGCGACACAGACATAAATCTAGGTTTAACAGTTCCTGGCAACACTCCAGCTGGGACACATGGGGGATATCAGATTGAAACTAGTTGTCACAAACATCTTACGTGTTAATATGTCGGTATAGACAGGGTTATAATGAACTTTAAACTTGCGTTAGCAAACACAAGCTACCTACTACAATATTTCACATAAATACAGGATGTGTCGCCGTGGTGGTCCAGTGGTGAGTAACGTTGCCTGCCATGCAGGAGGCGATGGTTCGATCCCCGTCCAGACCGACTCGTACCAATGAGTTTTTCGGAATTTATGTACGATTTGTAACACCACTGGCTTTTCGGTGAAGGAAAACATCGTGAGGAAACCTGCATGCTTCAATTTCGAGGCATGTATTGTACCCACTGTCCATTACAAGTGGCGACGGGCTCACTCCCCGTCACACTGGACAGAGTTTCGGTACTACTGGTGGAACGTGGATGTTCTAAGGTTGCAGAATATCTCTGACTACCCCCTTGGGGAATATAGTCGTGAGCATATGCTATGCTACAGGATGTAAGTGACAGCCTAGCAAATACTTAAATGATGAACTCAGACTGAACAACTTTCAAAGTGGCCTACCTCAGGAAACGCGAACAAAATCAGCTGTCCCGTATATTTGAGTCTGTTAGGTAGCAATTTTTAGGTACAGCGTTTCTGGTAGGTATAGCGGTAAATTTTTTCGCGTTTAATGAGGTAGGCTCTATAGTGAAAGTTGTTTAGTTTAATGGTCTGAGTTCACCGTTTCAGTATTTGCTAGGCTGTCACTTACACCCTGTATACAAATAAGATTTAAAAAAAAAAGTATGATATAGCCTGTAGAATCCCACTGCAGAGCAAAGGCCTACTCTCACGAATAATGGTGAGAAGGAGTGGGCTACACTCCACCACGCGGGCCCAGTGCGTGTTGGTGGAGGCAAGTTAGTGGTCAACATATTGTCAGAGAATTTTCAAGCTGCCTTAATATGCCTCTGACCCGGCTTAACGAATAGTTACAACGCCATCTGAAAGAATTACCCGAGACCAACTGCTTAACGTGCCTTCCGAAGCACGGAAACGCTCGAGATGAAATACCACTAAACAGTCACCCATCCAAAGATTGACCGGACCTGGCGTTGCTTAACTTCGGTGATCGTTTCCAATAACGAAGCTCCACTAGAGTCAAAAAGTTTACAAGACAAATAAGACATTCTTTATTTGAAGATGTATAGTTTAACGGACAATGTTTTCAAAATATCATTGACTTTAACTTGTTAGTATTGAAAATAGGATCTAACTTCGTTTGTATGCAGCGCGCTCTGCAAGTAGCCCAGTCAATTTACGTGGTTTTATTAGGAGAAGTAGGAAGTAATTATGTTTGGAACTTTTATGCATTGACTTATAATTCCCCATTTAGAAATAAGATGAGATTAACGGCTATGAACTAGGCTAGGCATATAATATTCTTCAAACGTAGCGTAGAGGTAGTAGCTATATCGCAAATCAAGTCAGTTTTATAATATACCACGTTTTCGACGTTCATGCATAATGTATGACGCGGGATAGTATTTGATATGTATCGGAAACCACCGAGGTGTATAGAGACAGTAAATTTTATGCGGAAAGAAAATATTGGTAAACTCGCCCAGTGTTTTTTACCCGACTTCACAAATAGGGTTCCGTAGTCAACAAGGAACCCTTGCACTGGTACATATAAAAATTTACTTATTCTTAGTAATAGTTATGATTAGATTAAGCTAAGAATAAGGAGATCATAATTTCTTACTTATAAACTCAAAACTACGCTGGTGGCAACATCGCGTCGCGGTTCATAGATACACTTAAGAAAAAACTGAAATGTGTCTATGATATACAACAGTAACGCCGACGTTATACTAGGTTTAAATTATTTCGGGTTTATTAGTAGACATTTTGCTTATTCTTAGTTTAATCTTGGTATAACATTTTATACCACGTTTATTTGTACCAGCGTTATAGTTTCGCCATGTCCGTTCGTCTGTCCGTCTGGCCGCGGCTTAGCTCAGAGACGCTTAGGTACTAGAAAACTGTAATTTGACATGGGTATATTAATCACGCCGACAAAGAGGTAAAATAAATCTTAAAAATAATTTTTTAAAGGTATTTCCACTACACGAAAAGTGGGGATGCAATTCTTTTTTCTCGTCCATCCCATGGTGTGGGGTATCGTTGGATAGGTCTTTTAAAAATATTGTGGTTGTGAGAAAACCATTTTTCGATTTAGGGATCCGTTAGCGAAATATTAAGAGAAGTTTATTCCGGATGCGTAAATGCGCGCTGCATACAAACGAAGTCTGGTGATATTTTCAACACTAACCAATTAAACTCAATGACATTTTGCAGAAACAATCTAGGAACAAATCTCTATGCTTGTATCGTGTCAGATTTTCTTTAAAATATACAGTTTCAATGCTAAGATTAATTTAAGATTTATATGGAAATCTTTGAGGCACTGTAACTTTAAAACTGTACATTTTAAGAAAAATCTGACATGATACAAGCATAGAGATTTGTTTCTAGATTGATTCTGCAAAATTTCATTGAGTTTAATCGGTTAGTATTGAAAATATCACCAGACTACGTTTGTATGGAGTTCGCCAACAGTAATATACCCTTAAGCAAATTTTTGTTAGAGTCAAGTGTAGTCGTGGTAGTCAATTATTGGCCTTTTGCTTGTATCGGTCGGGTCGGGTGGGAGTATAGTAATCTCAAACCAAAACAAAAGTCAACCTCCAAAACGGGCCATTTTTGTACTACCGAATGTTATGTACGGCATCATAAAAATATGGTAATAATAGTTTGCATCAACATATTACTAAAACTTTATATTTCAAGGATTTATTTTGTCCTACAAACGTGATTTATTGAATTTCATGATGGTTATTTTTGTTCAAAATGTGCAAAAATGGCGGTAAAAATACCGGATAGGATTTAAAAGAAAGATCGTTTTTTTTGTAACGCTAACTGCGCTATTTGTAATTAATTTGAGTTGTCATAATATATTTGAATATTTTGTAACACAAAACTACTTTATTTGGGGGAGTCGCGCTGCAAGTCTGGCGGAGTACGGTCGCGTACGTATCGGCGCGTTGGGCTTGCACGTGGCTCCACCATTTTGTGAACTCTTTTGTGTTTTAACCTTAAAACAATCACTTGAGATTATAAACTACTTACATTGGCAAAACTGCCACGCTAGACTTAATTAATGCTACTGATCATTTTCCTTCGTATACTGTTCATATAACAAGACATTGGCTGAATTGTGATAACACATCGGATGCCACTAAACAAAAATTGAATTGAATTACTTTATTTGGTAGCCCAAAAGCAGTAGCCCCAGTTTTTTGCCACTGGATTGTATTTCTATCATATTCGTCTATATTATAATGCGTATAGTAAAGCTATCACATACATATCACAATTTAGCCGAACGGCCCATACATAGAAGCATGTTGTCATTTAGGTCGAGATTCAGAGAAAATTTTTTTAGTCTTAGCTCGAGCTAAGCAGGGCGAAAATGTATGGATTTTGACATACGGGAGTTCGAACTATGATTTAAAAATCGTCTCTAAATCTCGGTCTTAAGCTCATTCAAAATGTCTAAGCCTCCATAGATTATTATTATGCCAGACTCTGAAAAAAAAAATTAGAATTGGCCTTTGATGGTAATAAATGGACATAATTAGAAACAAATTGTCATGCTTATATACAGCTTGACATTTATTAAAGAGTCGCGCTGCAATTCTGGCGGAGTACGGACGCGTGCGTATCGGCGCGTTGGGATTGCACGTGGCTCCACCATTTTGTGAACTCTTTTGTGTTTTAAACTTAAAACAATCACTTGAGATTATAACCTACTTACATTGGCAAAACTGCCACTCTAGACTTAAATACTACTGACCATTTTCCTTCATATACTATCCACATAACGAGACATTGGCTGAATTGTGATAACACATCGGATGCCACTAAACAAAAATTGAATTGAATTACTTTATTTGGTAGCCCAAAAGCAGTAGCCCCAGTTTTTTGCCACTGGATTGTATTTCTATCATATTCGTCTATATTATAATGCATATAGCAAAGCTATCACATACATATCACAATTTAGCCGAACGGCCGATACATAGAAGCATGTTGTCATTTAGGCCGAGATTCAGAGACAATTTTTTTAGTCTTAGCTCGAGGTAAGCAAGGCGAAAATGTATGGATTTTGACATACGGGAGTTCGAACTATGACTTAAAAATCGTCTCTGAATCTCGGTCTTAAGCTCATTCAAAATGTCTAAGCCTCCATAGATTATTATTATGACAGACTCTGAAAAAAAAATTACAAATGGCCTTTGATGGTAATAAATGGACATAATTATAAACAAATTGTCATGCTTCTAGACAGCTTGACATTTATTAAAACTAACCAACATTTTTTATTTTTTTATTTTTTCTTAATTAATGGCCGGTTTTTTGCGTCTAGCGCGGCAATTCTGCCAATGTCAAGTAGTTTATAATCTCAAGTAATTGTTTTATGGTTAAAACACAAAAGAGGTTCACAAAATGGCGGAGCCACGTGCAAGCCTAAGAGAGGCCAACACGCATGCGTCTACCCTCCGCCAGACTTGCAGCGCGACTCCTAACCAACATTTGTTCACTAATTAATAATTTCAACGACTCCATCAGACTTCTCGAGCCATATCCTGTGATCCTTGTCATGTCTAGCCGGTAGAGTTTTCTTAGTCCCACATGTTTTACACAACCATTCCATTATTTTGGATTTCTTATTATTTTTTAAACGCATCTTAGCTGAGACGTTGTGTATGAGGATGCAGCGGCACTTCTTGCATATTTGTCTTTTTATTTCTGGATGGCTGGAAAAAAAAATTATGTAAGTATCATAATCATATATATTCAGATTGAGTAGGTTTGCAGTTTTGTATGGAACAGCTGATTTTTATTTCGCGATTTCTACTTTGGTCCCACATAGAAAGTTGTTCAGTCAGATGATCTGATCGTCCCCTTAAAATAGTTTTGTTGGACCTTATAACTACAGTGATATTGATATCATTAGCATCCTATTAAACTAAGAATCTACCCATCAAACTGAACAACTTTTACTATTGGAGCAAACTGATCGGAGCAAAAAACAGCTGTTCCATACTATACTGCAATGCCGGACTCGACTCAAATGTATGGAACAGCAGATTTTTTATTTGCTCTGATCGTTTTGCTCCCATAGTAAAAGTTGTTCAGTTTGATGAGTACACTCTTAGTTTCAAAGGATGCTAATGATAACAATTTCACCCTTGTATAATAGACTGATTTCAATCAAAGGTAAGGGACTGTGTGTGAACAGGAACTTGACTGTTAGTAAACCCATGGTTGCAAATACTTAAATAATTTGTATTTGTAAAGAATCATATCTTTGCTTGATTAGTTTAGCATGTTTTCATAAACAGTTTGAAACAAAATTGAAGGCATGTAGGTACTCACATTTTTAACACATTTTTCTTAGCTACATTTACTATGAGATTCCCGTAGTACGAAGATAATGCTGGATTCTTCTCAACTATGTATTTACTAATCTGAAAATAGTTTTAAAATCAGTTTGGCACTATGTTCGCAAGTTATTTTATAACCTACATTTTATGGACGAAAGGGAAACCGCTCACTTGGTAAAGGTAATTCATTCGTTGAAAGGAGTCATTTCCTTGCACTTTCTTCATTTTGCAGAACAATTTTTAGTCAGAAAATATTATTTTTTCAACTTTTTTGCAATCGAAATTTTTGTTCACATTTCATTTGACAATCAGCTGTTTAAAATATTGTTCAGAAACCAAAAAGATTAATTACGAAAAAGTGAAGATTCTGGCTGGTATTCCTGAAAAAAATCCAATTTAATGCCATTAGACAAAAATTGAAAAGAATTGTTCATTTTTTTTCCACCAAATGGCATCAATTTCAGTTTTTTCCTCTATTTCAGCCAATTAGATGCGTAAAAATATTAACTAAACTTTTTGGTTTCTGAACGAACCTGCTTTGTGAAAACTAGCTCGCTTATTTTGAACGCCAAACAACGCTAACAAACTTTAGTTTTCACAAATTCTTAATTATTAGAAACGCAAGATTCCTTTATTGTACATTTTCAAGTTTACTACTTGAAGTATGAAAATTTGCATCGTTAATAATTTTGATCTTTTTACTTTTTCGTTAAATCAATTTATGCACCATAGACACACGGACACAAATCGAATAGCATTTCGTGATAAAAAAACACACCTTGTGGTCGGGGAATGTCCGTCAAAATAGATTTTTTTCTTCCAAAATGTTTTAAAATTACCACAATAATTATATAATTACTCGTTTAGTAAAACCTTTTCGTGAATCTTAATCTTTAGTTGTTAAACAAGGTTTATCTAACACTAAAATCGGATCAAAATTGACGTCCTTTCGTGACCCTTATCGGGAGAGAGATTTGTAAGAATGCTGTGTAAAAATCAAATTAGACTGTTCAAATTACGTGCAAGATATCTTTATTGCTGTAGATTACTCTCTTCGAAGTTAAGTGTTGCTGAAATCGATGTACCTTTTACAAACGGGTAAGTTTTTAAGGTTATGTTGAAGACTTGAAGGTTATGTACCGTGTACGAGTCAATGAACACATCCAAATGGTCCCTTGACTCTAAAGCCTCCCATGTAGGGCTATATTTCCATCGAGAACTGACTGAGATAGGCACATCCTTCATTGATCTCGTGGCGTCGAGAACCGTATTTTTCTTGGAAGTTCTTGCCGAATTCTCACTGAGAATTTCTCGTGCGAGTTTCTCATTGGCATCAAGAGTGGCCAGGACTCCGTCACTCGACCGTAGGAACCGAGATAAGTACCTACACTTTGGCACATCGTAAGCGATGCGCTTGTATGAATTCTTCCACTCGCTCCAGACGAGAACGTCGCATACGTCGCGCGCTATACGAAGTAATAACAACGCTGAGTCAAGCGCCATTAGATACATTTTCACGCGTAACGTCTTGCAGTAAATGATTATTATTGAAAACTTATTGTTTTCTACCAAGAGGTGTGTGGTCGCTCATCGACATAAGGGTGCGTCCACATCTGGTGAACACGCAGCTCGCGAGCCGCACGCGATCTGCGCGGATGCATTTATTGCTTGTGCGTTTCTGCAGCGCAGCTCTCGCGCGAGCCCGCGAACGGCTCGCGAGCTGCGCATTCGCCAGATGTGGACGCACCTTAAGAAGATGATCAGACCATCAAACTGAACAACTTTCTCTATGGGACCAACATCGAAATCGCGACAAAAAAATCAGCTGTCCCATACATTTGGCTCAAGTTGGTTTGCAGTTTCGTATAGAACACCACACAACCATTTTTTTTTCGCGATTTCGATGTTGGTCCCATAAAGAAAGTTGTTCAGTTTGACGGTCTGATCATTCCCTTAAAAAAGTGTTAGGTAGGGTAGGGGTAGGTGTAGTGTATATTACTTATAATACTTAAGTAATTCATAAATTACTTGTGTACTTCGTAAATGACTCTTCAAGTATGAAATTATCTCCACAGATCATCTATAAAGCTATCAACTGGTCAATACGCGCGGTTCGCCGATGGCGCCTGCGTGGCCACCCTCGGGAACACCAGCGTCCTGGCCACGGTGGTCTCCAAGGCTAAACAAAGTGCCAGCTCGTTCCTACCTCTTGTTGTAGACTATAGACAGAAGGCGGCTGCCGCTGGACGGATTCCTACTAATTTCTTGAGAAGGGAGCTTGGTAGGTTTTTAAGATTAGATAAATATTATTTATTTGCACACCAAAATACAAAAAAAAAAAAAATTTTATTTATTAGTTTTACACAAGGGGAAATAGAAACACATGTTCAGGACAGAGATACCATGAACAGAGGAAGACCAAAGAAAAGATGGATGGATTGTGTGAAAGACGACATGTGTAGAAAAGAAGTGAATGCTGAAATGACGGCTAAAAGAGATGAATGGAGGAAGACTGCATATTGCGCCGACCCCAAGTAATGGGATAAGGTCAGGGAGAAGAAGTTCAGTACAGAGATACAGTTGGTTTGAATTAGATTTGAATAGATAAATTAATTAATTCTTTAACCAAAACATTTTCAACTCAATATTTATGTGACAGATCCGTCACTCACACACACCATCTCTGCTGGCTTGGCCACATAGGAAGAAGATGATCAGCATGTCAGGAGAGCATATCTGAGTCAACCGATAGACCTATGTCGAGGTCATCTCAGGTATCACCCCTAACGACATAGTAGAGAATGAACTATGAGAGCTTCAAACCAGCTTTGCAAGCAAGAGATCAAACAGAATTTTGAAAAGTGACGCTCTCGTTTCGGAGGCCAAAACCGCTTTTTATCGCTGAGCTAGCAGAGTTAGTTAATGGATTTGTCACTCCAATTAAAAAACAAAAATTAACAGTCGTAGAAAAAAATTGCTTTTCGGATTTTTAACTGTATTTTTGCAAAGGTAAGTTCCAGTTACTGCCTCAAACATTCATGATCATAATTATACCTATTATACTATTCAGAACGAAAACCTACGATATTCTGAAAACATGGTGCAAACACTGATGAGACAGCTTCGAGTGAATATATTTGATGTGGGCATATTTCATCTGATCCTAGCATCTGATGCGGCTAGAAAAGAATTCACCTTTGCAAACATGACATCAGTGTCTTATTAAATAAATTAGGTTAACTATGTTTTCAGAGTAATAGCAACACATATGATACAATGGGACTGACATATTATATGTATAACACTTGTATAAAAGTCCCTTAAGGTGGTTGCAGAGTTGACAATTTACGAAATTAAGATATAAAACTTTGACATTATTGAAAATTTCAAAGCTTTATATCTTCGTAATTATATTATAAATTGCAATGTTATTTGTGACGCGGCTTCAATATTTTCTAAACTATTTTCCCATATATAAAATATTTCTTTTATTAATACCGTCTACACATATTCTGCGTCAAACTTTTGTATGAAATTGATAACTCTGCAATTGTAGGTAAGTACTTAATTAAAAAGAATGATGCAAAGCAAAACTATTTTCTCATAAAATCCAAACAATCTTCTCCAGGTCCAACGGAGCGTGAAATCCTGGCTTCGCGTCTCATCGACCGTTCCCTCCGGCCGCTCTTCCCATACAACTATAACTATGACACGCAGATCGTATGCAACATGCTGGCCGTCGACGCTACCAACCCTCCGGAGACAGTAGCTATTAATGCTGCAAGCGCTGCATTAGCATTGTCTGATGTACCATGGAACGGTCCTATAGGGGCTGTTAGGTAAGATCTAAATACCTTGTTTATATTAAGAGGAAAAATCCCTTGAACCTTCAAGAATTAATGCAAACCGTACTTTATGATCCCATAAAATTTTCCCATTGGGGTAAGCAGAAAAAAAAACATTAGAAAATAAACATTACAATCTTAAATAGCATGAACTTAAAACTCCGATTCCTATTGAACTTTGCAAAGATGTAAGCTTACATAATTAAGTGCATAAACTCAACACATTTAATTGTAGCAAGCATGATATTGTAGTAAGTACGGTTGTATTTATCAGTTACTAGCTCGGCGGTGAAGGAAAACATCGTGAGGAAACCTGCATTCCCGAGAATGAAAAGAAAATACCATAAGTTCGGAGGTATGCGTAAAATATGGGTGAGCTTGTGGCGTACACAAAGGATCAGCGCTGTTCTCAGTGTTACATAACGACCCTTGCTTGCAATAGCCCAACCAACCAAACAATCAATTATAGTTAGACATGGATTATCTTAACTATTATAAAACTGTAACAGGAGTGTCTGTACAATGAAGATATTAATATGAAAAAAGATTACGATATGGTTTTTAGGTATCCCGGACTCCAAATCAACCTTTTTTAGAATTTGTGTCTGTCTGTTTGTTTGTTTGTATGTTTGTGACAGTAACACGCAAAAACCACTGAACGGATTATAATGAATTTTTTTTGTTTGATAGCTTATGGTATATAATTTGTGTGGACGAAGTCGCGGGTAAACTAGTTATTTAATAATTATACGTAACCATAATGAAATTGGTACATTTTATCCCACTTTGTCAAGCATGAGTTAAATTTTAAATCAAACTTCTGAACACAACACAATACTGGGCCGCCTTTAGTACCCTTCTCATTCATTTTGTAATTTTATTTGGTGTGTAAATAAAGTATTTGCATATTATTGTTTATTTAGCATATGCTCACGACTATATTCCCCGAGGGGGTAGTCAGAGATATTCTGAAACCTCAGAACATCCAAGTTTCACCAGTAGTACCGAAACTCTCTCCAGTGTGACGGGGGGTGAGCCCGTCGCCACATAATGGACAGTGGGTACAATACATGCCTCGAAATTGAAGCATGTAGGTTTCCTCACGATGTTTTCCTTCACCGAAAAGCCAGTGGTGTTACAAATCGTACATAAATTCCGAAAAACTCATTGGTACGAGTCGGCTTGGACGGGGATCGAACCATCGCCTCCTGTACGGCAGGCAAGGTTACTCGCCACTGGACCACCACGGCTTTTATTAATATCACTAAAATGGCCCCCATTTTCTTAACAGATTAGGCCAAATAGACAATGAAATAATAGTAAACCCGACCCGCAAAGACCAGGAGAAGTCTACCCTGAACTTGGTCATAGCTGCGACCAAGAGTAACCTGGTCGTGATGATGGAGGGCAGCGCTAGCGATATTCTGCAGCAGGATCTACTAAAGGCCATCAAATTAGGTACGAATGTAAGTCATTCATTTAGTATTTGATATCCATTTTCACTTGTTAGTAATGAGAGAGAGATAAACACTAACAGATGTGTTATGTAAGTGATTTGTTAAATTAAAACCACTTTATCATAATCCAATATTCAATCTTCATGTATAATCTCTCTCACCACAATACCATCTCATGTTTTTGTTCATGGGAATGAGATTGTGGATTATCTGGCAAAGTTAACTGTAATGAAGGATTTTTTTTTAATAATGTCTTTAACGGCTCTGGATACTAGTCCTTTTGAGCCATTCGTTATTTTTTTCTTTATATTCTTTATTTTGATGAAGGGATGATAGATGACGATGAATCTGTGGTCGATTTCGTAAGCTCGCGCGATGCCGCCAAAATGACCATGGACGAGTTAACTTGAACCAAAACTTATGCTCTGTTACCGTAGATATTTGAGATTCCTGTTACGTCGGTCGTTTTACGCAACTGTTTGGTACACAATCCGCACGAAATTATGTCACAAATATCACTAAAACCAATTTTTTACGAATTTCAAATACGACGAAACACAACAAGAGCAATGGCGCCAAGCAATCTCTAATGAAGGATTCTGTGCACAGTGTTGCCAACAGCTAAATTAGTTCCACTAGATTCAACTCCTAAAACCACCAGAAAACCACTAGCAGAAAGTCAAGAGAAAGGCCCTATTCTCATAATCACTAAATTTTCCACTAAACATGAAAACAATGGGTTTATTGGTAATTTGTTACCTTTATTATACATATTGTGTAACGTTTATTTGTAAATCCTAAAATATAACTACACTAAACAAAGTAAGTATTAAAATAACATAAAGAAAATAAACTTATTCGCTTCTGACTGTACCTAGACACAAAAGTGAAAATTATGCTGGCGGCATTTCCCCGCTGCACAGCTAAAGACACTTGTTGGACCAAATATGAATCAGAACAGAGGTCAGAACCTTGCTATCTCGTCTCGACAGTGAAAAGTTGTAGTTATGTAAATAGTCAGTAAATCGGCTTAGTAGTTGAGTGATCGTCTTTCTACTAATTGGGGTGCTATTTTTGAATCGGATACTTTCAAAATCATGATCGAAATATGCATATAAGTTTAAGACATTTTCAATTGTGAACTAGGCTGTGATTCAAAAATAGCTCTCTTGAAATAGTATATTTAACCACTAGAAAAAACCACTAGCCACTAACAGCAAAATTTCTCCGCTATAAGGGGGTCGAAACCACCAGTTTTAGTGGAAAATCCACTAAGTTGGCAATCTGTGCATGATTCCAAACATTATTCCAGTAAACTGATATCTTAATAAAGAAAAAGTTGTGGGGACTTGCCACAGATGTCAACACCCACAAGTTATAGCAACGAAGCTAACAGATGGCGCTACGGTCGCACTCGCAAATATGTGTACGTAAGCCAACTTGCGACGTAACATTGGTAACCCGTTAGCCTCTACACATAAGGTTCACAATCGTATACAAGACATTAATCGCGCAAGAGAAATAATCACAGAGATTCGATATAAAAACAAGGTCCAACTAAGATCTGTTGGACCACGGCCGGTCCCCAGGCTTCACACCTAGCCTGGCGGAAGATCTTCCCTTTTCACCGGAGGAATCTTCCACAGTAGTTCCTCCACAAAGTCACTAGAATAATGGGATTACCATTTCAGGGAACAGTCACTGAGCATTGGAATTTGGTACATGATTCATCCCCCCCTCCATTGTAAACCATATTGTTTTCCTTGGTTCAATTCTGCCTGTCGTACTAGAAAAAAACTTGTTTCAGCATTTATGTTGCTTTTATCATTTGATTTGTAGGTATTAAACGCTCCCCTTCACGCAGTTTTCAAGAAGGTAGAAGGTCTTATTCATGTTAGTCTGAAATGGGTCCTGAACGCAAGATCTAAGATCTAGATTCATTGGTACTTCTTATTGTTACAACAGGCAGCTCAACTTCTGGTTGGCTGACCCACTGTCAAGCAGAGCAGTGAGCGCATACCAGATTGTTGGGCTATCCCTTGCATGCATGCATATGCTCCCGATTAGTTTCCCCGAGGGGGTAGTCAGAGTTTTTCTGAAACCTCAGAACATCCACGTTTCACTAGTACCGAAACTCTGTCCAGTGTAACGGGGAGTGAGCCCGTCGCCACTTGTAATGAACAGTGGGTACAATACATGCCTCGAAGTTGAAGCATGCAGGTTTCCTCACGATGTTTTCCTTCACCGAAAAGCCAGTGGTGTTACAAATCGTACATAAATTCCAAAAAACCCCCATGCATAAACTAAGTAATAATTGTTTACACGAAAAATATTACTACAATAATTAATTGGTGTTTTTTACCGTTCCAGGTACAAAAGAAGCCCAACACGTAGTAAGAGGAATAGAAAAGCTACAGAAAGAACATGGTAAAAAGAAAAGAGAGTATGAAAGTCCAGTGCCGCTCGCTCAGAGCATTGTGGACTCTATTCACTCTCTATCTAGTATGAAAATACGAGAAATTCTCAGGTAAGATAAAATGGTTAAAATTTTTCTTTTGGTTTTTTTTTAAATTGGGCTATATTACCTTATTAAGTAAAGCCGGAAATACACAATACTCGTTACTCGCGCAAAAGCATGCCAGTTACTGGCATGTGCATCGAGATTCTGCCCGTGGCTCGCGTGCCAGTACAAAGCATGCCAGGAGATCGCAGCTTGTTTGATTTTCCTCTCGCGGGGAAGTGGGGAGGGGGATTCGCTTGGCGCTCACTGTCATAAACAAGCATGTTCTAGAAACTGGTGTGCCACCCACAGCCATGTGTATCGTGGCTTCACGGAATGCCCGTAAATGGTATGCTGGTTTACCATCACCTGGCATACCATTAACATGCATGTGTATTCCCATTAGATTGTGTACTACTTACTAGAAAAAGAATGAACTTTTACGATACTGACTCAGACTTCACACAACTACAAGAATGTCTCAATACTGTCATACATAAATAGAAATATGTATCTCCTACAGTGACCACTCCCACGATAAAATATCTCGCGACAACGCAGTGTCGGATCTGCGGCAAACAGTACTGAACCAACTGCGTGATACTGACGCTGCCTTTACACAACTACAAGACTGTTTCAATACTGTCATAAATAAATTTCAATATGTAATTCCCACAGTGACCACTCGCACGATAAAATATCTCGCGACAACGCAGTGTCGGATCTGCGTCAGACAGTACTGAACCAACTGCGTGATACTGAGGCTGACTTCACACAACTACAAGACTGTTTCAACGCTAACCTGAGGCAGATATTCAGGGATATGATATTTGAGACTGACGTCAGATGCGATGGCAGGCAGCTGGATGAACTGCGGAAGATTAGTTGCGAGGTAATTCTTAATTTTTACTCTTTCTTTTTTGGTCTCAATATAGATGATACGAGTAGGTAAGTTTATAATTAACTTCTTCGAATCTAGCATAGCATAGCATATGCTCTTGACTATATTCCCCGAGGGGGTAGTCAGATATATTCTGAAACCTCGGAACATCCGCGTTTCAATACTACCGGAACTCTGTCCAGTGTGACGGACAATTTTTTTTGGTTTTTTAATTTTGTATTATATTAGTAAGGTTGAGCCTTGTTACAATGCAGCTGGCATGTAACCAAGACATCTGGTAGTTGTAGCGACGCTTCCGATCACCCCGAAAATGATTACGGTCGTGAATTTATGTATAAAGGGTGGAAATTTAAGATGGGGCACATAGGGCAGCTACCGGAGGCATTATAGCAGTACAAAAATGTTGCAGGTGTCACTGTACGAGCCTCTCCACGGCAGCGCACTTTTCCAGCGCGGCCAGACCCAAGTACTGTGCACAGTCGCTTTTGATTCTCCAGATAGTGCGCTAAAAATGGATTCCCTTACTATGCTTACCAGGTCAGTCAGCCACATTTATATTACATGATAATTTTATTACATTGTTTAATTCTGAAATTAATAATAACTATATTCATGTCTTTATCTGGCTTATCTCTGGCCAAATATACAGAGAAAGTTGTTCAGGTTGATGGTCTGATCATTCTCTTAAAAAACTATTAGCATGTTAATTTGGACCCTGTATAAATATCTGATTGTTTTTTGCGATTTAGATGTCGACGGCTTATGTTTTGTTTTATTCTATTTGTAGTATTTCTATTCATAATTTTATTTATCTCAAAGTCAAAGTCAATATAATGTATTCAATATAAGAGCTTGAAGCACACTTATCAAACGTCAAATCTTTTTTAAAGCTACCACCGCGTCAGAACGTGTTGTCGCTGTAGAGAAGATGCGGCCAGAAACTCTACAACATAACACGACTTAATAACTATTACGATATAAATTCTAAAGCTAAAGTTATGTATACAATAATACATAGTCTATTTAATAAAATAATTGATACTATACAGTAAAGTAAATAAAATATAAGCTAGTGACCTCAGACTCTCTCTTGGTTTAATTTGATAATTTATTAAATAACAGCCGGTTGTGACAGAATAACAGTGATTGAACTGAGTAACACACCTTTTTGCCCATTTTGTATAAAAAATGCTATGTTTTTTATTGTATAAACTAGCTAGAATCTTTATGTACAATAAGGCAAATAAAGAATTATATTATACTCTATTTATGATTCCAAAGTGAAATGTATTCAGTTTGATGGTCCGATCCACACCCTAAAACTATTAAAATAACTACTTTTCCCACTACAGCGGTATAAAAGAGAAGAGCTTCTTCCTCCACTACGAGTTCCCATCGTACGCGACGGGTGAAGTTGGCCGCGGGGGTCCCCCGGGGCGGCGCGAGGCGGGCCACGGGGCCCTCGCGGAGCGCGGTCTCATGCCCGTTGTGCCTCAACAACCTTACACTGTGAGGCTGACCGCTGAAGTCCTCGAGTCTAATGGTAAGTAAAACTTTATTAACACGTTGGTGGACAGTTCCTGGCTATAGCAGTGATAACAATAAAAGTTCTATTGTGTCTCGTTCACTGTCCACCAACGTGTTAAAATGAGTAGCAAATTAATGTGTTATCGAATCATCATCTCAAACGAAAGATGGCCCGCGGATCGCCACGACGACCAGTTCTTCTGCCCTCATCCAACGTTCCCACCGCTTTCACCTGGTCATAGGTCCACACACCTATCCACGCTGCGCCGCGCCGGTATGCATTCGACACTCGGTAACTCATCGGCCATCTGTTCTGCGAGCAATTTGCCCAGACCATTGCCACTTTAGTTCAATTTTTCGAAGTTTCAGTGACCGAAATAAGTTCTGTAACTGCTCTCTACAATTTTGGTAATAATTATCTCTTACTATCTTATAATATTATTATTATTATTGTATCTCTTACGGTATTTCACGGGCCGTAGCCCGGACCTTTGGAAGGCTTGCGTGGGGACACAGGTCCAACACGTAGAGGCCCCTTTGAGACACTTTTATCTAAATGCGATGGGATGCACCAACCGTGGTCTATCTCTGAATGCATTATGCAAACGCACCAGAAGACATACCACGTTCAGTGCAGAGACTATTGTAGAAAGGAGAAAAACTACTCGGGTTATGGGGGTGAACGGGGTGGGCTGGGAAATCTGGGTTATTGCGGAGAGACTCGGGACGCCTGCCGTAACAAATGTCTCTAGTTTGTCAAAAATGGCAGACGGTGACTTGCCAACTCATTTGATGGGCCCCCCAAAAAGGCCGCTCGCAAGGAGCGACAAGGCGGCAACATCTACTGAGCGGCTAAGGTTGTAGAGAGGTGAGTCTGCGGGCGCCGGTTCCCGGTGCTAAGCGCACCAGTCAGCAGGTCCCGGCGTTATGACATTTTACACTTCCAACCTGGAGCATAGGTTCCGCTCTTGCAACTCCACTCCTGGCCGGCCGGTTAAGGCAAGACAGGAGGTGAGGGCCAACAAGACAGGAGGTGAGGGCCTTTATTATTATCTAATAATATCTTATTGCAGGTTCAAGTTCAATGGCGTCGGTATGCGGAGGCAGCCTGGCGCTGCTAGATGCAGGAGTCCCACTGTCAGCACCAGCGGCCGGCGTGGCCATCGGACTAGTGTCGCGACCTGACAACAACGGCAACATTGAAGACTACAGGATACTCACTGATTTGTTAGTGAGTCACATTGTGTCACTTCACCCGACCAACTGGAACTGACTAGGATAACCCCGCCTACAAGGTGGGCCGACGACCTGGTGTAGGCGGCGGGAACCCGTTGGATGAGGGCAGCGCAGGACCGGTCGTTCTGGCGATCCTTGGCGGAGGCCTATGTCCAGCAGTGGACGTCTATCGGCTGATATGATATTGGGTATACGGGACAGCCCTCCGAATACTGTAACGGTGATCTCAGACCATCAAATTGAACAACTTTCACTATACTCTACTAATACTACGTCTAATTCCACGCATACAAAATCGAATAATCTATTCACTGAGAAAAAAATCTAGTCACTTTTACTAGAATTTTGGTTGACGTGGCTTGAAAATTTGTTCCAAAAAGTCAACCAAGTCAGTTTATCTTGTTTATGTTATTTTTACTAAAATCGATTTCTTGAACTAGAATTATAACAACAAAGCAACCATGTTATATTGCTAAATATTTTGTCGTATTCCCAGGGTATAGAAGACTACATGGGCGACATGGACTTCAAGGTGGCAGGCACGAAGAAAGGCATAACGGCGCTGCAGGCAGACGTGAAAGTGCCCGGTCTGCCGCTGAAGGTCGTCATGGAGTCAGTGCAGAAAGCCTGCGACGCTAAGAGCAAGATAATCGATATTATGAACGCTTGCATTGATAAGCCTAGGTAAGTTGATTCTTAGTTTCAAGGTGGCAGGCACGAATAAGAGCTTAACGGCGCTACAGGCCGACGTAAAGGTTCCCGGTCTGCCGCTCAAGGCTTGCATCTATAAGCCTAGGTTAGTTGATTATTAATTATTGTGTATTTACATTTGATGTGTGGCTTTCGCATAGCTTCCCTACTATCATCATCAGCCTATATACGTACCACTGCAGGGCACTGGCCAACCCTCAGGGACGGTGTATTTGCGTTACTATGCAGGTTTCCTCGTGATGTTTTCCTTCACCGTTTTGAGAGCAGTTGGTATAACGTACATAAGTTAGAAAAACTCATTGGTACATGGCATGTCGGCCGTGCGGATTATAACCCGGACCCTCTTGATAGTGTCGATACCTCTCCGCGACGCGCCACCGAGGTCTTCCTCACTATATAGGTATACGGTGTAAAATTTAATGCGTTACATGGGGATACTGCAGACCATACGGGCTTTATTGATAAAAATAATGCGTTAATGTCTCCACAAAATACACGATTGTATTGTATTTTGGTGTAAAATAAAGTATATTTGTTTGATTGATTGAATAATAATACAACAGCCGGTAATCAGTAACATGCTTCGTCAAAACCTTAAATAAACAGTTAGAGATCCGCAACAATTCAGCTGCAGACCATCAAACTGAACATCTTTACACTATGGGACCAATATTATATTGTGGGAAAACATTGGTTGTTCGATAGAAAAAGTAAATGAATGCTAAATAGAAAAGGTAAATAATTATATGGAAGAGCAGATTTTTTCTTGCGATGTCAGTATTGGTCCCATAGTGAAAGTTGTTCAGTTTAATGATCTGAAGCAAGTCCTAAAGTAAGTAATGCATTTAAGTCTACACCCTGTAGGTCTTACGAGCTTATGCTTACGACTATATTCCCCGAGGGCTCTTCTCTAACGTAATAAATATACAACGTGTTAATGAATTAACGCAAAACTAGAAAGTAGTTTGTTTAGAATCGAGAGCAGAATCGAATTATCAAGTTTTCAACATAGGTAATTTTTTTCAAAATATTAAATAATTTATTTGTAAAATTTAAAATTTACTGAACTCGATCTCAACCCACCGCTCAGGCACATTCACCCTACTTACTACTAAAACAAGATTCTTAAAATGTATCCGCGAGCAAGCTAGCGCTTTCATTCATTGCTGAAATGATAACAAATCATTTTTGCCTCAAAACTTAAAATGTGAATAACTCTAAATTTTAACTATCAAAATAATGCAATTTTTCTTTCATTCTAATTATTTCGTTATAAATCAGTTGAGGTGTATGAGGTTTTGCGCTTATTCATTAACACGTTGTATATGTTTGTATTATAATTTCAGACAAGGCCGTAAAGACAACATGCCGGTGTTCGAGGAGTTAGAAGTGGAAATTCACAAGAGATCCAAACTACTCGGTCAGGGAGGCATCAATCTCAAGAGGTTGCACGTTGAGACTGGCGTTCAGGTACTGTATCCTCTTTAACACATTCGCGTCCCTTGACTCATATGCGCGTTTTGCGGACTTATTGGCTATGTGCGACGTGGGCGATGGGAACTGACAAGTTGATCGCAGCGCCCGGGGCGGAAGAAATTTGTGTTTTCGGGATAAACTACGTCAAATATGCTTGAATCTATGCAAATCCACACACAAACTAAACACGAAATCTCCAAAACTACAAAGACTGCCAACTTATGGCATGGATTTTTCTTTTGGCATCTATAATAGGTGCTCATTTAAAGTGTTTTTTGAAATTCAACCTCCAAAGGTGATCGTTTGTATGGGAATTTCGTAACAAGGAAGGCCCAGTTAGTACATATTATAAAATTTTATAGTATCTAATATGTTCGGAGAGTACTCGAGTGGCGGCCGTGTACCGGAAAGCGCAGCGTAGTTGACCACACAAGGTGGACCGACGACCTGGTGAACGCGGCGGGAACCCGTTGGTTGAGGGCAGCGCAGGACCGGGCGTTGTGGCGATCCTTGGCGGAGGAATACGTCCAGCAGTGGACGTCCATCGGCTAAGATGATGGTGATCATTATGTTCCTGATATTTCTTTAAGTTTTAAATTTACTTACAGGTAACGCCAATAGACGAAACAAAGTACAGCATCTTCGCGCCATCTCAAGACGCGATGGACGAGGCTCTGGTGCGGATCAACACGTGGCTATCGGCTGAGAGGACGCCGGAACTTGAGTTCGGGGCGATCTACAAGGCCAAGGTGGTCGAAGTCAAGGACATAGGCGTTCTGGTGACACTGTTCCAGGGGATGACTCCGGCGCTCGTTCATAATAGCCAGTTGGATCATAGAAAGGTCAGATAAATTTAGTAAATGGGACATAGTGTAGAGTCAAAGTGCATATACATACATAGTCTACTGTAATATGCATTAATCTACTAAGTAGTCATTGGGGTAGAGTAATTAATCTACACTGTTATAAAACTCTAACAGAAAGTGTGTCTGTAGATATGTGGTGTTCATGGTGGTGGTGGTCTACAAATCGTCGATATTTGGATTTTATGTTTGTCTGATTGTTTGTTCGCGTTACGCAAAAAACGTCTGGACCGATTTTAATTCAACTTTTTCTGTTTAAAAGCTTTAAGATTAGACATAAAAACTTAAGTGGATGTTTCAGATTCAGACCATCAAACTGGACAACTTTCACTATAGGACCAACAATGGTATCACGCAAAACAAAATCTTCTGTTCCAAACATTTGAGTCGAGTGGTCACCGATTGTTTTGACTGACTGTTTTCTATGAGACAGCAATTTTTCAGCGCGCATGATGTTTTTCCTAGTTTTGTCGTGCGTGGCATACTAACCCTAACCACCCACTAACAAGGCCCATTCGCCCACAGATCCAACACCCATCAGTGTTAGGCCTGGACGTGGGGTCCGAGCTGCAAGTGAAGTACTTCGGCCGCGACCCAGTCTCCGGCCAGGTGAGGCTGTCGAGGAAAGTGCTCACCTCCGTGCCGACCGCCGCCGTGAAGAAACTCGACAAGAGTTAGTGAAGAAATGTGACGTGAAGAGAAAATTATTTTGTCCAATGACGTCACTGACAAGCAGAGTTCGAAAGGGTAATTATAATGATAAATATCACGATAATGATAAGTGTTGAGACACATTGACCGACGGCGAACGACGACGGATCCATACAAAATTCACGTTTAGGGTTGAGCCTCTTCTGCCAGCACGGAATCGCATTTTTTGACGCTTTATTATTTTCTGTCGCTCAGGAACGTTATTTGCTAGAGCGAGAAAGATAGAGGGAATTCGACAGCACGCGGCAGCACCGGCAATGCATTCTTGTTTCTGATGACTGAAATGACGTTCCTGAGCGACAAAAAGATTGGAACGTCAAATTTCGATTCCATGCTGCCAGGTGAGGTTCAACCCTTATCATGATAAATATACGTTGATAATGTTATATCATTTATTTAAATTAAAAACAATGTACGAAAAAAATCTAATCCGCAGCGCAGGCTTCGTCAAACCTTAATCACATTCATCTATATCAGCTACAAGCTTCGTCAATGGCAACACACAAGATATAATGCGCATGCGTGCTTCGTCAGACTATCACTAACGAAACTAAAGGCCCTGCACAAGCCCGGCTCAAAGGTACCTAAGATGCTGACCGTATTATGATTGGCCGTTGAAAATTATAAAATTTAATCGAAAAACAAAGCTTGCGCTAGTAATGTCACGCCATGTGTATTCGATATTGACCAAGGAAAATGTTTCGTTTACGCTGGATATCCGATCACGATTCGCGAAAAAAGAAGCTCACAAACACTAAATAATTGTTCTGGCTGTTTTTTGTTGTTTTTCTCAATTATTTGTAATCATTGTACGAAATAGAAATGCCGAAGAGTCGGTGTTGGTTGGTCTGGATATGAGTGCAAAAAGAAAAAACAGAAATTTTAGAATAAATAGTTAGAAATGGGTATGAGTAAGGTTGTATGGAGAAACATTTTGTTTTTTTTTATTGGCGAGTAATAAAATGAAACATTTTTAAATTTGGGACCGTTGCCGACTAGATGTACCGAAAACAAAATTTATTCTTAATTACTTCCGGGTCAAACCGTAAAATGACTGGGCTACATAACGTTACGAGTTGGTCCGTGATATGCACTGACCAAGGACTGTCCAGTGCATATCACGGTCTGCGCATATTGCTGTAGGTCCAGACTAGTCCAATATGGGCAGACTAGTGACATTGTATGACTGCATTAACTACTGGTTATGATTATGTATGAGAAACGCTGTGATAAGTGATGCGTTAGTGTATACTGCCAGTTGATAAATACCAAAAAGTATTTGGTAGTTTGTAAATATTACATTTAATTATATTTTTAAACTTATTTGTATTGTTTTATTTTAGAGCCTTTGATGAGCCTGTGAAACGTGGATGTTCTGAGGTTTCAGAATATCTCTTGACTAACCCCTCAGGGAATATAGTCGTGAGCATATGCTTATACCTGATATACGCAAAAAGAGGTGTGTTATTTTATTAATAAATAAATTAAAACCATTAGATTTTATTTGTATATTTGAAAGAAATAATCTGTACAATCTATGAAAAAATATTGTATCACAAAAGGACGTTTTGTCGAAGGCACTACATTAATTCGCCCGTGATTCTTCACTTTTGAAATGATATTGGAAAATGTATCGTCGATACATACTTACTAGTACGAACAACTTAATTTGTAATATTCAACGTAAACATACACATTTTCCAATAACATTTACTATAAATACGATAAATAAGGGCATCTTAAATCTAAAACAAAGTGATTGTCAAAAAATAAAGGAATCAATAACAATACTTCTACATTGAACGATTAAATACGTAAAAAATATCGTTACAAAAAAACATAATTAATTCAACATGTCAAATTCCACATTTTTAACACTCGCAGTCTTTGTTTTCGTTGTGACTACCAGCATTTAACATTTAAATATAATAATCATTTAAGAACATTTAATAATTATTTACAAATATATTCGAATGAAATTCGATTAGGAATGCTCTGGCCAGAGCGAAGTTACTAAAAAACCTAACACCGTGCGAAAAAGATCAATACAGTGGCAACAGAATATCAATGGTATCACTTAGTATCTAATGGCAAATTTTACGCCAAAATCATTAAAACTGTACACGGACTTCCATCCGACCATTCATATAAATATTTTTTATTACATTAGAAATAATCAGATGAAAGAGAATGTACATCTTAGGTACACCTATTTACATAGGATATTAACAGATTTATTTTTATTAGCCTAAGTTCTATTTCAAATCTGATGGAAACCTTTTTAAACTTCTATGAAGCTTCTAAGAGTTCTAAGGTTAAAAAACTCTCCGTCAGATTTAAGACAGCAACAGTATAACAATTACATTACACAATAAAAGTTGTGTTGGTTGATCCGATATCACATTTGACATTACAAAGAATATTTCTCATTCGTACAGTGATAATGAGATCATGCTGACTATACTACCTACCATTGCCACCATATTTTAATAAAAAATAATGCAAGGCGCGTGCGATATACGCGAATAACATAAAAGCCACAAATTACCTATAATTAAATCAAAATATCAGACAAAAATAATTGATGACATTGCATTTCATTATGCTTTGTTACCACTTTAATGGCAAGGCGTGCTTAATAATGCTAACAAAATAATGGTTTATATAACCCAGACCAACATATTTGACTTGCTTTCAGCTTTAATCATTTTTCAGTATTCATTACGTAAACAACAAAATATTAGCTGCTCGATTAACTCATGTCTGGATTATAAAGTTCTAATTTGATTTACAATCAACATCTTTCGCTTAACTTATGGACAATTGTAAATTTTTGAACTGTAACTCTACTAGTCTTTATTTCAGGCAATTTCGTATACAAAATCTACATTCTAGATGTTAATTATTCTAACCAATGGCAAGATACTCAATATTAGTACGAATTAGCCTCAAATTGCCTTAAAGTCCAAAATTCAACTTGTTAGTAAACGGAAATGCATTAGAATATCTTGAGTATTTTATAGTTCGAGTTTGATTTCCGAATTGGATGACGCTTGAAGAAACCTTCGTTTTGTAAATAAATTCATTGTCATGTTTTCGTTTCGTTTAACTACACATCTATACATTGTAATCGTCAAGGCACAATATCTAAGTCACAATAAATAGGCTTTAATATATTTCGATTCTTATAAATCAATGTAAATCTGTCATTTCGCCACTTACTGACTAAGTCCAAAGAGTTTGAGAGCGTTGAAGGCAGTGGCTAAAGCAACGTCTTCAGGGCTCTGGCCGAGGAAGCCGGCGATTAGTTCCACGATGGCTGGAAGTGCGCAGGGTTCGTTCCTCTGGAACGTGCAGTATCGATTCACGAAGGCCATCGACCTGGAGAGAGGAACAGTTTTGAGACGCGGCTAAAAATAGCTGTAGTATCTAATGCAGTGCCAAACGTTTACAACAGTACTAACGGCGTCGATGCGTATGTAATGTAGGATACAGGTTGATTGAATGAAGGACTTGTGAATGGTGAATAAGATGAGAACAATTTACGGTAGATAATCAATTATTATGCACTAGTGGGGCCGGTGACTTTGCACGCACAGGTCACAGAAATATAAAGTACTAGAGTTTACCCGCGACTTTGTCCGCACAAATTATATACCAGATTTTAAGTCAGATCATAAGCTTTCAAACAAAAATACTTTCATCAAAATCGGTTCAGTAGTTTTTACGTGATGCTGTTACAAACATACAAACAAACAAACAGAATGACAAAAATTCTAAAAAAGGTTGATTTGGAGTCCAGGGTACCTAAAAACCAAATCGTAATCATTTTTATGTAAATATCTTCAATGTACAGACACACTTCTGTAACAGTTTTATAATAGTTAAGATTTAATACACATAACATTCGATTGAGTGAACCGATTGCGATGAAATAAATGTGCGTCAGAATGACTGTACAAAGTGATAGATTGACGTTAAAATACCACCAGCATTTAATACCTATTTGCTACTATTTGGTACCTATAATTAAATATTTGGTACCTAATTAATAAAAAAGAAATTTAAGTAATGAAGTGGGCAGTCATTCTGACATCTGAATGACTGCCCGAATTTTTTATTTCCAAATAAGGGCTCCGTGGTTTGCGTTTAACTGTGCATAATTTAGTACCTATTTGATACCTACACATATATTTTTTCCAGATTTTTCAGGCAAGCAATAAAGATATTACTTGGATTTTAAAGATTTTAACTTGCGATTTGTTTACCAAATACCATCTTATCAAATATACAATCAAGAAACATCATAATCTTCTTAGTACCTATCAATATTATAGTGATGTCGATTTTGACTAACACAAACTAATATTAAAGACCAGGTCTTTCTATTCCCACAGATAAGATAATGATAGGATTAGTTTGAGTTTATTATACAGGGTTACAGGTTAAGTCGACCTAAATCCTTTAAGAGGTGATAGTTTCCATCATTCCTGACTGATTTGACTATGGAACCCCATACCCTAAACTTAACCGTTCTCAAGTTATGGGACTTTGAAGTTTTTTTAAAAAAAATCCAGATTTTTTTGTCTAATGTCCCCTTTTTTTGTGTTTTGTACATCTAATGTTTTTGTTTTTGTATTTTTTGTGTAGCAGATTAGCTGCTTCATTATTTTAAACACAAAAACTGCAAGTAACTGTACCAACTGAGTCGTAATAGACGATTGATTGTTAAAAAAAGAAATAAATTTGTGAAAAGTTTATTTTTCTTTCTTTTGTATTTTAAAAAAAGTCTAAGACAGTTGTGCTGCAGATGTGTTTAAAAATATCTACGGTTCTTCAGCTTTCCGATAAGGTATAATTTGCTAGGGTGTTATCAGGATTCTCGGAAAAAACATCGATGAAAGACTCCCAGGTAATAACAAAAATAACGGTATTTCGTAAAGTTGCTCGCAACGCCCATTGTCTTGCAATGGGTACAATGGGTAGCGCGTCACGTGCGAGCGGGATATCATACAATGTAAACGGGTGCAAGAGAGACAAGTTATTTCAAACGCCATTTTGTTGTTATTGTGTTTGGTTATGGTTAGTCTGCTTACGCCATTCGTCCGTGGTAGATGCGATACTTGGTGCTCTTCGTTTTTTACTCGACTTAGCTTGTTTTTCTGGACTGTTTCCTCCTATTCGTGACTGTGCTTGTTAACTGGACCTTGATTTGTGCTTCTGATTTGGAACTGTTGAAGATGGCGACCTTTACGAACGAAGAATATGCTGATATTTTGATTTGTTATGGGTACTGCAACTGTGTATCCTTACAAGCTCGTCAAGAATACATAGCACGTTTTCCTGACCGCCGAATTCCGGATATTAGTGTCTTCGACGGAGTTTACCGACGAATTAGAGAGACTGGCTCTGTTTCGAGGCGACGAACAGACCTGGGTAGACCACGTATTAATGATGATGATGAAGAGGAAGATAATGAGATTGTTCGACGATTTCGACTGGATCCGACTACGTCAACCAACGTTGTTGCCCGAGAACTTGGAATCTCACAATGGAAAGTGTGGTTTACTGTGCATACTGCCGGTCTCTACCCCTACCACTACACGCCAGTGCATGTTATCGAAGAAGGAGATCCTGTGAGGAGGCTGGATTTCTGCAGGTTTATGTTGAATGCAGATTTGGAAGATCCTTCGTTTTTTCGAAGCATCTTGTGGACTGACGAGTCCAAATTTGATCAAGATGGGATAACCAATTATCATAACGCCCATCATTGGGCTCCGAAAGCAGGAAGAAATCCTAATAAGAAAAGGGTAAAGGGGTCACAGAGACGTTTCAGCCTTAACGTATGGATGGGAATAATTTCAAACCATCTGGTTGGGCCTTACTTTCTTCCTCCAAATTTGGATGGAGAGACCTATGAAAATTTTTTAAGGCAAGATTTACCCGATTTGCTCGACGACATACCATTAAACCTCATTCGAAACATGTGGTTTCAGCACGACGGGTGCCCCGCGCACTTTAGAAGGAGTGTCAGAGAGTGGCTAGACACTAATTACCCAAATAAGTGGATCGGGAGAGGTGGGCCTACACCGTGGCCAGCTAGAAGTCCAGATTTGACACCAATGGATTTTTATGTGTGGGGGCACATGAAAAGTTTGGTTTACGATGAACCTAACCCAATAACATCTGTTGATGTTTTGAGGCAGAAAATAATTGATGCTACTAACGAAATAAGAAGAGGACTCACAACTGGGGTAGTGAAAAGTGGCTTAAGGCACAGAATGCGTGTATGTGTGCGAAATAGGGGCGGACATGTGGAACATGTATTGTAAAAATGATTAATAAACCTCATTCGTTACCTATTTGGATTGTTTTATTTTGTTTTCTGAGTAAAGTTAAATTTGACGCTTAAATATCGTTATTTTTTACTACTACCTGGTAGCATATCATCGATGTTTTTGTTATAAAATTCCAATAATACCCTATTGTATTATACCTTATCGGAAAGCTGAAGAACCGTAGATATTTTTAAGCACATCTGCAGCACAACTGTCATAGATTTTTTTTTAAATACAAAAGAAAGAAAAAAAAAACTCTTCACAAATTAATTTCTTTTTTAACTATCAATCGTCTAATACGACTCAGTTGGTACAGTTACTTGCAGTTTTTGTGTTTAAAATAATGAAGCAGCTAATCTGCTACACAAAAAATACAAAAACAAAAACATTAGATGTACAAAACACAAAAAAAGGGGACATTAGACAAAAAAATCTGGATTTTTTTAAAAAAAACTTCAAAGTCCCATAACTTGAGAACGGTTAAGTTTAGGGTATGGGGTTCCATAGTCAAATCAGTCAGGAATGATGGAAACTATCACCTCTTAAAGGATTTAGGTCGACTTAACCTGTAACCCTGTATATGTTTGGGTCTGTCAGCATTGCCACCAAGACATAACAAAAGAAAACTGTGTTGAAAAATGGAATACGAAGAAAAAAGGTTTTATTTAAATGAAAAAAAAATGTTTATTGAATAATTATCATTAAAAAAAAACAAAACATTTCTAATGGAATTTTTTTCTTCGTATTCCATTTTTCAACACAGTTTTCTTTTGTTATGTCTTGGTGGCAATGCTGACAGACCCAAACATATATAATAAACTCAAACTAATCCTATCATTATTTTATCTGTGGGAATAGAAAGACCTGGTCTTTAATATTAGTTTGTGTTAGTCAAAATCGACATCACTATAATATTGATAGGTACTAAGAAGATTATGATGTTTCTTGATTGTATATTTGATAAGATGGTATTTGGTAAACAAATCGCAAGTTAAAATCTTTAAAATCCAAGTAATATCTTTATTGCTTGCCTGAAAAATCTGGAAAAAATATATGTGTAGGTATCAAATAGGTACTAAATTATGCACAGTTAAACGCAAACCACGGAGCCCTTATTTGGAAATAAAAAATTCGGGCAGTCATTCAGATGTCAGAATGACTGCCCACTTCATTACTTAAATTTCTTTTTTATTAATTAGGTACCAAATATTTAATTATAGGTACCAAATAGTAGCAAATAGGTATTAAATGCTGGTGGTATTTTAACGTCAATCTATCACTTTGTACAGTCATTCTGACGCACATATGAAATAAACCCTAAATGTTAATCCAAACTAAGCACTATACTTTTTTGAAAACCATATCCAAATCGGTTTTAATGCATTCTAACGTATCCCTAGCACGCGAACGCAATAAAATTCTATTCAATCAATCAAATCAACTCTTTGCCTCCTTTTTATTGTACCATTTATGATCCTGACTACTGTTCATACAATATCCGAACAAACCCGCTAAAATAAAATAAAAAATCCCTTCACATTAAAAGTCAAAACAAAACACTAACCTCTCAGTCAAAGAATCCTTAACATGCAACGGCAGTTTAGAAGCTCTCATATTCGGATACATAAACGGTGAGTCCGTCTCCACCAGCAGCTTGTCCACGGGCAACAGTCTCTCAGACAGCAGCCTCCTAATGCCACCATCTGACTTATCCTTGCAGATATATCCAGTGATTCCGAGGTAGAATCCCTTCTCGATATATTTGACTCCTTGTTCCACGGATCCGGTGAAGGAATGGATGACAACAGCTGGGAGACGTGTACCGAATTCGTCGAGTATTTTTATTAAGTCGTCTTGAGCTTCTTTCTCGTGAACGAATAGTGGTTTTCTCAGTTCACATGCCATTTCAACCTGAAAAAAAGAACGTTTTTGAAGTACCTACTAGTTTCAAATTTTTTTGTCACAACTAGTGACGGTGCCAGCCTCATAGGTTTTAAATTTTTCACACAAACTGGTATAGGCTCACTGCTCTGCTTGACAGAGGGTCAGCCAACCAGCAGTTGAGCTGACCATTTTTACAGTTAAGTGGTCCAATAAATCTAGATCTGCAACATTGATCGGCTTGAAATGTTATTTAGTTTTACATACATAGTCATAATAGTTTATTGTTTCATGTGGTTAAATAAGGTGAACACATATAAAATTAGGGTGCACATGAAACCTGTAAGGGCACTGCAAACTAAATGTTATAACTTATTCATTATTGACTTAACTTATTACAATATTTATCTTATTTATTATACTATATATGTATTATATTACATACATATACTCACGACCGTAACCCATTCAGGGGTAATCAGAACCTCTGCTATAACTACCGAACAGTCGTAGCAATGCTCACACTTAGCCTTGTAAGTTTCAGGATGGAAAGACGGGTTAAGTTGTGATAGATGGCTAGCCTTTCGCCCACATAAACACTGCATAAGAAACTTTGAACCCCATAATCGCCTCGTACGACACCCTCCACGGAAAAACGGCTTATTTAGTATTGCCGCTCGATAATGGAAAAAACTATTTTTAGTATGTATTTATACTATAGATAGGAATGGTAGTTTGCAGTAAGTAATGTTTCTAACCAATCCGAATGGGAATCTAGTCGTGAGTGAGACAACTTTCTCTATGACACCAACATCAAAATCACGAAAAAAAAAATCAGCTGTTCTATACAAAACTGCAAACCTACTTGAGCCAAATGTATGGGATAGATGATTTTTTTTCGCGATTTAGATGTTGGTGCCAGAGAACATTGTTTGATTTGACGGTCTGATCATCCCCTCAAAAAAGTGTCAGCATATTAAGAAGGGCTCTGTATATGTTTCATCATGCAGCATCCGTAGACATAATAAAATATAGATTATGTATCTGCAAGTAAACAATATTCATAATATTACTATATAAAACAAGTTTCATAATATTGCTACATGTCAATTGACAGCAATTAATAAATAAATTGCATTGGTATTTCTGCTTACTCAACACACATTGATAAAGGACTACATAACATGCAAGCGTACCTACTATGCCTCTATTTGAGTAATTCATTACTTCAATCAGTTACGTACATATAAATTGATAGTAACAAAACATTAATTGGTTTTAGGATATACACACAAGGAGAGGCGAAGGAGAGGAGCGGAGATGTGTAAAATCAACCAATTTAATTGCTCAATAAACAAATCTAATTGGTCAATCAGGGCCGCATTTAATAAACATGACAATTGTATTTTACAATAGCAAGTACGTAAGAGTATCCTAACATTCTCAGCAATGTACCCTGAATTGTCATTGTAAATTACAACAGTCACGTTTATCAAATAGGGCCCAGCGCCCGCGGCATGGTGCCTCGATAAACGTTTTATCGCACCTGCTAACTCGTTCGCTCGCGCGCAAAACGAAAGGGAGCTAGAGCGCGACAGCGCTTTATTGCGCCATCATGCCGGGGGCGCAGGAAACTAGATGTTATGTTAAAGCTCAATTCACATTACGACGCTCGGGCGCGGAGGGGCAATGTAAAATAATACCTATTTCAATACCGATAGAGTCCACAGAGAAAGTATACGTCTCCGTCTATGGGGCCTGTATGGGCGTTCTCTCTGTCAACTCTATTAGTATTGAAATAGGTATTATTTTACATTGCACCCTCCGCGGCCTTCCGCCGTAATGTGAATAGAGCTTAAATCTGCAATGCGATCGGCCAATTAGGACGACGCCATTATATTAGGGTGATAAGATAACCTACGAAATAAGGTGATCCGATAAATCATTGATAAAACAAAACAATAACATTGATAAAGATTCTACAGGTGCAGATAACCTAAAATAAGGTCATCACTGCATTCAAGAAGTATGAGTCATAGAATATAGTACATTTATTCACGGAAACTGGGACGATATTAGAGTGATAAATTGTATGTGTGGGCAGACGTAAATGAATTCAACCTGGATAAATAGATGGTAATGAAAAATTACTACACTGCCAGTCTGAAGTCATTGTGCAAGATCATTATCACTGTTTCGTATGCAATACATAGCTTGTTAAAAATTCATTTTGGACTAATCATGTAAAAGTTGAAAGTTGTAATTACACAAAGTGAGCGACAGGAAATCTATGTTGTTTGTTGAGAGAAATTGCATACAAATTCTTGCAACTAAGTCAAACAAAGGTGAGCGCATACTGGGCCGCACCGCACGCGCCGCAGTTGCCGCATTCGAATTCTTAATATGAAGTTCGCACACCCACCCGCGCCGCGAATGACGTCACCCGCGCCGGCCCGTCCGCATCGGACGCTGCGGCCGCGGGTGTCGTCTTTTGTAAACTGAATGAAAGAAATCCAGTGAGATGCGTGCGGCGACTGCGGTGACTGCGGCGCGGACAGGTTTGCGAAGCTGAGCGCGTAGCTCAGCTTATCTTCAATTTACATATTATTATTTTTTTATTTATAATTAATGGACTTTTTGCTTGTGCGTTAGCACCGCATATCCGCCAATGTCAAGTAGATTGTGGGAGTATCTATCCCAATCTCAGGGATTGTTTTTGATAAAGAACAAGAAGAGATTAAGGAATGCGGAGCCTCGTGGCAGGCAAAGACGCGACGCGCGGACAACACGCGAGACTAGTTCTCGGGTCAGAACCTGCAATGTGACTCTACATATTACTATTATAACTACACAACATACCTGCCGTTTAAACACTTCACGCTGCACGTGGGGCTCTGAGAAGTCCTTGCTGTAGTTCAGGCCACATTCACCGACCGCCACACACTCCGGAGCACTTGCTATCTCTTGTAGATCCGACCACATATCATCTTCTACCATTGACTTTGCATCGTGAGGGTGAACTCCTGTTTAAAAAGAAGAACTGTTCAATGAAGTGTAGCAGGCTTGGCTGCCTTAAATTTTTTTTTTATTACCCACTAATGTAACTTGAATATTGTTTTTTTTTTTAAATATATCTTGATCTTTTTGGTAGCTTCCTCAATAAGGGTGGACAATAAAATCTGTTCTGCTAGTTGTACACTCTCGAGGCAGGCAGAGGCCGATATTCATTGACTTATTTTGTAAACGTGATATAAACCGACCCGCTAAGTTTGTTCTTGAGCATGCTGGCCACTTTATTGGAGTGAATGTGTTAATACTGGACTTAAACCATGTTTTACTGGAGTGGATCACAGAATATATACTAGTACCAGTACAGAAGGATCACTTCAAAAACAGATTTAACAACAACTCTCTCTGCATGGCAAAGTTGCACCCGTCCTATCGTACAATTCTTTCACGTGCTGGCAGCGTGACATCGCTAGGGTTTTCAAGTCTCGCATTAACTGCTCACAAAATGGTGGCAAGTGTAATGAGATTTGACAAAGAAGTTTACACGGTAGACCTATCCTATTGCCATTCACCGCTCGGTGAGGATCGCCATCAAGCGTACCTGCGCTGTGGAGTGAGACAGGCCTGATTGGACCCTGTTAGTGACGTGGTTATTAAGATCTGATTTTAAAATATCTGTAGCTACCTCCCCCTCGCGAAATATATTTATTAGCCAATGACATTCTGTACACAAGGACTTTGCATCTGGCCGCTGTTAACGGGACGACAAAGGTGTGCTTAATTGTTTTACCTTACTGCTTAGTGACCGACTTGAATGGACTGGAATAGCAGCAATGTATTACAACTGAGCACAACTGAAGCATACTAAGGTGACATTAGAGATACACATAATTTAATTTTGTATGGAAAAGGCATGAATGCATTACCTGCTGTTGAGTAAATCGTGCCAGGATAGAGGCGTGTCAATCTGAGAGATTCCTTACTATTCCTGACCGATGTGCCCGTCACCATGATCTTCTGAACGCCTGAATGGAAAAGTAAAAGTTACACACATTCCTGCATTTTTAACTGATTCATGAAGAACGTACAAATGCAACCGCACGGTTAATTTATACGGACGTTAACATACTTTATTCGTTGCGTTATGAAAACGCAATTAGGACGAATTCAACAAAATATTTTCTTATGAAACAAACCTGCATCTTTCGCTCTTTGTACAACAGAATCGAGATCACGGCCGTATTTCTTGTTCGTCAGGTTCGCACCTATGTCGATTACAATAAGATTCTCGTAACATCCCTTCAATTCCTCGGAAATCTGGGTTTCTTCAGACGTCATCCTTGATTTTTATTGAAGCTTATTTGTGTGGTGTTTACCTGTAATTAAACACTAATTGAGCTGCGAATACTTTTGTATTCGTTTCGTAAAACGTAAAATAACACTTACAAATTGTATCAAACACTCCTGCTAAGTAAGCTTCAGGATTTTTTAATGACTAATGAAAAAGATTGCCGTCTTCACTGAGCTGCCACCATGTTTTTGAAATGTGTTTTCGTTTGCTGCACTTTGACGTGTTAAAATAACAAGCAAGCAATGACGCTCTGTTATTGGCTGAAAAACAATTTTCTGGCATTTTGATTGGTCGATAACGATAACTAATTGAACAAGGAAATCAAATCTTCAAAGAAACAATCAAAAACCAAAAAAGTTTGGCTATATTATAACCACTTGTTTGATTCGTTCAAGAAGTGGGTTAGGATATCAGTTTTTTTTTAGTAGAGCTCACGTAGAGTTTAAATAATTTAATTTGAATCAATAAACTAGTTACATGCTTATTATACTTAACTAGTATAGCGAATTTATTGCGACTTATTTTGATCTAGAGAAACAGATTTTATGAACAGAGTATTCTGAACGAACCCTTCAAAATTATAATACGGTTGAATCACAATGACCTGACGGCTACGGGGTTTTCCAGTCGTTTTGCTGTCTTTCATAATAAATAGAATAATACAAAAAAAATAAACGTCACAACAACCTAACCTATAAATTACGGGAAAACAAAAAGTTACGAAATCGAATTAACGAAAGTAAAACAAAATGAATGTACGAACGTTCATTTCTAAAAACTTGGTAGCTTTAGTAATGGTACCGGTAATCGTCGGAGGCCACTATGGCTGGTATAAACTACAAGGAGTCGACACTCTTGTCTCTGAAAATGAACGCAAGAATCTTCCTTTCGCATCGGTAAGTGTTTCTTATTTTGATTGATAATATACAGGGTGTAATATAAGTGACAGCCTAGCAAATACTGAAACGGTGAATTCAAACCATCAAACTGAACAACTTTCACTATGGAGCCTACCTCAAGAAACGCGTAAAAAATCAGCTGCCCCATATATGTACATATATATATGAGTCGGGTAGGTACAGCAGTTTTGTATGGGACAGCAGATGTTTTCGCGTTTCCTTAAGTAGGCTCCATAGTGAAAGTTGTTCAGTTTGATGGTCTGAGTTCACCTTTTCAGTATTTGCTAGGCTATCACTTACATCCTGTATAATATATCTATGTTGATAATCTAATAATTTATATCCGCGCTTTGTAACACAAATGAACATGTAGTTATAGGACGATTTCTTCTCAGATTCTCTATTTACAAGCTTTTGCCTGCGACTTTGTCTGTGTGAAATTAGAATATAGAAACATCCTTTCTTAGTGCTCCTCCTCATACGTAGAATCTATATTCCAAATTTCATGTTTTTATCTTCAGCGGTTTAGGCTGTGCGTTGTCTGTCAGTTAATACTTTCGCTGCTGCCGACCTACGTCGTAGGTTGGTGATAAATGGGCCGCAGTGCTAAAGTACCCACATAACGAGTCAGTTCTATTGCATTTCGGCTCTGCTTATGACTTACCAAGCCAGTCACCTCCAACCTTATGGTGCACGGGTGACCCATGAGAAGAGCCACGTTTATTGTTTCAACGTTACGACTGTGCTCATGACCTACAGCGTGAATCACCCAAAGCCTGTGCGGGTAACCCACAAGGTGAGCTTCAGTTTCACTTTATGACTTTGTCGCCCCTCATAGGACATGCGCACGACCTACGCAGACTCTTTGGCTAGGCCAAATCACATGCTGGCCGAAATGCAGGTGTAAAGGCAGATCACACTATCACAAAATTGTTCTCATCCAATAAGGAGTGTGAGTTGATTCCCTCCTCTACGGCTCTAATTCCTAAACCGACTGGAGTTGTGAAGACCTCTTCAATCCCCATTACAGAGATGCTCTTCACCCTATGAATACTGAATTAGCCTTACAGCTGTTGATAACAAAAAGTATGTCTATCTCTTATACTACTTGCACCAAATGCTTAATATGCCTTTCAAAGTAGAGAAGCACTTTCTTCACCATGATAAGACACAAACTTTAAAAAAAAGAAGTAATATTCAGGTATTGAAAATAGCTGAAGCTTCCTGAAAAATATACACAAAGTAGTATAATGGTATTTAGTAAAAAGTTTATTTCAAATTGTGTGTGAATTTAACATTCAACATTTTTTTTCTATTTTTGTTGCAGATTTTTACAAAGTAAGGTAAACTGTTAGGACTCCTTGTAAATAAAACTGTAATAATAAGAAATTCTAAGTTAACTTATGTCAGTTTTAAGTTAGCTTAGTTTATGTTGTAATATTTAACAAATAATGTATGTTTTGAAATGTAAAACCAAATAAACAAATTAGATTTTTCTCAGAAGTTTTACTCAAATCAAATTATGCATTTATGCAGCTTCATTTATTACCTAAGCTCCTGAGCTATCTTTACACAAGCGATTTTTGAGCGTAGGCCTTGACGGAACGATATCGTCGTGTCTACTAAACCATTCATCATCATCATCACAGCCTATATACGTCCCACTGCAGGGCACAGGCCTACCCACAGGGAGGGATGCTCGCGTGCCCAATGAGGATTGGTAGACTTCATATACACATCTAAATTTCTTCCTCAGCGTATGCAGGTTTCTACTGCATATAGGACTATAACAGTTAAAAACCGACTTGAAAATCTAAAAATTGAGTAGTTAGTCAGTTTTCAGTTTTGCAATTATGACAATGACAATGTATTGTACAGGACAATGTACAATGACAATATTAGATACGTTACTGAGAATCATGTTATTTAACACCCAAGAAGATTAAAAACCTACATAACATAGCCACAGGTAACTAGCAATGTACCCTGAAATTTCATTGTAATTTACAATTGATGGGAACATGAACTGCGGCCTACCTATTTCATAAACATGAAAATTGTAATTTACAATAACAAGAATTTGAGATATATCCTTGAGAATGTTAGGACTATTTGTTTAATAGCTGAAAGCTTCCCAAATAAAATAAAATAAATAATAGTAGTTACCCTGAATTGTCATTGTAAATTACAAACCAATATAATGGGAAAACTTACGAATCACATGAACTGGGGACTATTTTATAAACAATTGTTAATTACAATGACAATTCAGGTTACTGTCCTAACATTCTCATTCTCAAATTGCTATTGTAAATTACAATTGCCATGTTTATGAAATAGTTAGACCCCAGTTCATGTACCCATCAATTGTAACCACTACCAACAATAAAACGCACAACTACAATAAGAGACATTTATTCACAATCAGTTTATCCGCTGACGCGCAGCCGGCAGTCATATAGTGGGCAGGTGACTCCGAGTGTCCAGCTCAGATTTCTTTCCTTTGGGCTGTGACCGCTCCGTCACTATCAGCTGGGGTAGGAGAGGAGACGATTGTACCTGCGAAAGATATTACTTATTAGTATTTGCTTTGAACCTGGTTAGAAGAGTTTCGATGAAATTATGAATAATTGGGTTAAGAGACCTATCACAAGCTATCTTTGAGCGTAGGCGTTTTCGATCGATTGATCTCAGAAATAACGCTGCGATATCGTGACGATATCATTCACGCGATGTAACGAGACTCACTTGACGTACGGAGACAATCGACGTAAAGGGTATGATTCGTTCCTTCAACGTCTACGCTCAAAAACCGCTTGTATAATCAGTTTAAACACTAATTCTTACCATAAAATTCGAAATTACGAAGTAATCAAAGATTTTCTACCTAGCTAATTTAACAACTCATAAGTACCTACGTTACAAGAATATTTATTCTAAAACTCCCAGAACTTTCCCTAAGGCTTCGTTCAGGGAGACGCGGGGCGTCAGGCGCTGCGGTGCGCGGAGCGGGCTGCGCGGAAACAAACATACGGCGATGTATGACGTTCAAGGAGAAGCGTCGTCACACGCGTTAAATTGTAATATGTTGTATGTATTGTTGTGTTTTCTGTATAAACCATGGCTTACGCCTCCTAAATAGGGCAAAGGCAAGCCAAGATTCCACGATCTCGGCTAAAGGCTAAGTTGTATTAACTTAGCCGTTTTTACCGTATCACGGCAATAAATAAAAAATATATTAAGAGATCATGGAATCTTGGCTTACCTTTGCCCTATTTAGGAGGCGTAAGCCATGGTTTATACAGAAGAGACGTGTGGCGGTGGCGGATAATCTGAGTAACACAATATAAACCTTATAGCACGTAGCATAGCGTCGTTTTTGTCGTAAAGGAGAATCGCGCCCGCGTCTCCAGGTGACGTCGCCTGGAGGCGCGGGCGTAATTCTCCAAGCGACGCTATGTTACATACTATTAAGGTTTATAATTGTGTTACTTTGACTATCCGCCACCGCCACACGTCTCTTGTGTATAAACCGCGCCTGACCTGAGACAGATATAAAAGATGAACTGGCCATCAGACGGACGTCCTAAGCCCACGAAATACTGACCAATACTACTTTTTTTTTCATCTAACAAAGCTACATTATCAACACCCAAACTAGGTAAGTAACCAACAAATCACCTCCCAGAACATAGTTTCATTCAACAACGACCGATCATTTCGTTTTGCTTTTCCCCTTTTTCGGCACCGTGGTCATCGTGCTGTTGGCCGAGATGGCAAGTTTGGGTGATTCATCTTCAACAGCCGAGGCCGCCAAGGCTCGTTCGTTAAAATCTTTCTGTTTGAGTTATTTAGTAGTAGTTAAAACCTGACTTGGCTCTAATAAAAATGTTAATTCCGATACAACTATAGTCCTGGAAACAAGTATGGTCCAATTTTCTGTCTCTTCTCATTTACCCAAATTGCTACAAATAACGCCATCTAAACAATTTTTCTGTTCACTTCCTATTTGTTTACGATAGGGGTTTTAACAATTGTTTTATGTATTACTAGCAGCCCGTCCCGGCTTCGCACGGGGTAGACAATTGTCTATTTTACCAAGGATCCCTAATTTTTTTCAAAATGAAATGTAGCCTATGTCAAATTGGAAGAATGTAGCATTCTATTGGTGAAAGAATTTTTCAAATCGGCCCAGTACTTTTTGAGCCTATTCATTACAAACATACAAACATACAAAAATAGGTACAAATCTTTCCTCTTTATAATATTAGTGTAGATGTGTAGCGATTTAGTAAGACAGGAAAACTGGACCATATTTGCACCCTAGGACTATATTGAGTGGTTGTACTGTACCGGTATTTGAATAAAGTCGTTACGGGTTCCAAGACAGATCAGAGACCCTTGGGTTCGCTGGACTTTTGTCCATTGAACCGACTCCAAAAAAGATGGTCTTGGCTTGCTTTGACACCGACTCCGATAAGACAAAGTAGGTAACTAATGTTCGGATGGATGCGAAAGTAAGAGACATTGGCTGCAATTGAAACAACGTTTTAGATTTGAAATGATGACGTTCGCACATGCCCACTTTGCGCAAATTGTGCATGACATATTGTAGGGTTGACTTTTACCACGCATCGTATGAACATCATTATACATTTCGTTACTTTTAATAGTTCATTCTGTCATTAAAAATAGTATTTAAGCTAAAGAAACATTTGAATTTAGCGTTATTTTCCAACGTTTATTTTTACTGAGAGCATAAAATAAAATATATTTTATGTAGTTAAGTCCAACGGGTGCGCGCGCCTGACCGCATTTCCTTGCTTGGCTCCCCTCAAGTTTTCCCAGAAAGTGTGAGGTATCTGAAGTCAGAGGGGGGCGGGGATTGGCCGTTCTGTATGTAGAACTATATACTATCACCTATTCTGTGACAGGGTGTAAGTGAGAGCCTAATGAGAGCCTGTATACTGTATCGGCTGATGATAATGATGATAGAACCGCGAATTTAGGTACTTGAGATTGTCACCATTTCAAGTGCCATCTTAATAGCTATTGATCTTTTCCATATCTACCAACCTGAACCCTTCTTGCTTTCTCGTAATCTTCATGGTCAGAATGAGGCACAGTAAAGAGAAAATTCTCGAAGATGGGGTGCCGAAGCAACTGTTCGCACGTCCACCTCATCAACGGGTCCTTGTCCAGGCATTTCTGTAAGTCATTCAAATAAAGGATGAGGAAATGGATGTGACAAAGGATGAGGACTGTGTATTTTATAAATCCAATAGCAGACGATATCTAGGAGAATGGACAATGGGACGTTAGAAACATCGGTAGTTGGGAATTCAACGCACAAAATTTTTTTGGACCTCCACCTGGATCCACACTTTTGTATGGAAGGTCTAAAAAAATTCTCGTTTACGACCCATGTTCCTTAGACCTTGAATCTAATCAACTCTCCCTATATATTATTCCATATACAACGTGTTTATGAATAAGCGCAAAACCTCATACATCCCAACTGTTTTATAACAAAATAATTAGATTGAAAAAATAATTTCGTTATTTTGATAGTTTAAATTCAAAGTTATTCGCAGTTTTCAGGCAAAAATGATTTGTTATCATTTCAGCAATGAATGAAAGCGCTAAAGTGCTCATGGATACATTTTAAGAATCTTGTTTTGGTACTAAGTAGGATGGGAGTGCCCGAGCGGTGGGTTGAGATCGAGTTCAGTAAAAATATAAATTTTACAAACAAATTATTTAATATTTTGAAAAAAATTACCTATGTTGAAACCATGATAATATTATTCTGCTCTCGATTCTAAACATACTACTTTCTAGTTTTGCGTTAATTCATTAACACGTTGTATATATTTCCCTATATAACTACACCCTTAAAGTTATGATAGCAATTAAAAACTAGTGGTGTATATTATACATTTACAAAACTAGTGGTGTATATCGATCATATTTTGATCGGTTACATTGAGGTTTGATTGTAGCCAGCTTAGATCAAAGTAAAATTAATGGATAGGCCTAAAGCGCGTTAAGTTGGAGCACACAACTAGTGCAATTGGTCCATACAAACTAGCACAATTGTCTGTCATCTCGGTACAAATTAGAAGTATACCATTCATTTGTTCTGCCTCATTTTCCTGGTTTGAAATGTTCGCGTAAGGCCTATCCATTAATTTCACTTTGGTCTAAGCTGGCTACAACCAAACCTCAACTTTTTTTTTAATGATTAATACAGCGTTGCTCAGGGAGCAGTTACAAATTTTTACTGCGGTTTATTGGAGAGACCACGAAGGGTCTACCGTGCCAAATGAATGAACTTAAGCAACCGACCTAGGGGCACCCAGAGGGGTACGGACCTTGGCATAGGACGTTGCTGGGGCTACGCGGCGGATTGGGTAGCTGGGATCGGTGAGACATTAACAGCTGAGGGCCACTGAAGTTGTGCCCTAAATAGACATGGAATGAATTAGAGTAAAAACCAACGTACCTGCAAAAAATCTACAATCAGTTCATTATTGCCATATCGTGGTGGGATCTTCCTTTCTAGGGCCTCGAATGTCGTCGGCTCGGGCAGTGCCATCCCCTAAAATGACAAATAAAACCGGTCAAGTGCGAATCGGACTACTCGCGTACCGAGGGTTCCGTACCACACCACCAAACGACACCAAATAAGAATTAACAAAAAAAAAACATTTTACTCCTGGTCATTTAGCACGAGACCGACTCACACTTAGCCGGTTTTTATTATTCGATGTTATACTGTAAAGTTTGCTCTATAATCACACCAAGTTTGACGCTTGCATGTATTACAGTCTTTACGATAGAGCGAGAAGAAAAAGCGTAGATAAAAACTAGTTTCTTGTTGAGAACCCCCCTTAAATTAACTTTTTGCCATTTTTATTATTTTTTAACAAATCGGCCGTAATAACGCATATTAATTTCAACTATCTAGCTATTACGGTTCAAAAGTTACAGCCCCAAATAGGTAGGACAGACGGACGGACAACGTAGGCTTAGTAATAGGGTCCCGTTTTCACCCTTTGGATACGGAAAAATACCAAATCAAGCTGTTGGTTGATTTTACACATGCGTAAGCGATATACACAGATGCAAAATATGATTATCAACGAGACTAAAATGTATTAACCTTTATCTTACCTGAAAGAACGTATTCTGCGAGAAAATAGTCATATGCCTCGGCAAAAGGTCCCCTAAGGTCCTCCTAATAAGGTACAGCTGGTCCAGGTCACTCTTGCCAGGCCACAGCGCTTCGCTCGACAGTAGCTCCGCAAAAACACAACCTGTTGAAAATGTGTTTACGATTAGGAATAAACTCAAACGGGGGTAGTATTGCTATCTTAAAATGAGCAGGCGTTAAACTAAGACCAACAGCATGAAGAAAGAATGCATAAGTTCACGACCATAATCCCTTCCGGGCAGTAAGAAACCTTGCTACATAGTTGTAGCAAGATGGATGGATGGTATTCACCTATGGCCCAGACGTCAACCGGAGTGCTATACATGGTGTCACCGACGAGCAGCTCCGGTGCGCGGTACCACCGCGTGGCTACGTAGTCCGTGTAGCTCTCACCGGGGCCTGGGCATGTGGAGAAGAATAATATTGTTAGTTACATGCTTACTGGCACATGGCATAGTCTTCACGTTGAAAATTTTGTGTTCTGCACGTATAGAATGATTTCTCTACCTTCGCTGCATAGAAAATAACCTGTTCCCGCGCTTTTTGGAGAGCGGAAGCCGCGGTTGCCGCGACTTGTAGTATGTGAAAAAGCCGAGTCGCGCGCAAGTAGAGAAATCATGCTAGACGTACAGGACTGCGATTTTTGAAAGTCAAATCAGCAGTAGAAAGATGCATCTCTCCATAGTAATTTTGACATTTTCAAATGCTGAGCTCAGCGAATGAGTTTCAAAAATCGGACTCCAGAAGTAAAATAGTCCAGTCAAGTAAGGGCTAAGAATGCGATAACTTCGGAACCCAATTACTTTGACTATGTTTTGACAAAACTTTTATGAAACCTTCTGAATTATGTTAATTACATTAATTACGAAAATGTTTAGCCGTTTTTTTCTGCCGCTCTCCATTACTCCGAGGGTTCCGTACCACCAAACGATACAATGTTTTTTAACAAGGACCGTATGGGGAAATACAAAACCATGGAGATACCAGAAAAATGTCTTAGGGACCATTAAGTCTTTTTTGTGAACACAATTTTGGAATAGTCAACTTTTGGACAAGCGTGAGTGGTCATTAATATGCAAAAAATTTGCAACTTTTTTTTTAATGCTGATCGACTCAGTTTTATGCACGGTCCATTTCATTGTAGCATAGCATATGCTCATGACTATATTCCCCGAGGAGGTAGCCAGAGATATTCTGAAACCTCAGAAACTCCACGTTTCACTAGTACCTAGTACCGAAACTCTATCCAGTGTGACGGGGAGTGAGCCCGCCGCCACTTGTAATGTACAGTGGGTACAATACATGCCTCGAAATTGAAGCATGCAGGTTTCCTCACGATGTTTTCCTTCACCGAAAAGCCAGAGGTGTTAGAAATCGTACATAAATTCCGAAAAACTCATTGATACGAGTCGGTCTTGACGGGGATCGAACCATCGCCTCCTGCGCGGCAGGCAAGGCTACTCTTCACTGAACCACCACGGTCTGATCGTTTCATTGTAGGTACGTAAAACCCTAATTTGACTTCACTAAAAGGTCTTATGGCGTATGACTTTGGTAAGAGGGCAAATTATGGATTTAATCACTCATGAGCTCTTTTAAGATCACCTGCCCTCTTGGTGATTAAAAAATCTGCGAAACAATAGCAACTGATATTTAAATAATATTTAAGTATCAGTTGCAGTGACCCTCTTAATTGTAATTGTAACTGACCCGGAAAACCTTTAAAGCTATTATCTTTAAAAAAATGTACCCTAAGTGGGTAGGTGGGGGGATCAACACTATTTTTAAGCATGTTGTTATAAAATTGTGTTATGTGCAATAAAGTCTAATTTACTTGTCATTTATTTTATTATTAGTGACCTCCCCCCCCCCCCCCCCCCCCTCCTTCCCCAATGTCAGGGGGCGACCGCGCCCTCCGCAAAGTGCGTGCGTGTGCCGTATTTTCGATTAAAAAGAATTAACAAATATACTTTTTAAAGATTTATTTTTTGATTTCGCTAGAATCGGAAACTATATTAAGTTCTTCTAAAACGAGAAAAATGTTTCAAAATACATGAAAATACGTAATCTTTGTGAAGATTTTCTATCGAGTAAAGTAATAACAATCGTGTATTCAATTTATGATTTGACTACTTATAGATAAAATATCCAAGAATACTGAGGTATGACTTTGGTTTCGGTAAATTGTATAAATCTAGTCGAAAAATTAACAATAAAAGATACCTCCAAGGTATTTCGTCCTACTATTGCGCCTTAAATATTTCTTTTTAGGACAGAATAGGAACGAACGCGTTCGTTCGTTTTCTATACTATCTTAAAAAGAAATACGAACGGTAGTAAGTATATTTTGGATGCTAACCCTTAACTACAAAAAACCACGGTATATAGTGTAGGAAAAATAAGGTTTGAGATTGCATTAAAGACACTTTAGTAAATAGTGTTTGAAATAATATTACTGTTAGGTTCTAACACTTTTGTCGAGATTTCGTGGTTATATTGGCTCAGGAACCTGAGAAATACCTTAAAATCGATATAAATGTACAAAGAGCAAGCTTTTTTCGAAAGATATTTCTTCCAGCATACTAGCAAAATAGACATTAATTAACATTAAAACAAGGCAAATTTAATGTTTACAAACAAACAGTAAATAATTTGGATTTGAGGTTATAATTTTTGAAAACTTACAAGATAATTAATATCTACCCAAATTAACGATATTAACCGTGGATTATTATTGTTATAAATAAAACGTATTGAATGAAGCCATCCTGTACAAAATCACCAGTTTTCCATTTTTTGTTCATACCTAAATTTAATGTTTAGTAAATGTCTTAATTATTCAATAATAAACAATAAAAAATCGGGGATTATTGAGAATGTTGTATGTTTTTCAGGTATTTATCTACTATATTCCAAATTATCACCAAAAGTGCAATTAATGCAACCTTCTCCATACAAAAATCCGTAGATTTCCCCGACTAATAGTAAAAGAACATTTTCTCTTTCCGCCAGTCATTGCCAGTGACTCATAAAAAAAGTTACAAGCAGGCTTGCGTTCGATACAAAAGATCCAGAAACACGCAAGTCGAAGATAAATGGATGTCTTACATCGCTTAGGTTCTATAAATACACCAACCCTTGCCCCAAGGCCTCAGTCATGATAATCAATTCTATTTTTAAAATGTTAAGTGCTATTGATCAAACGTTGTTAAAGTTGCTAATCTTAGCTTCAAGGGTACGCAAAATCTGTAAACAAGTGAACTGGATTACTGGACCGGGGTAGTGTAGCTAGGAAATGTAGCTAGGTTTGTGCCTGGGCTACAATTGACAACATTTCATTTTAAGAAAGGTACCAAAATAAGAAAACCATTTTGAGATTATGTGATTCAAAGCTTATATCAAAATTATCTGATTTTTCTATCCATTATTTATCGAGTTATTTGAAAAATACTGAAAAATATAATAGAGGTTGAATGAGATTTTATTCCTTTGCCTGCTTGGCTTTTCTCTTGTATTTGACACTTTTTATTTTTAATATTATTGCGGCCATGGTATCTAAGCCATAAATCCTACGTTTTTCAGAAATTTTAAAAGTAAATTAAAAATAGAAATATCGGTCAAAAATAAAATCGGAAAAATACGTATTTCTGATTTTTTAACCTATTTTTATATTTTTTTATTAAAAACAGGTGGTTAAAAAAATGTTATGTTGTCAATTGCGGTAAAAATTCGGTGATTGAACCGTGATTGGACTACGTACGAACCATAACTTTTGACACTTTTGGTATTGCGCTAATCGCGGTACTGCTCTTGAGAGCAGTTAGAGCCGTTTTGACAGATCGCTCAAACGTTAAAGGCTGTTATTTACATAGAGTTTAGCGCGATGCGGAATTCAGCACAGTTGACTATTAATTGCATTGCAATGTGATTAGAACTGAAATTGGATAAGAATAGAACTTGGATGTTTTAAATTAGCGCAATCGGGCTCCTGGGCTGCAATCGCGGTAAATATTCGGTGATTGAACCGTACCGTGACTGGACTATGTACGAACCATAACTTTTGACACTTTTGGTATTGCGCTAATCGCGGTACAGCTCATGACAGCCGTTAGAGTGGTTTTGACAGATCGCTCAGACGTTAAAGGCTGTCAGTTACATAGAGTTTCGGGCGATGCGGAATTCAGCACAGTTGAATAGTAATTGGATTGTAATGTGATTATAACTAAAATTGGATAAGAATAGAACTTCGATGTTTTAAATGAGCGCAATCGGTCTCCTGAACTTACAAAGTTACTTCATCGATTTCCACAAAAAAGTAGTTGAGGGAAATTACAAAATTAGTATTTTATACGATGATTGTACTATAATTTTCCAGGCTATCAATTTTCATAGTAAAAAACCTACTTAACTACAATCTAGAACCGCAAGCCGCAACCTTGAGGCTTTGATTCTAAGAATTAAGTTGAAAAATATGTCTACCTAATCGCAACAAAATTAGTACTACTACGGTAGTTAGGTAGGTAGCATAGCATATGCTCACGACTATATTCCCCGAGGGAGTAGTCAGAGATATTCTGAAACCTCAGAACATCCACGTTTCACCAGTAGTACCGAAACTCTGTCCAGTGTGACGGGGGTGAGCCTGTCGCCACTTATAATAGACAGTGGGTACAATACATGCCTCGAAATTGAAGCATGCAGTTTTCCTCACGATGTTTTCCTTCACCGAAAAGCCAGTGGTGTTACAAATCGTACATAAATTCCGAAATACTCATTGGTACGAGTCGGCCTGGACGGGGATCGAACCATCGCCTTCTGCACGGCAGGCAAGGTTACTCGCCACTGGACCACCACGGGCTCTACGCTAGTCAGGTAGGTACTATTATTTATTTAGGTATAATGCGGTTATTTAGGTAATAGGTACGTAAAGTATTTATTCAGTTTGAGCAAATATACTTGCAGGGTGAAACTGATATCATTAGCATCCTTGTTCCATACAAACGAAGTCTGGTTTTTAATACTAGCCAATTAAAGTCAATGAAATTTTTCTGAAACAATCTAGAAACTAATCTCTATGGTTGGATGTTATCAGATTTTCGTTAGTTTTAAAGTTACAGTGCCTCAAAGATATAATAGATATTCCATACAAATCTTAAATTAATCCTAGCACTAAAACTATAATAGTATATTTTAACGAAAATCGGACTTCATACAAATATAGAAATTAGTTTCTAGATTGTTTCTGCAAAGTTGTTTAGTATTGAAAATATCAACAGACTTCGTTTGTATGCAGCGCGCATTTACGCATTCGGAATAAACTTCTCTTAATTCAAATGGTATCACAAATATCAGCCTTTTGAGGCGTAATACTTACAAATATTAATTGATCTTTTCAACAGCAAATTGCCAATAGTGTAATGTAAATTAATTCCAATTCACAAAAAATAAAATATTAAGCCTCCAAAATGAAATCACACTTGTTCATTATCCTCAAAAAATGCGTTCAAGGTACAATAAAGCACTTATTCAATAACCAAGCGTACCATTTTTAAATGTTTCAAAGGTCTGAACAAAAGAAAATGCACTGTTGATGGCAATAAAATGCACAATAAATCGTATATCTCCATTGATCGCTTCTTTAAGGTGGTTGCAGAGCTGTCAATTTTATACAAAAGTTTGACGCGTAATACGCGAAGCCGGTACAACTAAAAGTAATATTTTATATGTCTAGATGCCGCGTATCAAATAACATTTGCAATTTCTAATATAATTATGAAGATAGAAAGCTTTGAACTTATCCATAGAAAATTTCAAATCTTAATATCTTCGTAATTATATTATAAAAGCATAGATATTTGTTTCAAGATTGTCTCAGCAAAATTTCATAGAGTTTAATTGGTTAGTATTGTAAATATGACCATAGTACGTTTGTATGGAGCGCGCTCCGAATTATATCCCCTTAACGGGGCCAGCTATGCCAAGGCAAAGGTTGGAAAGTTGCACAAGCGTCTATTGAAATAATAACATAATAATTGTACGGTAAAATACATATAATGAATGAGTATGACACAAAAATGGAAACCGGTTTCATATGTAGGTTAGTAACCAAAGTGGCCAGTGCCCCATACATTAGTCAAGCAGTAGCGAAAATAACAAAACCTGGAGTGCTATTTGTAACTTTCACGTGAATGCATTGATTTGTATATTCCATGAGTTAATGCCACTTCTTCGTACTTCATTTATGAATTATGATGTGTGAATTACAAAAAATATCACTCTCAGCATGTTATACACAGTAAACACATTTGTTTGGTATATGGCAGATTCTGCATTCTCACAAAAAATTTAGACACACACATACACGTAACTCACACTGGTTTCTACCAATTCATACCTTACCTAATTAAGAGATACTTACCCGTTATCCACCTGGTCCAGAGCCGGATAGGCTGGTAATCTGTCATACATATTGCTTCGTACGGACACCAGTCTCTCACAAAGATAAAAATTGTATAACGTAATGTACATCCTACTATAAGATCTTGTCACTGTATTTATTGTCTGTGTGAGAGAAAAAAATAAAGTATATTTGTATTGGATTCGACAGAAAATGTATGAAATACCCTTGCCTCGCACCACTTACTTGCCTCTTCCTATTACCTACCCGACTGACTGCGACGAAACCATAAGCAGGGGTCTACGTTAACACGGTTTTGTAAGTGTACACCTGCATAAAAAACGCTTCAACCGATTTAGCCGATCAAGATTTGCATAGAGTAGCACGGGGAGCGGTGGCGGCGGGGAGTGCCACAGACGACGGACATTTTTTTTTCTCGCTTAGACCACATTGCTCAACAAGCAGCTACTGCTTATTACTGCGGACTATTGGAGGCCGTTTACCGAGCCAGTGAATGAACTTAAGCAACCGACCTAGGGGCACCCAGAATGGGTACGAACCTCGGAATAGGACGTTTAGTCTAGGAAAAATAAGGTTTGAGATTGCATTAAAGACACTACAGTAAATTGTGTTTGAACTAATATTACTGTTAGTTTATAACACTTATGTCGAGATTTCGTGGTTATATTGGCTCAGGAACCTGAGAAATACCTTAAAATCGATATTAATATACAAATGGCAAGCTTATTTCTAAAAATATTTCTACCAGCATACCAGCAATAGAGACAGTTAATTATAAAAAGGCAAATTTAATTTGTAAAACAAACAGTAAATAATTTAGTTTTGAGGTTATAATTTTTGAAGACTTACAAAATATTAAATATCTACTCAAATTTACGATATTAACCGGGGATTATTATTGTTATAAGTAAAACGTATACAACGAAGCCATCCTGTACATAATCACCAGTCATCCATTTTTTGTTCATACCTAAATTTAATGTATTGTAAATGTCCTAATTATTCAATAGTACAACATAAAAAATCGGGGATTATTGAGAATTTATGTTTTTTAGGTGTGTACGAGTATCTACTATAATCCAAATTTTCACCAAAAGTACAATTAATGCAACCTACTCCATACAAAAATCCGTAGATTTCACCGACTAGTTGCTACGCGGTGGATTGAGTAGCGGGGATACGAGTAGGCCTGTAGCAGCTTGCTGTCGGTACTGCTTGGTAAGTGTGTTGTAATATTACGGTGCAACGACCTATTAACCAATTTTTTAAGTGACATTGAATATCAGTTAGCGTGTACAGTACTTCTACATAAGTCGGACAATTCACCATCATGGACCTTTTTCACACCAGCGTCTGTGGTCGATTTTTTTAAACCTGATTCAATCGGTATCAAATCGAGGTCAATACAAATCATTAATTAATCCTAGCACTAAAACTGTATATTTTCATAAAAACATATAGATTAGTTTCTAGATTGTTTCTGAAAATTTTCATTGACTTCAATTGTTTAGTATTGAAAATATTACCAGACTTCGTTTGTACGGAGCTTGCTCCGTAATTAAATTCCCTTAAGAGAAGTTTATTCCGAATGCGTAAATGCGCGCTGCATACAAACGGAGTCTGGTGATATTTTCAATACTAACCAATTAAATTCAATGAAATTTTGCAGAAATAATCTAGGAACAAATCTCTATGCTTGTATCGTGTCCGATTTTCGTTAAAATATACAGTTTCAATGCTAGGATTAATTTAAGATTTTGTATGGAAATCTTTTAGGCACTGTTACTTTAAAACTGTACATTTGAAGGAATATCTGACACGATACAAGCATAGAGATTTGTTTCTAGATTGTTTCTGCAAAATTTCATTGAGTTTAATCGGTTAGTATTGAAAATATCACCAGACTTCGTTTGTATGGAGCACGCCAACAGGAATATACCCTTAAGACTACAAAAATGTTGTCCTTTTCAAGGGATCAGAAAGCTTACGAGGTTTTATAGAAAAATAAGAAATAATTATACTTCATAGCAAATAAAGCCGAGATAATTTGTATGTCTTTCAAATAACGAGAAGATAGCTTCTGAAAACGAGGAAAATATGGCCCGGCCCTGCGTTTACATGCGTCTTGCAGTCGAAATCGATCATCTAATAAGAATTCATTCTAAAATGGTCTTAGTCTCGTAACGCCCAGAATTTTTCATAAAAAAACATTAGCTTACTGCCCGTATGTCTTTATACAGGGTCCTTCTTAATATGCTGACACTTTTTTGAGGGGATGATCAGACCATCAAACTGAACAACTTTCTCTATGGGACCAACATCTAAAAAAGACAGCTGTCCCATACATTTGGCTCGAGTAGGTTTGCAATTTTGTATGGAAGAGCTGATTTTTTTTCACGATTTCGATGTTGGTGCCATAGAGAAAGTTGTTCAGTTTGACGGTCTGATCATCCCCTTAAAAAAGAGTCAGCATGTTAAGAAGGACCCTATATAGTTTCACATGGTACCGGCCCTGAGGGTCAGATTTTCGAAAATGTGTCTTAATGCGCATATCATATAGCACACTATTTAAAATCTTATGACACATTCAAATCGAGTGCCTTTTAAAAGGTGGTTGGGCGTTTACTGCATGAAATTGGATTTCATCTCGGGCAAGTATCACAATGGAGCTGAAGACCTTTTTAAAAGCATCTGGGCGTTACGAGGTTAAGTAAAGTATGAACAAAATCTTTTACAAAGCCTCCGACACAAATTCTCACATTTCACGCCAAAGGATCATTAGAAATATTGTGTGGTGCGATACCTATTGATTGGGCAAGCTACTTGCCACTTAGACCAATGTTCATTGCGAAAACGGCTTATGGTTGGTTACAGGCTAATGTGCAACTATGCCATGGTCATAAGATCACGAGATGATAAATATCGTCGATTATAATTTGATCTTTAAATAGGTAGTAATTAGTTCCCATTCCGACTGCTCTCGGTGAAGGAAAACATCGAAAAGAAATCTGCATAAGCTAAAGAAATTCTAAAATTCTGATGCGAATGTGAAGTCTACCAATCCGTATTTGGCACGTGTGGTGGACTCACTCCCATTAACCTTCCCTAAGTTGGTTGGTTGGATGGTTTTCACTGCTGAGCGATGCAATAAATGACACTAAATTGAATACCCTGGGTAGAATTTAAATCAAAATCTTCTGGATTGCATTGCATCAGAGGCAATAAGCAGAGTCTACGCTTAGTAAGGAAATCTATTACGCAAGCAAAACCAGTCCCTCACCTATACAGTACCAGTTCTAAGCAGAGCTATGGAAAGGACCTATAAACTTAGCTGTAATAAGGAACATTTCTAGGCTAACAAGCCGCTCTCAGGTCTCAGATGAAAACGTTTCTAAACCTTCTCTATAAAGCTAATAAATCGACGATCCACAACATGTTTAGATGAGGTTGATGTTGTTGATCTCTAATAGCCGATTTGTACTAATTCAGCTACTGCTTATTTTCAAAATCAGACAAGCACGATATTTGTAAGTGCATCACTTTGTGCGCCAAACACAAATGCGCTCTCTGGCACTCCTCCTGGGGAAATGAAATTGTGGGGACTTGCCACAAATTTCAACACCCATCTGTTGGCTTCGCACCTATAACTTGCGCTGTTGTGGTGTTAACATCTCTCCAAGTTGTCAAGTCCCCACAAAGTGAAGGAATGCAGTGCAAACCGCTACGACCAGGGAAGGGATATAGTAACTATAGAAACAAGTATCACAGATGTTAACGATGCCTGATCATAATGAGAGTGAGAGTGACAATTAGTCGCCTCTTATGAAACTCCATGAATCCACTGGGGATTTGAGTATCTGGGAATTGGACCAAACGGTAATTATAATTACACACACGAGGTTTGGACTATCCGGGAATTGGAGGTAACGGACAGACTAGACCAAACGGTATTTGGACCTAAGGTACCGGATGGCCAGGGTTCATGCTGATGAGGTTATTTCTCTGCCAGGCTTCCAGTAATAAAAACTCTGATGAACATTTCACTACACTTACTTCCACAACTATCTAGGTAAAGCGCATATACCTACTCGTATCTAATGAGTATAAAACAATGCTCGAGGCCGATCACCGATAAGCACTAGAAAGCGGGGAGTATAATCTGATTTAATACTAAACCCAAGAAACAGCAGAATTTACTTCATTCGGTCTGGGCGATGTGAAATTACAGTTTAAGTATAAATGTCTAAGCTCTTTAAACCTCTACTAAAAATAAACTAAAACGAACTAAAAATTAAAAACACTGTTTGGAAATTCAATCCCACTTCTGACTTTAAAGGCTTCAATTCAGAAGATGTGTGGACGTGCAATCAGTTGGTCTTGTAAGATGCGACTAAGGGATATGTTTTTTGTGGGTAAAAGCTAGACATTTACCAGAACTTGTGCACCCTGATACCCAAAACAAATATTCTAAGAGCACAGTTAAAGAAATTGCTAATTTAAGCTTTACTGCACTGCACTGCACGTATCAACTTAGCTGTAGCAAGTTTATACAGGGTGTAAACTTACATACATTACATACTTAAGGGGGTGTTTCAGACCATCAAACTGAACAACATTCACCATGGTACCAAAATAGACATTGCTAAAAATATCAGCTGCTCCATACAAAACATCCATGGCGACTCGACCCAAAAGTCAAGAACAACTGATTTTATTCGCGTGATTTCAATATTTTCCTATATCGAAATTTCTTCAGTTTTAGGGTCTGAAGCATTTTAGTTTATACCCCGTACAGTGTACCAACTTTATAAACAAAATCATCTTCTACTGGTTTACTTACATAGCTCGAAAGTGCAATACCATTGTAGGCTTTATAACTCAAGTACGATCAACCAGTCAACAACAAAAATCATATCAATGGTAATATCAAAAAATAAATCACGTGAACTAAAAATAGGGTAACTTTTCCACCAATTTCGCGTAATGCATGTCGCCTATCATACCATCGAAATATCAAAGTAATGGTATGGTAATGCTAAACAGAACACGATGGGGTCAAAACCCTCTTTAACCTCACGGTATTATGATGTAGATGTAAAGTCTACAAGTTTCAATAACAAGTGGGAATTATAAAGGACCTAAAATTATGTGCGTGCTGTCATAAAAGGTTAGGTTGGAAATTGTATCCCTTTAAAGAAGTAAATGTAGGTACTTTTGCATAGTCATAGTCACATTTCTTTTCTGAAATAAATACAACAATTCCAGATTCATTAGCCATACAGGATGTTAAATTAAATGCATAACATATTCAACAGGGTGTTTCAGAACATTAAACTGAACAACTTTCACTATGGGACGAACATTGAAATCGCGAAAAAATATCAGATGTGCCATAGAAATGTCAATAGCTTGGTAGGTAGGTACTACTCGACTAAAATGTATGAAAAAGCAGATTTTTCTATCGCGATTTCAAAGCTAGTCCCATAATTAAAAAAAAACAGTTTGATGGTGTGGCGTGGCATGGAGCAGGAACTGCAATCCTACACTACCAAAATGTAAATACGGGACAGTTAATTAATGTTTTGTGATATCGATGTATGTTAGTCCCATAGAGAAAGTTGTTCAGTTTTATGGTCTGACCATCCTTTTAAAAAACCGTCAGCATATTAAGAAGGACCCTGTATGTACAATAGAGTAAATATTTACTAGTTTTCCTCCTGAAGTCGACGCCGAACGGGATCATGGTGTGGACAGAGTACTCCGACGAGCAGCTTCCACCTGGATGGACAGGATAGGATGAGGAGTTTCGACAGGAAATCAGGATAGGGTGGATTTAGGATAGGAAATCAGGATAGGAAGGTCCGTTCCGTATCGATAAAACGGGAGCGCTTAGGTAAGTGTTCTTAAGTTCCCCCCCCCCCCCCCCCCTTGTATACAGGGTCCTTCTTAATATGCTGACACTTTTTTAAGGGGAAGATCAGACCGTCAAACTGAACAACTTTCTCTATTGGACCAACATCAAATCCCGAAAAAATTATCAACTGTCCCATCCATTTGGCTCGAGTAAGTTTGCTGTTATGGAAGAACAGATTTTTTTCGTGATGTCGATGTTGGTGCAATAGAGAAAGTTGTCAGTTTGACGGTCTGATCATGCCCTTAAAAAAGTGTCAACATATTAAGGAGGACACTATATGTGCTGCCGACTGTACTATCTACTTTAAAGTGATATTAATTAAATGAAACAACACTTTTTAAACCCCTTGAGATATTGTCTTAGTGAGAACCTAAAAGAATCGGTCCTATTTTCCCTACGAGTGGTTTTAAATAGTCGTTTTTACAACCTGACCACTTGGCAACTTTGATTCTTTTTGTTGCCAACTGTCATGTTCAGATCCAAGGTAATGAACCTTCAGTTTTATTGTGACCTTCAATTCTTCGGTCGATATCAACGACCCTGCAGCAATAGCTATTAATTTGCATATTAAATTGTAATGAGGCATTTTCAAGGACAGTAAAAATAAAAAATCTGCAGATGGCGTTTGTAAATTTAACAAATAACCTGTCAATTCGAAGTTTAAGAATTCGGTTAGCAGGGTGTTGGAGCAGTTATCTGATACACTAAGACTGATGAACCAGGCAACTACGAATTATAAGGAGTTAGGTATACGCACTGATCACCCTAGCGAAGTCGAAGAGCTTGACGACACTGTCACCGGTTACCAGGATGTTTTCTGGCTAAACATTGCTGTAGATACAGTTGCTTCGACAAACTAAGCCTGTGATGTACCAGGCAACTACGAATTGGAAGGAGTTAATCGCACTGATCACCCTAGCGAAGCCGAAGTCGCAGAGCTTGACAACACCGTCGCCGGTTATCAGGATGTTGTCTGGCTAAACATCGCTGTAGATACAGTTGCTTCGACAAACTAAGCCTGTGATGTACCAGGCAACTACGAATTGTAAGGAGGTGTACGCACTTATCATCCTAGCGAAGCCGAAGTCGCAGAGCTTGACAACACCGTCGCCGGTTATCAGGATGTTGTCTGGCTAAACATCGCTGTAGATACAGTTGCTTCGACAAACTAAGCCGCCAGATGTACCAAGTAACTACGAATTTTAAGGAGTTATACGCACTTATCATCCTAGCGAAGCCGAAGTCGCAGAGCTTGACGACACCGTCGCCGGTAAGCAGGATGTTTTCTGGCTTCACGTCGCGATGGATGCAGTTGTGTCGATGGCAGTACGCGACTCCCTGGAGGGTCTGCCATATGATCTGCTTCGAGAGGAGTTCCGGGCAACCCTGTTGGAGGGAATATAATAGATCAAAATCTGTAGCCCCGGTAACAAAGGGCCTGAAAGATATAGCTATCCTAGCCAGTCTGTAACTACGCATTTTTCAAAGTCACCGTCACCGTCACCGTCACCGTCCTTCTTGCTACATAGAATCACATCACCCTTTCATGCCACAATTGCATCTTAGCTACATGGTATGTACTGATAGCATATTGCAAATAATAAAATACTAAACTCACTCCAATATCACCTTTATTTCGAACGAGTAAAGTAGAGAGTTCAACAAGTGTATGAGTTTAATTGACGATTAGATACAGGTAGACTCTTAAAAGGAAGTTTGCTAAACGCTCTTGCGCAAGTGTATTCGACATAAACATTTGGAAGGTTAAACATTTGGTTGGCAAACGTCTAAAACAGGCATGTCAAACTCAAAGCCATTGGTGGGCCAAATACATAATGATAGTAGAATCAGTGGGCCGCAAAGTACTTAAAGAAATTGTATCGATCATAGAGAATACAAATACAATTTATTCCCAGGAACATGTCTTAAGCTCTAAATAATTATGTTGTTCATTTCGGGTAGTGGTTAATTCTATCTGCAGAAATCAACATCCAAACCGCATCTAAATCAGGGCCGTAGCTAGAACTGAATTTAATGTGGGGCATGGAAAGATTAAGGGGGTTTGGGATTTCCTAATTAATTTGATAAATCCCTTTTTTTTTGTAGAAGGTATCAATTTCAATTCGATTCATTTATTTATCCAAAAGACATAACAAAAAGGTTTCTTTTCATTAAATCTGCCACCTTAATAAGTTTTTTGGGACCCTTATGGCTCTGCCCTGCATACGATGCAAGAAATTGTTCACGTCATGGTTCAAAACAATATTACATAATATGAGTAGTTACTTGGGTATTTGTAAATCATCGTGAGGAAAACTTGCATGCTTCCATTTCGAGGCATATATTGTACCCACTGTCCATTGCAAGTGGCAACGGGCTCACCCACCGTCACATTGGACAGAGTTTCGGTACTACTGGTGAAACGTGGATGTTCTGAGGTTTCAGAATATCTCTGACTACCTCCTCGGGGAATATAGTCGTGAGAATATGCTATGCTATGCTATGCTATTTGTAAATATCTACACGCTCTCGGGCCGCCGCAAGAAAGAGCAGTGCGGGCCGCATGTTTGACATTTCTGGTCTAAAATAATGTACTTATTGCAAATATTATTTGAAGTTTTTTAGAGTTCATCCCGCGATAAAAAACGTTATTAAAATCGCAAGTTTTTGAGGAGTCAAGAGAAGTCAAGTTGGCTTTTGGGGACCTATTGAGGCGGCTCGAAAATTATTGTATATTGGTCAGACGGACGGACTAGCATGGTCTAATAAGAGTTCCATTGTCGGACTACAGAATAATACTAAATACAGGATAGTCAAAGCCCCTGTACTGTTATTATTTGGTTGCTATTGCTAGGGCTTCACTGACCAGTAGCTACCGCGACCTGCGACCTGCGACCGATCAACCGCGGCCGTCTAGCATGATTTTTTTTATTTCTCTACTGGCGCGCTACTCAGCTTATTCCATACTTCATGTCGCGGCAAGCGCGGCTTTCGCTCTCCGAAAAGCGCGGGGACAGGGCTGCAATCGCGGTAAATATTCGGTGATTGAACCGTGATTGGACTACGTACGAACCATAACTTTTGACACATTTGTATTGCGCTAATCGCGGTACTGCTCTTGACAGCCGTTAGAGCCGTTTTGACAGATCGCTCAGACGTTAAGGGCTGTCAGTTACATAGAGTTTACCGCGATGCGGAATGCAGCACAGTTGAATAGTAATTGGATTGCAATATTATTAGAACTGAAATTGGATAAGAATAAAACGTCGATGTTTTAACTTAGCGCAATCGGTTATTTTTATACTTATTTATGTTTTAAATAACACTGACACTATATAACCATATCAGTTCTCCGATATAGGTAACCTACCTACCTATCTTTTTGTAATTTAGGTACCGAGACCGACATTATCATAAAACTGAATTTTCGAGGAAATAACCTTTGCGAACAATCGAAGGCCCTTTACCCAAGAAAAGAAAAACAGCGGTCTGTCGGGATGAACGAACGCTAAAAAAATTACAAAAAAATACAACGGAAAATAATATTTCTGTTGTCAAGATCGACAACAATGGTACATAGGTGACCTCTCTCGTTTGATGTTGACCTTTGAAGGACTCAAAAAAATACAAAATATTCATTGAAGAATAAATATTTAACTTTAATATTTTACGCACCCTACACGAATATCTCTGACTACCCCCGCGGGGAATTTAGTCGGGGGGTTTATGCTTATGATTATGTTTTACGCATTTTACTAAGAGGATATCAAAAATCTACTTTTCATACAAATATGTTTGATCAGCTGATTACATTTAAAATGGAGAGTGATTTTTTTTAAAATAATTTCCTATTAGGGAAAGTTGATCAGTATCATGGGTACAATCACCCCTTAAAGTAACGCAACTGTTTAACTTAACACCCTGTATACCAAAATATATTTTTTTCGGTTTTTCCTTATCATGAACGTTTTTTCATTGTCATGAACAAGTACAATCATCCTTTAAAGTAATGCAACTGTCTATACTAACACCCTGTACATAAAAACAAATATGTAAAAAGGGCAGTCTAAAATTCGTGGAATCATTATCGATTGGGCATTAACTAACTCATAATACCTTTTCCAATCCCAAAGTTTTCGTAACATTAACCCTTAGAAGGTCATGGCCACGTTGTAGACCCCGAGGCATGCAAAACTCAGTGACGTAGTCAGCAAACGGTCCCCGGTGAAAAAAATTTCCTTTTAGGGTCCTTCTTATCATTCCGACGTTTTTTTTTAAGTGGAAGATCAAACGATCAAACTGAACAACGTTCTCTATGGTACCGACATCAAAAACACTAAAAAAAACAGCTGTTCCATACTTAACTGCAAAGCAAACCCACCTGAGCCAAATGGGACGGCAAATTTTTTTCACGATTTGATTGACTCCAGATGAGTGCGATTTTTGAAACTCATTCGCTGAAGTTGAAAATGTCAAAATTACTATGGAGATATGCATCTTTTTACTGCAGTAATATTGACAATTTCAACTGCTGAGTTCAAAGTATGAGTTTCAAAAATCACACTCCTAACATCTCCTTAAAAAACTGTCAGCATAATAAGTTGGATCCTCTATAATCTATATCTTAAGGAAGCTTTAAGCTTAGGGCCACTTAGATCCAGCGCCTCAGGGCCTCACTTCGCCCTTAGCTAGTATCTGGCAAAAATATAAATAGACAAGTACAGGTTGACAGGCACGCCACTGAAATTGTTAGCTTTGGAACCAAACAACAAAAAACTGTAATTACGCGAAAACCCCTATGAATTTAAAAAAGGCTATGTTTGTAAGAAAATGGAGGGCGTATTTTTTTAGTATAATTTGCTTAGCTAAGGAATGTTTTTGGAACACGCTAGGTTTTGCACGGTACCTAGATGTAGGTACGAGTATTAGGCACCTACCTGATGAAATAAATGAGTTATCTATCTATCTAACTGAAAAATACATAACTTGTGTTACGTACAAGTGTATGAGTGTACCAGAGCATGGTTAAACTTTAAAGTGTTAAAAACCATCGAACTGAACAATAAACGACAAGGAACTTTGTTAGGTACCTACCCAATCTAAAACTAGGGTCATTCTTAATATTGCTAACGGTTTCTTAAGAGGATGATCAGACCATCAAACTGAACAACTTTCTCCAGGGACCAAGGTCGACATAGCAAAAAAAATACAGCTGTTTTGATTAATTATTTTATTGACTATTCTTGACCATTTCGAGAATTAGGCATTCAAAAAATAATTACAACATTATTTACAGATCCCACAGATCACCCTTCAAAGAGCCCTGCGTAGTCTACACAATATCTTTAAAACTACGTAACGATTCCTGTAGAAAGCCGTGGTCATTGCCTCTACATTGGTCAACTTCAATTGCGCGCTGCCAAATTGTGACAACAGTTTATCGGTAGATAATAGCCCAAAGAGCCCTCCATCCGAACTTTGTACAATCTCTTTACAACTGCGAAACGATTCCTGTAGAAAGCCGCTGGTCTTTGCCTCTACATTGGTCAACCTCAACTGCGCTCTGCCAAACTGTGAGAACAGTTTATCGGTAGATAATAGCCCAAAGAGCCCTCCATCCGAACTCTGCACAATCTCTTTGAACTGCGACACGATTCCCGTAGAAAGCCCTGGTCATTGCCTCTACATTGGTCAACCTCAAATGCGCGCTGCCAAATTGTGACAACAGTTTATCGGTAGATAATAGCCCAAAGTGCCCTCCATCCGAACTTTGTATAATCTCTTTACAACTGCGAAACGATTCCTGTAGAAAGCCGCTGGTCATTGCCTCTACATTGGCAAACTCAACTGCGCTCTGCCAAACTGTTAGAACAGTTTATTGGTAGATAATAGCCCAAAGAGCCCTCCATTCGAACTCTGCACAATCTCTTTACAACTGCGAAACGATTCCTGTAGAAAGCCCTGGTCGTTGCCTTTAGATTGGCCAACACCAGCTACCATAACAAGGCCACACGTGAACAAACCGGTGTAACTTAACTCATGCACGTGATTCTAAACCTGCTTGGGGAATTGTGAAAATGCACTCCGTATCGTTACGTAGCGATTGCAATTAGGTACTGGTAGTGAGTTAAATAAATGTACGTAATGGTTGTAGGTCAGGCATTGAACTGTTGGTATCATTGTTATTGGTGTTTGCAATAACTTCATCGACGTAAATATGCAATATAGCTTGGTGAGTAATAGTTATTTGTTATACAAGAGTGCAATGATTTTTCATCTCGTGGTCTTTTGATTCCCTCGCTAATGCTAATTAATGATTAAAAATTAGAATCCTGATCGTTAGCGAGGGAATTAAAAGAGCACGAGATAAAAAATCTTTGCACTCGAGTAAGAACACGTAACTTTTAATCCCACCTCGGCGAGGAAATTACTACGAAAGCTAAATAGGAATCGGAAAATCTTGTCGTCCTTATTTGGAACTAGCTGTTGCCCGCGACTCCGTCTGCGTAGACCTTAAATAAGTATCCTATGTGTTAATCCAGATCATATTCTATCTGTGTGCCAAATTTCATTAAAATCCATCCATACTTACAAACTTTCGCGTTTATAATTTTACTCTTAGATATTCCGTGGTTTTACCTCACTAGTTTTACTGCCCAATAACTAAATGCAAACGAATAAGCAGGTTACAAAACCGAAGCGTAATCTAGTTCTAGAAAAACTATTATAAAACGAAGGTAATAATACAATTTCCAATGGTTGGTTTCACGCAGTCATACGGTTCGGTGGTTACTTCTTCACGGATGCTACTTCCACCTCGGAAATATATTACCGGCCTGATAAAATATGCACCGAGTTAGGCGTTTGATAAATGAAAATTGTTAAAATTATGGTATTTTTCATTTAATTTTATTTATTTGGCACACCAACAGCTTTTGCAACAGCTATTGCCGTGGTGGTCCATTGGCGAGTAACCTTGCCTGTCGTGCAAGAGGCAATGGTTCGATCCCCATCCAAGCCGACTCGTACCAATGAGTTTTTCGGAATTTATGTACGATTTGTAACACCACTGGCTTTTCGGTGAAGGAAAACATTCGTGAGGAAACCTGCGTGCTTCAATTTCGAGGCATGGATTGACCCACTGTCTATTACAAGTGGCGATGGGTTCACTCCCCGTCACACTGGACAGAGTTTCGGTACTGTTGAAACGTGGATGTTCTGTGGTTTCAGAATATCTCTGACTACCCCCTCAGGGAATATAGTCGTGAGCATATGCTATGCTACCAACAGCTTTATTGTACTCATTATACCAAACAACTTTCCCACAGGAAGATAAGGGAAATTCGCAAACGGGATGATCAGATTATCAAACTGAACAACTTTCTCAATAGGACCAACGAAAAGGAAATTTGACAAATTCAAAGAACAGACATTGTCTAGATCGTGTTTAAAAAATTAGATTGACTATAACTGTTAATATAGGAAATAGGATGGAACTTCGTTTTTATGCATGGCACTCGGAAGCTTTCATACTCACGGCAGGATATTTCTCCAGCTCATGCAGCACAGTGTGGTCGCAGTATTCGAACACGAGGTGGAGCTTGCGTTTGCGTCGGAATACTTCGATCAGGTTTACCAGGTTTGGATGCTTCAAGTTCTGGATCAAAAAACAACATTCATTAATAAGTTGTAAGTAACTAAAACGAGGAAATAAGGTACTAAAATGATTTTAAAATCACCGGTAATCCCATTGCTAAATATGGCCTCTTAATTTTCTCGCCAATTTCGGTCCAACAAAATTAGCTGAAACTGTCAGATCATCAAACTGAACAATGGGACCGAAATCGAAATGCAGAAAAAAAGCTGTCCCATAAATTCTGATCGAGTAGTTTTGCAGTTTTGAGTGGAATAGCAGATTTTTATCGCGTTTTCGGCCTTTGGTCCTGTTGAAAAAAAAATTCTGTTTGATGGTCTCATCATCCTCTTAAAATAGTTTCAGCAAATTTTGTTGTACGTATAATAACGGTCCCACGCTAGACGGCTATTCAACTGGCGTCTTCCGACCATCTTGGTGCTGATCTGACTGCTGACTGCCTCCACGGTAGACTACTCCGTGCCTCTCCCATGGCAAGCAAACTGTCACCGATTTCGTCCATCTGCCATCATTCCGTCTAGCCAAGGGATTAAATTATGACTGTGTCTGTGTTGTTTTACTACCTACTTATGTGTTTCTTCATAGGTACCAAATTTGAAGTGATTCGGTTCATAAATAGATAAGCAAGTAATGACGTTGTGACAGGCTGGAAGTTTGGGACAGATGGCAACGATTGGATGATCTATTCTGATCTGAAGGATTCCTGTCTGGGACCCAAAAAAAAATCCATCAAGCTTAATTTCAATCGAATTGCCTACCTATTTAATTATAATTAAGCATTCAAGTTTATATGAGTATTTACTGAACTTTGTTGAGTTACTTTAGTTTAAGGACCAATTTGCGGTTGGTTTCCGTTGAAACAAAGACGAAACTGATATTAGGCAAATTAAGCCTAATTTAGAATTTCATTAGCGTTAGCGAGTTTGCAAAACAAGTTGATGTCGATCATTATCGGGAAGAACATTTGTGAGCGCCAACAATATGGCCATCATCAAAAAGGAAATATGTTTTCGGTATTTTCACCAGATTTTACGATGGATGAACCTAGCTCTTTAGAGGAAGCAAGAGAAATAGTATAAGATACTATTAGAACTATTTCTAATCTCTACTGCTCCGGGAGCATCGATGCAAATGCAAGAAATACCAATAAAATTGTTTAGTAGATAGGTAGGTACGTCATTATACAACACTCAAAAATGCAGAAAAGTGCACGAAAATAAAGTTTTTTATTTCATAATGGCCAGATATTTTAAGTTTACCAAGGAGTTCACAGGTTTTCCAGTGACGTCACTGGACGGACCGAAAAACGACGTTATTTTACTAAAAATATCTGTAATCCTTTGATTTTAAAATCTCTGACATAGAAAATATTATTATTGGGACAATTATCTCAAAATGGGTTTCGATTCCAGCCCTAAAAAAAAACTTGACATACCGAATTCTGCTTAACAAAGGGTCTATGGATAACGACAGTACGCTATCATTAACAAAGTCCATATACCCATTACCATATTTGTCATCTAAATGATAGAACAATCGATTCAATGCCACATCGATTGCTGACAGCCGTTGTTTCCAGCGATATGATTGAAAGTAGCCATAACCCGACAATAACAAATGAACGTCGACAATAGCTTTCAGCGGAAACTCATGTTTGTAAGTAATTAATTTCCTTTAAAGCCGTCCAGGTCATGAGGTCAGTCCGGTAAGCATTACAGGTCACTGTACCAAAGAGTCTTCCTGGAACGTAGACCGTTTTGGTGTCGGTTTTGTTACGACTTTATGAAAAGTCTTCGATTGTTTAACCATTAACTACCTACAGGTAAACCTTTAAACCACGTACTCTACCCATCAACCTGAACAACTTTTACTAGGGAGCAAACCTGTCAGAACACAAAAATATCAGCTGTTTCATACGTTTAAGTCGTGTAGGCATTGCAGTAATTTAGTATGGAACAGAAGATTTTTTTTTGCGCTGACAGGTTGCTCCCATAGTAAAAGTTGTCCAAGTTGATGGGAAGAGTTCGTGGTTTAGTTAGTTTACATACTCTATAGAATACAACTCAACAAAATTCTTCTAAAAAGCGGTTTTAGGTATTTATAATCAGAAAGCCTGCATACGCTGAAGAAGAAATTCTGATGCGTGTGTGTTCACCAATCCATATTGGGCACGTGTGGTGGTCTAATGCCACTACACCCTACATGAGGGGTTGATGATGGTCAGAAAGCAGACTCTCCTGTGTAAAAATATGGAGAAATAAACCAAATAATAACATCTCCTTAGAGCCTTCAGTAATAATGTGAGACTTTATGGGTGTAGAGTAGTATGTGCCGTCGATTCGCGAATAGTGCGAGAATGTGCGTTATTATTTCGGATTTTCTAACAAATAATAAAAATGACGAATTAAAAATTAAAGGGGGTCTTCATACAAGAAACTCGTTTTATCAACGCTCTATCGTAAAAACGGTAATACCTGCAAGCGTCAAACCTAATGTGATTATAGAGCAAACTCTACATTATAACAATAACAACAAATAATAAAAACCGGCCGGGTGTGAGTCGGTCTCGCGCTAAAGGCCCGGAGATAACAACAACTTTGGAACCCTCGGTGCGCGAGTAACCCGACTCGTACTTGATCAGTTTTTATTCTTTCCTTCTTTCTCTTTCGTTCTTACCTTCTTTGTTGCCTTCCTTTATTAATTTCTTTATTTACACCTCTGAAGTGGAACAGATGGTGGCTGATGATACTTACTTTGAGCATGCGTATTTCTCTCAGCGCGATCTTCCTGATGAGTGGGTCGTCCTCGTTCTCGACGAACTTCTTGACGGCGACTATTTCGCCGGTGTCCCTGTTCCGGCACTTGTATACGAGGCCGTAGGAGCCCTCCCCTAGTTTGGCTAGCTTCTCGTACCGCTCCATCGCGCGGCTGCTTGCGCGGGATCTATGCGGGGAAAGACAAAGATCTGAGCAGTAGCGTAGCGAGGGTGGGCAGGGGGGGCGAATGCCCCGGGCGGCACTTTACTAGGGCCACAAATTCGGGAAAATATAGATTGATTGAGCTCTGTCTATAACCAATTCGTAGAGCAGAGAAAAGTCGAGCTCGCTTCGCTCGCTTTAAGTTTCTGTTTGAGTTACCGTGCCTACACATGATCCTAAGAGTTCTGACCACAGCTAACACGTAGGGCTTAAAATTTCGCGATCGCTTCGCTCCATCGATAACTTTTACTATGGTTACTTTGCACATTTTTTGTACGTAAAAAGCTCTGGCTCTAAACGATTCGCATTGAGGTCGCTCTAAGTTTCAATTTTTGCATGGATACTCCAAAAGATGTCTGGCCACAACCGGAATAGAAGTGCAAAAAAAATATTTAGTTATTTTTTTGTAGGTAAAATAAGAGGGCGGCAAAATCGGTCTGTGCCCCGGGCGGCAGAAACCCACGCTACGCCACTCTGAGATACGTATTCAAAAATTATTCGTATCTGGATTCATGTTTTCCCTTTCACGATTAAACGCTTTATACTAAGCCGATCCTGCCTTTATACAGTCCACCCTTTCCCCTCGGTAACATATCCTTCCTTATCGTGGACGCGGGCTTGCCGCGTGGTACGTGGCCGCGGGGCCGCATTGCTCGCTTATTTCCCGGTAGGGACGGGGTGACCAGGGTAGCGGAGGTCTCCACGGCGGGTGGGGTCCTTCGCAGGCCTTGTAAAAAATTAGTGCGCCTGCCGGTCTGATGGTCATGTGACTCTCTTCCCCTCACCTAGAACCTTATTCTTCATTTATGAAAAAGGGGGAGAGTGTTACGAACTGGCCATCAGGCCGGATGTAAATACTTTTTTATGCGCTATGGTTTTGACTTGCGCGCTCGGGTCGAGTGGCTTTTGTCGGTGCTTTTCTGTTGATTTCTGTTTTTCTTCTTTCATAAGGCGTGAAACATACACAACAGTTACGGGGCAAAGGTACGGGACGGGCGTGGAACGGATAAGGCACGGACGCGACACAGAAGAGGCGAAGATACGTTAAGGTGCGTCTTAATACAGGCAGATTTTGCTGCGACAGGAGGAGTTCCGGTCACGACTGGAGGCGAGACGGTAAGGCATCAAAGCGGCATGCCTGTTCCACGCCGGTTGAGAATAATTCACGACGCGTCGCTTGCATACATTTCGTATGAAAGTTTTAAAGCGACACCAAGCGGCACGATGCCCGCACCGTGCCCGTCCCGTACCCTTGCCTCTTCAGTGTGTTTCACGCTTAAGAGCGATGATAGTCCACACGGAAGAGAGCTAGCGACTCAATCATGAGGCGACGGTTCGATTCCTGGCCTGTTCTACGGGATTTATGTACGGTTGTATATTTATCATTATCAATAGCTTAAAAATTAGCTTCTTCACGACTAGGTGCCTCATTTCGATTCAATAGGTGCGTTAAATGAGCGAGTACTTGATGTGGGGCCATACAGACTAGCCATACATACAGAGAGCTAGAGACAGACAGAAGACGGACAGATAGACGGACAGGCAGACAGAATGGACAAGAGTATAAGGGTTCCTTGTTTAACTACGGAACCCAAAAGACAAAAAAATTAACCTTGCGGTAACGACGTCGGGTGCTGTGATTTCCCTATTAATTGTTTCGCCTCTCATTGTTGATTCCAATTCGACTACTTGGACTCTGTAATTTTATCCATAAATATTTTGTGAAAAAAAACTTCCGAATGCTCTGTTGCTTTATATCATAATTTAAGTGTTAAATTCATACAAACGGGCGAGGAGGATGTGTTCTTGTTTTTTTCATTACAAAAAACAATTATTCTTATAGTCCTTAAATATTGAAGTTCTATGACTTTTGTATAACTGATTTCTGTCATGAGTGAAGAGAAGAAAATGTTTTAAGAAGAATCCGATAAAGAAGTTTCTGTAAGTTTTCAAGAAGATTGAAATACCTAGAGGCTAGACAAAATGACAGAATGTATGGATTTGACATTAGCGATCGTCAAAATGTTTCGATCGCTAATGTCAAATTCATACATTCTGTCATTTTCTACTAGCGTCACCGCCAATAGAATGTCACTTTGTCTAGGGGGGCAGGAAGATGGAAAGTATAAAGGATGATCGGACCATCAAACTGAACAACTTTCTCTATGGGGCCAATGAAATTAAATCAAATCGCGAAATTAAATCAGCTGAAACTGAAAAAATTAAACATTATTAAACTGAAATCTTATTCTTACTCGACCCAATTGTATGGGACGGCTGATTTCTTTTTCGCGATTTCGACATTGGTCCCATAGAGAAAGTTGTTCAGTTTGATGGTCTGATCATCCTTTTAAAAAACTGTCAGCATATTAAGTTGGACCCTGTATACAATGTTCTTGGCAGGAAATAGGTATTGTCTATAGATCCATTCTAGAGGTGGAATTTGCATTACAAAAAATTTTTTGAAGCTAGTATTCTATAACCTGGCTGTCTATAACCTTGGATGACGTCACTGAGTTTTCTCATCTCATTTGCTCTATACATGGAGCTAAGAGGAAGGATCTCCATAGAGTCCGCATAAACTTACGATTGTAGTTGGTCTCTTTTGTCTTATGACGTACCTTTAATAGTAGAAGGAGATGGAACTATAGATATTTGTTTATGCGGCTGTCCACTTCTTTTTGAGCTAGTGTGTGTGAAAAGTGACCGTAAACATAAGGCCATATGTCACTTGGTGCCTTTTGTCCATACTACTTGACACCACACACTCAAACCTAAACGTCAAAAAAAGTGGACACTTTACAATTGGTATGGCTCACTCTAGTCTTAAAGAGAGATCCTTCCTCTTAGACATGGAGTTTTAAAAAAAATTGTAACGTCTTGAAAATATAGAATAATCTCGAGCTCGTTTCGCTCCAGGTTTTACATCGTATTGAAGTGATATCATTATGTATTACTGCAGTATAATCTAGAGCGAAGCTTCGTACCTATGCAGGAGCCGTTCCAGGTTTTAGGTAATACGAGACGATTACCCGCGACTTCGACTTCGACAAACAAACAAACAAATAAACAAACAGACAGACAACATTCTAAAAAATGTTGGTTTGGAGTCAGGGACACCTAAAAACCATATCGTAATCTTTTTCTTGTATATATCTTCAATGTAAGTACCTACAGACACACTTCTGTTACAGTTTTATAATAGTTTAGATTAGATTAGACAAAACTTAATACTTAATAGAAACAGCTCAACGAAACCGATATTCGGTCAAAACTACCAATACATAGCATCCTCACGACTATATTCCCCGAGGGGGTAGTCAGAGATATTCTGAAACCTCAGAACATCCACGTTTCACCAGTAGTACCGAAACACTGTCCAGTGTGACGGGTGGTGAGCCCGTCGCCACTTGTAATGGACAGTGGGTACAATACATACCTCGAAATTGAAGCATGCAGGTTTCCTCACGATGTTTTCCTTCACCGAAAAGCCAGTGGTGTTACAAATCGTACATAAATTCCGAAAAACTCATTGGTACGAGTCGGCCTGGACGGGGATCGAACCATCGCCTACTGCACGGCAGGCAAGGTTTCTCGCCACTGGACCACCACGGCTTTTTAAAAAGCAAAGTGCAAAGTGTGCTATGTCTGTTTTTAATTTCAAATAACACGCTTTTGGAGACGGACATCAGGCTGACCAGCAGCCAGACAGTCAAAAATCAAAATCAAAATCAAAATGTTTTATTCAAAATAATATCTCATGGATAGCTTTCTGACGTCATTTTTGACTCTACCACCGCCGGAAGGTGTTCCGCTTTAGAGAAGATCCCCAAGGGGGTCCTAGGGGAATATAGTCGTGAGCCTATGCTATGCTATGCATAACACACTTACGGATTTAAGGCTTTCATATCGTATGTATCTCTAATGAATGATTATAATTAGTACGTTGTGCATTCAATTTTTTTTTTTATCAGTGCATTGAAACAAATGAAACGAGTCACGTAAGAAAAATTTTTCCGTTACAACAATGACTTTTTATGCAACAAATCTAGTTACGTATTTTTAATCAATGGTTGCAAATCTTGCAATTTGTAATAAAATGCAGCTTTATTGTTTCACTTATACTTATTTTTATTTAAACGAGTAAGCGAGGATACCTATTTACAAAAAGTTAAGGGAATATAATTCGGAGCGCGCTCTATACAAAGGAAGTCTTGTGATATTTTCAATACTAACCAATTAAAGGCAATGACATTTTTCTGAAACAATCTAGAAACTAAAATCTATGTTTGTATGAAGTCAGATTTTCGTTAAAATGAATAGTTTTAAAGTTACAGTGCCTCAAAGATGTCCATACAAATCTTAAATTAATCCTAGCACTAAAACTGTATATTTTAACAAAAATCGGACTTCATACAAACATAGAGATTAGTTTCTAGATTGTTTCTGAAAAATGTCATTGACATTAATTGGTTAATATTGAAAATATCACCAGACTACGTTTGTATGCAGCGCGCATTTACGCATTCGGAATAAACGTCTCTTAAGTTAACCTCTTTCTAGCGCAGTCGGATAGAAATAAGCTAGCTTACTTAATCTACGACCACTACTGCTAATAGTAATAGTTTAACTACGATGAAACTGGCTGATAAAAATAATAAAATTAAGCCTTAGAATATCCTAAGAAATTGTTGGGATTCTCTAAGCCTAAGCCAAAGAGATTATACCTAAAGGCATAGAGTGAGCCATACCAATTGTATTGACGTTTAGGTTTGAGTGTGTGGTGTCAAGTAGTATGGACAAAAGGCACCAAGTGACATATGGCCTTATGTTCACGGTCACTTTTCACACACAGTAGCTCAAAAAAAAGTGGATAGCCGCATAAACAAATATCTACAGTTCCATCTCCTTGTACTATTAAAGGTACGTCATAAGACAAAAGAGACTAACTACAATCGTAAATTTATGCGGACTCTATGGAGAAATCCTTCCTCTGAGGGCCTAAGCCTGAGAAGGTTATAAACCTATAAACCCAAACTTTTTTAGCGGCCAGTAACAAAGACTATAGGCCAGTAAAAAATAACAAATCTCCTTGGTATAAATACCGCTAAAAGACTAAATCCGTTATGTATTATTTATTGGTTATTGAACTGGGTACTGTTATTCAAAGCTATGATGATGCTGGCATGGTGCTAACAAGATTTTCCCTAAGGATTAAAAGAAATTACCTTCTCGGCAACAGCGGCAGGTTGTTACCAAATAACCACAGCCGTTTATCACCGAACCATTTCTCCATACAGGACGCCACGTTGTTCCACAGTTTGAAATTCGAAGAGAACACGGCACAATACTTTTTAAATACTTCATTCGCGTTCCTGACACAAGGATTTGTCGATCATTTCCCGCTTAAATTTTCGTGAAAAAGCGCGCAAAAAGCGAAAATTTTGTTGAAATTGGTTTTTATTGTGCAGAGATGTTTTCTTTCCGAGATCCGCAAAGGTTTTAGTTGTAGCTGGAGTAATATCGATCGCTCTTTTGTTTACAGTTTGTGTCGTTCAGTATACATGACAACCGCGGTGGTAGGGCAAACTATAGGCGAGGAGCTAGACTACTTTTCAGTAAAACATTTTGCCTGCCACAAAAATGTCCAGTTTGTGAGGAATGATTTACTTATGTAATCATGACAAAAATAACAGAAATAGTAAGCTGTGTTTAGTCACGTCAAATATTAGCATAAAACATAACATTTAACAGATATACGTAGGTTCTAGGTATGTACGTAAGTAATTGTTTTATAAGAACTTAATCTATCTCCTGGTCTATAGCACTTTCATAAGCCATTTGAAATCGAAGTTAATAGTACGTTTTTGACAGAAAATATGAACTCAAAGTAGGTAGGTGCTCGGCACAATATATAAGCTACCTATACCTAGGTAGGAGGGTACAATCTACCTTGTCTATGGGTACAATAATCACATAATAATATAAGTAATTTTTGTACACCCATGATTATCATTTTGCAATGAACAGGCTAAAGAAGTCTCAGTATGTGTTCGATTTATTTATTACTATAGCTGTTGCCCGCGACTCCGTCTACGTGGACCTTAAAAAAGTATCCAATGTGTTAATCTCAAACATATTCTATCTGCATGCCAAATTTCATCCAAATCCGTTCAGCCGTTTATGCGTGAGTGCGCCACAAACATGCAAACTTACAAACATCGTCAAAAACATTCACATTTATAATATTAGTGAGAAGTGAGATAAGATAGTTGTTAAAGCTCACCATAATACCTAGATAAATACATAAGTTATTTTTCTATCGAACGCCACAGATTGTTCATTATTAAATAGTTAACCTAACCTAACCCATTTAAAACCCTGTAATATAGTTCCTTCCTTTTAGACCCCGTATTATCAATTTATGGTAAATCCCACAGAACTTTATAAGAGGGGTTAGAAGTGCAAAGTAGGCGTGGAACGTGTCGCCAGAGGTTATGCAATGATTTGCATAACACGCGAGGCGTGGTGCGAGCGAGAGGGCATGAGTAATTGTAGCAGCGTGAGTCTTCGAAGCAAAAGCGCTACTTTGCATTTCTAACCCCTCTTATAATGTTCTGTGGTAAATCCTAAATAGGGTCCTTTTTAAAAGGTATCCCCCACTGAACGACCTTGACCCTTTCAGAGCCGCCTCACCTCTACTAAACTACGTCATTTTAGTAGGTATACTTACCTATTTTTGACTGGCTTGTCCTTTATTATGTCATTGTGGTGTCTTCTAATTCTAATCCAAGGAATTAATATTCGTTAATCATAAGAATTAGCACCAAATTTTCAAATGATCTAATTAACTCATTAATATTGAACATAAAATTTTTTTAACCGTACAATGTTTAGATCGTAAAATTGTCTACACAATAGTGTATTTATCGCAAGTTACAATGACTTCAACTTATAAAGTAGATGCATGTAATACAAACTTATCTCTGGGGGGGACTCTTGACTGTAACAAAAATTTTCACTTTAAAGCTTAATATTTCGCAAACGGATCCTTAAATCGAAAAATGGTTTTCCCACACCCATAATATTTTTAAAAGACCTATCCATAGATACCCCACACCACGGGATAGACGAGAAAAAAAAATACATCCCCACTTTTCGTGTAGGGGAGGTACCCTAAAAAATATATTTTTCTAGATTTTATTCTACCACTTTGTCGGCGTGATTAATATGTATACCTATGTCAAATTACAGCTTTCTAGTACCAAGCGTCTCTGAGCTAAGCCGCGGACAGACGGACGGACATGGTGAAACTATAAGGGTTCCTTGTTGACTACGGAACACTAAAAAATATGAAATATGAAATGTACAAAATCTGTCTGAAAGGGACTGTGGGAAACAAGGTAGACAAAAACAATAAATTGTCTCATACCTTTAGGGAAAGGTATCTTTATTTTTTATTTTTTTATTTATTTAACTTCATTCTTACAACTGCTATGAATAAAATACAATCTGAGTCGAGTACAGCTGATTATTCTTTTTATAGATTTTATCAGTTTTGCTTCCTATACAGGGTGTTAGAGTAAACCCTCGATACTGAATAACTATCCCTAAGAAACCTATAGGAAATTAGCAACAAAATTTTTGGACTTTACTAAAACGTAGTGATTCCATTCTCTTTGGACTTTACAGTAGGTAAATGCAATCAGCCGATGTGACGATTGTATGAAAAGTAGAATTTTTTGGCTAATTTCCGTTTGTTCCTTTCCGGTTGTTTCCGTCTATATTATAATCTGAAAATCCTAAATTCCATGTTATGATAATTTAACGTGGCTTTGTACAAAAATACGAAACCAACTCTCCTACAGGTATTTCATTTGAGAAATGGAAAGACTTTGCATTCTGACAAGTGCGCCTACCTCTTTTGTCCAATCCCGGAACCGGATGTTTTGTTTTCCCGGGTATTTGTAGTATTGCCAATTTCAAAAGAATTTCCCATTACATGCTCAAAAAAAAACCAAGAAACAACATTTTTATATGATAATTTTCTATTTATCCTAGAGCGTTCAAGCAAACAAAGCGTTTATTTCCTTTTTCTGTTTGGTCTATTTAGCTCGATTAACTTTATTTCATCTTTTTTTTATTTATCTTTACGCGCCTCGTAAAACACCTAATACAAGACAGAGTTGGCTAAACTACACTTACCTCTTTCGCACTCACAACTGCGACTATTTGCTATTTCATTCCAACATTGTTCATTCGTTCAACGTTATCCACTCATTCATTTCGCAGCTGACCGCTCCCCGCTCGTTCGCTCGCTCTCATTCTGTCAAATTATCTTGCGTGTGACGGTGGCTATTTGCGTCGAGCTTGCCTTTTGTTTGCCCTTTCTCGATCAATGATCATTGTTTTTGTTGTGACCGCATGTCGAAATGCAAACATATCCGTGGCTGGCCCACTAACTGAGTGACTGTGCCAATATTACTGTGCTAGTGTGAAAATCTAACTGTGTATTTACCGGTAATAGTTGTGAATTGGTTATGAAAATTTGCTATCTTCTCGAAGTGCGAAATAGATCGTTTTGGCAAGGTCGAGATGGTTTGAGATAAAATATCTTTGGACTAATGCGTATACTATTTGTTTCTCGTACGTTAAAACTATTGGTTTCATGATAGAAACTTTGTAAATAGTGAAGTGAAAAATGGGGACCCCGGGGTTGACTATGGCGGACTTGCCGAATATTTTTATTATGATTGGGGCTCTCGTGGCATTGTTCGTGATGCTGGTCATACTCCTCAGGTAAGTCTTGAAATGTCTCATTAATTTTTCATTCGCTGCCTTTTTTTAATCAAAAAGGCTGGTCCACAATTCACAAAAAACAAGTTACAACTTCTGAGGTGTATTTCTAATTATTGTAGTAACTATCTGTTGCATTATTTATTGTTATAATTTGCGCTAACCATATACAATAATAATGATTTGTTACATGTCTTTGTAAACACATTGCAGGATAAATTCTTTACTTTATTTCCTCATCACAATAATAATAACAAATATTATTCTAAATTTAGAACATTATCCAATAAGAATCCAGTTTGAATATAGAACGACTGGTTATTCTGGGTGGCGGGGAAATTTATTTTTATTTATGACATCATTGACCTCTTATACAGAACAAGATACACAATCTGTGGTCCAAAAATGGCAGACCCATAAGAGGTACTTAACGAATAAAAGTATCTGTTTTGCCTCTGTACCACGCCAACTCTCTGACTGTAAATATACCAAATATAACAAAGTTTACCCTACAGCATTAATACTTATTTTGTGTGGCTTATAATTTGTCTCTGTTCGTTTTTTTGAAAGTCACAAGTTCGAATCCATAGTAGGAAAAAGCAGTAAAAAGATTTCCATAGTAATTAGTATGTATGGGACAGCAGATTTTTTTTTCGCGGTTTTGATTTGGTGCCATAGAGAAAGTTGTTCAGTTTGACGGTCTGATCATCCCCTTAAAAAGTTCCAGCATCTTAAGAAGGACCCTGTATACAACGTGTTAATGAATTAACGCAAAACTAGAAAGTAGTTTGTTTAGAATCGAGAGCAGAATCGAATTATCGTGTTTTCAACATAGGTAATTTTTTTCAAAATATTAAATCATTTGTTTGTAAAATTTAAAATTTACTGAAGCCTATCTCCACCCACGGCAAGGGCACACTCACCTTACTTACTACCAAAACAAGATTCTTAAAATGTATCCTTGAGCACGCTAGCGCTTTCATTAATTGCTGAAATGATAACAAATCATTTTTGCCTGAAAATTTAAAATGCGAAAAACTTTAAACTTTAACTATCAAAATAATGAAATTATTGTTTCAATCGAATTATTTTGTTATAAATCAGTTGGGGTGTATGAGGTTTTGCGGTTATTCATTAACACGTCAGTCGTACAATATGAATATAAAATAGACTGCATCAGAATCTGTTCGTTTGACGTTCCAAATCTTAAGAGGTGGCATATTCTAAATCTCGAAGCAAGATAGTGAAAAAAATGGGTTTGAAGCTCAGTGAAGAATCACCCATAGGAAAATCTCACAAGCAATAGAGAAACTATCTAATTAGGGCCATCTTGGACTGATTGCAGATAAAATTAAGAGAAAAGAAAAATAATCTACCGTTTTGGAATAGAATTGGGATTTGACTGCATAAAATAATTGTAGTTTTATCTTCTTAGATTTTTTTTTCATTTGTTCTAAATTCACATTTTCAATAATTCTTTAGCTTGAATATTATTTTTAATAACAGGATATAAACTATAATAAGTAATGAAATAAAATCATTGACATACCATTACATTAATTTAGAATACAATATCTACTGGTAATTTGTAGTCATGCATATGCTCACGACTATATTCCCCGAGGGGGTCAGAGATATTCTGAAACTACAGAACATCCATGTTTCACTAGTACTGAAACTCTGTCCAGTGTGACGGGGAGTGAGCCCGTCGCCACTTGTAAATGGGCAGTAGGTACAATACACGCCTCGAAATTGAAATTGAAGTACGCAGGTTTCCTCACGATGTTTTCCTTCACCGAAAACCCAGTGGTGTTACAAATCGTTCATTAATTCCGAAAAACTCATTGGTACGAGTCGGCCTGGACGGGGATCGAACCTTCGCCTCCTGCACGGCAGGCAAGGTCACTCGCCACTGGACCACCACGGCTTAATGATTTAAGTAACTTAACTTAATGATTAATGTAATCAATTTGATTTAATAACGTAATGAGTATTAAATTATAGTTCCATTTCCAATGTTACTAATGTATCAAAAAAAGCATGTAATCTGACAATAAGTGGTAGTAAAAACTTTCTAATTTTTACCCCCCATAACACTCATCAGTGTAATGAAAAAAAAAACGACTTAATGTTTGCTCTTTATAACTTGAACTGAAGATGTAGTAGAAAAAAGTATGCTTTGATGGTTTGGTCAAAGATGTAGAGTAGAGTAGACAGACTTGTATACTTATACTTCATTCCATATAAGGACGAAAAGATTTTACGATTTTTATTTAGCTTTCTGGCTAATTTCTGATTAGCAAATTATAAAATTATTTACCAGAAATATACGACACACATTATACTATCTCACATATCTTGGATGTTACTAAAGCTGTTCTAAGAATAAGTGAGAGTAACACTCAGTTGCAGAAACGCTCATTAGAGTTAATCCTCCATTAAATATCTTGCTGTCACTTTTTGTCTTGTTGACGCAGTAAAAGTGAGCAAGAGATTTAATGGAGGATTAACTCTAATGAGCATTTCTGCAACTGAGTGTTAGTGTTTGAAATCTCTGTTTCTGTAATTGAAAACAGCCGTCAAATTTCGTTGCTATTTGGAATGGAGTTTAGATATCTTTATTCTTTTTAATAAATAGTTTTTTTTAATAATATAATAGGAACATTGCTATTATTAAAAAATATTACCAACACAACTAATGTGGCTTATTTTTTCAAACTTCTCCTTTGATTAATTGTGGGCTCCGCTACAGATTAGGGTCATCCCCCGGGCTCGCTGGACTTCGTTGTCGCCGCTGTTGATCCTGGTTTACAGGAGTTACAGTGGTGGGCCTATGCCCTTTAAAAAAGAGAAAAAAAACGTATGACTATCTCATTAAGACCCATATCACACAAGCGATTTTTGACCGTAGGCGATTCGTTCGCCTCGCAAATGGTGGAGAAACGCAATCGTTCCTTCAACGCCTACGCTCAAAAATCGCTTGTGCTCTAGATACAGAAAAGTATAAAAGACAATGCGGGTTTTTTTTCATCAATCAAATTTGAATATTTCAGTTCAGAATAAAGTAACAAACAAAACTTGTTAAAACATGCATATCTCTAAACTCAGTCTGAACTGAAATATAAAGTTAAAAATATATTCCATTACGTTTACTTCAAGCATTCATATCTCCGTCCGGACTGAGTTTAGAGATAGACTTGATTTAACAAGATTTGTTTGTAACTTAATTCTAAACGAAAACATTTAAGTTTAGTTGATGGCCGCGCCAAAAAAATAGACGAAACGAAAAAGGTGCCATTTTTAGGCATTGGCTTTCGTCACACTAACACACACAAATATCTCAGGATGGAGAGTGGAGACTAATGGAGACGTTTTAGGAGATTAAACCTACCAAAGGATATTTTAGGTTGGTTTTCAAGCCTTCTATCTTCTAACTGCCTCCGTGGTCTAATGATTAAGGCTCTTGACACGGACGTCGTGGGTTCGATTCCCACGGGGGACACCTAGTGATATGTCACTTTGTGCGTTTTTCCCAGTAGGCTGAATCACCTGATTGTCTGAAAAGAAAGATGATTCCGTGCTTCGGATGGCACGTTAAGCCGTTGGTACCGGATACTATCCCTGGTGCTAGTAGTCAATACATAAAAACCACGTCTGAGGCCGTCTGAAAATACTCTGTCACCAGGGCTTGCTGCCCACACGATAAGAAGAAGAAGAAGCCTTAGATGATTTTTTTCAGGTTTAGACAAAGGCTGCAAAAATGCTAGTTGTCCTTTCATGTCAGTCAGTCAGTGACAGAACTGTTTTATTAGATTTACTTAACATTTAAAATGTTATTGACCAATGTCACCTTCAATTGTCCATTTTATTGTATTTGTTATCTAGCAAGATACCCAATTAGATTTAAAAATAAGTAGGGTTGTCGACTGCATAAATAATATTTTAGTTTTATCTTCTCAGTAAAAAAAAACGTTTGATAATAACGAAAAACTCACATTTTCAGTAATTATTTATCATTCCGATCCTTTAACAATTATTTATTACTTAATTATTTTAATTTTAAATAGAAATTTATTTGAATTCTAAGTTGAATCAACTGAATGTCAATGTAACGTACTTTATAAACACTCCATCGCCTCAATCCGTCATCCATTTAAAACTGAAAAAAAAAGAAAGACTAAAAAATATCATGTGTTGGAAACAAAATCCACAATACTCGTACTTTAATTATGATGATAAAATAATGTAATGTTTTCTATCATTTTCATTGTTTTATTTAAAAAACCTAGTGTACTGAATATCGGTTTGAAATTATCGTAATATCTTTATCGCAAAGTTGCTAATTTCATACAAAAGTTTGACGAATGATACGCGTAGACGGTACAATTAAAAGGAATATATTATTAAAGGAATTTTTTTTAAGAAATTCTAAATGCCGCGTATCCAATAACATTTGCAATTTATAATATAATTATGACGATTTAAAACTTTGAACGTATCCATAGAAAGTTTCAAAGCTTTATATCTTCGTAATTATATTATAAATTGCAAATGTTATTTGATACGCGGCATCAAAATTTTCTAAACTATTCTTCCATATATAAAATAATACTGTTATAAATACCGTCTACGCGTATTATGCGTCAAAATTTGTATGAAATTGACAACTCTGCAACCACCTTAAGTGATAATCGTTTCATCACTACTCAAAACACAGTAACCTTTGTATCTAACGCACAATACTTGTCGACAGGAACATGGAAGTGATAGGTATAGTGGGTGAAGGCCGAGAGGAAGCGTGGAGGCACGCCATGCAGCCGCCCCGGCTTTTGATGCAGAGGGTTCACATTCCTTTCACGTTCAAGTTGCAGGAGAACGAATCTATTGGATACAGTGGTAAGTTCTTTCATTTGTTAGTACAGTTTAGTTAAGTTATAGCCTGTAGAATCCCACTGCAGGGCAAAGGCGTCCTCTCACGAATAAGCGTTAGAGGGAGTGGGCCATACTCCAGTGCGTGTTGGTGGAGGCAAGTTAGTGGTGCCAGAGAATTTTCAAGCCGCCTTAATAGGCCTCTGACCTGGCTTAACGAATAGTTACAACGCCATCTGACGGAACTATCCGAGACCAACTGCTTAACGGGCCTTCTGAAGCACGGAAACGCTCGAGATGAAATACCACTAAAGTTCATCCATCTAAAGACTGACCTGGACCTTCAGTTCCCATCACCACTTCGCACATAGCCAATAGCATATTTTTTAGATAGGATGGCTAGTAAATTCTAAGCGCTATTTTAGATCTAGCAGTCAGTATTGTTGGCTGTTGTAATTGAACTTTCCCTCGAGACTAGCCCAGGTAGCCTAGGTACTAATAACTAGGTACCAAACTGTAAGTTACCGGACCACTTTCTTCTATTACGTCATCGAATCTGGATATAATGTTAGAAAGTTTGTAATTGTAACGTTTCATCCTGATAACATTGTTGAGAAGTGGTGTATTCTCAAAGTTACCAATGAAAAAAATGTAACGGCAAAAGTCTGACAAAAGATCGTGTTTTCTTAAAAGAAAATGCCACAAAGCTTTTACTTATAAGTAGAGTTTAACCGCGACTTCTTCCGCACAAATTATATACCGTATTTTAAGTCAAATTATAAGCTATCAAACAAAAAAATGTTCATCAAAATCTGTTTCATAGTTTTTGCGTCGTGCTCAAACAAACACACAAACAAACAGACAGACAAAATTTATAAAAAAGGTTGATTCGGAGTCAGAGGGACACCGAAAAACCATATTGTAATCTTTTTCTCGTAAATATCTTCAATTTACACACACCACTGTTACAGTTTTATAATAGTTTAGATTGGGTGGGACCAAAGAAAAGATGGATGGATTGTGTGAAAGATGACATGTGTAAAAAAGGTGTGTGCGCTGAAATGACGGCTAAAAGAGATGAATGGAGGAAGACGACATATTGCGCCGACCCCAAATAATGGGATAAGGGCAGGAAGAAGAAGAAGATTGGGTGGGACCACTAGCAAGGCTACAGGATAGCGTAACAAATATGAAAAAAAATAAACATACAGATAAGTAGCTACTACGTATAAAAGTCCGGCACAGAGTGGAAATTGGTGATTTTCACAATAATGTTCAAAAAAATTACAAATCCTCGAAAACGATCTAACTTAATTTTTTTCCCCCTGAACGGTTAACTGTTTCACTGCCAGTTGCACGTACGTTCATTAAAGTTAATCCTCCGTTAAATCTCAAGCTGTCACTTTTTTCTTGTTGACGTAGTAAAAGCTAGCAAGAGATTTAATGGAGGATTAACTTTAATGAGTACTTTACTTTTATAAGTGCCACATAAAGCTGAACTCTTAAAATTAAATATTAACTTGAATGCAGCTTCCCTCCAGGAAGTATCGGAATTGGGTTAAATGTAAATTGCCTGCATTGCGGAGGTGCGCCGGACTTACTGCGTAGTGATATTTACTACTAGGTACTTGCTTTGGCTTCGTTTGCGTAGATAACTCCTTTTATTCTTATCGTGTGGGCAGCAACGTGGTTTTTATGTAACGACTACTACCACCGGAGACAGTAGCCGGGACCAACGGCTTATCGTGCCATCCGAAGCACGAAATCTTTGTTTTCAGACAATCAGATGATTCGGCCTGCAATGTCCTAACCAACTGGGGAAAAACGCTCAAAGAGACATATCACATATTAAATGATTAAGATGTTAAATTTTTTCACAGTAAATAAATAAATAAAACAGTCTTCGATCACTATTGTTTGACACTTTTTTAAGGGGATGATCAGACCATCAAACTGAACATTTTTCTCAGGACCAACATCAAAATCACGAAAAAAATAGCTCTTCCGTACAAAATCGAAAACCTACTCGAGCCAAATGTACGGGATTTTTACTAGTGGTCTCGTCTCGACTTGGGCACTGCCTTTAGGCAGTAAAAATTCGGTATTTTTATTACTGTTTTTGACGCAGTTTTATGGGACCAACATCAAAATCACGAAAAAAAACAGCTCTTCCGTACAAAACTGAAAACCTGCTCGAGCCAAGAGAACGGGACAGCTGATTTTTTTTCTCGCTATTTTGATATTGGTCCCATAGAGAAAGTTGTTCAGTTTAATGGTCTGATCATAAGCATATACTCACGACTATATTCCCCGAGGAGGTAGTCAGAGATATTCTGAAACCTCAGAACATCCACGTTTCACCAGTAGTACCGAAACTCTGTCCAGTGTGACGGGGGGGTGAGCCCGTCGCCACATAATGGACAGTGAGTACAATACATGCCTCGAAATGTTAAGTTGGACCCTGTATAGTTCCAAAAAAACTCTGTAGTACTAGTCTGACCAACGCTGGGATCGAACCGCGTCCTACACGGAAGGCGAGGCTACTCGTCTCGTCGCGACTTGGGCGCTGCCTTCAGGCAGTAAGATTACGGTATTTTTATTACTGTTTTTGACGCAGCATTATATCCTGGAACTATAAATAATACTAAAAGTGAACCTTGTCATACCTGCACACTTAAAGGTAATTACATCAAAGTTCCTGGCCACCACGGAAGGAAATACGTGAGATTATGTGCTCACAGTAAAAGTTGTTAAACTGCACTTGAGAAACATTGAACTTACATGTTGTGAAGTTGTGGGTCTGATTAACTATGAATTCTGAAGTCGAGGTGTAGATTAGTTGTTAATAGGCTTCCTTTTTAGGGTCCCGTACCCAAAGGGTGAAAACGGGACTCTATTACTAAGCCTACGTTGTCTGTCCTACCTATTTAGGGCGGTAACTTTTGAACCGTAATAGCTAGACAGTTGAAATTTTCACATTTATTATTTTCGCGTTATTACGGCGAATTTGTTAACAAATAATAACATTGTCAAAAAATTTAATTTAACGGGGGTCCTCATACAAGAAACTAGTTTTCATCAACGTTTTTTCTTCTCGCTCTATCGTAAAAACGGTCAAACATACAGGCGTCAATCTTGGTGTGATTATAGAGCAAAGTCTACAGTATAACAGCAAATAATAAATACCGGCCAAGTATGAGTCGGTCTCGTGTTAAAGGACCAGGACAAAACAAATTTTTTTAGTTATTATGTTGTGTGTACGGGTGTTGTGTGGTAAGGAACCATCGGTGCGCGAGTAGCCCTACTCGCACTTGACCGGTTTTATTTACCTGTAACTGACCTATGTATCGCAATAAAGTTTGACCCTGTATTATACTCGTACCCTTTGTTTTGTTGTTTGACACTGGACAGAGTTTCGGTACTACTGGTGAAACGTGGATATTCTGAGGTTTCAGAATATCTCTGACTACCCCCTCGGGGAATATAGTCGTAAGCATATGCTTATGCCTGTATTGTACAGAAGATGTAGAAGTCGTTTTTCGAAAATCGTCGGTTCGGTTTTGAAGTTTTTCGAAAACCACGCGAACTAAAGCTAGTCCATGATAAAATGAAAACCAACAACTATAATCATCAAAACAGTTTTATCAACAGTTGTTCAAGCGAGGCGTGTCGAGTGCGCGTGCACTGGCCCAACGTGCGCTGCGCCTACGCATGTCGTGTACAGTCCCTATCAAATATATCGTTGCATACAAGGTCTTCTAATTTTTACCCTACTGCGCCAGAAAGGAGGGTTATGTTTTTCGAGCGTATGAGCGTATGTATGTTTGTATGTCTATTTCTTTGGCACGGCCTACAGCCTAAACGGCTTGATGGATTTTAACGTTTGAGGTGTCATTAGGTTCGTAAAAATTGTGAGAGTGACAAAGGCTATATTATTTTAATATGGCAACTGCGAAATAAAAAAGAGAGGGAAAATAAAAAAAAAATGTTTTCATTAAAATTATAATATGGGTATCAAATGAAAGCTAGTGATCTGAGATTCCAAAAATATATATATATTATAGTACTTTTATGTTACCGTTTCGAAACAAGACTAAAAAGTATGAAATAAACTAAATTATTAGGATAAACAAAAAACCCGACTGCATTAAAAACCTATTAACTAAAAAGAGAAAAACAAGCTCTATAATCACTAATCAGTTATAAAAACTTTATTTGACCTAATATAATTTGAATATTATTACCTTATTAGGTAGGTATCGCAAACGGGGACACAGACGATTTTTGGTTGGTTATTAGTTTGTCCCCGCCTGCAATACCTAATAAGGTAATAACATTCAAATTATATTAGCTCAAATAAAGTTTTTATAACTGATTAGTGATTATAGAGCTTGTTTTTCTCTTTTAGTTAATAGGTTTTTAATTCAGTCGGGTTTTTTGTTTAGTCAGGTCTGGTCAGAAGTTTATGATCACCCTAATTTTGTAGATATATTTGGTTCTAGGCTTTCACTTATTTTTGATTGGTTATGGTGTAGGTAAAGAAATTATTGAAAATAAGAACTATTCGAAATATTTGTCCACCTTGTTTGCTATGATATATTGGATGGCGACTGTACTATATGTTTGGTGCGTTCACCTCTATCACAATGTCGCGATCTACATAATCTAGGGAAGCTAGTATACCAAAACAAAACGAAGCAGTAATACAATATTATTTCTGGTGATTCGTATAGCACGGAGTTTGGTCTTACTGGTCAGAGGAATGCCAAAAAGAAGTACACACATCATCATCAGCCTCTATCGTCCCCACTGCTCGGTTACTTCTTTATACACACATACACTCATGACCATATTCCTCGAGGGGGTAGTCAGAGATATTCTGAAACCTCAGAACACCCACGTTTCACCAATAGTACCGAAACTCTGTCCAGTGTGACGGGGGGTGAGCCCGCACTTCTTTATACCAAGGCTTATTTAACGTAGATTGAGTAGGTATCAATCTCGACTAGCTGAGCGAAAAAGTATGGGAAGGAAGGAGCTTTTGTTTGACCTGGTTGCAAGATCTGCAAGGAATATCAACTAGGTCGAACCAAAATATCGCATACGCAGAAAAGGTCAAACAACATAGATTTTCTCTCGCTCACTCTTATGTATTTCTCATTTTCGCGTCTATATAGGGCCCTTCTTAATATGCTGACACTTTTTAAAGGGATGTTCAGACCATCAAACTGAACAACTTTCTCTATGGGACCAAAATCGAAATAGCGCAAAAAAAATCAGCAGTCCCATACATTTGGTTCGGGTAGGTTCACAGTTTTGTATGGAACAGCTGATTTTTTCGCGATTTCGATGTTGGTGCCTTAGAGAAAGTTGTTCAGTTTGACGGTCTGATCATCCCCTTAAAAAAGTGTCAGCATATTAGGAAGGACCCTATATTTTATTTTAATGACATTTTTAGTGTCTTCTTCTACGTTTTTTATGCAGCCCACAGAACATTATAAGAGGGGTTAGAAGTGCAAAGTAGGCGTGGAACGTGTCGCCACAGGTTATGATTTGCATAACACCACAAGACGCGCGGCGTGGTGCGAGCGAGAGGGCATGAGTAATTGTAGCAGCGTGAGCGGGAAGACAAGTGGCGACGGCGACAGCCGTCTCCGAAGCAAAAGCGCTACTTTGCATTTCTAACCCCTCTTATAATGTTCTGTGATGCAGCCTGTTCCGAGTCCCAGCTGGGCACAAGCTCTGATCTCTTTTTCCAACCCTTTTTGAAAATTTCAACCGACGCATAGTGATAAACTAACGCTGGCTTCAGTAGTTACGCTTATTAGCTAAATATTACATCATTTAACGAAATGTACAAAGAATTCGCAACGCCATGTCGTTTGTCATGTTATCTTTATTGCTTTGAAGTTTACAGTTTTTAATGGTTTAAGTTATGGTTGTATAGTTACTTAATATGAAACAAGAGTAAACACTATGTTTTGTATACTTATATTGTATAAATTGAAGACATTATGTGTCTAGGGGGTAACCCTAGAAACGAAAAAAAACTCCTGATAGGTATGTATGGTAGGTATTAAGGCGTGGTGGTCCAGTGGCGAGTAACCTTGCCTGCCGTGCAGGAGGCGATGGTTCGATCCCCGTCCAGACCGACTCGTACCAATGAGTTTTTCGGAATTTGTGTACGATTTGTAACACCACTGGCTTTTCGGTGAAGGAAAACATAGTGAGGAAACCGGCTAGCTTCAATTTCGAGGCATGTATTGTACCCACTATCCATTATGTGGCGACGGGCTCACCCCCGTCACACTGGACAAAGTTTCGGTACTACTGGTGAAACGTGAATGTTCTGTGGTTTCAGAATATCTCTGACTACCCCCTCTGGGAATATAGTCGTGAGCAATGCATATGCTATGATAGGCATGTCTGTTATCAAATTAAAGATTGAAAAATTAAGTCTCGGGCGGGACTTGAACCCGCACTCTTCCAAACCGGGGAACTGCGTTTTCCAATTACGCCACCGAGCCCACAACCCAGAGAACGACAATTTATTACGTCTTAAGGGACGTAGGACGTGTGGTGGAATTTTCGCCTTTAAGGATACCGATGGAAATTTTAATGTGTTATCTGAATATGGCGTAGATGCAGTTTAATGCGATCTCACTGAATCGATGTGTAGCCTTTTATTAAAGTCGAAATGACGCTTGCTTAGTATAACAGCATAAATTATGCTCAAGATCTTCCACGAGGATAGTCCAGAGATATTGTAAATATAGCATATTCTTAACAACATTTCCTTAGCAGTGCCAACATTCTGTAAGTTCAAAAAGTAAGCCTGTCGCCTCTTTTATTGGACAGTGGATATTATACGCCTGGAGATCATGAAGCATGCAGGTATCTTCACATCGTCTTTTCGTGTTCTACGATTGTGTTTATATATTTTATTGGCCAGGTATACGGTGAGCCTGACAACGTCCAATGTAGCTTTATTTAGGTCCTCTCTCGTGCAATTGTTCGGGCACAAGGGACATTCTAGCAGGTGTACCACCCCACCACTATCATTGACCATGGACTGGATAGGTTCGCTGCAATCACACTGCTTTAAGCTAGATATTACATATTGGTATCCTCACGACGTATTCCTTCACAGAAAAGCTGGTGTTGCAAACCGCACATAAGTTCCTAAAAACTCATATTGGTACGAGTTTGAATTGATACAGTCTGGGATCGAATCGGCAGCCCCCTAAAAGGCCCTCAACGTCAAAAGACGAGGCTACTAGACGAGACATAGACGAACAAAAGGATGAAAGCTTCGAAAATACAATCGTGAAATTTTTGACAATAAGTTTGGGGTTTTAGCAAAGGAATACAGTAATTTCGCGATAACACCGAAGATTGGGTATCTGTGAGTTTTGCGAAAATCCTAGGGTTATCAGGGAATCTTGTATTATACGGGTTTCCGAAAAATACTTCCTATAACTATCTCCACTATTATACAACTGTAACAGAAGTGTGTATATTAAAGATTTAAAAAAAAACGTTGTTTTTCGACATTTTGTTCGCGCATCACTTTGAAACTACTGAACAGAATTTGAAAAAAAAAATTGTGTTTGAAAGTTTATGATTAGACTTACAAGACTATGATGACGGGAACCCGTGCGAACGAAGTCGCGGAAAACTCGGGAACCCGTGCGAACGAAGTCGCGGAAAACTCTATTTTAATACTGTAAAAGTAAACCGTAAATTATGTGATGTGATCATACGAATCATGTGTTCATATTTGTTGTCATTTATTAAATTCGGATGTTTGTCTACCAGCCAAAATCTTTTCTAAGAATAGATTAAAACCGGTAAACAGGTTTTGCTACCATTAAATATTACTTTGCTCTAGATTTTAATAGCTTTGATTCCGATTTTAAATCGAGTTGTAGTAATGTTACAGACAGTAACATACAAGGCGTTCAAAGATTCTGAGCATTGCTAAATACAATTTGTAAAACGTCATTGTTGTTCTAACTGTTTTGTTTCAGACCGACACAGTCTGTTGCCGCCACAGAACATTATAAGAGGGGTTAGAAATGCAAAGTAGCGCTTTTGCTTCCGAGACGGCAGTCGCCACTTGTCTTCCCGCTCGCGCTGCTACAATTACTCATGCCCTATCGCTCGCACCACGCCGCGCGCCTTATGGTGTTATGCAAATCATTGCATAACCTGTGGCGACACGTTCCACGCCTACTTTGCACTTCTAACCCCTCTTATAAAGTTCTGTGGTTGCCGCCAAGACTTCCTACGTATTTTTATTGGAGTTCTACCAATGAACTTATAACTTTTACTAAACAAATATCATTAGTGATAATAACAAAACGATTAGTAATCGTTAATGTTTTGTATGTCTACATAGTTTTTTTTTGATTTAGCAAATCCAAACGTGTCCAAACTGTAATTATGAATGACTAGCTGCGTAGACCTTAAAAAAGTATCATTTGTGTTAATCCAGATCATATTCTATCTGAGTGCCAAATTTCATTAAAATCCATTCCGTAGTTTTTACGTGAAAGAGCAACAAACATCCATCCATACTCACAAACTTTCACGTTTATAATATTAGTAGGATAATAACAATATTCGGTGCTAGCAGCCCGTCCCGGCTTCGCACGGGGTAGACAAATTTTAAGACTCATTTTTCTACACCTTCGGTTACATTGTTCAAATTTTACCAAGGATCCCTAATTTTTTCAAAATGAAATATAGCCTATGTCAAATTGGAAGAATATAGCATTCTATTGGTGAAAGAATTTTTTAAATCGGCCTAGTACTTTTTGAGCCTATTCATTACAAACATACAAAAATAGGTACAAATCTTTCCTCTTTATAATATTAGTGTAGATTTAGAAAACTAGAGTGGCCTTTGGGGGATATACGTTCAACCAGGAAGTTGGAAAAGGAACCTGGAGAGCAGACTGCCTTACAAGCGGTGGAAGATGTAAATACTCCTTGGCGGGAGGTAATGTTCATCCTCCTTTCGTAAATCCCCGTCGTTATTTCTGACGTCAACTTTGATCCTTTATAATCCAACGACAAAAATTGATAGAAAGGGACAAACGTAAAATCAGAAACATCGACGGCGGACACGTACGAAAGAAGGACGAACATTACCGATCGCCATGGTAAATTTTCGTGTTTCCATGTTTGGAAGGAGGTTATGGATACATCTTTACTATTATAAAACTGTAACAGAAGTGTGTCTGTACTTTGAAGATATTTACATGAAAAAGGTTGCGATATGGTTTTTAGGTATCCCTGACTCCAATACAACCTTTTTTTTATATTTTTGTCCGTCTGTTTGTTTGTATGTTTGTAACAGCATCACGCAAAAACTACTGAACCGATTTTGATGAAACTTTATTTGTTTGATAGCTTATGATCTGACTTAAAATCTGGTATATAATTTGTGCGGACGAAGTCGCGGGTAAACTCTAGTTGGTTATAAATCCACATTCAACTCAGAAAAGTACGGTTGTCAAAAGTTTGTTAACCTCAAAGCGAAAAAAACGTGTTGAAGTTTTGGCACGCGGAAAACCCTAATTACTTAATGTTGACCTTTACGATACCTACATGTTGGTATTTACTGTGTTACTCTCGAGTCACATAAGTAAATACTCCTCAGAGATAAAGCTTTAAACAATCTCACTACAACAGGCACACAACTACAAGGCGGCGCTGTGTGTGCGTGACCTTTCTTGAGTTCAGCTACCCATTTGCCACATTTTCTCTTTTCACATTTGACCATTTTGAATCTTTCCGAAAACATGTATAAAACTCAGATCAAAAAAGTCCTCTGTAAAAAAGCATATTATAAACTGGATGATTATTTAAATGATCAAAATGCTTGGGTCTGAGTGTCACTAGTTTATAGTTTACTGTATAGTATCATTTATTTAATTAAATAGAATATGTATTACTGTAAGTATACATAACCGTAGCTTAAGAATTTATTTTATAATAGTCATTAAGTCGTGTTATGTTGGAGAGTTTCTGGCAGCATCTTCTCTACAGCGACAACGCGTTCCGACGCGGTGGTAGCTTCAAAAAAGAGTGCTTCAAGCTCCTATATTGAATAAATTATGTTGACTTTGACTTTGCTACACGCCGCTCGTGGACAAGCCGGTTGGGCCAGTGGACAGTCTATAGACGAGCGTGTCACGTTATCATTTTGTGCTCTCCTAAGGGTTAGCGCACACCTAGCGGAGAACTGTTCAGGTAGTTTTCATTAATCAATTGATAAAGAACTCAATGAGAATTGAAATAGAGTTGAAAATCGCGTGCAAGAGATCCCTGTCCCTGTGACGTGTTCGCATTATTTCTTGCATGCTATTTCCAAATCTATTTCAATAGTCATCGAGTTCATTATCAATTGATTAATGAAAACTGTTCGAACAGTTCTCACTTAGGTGTGCGCTGAACCTAAGAAGTTTTGTCTCTGTGGTATATTTACTCATGTCTAGAATTGAGAATATTTTTAAAACAATTTTTTTTATTGTTTTTGTAATCGTAATATTCGTAATACAGTTACTATCTGATCTCTTATCTTGTCTATCAATAACCATTATTGTGTGTAATTCTGTTTTTCTGATTTGAAAAAATTTTCTCATATCGTTAGGAAACCGACAATCAAACCTATTTGGAATACGATTTTTGTAACTCATACGTTGAACTCGGCAGTTGAAATTGTCTAAATTACTATGGAGATATGCATATTTCTACTGCTGATTTGACTTTCAAAAATCATACTACAGGAGTGCGATTTTTGAAAGTCAAATCAGCAGTAGAAAGATGCATATCTCCATAGTAATTTCGAAATTTTCATCTGCTGAGTTCAACGTATGAGTTTCAAAAATTGCACTCCAGCTTGAATTTCTATACTTCATTCCAAATAAGGACGACGACGATCTTGGACGTTACTAAAGCTGTTTTAAGGGCCTATGTCGAAAAATAATTGAAGCGAAATGGGCGTGGCTTAGCGCAGCAAGCGCCCCGCGCCCCGCTACCGAACATCGTCGCGCACTAGCCCGCGAAAATCAAATCACTCAAAATGCGTAGAAGACGCTTCGCTGTTAATATATTATTAGTACCTTTTGTCGTATGAAAAAACACGATATATTATAATTAAGTATCGTTCTATTTATCCTCCTTGATCAATTATTAATTTGTTACAGGATCAATTACGGACAACCAATTTATAGATAGAAACAATACCTAACTAACGATACTCTTTAATTAATTTCACTTAAAAAACTTAAAACTCATTAATATCATACCGAAAATCACTGTACCTATCTAGAAGGAAAAAAACTATCATTACAGGATTTTGTTTTACTTTATAGTACGAGAGCTACCTGTTGGTCTTCGGTTCGGTTCTTGGTTAGGCTTTACGTCTTTAGGTCCCGTAATCAAATCAATTCAACTTCTTATTTTGTACTTGTAATTGATATAATACAAGTCAAAACATTCTATGGTCAAAACATACCGACTATCTAGATGAAACCTGGAAGTTATTTTACGCCGTCAACAAAAATGTAAGAAGAACGTGAAAAAATAAGTTTCGTAATACTGCAATAATCTCAGTTATTCTCGATACCACAAGAACTTTCAGGTTGAGAAGTTGTATAACACTCATAAACCTATTTTGAAAATCCATAGGTAATTCTAAAATACCTCGCATCCCTCAGATGCATGGCATAGCATTGAAGGATGAGGATGATGCAGGATATTATAACAGGTATGAATGAATTTTAAAATGGTAAATCAACATTCATTTACAAAATCACTAATAATATTTATCTTACGACCTAAAATCAACATTTATTTACATTAGTACATTACGATAAGTGTGACTTAAGTAGTTCATTATTGCAGAGCGTGAAGTTAGCACCCGAGCACAAGCAAGGGTGCTAAACGTATATGCAGGTTTAGGTCACAGAGTGCTGGAAAATTATTTACAACTTATTACCTTTTCTTTTCTCTCATACTTCTGGTATGTTCCTGCCTACGTTTCAAATTTAATGTTTTGTTCCGTTTTGTTTTTCATTATCACTGTTTCTCCTAGTACCCCAGGAAAATTAGGTGAAAAAAAGGGTCAACCTCGGATTGAGAGATAATAAGCTACAAACTTCTTTAAATCATCGTTATGACATCCAATACGTTAGGTCAAATGTCACATAAAATCTCGTTTATGCAGGTCAAAAGATTCAAGGTAAAATGTCAAAAAACAGGTCTTTAGGAAATATCTTCTTTTCTATGCTCTAAATGACCTTTGAAGATTTAAAAAAAATTGTAGAACTTTAAATTTTCTTCAAATTTGGTCATTTATAATAGTTAACCGTTCTTGAGATAGATAGGTAGAACGCAAAGAGTTGTAACTCCCATAACGGTTTGCTCCCATAGTAAAATGATACTTTTCCTTACACCCTGTATAATATTATTTGGCGTTATTAATGAAAATACATAATTTCAATAACTATACACGAAAGAAGATGATGAAGAATTATTTCGAGTTTGAATCAATCGGGATAGAAAAACGAGTACAGAATAGTGACCCTGAGCAGCGCGCATTGAAGATATTGAATGAAACCAGTCACCGCCTGCCCGACAGACGCTTCAAAACAATACTTATATGGAAAGAAGACGACATGAAGATTCCGAACAACTACAAAAACTCACTCAAACGGCTGCACAACCTAGAGAAGAAACTAGACCGAGATGAAGACCTGAAAAAGAAATATGAAGAAAGAATGCAAACCCTCTTCACTTTGGGCTACGCCGAGGAAGCTACCACACCGCCGGTGCCAAATAAAACATGGTACCTACCCCACTTCGCGGTCATTAACCCTGCGAAACCGAAGATAAGAGTAGTACACAACGCCACAGCGAAGACAGCCGGACGCAGCCTGAACGATATGCTACTCTGCGGTCCAGACTTGCTGCAATCTCTGCCGGGAGTTGTAATGCGATTTCGTCAACACCAACACGCCGTGTCAGCTGACATAAAAGAATTAATGTTTATGCAAATATAAGTTCAAGAGGACGACAGAAAGGCACTACGATTTCTATAGCGGGGCGACGAGAGAGGGAACCAGCGACCGCGAGAGTACCGCATGACTTCAGTGATCTTCGGCGCGATGTCATCACCATGCACCGCGCTATACGTGAAGAATAGAAATGCTTCAGACTTCAAAGAAAAGTATCCTGCAGCCGCGCGAGCCATTGAAAAGAACCACTACATGGACGACTACATAACAAGTTTTCCGACCGAAAAAGAAGCCAAAGAAGTATCGAAATCAGTCGACTACATTCATCGGCAAGCCGGCTTCGAGCTATGCGGATGGGTGTCCAATACAAATTCAGTAGTACAGCAGTTTTCCGCCAACTCGGGCGGCGCCACGGTCTCTATCGGCGGGAGCGAGGTCCGATGGTACAACGGGCCGAGCTTCCTACGAAACCACGAACGAGAATGGCCACAAGAGACGAAGACAGAAGCACCGAAGACAGGAGAAGAGAGGGGACTTGTCACGTCACCCACCAGCGACCTGACCACGCTCACCTACCTCGAATCGAGCGATTTTCGTCGTTCCCACTTTTGCTACGAGCTACGGTGCGCATGCTACAGTTCGTCAATTTATGTCGAAAGAAGAAAAATGAAACAGTGTTGGCTACGAAGCGCAAACGAACGAAAGAAAACAATAAAAACGACTCTGATTCAAAGATTGATAAGAAAACACGCAAGAACGAGACACCGTACGTGAAGAAATGAGATAGCAACACCATCGGTATCGAAACGCACTATTTCATTCGCGCTGAGAAACTATGGTGGAAACCTGTACAAGAAGATTGTCTTTCCGAAGATTTACGTCGAGTAAGGAACGGCGCGGCGCCTCAGCCGGGAGACAAGCTGTCGGCGCTATCAGTGGTCGTCGGCGAAGATGGCTCAAAGGAAGAATCCACGTAGCACCTGACATCGTTGAAGACATTGCGAGCCCGACCGTACTTGACGGGAAACACTACTTCACGCGATTGTACATACAACACGTGCACGAGCGACTACATGGCGGTATCGAAACCGTCGTGAATGAGCTACAGCAGCGACTATGGGTACTGAAGATACGACCGACGGTGCGTGAACGTCATCAAACACTGTCAACTATGCAAGATACGAAGAGCGAAGCCTACTTCTCCGGCGACCGGCGACCTGAGGAGGTTCGTGGCACGAAGAGGAGTGCCTAAGGAGCTATGGAGTGACAACGCGACGTGCTTCAAGGCTGCGGAGAAGGAGCTCGCCAAGGCCACGCTGGCGGCGGTCAGCGAGGAGGCGACGGCGCGGCGCATCACCTGCCGCTACGTACCCCCGGCCTCCCCCTTCATGGACAGCGCGTGGGAGCGCATGGTACGCACCGTGAAGGAGGCACTGCACATCAAACTCCACGAGCAGTACCCTAGCGACGAGACACTGCTCACCCTGCTCACCGAGGCGGAGAACACCGTCAACTCCCACCCACTCACACACGTGGCGGTGACCCCAGAAGAACCGGAGGCGCTTACACCCAACCACATCCTGTTGGGACCCAAACGACCTCACCGCGCGCAAGCGCAGCGCGCTCAACGATGGCGGATGTCTTCTGGAGCCAGGTCAAAGAGTACCAGCCTCTACTCCAACACCAGCGGGAGCCTCACACGACCAGCGCACGCTATCGGCGACCTGGTACTCGTCTGCGACCCCACCCTGCCCCGCAACACATGGCCGACAGGAAGGATCGTCGCGGTCTACCCAGGGCGAGACGGCGAGGTGAGGATCGTGGACGTCGTAACCAGCAACGGGCATGTCCTCCGGAGACCGACCAAGAGGATCGTCGTGCTACAGGTTGGATCGCAGAGCTGCGACGGCGGGAGAAATGTGCACGACAGAACCTGAATTGACTACCTTTGTACATAGTTTTTTACATTACTTTGTTTATTTCGTTTTATATACCCTTTTATACTAGTAGGATAAGTTTAGGTTAAGTGTTCATTTCAATAAATAAAATTTTCTTATTAGAATTAGGGCTTAGCACATAAGTTATGTAAACAGTTCTAATAGGATTCTTATTCGATTTCTCTAGTGATTTCTACCCCAGATTAGATTAGGTACACTTCCCTAATAAAATTAACGCATAGCACAAGTAAATAAAACAATTAGAATCGAGTTAGAACTTATAAATTCTAATTAGACGTTATGCCAATAAGCTTCACTACCTCATTAGAAGGGGTAGAATCCTATTAGAAATAATTGTTAGAAAGAGACAGAACGCTCCATCTCTGTCAGCGCATACAGGCGAGCGAGGGGTGCCCCGGCGTCCGGAACCTGTGTTATGAGGAAGCGGGGGCCGGGGTCATATAAATATTGTACCTCCTTTTCGTTCTGCACTCTGTTATGCACCGGCGGATGATGCACCTGCTATTTTTAGTATAAGAAAATAAGTATCTTAACTATATAATTATATTGGTTTGTAAGCGTAGAAATTAAGATTGTATGAGAAATAAAGAGATTTGTATTCAGGGCAAGAGTGCGGGGTAAGGAGGGGTGGTCGCTTGAAAATGATATAAAATGGCGCCAAATCGGCGTAGATTCATTCCGGATCCAGCACTCAAGAAAGAAACAACTTGGAAGAAGAAACTCTCTGCGACCACTCGCCTTCCCTACCCTGCCCTTCAGCCTGGCTCACCATACTGACTACCCATACAATTAAGGGCCACAGAGTTTTCAAACTCTCATACCAGGCAAGATGTTCCGGAGCAATAGAATCCTTCAACTCGGTAAAAATACTGACAACGGTTCATAAATACGTTTATAACCAGATTCCATTATGACAAATAAATATAATTATTTGAAGAAATTGAAAAACAAGATAGTAAAACCGAAAATTACGACGACTTAAAGATAATAACAGCTAGCTCTTGGTCTATGAAGTCCAAAAAAACTGCTACACATATTTGAGTGAGAAATATATTTAAGAGAAGTTTATTCCGAATGCGTAAATGCGTGCTGCATACAAACGAAGTCTGGTGATATTTTCAATACTAACCAATCAGTAAATGAAAAATTTGCAGAAACAATCTAGAAACTAATCTCTATGCTTGTATGAAGTCAGATTTTCGTTAAAATATACAGTTTCAATGCTAGAATTAATTTAAGATTTGTATGGAAATCTTTGAGGTATTGTAACTTTAAAACTATACATTTTAACGAAAATCTGACTTCATACAAGCATAGAGATTAGTTTTTAGATTTTTTCTGAAAAATTTCATTGACTTTAATTGGTTACTATTGAAAATATCACCAGACTTCGTTTGTATGGAGCGCGCTCCGAATTATATTCTCTTAAATGTGAAGCTGCTATGGCCTCGAATTTATTTTAGATTGTATTTAATATATTACACTATAATATTTACACGTAAGCTGGATAATTAATCGTAATTCGGAAATTGGGCATGCGAACGCAGGTCTGACGCGGGCAAAGGCCACAGCCGACTGAGCTTTTTAATAGATTGTGATAGCTTATATTACTGCCTGACGCGAGAGAAAGAGATGGGGCGGCGCGCGCGCCTGACTAAATAAAACGACGTAAGCGCCAAAACAAACTTTATTTAGTTGTGATTTTACTATTTATGTAAGTTAATTTCTGCTGCAATCAAAATTTATAAAATATCAATCTCTATTTTTTAAATCAAGTCTCGTGTTTCTATTATTCACCGTTTAGCAGTTCCAAGCGTTTATAGATAAAGACGGAGGCTACTTTGGCTTGTTTTTCTATCGAGAAAATTTGTCTTAATCGTGTTTTGGCGGCAATCAAAATTTTAATAATATGTTCAATTTACACATATCCTGAAATCATACTCCTACTGCTAGTACTTCATGATATCTGATGCTTTGAAGAATCCTATTTTTTTCACATATCCTCTTAAGAATAAGTGAGAGGAAGTGTTTCAAATGTCTGTTTCTGTAATGCAAAATAGCTTTAAAATTTCGCTGCTATTTTGAATGGAGTATAGCTGTGTTTTTTTTAGAACATCGTGTTGATGATTATAATATGCTAAGATACTTTTGTATACGTTTAAATGTCAAGATCGTGGCCTTAACGTTTTAGAGTTACACAATATCAATTACAAAATAACTTAGTTGCTGGTAGGTTGCTGTACCTGTTATCGTTATTTAAATGATGTCTAGGTACTTTACTTACCTACATAAGTATAATTAATTTACTTTAAAACAGTAGAAACATTAAAGCTTCATAGCAAAGGATGTTCAGTTTTGATGGTCTGAATCACCCCCTTTAATAAGTATCAAATTTAAATTACACCCTGTATAAACTCACAACCATATACAACGTGTTAATGAATTAACGCAAAACTAGAAACTAGTTTGTTTAGAATCGAGAGCAGAATCGAATTATCATGTTATCAATATAGGTAATTTTATTCAAAATATTAAATAATTTGTTTGTAAAATTTAAAATTTACTGAACTCGATCTCAACCCACCGCACGGACACACTCGCCCTACTTACTACCAAAACAACATTCTTAAAATGTATCCACGAGCACGCTAGCGCTTTCATTTATTGCTGAAATGATAACATATAATTTTTGCCTGAAAACTTAAAATGCGAATAACTTTAAATGTTAACTATCAATATAATGAAATTATTGTTTGAATATAATTATTTTGTTATATATCAGTTGGGGTGTAAGAGGTTTTGCGCTTATTCATTAACACGTTGTATATCCGCTTTCAGGTCGACCGAAAGTTTTCTGTTTTTCTGATACGAATAAATTGTCTCATCGTTGGAAAACTGCCTCCGTGGTCTAATGGTTGAGAGCATTTGGCTCTTGACACGAAGGTCGTGGGTTCGAATCCCAAAGGGGACGCCTAGTGATATGTCACTTTGTATGTTTTTCCCCAGTTGGGTAGGACATTGAAGGCCGAATCACCTGATTGTTTGAAAAGAAAGATGATTCCGTGCTTCGGATGGCACGTTAAGCGGTTGGTCCCAGCTACTATCTCTCGTGGTAGTACTCGTTACATAAAAAAACCACGCCAGAGGCCGTAAGACGGTCTGGAAAAACTCTGATACCTACCAGGGCACGTGGTAGTATCAGCAAGTACCATTTAAGATTGTGAGGTTTACAGATTCAAAAGCTAGATTTTTATAAAACAGTTTACTGTTATATTGTTTTTGGTAAAACTTATAAACTGTAATTTTTACTATACGGTGGTAACTAAGAAAATGTTTATTTGTACAGCTGTTTTCACGACATTAAAACCTAGTAGTCGAAAGAGCCGACTGCGCAGAAAATTCATAGCTAACTGCGCAAATTCTAAACCAATATAAGGTACCTAAACCTAAAGGACTAAAATGTACTCAAAAACTGAGGTCATATCCTGTAAGATGTCGAACCGATGATAGAAAAAATAATTAAGAAATATAATATTGCATTAGAATCACCCAGAACAGTTATTAACACGTATTTATTGATAATCAGTACGATCGGAAGATTACTCAATACCCGCACTCTGATCTGTAAAAGCATGTACATTATAATAAAGATTTTCTTGTTGCAGGCGTGAACTGCTGCGTGTCGTCAACGGTGCGGTACTGGCATGCCAGCTGGTGGGGGGCGCCTGTCAGAGAGCTGCACCGGACGCTCTGGGGCTCGCTGGCAGACATCTTCGCCTCCAATCATTTGGACTTCACTGGGTAAGCTACCACACCTCCATGCTCCTCGCATATCAACGGTGCGCTACTGGCATGCGAGCTGGTGCGAGCGGTTTCTACGTGCTAATTATTTCAATTTGATGTTTATCAAACTATGAAATTATCAAAGCAAAGCAGATAGTCATGTTTGGTCAAACGTAATAAAACTCTTGGGGTTTCCCAGGTAGGTAGGCAGGGTGGGGCAAGTCATATTTCTTGGAACCTATACGATATAACACATTTCAGTATTTTTTTTTGTTTGTTTAAAAACATCGTAAGGAATGACGTGTCGCTCCATCAATATTCTTAATCTTTTGTAAAAATTGACATTGTATAAAAACAACGTGCTATGTCTATGACTATGAATTTCCACTTTAGACGGTCCAACGTTAATTATTTATTTTGATTTATTAAGTTAAGTTAAGGCTAACATCTGTTATAATATACAGGGTTCTTCTTAATATGCCGACACTTTTTTAAGGGGATGATCAGACTTTCAAACTGAACAACATTCTCTATTGGACCAGTAAGTTTGCAGTTTTTTATGGAACAGCTGATTTTTTTTCGCGATTTCGATGTTGGTCCCATAGAGAAAGTTGTTCAGTTTGACGGTCTGATCATGCCCTTAAAAAAGTGTCAGCATATTAAGAAGGACATGCTACAATGAGTTTTTTAATATTTTGCAAAATGAATATGACAAAGTTTTCCCAGTTCGGAATATTGTAAAATCAATTAAATTTAAATTCAGCGATTGGGCAACAAAAGGAATCCGTAAAAGTAGAGAAACCCTTTTTGATCTATATGATAAAAAGACCTATACTCATAATTATGAGTTTCTTGAATTTGTAAAACTTTATTCAAAAACATTCAAGAAAGTCTGTATCACAGCAAAATCACTACACATTAGCAGAAAAATTAAGAGTTCAGATAACAAAATCAAAGCCGTTTGGAAAGTAATAAATCATGAAACAGGCAAAACAAAACCACGTGATCCAGACATAACTATTCAAACTGATCACGGTATTATCAGTTCAGAGGCGGGAGTAGCTCAGGAATTTGAAACATTCTTTACTAACATTCCAGTAAAGATTACAGAGTCATTAGGTTCCTCATCTGCTCTGGCCGAGACAATACTACAAAAGAATGTAAATGCATGCACTTCCGAATTCAGATTTAGGCATGTTGACCCTGATACAATTGTAAAAATTTATAAAAAGTTTAATCTTAAAAACTCGGAAGATATATGGGGTATGTCGGTTAAGTTGTTTGGATCTGTCATTGATGTCCTGTCACCTTACTTGGCATCAATATTTAACATCTGCATCGATCAAGGTACTTTTCCCGATCTTATGAAACATAGTAAAGTCGTACCTCTCTTTAAATCAGGCAATAGACATGATCCCAACAATTATAGACCTGTCTCAATATTACCAGTTCTCAGCAAGGTTTTCGAAAAGATTATTCTCAATCAAATGCTGTCTCATTTCAATCTAAATAAACTGCTGCATGATCAGCAGTTCGGGTTTACCAAAGGAAGCTCAACTACAGACGCAGGAGTTACTCTGATTCAGCACATCTTCAGCGCTTGGGAGGAGCACCAAAATGCGATAGGCGTCTTTTGCGATCTTTCCAAAGCATTTGATTGCGTTGATCATAAAACTTTGCTGTTAAAACTAAAACATTACGGAGTTAATGGCTCAGCTCTTGATTTGATGGACTCCTACTTAAAAAACAGAGTCCAAAAAGTTTTAGTGAACGGATCTAAATCATCTGGATCACATGTGCAAACAGGCGTGCCCCAGGGTTCAATTTTGGGTCCGTTCCTTTTTTTGGTCTACATAAATGATTTGCCACATATGGTACAAAACTTGTCGAACATAGTATTATTTGCTGATGATACTTCTCTGATTTTTAAAGTAAATAGGAAGGACCAAAAACTTGACGACGTAAATGATACCCTTCAACAAGTTTTGAACTGGTTTAACGCAAATAATCTCGCACTTAATGCAAAAAAAACGAAATGTATAAAATTTGTTTTGCCAAATGTACCAATTGTAGATAACCAAGTAACTTTGAACAGAGATAGTCTAGATTTTGTTGATAATACAGTGTTTTTGGGAATAACGATTGACTCTAGGCTGCAATGGGGTTCCCACATTGAAACTCTAGCTGGTAGGCTAAGCTCTGCAGCATATGCAGTCAGAAAAATTAAACAACTAACTGATATTGAAACAGCCCGACTCGTATATTTCAGTTACTTTCATAGTATCATGTCCTATGGTATTTTATTGTGGGGTCGTGCTGCAGACATTGAGACAATCTTTATCCTACAGAAACGGGCAATTCGAGCTATATATGGTCTGCGCTGTCGTGATTCGCTTCGCGACCTTTTTAAGGAAATTAATATTTTAACAGTTTATGGACAGTTTATTTATGAAAACATTTTATATGTAAGAAAAAATTTGTCGTTATTTCCAAAAAATTGTGATGTCCATAATTACAACACTCGAAACAAAAATAAACTGATATCTCCACACTTTCGGCTTAGTAGGGTCAACACGTCTTTCATGGGTCACTGTATACGTTGTTATAATAAAATCCCCGAGACCATTTTGAATCTTTCTGAAAACATGTTTAAAACTCAAATCAAAAAAGTCCTCTGTAAGAAAGCATATTATAAACTGGATGATTATTTAAATGATCAAAATGCTTGGATCTGAGGTCACTAGCTTATAGTTTATTTACTTTACTGTATAGTATCAATTATTTTATTAAATAGACTATGTATTATTGTATACATAACTTTAGCTTAAGAATTTATATTGTAATAGTTATTAAGTCGTGTTATGTTGTAGAGTTTCTGGCCGCATCTTCTCTACAGCGACAACACGTTCCGATGCGGTGGTAGCTTTAAAAAAGATTTGACGTTTGATAAGTGTGCTGTAAGCTCCTATATTGAATAAAATTATATTGAATTGAAAAAAAAAAAGGACCCTGTCAACAAACCCTGTGTAACAATCCTGGTCACAAACGAAATAGACCCAATTACAGGCAAACACAACTTGAACATAATAATAATGATGTAAGGCTTAATTTATGGGTACTTAAGGTTAAACAATACTTTACATTTACATGTTAACATTTTTTTTTTAATTTGAGCATAATATACCAATTTGACTTATTATGCTCACGAAAAATTCGAGCTAGCAAACTGCGATGACCCAGGTTGATTCTAGAAGTTTATACATGAATTGGTCTAAAATTGATCAACCTATTTTGTCTAGGTATACAGAAGCATGTCTTGCTTGCTCCAGATTCATACATCTCTTCGATTTAGACGACTATTTTCCTTAAATTTCCGAATGTGTTCCGATGCCCTTTTACCTTACAACATAATTACTAACATCAGGAATGTAAGTACATGCGAAGGAATATTAACGGCCCTTGCTCAACTACGCCTTGAATAAAATCCCAAAGACATCATAAATGTAGATCAGCATAATTTGTAGTGACCCCAAAACACGCAGCGTGAGGCCAAACACGTGGTTACTTTCACGTGATCATCCCATAATGGACTTAACCTTGATCTCTCTAAGTTCAAATTTAAACTACCGTTAGACTACAGATAGTTTGGACTAGATTTTTCTTTACTGTCTTAGTAAATAGTGTAATATTGACGGTACAAATAAAATTCAAAGTCAAGCTCAATGGCATGGACACGAGAGTGAAAATAACTGTTGGTAAACTGTTGGTTGCGGCTTCACCCACGTATAATTTAGTTTTCTGGATAAAATAAGTCCTTGTCCTATTTTTAAGACAAATAATACATACATATACATAAAATCTGTCTCAAGATGAAAGTCTTTTGTCAGTATGTACTGCCCACAGAACATTATAAGAGGGGTTAGAAGTGCAAAGTAGGCGTGGAACGTGTCGCCACAGGTTATGCAATAATTTGCATAACACCATAAGGCGCGCGGCGTGGTGCGAGCGAGAGGGCATGAGTAATTGTAGCAGCGTGAGCGGGAAGACAAGTGGCGACAGCCGTCTCCGAAGCAAAAGCGCTACTTTGCATTTCTAACCCCTCTTATAATGTTCTGTGGTACTGCCAGTGATGAAACACGGAACTGAGACGTGGTCACTCACTCAAGGCCTCATAAAAAGGCTGGAAGTCACTCAATGGACAACGGAGTCATCTCAATGGGATGGCAACTATTCTCGAAGTTTCCCTGCGAGATCGAATCAGAAATGAAGAGATTCGCAGAAGAAACAGAGTAGCCGAGACAGCCCAAAGAAATTGCTAAACTATAGTGGCAATGGGCAGGGCACATTGCTTGCAGAGCAGATGGTACCGCGTAATGGAACGCGCAGCGTGGGTCAACGAGGTAGACCAACGACCTGGTGAAGAAGGCAGGAGGCAGGAACCCGTTGGATGAGGGCAGCGCATGAGCGGTCGTTGTGGCGGTCCTGAGAGGAGGCCTACGTCCTGCAGTAGACGTCTATCGCCTGATATGATGATGACCACTTTTGGGGTGGTCAGAAATATTGCTACTGTATTGCAGTCAGTTGTAGCAAGGCTAGCATTTAGCTTATTGAACGTTTCAAGATGTGATGACAAAATAAGTCATAGTTTCAGTACAATGTTAGGTTCCTCTTTTGTTTCTGTTTTTAGGTAATCATTTTTATTTTTTTGGTGCTTTTGCGGTAGGGTCTGTCATAACTGATCTCTGGAATTGGCTCTCTAATAGCCTTGCTTTTCTCTTATTGCTGTCTCCCGTTTGCTATGGAGGGAATTCGGATATTTCTTTTTCCTGCTCCTCCTATCTTCTTTGATTAATTCATTGCGGGTTCCAAGACAGATTAGAGTCATCCCCCGGGCTCGCTGGACTTCATTGTCTAGTGTTGTAAATGGTCGCTGCTGTTGATTCCGGTTCGCAGGAGTTACTGCGGTGGGAATGTGTGGTGGGCCTATGCCCGATAAAAAAAATGATATGATGACGAGTTAAACGGTGATAAGTGGGTGGTAGCCATTTTAGCGGATTATAATTGCTTTTGTTGCGATTATAATGTATGTCTGGACTAGATTCTGGTACTGCAGTGAAACGAGAAAAATCTCGATTTGCCTCGATCTTTGTTGCACATGCCAAAATGAGCGCGCATGACGCTTTTCACGTTTTGTCATGCGTGGCTTGCTTGCTAATGGCAAGGTAATGTCATCATTATAACCAGTAAATAAAAAGCTAATAAAATCGCTGTCGGCTGACAGCCATCATAATTTCGTAATAGTAAATTTAATGGCGTCTTTAGAACTAATGAGCGTCTCAACGGGCCGTTAGCACGACCTCTCGACATTATGACCGTGATCCTTTTTATGGTCACGTAGACAATTCACATTAGCCCACTAATTCGTTTTGTCATATATTTTAACAATGTGGTTTGAGTAAATTACAATGTTTGTTACTTAATCACGCTAAAACGGCTAAAATGAATTTCGATTATACCGGATAATTTTTAAACACCTTCCAAATTTTCAGGGGTGGTTCAGACCAACAAACTGTCCTCTCCTTTCTCTCTTTGCTTTGTTTTGTGGTAAATATTTCTCTCTCTTTCTTTTAATTTTCGTATGTACCTATGTCCCATGCCAATTATAGATTTTTCTTAAATATTGATTTATTTATAAAAAAGTGGTAGCGAGTAACCTTGCCTACCGTGCAGGAGGCGATGGTTCGATCCCCGTCCAGGCCGACTCGTACCAATGAATTTAACGGAATTTATGTAAAATTTGTAACACCACTGACTTTTCGGTGAAGGAAAACATCGTGAGGAAGAAAAACATAAGTGGCGACGGGCTCACTCCCCGTCACACTGGACAGAGTAACTGACAGAGTACTACTAGTGAAACGTGGATGTTCTGAGGTTTCAGAATATCTCTGACTACCCCGTCGGGGAATATAGTCGTGAGCATATGATTGATTTATTTCATAAATGGTGGAGAGTTTATGTATGTGTATAATACAGGGTCCTTCTTAATATGCTGACACTTTTAAGGGGATGATCAGACCATCAAACTGAACAACTTTCTCTATGGGACCAATATCGAATACGCGAAAAAAAAAACAATTGCTCCATACAAAACTGCAAACCTACTTTAGCCAATTGTATGGGACAGCAGATTTTTTTTTCGCGAATTCGATATTGGTCCCATAGTCAAAGTTGTTCAGTTTGATGGTCTGATCATCCCCTTAAAAAGTGTCAGCATATTAAGTTGGACCCTGCATGTATATTTTGCTTTTACTAATTATTATAAGAACTAGCCTTGTGGTAGCATTTCCCCTCTGCCACGGTATAAGCACAATTGATCTTGTGCATTTACATTCAATTTTACACCTTATCACTAAACGAGACAGCCTATAATTGCGAAATAATAACTTCCAATTTAGAACGTTTGGGGTTCACACGAGACTACTTTTCATGATTTTTAACATTCAAAATTAGAATCTAAAGTTATAGGGAATAAAATCCAAAGTTGCGGATTTCATGTTACCTCGCCCCCCGCAAAAAGTGGCAGAAATGTTTGTTAGTAGAATTACACGCGTAACCAGTCCACATATAAATAGTCAAAGATATTTTGTAACTACTGTATATTTCTGTAACCTCGTCGATTGTTTTTCTCCTTTCTCCAAGAACCTGTTACTATCAACACGCTATTGTTCCAGAAGCGTGTCACTAGGTTTTGTATACACGCCTCTTGTTTTATAGACCGATTTATTGTTTTATTTCATTTCTACGGTTAATAGAAATGTTTTTATGTTCTATTCCATAGCGTTTGTAAATGTATTGTTTACCGGTTGGGTAGTATAAAATTGAATGGTTCGTAGTAGAGATTGAATAGAATTTGTTCTTTTATTGTTATTTTATAGTGCATAAACTATTTTCTTTTCTTACTCTATAGTTTGATAAGATTTTTAGGGTTCCGTAGTCAACAAGGAACCCTTATAGTTTCGCCATGTCCGTCCGTCTGTCCGCGGCTTAGCTCAGAGACGCTTAGTACTAGAAAGCTGTAATTTATTAATCACACCGACAAAGTGGTAAAATAAAATTATGTATGTTATTTTTTATGTACACACGGCGACACATCAAGCTATGCATAACCAAAATAAGCTGGCCGTGCGCCGTTATACGCTATTCACCCTACGCGTGGCCAGCTTATATCGGTTTTGCGTAGCTTGACGTGTGTACTAAAGTGTTTTTGTAACCCAATTGCTCTCAAACGGTGAAGGAAAACATCGTGAGGATACTTTTGCATGTACGCAACATATTGCAATAGTATTTTCAGGGGATGATCAGACCATCAACTGCACATTTTTCTCTATGGGACCAATACCCTTAAAACACCGTCGGCATATTAAGAGGATATAATTCGGAGCACGCTCCATACAAACGTACTATGGTGATATTTTCAATACTAACCAATTAAACTTAATGAGATTTTTCAGAATCAATCTAAAAACAAATTTCTATGCTTATAAATAGAGTCCGATTTTCGTTAAAATGTATAGTTTTAAAGTTACAGTGCCTCAAAGATTTCCATACAAATCTTAAATTAATCCTAGCATTGAAAGTTAGTATTGAAAATATCACCATAGTACGTTTGTATGGAGCGCGTTCCGAATTATATCCCCTTAAGGAGGACCCTGTATAGGCTGATGATGATGATGAAATGATTTTGCCAGCGTGAGGCCACATATCACCACTAGACACGTGATTCCATAAATTTGTGAATTTTGATGACCTCAATAGAGAATGCAGCGGTCAGTTAAATAATGTATTCTATGTAAATTATTGTAAACACGTAATAATTAGGATAAAGACGACGCAATATGTCTTGGGATAGGACAAGGGATGATGATGATATTAAGGGAATATAATTCGGAGCGCGCTCCATACAAACGAAGTTTGGTGATATTTTCAATGCTAACCAATTAAAGTCAATGAAAGTTTCTAGAACATTCTAGAAACTGATCTCTATGTTTGTATGAAGTCAGATTTTCGTTAAAATGTATAGTTTTAAAGTTACAGTGCCTCAAAGATTTCCATACAAATCTTTAATTAATCCTAGCACTAAAACTGTATATTTTAAGGAAAATCTGACTTCACAAAAACATAGAGATTCGTTTCTAGATTGTTTCTGCATAAATTTCATTGACTGAAAATATCACCAGACTTCGTTTGTATGCAGCGCGCATTTACGCATTCAGAATAAACTTCTCTTACGCTCAGTTGCAGAAACGCTCATCAGAGTTAATCCTCCATTAAATCTCTTGCTGTCACTTTTTGTCTGGTTGACGTAGTAAAAGCTAGCAAGAGATTTAATGGAGGATCAACTCTAATGAGTGTTTCTGCAACTTAGCGTTAATGAGGTAAACACTAGCATGATGTTATGTTGGTAGTTTTGTCGAAAGTTCACTCTTCGATTATAAAAAGATAACAAAAACATTTGATAGGGCGATGTTAAATAATTGATGACAACAATTCCTAATACATAGTACTCTGTGCTCATACCAACCGTTTTATTAACTATCAAAAATAAGCTCTATTGCGTATAAGTAAAGATGCTAATAGCGAGCACGAATTTTATCCAAAAAAACTCATAAATAGTTTACTTATCGTTTTGTCAATTGATTGCTCTAATTCGACATTTTTGTCCTACTTATCGTTGGCTAAAGTGTCAAACCTCGTAACTTCATTTTATTTTTCAAATTACATTTGATACAATTTTATTACTAATTTCTGAATGCATCCATCAGACCATGGTACAACTCTTAAATCCTTTTTTTTTTTCTTGGACATTGTCACACAAATCATCTAGTCACATTTAAAGTACCAGAATCTAGCCTGGACTTGTGTTATGATGATTCTAAGAGGAAGGATCTCTCTTTAAGACTAGAGTGAGCCATACCAATTGTAAAGGGTCCACTTTTTTTGACGTTTAGGTTTGAGTGTGTGGTGTCAAGTAGTATGGACAAAAGGCACCGAGTGACATATGGCCTTATGTTTATGGTCAATTTTCACACACACTAGCTCAAAAAAAAGTGGACAGCCGCATAAACAAATATCTATAGTTCCATCTCCTTCTACTATTAAAGGTATGTCATAAGACAAAAGAGACCAACTACAATCGTAAATTTATGCCGACTCTATGGATGACTAGACAACGATAGAGAATAAATATATAGATACAAGCATCCATGACTCGGGTACAAATATTCATATTCATCATACAAATATTTGTCCCTTACGGGATTCGAACCCGCGACCCTCGGCACAGCAGGCAGGTTCACTACAGACTATGCTATCGGGCCGTCGTATTTTAAAAAACCCTTACAATTTAAAATGATAAATAGAAAACCATATAACTCTGGGCTGCCATTTTTCGTGGTGAAGTTTTTTGTGCCTCTTGTACAATTTGATCTAATGGAGTTACGAGGTCTGACACTTTAGTCGACGTTATGTGTTTATCACAGAAATCTAAATACATTAATATCTAGAAACACTGAACCGTCGCTACTTTTAATAAGCTTTTAAGAGAAGTTTATTCCGAATGCGTAAATGCGCGCTACATACAAACGAAGTCTGGTGATACATATTTTCAATACTATCCAATTAAAGTCGATGAATGTTTTCAGAAACAATCTAGAAACTAATCTCTATGCTTGTATGAAATCAGATTTTCGTTAAAATATAGTATTAGTGCTATTCATTTAAGATTTTTTTCGCGATTTCGATGTTGGTGCCATAGAGAAAGTTGTTCAGTTTGACGGTCTGATCATCCCTCAGAGGAAGGATCTCCATAGAGTCCGCATAAATTTACGATTGTAGTTAGTCTCTTTTGTCTTATGACGTACCTTTAATAGTCAAAGGAGATGGAACTATAGATATTTGTTTATGCGGCTGTCCACTTTTTTTTTTTAACTAGTGTGTGAGAAAAGTGATCGTAAACATAAGGCCATATGTCACTTGGTGCCTTTTGTCCATACTACTTGACACCACACACTCAAACCTAAACGTCAAAAAAGTGGACACTTTACAATTAGTATGGCTCACTCTATTAGGTATAAGTAATCTCTTTGCCGTAAACATAAGGCCATAATGTCACTTGGTCCTCTTTTGTCCATACTACTTGACACCACACACTCAAACATAAATTGGTATGGCTCTCTCTATGCCTTTAGGTATAATCTCTTTGGATCATCCCCTTAAAAAAGTGTCAGCATATTAAGAAGGACCCTGTATACGAGTAAGATATGAAAAACTTATTTGTGGTTAAGTTGATTCATAATATAGTAAAAGGAAATGCATGTTAGTATTGCGGTCGATATTTTTAGAAACATATTGTTAAATAAACAAAGTCTTGATGTCAGTTAGCACAAACGAGGAAAATCGTACACTTTTTTCGGTCAAGAACGCTTATTTACAATTTAAAGGTTGACAACTTTGGCTTACGTTATTTTTCCATTAGTTTTCCGATGCTCTAATGCAGTGCATGTTATATGGAAAATAAGTATTGGAATATCAACGTTATGGACGTTGTATTTAGGTTGAAAATTTATGGTAGTATCACTGACGTTAGAATTGACAACATAACATTTTTTTAACCACCTGTTTTTAATAAAAAATATGAAAATAGATTCAAAAATAAGAGATACGTATTTTTCCGATTTTATTTTTGACCGATATTTCTATTTTTAATTTACTTTTCAATTTTCTGAAAAACGTAGGATTTATGGCTAAGATACCTTGGCCGCAATAACATTAAAATAATAACTGTCAAATACAATAGAAAATCCAAGCAGGCAAAGTAATAAAATCTCATTCAACCTCTATTATATTCTTCAGTATTTTTCAAATAACTCGAGAAATAATGGATAGAAAAATCTGATAATTTTGATATAGGCTTTGAATCACATAATCTCCAAATGGGTTTCTTATTTTGGTACCTTTCTTAAAATGAAATGTTGTCAATTGGTGGAGATAAAATAATTCGAACTCCATGGAGAAATACTTCTGCTTTACTAAAAAAAAAACCTGCCTCATCTTTCTAACTCTTTGCTGGAAGCAGAAACGGCAACATTAAATGTGAAATTCGGACATTGTGAATGTATTTTTTTTCTTAATGGCCAGTTATTTTAAGTTTACCAAGGAGTTCACAGGTTTTCCAGTGACGTCACTGGACGGACCGAAAAACGACGTTATTTTATTAAAATATCTGTATTTTGAAATCTCTGACATAGAAAATATTGTTATTGAGACAATTATCTCATAGTCAAAAGTCAATATAATTTATTCAGTATAGGAGCTTGAAGCACACTTATCAAACGCCAAATCTTTTTTAAAGCTACCACCGCATCGGAACGTGTTGTCGCTGTAGAGAAGATGCGGCCAGAAACTCTACAACATAACTCCTCTTAATAACTATTACAATATAAATTCTTAAGCTAAAGTTATGTATACGTAGTCTATTTAATATAATAATTGATACTATACAGTAAAGTAAATAAACTATAAGTTAGTGACACTCAGACCCAAGCATTTTGATCATTTAAATAATCATCCAGTTTGTAATATGCTTATTTACAGAGGACTTTTTTGATCTGAGTTTTAAACATGTTTTCAGAAATATTCAAAATGGTTTTCGATTCAGCCCTCCAAAAAATCTTGACATTACGAATTATGTTCAGTTATCTATCAATTCTGTGGCCAGTTTTCGTGTATTTCATTCATTTGTTAAAACCTTATAGATAATCTCTGACCCACTACTTCCTTGACTTCCGATGCGGTAACCTCTGCTCTTTGGTTCATTTCCAGTCGATTGTTTCCTAAGAATACAAAAAGGCCACTGAATACAATCACAACCTACTGCGACTACTAAAATACATTAATACATTACGAAAAACTACCTAATTAATGCGAAGGGTGAATGAAGAGAGTGACCATTGTTAAAACCTTATAGAACAGCATAAATATGTTTGTACACATTTTATTTTAAAGTCGGGCCAATTTAATAGGTCACATTTGACATCTATTGATACTTCATCAAACGTAACCTTGTAACGGTGGGCATAGAATAATGTTTATATTTTCGAAGTTAGAACTGCACCAAAGAGATTATACCTAATAGAGTGAGCCATACCAAGGTTTGAGTGTGTGGTGTCAAGTAGTATGGACAAAAGGCACCAAGTGACATATGGCCTTATGTTTACGGTCACTTTTCACACACACTAGCTCAAAAAAAAAAGTGGACAGCCGCATAAACAAATATCTATAGTTCCATCTCCTTCTACTATTAAAGGTACGTCATAAGACAAAAGAGACTAACTACAATCGTTAATTTATGCGGACTCTATGGAGATCCTTCCTCTGAGAACTGCACCGAACTGCCTGCTGCTAATGCTGAACTGCTTTACTCTTTTTAATTACGATTACATATTTATTGTAATAAATATGTAATAAGAAGGTAATTTTACGATTTGCTTTCACTAATAAACCATTCTAAACACAACAAAAAAAAAGTGTTCTAAAGAACTGAACGTCGTTACAATGTTGCGTCTGTGAACCCTTTTTCTTTTTAACACTAGGGATGTACCTAAAAAAAATCGAAGTAAAATGTAGTTCCAACAAATCGCGATATTCACATATAATACGATCCACGTATGATACCACGTTTGAAATCCGTATCGATACTTTAATCGATGTTTTTAAGCAGGTCACCTCACTACGAAGCTAAAACTGACAGATGTCAAATGTGACCTATTAAATTGGCCCGACTCTAAGTATAACAGGATGTTAGGGTGAACAGTTGCATTCCCTTAATGGGTGATTTTACTAAACAAGTTTCCCTATTAAAGCTGTATGAAAATTTTGGTCTTTCCGTGCTAAATACAATTGGATCGAACGTTTGTATGAAAAGTTAAAATTTCTTTTTGCGTATATCCCTTTTTCCTTTGGGAAAGTTGTTCCATGTCTACCCTGACAAACTCAAAACTCGAAATGTTTTGTTCAAAATAATATCACATGGATAGCTTTCTGACGTCATTTTTGACTCTACCACCGCGTCGGAAGGTGTTCCGTTGTAGAGAAGATGCGGCCAGAAACACTAAAAAATAAACAAAGTACATTTACAAACACAATATTGATTGACATAGTGTAATATTGTCAAGACCAGACATTTTGGTCATTCATATAATCATCGAGTTTATAGTAAACCTTTTATTTTACAGAGGACTTACTTAACATGGGACTTTTGTCTGGCTAGTTTAGAATATCCTCTGGTATCTTATTATAATAGCGTATAATAATAGTCTGACACCTGTATAATTGTATTAAAGTTATTGTTGCAGATCGTTTTTTGCGATAAGTGTTGTATGCAGATGTAATTGTATTTGTCCATCTAAATCAATATGGACATTAAAACGAGCGTCACTTACAAAGTTATTGTATTAGCGTGTGTTGTCACGCCCATATTAAGAGGATAGTCCTTGCAGAGCGCCCGAGCGCGCTGCATACAATCGAAGTAAAATCCTATTATCAATGCTCACCAATTAAAATCGAATAATTTTTAACATTGTCCTGATAGTAATCTCTGTTCCTGTGGGTTGTCAGATTTCCGTTAAAATACAGGGTCCTTCTTTATACAACGTGTTAATGAATTAACGCAAAACTAGAAAGTAGTTTGTTTAGAATCGAGAGCAGAATCGAATTATCATGGGTTCAACATAGGATTTTTTTTTCAAAATAATTAATAATTTGTTTGTAAAATTTAAAATTTACTGAACTCGATCTCAAACCACCGCTCGGGCACTCTCACCCTACTAACTAATAAAACAAGATTCTTAAAATGTATACATGAGCACGTTAGCGCTTTCATTCATTGCTGAAATGATAACAAATCAGTTTTGCCTGAAAACTTAAAATGCGAATAACTTTAAATTTTAACTATCAAACTACTGAAATTATTGTTTCAATCTAATTATTTTGTTATAAATCAGGTGGGGTGAATGAGGTTTTGCGCTTATTCTTTAACAAGTTGTATAGCGTGTAACAAAACACCCTAGTAATACTTAAAGGGGTGGTTCAGACCATAAACTGAACAACGTTCACTTTGGAGCCAACATCGAAATCGCGAAAAAAAACCGCGCTTTCATACAAAACTGCAGTACCGTCTCGACTCTAATGAATGGGACAGCAGATTTTTTTTTATCTGTGTTGTCTCCATAGTAAAAGTTGTTCAGTTTGATGGTCTGAAGCACCCCATTAAGTATTACTTAGGTGTTTTTTTACACCCTGTAATTAAATTTCGATTGTATGGAGCGCACTAGAGGATATTTCCTTAATTATCATAATTAACACAGCATCAAAAAGTCAAAAGTCAAAATTGTTTATTCAAAATTATATCATATAGATAACTTTTTGACGTCATGTTTTTGAATCTACCACGGGCGTCGGAAGGTGTTCCGTTGTAGAGAAGATGCGGCCAGAAACTCTACAACACACTTCTTTTAAACAAAACAAAATATACAAAGTACAATTACATAAAATAAATTCAATATTAAATTACATAGTGTAACATTGACAAGATCAGACATTTTGGTCATTCAAATAATCATCGAGTTTATAGTAACCTTTTTTACCCCATTGCAGCTTCGAGTCAATCTTTATCCCTTTTTAGGGTGTCTGTATTTTTATACAGTATTATTTGTGAACTGTAATATATCATTATCTAAAGTGTAATATATCATCATAATTAACCACTGGCTTTTCGGTGAAGGAAAACATCGTGAGGAAACCTGCATGCTTCAATTTCGAGGCATGTATTGTACCCACTGTCCATTATAAGTGGCGACGGGCTCACCCCCCGTCACACTGGACAGAGTTTCGGTACTGGTGAAACATGGATGTTCTGAGTTTTCAGAATATTTCTGACTACCCCGTCGGGGAATATAGTCGTGAGCATATGTATGTATGTATGTAACAAAATCAGACGTTCAGTAGACGAATCTAATGAATATTTATGTAATATTTCACCTACATGATGAATTACACTACAATAGTAGGTACATCGTGCATTGTCGCGTGACCATACACACTTGTCTACAGTGTTACTTGTAAACTGTCACTGTTACAGCTCCGTACACTAAACAAGCAGTACTAACACTGTTTACTTAGGTAATCGAGGTTATACTTACCCACAACGCAGCTTATGGACGACTGAATATGGCAATATTTCTAGCTCTATACAGGGTCCTTCTTAATATGTTGAAACTTTTTTAAGGCGATGATCAGACCATCAAACTGAACAACTTTCTCTATGGGACTAATATCGAAAGGCGAAAAAAAAATCTGCTGTCCCATACATTTGGCTCAAGTAGGTTTGCTGTTTTGGATGGAACAGCAGATTTTTTTTTTCGCGTTTTCGATGTCGGTGCCATAGAGAAAGTTGTTCAGTTTGACAGTCGATCGCCCCCTTAAAAAAGTGTCAGCATATAAAGAAGGACCCTATATAAAACTGAACTAGATTCACAATGAAATTCACAAAATTCGAAAAATGGCAGAATCAAAAGAGCTCATAATAGCTCTTTTTTGTACTAACTGACAGAAAATATGCCAAATACGACTAAGTTCATAAATAAAAAACAACATTCGTGCCACTCAACAGCATGCATACTTGATTTGTGTGGGTTATGTGTCGGATGCGGACAAAAATTTGCTAAGATTATGTATGAGACAAGGAATCTACCTATATAGTATTTATGGCAATGTCATTATAAAATTTTTGTACGACAATGGAAAAAATCTATCTATCTATCTATAACGTCACGCCTCTTTCCCAGTGGGGTAGGCAGAGACCAGAGCGCGCCATATACTACGATCCTTACATACCTCTTTTGCCTCATTCACATCCATACATCTCTTCATACATGCCCGTCGGTTTCGAGTACTCCGCACCTCCCCTTTTTTTAGGACGCAACCGATTTGATCAGAATACGTCCTACGAGGGCGCCCTCTGCCGACACTTCCACTCACTTTAGCTCCATATATCTCTTTCGTACATCTGCTATCACTCATCCTCTCCACATGCCCGAACCAACGAAGCATACCCTTCTCTATTCTTGTCACAACATCTTCTTTCAATTGACATCGATCTCTAATCACACAATTTCTCACTCTATCTCTCAGCTTAACACCACACATGGAAAAAATCTGATATAATAAAGCCTTAAATATGCTAAAGGTGAGCGTTGCCACGACGTATCTCTTTATAAAGAATAATAAATAAGACTAGCTAAGTTCAGAAAATTCGTATTTTTAATAACACAGACAAAAAGAAATACAGTAGTACCAGGTTTATAAGTTCCCCCGATGTACACAGGGCGACACATCAAGCTATACAAAACAAACATAAGCTGGCCGCGCGACGTTATACATTAATTGACCTACGCGCGACCAGCTTATTTTGGTTTTGTATATCTTGATGTGTCGCCGGGACAAATTTTAATAACGAGCGATATTATATTGACCAATCAGGATTCTCCTTCCTTCATTCTCTTGCGACGATTGGCTAATTGTTTTCGTGCCCTTTTCGCTGCCATCCGACTTTGCACCCTTTGATTACTAAACGACTTCGGATTTTGTCGGGGGACTGCGCAAACGAAGATTGGAGAGATACATTATTTTCCTGATCGCACTGTACGCGAATTCTTGTGCTATCGATAAGCTTCTTTTTTTCCTAGATAGTAAATTTTCAAAGTAATTTCCCATATTAAATCAATCATCAAGCTACGGAAAACCTAAATAAGCTGGTCGCGCGTAGGTCAATTAATGTATAACGTCGCGCGGCCAGCTTATATTGGTTTTACGTAGCTTGATGTGTCGCCGTGTGTACTAACTGCTATCCACTTTGTGCTCTTTTAGTGTATTTATTCAGCTGATTTTCTTTTGTGCAAATAATTTTTTTTTAATTTTAATTATCTAAGCTACTGACTTACCTATGGTGTCGCGTACCCCACTTTCAGAAACCATGTCGTAGTGTTATATGATCTAATTGATGTGATGACCTACAACTTGCAATTTATTACCTATAACTTACCCATCCATCGAACAATAATGTCATGTCGCTACTATATATTTACTATACTGAGTTAACGGTAAACTGATTTAACGGTTATTTACCATCCTCTCAACTTTACGGAAAATTTGTTATTATCCGTAATAAGTAGTATGTCTGGAATACATTCTTACTAAAATGTGACTCATTCTCTCCTGACGAGTTTTTTTTTTACTAATCGAATGACAAATAAGTACAGTCACCATCAGATATATCGTAGGATACAAGGTGTTCAAATATTTCTGAGCAGTGATAATTTACAATAATTGCGATACAGTAAATGTTAGCAATTATACAACGTGTTAATGAATTAACGCAAAACTAGAAAGTAGTTTGTTTAGAATCGAAAACAGAATCGAATTATCATGGTTTCAACACAGGTAATTTATTTCAAAACATTAACATAGTTATAAGACAATTGTTACTAACACAATATGGATGAATAATCTGAAATAAATTATTTTTAATTTAATTAAATAATTTTTTCGTAAAATTTATAATTTACTGAACTCGATCTCAACCCACCGCTCGAACAGTCTCATCCTACTTACTACCAAAATAAGATTCTTAAAATGTATCCATGAGCACGTTAGCGCTTTCATTCATTGCTGAAATGATAACAAATAATTTTTTCCTCAAAACTTAAAATGCGAATAACTTAAAATTTTTAATATCAAAATAATGAAATTATTGTTTCAATCTAATTATTTTGTTATAAATCAGTTGGGGTGCATGAGATTTTGCGCTTATTCATTAACACGTTGTAGATATATGCATGTGTTTGTCATAAATATCTGAATATAATGTTATTTAAAATTGAAATGTATAGCAACGGATGGAGGTCTTTTTCTTAAACTGCTCAGATGTTTATGATCACCCTGAGTGCGTAGATATATTTAATGTTCCAGGCGTTCAGATATTTTTGATTGGTTAATTGTAAATAAATTATTGAAAATTAGAATTGCTTTGAAATATTTAACCACCTTGTTTGCTTATGATATATCTGATGGCGACTGTACAAACCTTTATTACTATTTAAATAGTTGTCCATGAGGATAGAAAATGGTAAAACAATTTCACTATAAATAATTTTATTTTTGTTTAAGTAATATTATAATCGTACTTGTCATGGAACTCATTATGTTCTTTTATGTGCAATTTAATTTATTTATTATTTTATGAAAATTACTTATTACTTTCTCCAAAAATGTCTTTTTGTTTTAAATAATACCTAAATCTTCTCTAAATTCCTTGATGACTAATGAATCGTGTTAAACTTTTATAATTACTAGTGAAGGCTTGTATTTCCTAGTTTTACATTACAGTGTTTTTGCAGTTTTAGATCAGACATACATAATCTTCTAACAAAAACCAGCTGTCCCATACATTTGGCTCGAGTATGTTTGCACTTTTGTATGGGATATGTGATTTTTTTTTATAGAGAAAGATGTTCAGTTTGACGGTCTGACCGTCCCGTGTCAGCATATTAAGAAGGACCCTATATATTTTATAAAGTTATTTTTTAATTACAGAAGCAATCCACATGAAGAAAAACACATGAGGTTACACACGGAGGAACCTCTGCAGCTCGGAGCGCCGCCCAGGACGTGCTACCCGCTGGTTGTGATACTAGCGCGTGACCAGAGGGACACGGCCGAGCTGAGGCCCGACGACACGGTGAGCAATCAGCCTCGCCACTAGAACCTCTGCAGCTGACAGCGTCGCCCAGGACCTGATACCCGCTGCTGATGATACTAGTGACCAGAGGGACACGGCCGAGCTGAGGCCCGACGACACGGTGAGCAATCAGCCTCGCCACTAGAACCTCTGCAGCTGACAGCGTCGCCCAGGATCTGATACCCGCTGCTGATGATACTAGTGACCAGAGGGACACGGCCGAGCTGAGGCCCGACGACACGGTGAGCAATCAGCCTCGCCACTAGAACCTCTGCAGCTGGCAGCGTCGCCCAGGACCTGCTACCCGCTGCTGATGATACTAGTGACCAGAGGGACACGGCCGAGCTGAGGCCCGACGACACGGTGAGCAATCAGCCTCGCCACTAGAACCTCTGCAGCTGACAGCGTCGCCCAGGACCTGATACCCGCTGCTGATGATACTAGTGACCAGAGGGACACGGCCGAGCTGAGGCCCGACGACACGGTGAGCAATCAGCCTCGCCACTAGAACCTCTGCAGCTGGCAGCGTCGCCCAGGACCTGATACCCGCTGCTGATGATACTAGTGACCAGAGGGACACGGCCGAGCTGAGGCCCGACGACACGGTGAGCAATCAGCCTCGCCACTAGAACCTCTGCAGCTGATAGCGTCGCCCAGGACCTGATACCCGCTGCTGATGATACTAGTGACCAGAGGGACACGGCCGAGCTGAGGCCCGACGACACGGTGAGCAATCAGCCTCGCCACTAGAACCTCTGCAGCTGGCAGCGTCGCCCAGGACCTGATACCCGCTGCTGATGATACTAGTGACCAGAGGGACACGGCCGAGCTGAGGCCCGACGACACGGTGAGCAATCAGCCTCGCCACTAGAACCTCTGCAGCTGACAGCGTCGCCCAGGACCTGATACCCGCTGCTGATGATACTAGTGACCAGAGGGACACGGCCGAGCTGAGGCCCGACGACACGGTGAGCAATCAGCCTCGCCACTAGAACCTCTGCAGCTGGCAGCGTCGCCCAGGACCTGATACCCGCTGCTGATGATACTAGTGACCAGAGGGACACGGCCGAGCTGAGGCCCGACGACACGGTGAGCAATCAGCCTCGCCACTAGAACCTCTGCAGCTGACAGCGTCGCCCAGGACTTGCTACCCGCTGCTGATGATACTAGTGACCAGAGGGACACGGCCGAGCTGAGGCCCGACGACACGGTAAGCAATCAGCCTCGCCACTAGAACCTCTGCAGCTGGCAGCGTCGCCCAGGACCTGATACCCGCTGCTGATGATACTAGTGACCAGAGGGACACGGCCGAGCTGAGGCCCGACGACACGGTGAGCAATCAGCCTCGCCACTAGAACCTCTGCAGCTGATAGCGTCGCCCAGGACCTGCTACCCACTGCTGATGATACTAGTGACCAGAGGGACACGAGCTGAGGCGACCTCTGCAGCAGGGAGCGCCGCCCAGGACCTGCGATACTCCCCGTATACAGAGTTAGATCAGAGTTGTATGAACGTTTGTCCAACACGCGTGTACAATGCGGATTGGTGGACTTCACAGGTACGCATCAGAATTTCTTCTTTAGCGTTCTCTTGAGATGTTTTCCTTCACGGTTTTCACGTCGAGACTACTGCTCATTCTCGCTGGCATTATGTACTAGTTAGAAAAAATTAATTGGTGCAAGTCGTCGATGCGTGTTCGAACCCGGACCTTCATGATTGAAAATCCACGCCTCACCGCAGCAAACTACCTACGAAATAATCGTCTACCAGCGATGGTGGTATTGGTGATAGTATTTTAAATCCAGCAATGTTTTTCTATTTCTAATAGTCTTGTTGTCGGTTTACAGGTGGCGCTAGTGAGCGTCGTCCACATAAGGGACGACCAGTGCCCTCTGCCGAGCGGCATCCTAGCGCAGTATTTAAAACAGGCTAATGGCCATCTCTCGTGCTTGAAGGTACCAATAGATACTTTATCCTAGTATTATCCCTTTAATCTTAATGTTAGGTTTTTGGACGGAATGTTGTGTTGTCAAAGCAGTACTAAGACTCGGCTCAAACCAATGAAATGTAAGCTTAGAGATGCGGGCCTACCCACATACCTATAATCGAGTTGGTGTATTGTGTGATGACCCAAAAAAAGATGATGTTGTACAGAAATTGACTTTTGTATTGTAAAGCCGGGATTTTGAGCCGAGAACTGAATCTTTTAAGGATTACGGTCCTGAGTTTATGCATGTGTCTATGTAACTTCATATTTAAATCTAGGATTCTAGCCATCTCGACAAGGGAATATATGGTCGCTAACCGCAGCCGCTGCCGCCGCCGCTATAGTGCAAATACAGGCAGATTATAATTTATCATCATCTTATTAAAGAGCTACGCTTTTGTTGGTGGATCATAAACCAAAAAATTATTTGCATAACCTCTAGGTACATCCAATTCACAATATTACATACTGTAGATTCCAAGCCTTGATAGTTAAAACCTTTCCCTTATTAATCTCAAACGTCCTTCCGCAGCAACTGTACGTGACGGGTGAGCCAGGCGAGGCAGAATATGCGACGCAGACGGATGTAGACTCATTGTGCTGCGTTTGCGCCGCCGCGCCGCTGTCCCGCGCGCTGCTGCCCTGCCGGCACGCATGCCTCTGTGCGCACTGCCTGCGTGAGTATACTGTTACTGTACGAGCCAAGCGAGCCACGCGAGGCAGCGCTATCTGTGCTGCGTGTGTGCAGCCGCGCCGCTGTCCCAAGAGCTGCTGCCCTGCCGGCACGCCTACCTCTGTGCGCACTGCGTGCGTGAGTATACTGTAACTGACATAGCAGCTCTATGAGCCAGGCGAGCCGAGCGAGGCAAATGCCGCGCAGACTGAGGTGGATACTGAAGACGTTCCATACATTGGAGTTGAGTCGGTACTACAGTGTTGCATGAAAGGAGAGCTATTTTTTTTTTACACGTTGTATTTCAAATGCTGCTCAATCGCCTCAGTTATGCATCGTAGGTTTTCAAATGATTTTCATAAGTTGAATTTAATTGTTATCATTCATCATCTCACACTGCCAATAGCGATCTCCTACTCATAAACATTCTGGCCTTGTTATTTAAGATCGAATGACATAAGAAACAATATTAAATCGTAAAGAATTAACTCGCATCACGTGCGGTCTGCATCGCTGATATATACTTTAGCATGTTATTGTTAGGCCCTTGTTGCACTGCAAGATATAAGATACAGTCTGATAACATAATTATACAGCGTAAGTACAGCAATAGAGCGCGCGCATCTGTCACGGGCGAGCGTGACCAAATAATGTCTAGTTTCTTAGCGTTTCAATAACGCTAGCCTAATTTTATTTAAAATTTCCATGATGTTTATGCAAAGCTCGCTGATACAATCAAATTGGCACTTTTTGATGTTCATATCTGTGCTCACGGTTGGTTCATACTTGATAAGCACGCTCTATAATTTGCTTTTACATACTCTTCTTCTTGTAGTGCCATCTCCTATCGGAGGTTGGCTTTCATTTTTCAGGCATTACACACTCTAAGCTTGGGTAATAGGTAGTTTAAAGTGGTTAAATGCACTGCAAATATGAATATGTGTTGCCGATTTCTCACCGAAATCTTTCAGGAATTGATAATTCTTAACACCACAATTAATTGACTATCGAACTAACTTCTTGACTGCTTATTTTTGCATACTTTGAATAGCATTTATGATGGTTTATTCATGGGCACTTGTTGATCTGGGCAAGGATCGAACCGTCGCTAGGCAAGGCCACTTGCCACTAGATCACGGCGACTATCCGCTAGAAATAAGCTAATGGTGATCACCAAATTTATCTTTTTTCGCTTAGCATGCAATGTACAATATCCTTACAATTAACATTCACCACCACAGCGTTGTATCCGATCCAGTCATGGGTCCGCCAATGTCAAACGGTGCTTTAAACCCGGGGCCTTGCTAGCGTGACCTTTGACGACCTGAACCTCACGTGAGCGGGTTGGATTATTAGTTTAATTGTTTATGTTCATAACAATGCATTGGGTTATGTAATTAATGATACGGTATCAGTTTTCAAGGCTTGTAAGACACTTGAGGGCGTGTAATGGCACTCTTGCGATCTCAGTCTGTCTATGCTAGAACCTCTATCTCTCTACAATTGCTTTACTGCAAATCGTGATTCTACGTACCTATAATGGTATAAATCTAGTTTCGCTCGACTCCAGTACGTCTAGCATGATTTCTCTACTTGCGCGCGACTCGGCTTTTTCCCATACTACAAGTCGTGGCAAGCGCGGCTTTCGGTCTCCGAAAAACGCGGAAACAGGTTATTTTCTATGCAGCGAAGGCGCATCTCGCGCGTGTAGAGAAATCATACTAGACGTCCAGATGAGAACAAAACCTCCTCGTTAAAAACCTACAGCGATTCCTGACTACAATAGATTAATAGGGAATTGTTAAAAGGGCAACAATAGACCAGTGATGGTTGCAGTAGCACAGGCGCAAGTCTGTCAAGGCCCCAAACTACCAACATTAATACTACTATGATCATTACACACCTCTTTCGCCCCCGGTTTCGAGTAGTTCGCCTTTCTGTAGGACGTAATCGATTTGATCTGAGTACAACCTACACGATAATAGCTTGCTTAAAATGGGCAGGACACGTAGCTTGGCGAAGTGATGGCAGGATTTAAGCCTTAACAGAGTGGTGGCCGTGATTAGGCAAAAGAGGAGTGGTTCTTCCGGCCAGGTGGGTTGACGACATCTTGAAAAACGTCGTCGCTTTGGCCTGGATGCTATTGGCGCAGGACCGAGAAGGCTGGCAAAATGGGGAGGAGGCTTATGCCCTGCAGTGGGTGGGTACGTTTTGATGATGACATCCTATGAGGGCGCCCTCCACCGGCACGTTCATTCAGATTCGCGCAATAGATATATTTCTTTCATCTGCTTTCGATCATCCTTTTCACATAACCTATATCTAACGCAGCATACAGAATGGTGACAGTGGGAACTAAATATTTTATACCATGGACAGTCTTGCCAGGTTATGCGTGATTTAGACGTTCTTGCAAAGAAAGTGACGCCCTCAATTTATTTCAACTTTATATGACAATGCTTTCACATATTCTTGTCACAATATCTTCTTTCAATTGACACCGATATTGCCAATGTAAAAGATTATTAAAGTAATTTAGATGCAGATCTCATTCATTAGTAGGTACCCGGCGCATTATACATCGTAATTATACTGTATTACAATAAAACAAATTGTATAGTTCTCACGCAATGTATTGTATCCACTGATAATAGTCGGTTGCTACATCCTAAGATTACACGTGTCATGTGCTTCTAAGAATGAAAAAAAAAATGGTCGAGTGCAACACGATCTTGCGAAATGTGTTCCTTGTCTAGTAGATAGTTTCGTTTTTAGAGTTCCGTACTACCCAAAGGGTGAAAACGGGACCCTATTCATAAGCCTACGCTGTCCGTCTGTCCTAACTATTTAGGGTTGTAACTTTTGAACCGTAATAGCTAGACAGTTGAAATTTTCACCGTTATTTAGTACCGATTTGCTAACAAATAATAAAAAATGTCAAAAAGTCAAATTCTCTCTTAAAAGAGGTCCTTATACAAGAAACTAGTTTTCATCAACGTTTTTTCTACTCGCTCTATCGTACACACAAGCGTCAAACTTGGTGTGATTATAGAGCAAACTCTACAGTATAACAATAAATAATTAAAACAAGCCGTGTGAGTTAGAGAGTGAGCTAAAGATCCCGTAGAAAACAAAACCTTCTTCTAAGTAATATGTTGTGGTGGTGTGGTACGGAATCCTCGGTGCGCGAGTAGCGCGACTCGCACTTGACTGGATTTTATTAAAATTAACGTTGACTTAATAATGAAGTCACTAGAACACAGTGGCGAGTAACCTTGCCTGACGTGCAGGAGATGGTTCGATCCCCGTCCAAGCCCACTCGTACCAATGATTTTTTCGGAATTTTAGGAAACCACTGGCTTTTCGGTGAAGGAAAACATCGTGAGTAAACCTGCATGCTTCAATTTTGACGGATGTCTTGTGCTGACTGTACATTCCGAATGGCGACGGGCTTACTCCGCGTCACACTGGACAGGATTTCAGCACAATTACTAGTGAATCTTGGATGTTCTGAGTTTTCAGAACATCACCGATTCCCCGTCGGGGAATATAGTCGCGTGCATATGCTTAGTAATTAACACGCGTCGTTTCTATTCACAGCGAAACTAGACAAGTGTCCGATCTGTCGGAGCGCGATCTCGAGCTACTTCTGCATCAGGAACGACGAAGAACCCCTCGCGGAGCTCAAACAGCAGCGCTTCCCGTTCAACAGGCGACTCTTCAATCTATTCCATTACCACTAGCTCTAACTTAACTAGTGAGATGTTTGAAAACGAGTTAAATTTCAATCGAGGTTGTAAAGTGTTGTGGTCGTCCAATCAAAGGGAAAATATGTGACAAATGGCATGTCTTATAAATGAAATTTATTTATTTAAAGGGACTCACGAAGTCAAATATGGCCTATAAATAAAATGTTTATTTACAGGACATATATGGCTTCGTAAATATAGTTTTATTTATAGCCATATTTGGCTTCGTTTACATACATAAAGTCTCACGCCTTCTTTTTGACTCGGTGCAAATCGAAGGAGATAAAATACGCATCAGAACCATGTCTCGAAAAAACGATCAAAGTATAACATTTTGAATTGGACGGCTACAGCTACGTTTTATATTTAGGGAGCGAGTCTTTAATTCTAAGAAAATGGTCGAAGATGTTCGTGAGAGGCGGCGGGCGTTCCTTTCTTGCACAATTAATTGTTAACGTGTCAGAAAGGGGACGAAGTATTGAAACAAAAAATTTGGGCCTATTCTTAGTATAAAGTGTTTTAACCTCCGTGTAGGCTAGCATGGGAGCGCGGTATATTAAATCGCGCCTTGTCTCAGATGATACGGAATAGCACGAGAGAAAAGGCGCGGGATTTCGCTGTCGGGCGCATTATGCTAGGCCCGTGTTTATATCAACATTGAATTTATAATGTGAAACTAAATAATTTGAATTCAAACGTAATATAAGTATGTATACGTCATAGTCATTTACTCTTGATTACTTCTGATGTAATTTAATATTACCAATTTATTATTAATTATAGTTAATAATAAAATACTAAATTTAACGTAATATAAAGATTGTGATGTTTCGAAATAAAAAGACAAGTGAAGAGTGTGTAATGTTCATCAACCAACTGCTGGGCTGTGCCCAACAGTGGGGTTGTTTATAGGCTGTATAATTTGTACGAAAAGTATGGGTGTGGTGTATGGACTGTGATAATCTATGCTTTGTGAATTTACTTCATTGTAACTAAGTTATAGTTAAAATTTTACAGTTTAGTTAAAAGGACCTTATGTGTAGTTTGTTTAAAATTTAATTTGGAATGATCTATGATTAGGAAATAGAAAATTGATCATGTTGCAGACAGGACTAATTTATTATGGCAACATTGCATGAAATGACAACTTAAAAAGTTTTTGGCTTAAAAATATTTTAGCCGTCTGTGTTGTCATAATTCATATGAAAGCCAAAAATGGCTCCGCATGACTGATTTCTATGTTTCCTTCTAGACAAAACTGTATGCATTTTTTTAAAGTAAATAATGAATTTGTTTTTCAAAATTATGTTATTAGTCCAAATAGATTAATTGAATGATCTTTAAACTTAACATATTTCTCCATACATACGTACATTGGTTAACTAAACGAGGTCTTTCAAAAACCAGCAAGTCCTAGGCTTACGAGCCTGCTTATCGCCACATGTCAAAACTGAGTCAACAATAAAACTTTTAACAATCGAATATGGCCTATACATTAAATAATTTCTTTTTGAAAAGACTTTTATGCCTTGTCAAATAAATCATTTTCTTCAAATTACTGTTATAATGTTAAATTTACTTAGATGCCATATTTGGCTTCGTATGCGGTAAAGGGTTTAAACGCGTACTGATGCCTCTATATCATAAAGTTTAGCTATCCCTACGTAGTATGGAGATATATGCGTATATATACGAGTAGTCTTCCAAGTTAGTACCCTATTGTAATCTTAGATCTCATTGTAGTAACTCCAATGTTCCCGTGAAGCATAATTATAGAACAAAGCACACTTGTAATAGTTAAAGGGGTTTAGTTAACTATCAAACTGAACAACTTCATTATGGACACAAAGTCCTGTAATGTCAAACTTTCTCCATTATACTCATGTAACTACTAGGTACATTAGTTGGTTTTCCAATGAAATAAAATCGAATAACAGTGATGGATAAATAGAAAAATAGTTTAATTAGAGATTGTTGTGGTCTGAAAGAGGATGTAGTGATAAAGATATGATTAGAGAAAGGTATGTTAAGATGATTTGGTCATATGGAAAGAATGGATGAGAGCAGATTGACGAGTGCAATCTAAAAGGCAAGCGTAAGTGGAAATGTTGAAAGGGGACGGTCGAGACGTACATTTACGGACCAAATTGGCGATGTGCTTAAAAAGGGCCAGGTCAGATCTACCCGAAACCGACGAGCATGAATGAAAGGACTCATGAATGTGGAGGAAGCTAGAGAGGTTTGTCAGGATCGTAGCAGGTGGCGTTCCGTTGGCTCTGCCTACCCCAGTTGGAGACAGGCGTAAGAATATGTATGTATGTATAATAAAACCGAAAAAAAAATATTTGCTGTCCCATACATTTGAGTGGAGTAACTCGCGATTTCGAAGTTGGTTCAATGGTGAAAGTTTTTCAGTTTGATGGCCTAAACCACACCTTTAAAGATTACTAGTGTGTTTTGTTACACGTTGTATATTTATTCGTAAAGTGCGAACGGCAAAAAAATTTAAAAACGGGCTTGACGTGTATCATGTAATATGCATGCCATTTCAATATTTAATTCAACGGCGCAATGATGATTTTATCATGGCAATCTTCTCAACAGCTCATGTTGAACTAAAATATTGCACGTGCTAAGAAACTAGTGGCAAATTGCACTCAGCAGCCCCCTATTATAGTTTCTTTACACACGCGGCTTCACTGCATAGAAAAGCATATCTACTCGCGCTTTTCACAGAGCGAATGCTGCGCTTACCGCGACACGTACACTGAGAAATAAATGCTACGTATACGTAGCCCGTCGCAGCTTACGTACCACGTAGCTTACGACGCGATACTGATTACGAGTGTTGCATCAGTATTTAAGTTGTCTCGTACTTCACAAAGACGCTTCATTAGAAACTGCGACGGGCTACGTAGCATTTTTTTCTCAGTGTGGTTTGGAAAATGACCAAGTCGCGCGCAAGTAGAGAAATAAAACTATCGGGGATGTAGGCCTAAACCTAGCAAGTCACCACCAAGCGTCTAAAATCGATACGTGCCTCTGTTACTTTGCGTCTGCGAAAGCGAGCGCGCATGACGGTTATCTCGTTTTATCGCTTTGTCCTGCGTGGCATGCTAGCCCTAAAGAAATGCAAGTAGAGAAACCATGCTACTAGCAAGCTAGAATTTGATTCTACTTCGATCACCTGGGTGATTAACTCACCAGTGCTACAATGGGATTAGGACGAAGGAAAGTCGCCTTATCTCTCTTTCACTTTGCGTTTAACGAAGCGAGATAATGAGCACGAGATAGCATTGTCATTACCCTAGAGCGATTATAGGACACTAATGAGTCGCCCAGTGATCACCCAGGTGACCAAAGAGAATAACCAATCAACAAAATAAATATTAACTTTTCATATTTTGTTGCATAATATTATAATAGTAGGATTTCTTCAAAATGCAAGCTCGATTGCGTGTGAATATTATGATATGGTACCGTCCAAAATTCATTGTAACAAAAGTCAATAGCAGTGTGAATGTGTTGTGAATCTATTAGACTCCTTTAAATAAAATATTTCGTATTAGCATTATTTGATCGATGGTATTAGAATGTTTCAGAAAATCAAGGCGAAGTGCAGAAGAATCTCTGTATATAACGTAACGGTTGACTTTCAAAAGTGTGCAAGTTGCCCCCTCAGAAGCATATTTTGACATTAGATTAAGGATAGGATCGGCCGGAACGTATTTAATATGAGAAAAATTAAGAGTCATATCCCGACGGTTAGTTTGGAAAAGACTGAGTCGTGCGCAAGTAGAGAAATCAAACTAGAGAGGTTGATCACACTAAAAATATTTAGTCGAGCAAGACACGTTCTGTTCTACCCAAAATTTTTAAAAATGGCCTATTTTGCGTGTTTTTTTTAATGTGGTGTTCCGAGTTTTCAGAATATCTCTGACTAACCCCTCGGGGAATATAGTCGTGAGCATATGTTATACTATGCTATGCCTATTTTTATTACGAAAATTTATTTATTAAAAGAAATTAAATAATTTTGTCTAGTCACTGACTGCCTTAATTTATTATATAATTTTAGTATCCAGAAAACAGTTATATAAAATATTCGGGAACATAAAGGAGTCTAAAAGATAATTTTGAATGTTCTTATACACAATAAGTCATAGATATAAATAAATTGGACTAATGCCCTAAGAGGCTAGTATTATAATGAGCAATGACCTTATAGAGATGTATATTTTGTTTAGATTGTAACGGATGGAAATAAAAATGAAAATTGCCAAAGTGTTATTGTTTTTTATTAATTTACAATATACATTCCTTGCCTATAGAATCAAGACCATTTCTTCCAGTGGTAAAATGTCACACATTAAAAAATTTAAACCGTTTGAAAAATATCCATTTTTCCGTGACTTCATTACAGGTAAGTACGAATAAAAAGACCATATTAGCAAAACCATAATATATTTTTCCTTAAACTAATCCTTCTCCTGTTCAACATAAAGAGCGTTGTTCCTGACAGCACAGTACAGTGTAAACAGTAGGTGCAGTGCCTGCAGCGCGTCGTCCAGCCCCGCACCCGCTATGGGAACCTCTAGCATGGCGCACACTATCGACACGTACTGCGAGAGAGTGCAGTCTAACGTCGGAGGGGGGAAACCCACCTCGTTGAGCGCCTGCTCCACTGATTCCGGCCATTCTTCCATTAGGTTGTCTATGTCTGGCATTTTGCTGGAATCGTAGAAAGAGAACGACTAGAAAAGGCATTATTATAATAATAGTCGAGAAAACGAGACAGGTTTATACGCTAAACGCATTGAGTGAGCAAGAGAAAATCTATGTTAGTTTCTTTCTGCGTATACGGTATATTTGATGACTAAGTAGAAATTGCTTACAATAATCTTGCAACTTAGTCAGGCAGAGAACGAGTTTTCATGTTTGTCATATCTCTATCCTTTTCCAGTATACGCGGTCAGCGAATCTATCATGCTGACTGGAATAAACAGTTGTTGTTCTAAAAGTACTAAGAGATTCGATTGTTTTTACGTTCAATCAATCAAATCGGCCCACATCAACCCGCTGCTGGGCACAGACCTCCCTTTTATTACGCCATTCCTCCAGTAACCCTCAGAATTTCATCAGACCAACGTGCTGGTGGTCTGCCTACAGACCTCCTACTAAGAGAGGGACTCTCTTAGCCACCACTCTGATACTGCCTTGATTCACCGGCCGTCTTCCCGCTTAGCCAAGTGTCCTGCCCAACACAGTGTTTTAGCGATAGTGACCGAATATTCGCCAGAGTAGATGCGAAATAGAAATCTCTGTCACACGAATGCATGAGTTTTCCCCGTTGACGGGGGTCTCTCCGCGTAGGTACGGTTTTAGGTCATCGGTCATTTACACGACACCGCTCCCGCACGGTAAAAGAATGAACATTCAAATATAGACGTAATAGGTAGTGCTCTGTAGATACACTTTACAATAACAACATTGTTGATTAACAGCTTGCCGCGCTGTTTGCAATTATGTTGTCATTGTAAAGAGTATCTACAGAGTACGACCTTAAGCATATACTTGAACGTTCATTCTTCTACCGTGCTGAAGCGGTCGTATATGAGCTGTAGCTTTATGCCTACACGGTGCACCGTTTCTCAAACGTTCTCTGCTAACTAGTCAAAGACCTCACCTGGTGTAAGTGACTGTCGGCGCGGGTTTCGACAGATGCAGTTCACTGACATCCTTTATCCACCTGTCTATAGCTTTAGTATTCTTCTCCGCATTCTCTATCTTCTTTGTTAACTGAAAATTTTCAAATGAAAGAATTATTTTCTTAAACTGTGGTAGAATTGGCGAATTTGTATTTTATTTATACTTAGCTGATGTAAGAACAAAATTAAATTTAAAAAAAGTTGGTATGTAGATAGCGTTGGAGGCGCGTTGCGGAGAGGTAGACTCGGGCATGGGAGTCCGGTTTCGAATCAGCACGGACGACATGCCATGTACCAACCAATGAGTTTTTCTACCTTATGTACGTAGTACCGACTGCTCAAAAACGGTAAAGGAAAACATCGTGAGGAAACTTGCATATACGCTGATGAAGAAATTCTGATGCGTATGTGCAGTCTACCAATTCGCAATTGTCACGCGTGGTGGGGGCACGGTGGTTAACACCCATACACCCTCTCTAGGGATAGGCCTAGGCCTGATTACAGGCTGACGATGAGATATTATATAACAAACAGCAAGATACCACAGTGGACTTGGCGCTGCTGGTCTTGGAGATGGCCCTGAGCTGCAGATGCAGCAACGCCGATTCACTCTGCTCTGCCGCTGGCTCGTCCAGCACCGTTAGTCCTGCAGAATTATACAATTCTTATAAAATACTACAATTCAGTTTCAGTTGTATCATTGATATCATATTATCGGCAATGTATTATTCGCTTTGTCGGTACCGCGCACAGGCAAGTCGGTAATGGGACGCAGAATAGGTATCCAACCAGAACAACAGCATCATACAAGCTCGTGGCGGCCGGTACACCCCTACATGCGCAGCGATGTGGCACTGCTGTAGTGCAACGCTTGATTGGCTCGTCTTGGCGGACACTGACGGGCGTGCCTAAAGATACAAAAATGAAAGCTTCCTTTACATAATCCCCTCTTTCATTCTTTCACGTGCTGGAGGCGTGACATCGCTAGGTCTCGCATTGACTACTCACAAAATGGCGGCAACTCTAATGAGATTTGGCCAAGAAGTTTACAGGGTATACCTAAGCTATTGCCAATCACCACTCGCTGGGGATCGCCGTCAAGCGTACCTGAACTGTGGAGTGAGACAGGCCTGACCTCGCTCACCTTTGTTTGACATATTTCATTCGTAAGTCTTCTTTGATTCATTCTCTCTACGTGACCGAACCATACAAGCATACCCCTCTCAATCCTAGTTACTACATCATCCTTCAACTTACACCAATCCCTTATCAAACTGTTCTTGATTCGGCCTACCAAAGTAACACCACACGGTTAGCTTCTTATCTTTAGCTTACAATGTAGGTAATTAGGTGTATGAATTGCTCCTGACCGATTTCGGCCACGGCGACTGCTTCAACTCCGTTGTTAGCGTTAATGAGCTCTAATGTGGCTAACATAGTCAATCTTGTTAGAGAAGATCATAAGAGGTACAATACGACCAAGAAAATAATTAACCTCGTCAATCTTCGTTTGCGCAGAGTCCCGCGACAATACCCGAAGTCGTTTAGTAATCAAAGGGTGCATAGTCGGATAGCAGCGAAAAGGGCACGAAAGCAATTTGCCAATCGTGTCAAGGGATTGGTGGCACATCCTGATTGGTCAATATAACTTCGCGCGCTATTAAAATCTGTCAACTGCGCAGGTACATCAGAAGCCGTAGCATGCTACACGTGATAAAGCTGTATCACGTCTTTTATCTCGGTCGTTCGCAAATAGAAAGAGAGGGAAGGTGTGTTAGCGGCGGCATTCTACCCATGCAGGGGAACATAAAATCTGGTACTACTGTAGTAGTGTCCATAAGAATATTTGTTTCGAGAAAAAAGGTAAACAAACTACGAAAGATAGAAAGCCAGGTCGACGTTCGTGTATTCATCTAAAGCCTTATTTATATTCATACTGATTCATGCACTTAAATAATTTACTTCGTTTATTTAGGCGCATACGCTTATCTAAATTTGCTTTAGACTTATAAACTTTGCATAGTTTCTTAATGACATAATTTCGAAGCTTATCATCTAGAATAAATACTGTTATTGTTATAAACGGTACGTCTCGCCGGTGTAGCGCTAGAGGTGGTTGACAGTTTTAAGAGAAGTTCATTCCTAATTCGGAAATGCGCACTGGATACAAACACAGTCTGGTGATATTTTCAATACTAACCAATTAAAGTCAATGAAAATTTGCAGAAACAATCTATAAACAAATCTCTATGCTTGTATCTTGTCCGATTTTCGTTAAATATATATCGTGAGTTTATGTATGTATGTATATACCTATCTGCCTTCACAAATAATTATCTATCAAGAGAGAGCGAGTTTGATTTTCAGTTTATACAGGGTGTTAGGGGTGAGGTGATTCTACCCACGATACTGATCATACTGAACAACTTTCTTAAAGAAACCTATAGGAAATACGAAAAAAAATTTTTGACTCTCCATACTAAATGTAATCCGCTGATGGAACGTTTGTATGAAAATTCCAAAAAATTTATGTCATGGGTACAATCACCCCTTAAAGTTATGCAACTGTTTACCCTAACCCCTGCCGCAAAGAGAGGGGTGTTATAAGTAAGTTTGAAACTACTATCTGTGAGTTTATCTGTCTGTTTCCTTCCATAGAAACAGTCGTGCATAGCATGCTAGCCCTACAAACAAAACAATACTTTACCCAAATTGTCTATATGTTCGAGCACTTGCTCGCCGAGCGGCGTGGCGCGCACGTTGCACGCCGGCGTTGTCACCTTGATGAACGCGTCTATGTCGCCCACCGCTGGGACGTACTCGGGCACGAACGGTTGCAGTTTGAACTCTATGTCTATCTTCTGAGGGGTATACCTGCAATTAATAGAGAAAAACCTTATTGAGTAAAAAATCTTTAGAAGATACTCCTTGCAGTGCACCCGAGCGCGCTGCATACAAACGAAGTTTGATCCTATTGTCAATACTAACCAATTAATGTCAATGAAATTTGTTAAACACGATCTTGTACCCTGTGGTAGGATTAATTTGTATGGATATCTTTGAGCCACGTAACTTTTAAAATATACATTAGAGATTAATTTCTAGATCGTGTAAACGTAATTTTCATTGACTTAAATTGGTTAGTATTGAAAACATAATTAAACTTCGTTTGTTGAAAAGACCTTATCTTTTCGTTTGTTGTCAGGTCGTTGTTTTTGGGTGGTAAGAAATTCTGCTTCAATTCAATTCAACTACTTACATACTTACACATCCTTACTATCACGCCACTATCCCACAGGTATAGACAGAACAAAGGAATGCCACACTACGATTCTGACATACCTATTTTGCCTCACCACCAACCTACTAAGTATATTTCTAAGAGTGCACGTTTTGCTTTCTTTGTCATTCCGAAGTTCTGATTTATTTTGAAAACAAAGTAACATATTGAAATTTTGCCAATATGGCTTTAGTAAACAATCCAAATGTAATGTATCAAATGAATTAACGATCGAACTGAGTGCCAAGAATCTATATGTCCTCTGATATTAAGATGCATAACCACAGGTCCGGCACTCTATAGAACGTTTTGTAATTCGAAATGGCGTCTGCACATGCGTCCATGACATTGCGTGTAGGGGTTGAAAGCCGCGCTTTGCATTTAGCGTCATCTATATTTCGATACTTTTTATTATTAGTTCTGTTATTTAAAAAATTGTATTTGAGCTAAAGAATAACTGAAAATGTGAATTTAGCATATATGTATTTCAACGTTTTTTATGCACTGAAAAGACACCATTTTATGTAGTCAAATCCAACGGGTGCGCGCGCCTGACTGCGTTCCCTTGCTCGGCTCTCCTAAAGTGTCCCCAGAAAATGTGAGGTGAGGTGAGGTGGGGTATATGAGGTCAGAAAAGGGCGAGGAGTGGCCGTTCTATATGTAGAAGTATATGCTATTAACTGTTCTGTGGCATAATTTTATATCTATAGGGAAATCACACGAGTGAGGCTTAGAATATTTGTATAATATTATGAATCCTAATAAGGATTAAGCGACACCGTAATAAAAAATAAAACCGGCCTAGTGCGAGTTGGGTTACTCGTGAACCGTGGGTTCCATACCACACCACCACACAACATACTAACTTAGGTACAAAAAAGTTTTGTTTTCTCCGGGACATTTAGCGCGAGACCGACTCACACTTGGCCGGTTTTTATGCTATACTTATTATTTGATGCTATACTGTAGAGTTTGCTCTATAATCGAAACAAGATTGCCATTTTTACGATAAAGCAAAATCACAAACCTTGAAATAAAACACGTTTCTTGTATGGGGACCCCAGATAATGTTTACTTTTTTTATTTTTTGTTATCAAATCCAATATAATGATACATATTCTGTGTAAATTTCAACCGGCTACCTATTACGGATCAGAAGATACAGCCCTCTGAATCTATGACGGACGGACGGAAAGTGTAGGCTTATGAATAGGGTCCCGTTTTCACCCTTTAGGTACAGAACCCGAATAATGAAATCATTGATATCAAAAACGTCTCTGACGAATATCTAAGTGTCTGTGACAAATGAATGACAAGAATATATCAGTGCAAGGATTTGAGTGGGCGACGCTAAAGGTCACGCATCTTCCTGCTAACCAGTCTATTATTTTAGTTGTGTCAATTTGATTTTTGGGAAGTATTTCTCAATTATAAATACCGGCTGTAAACTTACATGCGTTACATACTTAAAGGGGTGCTTCAGATCATCAAATTGAACAACTTTTACTATGGGACAAACACTGAGATCGCGAAAAAAAAATCGACTGAACCATAACCGCTACTCGAACATAATGTATGGAACAGCAGATTTTTAACGCTATTTACATTTTGGCTCCATAATGAAAGTTGTTCAGTTTGATGGTCTGACCCTGTATTTAATTCTAACTGCAACTTTCATTGCAGGTCACAGGCCTAGTCTCAAGAGTGTATGGGCGCTCACCACGCGTGCCCAATGCGGATTGGTAGACTTCACATGCATATAAGCATATGCTCACGACTATATTGCGCGAGGGGGTAGTCAGAGATATTCTGAAACCTCAGAACATCCACGTTTCACCAGTAGTACCGAAACTCTGTCCAGTGTGACGGGGGGTGAGCCCGTCGCCACATAATGGACAGTGGGTACAATACATGCCTCGAAATTGAAGCATGCAGGTTTCCTCACGATGTTTTCCTTCACCGAAAATCCAGTGGTGGTACAAATCGTACATAAATTCCGAAAAACTCATTGGTACGAGTCGGCCTGGAAGGGGATCGAACCATCGCCTCCTGCACGGCAGGCAAGGTTACTCGCCACTGGACCACCACGGCTTTTTTTTAGACTTCACATACATATCAGAATTTCTTCTTCAGCGTATGCAGGTTTCCTCACTATATTTTCCTTTGCCGTTATTTGTTCTGTCATGTCAGTAAGAGCTATTTCGCATGAGAATTATTCATGCTCACTGTTGGCAACACCAACATAAAAATAGTAATTAAAAGAGTTGTATTTCAGTTTCCGCCTTCCATATTGGTACGGTGCTTGTGCGTGTAACTAACTAAAATAAACCTCCAGTGCTGCAAACAAGACTTTCCTTTACATCGAACCACTCCTGCCACCAGAAAAACTACAGTCCACTAAAACCTCTCCAGCGGAGCCGAATAAAAAAACACCGGTAGGCCACGTTCCCTACACTCAACATGACTTCGAAAACTAGTAACTTAATATAAGAACTAATAAGTTAAATAGAACATTATCAAACTGCTATTATCGAGCCAGTAGTAATATAACTATTGGAGTCATGACAAGTCTTTGACCTTATTCATCAACATTTAGATCGCACGTGGGTTCATATTAATTTAGATTATTGCACAAGAATCGCATCTGTATCTGCATATAATATTATTATATCTGATGTCGACCGCAGAATAAATAGTACGACTCATGTAGGTACAGTCAACAACAAATTTAACTACCAATTACAGGAAAATATTTCAGTACAGTCAGCTAAAAAAACAGATAGCCATAATAATTTAAAACCTAATGCAAAGCAATTTTTTGCGCCAACGTAGGCAAAAAAAGTGAAAACATCGGTACCTACTTCATAATATACTGGAACACGTTCTCCATGTCCGGAGGCACCTTCAGGTCCTGGTATTGCTTGGGGTCGTAGGCCCCCTCCGCTGGTATCACCACACCGACTCCCTTCTTCCGCCCGCTTCCCACTAGTGGCTCCGGCCTTTCAGCTTCTAGGTCTGCGCTGTCCGTTTCTGTAATATTGGTAAGTCAATCAATCCACCAACCCAACCAACCCAACCAACCCAACCCAACCCAACCAAACCAAACTGAACCCAATCTGTTACTGAAGTTTCGGATACTGACTTTAGATGACAGTTTTCGTTAAGGTAAGTTAGTGTTAGATTCACTTTGACTAAGTAGGAAAGACAACAGATAGTTACATGCTACGATACACACCAGATGGAATAGCATGCGCGAAAAGGCACTGGCACGCTTTTATTGCGAAAGAAAGCCTTATGTCGCGCTGCTGTGCTAAATCAATCTTATATATACCTAAGTCGTTTTATGCATGCTCGTCGGTTTCGGGTACTTTCAACCTGGTATTCGGTTCTTCATAATCCGTATAGTTAAAGTTTGGATTTGTCATTTTCATGTAGGTACAGGATGCAAGTGTAGACAGTTTTATTAAGGTGATTGTAGTCATGATACTAAACAATTTTCTTGAACAAACCTACCTTTACGAAATCATCAAACAGAAATTTGAATCAAATTAATGATTGAAAAATTTTTCTCGGGCTGGACTTGAACCCGTACTCTTCCAAACCGGGGAAGTGCGTTATCCAATTTCGCTACCGAGTCCACTAGCCAGAGAACGAAATTTTCAATCTATTGCGTCATGGCTGTAACATGTTTATAATCAATAATAGTTGAAATCAGAAATTTGAACTTTTGATCTTATAAATGCAATGAAAATCAAAAAAGGCCCTGGACAATTGTTATGACAAAAGTAAACGTCGGTCTTGCCAGATGTAAACACCAATGTAATACCTACCAGAATTAGAAGAGTCAGCTCTCGAACTCTGCTTGACCATAGGCCTAGCTATCCTGGATCTGTCGCTGTCTTTCGACGACTGTTTCTGCAACTGTGCTGTCTTCACTTCGGTAGGCTGCAGCTTCTGAGGTTGGGCCTTCGGTTCGAGGGACTAGAAAGACAACAGAAGAATTTGGAAGGGAGAAATTCCATTAAAACAAACTTTATTATTATCGGCTTGTGGTATAATATCCCATGCACGAAAGTTCCACCAGGAAGAAGCAGTAGGAAGAAGTACAAGAAACAACCAGGAAGGTCAAAAACACACATACAGAAACTCACGCCTTTTTACCAAAGGGGTAGGCAGAAACTATAGATCTCCACTTTGGGCGGTTCTGACACACCTCTCTTGCTTCCTCTAAGTTCATACATCTTGTCATAAATTCCCTTCGATTTCGGCTACTTTTAACCTGGCATTTTTTAATGACGTCCCTGACCTGGTCTAGGTATATACTCCTATACTCTCTCCTCCTCCTTCTCTACCAATGTTTCCTTCCACACATTTCAAAAACACAAGCAGATTTAATCTCAAGCGAAGAACGGAAAATTAAACATAAACAAATTAATTACAGTAGGTATTAATACAGGGATATTATTTTACCAGTAAGTTATCCTACACGTCTAGTATGATTTCTCTACACGCGCGCGACTCGACTTTTTTCCATGCTACATCTCGCGGCAAGCGCGGCTTTCGCTCTTCGAAAGCTTTTCTATGCAGCGAAGACGCGTCGCGCGCGTATAGAGAAATCATACTAGACGTGCTGAACTAGGAACTAATCAAATATGATTTTAATGAAGTTTAGTTATACTTATATACTTACCTATTTAACCTAGTACCTACCTACGTTGTAGGCACCTACTCATTTTATACGTTTACTTACAGCCTCAAAAAGATATTGAATAGGTACACTTTAGAGTATGTACTAAAACATAGAACAAAAGTGTAAGTGGATACATATTTTTGAGGCTGACTGTACTGTGGTTGACGTGGTTATCAGTTTAAATTACATTTTTATTCATACTTACTACTCCACCTACCCTGAGACATTTCCAATTAAATAGAACCTTACAAAAACGCACCAAACCTTACCTGTTCATCCATAGACAAGTTATCTAAAAAATTATCCTGTTCAGTATCGGTTTCGCTCTCAGAATCAAAGTCGTGGCGCGCCGTGTGCCTCACAGGGGGATTAAACTTCGCCATGGCTGCCCTCACGACCTCCTCACCGTCAGAACTAGCTGGACTCTCGATCTCTCTAGCATTCAACACTGGTACACTCTCGTCGTACATTACAGCATAATCGCTAGTTAAAACATCTATTTTCTCCTTTTTGACGGTAAATGTCTGGCAGTGTTTGTCGCTGGTCTCCATGGTGACGGAGTCGACCTCCTTGCTTGGCGCTCGTTGGTGGAAAGCGCGATTGAATCGAGGAATTTCTTTTAACTTTTTGAACTTTCGCCATGGTACGGAATGGTACAAATATAACGTGTGAACTTAGAACATGTTTTCAATATTTGTATGAATATTGTTGGAACTTTATGGCGCGATATATCGTTTAGCACAGGCCCTATACCCGGACTTTCGATTTTAGATATATCGTGACCGTTTCGGTCCGAACTTCATTGTAATAGAGTTGACATTGGAACGAAAACGTTCACGCAATTGCGAAGTTCGAATGTCCGGGTAGACCCCTGGTATAATTGCGAAATAATAACTTCGAACTTAGAACTTTTGGGGTTCACACGAGACTACTTTTCATGATTTTTAACGTTCAAAATTAGAATCTAAAGTTATGGGGAATAAAATCGAAAGTTGCGGATTTCATGTTACCTCGCCCCCCGCAAAAAGTGGCAGAAATGTTTGTTAGTAGAAATACACGCGTAACCAGTCCACATATAAATAGTCAAAGTTTACACCTTTTACACCTTTAAATATCTAAAACACATTATAGGAAGGTACAGTCAGCTTCAGATGTCAGTCCAAACTACACACATTTTTATGTATAAGCATTGTATAAGTGTTACTTTTCATCACCATCTTATTTACGAGCTAAATAAGCGTAAAACCTCATACACCCCAACTGATTTATAACAAAATAATAATACTTCATTCTTAATAAGGACGACGAGATTTTCCGATTCCTATTTAGCTTTCTGGTCAATTCTGATAAGCAAATATAATTTATTTATCAGAAAGATGTATTATCCGACATATATCTTCGACGTTACTAACGCTGTTTTAAGAATAAGTGAGAGTAAGTGTTTGAATTCTGTTTCTGTAATTAAAAATAGCCTTAAGTTATCGTTGCTATTTTGAATGTAGTATAGATTGAAACAATAATTTCATTATTTTGATAGTTAAAATATAAAGTTATTCGCATTTTAAGTTTTGAGACAAAAATAATTGGTTATCATTTCAGCAATGAATGAATGAATGCGCTAACGTGCTCATGGATACATTATAAGAATCTTGTATTGGTAGTAAGTAGGGTGAGAGTGTCGAAGCGGTTGGTTGAGATAGAGTACAGTAAATTTTAAATTTTACAAACAAATTATTTAATATTTAAAAAAAGAAATACTTTTGTTGAAACATAACTTTATGGTTGAAACCATAATAATTCGATTCTGCTCTCGGTTCTATACAAACTATTTTCTGGTTTTGCGTTTATTCATTAACACATTGTATATGCTCTTATCTATGGAGTATTCGTCAATCCTGATTCTGTTCTGCTACTGTCTTGAGTTCTTGGCACCTGCGCTATATAACTCTGTCTAGGTCTAACTCTGCCTCACTTCTATATTATCCAGCTTCGCTAATATCAGACTGACTGCTCAGAAAGGGATTATGGTCGTGAGTTTATGTGTTTTTACCCGACTGCACGACGCAAAGGAAGGGTAATGTGTTATCAGCCTATGTACGTATGTAAGTTTGTTCTTTTGTGGCACTCTAGAGAACGCGTGAGCCGATTTTGATGATTCTTACGTTAATCGATTTGTCTTAATCTTGCGAGTATCACTAAAGACATGAAAGTTATCAAAATTCATTATGGCGATAACCAGAAACCATATTGTTAAAAATTAAGTTGACAAACTATGTTGAGTGGGTCATTGAATAGATATTTGAAAAATAATATTTAGGTTTCTCTTATCATTTTTCATTTCGAATGACCATTTAGGATCAATAATAATTTAAAGTTGAAAAAAGTAAAAAGTGTAAACTAAAAAAGTTAATTTAAAATATCAAAAAACCCGCCTGCTTAAAATGAACTATAAATAAAAACTGAAAAAAAAAACAAGTCCAGTAGGTCTAAAATTCTATCTAATAGTTATGTAATATTGAAGCGACTTTAACAGTCGGGACCCTTTAAAAATTCTAGACTCGATCAAATTTTCCCAATGATGGGACCGGACTGTTAGGCCGAGATTCAGAGACGATTTGTAAGTCATAGTTCGGACTCCCGTATGTCAAAATCCATACATTTTCGCCACGCTTAGCTCGAGCTAAGACCAAAAAAATCGTCTCTGAATCTCGGCCTTAAAGTCGCTTCAATATTACGTAACAGAATTCCCTACCGTAATTGACCTACTGGACTTGTTTTTTTCGTTTCAGTTTTTATTTAAAGTTCACATTTAACGGAGGCGGGTTTTTTATTTTTTAATAAATTTACTTTTATATTGTATGTACCTTTGTCATTATCAGAACCCGACAAATATCACCTACTAATGTGGAAATCTGTACAGCGCCTCTACTGGACAGAAGATTAAACCTACATCACAAAATATATAAGATTTCGCATAGTAAAAAAATATTGATGAAAAATTCATCCTACTCATCTGAAAACGATACAATAAATCGAAATCATTGAATGTTCAATAAACATCAATCTATAAGAGAAAGAGTGCTGTCATAAGTCACGTTCCATTAATAATCATGATGCAAAAATTAGACGCATTTCATTGAATACATAGCATGCACAAATTAACATTGCTGACTGTACAACTAGAATAAAAAAAGCCTATAGAATCCCACTGCAGGGCAAAGGCCTTCTCTCACGAATAAGGGTAATAGGGAGTGGGCCATACTCCACCGCGCGGGCCCAGTGCGTGTTGGTGGAGGCATGTTAGTGGTCAACTTGCTGTCAGAGAATTTTCAAGCCGCCTTGATAGGCCTCTGACCTGGCTTAACGAATAGTTACAACGCCATCTGACGGAACTATCCGAGACCAACTGCTTAACGTGCCTTCTGAAGCACGGAAACGCTCGAGATGAATTACTACTAAACGGTCACCCATCCAAAGACTGGACCTGACCGGACATTGCTTAATTTCGACTAGAATAAAATCCTGCAAATAGAAATCTGAAGAATTTAAGTACAGTCGCCATCAGATATATCGTAGCATACAAGGTGTTCAAATATTTCTGAGCAGTGCTAATTTTCAATAAATTCTTGACAGTAAATGATACCAATTATAACTAAATGTCTATTGTGTCATAAATATCTGAACAGCTAATGTTCATTACTTTCTTTACAATTGTATTTAAAATTAAAGTACGGAATAAGGTATTTTTACCTAAACTGCTCAGATGTTTATGATCGCCGGACTGCATACCTATACAACGTGTTAATGAATAAGCGCAAAACCTCATACACCCCAACTGATTTATAACAAAATAATTGCATTGAAACAATAATTTAATTATTTTGATGGTTAAAATTTAAAGTTATTCACATTTTAAGTTTTTAAGAAAAAATCAATTGTTATCATTTCAGCAATTAATGAAAGCGCTAACGTGCTCATGGATACATTTTAAGAATCTTGTTTTGGTAGTAAGTAGGGTGAATGTGCCTGTGCGGTGGATTGAGATCGAGTTCAGTAAATTTAAAATTTTAAAAACAAATTATTTAATATTTTGAAAAAAATTACCTATGTTGAAAACATGATAATTCAATTCTGCTCTCGATTCTAAACAAACTACTTTCTAGTTTTGCGTTAATTCATTAACACGTTGTATATATTAGATGTATATACATATTTTTGATTTGTTATGTGTAAAGAAATTATTGAAAATAAGAACTGCTTAGAAATTTTTGACCACCTGGTTTGCTCTTATACAACGTGTTAATGAATTAACGCAAAACTAAAAAATAATTTGTTAAGACTCGAGAGCGTAATCGAATTATCATGGTTTCAACATTGGTTTTTTTTTCAAAATATTAAATAATTTGTTTGTAAATTTTTAAATTTACTGAACTCGATCTCAACCCACCGCTTGGGCACTCTCACCCTACTTACTACCAAAACAAGATTCTTAAAATGTATCCAAGAGCAAGTTATCGCTTTCATTCATTGCTGAAATGATAACAAATCATTTTATGCCTCAAAACTTAAAATGTTAATAACTTTAAATTTTAACTATAGAAATATTGAAATTATTTTGTTACAAATTAGTTGAGGTATGTGAGATTTTGCGCTTATTCATTAACACGTTGTATATCTGATGGCAACTGTACTAGAAAAGAAACAAACTATTTGAAAGATGTCAATAACTTTATTATCTAACTAAAACTAATTTAAATTGCCTTACAAATCATATTATTAACGAGTGACCGCTAAGTTGACAATAATTCCACTCACATAATCAATAATTTATTAATAAGACAAGTATATTATACAAAAAATAGGTAAATTCAACAACCCGTGCGTTAAAATCTAGTGCTATGACAAACAGTTTCTTATTGTCTAGTAAATAGGTACTAAAATATTCGATGTTTCGGGAACTATTGTACAAAAATTCTAAAATAGAGATCGATGGATCTGTCTCCTGCCCGAGATTTAATTGCTTTTTTGCTTAGCTTGTCCTTCGTTAGGTTCGAAAACCTCAGTATTTAAACAACTCCAGTCATTTTATATGTGGTTCCTTTGACAATTCGTCGCATACTAACTCTCGTTGTTTGGCCCGCGTAATGTGTACCTATATTAGGCACTAAAAGTGCAAATAATAGACTGGTCTTTCATAAGATATATGTAAAGATAGAAGTAAAAGCTACGAACGCAACAAAAATTGCAGCCAGCACTGGCCTCTAAATCCTATCGCTATGCACGCACACAGACATATTTTGTATGACGCCTCACGCACAGCAACCTAAGAAAGATGGCCCCTTTTGTTTTATACGGTAGAAGCGTGAGGCTCAATCTAGACATATACTTTATCTAAGAGACTGGTACCAAAAAAGGTAATAAAATCTCGGGCGATCACAGTTCTATAAAGGGAAAATTATAAAAATGTCAAACTTATTATTTTCGTCAAGGGTCAACAGGGCATAACAATTATAAAAATTTGGAAATAGTATTTGAATTATCGGTATACAGGCTTATATACTACAAACTACACCAAAAACGTTTCAATTATAAAATATTTTCTGAATAATTACTACAAAAATATTCTTACTATATGTTTCATAGACAAGGCCAAAAAATATTTAAACAGTAAATTTTCGTGATACAAAATAAATATTTTTGTTTTGTTTTATGAAAATACAACAGCTAAGCATGCAAAAAATATACATTTATCCATAATTATTTATTTAATATAATTTACATTGTTTTTGTGCCCTACTTCTGTTCTTCATATGAGATGAATTGCACAATTTGATTATGTCCAGCATAATACAAAAAGTGCAAACATAGTAAACAATTAGTTAAGAATTTAAATTCATGGAATTTCGATTCAATAAATCTGGTCCAATTTTTTATGAAAACAAAAACGAACATGATTATATGAAAAATTCGAATTGTATATCACATTTTACAGTCTTTTACTCAAAATGGGAATTAATATCAAATAACAATAAGACACTAGATTGATTGGCACATGCGGTAGAGACCTGACAACTTAATGCAACTTATCATCGGATAAGTACACAAGCTAGTCTCGAAATATCAGTCTAGATCAGATCACAGACGCTAATACAAGTAAATGTTTAGATTCAGCTAAAATTAGTTCAGCCGACTTTATTTATGAGTTCATCGCATATCGCGGTCAGTTCCTCGTTGGCTTTTGTTTTCTGCAAAAGGGTCTCCTCTAGCGACGTTATATGGAGCTCTTTTCGTTTTATCATAGCGTTGAGCTTCAGTACTTCGGCCTCGTGAGACCGGTTCATCTTCTGCAATTCGTCGTTCGCATGATTAAGCTTCGATGTCGCGTGTTGCTTTAGCGATTCGTAATTGTTCTGCATTTTGGTAAGACTCTCCTCAAACTCTTTGATAGACTTCTTGTATGTCTCCTCATTAGTTTTGAAGCCAATAATCACTTGTTTACTCTTCTCGTATTTGCTGTGCAGGTCACTGAATGACACCTCCATGCTTGCCAAATGCGCTGTCTGTTCATCTCTTTCCTTCATCAGCTCGATACGTTCCTGTGCGTGCCGTTTCTTATCCTGCTCTGTCTCTGATATCAAACTAGCAATCGTTCTCTCATATTCTTCGACAACTGTCGCCATGCTTCTATTGAGTTTAGTTTTCTCGTTTAGTCTGTCCGTAAGCTCGTTGATTTTCTTCAATCTTTCTTCGCTTGTTGCTTCTAAAGACTTCATTTGAGATTCTAAATTCGCTAATCTTTCCTTCAGCTGTTTGCTTTCGGTTCTTAGATTGTAAACATTTATTTCCTTGTCAGCCAAAAGCTCTCTGAGTTGCGTTAGAGCAAGATCTGCTTCGTTCTGTTCTCGACTGACTTCTGTTACAGTAGTTTCATGGGCCATTAATGAATTGTTAGCGCTCATTGAGAGGAGTCTATCAATAACAGCGATGGCGGGAGAAGTGAATGTGAGAGATCGCCTGTTCGTTCTAGTGGGTGTCAATGACTTGTTTCTGGGTGTAACTACTGGATTAACAGCAGGGTTTACAACCATCATTGGCTTGGATACAGTAATGTTAAGGTCATCGTTGCTTTCGTCTTGATTATTGTCTAAACCACAAGTGACGTTCATGTTCGAAGGACCCGCGACGGGACTTTTTTGAACGAATGTTGCATCCTTATTAAGTTTCGCCACTTTCTTCGGTGTACTCTGTCGTTTTTGAACTTTAGAGAGAGCAGCAAGAACACCATCTGAAGACATTCTTTTTGCAAACAATGGGTCGAACTTGAGGAATAGGCTTTCTTTACCGCTGTCTGCTACCATGTTGCTCTTATTCTGATTCAAAAGGAATTCAAAGGCTTCAGCATCGATGAATAGCTCTCCAGCGTCTGCATTGTCGTCATTTTCTTGAGGTGGCATATCAGTAAATTGCATCATATCGACATTTTCACCGTCAAAATCAGACATTTTGTCGTCATTGTTTAAATCCTCTGCTTCTAGGAACGGTCCTTCAATAGTGTCTTCATCTTCAGTGTTAATTTCCCGAACAGTGTTATCTTTGTCATCAGTGGCTTTTGAAGCACATGTTTCGTAGCTAAAATTGTTTAAGAAATCTTTCTCTTCTTGACCTGTTTCATGTTTATCTTCGGTTATTTTATCAACAGTCACGGGAGATTCTTTTGGTGATTTTATATTCATTGTAGCATCATGCTTGTGTTCAAGAATCACGGTAGAATCTCCTGCTTTCATTTCTTCAAGTGTATTTGCAATTGGTGATGGTGATTGTCTCATTTTTGACTTTGTTATGAAGGGATTCAATTCAATGTTGTCTTTTTGGTCGATAATCATAGTAGAATCTCCTGCATGAATATCTTCAATTTTAGATGCAATTTGTTTCTCATTTTGTAATCCCGGTGGTGGAGATTGTCTCATTTTCGACATAGTTACAAATGGATTGAAGTTAATGTCATCTATCTCAGGTAAGTTGAAGACATTTTTGGATCCGACTAGCTCGCTTGATGACGTTCCAGCAGAGAAGTAAGTCGAATGATCTGAAGAACTGTTCTTGTTTTCATCTTCATTAGAAGATTGGCTTCCTGTATTCAAACTGGTTGCAGTTTCAACTACACTGTTAATTTTAAATGTTTCTTCATGTTTGATTTCTGATGTAATATTAAAAGCTTCTGGTTTATTCTCACTGACCACTTCTCTTCCATCAAACGTGCTGTTACCGATTTCAGGCTCTCTCGTGGGAAGATGTTTACTTCCAACTATTTCATCAAATGTATTATTAAGGATTTCAGGAAGTTCTGTCATTGAGACGTCGTGTTCGATCTGTTCTACAGACTGCCCCGGAGTTGGAGTGATGACCTTATTCATAACATCTTTAGTGACATTAAGATGAGTATTAAGTACAGGCACATTATCATCAATCTTTTCAAAGTTCGTTTCTTGGATTGATTCCTCCTTTAAGGATGTTTTTTGATTAACACTCATGGCACCAACTACAGTGGAATTTAATTTCTTATTTACATTTCCTGGTTTCTTCCTCTCTGGTTGCGATTTACGTCTGTTTTTGTTGAGATCTCTTTTCGTAAAGTCAGTTTTACCAAAACTAGTATCTAATTGATCAAACGATTGATTAGAAGTAGTTCCCGGAGGTGGTGACTGTCGTATTTTAGTTTTTGTACCAAATGGATCGTCCATTTCATCGAAGTTGAAATTATATCCTCTTGATACGATTTTGGGTGAAATTGGCGGCGACACAGTTGTAGTTTTAGTTTCAAATGGATTTTCTAATTGTTCAAAGTTTTCTATCTGCTGTGATTCAGAGACTATTTCAGAATCAGCTGTAACTGAAACAAATGGGCTGTTATTTTCAGAAGTTACGATTTCTTCATCTATGTTGATTTTCTTTTCATTATTATCTGTAAGTTGATCAGTTGTATTCAAAGGCTGGTCATCCTTGGTTGTTTCTTCTTTCGGACTCACAACAGTAACATTGTCTGCTTTAATGACGTCCATATTTGTTTTACTTTCTTCTGAAGTAATTATTTCTGGAACTTCTGACTTTATATCTGTTGAAATTGAATCTACCATAGCAGCATTTTCAGCTAGTTCTACAATATCAGTTTGATTTGAAATATATTTACTAACGATTGGAGTTTCTTCTGTAGTTAATTTTACTTCTTCTTTGTTCGTCACAGGGCTTGGTTTGACAGCATCGATTTCTGAGATAAAATTCGGTGGCACAGTCATGTCTTCAATTTTTTTATTTTCTTTTAAAGATAATTCCATTTCAGTTTTCGCTACAATAGGACTGATAGCCATTTCAATAGTTTTATTTACAATTTCCAAAGCAATTTCTTCTATTGTCTCATTCTTTCCTTCATCAAAAGTTATATCCATCTTGACTTCTTCAGCGACAGCCACCGGAGCGGCCATAGGTAACTGCATAACAGCGTCGTTGTCAAATGCAGTTACTTTTTCGAAAACAGAGTCATGTAATGACACATCTTCAGTTTTTGTTGAAGGAGCGATTTGAATGCTATCATTTGCAATTTCATCTTCAGCTTTAACTAGAATATCTTCAGTTATTGAAGCCTTGACTGGGCTCTGGTTAACAATATCACAACTGGGTACTTTAAAATTTTCGTTGAGAGATTCATTTACGAGAGCAATTGCAGCTTCAAATGAATTTTCGGGTCGTTCCAGTTCAGGTTCTTTTCTTTCAGTGACAGAAGAACCTTGGCTCATATTTTGAGGAAGATCTGGTGTTTCATTCAAGTCGAAAGGAATATCTTCTACTTTAGGAATAAAATCACTACAATTTATTACTTTATCATCACCCTCACAACCAATTTTCGTTTGGTCGATGTTAGTTGAAGCTTCTACTTTCGTGTTTTCTACAATTTCTTCAATAACAGTCATTGACGCGATATCTTGAGGTTTCGCTGCAGCTTCTATATCTTTTTTTACATTTGTAAAGATATTCGATTCAATAAAATTTCTCTCATTACTAATAAACGCACTAGAAATTAATGCCAAATTAGATTCGGGTTTCAAAATATCTTTGTTCAGCGCGATATTTGCAAGCAAATCTTTAACTTCTGGTAAAGAATCATAATCAGCAATCTCAGTTTCAATAGGCGCAGTTTTAGTTATTTCATTCACTACAGATTGTTCACTATTTACTTGAACATCATTTAAAAAGTCATTAGGTATTTCTAGATTATTAGTCTTTGAATACTCGTTGAGTAAAGATATCATTTTATCAATATCATCGTCGTCATCGGGTAGTGGAATATCTACGGGTAGAGTCCCTAAAGCTTCAACACTGCTTTGAGATTCTAGTTTATCATTAACAGAATCTTGTGATAAATTAAAGAGAAGAACTCTTGGATCAGCTATTAAAGGTATTTGAGATAAAACACCTAAAGATGGATTACTATCAGCAATATCGTTAACAAAAGATGTAACTTTTGTTGGAACATCTGATAAATTATTAACAGCATTATTAGTCACAATATCTTTAGGGCCCTGATCTAATGTTACAGCAATTTCTTTGGAAACTATTGAAGTTTCTATTGGTTGTGTTACATCAAGATTTTGTTTTTCTAATTTAACTTGTGTTGTGTGCTGAGTATCTACAGTGATATTAAATTGGGACTCACAAGCAAGACTAAGGTCTGTAGTTGAAGGGACTGCATGAATTTCTTCAGTTTTAACTTCAGTGTCAAGTTCTTCAGGTGCAGGAACATTTTCAGATATAGAGTTGTTTATTGATGCTCTTGCAGTCTCTGTTGAGACTGTAGATATATCTGCTGATTTCACAGATACTGTGGCATCCAGAGTTTCATTTGTAACATTTAATAGTTGTTTGTTCTCTCTGATATCTTCTAGTAAATCTTGAGATTTGAAAGAAACTTGAGATTCATTCTTAGAGAAAGTTGTTTCGCAATCAACAAATTCGCTATCAGATTCAGTGCCGATGTTAACGTCACTCCTGTTAATAATTTCAACTTGTATTTCTGACAATGTCTTGTCTCTAATAGAATCATTGTATGAGACATCCATAAATTCTACAGTAGTGTCCAATTTTTCTTCCACATCTTGCTTTTTAACGTCATTAATTTTAGCAGGTGTCGGTTTAGCTTCAGGTTTTGTGTGTTGGAAGAACAATTTGTGGATAGGAATCTTTTCTTTACTGAATAGAATTGTAGTTTCCTCCTTCCACTCCAGTTCCTTTTCCAGGTCTTCATTAAACACGAGACTGTCCCGGTTTGGACTACTTCTCTTAGTTCTTTGAGTATTTAACGGTGTAGAAGCTATGACGGACTCTCGGGTTTCTGCTGTAGTGTCAGGCGATGCCACAATCGGAGGACTGAGAACTTCGTTTGCTGTTTCATTTTCATTTTCAGGTGGGATCGGACTCTGGGAGGGTCTGAACATGCTCAGGACACTCTTGAGGCCTCGTAGAATTGGAGAACCATCACTTTTAGGGATTTCTTTAGTCGGTGTTGTTGCTTCCGGAGTATGTGCCATTGAGGATGTCGAGCTAGGGAATGACAGATTCTCATCATCATTTGTGCCGCTTACCGTGACAGTTATGTTACCGTTGTCTGCGGTAATAGTCGAGTCTAAAGATCTTAGGGCACTTCGGCTTGTTTCTAGTTGATCGGCTGGTAGCGATTGTAGAGGAATCACTTTCTGCGGTTTAACCAAGCTGTCTGCGGGTAACGCCGAGTGCAATGAGCGAGCTAAATTACCATTTTCATTGAAATCTCCAATCTCAAAGTTTCTGTTGTCCTGACTATTGCCCGTGTAGCTTTTGGACATCGGAGAGTTGGCTGGTGTCAGCGAATACCTCAGTTTCATGTTGAGTTCAGAAACATCTAGTTCCTCGTACCCCTTCTCCGTGCACGGTGTCCTAGGCAGCACATTACTGTGGCAAGTATTCTCTTTGTTATCAAAATCACACACACTGCTGTCTATGTCCATTGGCTCCACGTGCTGGGCCATTTTAAACAATTTTATTTCACTTTGCACTTCAGTAAGTCTGTCTAGTCCATAGGACTCGAAAATTGTAACTGCACCCTCTCTGAACGCTCTTATCTTCTCAACACGTCAATCTGGAGATGCAAACAAAAAAAATCAGTCCAATGTTTACAGTTAAACGACTTCAGAGTTTCACTAGATTTCTAATACGTATCATAATGCAGCGACGCGATATGTATGTCACTTGAAAACAAAAATGTCGGGGAACACGCAACTCACTGTAAATCTATTTTTAACCTTTTTGTGGCGCACGCAGTGCGACGTTCATTTTATGTAACGTAAGCGCCCGCGCCCGAGGGAATCTTGCCAAAAAGCAACGATGCAGTCCAACCTAAACACAAATACACCACAAAACCGTTTGAAATTCCGGTAACTTTTTTAAATCGTAGCAGTCTGTCAGCAAGCTGTCAGATTGCTGTCACTTTTTGGGTTGCCCTATACTATTTAAAATCTACTGACCAAAACAATTCTACCACTTTTCCTTTTATTATAATTTTATTAACTTTTTAAGTTAAATTAATTTATGCACTACATACCTAAATAAATGTTTGCACTAGAGATTTCTTACCTATCGATAATACCTACGATTTTCGTTTTTATTGTTCACAATTTGTGGTAAACAGTATTGAATGATGAAACAACGATATAAAATAAAGCTGCAATAAAGTAGTATCTTGTCTCTCTTTCTGTTTTAAATGAGAATCAGAAAAAAAGCAAAAAAACACATTTGTCTAGTTTATGAAGATAGCTTTGTTCACAAAGGATTTATTATTACTTAAATGTGAAAATAAATTCCGAATCAGTATTGGATATTATTTTTATCCATTTTTATTTGTGTGTAGGGACGTTTCAGGGATTCTCGGTTGTTGCTTATTACAAAAAAATCCTCCAAAAATGTTAAATATGTTTCAAACTGTCTAGCTCGCTGCGTAAAACAGCTTTACAGTTTCACTTTCATCGAGCAAGATCAAGGTTATAAAAACTCAAATAAAAGTGATAAAAGTAATTAAAGTAAGTTTTCTGTGCAAACTGCAAATAAAAGAGTAAACATCAAACCGTACTGTAATGTAAATCTTGTCAGGTAAGTACAATTATGTAAAATTTTTCGGTTTTGAAATGAAAACATTGTTCTACTTTCGATTTTGATAACATAATTCCTTGGATCTCCACGTTAAAAGCTTCAAATTCAGGTTTTTAATTTGCTGTCATAGTTTAATTCATTTTGATTAATCATATCTCGTAGTTATATTCAATTAAAAGTTTAATTTTACCTAACCTCTGAAAGTATTTCAAATGCTCAATTTTATGCATAGATAGGTAAGTCGACTTAGATCTTAAGTACAATCACATTATTAGCATCTTATTACCACTAGATGGAGCCACAAGCTTGAAATAAATTGAAAACGAAGTTTGGCTGAGACAGGAATTGAACCATGATCTCCAGATCGTAAGCCGGTTGTCTAGACCACTCGACCAACAAGATAGTGATTGATATGAGCGAAATCTCTCTACTATAGCGGCAGACCTTTGACACTTAGCTGTAATTTCATACAAATAAGAAAAATTTACAGGAAAATATGCCACTGCTCTTAGATGAAAGTATTTATGGATATGCCCAAAGCTTGTTTCATTGAAGCACACAAGAAGTACACTTGGTCCATACAAACTAGCACACTTCTCTGTCATCTTGGTACACACAGCGACATATCAAGCAATACAAAACCAAAATAAGCTGGCCGCGCGTAGCGTCAAGCAATGTATAACGTCGCGCGGCAAGATTATATCGGTTTTGTATAACTTGATGTGTCGCTGTGTGTACCAAGACGTGCGTGCATATTTGAAGTATGCCTTTCATTTGTTTTGACGTATTTATCCTGTTTGGAATGTTCGCATAAGGCTGATCCTTTAATTTTACACTCATCAAAACCTCTACATACATTTTCCACCATGCTTCCTATGAAGCAGGGGTGAGATTAAAATCGATGGGGGGCAGGGATTCTCTGTACTGTATGTAGTATTAGATACTCTTTCTTAGGGTGCCTGTCCATTTTATTTTAGTAACCAATAAGATTGCATAAAATCTCAGCACTGAGATTTCATGCAATCTTATTGGTTAATAAAACTCTGTTTCTCCGCTTCGCCGCCTATCTCCGCGTCAATTGACCAGGCACCCTTATACTGTGGTAGCGGTGAGGTGTAGTGCTTTTTTTAAATTTTTTGCTTGGCAATAACACTAGTTTAGATACAAACCGTAATTTAACACATAGTGCTTCTTTAAGTCATCACTAGATGTCAGAAGTTGTCTATAGAAAATCAGTATTTTACTTATGTCGTACTAAGATAACACAGCATGAGCCAGTGTTTGTAATGAATTCGTACAAGGCAGTTGTGTGACCGTGTTAATTCTAAATTTAAAACTCGTGATATCTGTGGTTTTGTAAGACATTTTTTTCATTGTTTTTTTATCAGGCACACGTTATCAAATCCATTAGTACTTTGTCATGGTTCGTTATATTTATATCGTCACAGTTAGTTAAGAGGTTTAAATGAAGTTAATGGTAATTTAAAGTCTTTACTAAGTGCTATCAAAACAGGTTGTATATTAAAGAAAATTTACATTTGATTTGCATTATTTTAAAAAGTAGCTTTCAGTGATAAGGCCACCATTCGTCTTTTTTTATATGTTTATCTAATGCTTTACAATTTTAGATAGTTATTTGTACCTAAACATTTAAACAACATAACCGACAGATCAATCTAAAAATCTAATTTTATGAGGCATGAAGTTGTAATAAACGAAAATAGGTACTTATGTAAAGTCACAGAATAGGTAATAGTATATAGTTCTATATTCAGATTCCCCACGTCCCCTTTGAAAAACAACGCTAAATTCACATTTTCAGTAATTCTTTAGCTCAAATACAATTTTTCATAATAGAACGAACAATAAAAGTAACGAAATGTAGATGATTTTCATATAATGTGTGGTAAGGCAACCATAAACATATGTCAAAGACAATTTGCACGAAGTGCGCATGTGCGAATGTCATTATGTCAAATCCAAAACCTTGTTTGAAGTGCCTGTGGTTTACCACAGTGTAGCAAATGCAGCTGTAAATTCAAGAATTCCTACACTCTTGATGGTAAAAAACACTGCATCTTATCCCTTAGTCACCTCTTAATTAGGAAAAACTGAAACCACAAAGCAATGTTTTTATTATTCTATTATTATACTTTAATCAATTCATGATAAAATGTCTATTACAGAATGAATTATGGATATTGAAAATGGTGTCAACGTAAAACTGCTATTCTTCGCTCAATCCAAAGACCTTGCCGGCACGAGAGAATCAACACTACGATTACCAAGAAAGATAAATTACAAAAACCTACTAGACCTAATAGCTGACAATTACAACTTGAATTCTATTAAAAATAATATTTTGTTAGCAAAGAACGAGGAAGTTTGCGAGGAGACAGTTGATTTGGAGATTAGCGAGAGAGATAGCATCGCTGTGATTCCTCCTTTAAGTGGAGGCTAAAATTTATCTATAACTTTGCGACCTACAATCCGACAAGAAGAAACGATACTTCGCAAAAAAACCTCTGTGGAACAAATACGCTTACATTGTTGTATATGCTCATTTAAATTAGTTGTCAAAATGGATCACATAAAGCTGACCGTGGATGTATTGTCCGTAGAAACAATAACTGATCTCGTCACTGATAATAGTTGCGGAGCGGTATCCATATTTGTTGGTACGACTCGAGACAATTTTGATGGGAAAAAGGTAGGTTTTATTTCTGGTTTATTTACTTATGCTTGACATGTTTAGGCACGTTTAGGGCCTGTTTCTGACTTATAGAATTCAAAATTCAAAATTCAAAATTCAAAATAGTTTATTCAAAATAATATCACATAGATAACTTTTTGACGTCATGTTTTTGAATCTACCACCGCGTCGGAAGGTGTTCCGTTGTAGAGAAGATGCGGCCAGAAACTCTACAACACACTTCTTTTAAACAAAACAAAATATACAAAGTACAATTACATAAATTCAATATTAAATTACATAGTGTAACATTGTCAAGACCAGACATTTTGGTCATTCAAATAATCATCGAGTTTATAGTAACCTTTTTTACAGAGGACTTGTTTAACATGGGACTTAAACTTTTTGTCCGTCAAGTTAAGAATATTCTCTGGTATCTTATTATAATAACGTATACAGTGCCCCATGAAAGCTGTGTTGACCTTACTAAGTCGAAAATGTGGGAATACTAATTTATTTTTATTTCTTGTATTGTAATTATGAACGTCACTGTTTTTGGGAAAGAGAGACAAATTTTTGCGAACGTATAAAATATTTTCGTAAATATATTGACTGTAGAGAGTCAGAATATTGATCTCTTTGAAAAGATCTCGTAGTGAATCTCGACAACGCAGATTATAAATGGCTCGAATTGCCCGCTTTTGAAGGATAAAGACAGACTCAACATCTGTAGCACGGCCCCACAGCAAAATACCATAAGACATGATACTATGGAAGTAGCTGAAGTACACCAGTCTCGCAGTAGCTATATCGGTAAGCTGTCTAATTTTTCGAACTGCATAGGCTGCCGAGCTCAGCCTACCTGCTAGGGTTTCTATATGTGGACCCCATTGCAGCTTCGAGTCAATCTTTATCCCCAAAAGATATAGATAAGTATTTGTCAGCTTATCTGACATTTTTCATACAAAATATGTGAAACGGGCTGTCAGATTAGCTAACAATAACTTATCCAAAAGTGGGGAAATAGGTCCTTAGTATTAAATTAAATTGTTAAATTCATTCAAAAAATTTACAAAAAATTTATTAAGTTAACTTGTATAATGCAGAAAGACGTAAATTATATTACCGTTATTGAATAACAGTATTACAGTAAGATGACGAAATATAAGAATAAGATCAGAAATTATCATTTACTTCCAATTATCTTAATGTTATGTTGTTGTGATAAAAAGTAGGACAAGCGTGATAGTGACATCATGATTACTTCTTATCTGTAAACTTATACATAACTAGCTTTTGACAGCGACTTCGTCCGCGCGAATTTCGGAAGCTTCAACAACCCGTTGCATCCCTTAAGGGGTTGATTTTCGAAAAGCTTTTTTGGTTTGACCCTATATTCTCCGTAGAATATGTATTTCAAGTTTCTATCTTCAACGGTTTAGGCTCGTCACGGAAATGTTTTTTTATAACTTTCGTACAGTGGAAACTGCATCAAAATCAGTTCATCAACCAAAACTTGTATGATATGAGCTATGACTTCGTTTCGTATACGCACTGATATCGTATTTTTCGTCCACAAAGAAACGTAGCCGAACGAAACCTTCTGTACTGTAACTAAATATCAAAAGGTGAGGAAAATAAATAAAAAAACATTGTCTAACAGTTAATTAAATAACAGCATGTTTCAACAGGTGCTGAGGCTAGAATACGAGGCGTACGAACCGATGGCGCTGAAATCAATGAAGGTTATATGCGACGAGATACGCAACAAGTGGCCGACTGTACACGGCATTGCTATTTACCACAGGTATGTCACTAATTGAGTATAAAGGCAGGTTTATACGATGACAATTCTGCAGCGCCTCAGAAAAAGCACTTTTCGCGCGAATTTTTCACGGCATGCGTACGTTAGCAAGGAATGGAGCACGCGTCTTATTTTTCGGTGCTGGTGACCTCCGCCCGCGTAACTCGCATCCCCCGCGCCAATTTTTCGACTCATTTAAAGACGTGCCGATCGCTGGAACGGTTTTCTCAAGCAAATCCATTCGCATGCGAACAAGATTGGCGTGCCGTGCTTTTTTTTCGTGCGAAAATATTGGCGCCGCAAAATTGTCATCGTCTAAACCCGCTGACAAACATCAAGACCTTGACTGCGCAGAATAAAATTTGTAAGCGAAAGCGCTACTGTGTATACCCCCGCCCATTTTCAAGTAGTTTGACAGGTTACTGTACCTCATATCATCATCAGCCTAATACATCTCACTATAGGGCACAGGCCTACCTTCAAGGAGGGTGTATGGGCGTTACTCCACTCCATATACCCAATGTGGATTGGTAGACTTCACGTACGCATCAGTGTATGCAGGTTTCTTTACGATGCTTTCCTTCCCCGTTTAAGAGCTGTCTGTATTACATATGTTAGAAAAACTCAATGGTACAAGATATTTCGTCCGTGCAGATTCGAACCTGGGCTCTCATGATCGAGTGTCCATATCTCTCTTGACCTAAACTTAAATTCGTTACATACATAAGGGGGTGCTTTAGACCATCAAACTGAACAAATTTACTATGGGACCAATATGGAAATCGCAAATAAATAATTGCTTGTTCCATAGAAAATTTGTACAACAACAGATTTTTTTTCATGTTTATAACTAAATAGGTATTTTGGTTTTGGAGACGGCTCTAATGACATTTTGTTTTCGAATACCTTTTGTACAAACTGTACTTTTAAAGTTTTATAATAGTAACGACAAAACAAGTAATTTTAGATTGACAAGGTCGAGCTCAATTACTGCTTTCAAATTACTTACATCCTATTGCGATCTGATGTAATGTTTTTTAATCACGGTATGGTAGCCAAACAAAAATCTACTTTATTGTCAGTATGTACAGATGCAAATGCAGCGTTGGTCTCAACCTGCACTTTTTATAAATGCTGTAAAAACTTCTCATTTACCTAAGGTAGTGAACCTACATGTTGGCATTATAATACGGACAGATAAAAAATTGTGATTTTAATCTAATGTTTATACAGAGTTGTACACGGCTTTATGCCCACTCTCTCCACTAACTCCTACACCCATTCCTTCTCCGTTAATGCCGTTCGGCTCTAGAACTTGTTGCCGGAGCCGATCAGACGTGCACCCTCCTTGAATGTTTTTGAGTCGAAGGTCAAAGCTCATTTCCTCGATCATTGACTATCTATCCTTGATGGTCACAGGGTTCATGTTTTCCTTTCTTTTGATAAAATATAGTTGTTTAGTACTCATTTATGTATGTCCTATTTGTATATGTAGGTATGGATATGTATTTGTAATATTTTTTATTTTTTTTAATGTATATATTTTATATTACAGTATGTTTGTATTTGTATAACTTTATTTGTGTATGTTATGTATCTATATTGTTATCTACATCGCCTACCAATCTTCTTTTACCTTTTCCTCTAAACTAAATCGCTTTTCAGCGATAATACCGCCTATTTTTGTATCTGCCGTCTTTTTTGTACCGTCTGTATTTCCTGTTTGTTGACTCTCTGTATACTATGTTTTTTGGTGTAAAATAAAGTGTAATTGATTGATTGAGTTGTTCTTAATATGCTGACGATGTTTAAGGAGATAATCATACCATCAAAATGATAAATCGACTGGTCTATTCTAAGCCAAATAATTCCTAACACAACCACTCATCACGTTACAGACTAGGCAACGTGCCGTCCAGGGAAGCATCGGTCGTGATAGCGGTAAGCAGTCCACATAGGCAGGAGTCCCTCGCCGCGGTGTCCCACGCGATAGAGCGGCTCAAGGCCAGCGTGCCGATATGGAAACGAGAGGTGTATGAGGGTAGCGACGCGGCCTGGAAGGAGAATAAAGAATGTGCGTGGTCTAGTTGTGGGGGGCAGACGGTTTGAGTTGCCTGCTAGAGCGTTGTTAACATAGACATAAATCAAGATAGAACGGTGAAAGCACGCGTGCCAACATTAAGCAATAAATTACTTAATTTGACAAACGTTTCCTCGTTACGCACTGAGTCGCGCTACGATAAATGTCGGTGACAAATCAGAGAAAATGCCTTATTGCGCGGTTTCTAACTGCAGCAACAAGAGTCTGAAGATTTGAGTACTTAATCTTAACTATTATAAAACTGTAACAGAAGCGTGTCTGTACATTAAAGGTATTTACATGAAAAATATTATGATATGGTTTTTAGGTATCCCGGACTCCAAATCAACCTTTTTCAGAATTTATGTCTGTCTGTTTGTTTGTAACAGCATCACGCAAAAACTACTGAACCGATTTTGATGAAACTTTTTTTGTTTGATAGCTTATGATGTGACTTAAAATCTGGTATAAAATTTGTGCGGATGAAGTCGCGGTTAAAACTCTAGCTTTAATTAAAAACGTTATTAATGTACATTAAAACAAAAATTCAAAAATGCACGGGTGGTGCGAAACAGGCACGCGCGGGACACAAGCAAAAAAATTATTATGGCCGTTCTATCTTGATTTATTTCTGTGGTTGTTAAGGTATAAATTTGTAGCCAACTGTAGACTGAACTGCAGTCGCCAGTACATAAACTTAAAATATTTCTACAGATATTGTACTGGCGACTGCAGTCTGCTACGAATTTGTACCTTTACTGTCATGTGGAGAATACGGACATATGCGGATAGAACGCATTATGCGTGTATAGCTATTATGACATCCCGCAAGTGCCCGCAACCCGCCTGGAATCGGGGTCGTTTTGAAGCCGGAACAGGGTGCTTCAGACCATCAAACTGACCAACATTAATAAGGCGAAAAAAATTTGCTGTTTCAAAAATTTTGGTCGAAAAGCTATTGACATTTTCTATTGAACAGCTATTTCTTTTTCACGATTTTGAAGTTGGCTCTATAATGAAAATTCTTCAGTTTGGTGGTCTAAAGCACTTTGTTCCGGCTTCAAAACGACCTCAAGTCCAAGATATATACGGGACCCGCATGACTCTAAAACGCCCTTAATATACAGGGTGTAAACTTTAATAGGTACGTTACATGCTTTAGGGGATGCTTCAAACTATGGCAGCAATTTCACATTAATAGGACCAAACCAATAATAAAAAGGTGACCAAAAAATTTCGTTCCATAGAAACGTTGTTCGTTGTTCCAAAAGTTGTTCAACTTGATGGTCAGAAGCACCCTCATATGTATGTAACGCATTTAGGTTTACACCCGGGATATCTTGCCGAAACAAATGACACTACATAATTTAGCAAAATTTGAATTGTAATAAAATGTTACATGGATAGAATGCATGACCTCCATTAGCTAGATATTTTGTTATTTAATAGGCAGAAGCATAGCTTTTGTTTATGAGAAGACATTTTTTTATTCTATGCTAGAACTACTCGTCTAGAATAGGTATTACTGGCAGCTTGAAGCTTTCAATATGTTATCTAATTAAATAATATATGCAATATAATATTAATTGTTAGTTCATTTAAGTATAAGACACAGAGTTCGATCACATTGGCATGTTTACGTACTATGTCAAGAGATCGCGGGATTCTAGATCAATTTATCGCAGGGAAAAAAATCTGGGCGCCATTTTGTCTAAACCTTTTTGTTGCAATTTTGTCCTCACAAGTGTGTTGAAAAACATCGTATGAAATGAAACGCGTGAGCGATGGTCATTACAGTCTCGACTCGTTTACAGCACTCGCCTGCGTCTCGAGTAGCAATCCAGGCTCGACTGTAATGAATTACCAAATTAGCTCACTTGTGTACTACATAATGTACTATAATATTTTCCTCTGGTTAAAACATGTTTTTATGTTCGTGGCCTATATCCAGCAGGAGACGATGAAAGATTACGTTTTAAACTGTACACAATTTTTATAATGTTGTTAAAGGTATGTAGAAAGAAATTAATGACACTACAAATATCATTAATTTCTTTCATCAATATCATTAATATCATTAATTGGCACTCAATATTTGGGTGCGACAGAAAATCAGCGCTGAGCTCGTTGAGCCCAGCATAATGCTGAGTCGTAGCCCTGTTTGCTGCTGCGGCACACACTGGTCTTAATTATGTCTTTTTTGTTTGTTTAAATTTAGTTTTTCTATATAATTATGTCAGTGTGTTTTGTGGTGTATGCAAATAAAAATATTTTCTTTCTTTTTTTCTTTTACAAATAGCAATGGTTACCCTATTGATAGCTCCACTTAAAATTTGTATTGTATTTATATTTTATATAGAAAAATACAATAATATTTATTGCATAATAACAAATGCAAGTTAGTCGCAGACTGTTGCTGGTACTAATATATGTTGTAGACTATTTGAAATCTTGACGGTTTAGCGCGTACTGGATAATTATTTAAAGAATATTTCTATAATGTATTTAGTATAGTAGTCAAATTTTATTGTTGTCAATTCTTTTTAGATTTTATACACTTTTGTTTTGTTACTTTATTTTAGAAAATTGACTAAAATTTTAAGTAAGTATTTTTATATTCAATGCATCATTATTTGAGCGCAATATAATATAACAAAAACAATAAAAACGCGGTAAGAACCCGTTAAAATGATTAACTTTAGCAATATAATATTATTTAAATATCTCCGGCATAGATAAGAGAGAAAGTAAAGATTGGCAACGTTTTTTCTTTATTCATTTAGATCTTTAGAAGACATCATTTCATGTTGAAACCGTAAATACGTCGTTGGTAGTTCTAGCAAAGTTTCTGGCTACCCTGGCTAGATACATTTAAAAAAATGTTAATAATTATGCTATCTATTCTATACACGTGTTTTTCAGATTTTACGTTCAATTGTTATACAAATAGAAATAGTCTATTTATTGTTTGTTATTTTTTAATAATCATGGTAGGGGTCGTAGATATAGGTACAAGAAGTACATTATTTTGCAATATAAATAAACGTTTGTTGTTTAATTGTGTTTTCATTGAAAACTTGGTCCTTCGAGCCGGACGGTACCTATCCACTATCCCTACTGTGTTATTTGAAAATAAATTAATATGATCAAAATTACTTTGAATATTGTAATGTTGCATGACTCCACCACTGGCTTTTCGGTGAAGGAAAACGTCGTGAGGAAACCTGCATGCTTAAATTTCGAGGCATGTATTGTACCCACTGTCCATTATAAGTGGCGACGGGCTCACCCCCCGTCACACTGGACAGAGTTTCGGTACTACTGGTGAAACGTGGATGTTCTGAGGTTTCAGAATATCTGAAATAAATATGTATAGAATATTCTGACTACCCCCTCGGGGAATATAGTCGTGACCATATGCTTATGCATGACTCTAATGTTGTTTTCTTAACTTGTCCTTTACGACTGGTATGTATGCGCAGGACTTTTAAAATTTTATGCTAAAATTACATTAACTTGGACAAAGCCAGGATGGGATGTGCGAGACAAGAAACCAAAATATTTAAGTATTGGTGCATAATTGGACCTTATAACCGCGCAGTTAGAGCACCTATCACAATTATCTGGTACATTGAAAGTTATACTGCAGAGTAATAAATACTCTAACCTCGTGGCAATATGGTTCAAAAGTCAATCTTTTAGTGGAGAAGAGGGTCGCATGATTTTATTTGTATCGCATCGCATCACATCCTATTGCAGTAGGCAAGCACTTAAGGTGCCTGTCCATTGACACGGAGATAGGAACGAAGTTTTATTAACCAATAAGATTGCATGAAATCTCGGAGCTGGAATTTTAGGCAATCTTATTGGTTAATAAAACTCCGTTTCTCCGCTCGCCCGCCTATCTCCGCGTCAATGGACAGGTACCCTTAAGGTACTAAGCTGTGCGTTACCTATAGTTCTATACAGTCTGCACAGATAATGCGTTCGTCAGACAAAATGTCAGTTATCGGCTCAACACCTAAACGATTGGTAGCCAGCCCACAAAAACACTGCAAAGGAAACCATATTCCTAAATACAGCTTATAATTTTCTAAATAACACCAATCCTTCCAGGTCCATCCAGTACCCCACAAGAGCCCATAGATCCCACTACAGTACAAATAAACGTATCAAACGATGAGCTTCAGCAGCGCATACAGAACTTTATAGAGAGGAAGAGAGAGCAGGTCAACGTAAACAATATACACGACTTTATACCGAGCAAGGGAGAGGCGGAAGATGTCGAGACCTGCGCGAGAGTGCGTACTCAATTCGTGAGGCGAAGCGACTCGAAAGGACATTTGAAAAGTAAGTGTTCTGTTATTGTAAGAGAGAACACAATAAGTCTGAGCAAGTTTCAGGATAATTTGTGTGTATAAGTCCATTTAAAAGGTACCAGGATGGTCGTCACTTATAACTTTATCATAAGTCGCTTATAGCTCGATCGCGTGCCGTATTTTCGATTTAAAAATAATTATTTGAAGTACTTCTCATACGTTTTTTAATGAATTCAGTAGACGATTCATTGGATCAGGACCATGTCATATTCGTAATAATGTGAGCATAAATGCCATAAATCTGAAAACAAAAGTTATTCTATAAGAAGACTCAATTTTGTATTCGATGGAATGAACTAATTGCAATCTGTAATTTGAATTGCAACAACGCAACATGGCAATAACATAACCAAGATATTTATTTCGGGACTTCCATACTAAAAACTGGTCGTGACCGATATCCAGAATGTTTGAAACGTGCACCAGCATTCAAAGGAATTTAATGGCGTCAGGTTTCATATAAATTTTTGTTTGTTAGAGAGTTGCGCGAGCCTGGCTACGTGCACTGATTGTTGTCCTGTTTTGTGTTCAAAATAAACAAAATAAAATAAAACTTACATTTATTTGTCAGTCCGCAAAGTGAACAACGAATGGGGCCCGCAGACTGTCCAAAGCTCAAACTTCGAGAACACGACGCGTCAGGACAACAGCCTTCCCTCCTCCATAGCGGAGCGCGTGTTGACTGTCGAGAAGTTCCTGAACATAGGGCCCGTGTCGCCAGACATTTACAAGAGGCTGAAGGAAATGGAGGACAAGATCGCCTTCCTGCAGGCCGTATCGCCGGAGTACGCGCAGTTTTGGGCAAGTTAAATCTTTAAGGGTTTATTACTGTTGGCGCGCTCCATACAAACGAAGTCTGGTTATATTTTCAATAATTACCAATTAGTCATATTAATTTTTCAGACACAATCTATATAGAAAGTAATCTCTATGCTTGTATCTTCTCAGATTTTCGTTTAAATGTATAGTTTTAAAGTTACAGTGATTCAAGGATTTCTATACAAATCTTAAATTAATCCTAGCATTGGAACTGTATATTTTAGCGAAAATCGGACAAGATACAAAGTCAAAGTCAATATAATTTATTCAATATAGAAGCTTGCAGCACACTTAACAAACGTCAAATCTTTTTTAAAGCTACCACCGCGTCGGAACGTGTTGTCGCTGTAGAGAAGATGCGGCCAGAACCTCTACAACATAACACGACTTAATAACTATTACAATATAAATTCTTAAGCTAAAGTTATGTATACAATAATACATAGTCTATTACAAGCATAGAGATTTGTTTCTAGATTGTTTCTGCAAAATTTCATTGACTTTAATTGGTTAGTATTGAAAATATCACCAGACTTCGTTTGTATGCAGCGCGCCTTTACGTATTCGGATTCAAGTTCTTTCTTCTGGTACAAGAGATTTTTTGAGCAAGGGCGATGTCGCAAGGGCACCGCAACGATGTCGCATCTGTACCGCTGTGACGTCGCGATTTTTAAGAACAGGCGTTGACTGAGTGTTATCTCCGCGATTCCGCCCCGACACTGATCGATTTCAGAAATATCGCGGCGATATCGTCACGTCAACGCCTACGCTCAACTATAGCTTGATATGGCCCTTATGGTTAGTTGCAAGTACGTTCATTAAAGTTAATCCTCCATTAAATCTCTTGCTAGCTTTTACTACGTCAACAAGACAAAAAGTGTCAGTAAGCCCCACTTGCGTCAACCTGGGTTAGAAAATAACTCCAGGTTAAGTTTGTAATCTATGATTTTTAGTATAGCAGAAAATCCGAATTAGCTATTTAACCCAGAGTTAATTGCTAACCCAGGTTGGCGCAAGTGGGGCTAAGAGATTTAATGGAGGATTAACTTTAATGAACGTATGTGCAACCGAGTGTTAATCAATCAAATCAGCTCACATCAACCCACTGCTGGGAATAAGTCGTTTTTTTGCGCCTTTCCTCACGGTCCTGTGCTAATCTGATCCATTTCCGACTCACAACCCTTACAAATATCGTCTTACTAATGTTGGTGGTCTAAATACCGATCAATGGTCTAAAATCTAAATAGTAACAATGTTTTAATGTCGATTACAGAAAACCAACAAAGAACTGGATGAGATCAAGCAGGAAAACACAGTGGACTACACGTTCTGCGCTGACGACATAGCAAGGAAGATTGAACAACTGGAGAGGCAGAATATGTGATCAGTGATCACTTCTGTTTCGATGATTTTGTACATAATATTTAGAGACTAAAGAACAAGACTTTACTTTTACATGTAGTAACTTAGTGTATGTTCACCATTATATTCCCCATGTTTATTAAGATTCAGTCATAAGACTTATAAAGATAAGGTTGAATTTGATTTGATTAGTTTTTTTCACAGAACATTATAAGAGGGGTTAGAAGTGCAAAGTAGGCGTGGAACGTGTCGCCACAGGTTATGCAATGATTTGCATAACACCATAAGGCGCGCGTCGTGGTGTGAGCGAGCGGGCATGAGTAATTGTAGCAGCGTGAGCGGGAAGACAAGTCGCGACAGCCGTCTCCGAAGAAAAAGCGCTACTTTGCATTTCTAACCCCTCTTATAATGTTCTGTGGTTTTTTTGGTTATGTTTTGTCGAACTATACTCCTCATAAGACTACTACTGGTTCAGTTTCTGTGTTCTACTGTGTAATATCCACGTGGGCTACTACTACTGCCAGTGTGCCAGTTGTAGGCACTAATCAGTGAACGAAGATATTGTGAAGAAAAAATGTGTACTTTTAATGTACTTCTTTTACAATTTGTAAATAAATACATTATTTAGTGAATTTGAAGTTGCCTTATTTACCGTGAATATACAGGGTCCTTCTTAATATGCTGACACTTTTTAAGGGGATGATCAGACCATGAAACTGAACAACTCTCTCTATGGGACCAACAACGAAATCGCGAAAAAAAATCAGCTGTCCCATACATTTGGCTAGAGTAGGTTGGCAGTTTTGTATAGAACAGCAGGTTTTTTTTTTGCGATTTCCATGTTGGTGCCATAGAGAAAGTTGTTCAGTTTGACGGTCTGATCATCACCTTTATAAAGTGTCAGCATTTTAAGAAGGACCCTGTATATTTATAAAGATTAGACAGGTATACATGAAAACACGAAGATAACTTACAAAATCTATATTTTAAATAGATTTATTTACAACTCTTTATCACTAAATCACTTTTATAATTATAAAACAACGTTTTGACTATAATAAAATGTGCAATGACAACAATATTGGCGTGAATCAAGTAAAATAAGTTTTAGCACAAACTCAAATGTATGTTTACCGAATCTTCCCTTTATTTCCAGTAGTCCCGCTGCGCTAAAGTTGTCCCGTGATTAAAAACTAGGAAGTAGTTCCGTGATGACACCTCTGGGAATTTTCTTCCCAGAGGTTCCATTACGTGAATACGGTCGGGACTGCAATTCGAGAAGTATATGGTATATGGAACCTCTGGGAAGTAAATTCACAGCAGTCCCATCACGGAACTACTTCCTAGTAAGGGTTCCGTAGTCAACAAGGAACCCTTACTAGTTTCGCCATGTCCGTCCGTCTGTCCGTCTGTTTTTTCTTATTTTTCTCATGGGCCGCGGGGCCCATAGGTAGATGCCTAAATGAGCGTTTTTCTTTTTTTTTTATTTATTTCCAGCAATATTCGACAGATGGCATGTTTGTCGCTCCATAGTCGTTCGCGAGATCCTGTCAAAATTATGTCAAGACTCTGCCTGCCTTTTTTTAAAGGCCAAGGGATCGAGCCCATACAACCATGTCAGACGTAAACAGTTTTTAAATTTTCGATTGAAATTATTCGTAAATAATAAAATATGCCATCAAAACATGCGTTGGCATCTTTTTGACCATCGTTTCCCTCATTATTATTTGAAAGCAACAGTTTTTATAATTTGACCTTTATTCGCGCAGACTGTAGCGCCATCTATCGATCCCGTAGAAAAACGTGCATTGCTTTTGTGGATAATCCGGTACTGCTAAGACAATATTTCGTAACACAGTTTTTGAGAGTTACGTGGTTATTAATAAAGTTAATCATTTTAACGGGTTCTTACCGCGTCATCCTGTGATCATGGCAGTTGTAACACTGCCGAAATATCGTGAACTCGAAAATCAATAAAACGCTGTAAGAGCCCGTTAAAATGATTAACTTTAGCTTAATCTTTTGTTGATTATTTCATATCAATTGATATTGAGGTTTTATTTTAAACTATGATTATTCACGTCCTCTTTCACACAGGTTTCTCTAGAACTCTTCTATAATAAATTGTCAAAATCTGTATATGAATAAAGAGCCACACATGAAAGCAGCCCGGCGCGGTAAGTCACACAAACGAAACATGAAACAAACGTCTAATAAACACACTAAAGTCCGGCCGCTGAAAGATGCAAGATTGTATAGAGAAGTAATAGAAATATGTTAGCGTTACGTTAAAGTCCGGCCGCTGAAAGATTGCGTTTGACAGTTACCATAAAATTGTAAAAAACTGAATATAAACTATAAATGCCGATCATTATTTAGTAGCTTTTTGAACTTAAAAGGGCAGCTAGTGCCCTGTGTACTATAGTGAGCACAGGTAAACAATATTTTCATTCAGTTTTTTACAATTTTATGGTAACTGTCAAACGCAATCTTTCAGCGGCCGGACTTTAACGTAACGCTAACATATTTCTATTACTTCTCTATACAATCTTGCAATAAAGCATATAATAAAGTTTTTACCAGACACCAATACCATTAATTTCATTAATTTCACTGATATAAAAGACGAAAGTTAACGTGAATCAACCGCGCCGCGCTCTTTGTCCTTAGATTTTAGGAACTTATTCCATGAACTATTGGTGCAATATTTACAAGGTAACCACACTTTTTGAAAACAATTTATAAAATTAGTATGAAAAAGTAAGTAAATTTTTCTGAATAATTGTTTTTATCAAATTAAAGATTGAAAAAATGCAAATCTCGCATTCTCCCAACAATTAATTTTATAAGTATAGTTATTTTCCAATAAATTGTGATTTCAAGATTGCATATTTCCACAATTAATTCGAAGACTTCACAAAACCTCTTTGGCACAGCCGAGGGCTAACAAAATACAAGCATTTATACTATAGTTCTATTATTTTAAAGTGACAGGTCATTGCAATCGATGCAAACTGATGAATTCTTTTGGGAGTGTTTAGAAAAAAGGCAAATCTATTCTATTATTTTACGCAAAACTATGCTTCAGCGACGTTTACGTATCGCGAGGAGACCTAAAGCTAGGTCGCGAGCTACCTTGAGTTTGACGTTTCATTCCTCCATCTTCCACTCCAATCGAGGACGTTTTTATGACATAAAATTTAACTGAGTGGAGGTCGACTCTAGCTGAGGACATCTCGAGGTAGCAACTATGAATACGGGTATTAGTCCTGTAGTAAAATTTCATGAGATAAATTAGGTAGAAAAGTTCGGAATAGACTGTCCCATCCGTTCTCCAATCCAGTGACATAGGCGTTCCATTCGATCTGAAAGGACTAGTTACATCTTTATTGACCTGACACTTTAAAATAATCCTAGTACAGCATTTATCCATCCCCAACCTACAACGTGAACTAATCAAGCGTTGACCGGCCTCCGCATGTAGACCACCAGGCCCAGGGCGCCGAGGAGTGCCGTGATCAGGTACAGGTCCCAGTTGGAGAGGAACGCTGAGTCGCCCGTCAGGAATATCACGGCCAGCGGGCTCTGCAAGATGGACTGTGGGGTTTATTTATATTTATATTGTTTAATTGATTTGAAGACATTGTGGCTCGTATAGTTAAACTAAGCTCAAGCTCTCGCGCGTTCTAAGCCTCTTATGATGTATAGGCATACCAAAATGTGAGCTTAAGAGCTGGGAAGCCCACGAGAGCTCGAGATTAATTTATCAATACGGGCCATAATTGGGTATATAAACGGGTATATAATTTATAATTCATTAAAAATCAAGCTGTGAAATCAGAACGTCATTGTGAAGAATCGTTCGGGTTATACAAGAGTGAATTTTGAGTTGCGACTTTTTCGTGGATATCGCGAAGATTTTTCCTATTCACTAAAACATGTTGCGGCACCATCCGTCGTTGCGTTACATCACCTGACAAGACATTCGTCTTGTAAGGTGATGCTCCTTTTCATATGTTTCGGTCGTTGTTTACCCGGAAGCGAAGTATATTGGTTCGTTATACTGGATGTAGATCAGGTCGGTCGATCAACGAATCCCATAAACATTTACCAGACTAGCCCGGACTAGTACAGTGGGCGCGTCGGGCGAGGTCTCGGCCGCCATGTCTAGGCAGCGCTTGGCGTAGTGCAGTATGTGTGTACTCACGTCGAGCAGCTGCGCGAGCGCGGTGAGCGCGGCGAGGCGGGTGAGCGCGAGGGCGGCGGGGAGGCGCGCGTCGGGGGACGTGTCGGCCGCCAGGTCGTAGCATCGCTTGGCGAGGTGCAGTATGTGTGTACTCACGTCGAGCAGCTGCGCGAGCGCGGTGAGCGCGGCGAGGCGGGTGAGCGCGAGGGCGGCGGGGAGGCGCGCGTCGGGGGACGTGTCGGCCGCCAGGTCGTAGCATCGCTTGGCGAGGTGCAGGTCCCGCGTGAGGCCCAGCCCGCGCTCGTGCATGTAGCCCAGGTTGAAGGTCGCCTGCGCGTTGTGCAGCTGCTCCGACGCTATCCTGCACACGTGAACAGTGTAACGATTAGTACTAGGGCAACTGCCTGCTCTGCCCTAGCAGTTTAGAGCTCAATCACTCTCGGTTATCAACAGTAAGCAGTGGTGCAATCCTCTCTCACTTTCTCTATGTGCTTGCTTACGTCACTAACTCTGCGAGCCGTTCTACTTCATACCTGTAGTGATGTGCGGCGACTTCCAGGTCGGTGTTTGTGCCGAGCCCGTAATAGTGGTAGTCGCCGAGCTTCACCCGAGCACCGGAGCAGCCTTGCGATGCCGCTCGGGACCACAGTTGTAGGGCGCGACGGTATCGCTCCGTCTCGGAGAATAGGTTCACTTCACCTGCGGATCACAAGGAAGCTGCATGTTAAGGATATTCATTTTATTACATGAGTGGAATCTGTGGAAAACGGGTGAAAGAAAGCATCTACTTCTATCAGCGTCAGATTTATAATCTTATTTAACACTTTATTGTACACATAACATTACAGAAAAAACAATTAAAGTAGACATGTACAAACGGTGAGCTTATCTCTAAAGAGATTTCTTCCAGCAGACCCGCAACATAGACAGTTCTAAAGTGCAGTTCTTAGTTACAAGTCGTCCTAAAGGACTAATGTGGTGACACGCTACAACATACATACCTACACAACAAGCGCTATTGTAGCGACATGCCATAACTTGCAGATATCTTTGTTTCTTGGCCAATGCTTACTCGACATGCTTATTGGTTATATCTTTAGATTAGTACAGGTCGCGGTACAAATCTTGAGCACTGGGCGAAATTGGTACATAGTTTCGCGCAGCTTTGATGACGTAAAAGGCGACTAATCGGACAATGGCGTTCACGCGTCGGCCGTCTTTCTCTTTCCCCGCCGAATAGACCCGAATTAGATTCGCAACCGCAGCGCATCAAGGCTCATGTTTCGAGCCTGTACTACTTATCAGACAATGCATTCTGCTAATTTTAATTATTCAAATATTTCGATGTTTTCCCTTTTTTATACATACCGTTATCAAGCAGCAGCGCGGCGTTGCTTTGCGCGACCTCCAGCCCCCTCTCTGCGAGGGAGAGGTACTGCAGCAGCGAGGAGTCCGTGTCCCTCGCCCTGTAGGCGGCGTGCGCCAACATCAGTCGGGAACTCCACTCCCCGCGCTCGCACACGTTCTTGAATAACTGGTGGAGAGTTTTATTTATCAGTATGGTACAGACAAGTTTTAATTGACAAATCAAACCACCAATGGGGTGGGTATACCAGTGATAGACTGATAGACCAGGTCCAGTTTAGGTCATTGAAATTCAATCTAGAACCTGGAGCGAGCGAAGCAAGCTCGAGTATGTACGACCTGAAATCTGGCGCAAGCGAAGAGAGCTTGAGAATATAGTAAAATATGAATAGGCTGTTGCAATAAATTCTTGGGTCATCACAATACGCTCTGAAACATGGAGCGAGCAAAGAAAGCTCCACATTTAACTGAAATACGACTAGGTCGTTTCAATGCAATGAAAAACCAGGAGCGAGCGAAGTGAGCTCGAGATTTCTACTTCAATGGGACTATGTGAATTGGGATTTTGTTACCCAAAAAAGCAAAGTTTGCTGCGAAAGAGCAAAAGTAAAACAAACAAATTTACGATCATTTGACTTTTCAAGAAAGTTCCATGAAAGAAAACTAAGATAAGAATATAACATCGACTGTAGATGTCTCTTGTTTTTATTACTAAAATGATTCCTTTTAATTCTGGGGTGGGTCAGAAGGATTCTGGGCTTTATTTGTGAAACTGCAATGCAAGCAAAGGGTACTTGTCTTATACAGACCTCGACGGCGGTTGTACAGGATCGCATCACGCCGAGGCCCTGCGCGTGTATCTGTCCGAGGTGGTAGAGCGCTAGCACGTGCCCGGACTGCGACGCGAGAGAGAAATACTTGTTGGCTTGCTTGAAGTCGCGCCGGACTCCTATACCACCTGTTGACAATCATCATTATGCTTTCAAAGAACGTTCTAAAAAATGTTGGGCAGGACACTAGTAATAGTAATACGCTTAGATCGAAGTAAAATGAATGGATGGGCACTTACGCGAACATTTCAAACAAGAAAAATAAGCTAAAACAATTGCTAGTATCGAGATGACTGGACTGGATGAATGATTTGGGTCAATCCATTATTTTTACCAGGCCTGTCTCTCTCCACAGCTCAGGTACGATTGACGGCCGATCCCCATCGAGCGGTAGCGGTAGGTATACCGTGTAAACTTCTTGGTCAAATCTCATTAAACTTGCCGCCATTTTGTAAGTGGTCAATGCGAGACTTGAAAACCCTGCGATGTCACGCTGCCAGCACGTGAAAGAATGAAAGAGGGAGACTATATAAAGGAAGCTTTTATGTCTAATGACCCGGTTCATTTTTGTTTGCACGCGCGCCGTTGTGACGGTTGGTAGGTTATTCGCGAATCGTACGATAGGTCGGGTGCGAATAACTTTGCACCTTATTGCCGTGCAGAGGGAGTCGCTGTTTCTTTAAATCTTTTTTCGAAGTGATTCTTCTGTATGGATAGTACTAGTATTTATTCTGTGCTTTTACTTTGATCTAAGGCTATACGTACCAAAGTACATGAAGCCGAGATGCAGTTGTCCCTCCACCCAGCCCTGGTTGGCGGCCATCGTGAAGTACTTGAACGCTGCGCTCGTGTCCCGGGGCACACCACGACCCTGGTCAATAATATCAACATCGTTTATTCTTATTTCATGTCACCATGAGTAAGTTATGCAGTTAAAATGATTGTGGCATGAACATAAACATATAAGTGTCAAGATAATTGGACTCACGCGTTTATGTTCATGCCACAAACAAAAGAGTGTCAAAATAAATATAAATCGTTATTTACCCATCTCCTCTCCGATCAGCTTCGAGAATACGGTTCATGCGGAGCGGAAAAGAGATTGATCATATTTTATGGTGCAATCTTATGCGGGTAGCGTTTCCCCTATGCCACGATCAATTGATCTTGTTCACTTACATACAATTTTATACCTTATCACTAAACGAGACAGCCTATAATTGTGTAACAATAACTTCAAACAAGTTGCGTTCGGGATTCACACGAGACTATTTTTAACAATCAAAATTAGAATCTAAAGTAATGGAATAAAATCCAAAGTTGCGTTTCATGCTACTACTCTACTCTTAAATCAAAAAGTATTAAATACTAACCTGTAAGTACATAATGCCAAGGCCACTCTGTCCGACGGGGTTGTTCAACTCGGCAGCCTTCCTGAAGTATCGGAGCGCTGTTTCGTTGTCAGCCTTGATACCGTCACCGCCTTCTAGGTAGATCTGAAACATTACAAGAATAAGGTATTTGCATGAAATATATTTTACTTTTATCTTCACGTTTAAAAATAACGCTCAACTCATATCTTCAGTAATTTTTTAAGCTTTTCATAATATTTTTATTAACAGGATAAACTATAAAAAGTATAATGAGTAACATGACGTCATATTATAGATTTTAGTACAATATTCATACAAAGCACGCGTTTTGACATTGGATAAAGAATTATTGATTTAACTAGGTAGACAAATGATCTATTATTATAAAGAGCGAATGGAGACACGTTGCAAGTTTTACCGCGAGCAATTGTCTTTCGCGTGGTGTTAGCGTTTAAGCTTACCACGAGGCTCCGCAATCTCTTCTCAGCTGCATTTTTGCTGAAAAACAATCCATAAGATTGGGATTGATACTACCACAAACTACTTGACACTGTTAGAAATGCATTGCTAACGCACAAGAGTCTATTAAATTACAAAAAAGAAAGTGTGGTTGGTTAGGTACCTTGCCGAGGAAGGCGTTAGCGACCGCGTTGCCAGTCTTGGCGGCCTGCTGGAAGTAGTGCAGCGCCTTGTTCACGTCTAGCGTCACGCCTCGCCCGCCCTGGAAGTGCAGCTGGCCTAGCCCTACCTGTAGGTAAAATATTTATTCTTTTACAAAAACCCGTGGTGGTCCAGTGGCGAGTAACCTTGCCTGCCGTGCAGGAGGCGATGGTTCGATCCCCATCTAGGCCGACTCGTACCAATGAGTTTTTCGGAATTTATGTACGATTTGTAGCACCACTGGCTTTTCGGTGAAGGAAAACATCGTGAGGAAACCTGCATGCTTCAATTTCGAGGCATGTATTATACCCACTGTCCATTACAGGTAGCGACGTGCTCACTCCCCGTCACACTGGGATAGAGTTTCGGTATTAGTGAAACGTTCTGTGGTTTCAGAATATCTCTGACTACCCCCTCGGGGAATATAGTCGTGAGCATATGCTTATGCTTATGCTTATGTACAAAACATTATACTTTTTAAATGTTTCCCTTCCCTGCTTTAACATTGTAATGGAATCGGATGGGGTTTTAAAACGTAGACTGAATATTATCAAGACAAGATGAGCGCGTATCTGAAACGGGATGGAGATATGACAAAAATGTATGTAAAATCGTGCATGTTTGACATAGTTGCAAGATTTTGTAAGCAATTTTAGTAAGTCCAACAAAAATATCGCATACGCAGATAGGGATAAACAATATAGATTTTCTCTCGCTCATTCTGTGTAATTAGCATATAATAAATCTTTTTTTTACCACCTAGATGGCAATAAAAACATCCCTGCCAAATTTTAAGTTAATAGTCTTCGTAGTTTTGGATATTTGAGTGTTGAGTGAATGTGCGGATTTGCATAGATTCAAACAAATCTGACATTGATCTGCCGAAAATAGTTCAAATTTCTGACACAGCGTGCGCTGAAATCGACTTGTCAGTTCCCAACACCCACTTCGCCATTACGGCGCCAGAAATATGATGGCGTCGGCACACGTGCCGTCCCGCTCGCACGCGCGCGTCTCCTGTATATTCTTCTTGCTCGGCTCCTCTAACTTTTCCCAGAAAGTGTTGGGTGAGGTGTAATATCTAATGCAGAAGGGCAGCGAATGGCCGTTCTGTATGTAGAACTAAGTACCTCAATAAGTCGCACGTGAATGTACGTACGTGCATGTGAGTGTGTGTGTGTTCGTATGTATGTATGTATACCTGAGCCTGCACGTCTCCCTTCTCGGCCAGTAGCTGGTAGTACTCGATGAGATCAGTGTCTAGGGCTCCGCCGGAGGCTCCGCTCTCCGCCTCGTCAATAAGTCGCACTCGCTGGATAGCTGGACCTCCGCTCAGAGTTACTTGGCTGGCCACTGGGCAAGATAAATTTCGGTCCATTATTATTTGTGCACAATGACATTCTATACACATGGACTCACCACTACCATAACATCTTTCATGTAACCTTAGTATGCTTCAGTTGTGTTTGGCTGGTATACATTGCCGCTGACATTTCACACAATTCCAGTCCTTTCCAATGTCTTCGGCTACGAAACAGTAATGTAAAACAATTAAGCACACTTTTGCGGTCCCGTTTACAGCGTGCTGATGAAGCCCTTGTATATATTATGTCATTGTTTGTTGGATAAAGTTTCCTTCAGTGTTTTAGAAGGCGAAGAATCACCCCAGATTGAGTAAAAGTGAATCTTCGCTTATAAATTTTATGCGAAGATTCCATAATTAAAAGTTAAGTTATAGCCTGTAGGATCCAACTGCAGGGCAAAGGCCTCCTCTCACGAATAAGAGTGAGAGGGAGTTAGCTATACGCCACCACGCGGGCACAGTGTGGATTGGTGGAGGCAAATTAGTGGTCAACTTGCTCTGACCTGGCTTAAAGAAAGAATAGTTCACACTGCCATTTGACGGAACTATCCGGGACCAACTGCTTATCGTGCCTTCTGAAGCACGCAGACGCTCGTGATGAAATACCACTAAACGGTCACCCATCCAAAGATTGACTGGTCCAAACGTTGCTTAACTTCTAACTATAAGAAATTAAACTCTTTATTCGGTTTTTTATTTGGCAGTCGTTTACACCGAAATAACTACAAAAAGTAGGCATTATTGCCGCAATAAACTCGTATCGTACAGTGCGAGAGCACGGCAAACGTCTGCGCGAACGAAAGGTGGCAACAGACTAAGTTTTGATTCGTGGCCGAATCGAGCAGCCGCAGTAGAGTCACTGAGCCCTGTGTGTAGAGTGGTGTATAGAGAGACATCTTACCTTTAGCGGCGACCTTCATATACAAGTGCATGGCCTTAGGGCAGGAGCTGGGCACAGTGACCCCGGCCCAGTGTCTGTACGCGAGCGCCATCTGTGCGTACGAACTGTCACCGAGGGAGCCCAGTGTGTAGTGCACTAGTGCTTTCGCTTGTGAAACTGGGACAGCGATTCCGGTCGCGTAGAGGAAACCCATACCCTGTAATAAGAGAGCTCGTTGTGTTATATTGTGACGTCGCATACGACACCGAACACATTTTATTTTCTCTAAAAACCTTATTAGGACGAACAATTCGGTATGTCAAGGTTTTTTTGGCGGGCTGAATCGAAAACCATTTCGAGATAATTGTCTCAATAATAATATTTATCTATGTCAAAGATTTTAAAATGAAAGGATTACAGATATTTTAATTAAAATAACGCAGTTTTTCGGTCCGTCCAATGACGTCACTGGAAAACCTGTGAACTCCTTGGTAAACTTAAAATAACTGGCCATTATGAAAAATAATACATTCACAATGTCAGAATTTCACATTTGATGTTGCCGTTTCTGTTTCCACCATAGAGTTAAAAAGAGAAGGGAGGAAATTTTTTATTTTTAATAAAGCAATAGTTTTTCTCCATGGAGTTCGAATTATTTTCCCTCCACCATTTTTGCATTTAGAGATTACAGATCAAAGTAATTTAAAAATTAAATTTATATTGATAAACTCGATGAATCGCAACTAAAATTAAATTGGTTTCTTAAAATTATGTCTTCTATCCGTAAAAATATAAAATTAAACAAAAAAAACGTGACATACCGAATTAAAGAAAAAATATCCAAAACTGTCCAGCCGCTCTCAAGTGATACTTACCAACGAACAGTATTTCATATAATTTATAAAAGATTGGCTTGCAATTCATCTAGTGGAAATTGTACGAAAAATGATAATAGAGATTCCGATTTACTTTTGGCAGCTGGAAAATCCATTTCCCGGTTTAAAATGAATATAAACTTAAAGAAACTCACAGCATGAGCCTCAGCGTTGCCCTCATCAGCCAACTGTTCAAATATAGTCTTCGCCTTAAAGATGTCAAGCTCGACACCTTCCCCGAACAGGTAGGACCAGGCCAGCTTTATCTTAGCCGGCACGTACCCCTGGTCGGCCGCCAGCTTCACCTGCAAGATGGCGCCACGTAGGTCCGGGGAACGACGGTTTAGCCTCGCCATTGCACCGTCGTAGAGGTCCCTTGCTGTCGAAAAAATCAATCAATCAATCCACTGAAGATACTACTACGGCGACTGCAAATCTGTATAGAAAAACTGTCATGTAAGCTGGATATTACAGATACACTCGTCCTTACCCTCCTCAAAGGTGAAGTCAGATGCAAGGGCTATAACCGGCAGCCACACGATTTGGGCGTCAAAGATGTGTAAGACGCTGCATGAAGGAAATAGACGCATCTTACGACACCGGACTATTCGAAGCAAGCATCACACGGTACACCGTCACTGTGATGGTACTTCATCATCATCATCAGCCTGTCATCGTCCACTGCAGAACATAGATCTCAACCAGGGCGCGCCATAAAACTATATCGTCGACCTTCCTCATTTATTTGCTCTCCGCTACCTTGCTCATGTCTCTGGTCAATGGAGACAACAGTTGGGCAATCCGACTAATATCAGACGCCGTCCGGCCCCTTGGACATACTTATGCCGCTTTTTTGTTGCCAAATCTAAGGGTGCGTTCACATCTGGCGAATGCGCAGCTCGCGAAGCACCCTAACACGGTCCTATGCTAATCTGATCTGATACATTTCAACCCGTGACTCTAATAATGAGCTGGAGGGATGAGGCAGCAATATCATACCTGCCGCATATCTTGGTCATCCTCATAGGCAGACAAGAACAATAGCATTCTCAACTAAGGTTGATGTCAAGCTGCTAAATGTAACACTTTTGAAAAAACCCATGCAATACGAATAAAATTTTCGTCAATCCCATATAATTGGATAAGGCGCGCTATTCCGAGGTTAGCCCTATTTCTGAAAACTCCAACCGATTCGGTTACGTTATTTTTTAAAGAAACATTTACCCTCTTTCAGTTCAGGCGTTAATTCAGGTTCCTCAGCTTCGACGAGGGGTGGCAAGCTGTCCAGAATATCCTGAGGATTATCTTCCGGCTTCTGTAAATAAACAATTAAAATATAATTCCCACATGAATAAAAAAAATGTTCACACGCATTTATAAACCGCATGTTGAAAACTAGTAACTAATAATGTCATCAATGTTTCATTACTTTTTATAGTTTATCCTGTTATTAAAAAATAGTATTAAAACTAACTAATTACTGAGAATTTTAGTTTAGCGTTATTTTTAAAAGTTTTTTACTATGAAGATAAAGCTAAAATAGATTTTATGCTGTCAACTACCCTATTCACTGAATTTTAACATAAAAGCCTAGAGAAATATACGTGCCAAATGTCAGTTTTGGAGATTTTGCGATGAGACCATAGATTTAGTATATACTGCGTTAGATCCAAAGAGTTAGATCGGCTACGGATTATCCAAGGCGAGACCAAAAAAACCTGAAATTTTGTGTGTGATTTCGTTGACAACTGACGCTAGGTCCATACAGGCTCATAGAGTGTTCGTTAATGGTCTCCTATATCTATCTCGCTCTAGCATACGTTAATGCTATGCCCTTTCTCTCTCCCTTTCCTTATAGATTATTTACTTTACTGTATAGAATCAATTATTTTATTAAATAGACTATGTATTATTGTATACATAACTTTAGCTTAAGAATTTATATTGTAATAGTTATTAAGTCGTGTTATGTTGTAGAGTTTCTGGCCGCATCTTCTCTACAGCGACAACACGTTCCGACGCGGTGGTAGCTTTAAAAAGATTTGATGTTTGATAAGTGTGCTGCAAGCTCCTATATTGAATAAATTATATTGACTTTGACTTTTCGCATTTCCGATCTAACGTAGTATATACTAAATCTATGGATGAGACAGAGTGAATGGATTTGCCTTATATGTATGTATGTAAATAATTGTAATATTATATTACTAAGTTTTATTATTCATTGCTGTTTATGAAACATAGGGCAGGTGCAATTACATCAGCTACGTCAAAAATATGTGGTTTTCCTTTTCTTGAATTTGACCTCCACATTCTTCCCTCCAAAAGCTTTTCAAATATATAAAACTGCTCTGACGGGTCGAATATTTAATATTAATTGTAATTTCGCTAAAGTAATTACTACATTAAAGACAAAATGAAGTGGTTATTAACAATTAGTGCATTCATTTTATTTTGTGAAGGTAAGGATTTGACTTTTTTATCCTTTTAATCATAAGCTTAAAAAGAGTTGGTTTTTGTAGTTAAGTTCTGAACACCCCGACAAAGATTATTGTCGCTGGCTGTTAAACTAAAACTTTAACTTACTAAAAAATAAGTTTAATATCAGTTATCGTTTCAGTTTAAAAGCTTATCTCTATAATAAAGGACTTTTATTAAATCGTTTTAAAGGAAAATACGGCATACGCAAGCACTTTTCGGAGGGCTGGGCAATCGCGTTTCTCATAGATTCACCGGAACCTACAACGTGTTAATGAATAAGCGCAAAACCTCATACACCCCAACTGATTTATAACAAAATAATTAGATTGATACAATAATTTCATTATTTTGATAATTAAAATTTAAAGTTATTCGCATTTTAAGTTTTGAGGCAAAAATGATTTGTTATCATTTCAGCAATGAATGAAAGAGCTAGCGTGCTCGTGGATACATTTTAAGAATCTTGTTTTAGTAGTAAGTAGGGTGAGTGTGCCCGTGCGGTGGATTGAGATCGAGTTCAGTAAATTTTAAATTTTACAAACAAATTATTGAATATTTTCAAAAAAATTACTTATAAAGAAAACATAATAATTCGATTCTACTCACGATTCTGAACAAACTACTTTCTAGTTTTGCGTTAATTCATTAACACGTTGTATATGGCCTAATTTTTAATTCATTTTTGTTAATATGAACAAGGACCAGACAGTACTGAGTTTAACTGCGAAGTCGAGGGCTCAGGGGTTCGATTCCGCAAGGAGAATTATTTGATGAGTGAGTGAAGATTGTGGTCCTTTGTTTGGGACCAGTTATATCGTGTGATGCTTCGACTACCTTGGATTCACCATCCGACTGCCTCCGTGGTCTAATGGTTAAGAGCATTGGGCCCTTGACACGGAGGTCGTGGGTTCGATTCCCACGGGGGATACCTAGTGATATGTCACTTTATGCGTTTTTCCCCAGTTGGCTAGGACATTACAGGCCGAATCACCTGATTGTCTGAAAAGAAAGATGAATCCGTGCTTCGGACGTTAAGCCGTTGGTCCCGGCTACTATCTCTCGTGGTAGTAGTCGTTACATAAAAACCACGTCAGAGGCTGTAAGGCGGTCTGAAAAAACTCTGACACCAGGGCTTGCCCACACGATAAGAAGACCATCCGAGTGCGGGTTCAAGTCCCGCCCCGGACTTAATTTGTCAATCTTTAATTACATTAGATTCACCATCTCTTGAAAAATCAGAATACAGTACAGCCTCGCTAATCCAGACAGGCAAAAATAACTATTGGTATAGTATAGTCACAAACGTAACTATTATTGGTATCATCCTTAATTATCAGCGAGATGACGTGATACCATTTGGATAAACTGTTGGTTCTATCATTTTTGGAGCGTTTGTTTATTTTTTACTTTTGTATTTTTTAATGTCTAAAAACACGACAAAAAAATTTATATTATATTATAATTTTCAGTTATTTCGAGTAGGAAGATTCCTAGCAGTGACCAAAATGATAAAGCAGTACTGTGTGTACTGCCTGCAACCCCTGCAAGTATAAGAGATGGTAAAGAAACTATAGCAGGTATGTCAACTGTTTCCTTTTAATATCTCACCGATCCCCGCTACCCAATCCGCCGCGTAGCCCCAGGAACCTTAGGGATGCCCCTTGGGCAGTTTGCTTAAGTTCATTCACTGGTTCGGTAGACCTACCAGGGCGCTTCGCCGTCACTGCTGTGGTCCCCCCATAGTCCGCAGTAACAAGCAGTAGCTGCTCCCTGAGCAATCACTACATCACTACATAGTATAAAACAAAGTCGCTTCCCACTGTCTGTCTGTCCCTATGTAAGCTTAGATCTTTAAAACTACGCAACGGATTTTGATGCAGTTTTTTTTAATAGATAGAGTGGTTCAAGAGGAAGGTTTTTATGTGCATTACACCCGTGCGAAGCCGGAGCGGGTCGTTAGTACTGTACAAGTCAGTAAAAAAAACCTTTTAATTTCTTCTTCTTCGGGTTCCTCTCCATTACTGGAGGTTGGTAGTCCGCTCTGCATATCCCTGTCTATCCAAACGAAACAGTTCTTCGACGCTGCCGATGTCTGTCGACATTCGTGGCCTACCGACGCTTCTTTTGCTATCTACTTTGCCCATTATTATAGTCTGGAGCAGTTAGTATCGCCTTTTAATGCACAGGGCATAAACTCGAAGACAAGAGAATATGTGAAAAAAATTGGATTCTTCAAAGCAGCATGAAGTACTAACAGTAGATGAGTATGATTTGCGGATATGTGTAAATTGAACATATCATTGAAGTTTTGATTAGAGCCAAAACACGGTTAAGAGACATTTTCTCGATAGAAAAATACGCCAAAGAAGCCTCCATCTTTATCGATAAACGCTTGGAACTGCTAAACGGTGAATAATAGAAACACGAGACTTGATTTTCCAAAAAAAAAGAGATTGATATTTTATAAAGTTTAATTAGAGCAGAAATGAACTTACATGAATAGTACAATCACAATTAAATCATGTTTGTTTTACGCTTGCATCGTTTCAAGCGCGCTTTATATCTACCCAATATCAAACTGTACAAAAACATGTATAGTTATTCCTTACAGTCGCACACAGATTGTCATAAGAGTGACAGAGCTAGATTAGACGTAAATCTGTTACGTCTGTTAAACAAATGTCCACTTTTAAAGCAAATTCTTACAAAATTCGTCCTTATCGCAATGAAATAGCATAGTCCTCCAGCTGGAGGCCTGGTGACAAAATGTTTCAAGATGGCATCTGTTTACTATTGACATCTCGCTTATTCTAATGGACGATTGTCATAAGAGTGAATGGATGTCAAGTACCGTTTTGTGTCTTGCTTTATATTATGTATCTACCCCTATACTTTATCTTTGTGTTATTATTATTTCAGGCGACGCCAGGATATCAGATAAGCTGGACGTTGTTCTACGTCGTCAGCGCCGCTGCATAATTATAGGGGGAGGGGGCGGCGGCGGGGGAGGGGGCGGTAACGGTGGACGGGGCGGAGATGTACACATTCACTTGTTCAGTAGAAAGACGTAACACACAAAGATATTGAATATTTGATACATACCTAATTTGTGTATTAAAATAGCTTTTGTAATAAAATGTACCACACGTTTATAAAATCCAATAACCTCTCTTGAGAAAAAAATGATTTTATTTACGAATTTTATATTTACAAAAAAAATATAATAAAATTTAATTTCATCTATAGCTTAATTTTCTGATGACCTACCTATGTAATGCTTGTGTATAGAAGTTTGTTTCCAGGAATAATTTTTTTTTTAAATCTTTATTTTATCAATGCCGCTTAAGGCCTTTTTTGTGATATTATCTATATTTGGGGTCTGATTTTATTTCACAGAAGAGTATCGATAGAAATTTTTCAGTAATAACTACAACAGACTTATTTATTGCAAAAAACTAAGTTTAAGACAAACCATTGTTATTCTAACTTTGTGGAGATAATAAACTTTATTTCCTTTCGGCTCATAAGGACCACTTCTCAAAAGGACAGTTCCCAAAAGAACCCTTTCCCAAAAGGGCAGTTCCGAAAATGACCACTTCCCAAAAGGATAACTTTTAACAAAACAACAAAGAAATTCAAATAATTATTTTTACTCATATTTTTTTCTATACCTATTTTTTATGCACTTTTCTATAACTAAAAAATATAAAGGTGGCTAACCTCCAATTCTCCAGCAGTGTTATAAGAAGCTTTAGCATCATGGATCCAGTTGGGTTCCCGTTGCCTCAGCAGGCTCTTCCTCAGGAGCTTCAGCGTGTACTCCATCTGTTCCAAGTGGTTGCCCGGCATGGGATCTGAACATCAACAGGTATAGAGTATAATAGGGTATTTGACAGGATTTTAAATACTGTTCTACGTTAATTACTGATGTCTACGGAATCTATAAAAAATTTATATTTTACGTTACATTACATAATAGTGCAAGAAAATAAGAAAACAAAAATTATTATTTAAATATCCAGCGAAAACGCTTTTCCTGACAATATACGTGGCTACAAGCAGGTGATGTCACGATGATGTAAACTTTGTATGACACTCATACTCTACACGCAACTGTTTACAAGCAGTTGACGTCATCAAACATTCGGCCAATCACAGTTGTTTACGATCATGCGACTAAAGTAGACAAAAAAAATATTTTCTTTGTTGATTTTCTCTTAAAATATCCAGTATTTTTTTTTAGCTGTCTAAATAGTTGGTTTCTAAAATTCATATTCAATACGGATCAATAGATCCTTTATTTTACATGCTGTCAAATACCCTATTATCAGAGTTAGAAGCATTCATTATAATGTATACGGGATGAATATGTGTCATACTCAATACACTAGGTTTTTCAAATAAAGCATTTTTTTTAAGTTAGGAAATGATGTAGGTATGTATTTCAATTTACATTAACCGAAAACCTGCAGATTTTGTTTAAAAATTTTATTTATTTAATATAATATTTGTAAATTGTCCAATCCCATTCTTTTTTTGGATTTTATTACGATTGACTGTATTTTTAAGGTCATTATGAACATTTATGTCTAAGTTATGGAAGTTTGTATTTATTTATGTATTGTATTCAACATGTTAATGAATAAGCATAAAGCCTCATACACCCCAACTGATTTACAACAAAATAATTAGATTGAAACAATAATTTGATTATTTTGATACTTAAAATTTAAAGTTATTCACATTGTAAGTGATGAGGCAAAAATGATTTGTTATCATTTCCGCAATGAATGAAAGCGCTAACATGCTCGTGGATACATTTTAAGAATCTTGTTTTGGTAGTAAGTAGAGTGAGATTGGCTAAGCGGTTGAGACCGAGTTCAGTAAATTGAAAATTTTGCAAACAAATTATTTAATAGTTTGAAGAAAATTACCTATGTTGAAACTATGATAATTCGATTCTGCTCTCGATTCTAAACAAACTTCTTTCTAGTTTTGCATTTTGGGAAAATATTTCCGTGTTGGATGGTACTTGGACCAACGCATGGCGTGATTCAGCGCGGAAACGCGGCCAGCGTTTAGGGCATGTTTGGGCCGGGTATGGCAAGGGGCGGTCTTTTTGATTAAGAGGATATAATTCGGAGCGCGCTCCATACAAACATACTATGGTGATATTTTCAATACTAACCAATGAAAGACAATGAAATTTTTCAGAATCAATCTAAAAACAAATTTCTATGCTTGTATAGAGTCAGATTTTCGTTAAAATGTATAGTTTTAAAGTTACAGTGCCTCAAAGATTTCCATACAAATCTTAAATTAATCCTAGCATTGAAACTGTAAATTTTAACGAAAATCTGACAAGCATAGATATTTGTTTCAAGATTGTTTCAGCAAAATTTCATTGAGTTTAATTGGTTAGTATTGAAAATATCACCATAGTACGTTTGTATGGAGCGCGCTCCAAATTATATCCCCTTAAGTGTTTGATGTGGCATGTTGCTGACTAGTTCTGTATAAATTTGACGACGCATTTTGCTGAAGCAGATTTTGTTTTAATTAAGATGGTTGACGACGCATGTCGCTGAAGTGAATTATGTGAGTTATTTTAAATTTAATTTTCATAGATAATTATTTGAGTTAATTCACATCAATCATTAACATGTATCGTTGACATCATATTTATGTGACAACTAGCGGCCCGCCCCGGCTTCGCACGGGTTAAGTATTCATTACACATATCGAGTTTTCATTGTTTTTAAGATGTATTCTGCTATTCGGGACGGAAACAAATCCAACAAATCAAAAACCATGGCAATCGGTCCAGCCGTTCTCGAGTTATAAGTGTTGTAACAAACACGACTTTCTTTTATATATATAGATGAACAAGATATTTATAATTTTTGAATGGAACTAATCACCAACCTTTATCAGGTTCATCCTCCTTTAGTCCCTTCGTATTCCTGATAGCGTCAGCGTACTCCTGGAGCGTTATGATCTCCTTGTTGACGGCATCAGTGAGCTCCTTGATATAATCCGGGTCTACTTTAGTCGTGGTATCGAGACTTTCCGAAACATCGTTCTCGTCCTCAGATTTATCTTTCTTGTTGTCAGGGCCGAGTAATTCGGCGGTCGATAACACAACACACAAGCACAACACGTAAAAATCCCACCGGGTCATGTTAAAAACATGAATTTGCACCAAAACTTAAGACTTACGTGTCCTTTATTATCGTAACTAAAAGATGTATTTGACGAGTTAGTGTTCAGTCTCTGTAGTTGAACATCGTCTATTTATGCAGTAATAACCATCAGCAAGAGTACACGTGTAGGTTTTCGTTTGCTGTTACATATTTCGCTAATTATTTTTAACGAAAATATTATCGAAAAATTTAGCTTGATTTTTTTTTTTTTGGTTCAATTCAAGGCAAAGGGTTAAATATCCCATACAGCCGATGTCTTTAATAAAATTATCTTATTTATAGCAATTAAAACGTTGGTGTTCGACGTTTTGACGCTTCTTTGGAGTTTTTGGAGACACCCGAAAGACGAAGGAAACGCAGAGAAGTCCACAGGAAAGAGGTGAACCGATCGCTTTGCCGCGCTACAAATGACGGAACACTTTTCCTGTTTACGACCCTACACCATATTTCACAGAACTGTATATTGTTCACTTGCACGACACTTTGTTACGCAAAACAACACCAATTTTACGAACCAAAACTCACTATAAACAATAAAAATTCGATGAAATATGAGGACTCCAAACGTAGCTGACAAATTCCCGCCAAAAACTCTCGAAATTGTCAATTTTGACAGCAGCGTTTTTTTAAATGTTGTTGTTGTTTTATTTTTCCCTACGGTAAGGCAAAGGGTACATAACCCATGCAGCCAAGTTATTGTCTTTTCTTAAAATTAAAATCCATTATAAAAGGCACTAATATGTTGATATGTCACCGTGTGTACTTACCGTCGAAGAGTACATTTTAAAACTTACACCGCACCGGACACCGGCAACCGAAACGTGTGCACTGCGTGCTGCGTGTGCATGAGCACTGTGTGATTTACTTGGTGAAAAGGCATTAACGTAAGGGACCATACAGCCTCGTCTCCAGTTTTTAATAAACGAACAGGGGCGCGTTCAGAGCCTACGCCCAGAGTGCACTCTGGGTGCAACTTTTCGCACTAACGCCGTTCAGAGCCTCGGTGAAAAAACGCCCTTTGCAACTCGGTTGTCACAACTCAACCGTTCCGTACCTCTGACGGTTTGCAACTTTTAACCATCAAACGGTGTGTTCCGATTCATAAAAACAGTGCTGTGATCGATTACAGCGCTAAAACCCGTTTCATTTGCGTTAGCGCGCCGACAGCGCTGATAGCGTTCTACCAATTCGGAACGCTAGATATCGCGCTCACACCGTTCACACCACAACATTCAAATATTCACATTATTTTCTTCATCTCTAATCGTTATTAAACTTTTATTCGTCTTTTTTAAAACATAATCAAACCCAGTACTACTAAAGAAACCTAAATCGAGACCTAAACAAACCAAAAATATAGGACAGCAAAACTGTCAAGCGTCACTTTTGAAAATTCGCTCAAAAATTTACTAGAACAAAACTATCAAACGTCACTTTTGACAACTCGCTCACAGTGCTAACGCCACGAACCGTGAGCACTGTTATTGCAAGATGGCGTCGGTAGTGACGTCATGAATGACGTCACGTTTTCGATTGTGGACGCGCTCACGTCAAATCGGAATGACATTTATCGCGCTCACAGCGCTGTCGGCGTAATTCGGGACGCAGCAAAATTAGATGGTTAAAAAACACTCTGACGGGGAGTTTTTGGCGGGAATTGTCAGATACGTTTGGAGTCCTCATATTTCATCGAATTATATTGTTTATAGTGAGTTTTGGTTCGTAAAATTGGTGTTGTTTTGCGTAACAAAGTGTCGTGCAAGTGAACAATTTACAGTTCTGTGAAATATGATGGTGTATGGGTCGTTAACAGGAAAAGTGTTCCGTCATTTGTAGCGCGGCAAAGCGATCGGTTCACCTCTTTCCTGTGGACTTCTCTGTGTTTCCTTCGTCTTTCGGGTGCCTCCAAAAACTCCAAAGAAGCGTTAAAACGTCGAACACCAACGTTTTAATTGCTATAAATAAGAGAATTTTATTAAAGACATCGGCTGTATGGGATATTTAACCCTTTGCCTTGAAATGAACCAAAAAAAAAAAAAAAAACACTCTGACGTTTCGATTATCTGTGGTTACTTGACTTTTTGCTAATTTTGAATAAAAGATTGTTTTGTTCAAATTATTTTTACGCACTTTTTGATTCTCTAGCATGGAAGATGAGTTTTTATTGTATTTGGAAATGATGGAAGCCCTGGAAGATCTGGAAGCCCATATTAACTGTCAATGTCAACATTTTAGGTTATAAAACAACCGGGATCGTTCCGTACCTTTTGGCGAGTTAATAAACAACTGTTCGTTCCGCACCTTAGATTGAAAAACAACCAAAAACCGCACCCAAAGGCTCTGAACGCAGGGCTGCGTTCAGTACCTTAGGGTGCGGTTGTTTGGTTGTTTTTCAATCTAAGGTACGGAACGAACAGTTGTTTTTCAACTCGCCAAAAGGTACGGAACGATCCCGGTTGTTTTATAACCTCAAATTTTGACATTGACAGTAATATGGGCTTCCAGGGCTTCCAGGGCTTCCATCATTTCCAAATACAATAAAAACTCATCTTCCATGCTAAAGAATCAAAGAGTGAATAAAAATAAATTGAAAAAAACTAACTTTTATTCAAAATGAGCAAAAAGTCAAGTAACCACAGATAATCGAAACGTCAGAGTGTTTTTTAACCATCTAATTTGATGGTTAAAAGTTGCAACCCGTCAAAGGTACGGAACGGTTGAGTTGTGACAACCGAGTTGCAAAGGGCGTTTTTTCACCGAGGCTCTGAACGGCGTTAGTGCGAAAAGTTGCACCCAGAGTGCACTCTGGGCGTAGGCTCTGAACGCGCCCCAGCCCAGGCTTTGAAATCTACCTATGTTTGACAGTGACAGTATTGAAGTGACAGTTCTTTTTTTGTTTTTGTAGATGCGAATTATTGAGAATTGTGAAAAACTTAATTTCGAAGCACATTATCAGCCTAATACCGTCAATAATACTTTTTATGTAAAGTATTAAACACATTGAAATACATAATTTTATATCAACGAGCTAACGAAATGATAAAACTGTGAAATTTCTAACTAACCTGTAACGATGTTTCGTTTACCGGTTTCAAGTAAAATGGTCCAGCAAAGGGCCTTTCTACGTATGAAATCGTCTAGCAGCTACATAAGGGAGACTTTCATCGAGTATTTTGTCACCAAGCATGGTCATAAACATATTAAATCAAGTTCTGTAGTGCCCCTCTGCGATCCTACTGTGCCATTCGTGAACGCTGGCATGAATCAGGTACCTAATGACCTTGTTATTGATACTTTACATTATAGTAATATATCAGCAAGCCCTTGGAATGTACAACGTTTTTTGTAAGAATAGCTCTTTGGTATGAAGGACTAGAGTCTCTTTTTGTTTGCTTCTAAGTTTGCAGACTTTAGACTGTTTGTTTACTACCTTGTATTTATAACAATTATGAAAGATCTAAGTCTGATTTAGAATAATTGATTCTATTCTAGATAGATGAGGAACACTATAATTATAGGTACTAGAACTGTAGTAACTGAAAAGAGTAGGTCCTTCTTAATATGCTGACACTTTTTTAAGGAGATGATCAGACCATCATATTGAACAACTTTCTCTATGGCACCAACATCGAAATTAGGAAAAAAAAATCTTCTGTCCCATACATTTGGCTCAAGTAGGTTTGCAGTTTTGTATGGAAGAATTGATTTTTTTTTTCGCGATTTCGATGTTGGTGCTCTGATCATTTCCTTAAAATAGTTTCAGCTAATTTTTCTAGACCTTGTACAAGGTGTTACAAAAATACAAATAAACATTTAAGGGGGTGGTTTAGACCATCAAACTGAACAACTTTCACTATGCGACCAATATTAAAATCACAAAAAAAATAACCAATGTTCCATACTAAACTACAAATCTACTAGAGCTAAATGTATGGGACAGCAGATATTTTTTCGCGATTTTGATGTTGGTCCCATAGTGAAAGTTGTTCAGTTTTATGGTGTAAACAACCCCCTTAAAAGTTTTAAATATTTATTTTTCTTTTTGTAACACCTTGTATTATAACAAAGTTAAAATGAAAACTATCACCGCTAAGTAGGCTTCACAAGTTAATGAGTAATAGTCAACCAACTTGTAAAATGTACTTTTTACTTTATTAGCCGTTAAACCGTAGTATAAAACAAAAAGCCCTCTTCTAAGTCTGTATATTGTGACGGGCAACTATGGAACCCTACCCTGCGCGTGGCCCCGATACACACTTGGCTGGTTTTTTAATTGTCAGGTTGTCCTTGGTGAACATAGGCCTTCTCCAGAATTCACCTTTCGTTGCAGTCTTTGCACTGGTTTCGCCAACCGTTTAGTAGATCGTACTCTGACTTTTATTAATGAAGGAATTTTTGTTCCTTATCTTATTCCATCCCACTGCTGGACAAATGCCTCTTCCTTTATCCTCCATGCATCCCTGTCCTGAACCAGTTCCATCCACTCTTCGTCGAAGGCATCCAGGTCTTTCCATCTCTACCGGGGTAGACCCTGACGGTGACGGATCCAAGATGTTATGAAGATGAAGGAATTAATTATTAAAACCCCTTGCACCTATTTCAGTTCAAAGGCGTCTTCCTAGGTACAGTGGAAGCGCCGTGCGACAGAGCAGTCAACTCCCAGAAGTGTGTGAGAGTGGGAGGGAAGCACAATGATCTGGAGGTAGTGGGGACTGATGGACACCATCACACTTTCTTTGAAATGTTAGGCAATTGGTCTTTTGGTGACTATTATAAGGTGAGATTGCAGCAGCAAACGTGATTGTTAAATTGTCAGATTTTTTAAAAATTGTTATCTACTTCATAGGCGAATTAAATCATAAACTGAGTCGCGCTGCAAGTCTGACGGAGGATGGTCACGTACTGGCTTCTCTTAGGATTGCATGTGGCTCTGCCATTTTGTGAAGCTCTTTACAATAACTTGAGATTGTAAACTACTTTACATTGACAGAATTGCCAATGTAAAGTATAGTAAGTAAGTCGGTAATTAAGTTGTAATTGAGTATAAAAATCATAGACTATATTTAACTAGGTTTTGTCTGTGATGTCATTCACAAGATTTTGTAAATTCAACACCCCATTGTACCCTTTTAGTGGTTGATTTTCGGAAATTACTTTCTTAGTGCACCACTACATCCTCTATAGAATTTGTATTTTCAGTGGCTAGTTAGTAGTAGCTATGAGAACAACTTTTTGCATGCATGCATATGCTCACGACTATATTCCCCGAGGGGGTAGTCAGAGATATTTTGAAACCTCAGAACATCCACGTTTCACCAGTAGTACCGAAACTCTGTCCAGTGTGATGGGGGGTGAGCCCGTCGCCACTTATAATGGGCAGTGGGTACAATACATGCCTCGAAATTGAAGCATGCAGGTTTCCTCACGATGTTTTCCTTCACCGAAAAGCCAGTGGTGCAACAAGTTTTTGGAATAACTAAATAATTTGTGTTGCAGAAAGAAGCTTGTCAGATGGCATGGGATCTACTCCTAGGTCCATACAGACTGAAGCCTGAAGACCTCGTGGTAACATATTTCGCGGGAGATGCTGCCATCGGTTTGGTTGAAGACAGAGAGTGCAGAGACATTTGGAAAGATATTGGGTATTTTATTTAAAATTTAATATGTAGTCAAATTTCTTAGATGGTCCCATTGACTTACCAACTACTGGACGTAGGGTCCGCGCTCAAAAGTGTCTGAACGAAAAGAACACCAAAACGTATAAAGAGAACAAAATCGATACAATCTTCGTTTGACCGTCCGACTACACGCAAGCACGCGCGCCGCGCGCCTTACCGTATGGGCTAAAAACTACGAAAGTAAAATGAAAAAGAATTTCAGCATTTTCAATGTTTGTATGACTATACACCTAAGAGGAAGGATCACTCTTTAAGACTAGAGTGAGCCATACCAATTGTAAAGTGTCCACTTTTTTTGACGTTTCGGTTTGAGTGTGTGGTGTCAAGTAGTATGGACAAAAGGCACCAAGTGACATATGGCCTTATGTTTACGGTCACTTTTCACACACACTAGCTCAAAAAAAAGTAGACAGCCGCATAAACGAATATCTATAGTTCCATCTCCTTCGCTTTTAAAGGTACGTCATAAGACAAAAGAGACCAACTACAATCGTAAATTTATGCGGACTCTATGAAGATCCTTCCTCTTAGCTATACACGTACATAGGTTTGTGTAGGTTAGTCTCCGATCCGGCATCCATTATTTTGTATGTCAATGGATGTCCCGATAGTTCAGCTGGACTTGCCTGCTGACCCGATGGTTGCGGGTACGAATACTTGACAGTAAATTGTGCATGACATATGTTTAGGTTTGACTTCCCACGCTTCGTATAAACATTATTACACATTTCGTTACTTTTAATAGTTCACTCTGTCATTAAAAATAGTATTTAAGCTAAAAAATCACCGAAAATGTGAATTTAGCGTTTTTCCAACGTTTATTTTTACTGAGAGGATAAAAATAAAATATATTTTATGTAGTTTAATCCAACGGGTGCGCGCGTCTGACTGCATTCTCTTGCTCGGCTCCCCTCAAGTTTCCCCTCAAGTTTGACGTGAGGTGGGGAATCTGAAGTCAGAGGAGTTGGGGCGTGACCGTTCTGTATGAAGAAAAAGGTGTTACAAAAATACAAATAAACATTTAAGGCGGGGGTTCAGACCATCAACAACTTTCACTATAGGACCAATGTCGAAATCGCGAAAAAAAAACAGATTTTCCATACTAAACAAAAAATCTACTCAAGCTAAATGTATGGGCTGATTTTCTTTTTCGCGATTTCGAAGTTGATCCCATAGTGAAAGTTGTTCAGTTTGATGGTCTAAACAACCCCCTAAAAATGTTTAAATGTATGTTTTTCCTTTTGTTACACCTTGTATACAATTACCTATTCTATGGTCATGTGTCAACTATTTCCTGCTTCCGCTCACCTGTATTCATCGGAGTATGTATGTGCTCTGCAGTTGTGGGTTCAGGGCATGCAATAACACAGTATTTTTCCACTATTACACATTTATTTCCAAAAATCAAACTATTTTCCTTTCTTTCCTTATTATTAAGTGCATCGTCCATCGTCCAGTATCAACTCGATCGAGACCGTCCTTTTCCAGTCTTCCTATTTTTTACTTGTTCACTCATTCATTTCAAAACTCTCATTCTATATCCTTTCGGCCAATCCCACATACATATGATAATGACTTAAAAATGCTCCCATCTTTCAGGGTACCGAGCAGCAGACTACAAGCACTAGGAACAAAGGATAACTTCTGGGAGATGGGGGCCACGGGCCCTTGCGGTCCCTGCACTGAGATACACTACGTCAACAAAGATGGCTCACTCACTGAGATATGGAATTTAGTCTTCATACAGTGTAACAGGTATCATATGGCATCATATATTAAAGCTAAGTTATAGCCTGTAGGATCCCTTTTCAGCACGGCTAGCATGCCACCCACGATAACGCGACAAAACGAGAAAAACGTCACGAGATGGAAGCACATCTCGATTTTTATCGTTTTCTCGGGGGTGGCATGCGAGGCGGTTGCCCTGTAGCAACGGCTTCTAATGGACCAGGCTGATAGTGAGTAGGCTATAGTTTGGATGGATTTGAGTCATACTTCACTAGCTTTTGCCTGCGACTTCGTCTGTGTTGACTTTAAAAACGTAGCCTATGTGCTAATCCAGAATATAAGCTTTCTGTGTGCCATATTTCGTCCATAAAGAAACATGGAACTGCGCTCCAGAACTGGCATAGCGGACGTGGTGCGCAAGACAGCTCAGCTGAAGTGGAACTGGGCCGGACATGTCTGTCGCATGCATTTGGAAAGATGGGCCAAAATCACCACAGACTTGGTACTCCCGGATTGTCACCGGCGTCGACGTAGACCCAGAAAAAGGTGGAGAGACAACATGGATGCCTTCTTGGAGAGTTGGCTAGAAGTTGCACACCACAGAGAATATTGCAGAGTAAAAGGCCTTTGCCCAGCAGTGGGACATTGGACAGGCTACGTAGAAAAAAAAGACTTAATACTTAATTGAAAAAGAAGAAACAATCGACTATGGCCTCTGCGAATTTTGTCAATGAACAATGCAATATACTGGAATTTGTCGAATATACTTCGATGGGTGCAAAAAAATTCTAGTTATATCCTTCCTGATATGCTGACACTTTTTAAGGGGATGATCAGACCGTCAAAATGAACAACTTTTTCTATGGCACCAATATCGAAATCGCGAAAAAAAATAAACTGTTCCATAAAAAACTGCAAACATACTCGAGCCAAATGTATGGGACAGCTGATTATTTTTCGCGATTATGATGTTGGTCCCATAGAGAAAGTTGTTTAGATTGATGGTCTGATCAGGTCCTTAAAAAAATATCAGCATTAAGAAGGACCCTGTATTATGTAGTGTAGCTGTAGGTTTTATTATAAAGCTGTAGGATATTATAATGAGCTTTTGAGGCTGAATGTACTTGTAGAGAGTCAGACGGCGCAGTGAAGGGGTTAACAAAGCGGCACGTGGACACCGGCATGGGGTTAGAGCGCATGGCAGCTCTGCTGCAGCGAGTGCCTTCCAACTACGACACGGATCTGTTTAAACCTCTCATACAAGCCATACAAAAGGTAATCTTGAATTTCATAAACAGTAACACAGGATGTAAGGAAAAGTATCATTAACATTTAAACCACATACTCGAATCCACTTGAACAACTTATACTATAGGAGCAAACTGGACAGAACAAAAAATAATCAATTTTTTCTTTAGCGATTTCAATGTTGGTCCAATAGTGAAAGTTGTTCAGTGTGATGGTCTCAAGCACGTTGTTTAATATGTAACGCATTAAATTTTACATCCTGTACATTTGTACATTTTAAATGTTTCTATAATATTGTACCTTTCAGAACAGTAAAGGCGTGTCAGAATACAATGGTAAATACGGGGACGAAGCGGTGTTGGATACTGCGTATCGAAGACTAGCCGACCACGCTAGGATGATCTGTGTCTGCCTGGCTGACGGAGTGTTTCCCGCTACGAGGTTATTGTTTCAACATCTTGTTTAAGAGAAGTTTATTCCGAATGCGTAAATGCGCGCTGCATACAAACAAAGTCTGGTGATATTGTCAATACTAAACAATTAAAGTCAATTAAATTTTGCAGAAACAATCTCTCGACTCTCTCTCTCTCTATAGCGACTCTCTCTGCACCGCAATAAGGTGCAAAGTTATTCGCGCCCGTCCTATCGTACAATTCGCGAATAACCTACCAACAGTCACAACGGCGCGCGTGCAAACATAAATGAACCGAGTCATTAGACATGAACGCTTCCTTTACATAGTATCCCTTCATTCTTTTACGTGCTGGCAGCGTGACATCGCTTAGGTTTTCAAGTCTTGCATTAACTACTCACAAAATGGTGGCAAGTCTAATGAAATTTGACCAAGAAGTTTACACGGTATACCTAACCTATTGCCATTTACCCCTCGATGAGGATGGGCCGTCAACCGTACCTGAGCTGTGGAGGGAGGCAGGCCTGGTAGGGGTCCGTTTTAATTTTTTAGAGTCACGAGCGGGTCACTGTTCTAAAAGTTTGAGAAAGTTAGCCGACTACGCTAGTTGTAGCAAAGCTTCTAACCACCCCGAAAGGGATTATTGTCGTGAGTGGTATCTATGTATTTATTGACTGCATTATAATGCAAATGTTTTCTTCCACAGCCTAAACCTAAAGCAGATAATGCGGAAATCGTTCAGAATATCATCAGATATCTTCAGCAATCCGCACTTGCTGACAACCTTGTACGACGAAGTGGCATCCACCCTCGGGTCTACCTACCCCGAGTTGATCAACAGGGAGAAAGATGCCAAGTTGATTATATCTCATGAACAGGTATTGGTTGATTTTAGGTTGGGCTATTGCAAGCAAGGGTCGTTATGTAAGACTGAGACCAGCGCTGGTCCTTTGTGTACGCCACAAGCTCACCCATATTTTACACATACTTCCGAACTTATGGTATTTTCTTTTCATTCTCGGGAATGCAGGTTTCCTCACGATGTTTTCCTTCACCGCCGAGCTAGTGAATGATAAATACAACCGTTCATAAATTTCGAAGAACTTAGTGGTACAGGCCAGGAATCAAACCGCCGCCTCATGATTGAGGAGCTAGTTCATTTCCGTATGAACATGAACATGAACAGGTAATTACAGCAACGAGATTTTTTTAAATTCTATTTGTATTTGTATGGTAAATACGAATATTTGTACCAAGTAATGGATGTTTGTAATTTTGTATCTATATACAACGTGTTAATGAATAAGCGCAAAACCTCATACACCCCAACTGATTTATAACAAAATAATTAGATTGAAACAATAATTTCATTATTTTGATAGTTAAAATATAAAGTTATTAGCATTTTAAGTTTTGAGGCAAAAATGATTTTTTATCATTTCAGCAATGAATGAAAGCGCTAACATGCTCATGGATACATTTTAAGAACCTTGTTTTGGTAGTAAGTATGGTGAGAGTGCCCAAGCGGTGGGTTAAGATCGAATTCAGTAAATTTTAAATTTTAAAAACAAATTATTTATTATTTTCAAAAAAATTACCTATGTTGAAAACATGATAAATCGATTCTGCTCTCGATTCCAAACAAACTACTTTCTAGTTTTGCGTTAATTCATTAACACGTTGTATCTATTCTATATCATTGTCTGTCATCATAATACAAGTTCGGGCTAGATTCTGCGGCCGTAGTATGCGTGATATCGCTATCGCTCTCTTTCTATTCGCACGCGAACGAACGAGATAACGGCGTGTTATATGTGTGACAATGTCCAATTTTTTTGTTCATTCCTAATATTAAACTTGTGCTTGCCAATAATCAATGATATTGCTAATCTCCAGTATACATATATATAAAACGTGCTTAGGCCCACCACAAATTTCCACCGCTGTGACTCCTGTGAACCAGGATCAACAGCGGCGACCATCCACAATACTAGACAATGAAGTCCAGCGAGCCCGGGGGATGACTCTAATCTGTCTTGGAACCCGCGATGAATTAATCAAAGAAGATAGGAGGAGTAGGAAAAAGAAAATATCCGATATAAAATGTGCTTGACGTTGTTCAGTAATGAATATTTGGTGAACTCAAGGATTGTTTTATGTAAAACTAGACTTTGTATACTAGATTTAAGTCAAGTTATAACTTATCAAACAAAATAAGTTTCATTTAAATCGGTTCAATAGTTTTTGCATGATGCTCGAACAAACTGACAGACAACAATTCTAAAAATATAACCCTCCTGGCGCAGTCGGGTAAAAAAGGTTGATTTGGAGTCTAAATATTATCATAAATCGTTTTCTTGTAAATATCTTCAATGTACACACTTCCGTTACAGTTTTAGTTTTATAATAGTTTAGATAACACACACTTGAGCCACCACAAAATAGTGGAGCCTTGCAGCAAGCCAGAGAGCAGGCGACAATCCTGGAAGATTGTATTATAGCGTAAGACTAGGCCGTAGGCTGATGATGATAAAAATATTTACTGTGTTTTGAAAAGGAAGCCTATGCGAAGATGAGATCGAGCCTTACAAAGAAATGGAAGGGCTTGGTGAAGGAGTACCCTGAGGTGGAAGCTATGGGTGACGTTGAGATGGCTGGGTTCGCGCTGGGCTACAAGGAGTTCAAACAGGTAAAGTACGACCAGGAAAATAATTCCGCTCGACTATCCTTCGTTTGCGCAGAGCAGACTCAAATCCCCGTCAAAATCCGAAGCATAGCATAAGCATGCTCACGACTATATTACCCGAGGGGGAAGTCAGGGATATTCTGAAACCACAGAACATCCACGATTCACTATTACCGAAACTCTGTCCGGTGTGACGGGGAGTGAGTCCGTTGCCACTTGTAATGGACAGTGGGTACATTACATGCCTCAAAAATTAAGCTTGCAGGTGCACTGTGTTTAAAAATATGTAAAATTGTGAATATTACATTGTTCTTCCTAAACTGAGCTGTAAAGCGTTTTATTCTCGTTCGTATAATTTGTTTGTATGTAATACTCAAAATTATCTTTTACAGGCGATGTCCAAAGAAAAATCAACCATAATACCAGGGGAACTAGTCTTCAAATTGTATGACACGCACGGCTTCCAAGACGACTTAATCGAGAGAGTAGCCAAGCTGAATAACCTTACCATAGACAAGAAAGGTTTTTGGAAATTACTCTCACAGCACAAATCAAGGCACAAAACCGCTTTCAAAGAACAGAGCTCCAATAAAGGAGCACAATTCAACCAATGTATAGAAACACTGATCAAAAGTGGCGTTACATCAACCAATGATCAACACAAATATGACTACATAACTACTGATAACAAAACAGAATTCAAACCTCTCAAAACTAAACTAATAGCAATTTTGAATGAACATCTCGATTGGGTAGACGTTCTCGATCCATGCGAAAACAGACCTTACTGCCTAGTTACTGAAGATACAAATTTCTACTGCGAAGACGGAGGCCAACACGCCGATAGCGGAATCATCCGTTTAAAAGACCATGTGATTTTAAAAGTGGAAAGCGTGTTCAAAATTCGCGACTTCGTTTTTCATAAAGGATACTTTTCTATTAGACAATGTGACCAAAATAACTATGTGATGTGTAATAAAAACGTTGAATTAGAAATAGATGTAGACAAAAGACTGAAATTAATGCGGAATCACACGGCGGTTCACTTGTTGAATGCTGCGGTTAGGAAAGCGCTGCCGAATAGTGTTGTGTGGCAAATAGGTTCAAATGTTACCGACCGGGGACTGAGTTTAAATTTGTCGGTTTACGGCGAGAAACTGTCGCAGAAAGCTGTTTTGGAGGCGCAGGAGTTAGTTAGGTAAGTGTCATTATTTTATACTAGAGTTCACAAATTATATAACAGAGACAAAAATTCTAAAAAAGGTTGATTTGGGACTCCAAATCCGGGATACCTAAAAACCATATCGTAATCTTTTTCATGTAAATATCTTCAATGTACAGACACACTTTTGTTACAGTTTTATAATAGTTAAGATTTATTCAAGATAAACGAAAATTATAATCACAGAGTCCACTCCCTTAAAATGGATGACTGGAAGAATTTACACTCAAAACAGTTTTCTAATGAAGGCGAGATACCTGCATATTCCATTCTTGTTTTCAGCCTATCCCATCCCTCTCTAATCGAAATTGATAAATTGTCTTTGGCATGTATCTACTTTAATAAACTAAGTTCGTTTCAAACTTTATTAGGTCGGTTTATTAGGTTAGTAACTTAATGAATAAGCGCAAAACCTCGTACACACCAACTGATTTATAACAAAATAATTATATTCAAATAATAATTTCGTTATGTTGATACTTAAAATATAAAGTTATTCGCATTTTAAGTTTTGAGGCAAAAATGATTTGTTATCATTTCAGCAATGAATGAAAGCGATAACGTGCTCATCGATAAATTTTAAGAATCTTATTTTGGTAGTAAATAGGGTGAGTGTGCCCGTGCGGTGGGTTGAGCTCGTGTTCAGTTAATTTTAAATTTTACAAACAAATAATTTAATATTTTGTAAATAATTTTACCAATGTTGAAACCATGATAATTCGATTCTGCTCTCGATTCTAAACAAACGAATTTCTAGTTTTGCATTTATTCATTAACACGTTGTATTTGAGCGATGATATAATTTAATTGAAAGGTGTAACATTTTACAGGAAATCAATACAGTCAAACGCGGTTGTAAACACCAGCGTCATAGACAGTATAGATATGTCGGAGCAAGGTTCCGTGCTGACCGTACCCGGGGAGACGTACCCTGAGAGCGGGCTGAGGCTCGTCTCTATAGCGACCCCGTTACAATCTAAGTAAGTTATTAGTACAGTCAGCAAAACAGAAAAAAAGCTGTAGAAATGTAATACTAATATGGAAACCATTATAACCGCTCTTAAGGCAAATATATTCTATACAGGGTCCTTCTCAATATGCTGACACTTTTTTTAAGGGGATGATCAGACCATCAAAATGAACAACTTTTTCTATGGGACCACCATCGCAAATAGCGAAAAAAATCTGCTGTTCCATACAAAACTGCAAACTTACTCGAGCCAAATGTATGGGACAGCAGATTTTTTTTTTCGCGATTTTGATGTTGGTCCCGTAGAGAAAGTTGTTTAGTATGACGGTCTGATCATTCCCTTAAAAAAGTGTCAGCATATTAAGAAGGTGTATATCCTGTATATCCCATATATGGGATAATATGTAAATATATTTGTGACCAGATAGTGTGTGTGAAAGATGATATGCGTAAGAAAGGAGTGAGTGCTGAAATGACGGCTAAGAGAGATGAATGGAAGAGGATGACATATTGCGCCGACCCCAAATGATGGGAAATGGGCAAGAGAATGATGATGATTTGTGACCACTAAAATGAGAACCAGTAGAAATCGCATGAGGACTATTTAGTTCGAGCTAGTTGCTTGACCACAAAACTAATCAAATTAAATGTATCCTTAGTTCACTCTTTGTCCGTGTCACCATTGTACTTAACCATATCTCGTTGTGGTTCCCAGGGAGCTCTGTTGCGGGACGCACGTGCCCGCGACGGGGCTGATAGAAGACCTGTGTGTGACCCACGTTAAGGGGGCCGGCAGTCACACACCCAACATACACGCTCTCACCGGCGAGGCGGCACGAGAGGTAAATCAACTTAACTTCGCGGCGATAAATAAAAGGACATCGAAATGAAAGAGTGGAGCGGGTTTTATCGCCCCCCGTCTCACTCCGCACCTACCGGTCAGACTAAAACTCAGATAGGTACTTTTAGGGTTGGACAGTAGTACAGTAGTGGTACAGTAATGGTGCACTGTGAAAGGATTTTTCGAAATTCTAAGAGTTGACCCTCATCTGGCATTTTTGTCGCTCCATCCTTTTCTGTCCCTCAGGAACGTTATGTGTTAGAGCGAGAAAGATAGCGGGAATGTGACCGCACGCGGCAACACCGACAGTGCTGCGACCTTTCTCGCTCTAGCCAATGACGTTCGTGATCGACAGAAAAGGATAGAGCGTGAGAAATGCGATTCCGTGCTGCCAGATAAGGCTCAGTCATTAAACAGTCAAAGCAGACAAAGTCGCGTGCAAAAGATACTAGTACCATGTAAAATTAAAGTATTTCGTGTCGTATCAAGAACTCAAGACACTAGCGGAAGAGAGACAGTATTAGCGAATACTCCACCGACAAGAGCGTAGCTCTTAAAGAAGATGATGATAGTATGAACTTTTTACTCGACACTTTCATCCATTACGTCAGCAATATGTCATCTTAAATCCATCTCTCCTAGCCGTCATTCCAGCGCTCTTTCACACAATCCAACCAGCTTTTTTTCAGCTTTTATCCGTCAATTTCTTGCCATCTTATCCTACAAAAATGTAATTCTGCGTTCTATAATATAATCTTACGTAATGTCTATACTATAGGCTAGAGAACTATTCTGCCGAGCACAGAAACTCCAGCAGGTGATAGACCTGGTGGACCCCGAGCGCAAGAAGGAGGAGATAACCAACATAAGGCGACAGCTGGACGCTCTCTGCGGCTTCAGTGGCGCCCCCTACGGCGACCACGCCGCATGCCTCGCGTTACTTGACGATATGACCAAGAGTTCGCCCAACAAGAACGACGTGGCTTTACAGTAAGTATACTATTGTGCCGAGCACATGATAGATCTGATGGACCCGAGTGCAAGAAGGATGATAACAGACTGCAGTGGCGCGACCACGCCGCATGCCTCGCGGTACTTGACGATATGACCAAGATTCGTTTAACAAGAACGTCGTGGCTTTACAGTAAGTATGCTTTAGTTAGAAACATTGTCAACATCTCTGATGTGATCAACAACTCTCTCTCCCTACAACGGGCTCGCACTGACAGTATGACGCAAGGACAGGCACTAATCAGTGCTAGGGCTGCCTCAGTCAAGTAGTGTGGTTTATTTACTGTTCAAATTTACAGCCACGTTTATTAATTCTGACAACGGATTTTCTCCGAATATATCCACAAATTGTTCCCACAATATAGTTTTTGTTGTTTTGTCATGTTTCAAATTCCTTAATTTTGTGTGCGAAGTCGGTATAAATTTTTGTTTAAGTTTTTACATTTGTTTTTGGCGTCAAATAACTAACGCCTACCTCCACTTGTAGAGCAGTAGCCGAGGAGGAGATCCGTGAGGCGCTCGCGGCGGCGACGACGCAGGGCCACCGCTTCATAGTACACTTCCTGCGATGCTCCTACCTCATGCAGGTAACTATTAACACATACACTACACTACTTCTTCTTATCGTGTGGGCAGCAAACTCTGGTGTCAGAGTTTTTTCAGACCGCCTTACGGCCTCTGACGTGGTTTTTATGTAGCCGGGACCAACGGCTTAACGTGCCATCCGAAGAACGAAATCATCTTTGTTTTCAGACAATCAGGTGATTCAGCCTGCAATATCCTCTAATTAACTGGGGAAAAACGCACAAAGTGACATATCACTAGGTGTTCCCGTGGGAATCGAACTCTAAACTTCCGTGTCAAGAGCCCAATGCTCTTAACCATTAGACCACGGTAGCAGTTACTACACTACTGACGAGCTACCCCGCGGGTTTGCAATAACCGCTCCCGCGTGCATTCCGCGGCTAGCAGCGAACGTGCATGAAACACCATAATAATAGCAATAACGTGATACCACGTCAGCAGTAAATATTTTGTTCTTGTTCTTTTATGAGGTTATTTAAATTCGCTGGTTTACGTGAATAAGCCATAAACTTTAGTAAAAACTTATATTAGACAAGAAATTCATAACACCGGAAGTTTTAAGAAATTATAAAACATTTCCGTGACTGACTGACTGACAACGCACAGCCTAAACCGCTGAAGATAGAAACATGAGAAATACATATTCGATGTAGGGGTGCACTAAGAAAGGATTTTTCGAAATTCTAATGCCATGGTTTATACAGAAGAGAAGTATGGCGGTGGCCTCCAGGTGACGTCGCCTGGAGGCGCGGGCGTAATTCTCCAAACCACGCTATGCTACGTACTATAAGGTTTATAATTGTGTTACTTCGACTATCCGCCACAGCCAAACGTCTCTTCTGCATAAACCGCGCCTAAGAAAGAATTTTTCGAAGTTCTAAGAGTTGAGCCTCATCTGTCAGCACGGAATCGCATTTTTTTGACGCTCCGTCCTGTTTTGTCGCTCAGGAACGTCACTTGCTAGAGCGAGAAAGATAGCGGGAATACGAATGCACGCGGCAGCACCGGCAGTGTTGCGACCTTTCTCGCTCTAGCCAATGAAGTTCCTGAGCGACAGAAAAGGATGGAGCGTTATAAAATGCGATTTCGTGCTGCCAGATGAGGTTCAACCCTAATTTTATACGGATGAGCCGTTTATAAAGCACTATCTCTTAACTATTATCAAACTGTAATAAAAGTGTGTCTGTACATTGAACATATTTAAATGAAAATTACGATATGGTTTTTAGGTATCCCGGACTCTAAAACAACCTTTTTTAGAATTTTTGTTTATTTGTACGTTTGTAACAGCATCACCCAAAAACTACTGAACCGATTTTGATGAAGCGTTGTTTGTTTGATAGCTTATGATGTGACTTAAAATCTGGTATATAATTTGTGCGGACGAAGTCGCGGGTAAACTCTAGTGCTTTATAAACGGCTCATATTTGCATTGACGCTGGAGGCTATCATTTGAAGGATATCTTAATTGGTCAGTCGCGCTGCAAGTCTGGCGGAGTGCGAACGCGTGCGTATCGGTGCGTTGGGCTTGCACGTGGCTCCACCATTTTGTGAACTCTTTTGTGTTTTAACCTTAAAACAATCACTTGAGATTATAAACTACTTACATTGGCAAAACTGCCGCGCTAGACTTAATTAATACTACTGATCATTTTCCTTCGTATACTATCCACATAACGAGACATTGGCTGAATTGTGATAACACATCGGATGCCACTAAACAAAAAATTGAATTGAATTGAATCTTTATTGGTAACGCAGAGCGGTGGACTCACGCGCGCGCTGAGCTCGAGCCCGGCGCCTGCGCCCGCGCTGCTGCTCGGCTGCGCGGGCGGCATCATCATCGCCGCCGCCAGGGTGCCACAGGTAACTATGATAAATACATACATACATACATAACCTCACATCATTGTCCCATAAGGGTTGTTTTATTATCGTTGGCTGCAAACAAGGTTCGTTATGTAAAACTGCGACCATTGCTGGTCTATTCGCGACTTCTGAGTTAGCTCCATAGTGAAAGTTGTTCAGTTTTAAGATCTAAAGCACCCTCTAAAGGCCATCCCTGAATCATTAGAGACTTGTGCATACGTAGATATACGTACAAAGCAAACAAAATGAATAGTATGGAAAATATAGGGTCCTTTTAATATGCTCAATTTTTTCAAGAGGATATTCAGACCGTCAACCTGTACAACTTTCTCTATGGCACCAACATCGACATCGCGACAAAATACTGATCGATACAAAACTGCAAACCTACTTGAGGCAAATGTATGGGACAATTGATTTTTTTTTTGCATGATGTTGGTCCCATAGAGAAAGTTGTTCAGTTTGATGGTCTGATCATTCCGTTAAAAAGTGTCAGCATATTAAGAAGGACCCTGTATATTATGTTTCAGGTTAATAATGTCTATCACATTAGCTAGCTTTTCGCCCTAAGAACATTGCAACAGAAACCTTGTCTCTTAGTCACCTCCTAAGATACCCACGTGAGGATTTTAGAGATTAGAGTTTCTGGCCGCATCTTCTCTACAACGGAACACCTTCCGACGCGGTGGTAAATTCAAAAACATGACGTCAAAAAGTTATCTATGTGATATTATTTTGAATAAACAATTTTGAATTTTGAGGAAATGAGGTGGAGTGCGATTTTTGAATGTCACACGTTCAAATGAGCAGTAGATAATGTCAACATTACTATGTAGATTATGCATGATTCGATCATCATTTTGAAAGTGTGAGATTCAAAAATACTGTTCTAAACCAGAAACCGGTGGTGGTGATTATTAGTGAAAAGATTTCCGTATCAGGTTTTTTTACACCCTGTATTATAATAACGCTATGACCTTGTATAGGCTGACGATGATTTGTGTTTCGGGCAGGAGTGTGTGACGGCATCGTTCGACGCGTCTCGCTGGCTGAGCTGCATCCTGCCGGTGTTCAGGGCGGCGCTGGAGCAGGACCACGCGACCGATACATACGCACAGATGACTGCCACCAAGGTACGCGGCCACTTGTTATGACACTTCGCTAAACTTTATTATTAAATCAGCAGCTACCTCCGTAACTGCCTCTGCTGTCTAATGGCACAGAATAGGTAACAGTATATAGTTCCACATACAGAACGGCCACTCCTTGCCCCCCTCTGACTTCAGATACCCCACCTAACCTCACACTTTCTGGGAAACTTGAGGGAAATCGAGCAAGGGAGTCATCCGCGCGCACCCGTTGGATTTGACTACATAAAATTGTGTCTTTTCAGTGCATAAAAAACGTTGAAAAATAACGCTAAATTCACATTTTCAATCATTATTTAGCTCAAATACTATTTTTAATAATAGAACGAACAATTAAAAGTATTGAAATATCGACGACGTTAAATGCAAAGCGTGACTTTCAACCCTACACGCAATGTCATGGACGGTTTGCATAAAGTGCGCAAGTGCAGACGCCATTTCAAAATTGAAAAACGTTCTTTAGAGTGCCGGACCTGTGCTTATGGTTAAGAGCATTGGGCCACACTGAGTTCGTAGTTTCGATTCCCATGGGGGACACCTAGTGATATATACTTATATACATTAAGCGTTTTTACCCAGTTGGTTAGGACATTGCAGGCTGAACCACCTGATTGTCTGAAAAGAGATGATTCCGTGCTGCGGATGGCACGTTAAGCCGTTGGTCCCGGCTAGTATCTCTGGTGGCAGTAGTCGTTACATAAAAACCACGTCAGAAGCCGTAAGGCGGTCTGAACAAACTCTAACACCAGGGCTTGCTACACGATACGAAGAAGAAGAAGCAGCCATTTCAGCGGTCTGGGAAGCAGAAAACGCCAGTACAGACTGCTGATCTACTCACTAACATAGTGAATGCATGTTTATTTGGAAATAAAATCTATACATATAAAACAGTTCCCTGAATGACTGACTGACAGAGAACGCACAGCCTAAACTATTAAATATAGAAACATGTGTGGAACACATATTCTACAGAGGATGTAGGGGTGTGCTAAAAAAAGATTTTTAGACAATCAACCCCTAAAGGGGTACAATAAAAATTTTCCGAAATCCACGCTATCGAAGTAGTGGACAAAAAATAGTATCTTAAAATTTATACATTGTTCGGTATCTAACGATCACTGGCCTGGGCCCCTAGACAAAGTACTTTCAATTAGCGTTAACGACAGTAGAAAACATAAAAAATGTATGGACTTGACGTATGGTGACGAAAACAAACGTCAAAATGTTTCGATCGCTAATGTCAAATCCATACATTCTGTCATTTTCTACTAGCGTCAACGCCAATAGAATGTCACTTTATCTAGGGGGGCTGGTATAATAGGCCGGACTTGGCCCGCATGCTTCCATTTCCCCATTTACCTCTCCTCTAATATGATTTCTATACGCCACGTTTTCGCTGGAAAATGGCATCTTCCCGCGCTTTCCAGACGACGCCCTTCCGCGACAAGTGGTATGAAAGAAAGCAGAGAGTCGCTGCAGTAGATAAATCATATTGAGGGGCTGCTCTAATTGGTTCTTTCAAGTTCAACATGTCCTTAAACGAACCAATTAAATTTCGCTGCCCTCACTCGCATCTAGTTGTGTTATTGGTCTATGTACGAAACGACATGGCCGGTTTTTAATTAGTATTATTTCCAGGTGAGCCTGATAACCTGCGAGCAGCTGGTGCAGGACGCTATGACGGTCGCTATAAAGTACGCGCAGGCGCATGCCAAGGAGACGGACAACGACGGCGAGACCGCTATGGATAGAAGGCACAATTAGTGCTACCGTTGTTATTGTTGAACAGTAGTACAGTACGACCAGGAAAATAAATAACCTCGTCAATCTTCGTTTGCGCAAAGTCCCCCGACAAAAACCGAAGTCGTTTAGTAATCAAAGGGTGCAAAGTCGGATAGCAGGGAAAAGGGCGCGGAAATGATTACCCAATCATGTCTAGGAATTGAAGGGATTTGTCATTATAATGTCGCAAGCTATTAAAATTTGTCAACTGCGCGGGTACGTCGGGGGAAGTTATAAATCTGGTACTACTGTACCAGGTTTATAATGCTGTCAATGACATTCTATACCAAGGAATCCGCATCGGTGAGCTGCTAATGGAATGGCTAAAGTTGTGCTTAATGGCGGCGTAAGCATAACCTCTTCATTAGTCGAGTGTGGATGGCAAAGCCGTAAGGATGACGAAGTGTGTAATAATAAAGTTCCGAAATCATACCCTAAAGAAGCAAAAAAATAAGATGTCGCCTATCACCGTTATGTTAATTTTGTTTATGAAAGATAAGATGCGAAAAAGTGTAATGAATAAATTTCAATGAATATCATACATTATTAACATATCTGAAAGTGACATGCGAGTCAAGTCAATCAAAACGCAGTTATCATCACTGACATATACTCTAGCGACAAGCCCTTTCATAGAAACAACATGTTCCACTTGAATACGGTAGCCACACCGCAGTGATGTTCCCTCAGAGGAAGGATCTCCATAGAGTCCGCATAAATTTACGATCGTAGTTAGTCTCTTTTGTCTTATGACGTACCTTTAATAGTAGAAGGAGATGGAACTATAGATATTTGTTTATGCGGCTGTCCACTTTTTTTTGAGCTAGTGTGTGTGAAAAGTGACCGTAAACATAAGGCCATATGTCACTTGGTGCCTTTTGTCCATACTACTTGACACCACACACTCAGACCTAAACGTCAAAAAAAGTGGACACTTTACAATTGGTATGGCTCACTCTATTAGGTATAATCTCTTTGGATATGTCAGTGGTTATCATATTATCTTTGGTCAGTCATCTAAGATCACCATATGTAGCTTCGACTGCGTAATTGTATTACATTGCTGCTTATAGACCGAGGATGTTTAAAAGGACTGGAATGTCAGCAGCAATGTATGAATAAAAGCAGTTGAAGCATAATATGGTGAAATTAGAGACATGTTTAGGCTTTGTTATTGTATGACGTGATGAGTCCATCGGTATAGAACGTCATTGTAATGTGTACGTAGAGGGAGAAGTAATAGAGGTCGGAACGTGTTTTGTCCTATTCACTCAATAAGAGATGCATATCGCGTTGATACTTCAATTAGTCACATGTCGGACGGGGAAAATTTTTCAGGAAGAAGGTAAAACATAGTATCCACAGGCACCACAGCTGACCGACTTGACAAATAACAAATTGAAATTTTTTGCATATCATTAACGCGCCTAAGTAGAAGACACGTGACAATTTGCCACAAGCTAGGAACCAGATATCGGATATGTTGCGATTAAAAATCGAAAATTGATTTTATTCGACATGTGACTTATAGTCTAGGAAAAATAAGGTTTGAGATTGCATTAAAGACACTTTAGTAAATTGTGTTTGAAATAGTATTACTGTTAGTTTATAACACTTTTGTCGAGATTTCGTGGTTATATGTATAGGCTCAGGAACCTGAGAAATACCTTAAAATCGATATTAATGTACAAATGGCAAGCTTATTTCGAAAAATATTTCGACCAGCATACCAGCAATAGAGACAATTAATCATCAAAAGGCAAATTTAATGTGTAAAAACAAACAGTAAATAATTTAGTTTTGAGGTTATAATTTTTGAAGACTTACAAAATATTAAATATCTACCCAAATTAACGATATTAAGCGGGGATTATTATTGTTATAAGTTAAACGTATTGAACGAAGCCATCCTGTACAAAATTACCAGTTTTCCATTTTTTGTTCATACCTAAATTTAATGTTTTGTAAATGTCTTAATTATTCAATAATACAACATAAAAAATCGGGGATTATTGAGAATTTATGTTTTTCAGGTATGTATCTACTATATTCCAAATTTTCACCAAAAGTGCAATTAATGCAACCTACTCCATACAAAAATCCGTAGATTTCCCCGACTAATATTGCAGTATCAACGACGATATAGCAAATTTGCTCTAGTTAAAAAAGGAGATCGGTACCTTATTGCTGTCCTTAGGGGGCGTCCATTACTTACGTGAAGGATTTGGCTCGACCCCCTCCCCTTAATTCCACGTGAGAATTTCAAAATGCGTATTTTTGTGTAAATACGTTAGTGTGCTGACACACCTGCCGAATTTACGCAGCCGAAAATACGCGTACACACTATTACGCGCCATTTTTCCTAATAGACGCGTAAATTCGGCAGATGTGTAATCACACTTAATCTGTGCTTGATTGCGTTGGATTTATTTAATAAATATAATTTCCTTTACAATGTCCAAGATATTTATTTATTTATTTTTATTTAAGACTAGGTACCTACTAAGAACATGTTGGAATCTGCAGAGCGGAGCGTTTGAACGTAATTGTCCTAACTGAAAATTTTCATCTTGTTTATAAGAAAAGGCATACAATTTTATAGCGCTGTTATGACTTACCAACTAATGGACGTAGGGTCCGCGCTCAAAAGTGTCCGAATCAAAAGAGAAACAAAACATATTTACAACATAACAATTACGCGCCAGTCTTCGTTTGATTGACGGACTACGCGCACGTCTGTATGCCGTGCTGCTGTGTTGTAAGAGTTAGTAAAAACTACGCAAGCAAAATAAAATAAAAATGTCATTAGTTTCAGTGTTTTTAGTTGGATTACTAACACGTACTTTCGTTTATGTAGGTTAGTCTGGGAAACTTTTTTCGAGAATTTTGTATTAGACTCGGCGTCCATAAGTTAGTAAGTCAATGGCTTTTAAACAGGTCCTGGCGCTTTATAAACGCACTATATAAACCCACTGACGGCGTTCAAACGCCCAGAAGATTCACCCAACTAAACCGATTATGAATTATGATTTCCAGAGTAGAGGTAATGTTATTTATTGTTATTTATGATAGAAAAGGGACCTTATTATCAGAGATGTGTTTATTTTTACTGACCCAAGTGTACGAGATTCAAATTATAGCTGAAATCGTCCTTGAGTTGCTCGCGTTATACCCATTGAAGTATTATGTACCAAAGAGAATGGAATCACTACGTTTTGTACCACATACTAGAACTGACATGACAAACAAACGTCGTGCGCCTCATGAGGGTAATGGGACAGCGTTGTGACGTCAAGTATTATTTCTAGTACCATAGATAGAGTAAAAGACAAGAAGAGTACTAGACAAGAGACTATACTCCATAAATGGCGTACGTCGTAAAAAACTCAAAATCTCGTTTCATAGATGGCGCTGACTGCATGCCCGCGAGTTTCGACAACAATTTCGAATCTATACTAATCTTTTTAGTTACCTAAGCAACATCTCTAACGTAGTTGGTTTGGTTAGTAATGTTGGAAGTTGATTGGAAGACTAATCAATTTTTTTTAGCGTAAATTCTCAATTCATCCGGGCAAGGAGTCAGCGCCATCTAGGAGACGGGCTTTTGAGCCATTTCCGACGTACGCTACTAGTATGGAGTATCTCTTCTTGTCTTTTACTCTATGCTAGTACGCAGTACATAATAGTTCATAGGTCTTATGTACAGTCGCCATCAGATATATCATAGGAAACAAGTTGGTCAAATACTTTTAAGCAATTCTTATTTTAAATAATTTCTTTACATATAACCAATCAAAAATATCTGAACGCCTAGAACATCAAATATTTCTACGCATTCAGGGTGATCATAAGCATCTGAGCAGTTTAGGAAAAAAGACCTTACTCCGTTGTTATACATTTCAATTTTAAATAAGATTGTAAAGAAATTTCTGAAAATCTGATATTTATGACACAATACACGTTTAGTTATAATTGGTAACATTTACTGCAATGAATTTATTGAAAATTAGCACTGCTCAGAAATATTTGAACACTTTGTATACAACGATATATCTGACGGTAACTGTACGCAAGTGACGGCCAACAGCCAATAGTAACAGAGTGCACAATAGTGCGGAAATTTTAAACAACCGTGCGATAGTGAGGTCCCTTTACTCCGATAATTTACACACTATGAATAACTTATTCGTTGTTAACAGAAGTATTGTTTTAATTATACATTTTATTTTTGTAGACAATTCTTAACATCGAAAGTTTAATTTTGGTTATTTATGAAAAAGTCTTCCTAGTTATTTGTAAACATTTTTGTAAATAAATTAGAAAAAAGGTTTTTTCGTTTTATTAAATACTGTCGGATTCACTCAGGAATATCCTCTTCCTAGGTTGTCCTTTCCCCAGAATAATAAATTTGTTTTAGCATTCCGTACCGTCACTCCGTCTGTCCCACTTTTAACACTTTAAGCACTGACGACCTACGTCGTAGATCAGCAATAAATGGGCCACAGTCCGCACGACTCGCCCGGTGAGTCTGAATTGTATAGCATTCCACATTCCGCACTGCGCGAGTATCATTGTTTTGAGCTTAGCATATCGTTTGAAACTTATTGCAAGTTTCACAGAATATGTGTTGTGATGCCCAATTTCGTATCAAACAATAATGTCAGGTCAGTGCCGCCAAAGAGAATTGAGTCACTAGCGTTTCATCTGCAGCCACGAAGTACAGATAAATCAAACTTCGCTCAAAATGCACTTGTCAATCACACTTTTCAGAGTATTTTTGCTCCGTATTTATGCACGACTTGGTCACATTATCTGTGCACCTGCGGCCGTAGTATGGCAGCGTGATATAGCGCTATTGTGCCGTATCTCCCTTTATATTTGCGCGCGAACGAACGAGATGAAAGGCGTTATATAGCCTTATCGCGCACATCATACTACGGCCTCTGGCGTCAATACGTTATATCGGCGCTCTGGAGTGCAATCGTTGTAAATATTCGGTGATTGAACCGTGATTGGACTACGTACGAACTATAACTTTTGACACATTTGGTATTGCGCTAATCGCGGTACTGCTCTTTACAGCCGTTAGAGCCGTTTTGACAGATCGCTCAGACGTTAAGGGCTGTCAGTTACATAGAGTTTAGCGCAATGCGGAATTCAGTACCGTTGAATAGTAATTGGATTGCAATTTGATTTGACTGAAGTTGGATAAGAATAGAACTTCGATGTTTTAAATTAGCGCAATCGGTCCCTGGTTTGGTGTGAAACCGTTTGTGGGTACCAAATTATCCAGACACGAATCGGCAACGATAATGTTAACCGTGCCGTTGTCTCGGTGGTGTTAGTTTTCATGTAAGAAGCGATTGACAAAAACGCTATAAAAATTCTTTAAAAGTTTATTTAAAATACAATTACTTACATAATTCATTACTAATCTATTTACAGTCTTTTCAATGTATTTTAACAGATAACTAAATGTCTGTAGATCACAATATTCCTTTTTTATATATTACTAATATTTGTCATTAAGATTGTACTGCAGGACGATGTTGCAATGGCACATCGGGGGCAAGAAAGTGATATTCAGATTAATTCGGTTTTGTATAACGCCGCCATTTTTAATACGGCAAAATACAGAATCAAAGGGCTAAGGCCTGAAATATCTGTTTTCCCAAAATGTATTTTTCCCAAATTTTATTTTCCTTAGTTGATTTGTGCATGCATTTGTGTAATACGAGTAAAACACCCTAGTAACTAGTATTTAAGGGGTGGTTTAGACCATCAAACTGAACAATTTTCACTATAAAGAAAGTCGAAAAAAGTTATTAAATCAGCTGTCCCATACAAATTTGAATCGAATAGGTACAGTCGCCATCAGATATATCATAGCAAACAAGGTGGTTAAATATTTCTAAGCAGTTCTTTTTTCAATAATTTCTTTACACAAGCAATCAAAAATACCGGAACCCCTAGAACAACAAATATATCTGAAAATTATTGAAAAATAGCTGTTCTGATATTTATGACACATTAAACGTTTAGATATAATTGGTAAAATTTACTGTAACGAATTTATTTAAAATTAGGACTGCTTAGAAATATTTAATCACCTTGTATGCGACGATATATCTGATGGCGACTGTACTGCAGTTTTATGAATAAGCTATTTTTAATTTCTATAATGAAAGTAAGTAATGTTTAGTTTGATGGTCTAAACTCTAAACCACCCCTTTAAATATAACTTGGGTGTTCTGATACACCCTGTATACGCATATGCACTCTCCGAATTTCTTCATAAGACACTTCTACGTTTTCCATGTTCTGTGACCTTCACCTATCTTGCCCTCGCCATGTCATCAACAGCCATCGTAACTTATTCACACACAGTCAAGGGCCACCGAACACTCTGTCGCCGAAGTGGCTAGTCCTGAACTCTTGGGTAGAGAACGCGGACCAATGCTAGTGGTTGTCCATATATTGCAGCTCTGATAGTAGCAATACTGTGTTTGGTAGAGGGCGCGGTTGTGGCGAGAGGATTGTTAGCATCTGACGTTCTGTGTCCACTGCGGTGCTGGTGAAGGAATAATTGATAATCAAGGTAATTAAAATAAATAATAAATACTCTTATTTATTACGTATTACTTAGACCATTTAACTAGGGACCAGCCTCGCGTTAGCATTCCCCTCTGCCAAGTTACACGATCAATTGATCATGTACAAGACTGCCTATAATTGCGGATTAATAACATCAAACTAGTCTTTTCGGGATTCACGCAACACTATTTATAATCACACACAATCAAAATTAGAATCTAAAGTAATGGAATAAAATCCAATTTCATACAACCTCGTCCCCCGTAAAAGTGTCAGAAAAGTTTGTTAGTAGAATTACACGCGTAACTCGTCTGTAGTTATATGGTCTAATGGTATTAATGTTTAATCGTTATGCTCGAATATTCCCTGTGAGATCGATTTAGAAATAAAGACATAAGTAGAAAACCAAGGTAGCTGAAATAGTCCGAAGAATTTCTATACTAAAGTAATATTGGCGGGACACATTGTTGTAGAACAGATGGCCGTTGGGGCTGAAGAGTTGTCGTGTGTCGACCGAAAACCGCAGCGTGGGTAGGTAGTGAGTTCCTTACAAGGTGAACCGACGATTTGGTGAAGTTTGGATGAGGGCAGCGCAGGACCGCTCATTGTTGCGATCCTTAGGGAAGGCCTATGTCCAGCAGTGGACATCTTTCGGCTAAGATGATGAATTGTTGCATTGGTTGTGTTGTAATTAAATTTGTATCAGTTTATAATTCTTGTCGCACATGGGCATCAACAATACACTATTTTTCGTCTAGTCCATTGAATTAAAAGTATTTTACGTCAGTTTTTGGTGCGTAAAATTAGTTCTCGTGCTATTTTCAGTGCCCCCCGAAAAAAAACAGTATTATAGTAAACATACAATGTACAATATGAACTTTGAACTTTATCACGGTAAAATCCTAAAGTCGGGACAATGTAATAAGCCACATTTGACATCTGTCAGCGAAAATCGAAATAAAGCGAATGAATCGATACGGATTTCAAACATACGTGAATCAAATTATATGTGAATATCGTGATTTGTTGGAACTACGTTTTACATCGATTTTTTTGGGATACATCCCTAGTGTTAAAAAAGAAAAAGGGTTCACAGACGCAACATTGTAACGACGTTCAGTTCTTTGGAACAGAAATTGTTTTATATGTTTAGAATGGTTCATTAGTGAAAGTAAATCGTAAAATTACCTTCTTTGGTCATTATTACAATAAATATGTAATCGTAATAAAAAAAAAGTAAAGCAATTGTTCAGATCTAACTTCGAATTTTTTTTTATTATTCTATGCACGCCGAAACAAAGGTTATGATTGATGAAGTATCAATAGATGTCAAATGTGGCTTTTTAAATTGTCCCGACTTGTAGACATGTAAATAATACTATAGATAACTTACACACAAACGAAGCCCGCAAGGTTTGAATGCAGCACATCGTCCTCAGCGCCGGCTGCGAAGGACACGGCGAGCAGGCGATGCGCCAGCGCCGGCGTGGGCCACACGCTGACCAGCTTGGTGAGCGCGTCCTCTGCTCGCATACCCAGCGGCATGCACGAGTCGGGTAGCGACGGGGCGCCCACCTGATTACATTAAAAGTTCTTTAATTATCTATACACCATTCCAAATAGCAACGTAAGTTTTCTGCTATTTTGAATTATAGATACAGATATTTGAAACACTTGTGGTTTCAACACTTTTGGATAAGTTCCATAGATTTAGCATACACTACGTTAGATCGGCTACGGATTATTCAAGGCGAGAACAAAAAAAACTGAGATTATAGAGAAAAAAAAAACGGGGTTCTTTCCGTTGACAACTGACGCTAGGGCCATACAGGCTCATAGCGTGTTCGTGAATGGTCTCATCTATCTATCTCGTTCTAACATACGTTAATGCTATGCCCTTTCAATTTCGCATTTACGATTATCGTAGTATATGCTAAATCTATGATAAGTTCTTAAATACGTTATAATGACAGATCGTTTGACATATTTTGTTGAGTTAAATTTAAAAACACCCTAAGATGTGGCTGTATGGGCAGATTCTTTGTCCCTTGTGTAGTACTTAATTTTGTCACCGGTAGGTGTCGCTATCGGTAACTTCCTTCTTCCTTGTTGACTGTGAATGTATGGCGTTTTCTTATTGTGCAAATAAAAGAATATTAGGAGAATATCTCGGTTTTATTGCTAACCTGAATATATTTAATATGAAAGATATGTCAAACGAGCTGTCAGATAAGCTAATAAAGAACTTATCCAGACGTGGTGAATCAGACCCTAAGCATATGGGGTGTAAAATTAAATGCATTACGTATAGAACAGGGTGACCATCAACCTGAACAACTTTCACCAGCCAATATCGAAACAGCGAAAAAGAATTTGCCGTTCCATAGAAAATGTCAATAGCTACTCGACCAAAACATATGAAACAACAGCTTTTTTTTCGCTATTTCATTATTCATCCCGTAGTAAAAGATATTCAGTTGATGGTCTGAAGGTACACCCTGCATAGGGTCTTTAATATGTTGACGGTTTTTAACAGACCATCAAATTAAACAAGTTTAACATCGAAAATAGCGAACAAAGTAACAGCTGTTCCATACAAAAAACCTACTCGACCCATTGACAGCCGTTTTCTTTCGTGATTTCGATATTAGTCCCATAAAGTTCTTTAGTTTTATTGTCTGATCATAAGACTATATTCCCCGAGGGGGTAGTCAGAGATATTCTGAAACCACAGAACATCCACAATTGCCTGAGCATCCCTTTAAAAAACCCACCTTTCTTAAAATCTAGTGAAAGATGTCCTTGACACTGCCGCAATTTAAGCATTCAACCCAAGGACTATAATTTAAATCAATATAGCAAACCTTGTAGATCTTGAGGTCTGTAAACTTGACGTCGAAAGAGTGCGGGTAGTATGGCGTCCGCTTTCCGTAGAAGTACTCCCTGATGCGCGCGTCCCGGACCTCCGCGCGCTGGGTCGACGATCTCTCCACTACCTGAATACAAATAATATTACATTATGAGAAAACAAATCAATATGAAACACGAACCCGAAATACGAACAAACATTGAATAGGGTATTTACAAATATATTTTAATGTCTGCAACACGCTTCGTCAAAAATGACGACATATCCATATCTGCAACACTCTTGGTCAAAAGTTAATCAAAAAATAAAAATAAACAGGATCCCAATCAGCAACATGCTTCGTCAACTCTAAATAATAGAGGTCGTGTTTTGTCATATTGACTCAATAATTGAGATAGTAAATTCGCTCTAGTTAAAAAAGGAGATCGCTACTCTACTGTCCTTATCGATGTAACCACTTTTTGTGCCTGACTCAGTCACTTCATATAAATCGGCCACCTGACTGTCCTGACACCACCTGAAACCTAAACGGTTAAACTGACATTCTGTCTACCAGCATAAAAGAAAAAAAAACTTGGTCATTGGTCGCTGATTTGACTAGTTGTCAACAACTAGCGAATTGTCTTTCTCGACTTCTTCATTAAATCTGTCTCATTCTTATCGGACGGCAGAGAATCTGCGTAAAAAAGCAATGAACTCACCCCACCACTTTTAGGCAAGTAAACAACCTTGACGAACTTTGGCATGTCTCTTTTGAGCTCATTGTATAGTCTTTCATTGTCCAGCACTAATATCACGTCCACCTGTAAATAAAAACGTTAAGTTCATTGGACTGAATGCCAATACTATGTAACTCATAAATTTGCGCCTGCGCTTCAAACGAAAGCGGAGCGGAGTCAACTAATAAAATAGTTTGATTCCTGACAAGCAAGGGAAATGAATACGATTGTCTGATATTACACAGCTCTGCTCCGCTTTGGGCTACCACCAGCGATATAGAAGCGAAAAGGAAATTGGACCTCAAGCACAGCATAACTATATAGTCCTCACAGTACGGCAACGGACGTACTTGCGCAGATCAACGAAGGGGGCCTTGCGGGAAAGCGGGCGGCGCGGATCATCCCGAGCTTTGTATGAAGAAGTATGGATTGACTGCGCATGACGTACACTGGTGGCGTCACCCGTCATCAAGAGCGTTGCCATACTGTAAGACTAATAGTAATACTGTGCCTCAAGTATGAACGTTAGTCCACCACGCGTCCTCAACGTGGGTTGGTGGACTACACATACACATCGTACAATACTATTGGCGTCAAAATGGCGTTCGTCTGATGTTGATTGATAGTGTGCGATATCCTTCAGGGTCTTTATTATTACCTCGAAAGCCTGCGCGGCGTGCGAGAGAACTTTATACCCAGCTCCTTTGATCCAACCGCATGTGTTGATTATAACTCCAGATGTTGATGCTGAAATTTGTACAGTAGAAATGTTAAATAACATCTTACATTATTATTAATATTATTATGTCCAACACACTAATGTCCAATGCTTATTAAGACAAAAATTATCGGCATTAGACATTAGTGAAGCCCAGGCATACATTACAGTAGTTTGCCCTGTATTCAGAGATTAAAATTTTAAGGGCAGTTATGGCCATGACTTTCAAAGAGATCGTAGAATAATTTAAAAAATTAAAACAGCTTTTACTGCCTACAAATTTATAATAATATTTTTCCATAGTGCAACGCAAGCATGGCTAGCAAGAGATAGCTTTCTAAGTACAAAATTATATTAACTTTGTGTTTGAAGTGTGTATAATGCCATTAAAATGTAAAAAAAAAAATGTTACCCTCAGGTTTTATGAAATGAGATAAACACAAAATTTTAAATTTGGGGACGTTGCTGACGTGATTTTTTTTAAATCTTGGTGTGTTATTAGGCTCAGATTAGCTCTTTAAAGATATACCGAAAAAATTCTTAATTAGTCCCGGGTCAAGCCATAAAATGACTGGGCTAGACAGCCTTTTTCATATTATGTCACTTTCGAATGCCTTATTCAAAAGCCTACAAAAGAGTCAAGAAGAAAAAGCATAATTTGTATATCAAATAAAATGGGAATTAAACAAAGAAACTGACAAATAAAGTTACCTTTCTTATTATTCTCGCATCTTTCAGCGATAACTTCAGCTAGCCTCGACACGATAGTGTTATATAGTTCTAGGTTTTCTCCCGGGGACTTGTGACCAAAGTGGTATACTAGTGGGGCTTGCTGGCTGAACCCTTCCTCAATAGATGCTGGTCTCTCTACTAATAGAGCACCTGGAATATAGAATAGGTTTATTATTAGCCAGAGAAGAATGTTAGTAGTTTTTGTAGATACATTAGCGGTGGAAAGACAACGGTTTTTAATTATAATAAATTAAGTCAAAAACCAAGGACGGCTCGATGGCTCAGTCGGTAGTGAACCTGCCTACTGTGCGGGTCGCGGGATCGAATCCCGTAAGCGGAAAATATTTGTATGATGAATATGAATATTTGTACCAGAGTCATGGATGTTTGTATCCATATAAAGTATTCTATATTGTTGTCTAGTCATCATTATACAAGTCCAGACTAGATTTTGGTACTTTAAATGGGATTAGATAATCTGTGACGGGGATATTGAAAAGAGAGTTAAAGCCCGAACGCAAGTAAATGGTGCCACCAGCGCTCTTGTGGGGAGCCAAAATGTATCTACCAAAGCTCGTTTGGCTATTCACAATAGCGTGTTGGTTCCGACTTTGATGTATGGGAGTGAAAGTTGTGTGTGGCAGCAGAAGAATGAAAGCAGAATAAATGCAGTGGAAATGAGGGCTTTACGCAAGATGTGTGGTGTGACTATAAGGGATAAAATAAGGAATACTGTAATTAGGGAACATTGTGGTTTGAATGAAGATGTAGTGGTTAAAGTAGAGAAGGGAATGCTTCGATGGTTTGGACATATTGAAAGGATGAATGAAAGTCGACTTACGAAACAGATATATATGGCGTGTGTGGAAGGAAACATTGGTAGAGGCAGACCTAGGAGAGGAAACCTAGACCAGATCAGGGACGTCATCAAAAAATGCCAGGTTAAGAGTAGCCGAAATCGAAGGGAATGTATGAAAAGATGTATGGACTTTGAGGAAGCAAGAGAGGTGTGTCAGAACCGCCCAAAGTAGAGATCTATAGTTTCTGCCTACCCCTCTGGGAAAAAGGCGTGAGTTTATGTATGTATGTATGTATGTAGATAATCTGTGTGACTTTTGCAACTTTTTAATTAATCATTCAGTGGTGGAACCTGCCTGTTGATCCAAGAGTCGCGGGTTTAAATCCCATAAAGAGCCAAATATTTGAATCATCATCATCATCAGCCTAGACAAGTCCCACTGCAGGGCACAAGTCTACCCTCAAGGATGAGGCGTTAGTCCACCACGCGTGCCCATTGCAGATTGCTAGACTTCACACACAAACAATCATATTCAAAACTAGTAAATATCTTGACAAAATTTAACTACAAAAGTTAATTTGTCAAAATCATCAACTATTACTGAATTTTACACACTAACCAATAGTCCCTGGAACACTGATCTGCCCCTGCCCGACGTCCAAGTCCACAAATATAGGCCTCCGTCCCATCCTCACTCCATAGTTCAACAGCAACCTCGCTAAGGTAGATTTCCCTACATCGCCCGGACCTACAATCATGGCGACCGGTCCTCGGGTGTTATCCTGTTCTGCTGCTACCCTCTGCTGCTCTAATGCAGCGTGTACGTTCAGGTAGACTACCTGAAAATTGATAAATGATTTTGTTTCATTCTTTTCTATTTGAATCATAAACAAAAATGCAACCATGCTTGACGTTGTTCGTTAATAAATATTTGGTGACCTCGAAGGATTGTTTTATGCACAAAAACACACTTGACCCTCCACAAATTGGTGGAGCATTGTGACAAGCCGGAGAGTAGTCAACTGTCCATAAACAGACTTGCAACATCCTTCTCTTTCATTTTATTTGTTATTTAGTCATTATTACACAGCGATTGAGAGAAATATTTTGTCCATTCCGAATCTCGCCAATAGTGCTGTGAGCGCGATACATGTCGATGATGTTACGTCATTCATGACATCACTACCGACGTCATCTTGCAATAACAGTGCTCACAGTTCGGAGTGTTAGCACTGTGATCGAATTGTCAAAAGTGACATTTAACAGCTTGTTTGTGGTAAATTTTTGGGTTGTTTAGGTCTCGATTTAGGTGTCTTTAGTAGTATTGGGTTTGATTATGTTCTAAAAATGGTGAATAATGATGAAGTAAATTATACAAATATTTGACTGTTGTGAATGTGATATCTACTGTAAGCGCGATAACGCAAATGAAACGGGTGGTAGCTCTGTATTCGCTTACAGTGCTGTTGTCGTGTCTCGGAACGCACTATTAGTTATGTTGTAAAATATAAAACTTCTTGAAATGGTAAAAATACTTTTCTGAAAATAAAGGCTATTATTGTATACTATATTGTATTTAGTTATTCCAGGCCTATCTCACTTCACGCTCAGGTTTTCTTGACAGCCGATCCCTACCAAGGGGGTGAATCATCGCTTATAGACAAATGGCTCATTTTGTTTTTCGTTCCTGAAACGCAATGTTCGAAATTCGAAAAATCGGGTTGAGTGAACTATCTTTTACGGTAGTAACTATTAAGGTAATCTGTGGTTATACTTTACAAATTCAATAAACTAACCATAGGAGTTTCTTTAGCAACATAGCTGACTTCGGTGCGACCTCTCAGCTCCACGGTGCACCCGTGCCACGTGAACACGGCCACTTTAGCGCCCGTGTGGAACTCGTATGGCTTTCCTTTGACCAGCTCCGTGCCAAATAACTCCGCGTATCCACTTTTAACCTCAAAAAAATTAAGCGAAAATTACAATTAAATACAGACTAAATATGAATAACTGTGATTCTTATAAGGTTCCCAGGAATATTTGCTAATAATACGTGGCAATACATACCTCTAAAACAACTTTTTCATTCTTAGATTCTACTTCGAAACGAAGTTCAGAATCTGGGTCAAGTTTAAACTCTTGTAATTGGACTTCAGTCATTTTGCTGTGAACACGATTAGATTATGGATAAATTAGGACACACAGGATCAACTGCAGTGATAGAATTGCGAAATAAATAATTAGTTACGACTGCAAAAACTTACAATTACAACAAATGCTAAGAAAACTACTACCACAGATAACCTAAAACTAAACTGACAGTGACAGGACGGAGGCATTTTTTTTTGCGCTTATGTGGCTTTAAAAAATCGAAATAAACTTTGGATGTCCATTTCCTTTCCTTTTCCTTTGTAAAAAGCAGTTTTGCTCTATATTGCTCTCACATCAGCCTGGGTAGCATGCGACCGTGATACAGGGCTATCACACCTTCGCTCTCTTTCTATTTGCGCGCAAACGAATGAGATAAAAGACGTGATATAGCCGTATCCGTGCTACGCCTTCTGTATAGCACTATTTGACAAAAAAGCGTTCTAGTTTTGGCGTTGATATGAATCTCCTTTGTTGATTTTCTTCCTCTATGTCAATGAAAGTCAACGTCAAGTCATTATCGATTATACTGAAATTTTTGCTAATTAAAACCTGTATAAATCTAAGGTTTTACTCATTTCAATTTAATTAGCAAAGATTAAAACTATGAAATATGCATAAGTATCTACAACCAGATCGATTTGATGTCGACCCATCTGATAGCGCCGCGACCAGTTCTTGGGAACATTGGCGTAAAACATTTGAGAGTTTTATAGCTTTTCAACAACCGGCCGCTCCTTCAAAAGCAACGGACGCACCGCCGGCACCCACACAAGCTGAATGGGCACAGGTTAAACTCCAACTTTTAATCAACCATGTTTCTCCAAAAGTTTATGCCTATATTAGCGAAGTCGATACTTACGACGAAGCAATCACTTTATTAGAAAAGCTATACGTTAAACCAAAGAATATAATCTTCGCAAGACATGCACTTGCAACGAGGGAGCAGCGTTCAGATGAAAACATTGATACGTATTTGCGAGCCTTAAAACAACTTTCTAAAGATTGTGATTTTACTGCTGTCGACGCTGAAACAAACAGAAATGATAGTGTCAGAGATTCTTTCATATCCGGAATTGCATCAAACAAAATTAGACAAAGGCTCCTAGAAAATCTGTCATTAACCCTTGAGCAAGCCTATAACCAAGCACTATCTTTAGAAACGGCTGAAGTTAACTCACAAAGCTTCAACACACTGTCTGTCAACGCTACACAAAACGGACCCGAATCTGTCAGCACAAATCAACAAGCTCAGCATGACGACAACTATACTGCTGCTGCTCACTTTCGTCGCCGAAAATGCTTCTTTTGTGGAGGATATGTACACCCCCGTAAGAACTGTCCCGCTTTAAAGGAAACCTGCCAACTTTGCAATAAGAAGGGCCACTTCGCCACCGTCTGCAGAAGCACTTATAAGTCCAAACCCATCAACTCTTTAACAACAGATAAAGAAGGCAAAGAGGACCTCACGGCATGCCTTTCAGCAGCTTCACCATCTTCTTTACGCAAAGCAACAGTTCCCGCTTATATCAAAGGGATCAGGGCAGAAGCACTTTTAGACACCGGTAGTTCGGTTAGTTTTATTAACGGTAGTTTCTCCAAACTCTGCGGACTTAAAAGAAAGCCTTGCAACCAAATGATTTCTATGGCCTCACTTAACCATACATCACAAGTCGAAGGCCAGACGATTCAAACTATCACTATAGGAAACCATAAATACGAAAATGTTAATCTCCTAATTGTTACGAACCTTTGTGCAGACATGATTATCGGTCATGATATCCTCGAAGAACATTCAAAGCTAGAGTTCTCTTTTGGCGGGCCAAAGAAACCACTCCACGTATGTAACGTAGCTGAAGCTTCAGTGCCAGCTGTACCACTTTTTGCGAATGTATCTCCTGATTGTAAGCCTATAGCTGTAAAGTCTCGAAGACACTGTGACGAGGATAACAAATTTATTAAAGAGGAGATCGAAAAGCTTCTAGTAGAAGGTGTAATAGAGGAAAGTAAATCGCCGTGGAGGGCCCAGGTACTCATAACTAAAAATGAGACCCACAGAAAACGTCTCGTTATCGACTATTCACAGACAATCAACCGTTACACTGAACTCGACGCATATCCATTGCCTAATATAGAAGACGTAGTATCAAAGATAGCCAAGAATAAACTTTTCAGCCTAATAGACCTAAAGAGCGCTTACCATCAGGTGCCTATACTGCCCGAAGAGAGAAAATTCACTGCGTTCGAAGCACTTGGTAACTTATATCAGTTCAGACGTATTCCCTTTGGAGTAACGAACGGTGTGTCAAGCTTCCAACGAACAATAGATTGGATTATCAGAAAGGAAAAGCTACAAAACACCTACGCGTACCTTGACGATATTACAATTTGTGGGCACACTAGAGAAGAACATGATCTGAATTTGGAACGTTTCATGAATGCCGCCAAAAAGTATGGTCTTACGCTTAGTACACCAAAATGTAAATTCTCTCAAGAATCTATCAATATCCTTGGCTACAACATTGAAAACCATGTCATTAAGCCTGACGGCGAGCGCATCAAGCCGCTCATTAACTTACCATCACCACGCGATATGCCAGCCTTAAAACGGACACTTGGCATGTTCGCTCACTATTCTAAGTGGATACCTAACTTCTCAGAACGGATCCATCTACTAGCAAAGACAACAAACTTCCCATTAACTGACGAGCAAATTAAATGTTTTGAAGGTCTCAAGAATGACATAGCTAAATCTTCAATTCACGCAATCGATGACAGCATTCCTTTTACTGTTGAAACAGATGCTTCTGATCATTCTATAGCAGCTGTATTAACTCAAGATTCTAGACCAGTGGCCTTCTTTTCCAGAACTTTGAACTCAAGCGAACAAAACCATTCAGCCATCGAAAAGGAGGCTTACGCAATAGTAGAATCCTTGAAGAAATGGAGACATTTTCTAATTGGTAAAGCATTCAGATTGGTTACTGATCAACGTTCTGTTTCCTTCATGTTCAGTAAGAAACACGCCAGTAAAATTAAAAATGAAAAGATTCAAAGATGGCGATTAGAACTTGCTCCTTACAAATATGAAATTATATACAGACCTGGGCGAGAAAACTATTCAGCCGACGCACTCTCTCGAATCTGTGCCTCTGTGGAATCACGCACTGTAAAACTTATGTCGCTTCACGAAGCCCTCTGTCATCCAGGAGTGACAAGAATGTATCATTGGATACGGTCTAAAAACCTACCTTATGCAATTGAAGAAGTAAGGAATATGACAAACTCCTGCCGCACCTGCTCAGAAATTAAGCCCAGATTCACCCAAAACTGCGAAAATCAAAGAAAACTCGTTAAAGCAACGGCACCTTTTGAACGCCTTAGCATTGACTTTAAGGGCCCAGTCCCGACAAATACTAATAACAGATTTATACTTACTTTAATTGACGAATATTCTCGATTTCCGTTTGCCTTTCCATGCTCTGATGTCAGCTCGAAAACTGTAATCAAACACCTTAATAACTTGTTTATGATTTTCGGTATGCCTTCCTACATTCACTCGGACCGAGGCACGGCCTTTCTTTCGGCCGAAGTACAAGATTTTTTACATTCTCGAGGCATTGCCACTAGTCGAACCACTGCGTACAATCCACAAGGAAACGGACAGGTAGAAAAATTGAATTCAACTCTATGGAGAACAATACTGTTGGCACTTAAAACCAAAAACCTGACAGTCGAGAGTTGGGAGCAAGTATTGCCCCAAGCTTTACATTGTATTCGCTCTTTACTTTGCACATCTACAAATTGTACACCACATGAACGCATGTTTACGCACCCACGTAGATCTACTAATGGTATTTCCATTCCAACGTGGCTTACAAATTCAGGACAAGTCTTGATCAAGAAATTTAATAGATCTAACAAATACCAGCCTATAGTAGAAGAAGTTGAACTGCTACACACCAATCCAGATTTTTCATATGTTCGATTTCAAGACGGCCGTGAAACTACAGTCTCCAACCGGCATCTAGCACCCTTAGGAGGAGGAGTAGGAGAAGACCTCCGATTTAACAGCGAACATTTGGCGACACCGCCTACAGTAGAGAATGAAGCCGAACCGGAGTTGGTCACACCGCCACCTTTTGAGACCGAAGACGAACTTGTAAATACACCTAGAATTGGTGAGGACGTTGAGCCAGGACCTGAAACTGGAAATGTTCCAGAAGTACCTCTTCGAAGATCGAACCGCGTGCGAAAGCCGCCAGCGTTTTTTGAAGATTACGTTTCAGGAAAATAGTGCGGGAGAATGATATGAATCTCCTTTGTTGATTTTCTTCCTCTATGTCAATGAAAGTCAACGTCAAGTCATTATCGATTATACTGAAATTTTTGCTAATTAAAACCTGTATAAATCTAAGGTTTTACTCATTTCAGGCGTTTTGTTCATTGTTATTTTAAAAAGAACAAGATTTCTTTCGTTTCGTTTTAAACAGTAATAACATAAAAAGTTAGATACATTATCAGTCCTAAATAATATGAAATGAAAAAATGTGAGCACCAGCAATCTACAGTTATGAGTATTTTCATTATTTGTATAGATAATACTTTATCAAAAACTGATAAGAACTGTAGCAATATCGAAACGTTAACAACGACAATCGTTTTTAAAATTGTTTTGTTTTGAAATTGCGTAAAATTTGATAAAACTGCACGTTTTTCTTATAAAAACTGGAATTACAATAACGTAATAAAATGGATAGTTCGTTCTTCGAATATCGTGATAAGACTGGTGTAGAGAGCGACTCGGACACGGAAGTTATTGATAGCAGTTTAGTTGTGGACGATTCTTTCAAAGCGAAGAAGAAATTTCCTATCAAAAACCAGACGGTCTTCGTGGCCGAGTCTGAAGACTCAGGGTCAGGAGGTGAGTCAAGACGCAAGGAAGTTGCGATGCAAAATTTTGCTAAAAATCGTACCATGATCGTAAATTTTCACTATGATCGTAGTGTAGCCAGCATTCCGTTCGATAACCGGACAAACACATCAGATGACTGTATTAGGGTGTTCTCGTCCCTAATATGTCACTCGGACCGTTTAGCATTATTTTATATCACACACAGCTACTAAAATACCTCATGGAACAAAGATTTTGCTTAAAATCAGACCATGATAGTAGTTTATCCAGCATTCCAGTTCATGACCGGACTAGCACACAAGCATACAAGGTGTTCAAATATTTCTGATCAGTGCTAATTTTCAATAAATTATTTACAGTAAATGTTACCAATTATATCTAAACATATAAACGTTTAACAAAATTCGGTGAAACTATTTTAAGAGGATGATCAGACCATCAAACTGAACAACATTCTCTATGGGACCAATATCTAAATCGTGAAAAAAAATCTGTGGTCCCATACATTTAGGTCGAGTAGGTTTGTATGGAACAGCTGTTTTTTTTTTGCAAATTCGATATTAGTCCCATAGAGAAAGTAGTTCAGTTTGATGGTCTGATCATCCCTTTAAAATAGTTTCAGCTAATTTTGTTAGACCTTTTTCATAAATATCTGAACTGCTATTTTTCAATAATTTCTTTACAATGTTAGTTCAAAATTGAAATCTATAATAATGGATTAAGATCTTTTTTTTCCTAAACTGTTCAGATGTTTATGATCACCCTGACTGCGTAGATATATTTGATGTTCTAGGTGTTGAGATATTTGTGATTGGTTATGTGTAAAGAAATTATTGAAAATTAGAACTGCTTAGAAATATTTGAGCACTTTGTCTGCTATGTTAAATCTGATGGTGACTGTACCAGTATGTAGTACATAATTAATAGCTATTAAGATTTTCTTATTTCATGCATCTGGTTATCCCAGAGTGTATTCCCACTTAATTTCATGATTCCATGAAACGGAAGAGAGCTAGAGACTCAATCATGTGGCGGCGGTTCAATTCCTGGCCTGTACCACTAAGTTCAATGGAATTTATGTATGGCTGTATTTATTATTATCACTACTTTGGCGGTGAAGGAAAATATTGTGAGGAAACCTGCATACCTGAGAATCTAAAAAATATTGTTTAGATGTATGTGTAAAATATGGGTGAGGTTGGGGCGAACACAATAAACCAGCAATGGTTGCAGTGTTACATAACGATCCGTACTTGCAATAGCCCAGTCAACAATAGTCCTGTGATGGCACTACTTGGACTCTTCTGCCCAGAGTTTCCATTAACAGATATACAGCCAGGAGTTCAGTTGTAACAGTAATGGATTCCTGGGAAGAAAGTCCCCGTGCAACTTTAAGAATACACATTTTCACAGAGGTGCAGGTTTTTTCACACTTTTTAAGAGGATGATCAGACCAAAAGCTTTATGGCACCAACATTGAAATCGCGAAAAAAAATCAGTGATTCCATACAAAACTGCAAACCTACTCAAGCCAAATGTATGGGACAGCAAATATTATTTTCGAGATTTAAATGCTGGTCCAATAGAATTTGATGTTCAGTTTGACGGTCTGATCATCTCCTTAGCATATTAAGAAGGACCCTATATGTATTTCACAGATGAAACAGAAGAATATGACGAGGAGGAGCAATCTCTAGCGAAGTCATTGCTAAGAAAAGGCAATGTTGCAGAACCTCATATTATATCCAGCAGTGAAGATGGTATGATTCTATCTTTAGTACTTACTTACCTCTCAATAGTCTCACTTCATAACGAGATAAAGGTTCATTAAACGATCTTCTGCACTTTTAACCGACATCAGAAAAAGAAGGAGATAATCAATTCGTCTGAATGTATTTTTTGTTCTTACACATTAAAAAATTGGTCTAGAAATTCTGTAGTTAACAGCATTTCTCCACCGATATTTTTGTTCTGAAGAAGATTGTTAAATTTTAGTTATTGGAGTTAGTGACAAGCCAAGCCCGCCAATAAATTACACCAAGTCCAGTTGCGAATTGTGATAGCTTAACAGCAATTCCAACTGTGAACATACTCGAGCCAAATGTGACAGCAGATTTTTTTTTGCGATTTCGATGTTGGTCCCATAGAGAAAGTTGTTTAGTTTGATGGTCTGATCATCCTCTTAAAAAACTGTCAGCATATTAAGTTTTACCCCATATATGCGAATGTAAAAGGCATTGGTAATCAGAAAGAAGTCTGCTTGAATATTTTGTCAATTTTTTTTAACTATATATTTCAATTGTTTTTTCTTGTGTCTGATCACAGAAAACAGTAGATATCCCATATATTTTCATGCATGATTGAGTCACAAATATCCTCACAATCATTGTCACATTTACAATAATTTTATAACAAATCTACAATTAAATCATGTAGTTTATTCATAACTAACCAGTCACATATCACAACCCATTTACATAGATGCAAGTAAGAGAGAAAGTATCACACAGCAGTCGGAGATGGAGACATCCACTAACAATGTTGTTTCGAGCTCTTCTGACGAAGAAGGTAATGATCATTTATCATTCATAAGCATAACATAACTAACAAATGACAAATAATAAAAAAAACTCGATATTTCGAAAGTGAAGATCATCTGTGAATCAATGAATGTAATGTAGGTAACTTATACGGTATGATGGTACTGATTATGTGCACACGGCGACAGATCAACCAACCCATAGTTGAACTCTATGTTCATGGACATAAGGTCCAACTATGGGTAGGTTGATCCTTCGCCGTGCGTACTTACTATGTATAAAAGTCCCTTAATTTTGAAATAATAAATAAATAGATTACCAATCAATTAGAAACCCGCTTTTTGCCAGCAACACTTTTTGTTGTATGATTTGATGTTTATGTGTTGAACCTCAACTGGCAGCACGGAATCGCATTTTTTCACACTCTATCCTTTTCTGTCGCTCAGGCACGTCATTTGCTAGAGTGAGAAAGGTCGCAGCCCTGCCGGTGCTGCTGCCGCGTGCTGTAGTTTTCCCGCTACCTTTTATCCTGAGCGACAGAAAAGGATAGAGCATGAAAAAATTAGATTCCGTGCTGCCAGATCAGGCTCAACCCTAAAGTACCACTATCTAGCCTGGACTTGTATTATGATGATGGCTATTCTTCGCCCAGGAACCCGAAGTGGATCCAATAACAAAACACGCTATTAATTTTTTTTCTAGCCTATTCCATGCTATCGGTATTCCGGCCCCTCTAGTATGATTTTATCCATACTCCTAGTCGCGGCAGGCGCGACGCGTACCTTCGCTCTCTGAAAAGGAAGGAAAGAGGTCATTTTCTATGCAGCAAAAGCGCGTTGCGTACGAGTAGAGAAATCGTACTAGAGGGGCAAGTTTTTTAGGGCTTTAGCTTACCTTACCATGCTTATTTATCGCGCTTTTCATTAATTATTGAATTATCTTATATATAAGGGTATACTCTTCAACAGAAGCATCACCAGAAATCCTACCAAAGCGTCGCCCTCCGATGCGTAAATCAATCCAACTTAATAAATCCGACACATCCATCATTGGCCGCAAGAAAAACAAACGCATGATGCTCCTGGATTCCGACACAGAGAACTCTATTGTCATAGAACATGATAGACACAAGAAACTTATCTGCTTAAAGGATACGCCTTTGAAAATTGACGACGGCAATAAAGCCGAAAATCGTAAAGCATCTCTAGATGTAAGCATTATGGATCATAGTGATTCAAGTGATGACGAAAAGGAACTTAGCAGAGAGAGGATTCAAAGGAGTTTGACAAAGAAATCTAGTAGGAAAGTAGACAAAAATGAGTCACAAGATTATGATCTAACTAGTGATGATGACGAATCATCGGATGACGGTAATGATTATACAGAAGATGATAATGACGAGGCTGTACCTGATAATGACAATGCTGAAGCTGATAATAATACAGAACATGGTAATAATCTTGTTTATTAATTTAATTAGTAATGTCATCAATTGGTTTGTATTGATTGGATTGTAATCTTAAATGTTGAAGCCTCGTATACACGACCGTCCGCGAACCCAATCGCCACTTTACTCTGGCTGTGATTCAGAGACGTTTTTTAAGTTCGAACTCCCGTATTACAAAATCCATTCATTTACTACCCTACTTCGACTAAACTCACGCTCAAAAAACTTATCTGTATTTCGACCCTTATGTATAAGTAATCTTAAAAGATTCACTAGAAAGTATAATGTTGACGTATGTACACAGATGACGGCAATGACACAGAAGGTAGTGAGGTGAATGAAAGTGACGAGGGACCAGACGAGGATCAGATGCTGATGTCGCGCGCGACGCGCATGAGTATCATGGGCGTGGTGCCCAAGGACGACAGTGACGACTCGGACTTCATTCTATCTGATGAGGTAAGTACAGTATAATTTGGACGTATTTACACAGCGGGTAATGAGACAGAAGGCAGCGAGGTGAATGAGAGTGACGAGGATCAGGTGCTGATGTCGCGCATGAGTATCGTGGGTGTGATGGCCAAGGACGACAAGTGACGACTCGGACTTTATAATGTCTGATGAGGTAAGTACAGTATAATGTGGACATATGTACACAGAGGGTAATGAGACTGAAGGTAGCGAGGTGAATGTGAGTGACGAGCCACATGCTGATGACGCGCGCGACCCGCATGAGTATCATGGGTGTGATGGCCAAGGACGACAAGTGACGACTCGGACTTTATAATGTCTGATGAGGTAAGTACAGTATAATGTGGACATATGTACACAGAGGGTAATGAGACTGAAGGTAGCGAGGTGAATGTGAGTGACGAGCCACATGCTGATGACGCGCGCGACCCGCATGAGTATCATGGGCGTGGTGCCCAAGGAGGACAGTGACAATTCTGACTTTATTCTATCTAATGAGGTAAGTGGTGGTAGATGGTATCTATAGATTGATATAAAATTGCATAATAAAAAAGTAAAAGAATAGATTCTCATACCCGATTTAAAAAAAAAAGCAAATAAGTGACAGTTTTTTTTTAAATAGTCAGTAGTGCTATTTTTGAATCGTGAGATTCGAAATCATGACTGAATGAATACACAAACTTCATACTGTTTAGGTCATTTTCAACAGCAGATTTTAACGTGTGACTTTCAAAAATCGCTCTCCAGGAGATAGGTACATAAAATACGTTCCATGGCTTCTTTCATATTCGAATGTACCCTTGGTTTACATATTTCGGACACAAATCTCCTACAATACTACCTGTATCTATTTATTGTATGCATAGCTAGTATTTATTGTAAGTGTAGCTGTATCTTTTTATAGTTTGTTTGTGGAGAAACATTAATGAAATGAATATTGTTTGTGAGTCGATACGTAGATACAAATGTAGTAAAATCTTTCTCATTCCTTTCTAGAAATCGAGAGGCAGCAGCTCAAGGAACAGTCTATCAGAATTACCAGACACCGGTATTTCTATACTCAAAACCCCACAAAAATCTACACTACCAGACGCTGACACTTCCAAAATAACTTGCTCGCCGATCGGAAGCCCTCTGCACGACATCACCAACGAATTTAACAATTCACACATTTTACAAGATAACACGAAAGAAAAATCTTTGAAAAACAAAGTTTTAAGAAACTTGACTGACAATGACGAGTCTCAAAAACCGTTGGTTTTAAATTATAATCATAATGATGATGACGTAACGTTTGTTGAATCGCCGCCGCTGATGAATAACGTTGTTGTGGAGAGAGAGAATGTTAAAGTGGTAGACGACGACGTTACTATTATAGACACGAAGCCGGAGATTATTGCGCTCAGCAGCGACGATGAAGACGAGGTAAGTTAAGATCATCCCATGTGCCAGCTTCGATTGCTTATGAAAAAACTGGACAAGGCCCTTGTTTATTCATCATCATCTTATTTAAGAGCTACGTTCTTGTCGGTGGAGTATTCGCCAATCCTGTCTCTTTTCCGCTAGTGTCTTGAGTTCTTGATACGACTCGACATCAATCTTTTCGTTCACTTAGGCTCTTTGACTATTTATATGTGGACTGGTTACGCGTGTAATTCTACTAACAAATATTTCTGCCTCTTTTGCGGGGGGCGAGGTAACATGAAATCCGCAACTTTGGATTTTATTCCCCATAACTTTAGATTCTAATTTTGAATGTTAAAAATCATGAAAAGTGGTCTCGTGAGAACCCCAAACGTTCTAAGTTCGAAGTTATTATTTCGCAATAATAGGCTGTCTCGTTTAGTGATAAGGTGTAAAATTGAATGTAAATGCACAAGATCAATTGTGCTTATACCGTGGCAGACGGGAAATGCTACCGCAAGGCTAGTCCTTATAATAATTAGTCAAAGCTTGGGCTAGATAACTCTGTCTGGGTCTTCCTTGTTTATTAACATGACAATTTTAATCTACAATGACAATTTGAGGTAAACTACTGGTAATGTCATTGTAAATTACAATTATCATGTAATTTCATAAAATAGGCCCTTGGGTCCTATTTCATATACGTGACAATTTTAATTTACAATGAAAATTTTCATGTTTATTAAATGGGCTCTGGCAAAAACAAAATAGTAACATTTTGTTTGATATAATTTAAATCATTGTTTCTAATATAATTTATAAACAGGGGGCCACAACCCGCTGATAAGAGGGGTCGCAATTTGTCCCAAGACGATATACGAATACGAGACATAATTTTATTGTAATGTAAAGTATTTTTTAAAATAATTATCATTATTAATAATTAATCATTTATTATTAATTATCATTAGTAATAATGATAATTATTTTAAAAAATACTTTGTGATTCTCTAATCACAATGTTTTTGCGACGCGGAAAAGGTTGAGAAACGATGATTTATATTATTGACAGTTCATTTAATCCTCTGCAAAATCTTGATTGAATAGTCAATCAATATTGATTTACAGAATAATGGTACATGTTGCATTTGCATGCATATGCTCGCACGCAACTACGTATACAACGTGTTAGTGAATTAACGCAAAACTAGAAAGTAGATTGTTTAGAATCGAGAGCAGAATCGAATTATCATGTTTTCAACATAGGATTTTTTTTCCAAACTATTAAATAATTTGTTTCTAAAATTTAAAAGTTACTGAACTCGATCTCAATTCACACCGCACGGGCACACTTACCCTACTTAATACCAAAACAAGATTCTTGCACGTTAGCGCTTTCATTAATTACTGAAATGATAACAAAAATAAGAAAATTATTTTTTCAATTTAATTATTTTGTTATAAATCAGTTGGGGTGTATGAGGTTTTGCGCTTATTCATTAACACGTTGTTTATTTCTCAAGGGGTTTGATTAGACGTAGGGATGTTATACTTGAACATAGGGTACTACTACCGGGTAAGGGTACTTGTTATATTTACACCCGACATAAACATAACATCCACATGTCACTAGTAGTGCGCCGAAGTCCAGTAATAACTCAGAGGAAGGATCTCCATAGAGTCCGCATAAATTTACGATTCTAGTTAGTCTCTTTTGTCTTATGACGTACCTTTAATAGTAGAAGGAGATGGAACTATAGATATTTGTTTATGCGGCTGTCCACTTTTTTTTGAGCTAGTGTGTGTGAAAAGTAAACATAAGGCCATATGTCACTTGGTGCCTTTTGTGCATACTACTTGACACCACACACTCAAACCTAAACGTCAAAAAAAGTGGACACTTTACAATTGGTATGGCTCACTCTATTAGGTATAATCTCTTTGAGTAATAATGAATATAAATAATATTTAATAAAAGTACGTGCTGTAAAGATTTATTCGAAATTTCGAACATTGGTTATTGCGTAAAACGAAACAAATTAGAAAATGATAAAATATTGGGGGTAGTTTAAAAAACATTTAGTAACGGTCGGTAAATCGTGCTAGTCACAAATTGTCGATGCAAAGGCTGATTATTCCATTGTTCTTATGATATTTATTTATTGGCAGTGTTTCTATTTTGTTTATCCAAAGTTAATTGTAATGAAGTGAGTTTTGACGGCAAAATGCCTAGAACAAGCAAAAGTCCTGTCTCGGTAAGTTTAGAAATTAGGGATTTGCTTATATCGTGCGAACGAACAAAAGGTCTCAAACAAAATGTGTAATTTTTGAATGAATTATCAAACGATGAGAGAGACGATATATCTCATAAGTTGTTTTCAGTTAAAATTATCAAGTGTACAGTACATTGTTGTCTATTTTTATTTACAAATATTAATTTAGTATACGATAATTGTTATTTATTTTCTTGGTCTTTAAGTCTGAGATTCAGAGGCGATATTTCTGTTTCAGTGAAGTCCAGCGAAACTTTTTTAAAAACATTTGACAAAAATACTTACACAAAACTATAGATTGTTGAAGAGGTTTCTGTGTATTGTGTAGGGCAAAACATGGGCGCTGGGGACCTGGCTTTAGATCTCCCGTATGTCAACTCAGACTCATGCTCAAATTATGTATCTGAAGCTTTGTCTTAGACCCATTAAAAGTTTAATCTACACATAGCATACCTACTGCGCAAATAACGCGTTAAACAGCATTTATTACTTCTTCCATGAATACTTAATAATAAAAAATACAGGTGAAACCAGAGAAGAAATCACCGAAACCTAAACAGGAGTCGACATCGCGGCGCAGCAAAGGCAAAGAGCCCACGATGAGTCGGTACCTGGTACCTGCCAGCTACCCCAACCAAGTCGTCTACGTGAAGAAGCACGTACGAGAGAATGAGCTCGCCAAGCTGCAGGGGCTGAAGGAGGACCTGCAAAATATTAAGGTATATGCACAGACTATTAGGCCACAACCAGGCAACCACGGTCGCCGAGCTTATGCAGTACCACTGCATATAAATGTCAAATGCAAATATAGGGTCCAACTTAATATGCTGACACTTTTTTATGGGGATGAACAGACCGTCCAACTGAACAACTTTCTCTATGGCACCAACTTTCTGAAGAATTTGAATTCTGCTCTTCCACACAAAATTGCATACCTGCTCGAGCCAAATGTATGGGACAGCTGTTTTTTTTCGCGATTTCGATGTTGGTCCCATAGAGAAAGTCTAGACGAGTTCAGTTTGAAGGTCTGATCATCCACTTAAAAAAGTGTCAGCATATTAAGAAGGACCCTGTATAGAATTAACCAACCGTGCCGTGCCGTTTTCGTTACCAATGTTTGGTGCATTCAAGGAGATATCATTGAACAGTCCTATTAGAGCTCGTTAATCCTCGAGAATCCTGTCCAGCACCCTGCCACCTTTTGACGCTATCATTTTCGCACATAGGTCGTTAAAAGCGCCCTGTGTGTACACTTTGTGTACACTCAACACAAATATTCCGGATCTTCCCAAACAGAACAAGAATGCATGAACCGACTAAAAAATGCATCGTTTGGACTGAAGAAAATGATTCGCTAATAGGACATGAATACTAGACTAAAAAATACAGCAAAATATCAAACGTCAATACTTGTTACTTTTTGCGGCAACCCTAATTTCATACTAGACAACATTCTTCAGCACATTATTAAAATCTATCAATATTTCAGTACCTCCTTGAAAACATGGATATGGACACGCTGCCAGATGGAGGAGTGAAGCTGATCGAGCGGCTGAGCGGGCTGGAGCAGCAGGTCAGAATGCAGGGGGACAAGGTCGCCAACATGGTCGTCGAGCCGGGTGAGTAGGCAGAGATCAAGGCGCCAGTCGTGTAACTTCCACCTTACATAATATAAATATTCTTTAGGGTTGAGACACATTTACCGACGGTCACGGCGACGATGACGGATGGCTTCTCATACTAAATGTCATTTTTGTATGGGCCCGTCGTCGGTCACCGTCGGTAAATGTGTCTCAACCCTTATTCGCAATTTTGCACACCAAAAAACCTATATTGACCTAAAAAAATATGATTGTCCTTTTTTATCCATTTACGATGACTATCCATAGGTATTTATTACATGAAAAAGGGTTTTTTACCCGACTGCCCCAGGTGGTTAATGTTATACAGTATTGCATGTAGTCTGTCATCAAGTAGTTGTTAATCAATATCTTGTATAAAACACGAAGTGAACCGTCCCTACAAATTTAATTCGTCTTCCATTCTGTAATACTGTACCCTAATCAAATGCAAATAAACTTTATTTATTCCAAATTCGTTGTTTTTTTAATTTAATCGTAATAAATTTGTCGGCAGAAAACCCGACTACAGCGGATATGGCCAAAGACGGCTTTGAGGGTAAAAACGAGAAGGGGTTGACTTGGGACGACATTCAGAAGGCCAGCAACGCAGTTCAGCCTCGCATGTTCGGCAAACAAGGTCAGTTTTATTATTTGTTCATAAAGACGTATTTCCAGCATTGAGTGTATCAAATTCAAGATTTTTTTTCGAAATAATATCAGAGATAGGTTTCTGACGTCAGGTTTTGACTCTACCACCGCGTCGGAAGGAGTTCTGTTGTAAGGGAATGCGGCCCGAAACTCTAACACACATCTTTTCATTGGAGTGTGGAGCATTGTATTATATTGTTGTATTTCTCGACGAGAGACACATAAGGTCGCATCTGGGATGTGTAGGTTCACAAATAATTTAAATAAACACAGTTGTAACACAGTAACATACTTAAAAGGGGCACTCTCTTTTTGTCTCAATGCATCGCGATTTACTCGAAAACTACTTCACCGATTTTTATAGCCGTCTCATGTGTGCTTATGAGATATCCATATTTCTGGGAAAGTTTTAGTAAAAGTGTAATACACTAGGATTAAAATGCGATATGGTGATGATGATTTTCAAACATCTTGTTTAATAACGAATATTCCTATTTGAATCCCTTAGGTCACTTGGTTCCGGTTCGATCGCTTAGTTCGATCGATCAGACGACAAGGATTATTTTTTCCTGTTGGTTCGATCGATTGAACTTAACATTTCTTATTGTGCAATCGTCGATCCTCGAGGATCTTTATTTATTTGTAGTCCGATGCATCGGACGATCTAATATTTTGTAGGCATCGCTGCGAACTGATCACGCCTTTACTAGGGTGTTTTATTACACTTTTATATGAATTAGCATACCATAGCATATGCTCACCACTATATTCCCCGAGGGGGTAGTCAGAGATATTCTGAAACCTCAGAACATCCTCGTTTCACTTGTACCGGGATGCCGTGAGCCCGTCGCCACCGTTTATATGAATTAGAATACGAAAAATCGCTTTTGATCTCAATTCCTCCTCGCTAACCTATATAATAATAACGACCGGCAGCCATGGCGACGCACATGGCGGAGCGCAACGTGATCCTGGAGCGGCTGCGGGACCTGCACGAGTCTCTGGGCTCCCGCCCCCCGGACTCGCAGCAGGCCTCCCCCCCCGCGGCCCTGCGCTCCACCCTCATGCCGCACCAGCTGCACGCGCTGGCCTGGCTCCGGTGGAGGGAGACCCAGAGCCCGTGCGGCGGTATACTAGGTAACAATCCCCCTCCCCCTCCCCCCCCCCCCCCCCGCGGCCCTGCGCTCCACCCTCATGCCGCACCAGCTGCACGCGCTGGCCTGGCTCCGGTGGAGGGAGACCCAGAGTCCGTGCGGCGGTATACTAGGTAACTAGTCCTTTTTAACTTCCCCAAACCCAATCATTAAGAGTGAAAATTTTTAATATGCTTTAATTGTAATATCTGACAGTTCCCGAGGAATATACTTGTGTTTTTATTGGACTATGTATGTATTGCAAAAATTTCAGTCACATTATTAACCTAATAATGATTATCTTTCAGCTGACGACATGGGTCTCGGGAAGACAATAACAATGATCTCGCTGGTCGTCGACGACAAGAACAAGATGGACGACGGGGACGACAACGACGACGACTATGTCGGCAAGAGCAGCTCCAAATGTATGTCTCCGGTATTGTTATTTTACGTTTTTGGTGTGCAAGTAAAGAGTATTGTATTGTTAGTTTATATAATAAATTATCTTCTTAACTGTAGCACTGAGTAAAAGTCTAGTAGTGAGTAGTGAGTAAAAGTCTCAAAAAAAGGAAGTAACAATATGTTTCGGCAAAGTTTTAACCATCCTAGAAGAGTACGGTTTTACGTATTTTATTAAAGTGGTACAGATGCATCATAAAGCACTATTCAAACTATTCCCATTTCATCATATTTAGGAGAGTGAGGACGAAAGATAGCACATGTGTTTAGCACACACACTTTTGCACTTAAAAAAATCCATGACCAATCTCATATTGCTTGCTAATAAAGAAACCGCATATGCTCACGACTTTATTCCCCGAGGACAGAACATCCACGTTTCACTAGTAGTACCGAAACTCTGTCCAGCGCGACGGGGACTGAGCCCGTCACCACTTATAATGGACAGTGAGTACAATACATGCCTCGAAATTGAAGCATGCAGGATTCCTCACGATTTTTTCCTTCACCGAAAAGCCAGCTGTGTTACAAATCGTACATAAATTCCAAAAAACTCATTGGTACGAGTCGGCCTGGACGCCCGGACGGCCTGAAACCGCGGTTCTCGATATTGGCTTATGTTATTAATGAATTGTCTGTGACAGTGGCACGTGGAGGCACGCTGGTGGTATGCCCGGCATCTCTCATGCAGCAGTGGGGCGGCGAGGTCAGCAAGCACTGTGCCCCGCACGCCGCCTCCGTCTGCCTGCACCACGGCGCCGCCCGCGCCACACACCCCCACCGCCTCGCCACCTACGACATCGTACTCACCACCTACAACATACTGCAGCGGGACAGCGAGAAGGTATCTATCTATCTATACATCCTCCCTCAAACCATTTGTCCCGGGCACTTACATATTTCGTCTTCAGAAAGATACTCTGCTCGACATTTACCACCGTTTCACAAGTAAAACTTCTATGGAGAAGAAACGGCAAGAAACTCCAACGCAAACTAGAATATGACGAAGTGTTGGGTAAGGTCAGGCGGCGTGTGCATTCGACGACGTTCTCGAGCAGACTGCCTCGTCATCTCGTGACTTTGTTTGACTCTTTAATTTGTAGTGCACAATGGTGGGGGCATCGGAAACACGCGTTTGGTAAATTCAGTGCATTTGCGCGTCTTGTATAATCGTCCGTATTCATGACTATCTGATACGTACGCGGAAACTCATACATATGCATGTTCGTGAGTGCATTCATTCATTCTACAATTTGTCAGTATTAATATGATAATCAGAAACAGACAAATTGAATGTTTTTGCACAATAAAATAAATAAATCCGGTCAAGTGCGAGTCGGACTACTCGCGCACCGAGGGTTCCGTACCACACAACATATTAACTTAGAAATAGTTTTGTTTTCTTAGGAACCTTTAGCGCGAGACCGTCTCACACTTGGCTGGTTTTTATTATGAGTTGTTATACTGTAGAGTTTGCTCTATAATCACACCAAGTTCGACGCTTGTATGTATTACCGTGTTTACGATAGAGCGACAAGAAAAAAGGTAGATAATAACTTAACCCCCTTAATTTTTAACTTTTGATCTTAATGGCTAGTTGTCTAGCTATTACGGTTCAAAAGTAACTTCCCTAACTAGGTAGGATGGTCCCTAACAACGTAGGCTTAGTAATAGGGTTCCGTTTTCACCCTTTGGGTTTGGAACCCTATAAATGACTTATCGTAATTACTGTTGCCTCAAGTAAACCGTTAAACCTTCAGAACGGAGTGCTAATGAAGATCCTCTGGCGTCGCATAATCCTGGACGAGGCTCACATAGTGCGGAACCACAAGTCGGCCACGTCGGTGGCGGTCAGCGCGCTGCGCGGGCGCCGGCGCTGGTGCCTCACCGGCACGCCCGTACAGAACAAGGACCTCGACCTGTTCGCGCTCCTCAAGTTCCTGCGCTGCACGCCCTTCGACGAGCTCACCGTTGGTGTTATACACCACTAATTTTTATTTACTAACGTAACTTTAGGATGTATTCAAACCATGAATCTAAACAACTTTCCCGGGTCGAAAAACGAGATTTTTTTTGGACTATCCATACAAAAGTGCGGATTGGCCGATAGATTTTCTATGGGAGGTCCAACAATTTTTCTCGTTTTTCAACCCATGTTCCTTAGAGAATGTTGTTAAGATTCATGGTCTGAATACACCCTTAAAGTAACATTAGTAATTAAAAACTAGTGGATAGTGGTGAATTTGATGATCACAGTCATGATGATGATGAAGCGTGTATTGTCACAGAATAAATGATTCCTACCGTACAAAAGAATCACTGTGCAAACACAATCTTAACTATTATAAAACTGTAACAGAAGTGTGTCTGTACATTGAGATATTAACCAAAAAAAGATTACGATATGTTTTTTAGGTGTCCCTGACTCCAAATCAACCTTTTTTAGAATTTTTTCTGTTTGTGTGAGCATCACGCTAAAACTACTGAACCGATTTTGATGAAACTGTTTTGCTTGATAGCTTATGATCGGACTTAAAATCTGGTATATCATTTGTGCGAAGTCGCGGGTTAGCTCTAGTACATTATAAAAAGTGACTATATCTACGCGGCAATAAGGTAGTCCTGTGGCCCTGCAGCGAGAATGATAGAAGCTAAAGATTATTCATGTTGAATAATGGAATAAATAACCATCGTCAATTTATTTCAGATGTGGAAGAAATGGATCGACAACAAAAGTCTCGGTGGCCAAGAGCGTCTAAGTACAATAATGCGTTGCGTCCTGCTCCGACGCACGAAGCAACAACTGCAGCAAAAGGGACAGCTAAACTGTTTACCGGAGAGAAGCACACATATGAAAGAGGTCACTCTCTCTACTGAAGAGATGAACGTTTATCAAAAGGTATGTATCTTGCATCCTACTCTGACTCTAGCATTTATTACACAGGATAAGTTTTTAGTCAGTGCAGAATCTTTAGCCACGCTCTCTAATCGTCAAACTGAACAACTTTCATTACGAAGCCAAACTTTGAAATCGTGAAAAAAATATCTGTTCTATACAAAATTTCATTACGTCCCTACTCCACTGGAATGTATGGAAAAGTAGTTTTTTTTTCATATTTCGAAGTTCTAAGGTCGGAATGGATGTGGCATGTAGTATCTTCTAAACCGACAAGGAAATTAATATTTTAACAGTTTATGGACAGTTTATTTATGAAAACATTTTATATGTAAGAAAAAATTTGTCGTTATTTCCAAAAAATTGTGATGTCCATAATTACAACACTCGAAACAAAAATAAACTGATATCTCCACACTTTCGGCTTAGTAGGGTCAACACGTCTTTCATGGGTCACTGTATACGTTGTTATAATAAAATCCCCGAGACCATTTTGAATCTTTCCGAAAACATGTTTAAAACTCAAATCAAAAAATTCCTCTGTAAAAAAGCATATTATAAACTGGATGATTATTTAAATGATCAAAATGCTTGGGTCTGAGGTCACTAGCTTATAGTTTATTTACTTTACTGTATAGTATCAATTATTTTATTAAATAGACTATGTATTATTGTATACATAACTTTAGCTTAAGAATTTATATTGTAATAGTTATTAAGTCGTGTTATGTTGTAGAGTTTCTGGCCGCATCTTCTCTACAGCGACAACACGTTCCGACGCGGTGGTAGCTTTAAAAAAGATTTGACGTTTGATAAGTGTGCTGTAAGCTCCTATATTGAATAAATTATATTGACTTTGACTTTGACAGAACATGAACGTTTTTGTACTGTTCACAGAGCTACATTGCATATATTACAATAATATCATATGATCAGCCTTGCAGCTGATCGTTCATTTGATACAGACCTTTGAACGGCTGTTACTCCTAAACCGACTGGAGTTATGCAGGCAGACCAGATCCATACCTATCACAGAGATGCTCTATACCCAAAGAATACTGAATCAGCCTTGCAGCTGATGGTTACCAAAATTCAACTTATAGATTATTGATGAGGTTTTTTAAGTAATCAAATTTAAAATTCAGCTGTTTCCATGATAGTCAGCTTTATTAATACACTTTGTTATATCCCGGCAGGTGCTAGTATTCTCCAAGACGCTGTTCGCTCAGTTCCTGCACCAGCGCGCCGAGAAGGACGACGGCGTATCGATACCTCTCAACGGGAAGAACAACACCTACGACAAGATGCACAAGAAGATGGTCGCCTTGCAGGGTGAGACGTCTTGTGAAACTATACCTTTCTGCACTTAGCTGGACATTTCACTGTCACTTCAGACGACCAGCGGCCGTAGTATGGCACTTTGATATAGCGCTGTCGCGCCTAGGTCTCTTTCTATTCGGCCGCGAACGATCGAGATAAAATGCGTGGTATAGCCGTATCACGAGCAAAATGCTACGGGTTTATGGTTGGTGTAATGGTTACCACGTCGAACTGCCAAACCGGGGTCCTGGGTTCGAGTCCCGGTTCGGTCATGGATGTTATATGTTTGTGCCGTTGTTGTATTTTTTCCATAATAAAATGCCTATTAGTTGGGACATACATACATTATAATTTATGTCAAGTCGTGATGGATTAACGTCCATACTCCATACACTCTCACTATGAGCATGAGAGTAGGCCTGTACCCCACAGTGGGGACGACAGCGGATGACAATGATTTGATACCCAACTTGTCCAATTCAACTCAGTCCATCGCTAGACCTGTCTGATGTGCGAAAAGTCAAATAATCTATGACGAATTCCACAAAATCACATTGCACTGTGATCACGGCTTAGAATGGACCACCACATTTCTTCCCGTGGCTGTCGTTAGAGGCAAATAAAGGAAAAGGGTTTCTTACTCACTGTATTTAAGAGCGAAAGGCTAGCCACCTATCACTACTTTACACGTTTGAAACCTTAAATATGCTAACAGTGAGCATTATTACAAGACAGCTGGTGGGTTTATGAAATATTTCTATCCACGCAGAAAGGGACGTGATGTTTGTATGCATAAAATCACACGTCTAATGTTCAGTTATTAATTCTAATTATATGGTCTTCTAATTTGTCTCCACCACAATTTAATCATACATTTTTTTCAGGAGCGAAACCCGTAAAGTCCCACGAGATCTTAGTGCTCCTCCTGCGGCTGAGGCAGGTGTGCTGTCACTGCGGGCTGATAGCCGCCATGCTGGACAAGGACGCGGACAGCAATGACGTGGCCGAGGACCCGGCCGGCCAGGACCTGCTCGCCGAACTGAACAAGCTGTCGCTCGAGGACTCGAGGAATAGGAGGAAGGTTAGGTTTCTCATATAGATAGGTACCTGCGGGCTGATAGTCATCTACCTGAACAAATTTTTATAAGGGACCGACATCGAAATCGCAAAAAAAAAATCAGCTGTCTTAAAAACCTCATACACCCCAACCTTTGACTAATTATTATATGGACTGGTTACGCGTGTAATTCTACTAACAAACATTTCTGACACTTTTTGCGGGGGGCGAGGTAACATGTTACCAACTTTAGGTTCTAATTCTGAATGTTAAAAATCATGAAAAGTAGTATCGTGTGAACCCCAAACGTTCTAAGTTCGAAGTTATTATTTCGCAATTATAGGCTGTCTCGTTTAGTGATAAGGTGTAAAATTGAATGTAAATGCACAAGATCAATTGTGCTTATACCGTAGCAGAGGAGAAATGCTACCGCAAGGCTAGTCCTTATAATAATTAGTCATAGACCCCAACTGATTTATAACGAAATAAGTGCATTGAAATAATAATTTCATTACTTTATTAATTCAAATTTTAAGTTATTCGCATTTTAAGTTTTCATGCAAAAACGATTTGTTTTTCATGTCATGTCATTCATTCAATCGATTTGAATTTCAGCAATGAATGAAGCGCTAGCGTGCTCATGGATACATTCTAAGAATCTTGTTTTGGTAGTAAGTAGGGTGAGTGTGCCTGTGCGGTGGGTTGACATCCAGTTCAGTTAATTTTAAATTATACAAATAAATATTGTAATATCTAAAAATATACCTATGTATAGGGGAATGACCTATGTTGAAACTTTGTTAATTCGATTCTGCTCTCGATTCTACACAAACTATTTTTGCGTTTATTCATTAACAAGTCGAATATCTAATCCATAAAAAACTGCAAACATATGGACAGCAGAATTGTTATTTTCGTGGTTTCGATTTTGATCCCATTAAAAAATTGTTCAGTTTTATGGTTTTATCATTCTCTTAAAAATCGTCAGCATATTAACCTTTTGGTTCCCAGCGACGAGATATTGGTCAGACAATCTGAGAAGTTAAGAATGACCCTTTTTCCTAGTACGATATTAAACGACACCTATGTTCCGATCTCCGTGAATTGAATGAACGTAATCTCAAAAGAACTTACAAAATGTAATTCGTAAAGAGGGTATACAAATCTTCCAGCACATTAACCTACAAACTCATATTATTTAGCCATTAAAATATTTCAGTTTGTTATTTACTGGTTATATATTTCTGATCGTTTATCCTCCAGAGCGGTAAACAAGAAGAGGAAGGTGAAGAGGAGAATGTACCAGAGGAGAGCACAACAGTGACGGAGGCAATCAGATCAGTGATGTCGCCGAACAACCCGGTGTTCCAGCTCGACCGGCAGTCCTCTAAGATACGCGCCGTCATGGACTGTCTGAGGCAGAACGTCTTCGCTAACCCTGGTGAGACGGCTTTAGAAGCTTTTGTGTTATTTATTATGCATAAAGATAAACGCACACATCGCTTCACTTCCATCTATCTTCGAAATGAAATGTGCATATCATTAATACACAAACCAACTGCCAGAGAATATAAAAAATTTGCCTGTTACTGAATTCAAACGGGAGCTGAAATCGTGGCTACTAAAAATGTGTAAATGAGTTTCTTGAATCGAATTACACAAAAATTCCTAATTAGACATTACTGTGACTCTTATGCAACGGATTAAAAATTATTGTGTTATTGATTTGTTTCGTGCTATTTAATTTACAATATATTAATTAAAAAAGGTAATACTTACATAAGATTCATAAAGGGGTGTGACATCAGAACAATTATTATGTAATAGTATAAATACTAATATGAATTGATTTTTAATCATTGATATATACTTACTTACCTGTTGACTAAATATTTGTACGCCATAAACGGTAGATTTTTGTGGGCCTTTGTTAAACTAACACCTTAACAACACCAAAAATCTTACGAATAAATCATTTTCATTTCATTTCAAAAAATGTATCTTGCGCAGTGTTTTTGTGAACAACTTGACACGTAATTTAATTCTAAAATCATCAATACGCTAAAAGTGAGTCTTGCTACTCTAATAAGCAAAGCTACATCTGCACGATTTAAAAACGATTTTGTAGTTGTAACAAAGTTTCTATCTGATAACCCTGAGAAGTTGAAAACATTTATGGCCTTGAATTTAAACAACATTCATAAATAAACATCGTATGATTTCTCCACTTGCGCGCGACTCGGTTTTTTACATACTGCAAGACAAAGCGCAAGCGCGGCTTTCGATCTTTGAAAAGCGCGGGAAGAGATCCTTTTGTATGCAGCGAAGACTCGTCCCGTGTAAACAGAGAAATCATACCAAAGCGGCTGGTCAGTTTTTAATCTGGTTTATAAACATAAATGACGTCTATCCAGGTCACAAAGCAGTGGTAGTATCGCAGTGGACATCAGTACTGAGGCTGGTAGAGAAGGAGCTGGAGCGTGAGCGCGTGCGCAGCGTGACGCTGAGCGGCAACGTGCCCGTGCCAGCCCGGCCTCCCCTCATACAGGCGCTCAATGACCCCAAGTCCAACGTCACTGTAAGTACCGCCAGTATAATAGCCCGTGGTAGCGTGCCCGTGCCCGGCCTCCTCTCGTACAGGCGCTCACCGACCCCAAGGCAAGATATTATCATCGCGGGTGTTGACTATACAAGTAAAATGAATGGAGAGTTGAAGCACACAAAGTAGACGCCGGCGTTCACTTGGTCTGTAATCAAGATACGTATGTAAAGTATACCTGACATTTCGTCAAAGTAAAGACAATTTTGACTGGCAATTGTTTTAACTTATTTTTCTTGTTTGAAAAATATAATACGATATTCACGAATGAAAATGTCCCGAGTTAACCTAAATAATACTGTCCTTTAATTTAACTACTAAAATCAAAACAGTTTGCGCAGCTTCGACAGTGATTAAATACTATAGGTATGTTCCTAACCTGAGCAAAATAAGACTTTTAAATTATGAAACTATACTATTTACTGACAATATGATACATTATCTTTTCTTACTTTACTCGAGTAGTTTTTACAATTATACAGAATTACATAATACAGAGTGGCATATCGAGGTGGGTCAGCATAGGGACCTCCGAAACTATAAGAGATAATCAAAATTTTCTAAGGAACGATGTCGTCGATTTTAGAGATAAGATAAACTTCAATCATAGATTTTTAAAAAACTCGTACAATATACACTACTAAAATTGTCATACAGGTAATGCTTCTATCTCTATGCGCCGGCGGCGTCGGTCTCAACCTCTGCGGGGCCAACCACCTGCTGCTGCTGGACCCTCACTGGAACCCCCAGCTGGAGGAGCAAGCCCAGGACCGCATCTACAGGGTCGGACAGACTAAAGACGTTCATATTTACAGGTAGGCACTTACGAATACTACCTTGAGGCTTCAGGCTACGTTCGTGCCACCATATGACTAATGGCTCATTTTCACTGGTCGATTACTCGGTCGATATACAGCATGCGGGGGTAACGACTAGTAAAAGTCGTAAGTCGATCACACACCAGCCCTGGTAGGCCTGTGCCCAGCACTGGGACGTTTATAGGCTGTGATGATGATTATGATGATTTGCTTTCACCGTTTGTGAGTAGACTGAATTTCGTAGAAGTTAGAAAAACTAATTAGTTCATGGCATGCCGTTCGTGCACGTCATAAAAAAGTCACGTGCAGTCACCGCGAGCCGTCATCGTCACCGCCAGATGTGCCAGGACAATATGTGTGCGATAACCTTTTAAATTAATGTTGCAACACGCGTCGCTGGAGTAATAAATATTGTAGAAATTGGGGAAGCTGCTAATGACATTGGCACGGTATCAAAAACGATACTGCATAGAATATAATTATTTAAATATGAATTTACTTGTTGTCTTCCAGTTTCTTTTCGTGTCATCATGATTAATATTTATTCATAAACAGATAACAAATGATTCTTGTGTTAGTAACAGTGTTTGACTTAAGAACTATAGGGTCCTTCTTACTTGACGGTCTGATCACCCCCTTTAAAAAGTTACACTTTTTAAAGGGGGTGATCAGACCGTCAAATTGAACAACTTTCTTTATGGGACCAACAATGAAATCGCGAAAAAAAATCAACTGCTCCATACAAAACTGCAAGCCTACTTAAATGTATGGGACAGCTGATTCTTTTCGCGATTTCGATGTTGGTGCCATAGTGAAAGTTGTTCAGTTTGATGGTCTGATCATCCCCTTAAAAAGTGTCAGCATATTAAGTTGGACCCTGTAAGTTGGACCATGTAAGTACACACATAACATAAAATACAACATAAACAGTAAGGTACAAATTAAATCATCACTTTCACGGAGTGTGTGATGATGGGGCAATCAAACCTGCCTGCTATCATCTCCAGAATGCTGTTGCTATATCGCATGACAATCACTCATACGGTAGTGGAAAGATTAGTCAGTCAGCAATATTCGTAACGAAGCTGACTGTCCAGGGTGCGGCAGACGAAATAAGCTTACGCCACTCGGGGAGGCTCTTGTCAGTGTCACTAAAGGTCACGTGGAGGGAGAGAGGATCTGAATAAATGTCAAATGACATTTTGCGATTTAATTTACAAGCTGTCTTTGTAAATTCAACACAGGTTTATGGGATCAGGTCGGTTACGTCCTGTTCCCCTAACGTCCATTTCCATTTCCCCGCACGGCCATTTCCTCGAAAGAGCATATTCCGGAACTTTTCCCCGTAAGGCTATTTCCTCAAACGGTCATTTCCCCGAACAGTAAGGCCTATCATGAGTTTTCACTGTATTTTACTACTGTAGTTGCGTCACCAATTTTGTATTGAGTTTTGTACAGCGGTCCTAGTGGTTACGTTGAGAACTAATTTCTGGCATACGAAATTAGCGACGTAACTACAGTTGTAAAGTACAGTGAAACTCATGGTATTTTCCAGGCATTTTCCATAACTTCCAATATAAACGAATTTGAGGCTCATTTAAATTTTCACCGTGTATATCTAAGAGATAACTTGGTAACATTATAATTTTATCGAAACGACTCCCTTTTCCCTGTGGCAGTGTCATTTGTTTATATTAGTGTTTTCCGCGTACGTAAGTTTATAAATACTTTTAGCTCTCACTGCATTCCCCGCCTATTGCGAAAGCACTAACGTCTGGAGTGTAATGACTGTATGAATAACGTCTTCTGGGAAGAAATTAAGAACATTTTATCATGGTTCAATTCGTTGTTTTCCCGTTGGAAAAGAGTTAATAAAATTATATTATATACCAGACCGCACTGGGGCTGCGTGGTATACCCCGTATCCTCTAACACTTATTGGTGAACGGAGGCCTATGCCACTAGTATAACAAAGAGTATGGTTCTGTGTACTGCCTAACAATGTAGTTGGTAGTTGTAGCAAAGCTTCTGACCACCCCGAAAGGGATAATGGTCGTGAGTTTATGTATGTATGTAGTACTACATATAGTACGGACACTCCCTGCCCCCTACCAATTTCTACCTCACTCCCTCGTGGAAGACGTTAGAAGAAGACAGTATAGGCAATGTTGTAGTTCTCTCTCACTCGTACTCGCTCTTTATCACTTGGTTACTTCTTCTTGTCAGTGGGAGTCTATTTGTATGAAGTGACAGCGAAGTGCCCTGCAGTTGGACATATTGGGCTGATGATACAAACATTATCTCTTTCGGGGTTGTCAAAAACTTTGCTACAACTATCAGCTATCTTTTTAAGAGTGTAGTAAATAAAAAATAATTCACCATACTGCTAAACAATTTTATTGAAGAATCCGTTAACATTTCGTCTTTTTCTTCTGAAGTTGGTTAACAGCAATGAAACGCCGGAAATTCCCGATTCACGACGCATATTCGTTCCATTCATAAAGCTTTCAAATATCCGGTACTTAATGGGAGTACTGAAGGGTATTTTAAAAACAAATTAGAATGTTCACGGCTTGCCAACTATTTTACGTAAAGTGTCAAGAAATACGTGGTATTTGGCTACAGTTGTTTGATGTTACGTTTTACAAGTTCATTACGGTTCGTTTATTTAGGTTTATAGTTTTTTTTAATAACCTACTTAATTACTTAGGCCATATCACAAGATATTTTAGAGCGTAGGCATTGACGGATCTATATCGCCGCGACAATGTTTGTTTTTGGCGTTGGGGGTTTATACATTTGTAATTTAATGTTATTTCATAATTTTTAAAGTTACATAAAAACTGCTGAATCGATTTTTACCGAATATAGCCAAGAACCACCGCAAGGAAACTTGCTTTCATGTAAAAAAAAGCTATGAATCCACAGACAGACAGACAGACACACAGACATTGGCGTCAAACTTATAACACCCCTTCGCGGCTTCAGGCTTTTTGCGTTGGGACGTAGTTGCGGTGCCGTTGCGATATCGCACGCGCTTAAAATTAGCTTATGTGATAGATCTCTTTGATGTTTCTAGTAATCGTCGTTCTGTTATATGAGTGTTTCATGACACATTAGTTTTCACTTCTTATTTGTATTTTTGACTCAAGCCCACTTTAAAAATTTTCGCTCTACGCCCATACAAAGTGTTACGAAAACATAAATAAACATTTAAGGTGGTGGTTTAGACCATCATACTGAATAACTTTCACTATGGGACCAGTATCTAAATCGCGAATAAAAATCGGATGTTCAATACTAAACTACAAATCTACTCGAGCTAAATGATTTATGTATTCGATGTCGGTCCCATAGTGGAAGTTGCTCACTTTGATGGTCTTACCAATCCCCTTAAAAGTTTTAAGTGATTTTTTTTACTTTTGTAACACCTTGTATATGGACGCATTATTATATGCGGTCTGGGTACCATTCAAAAGTCAGCAAAACTATGGAGCGAAACTATTGATTATGGAGACAATAAAAGTTTTTTATATTCATCTACCAATAACCTTTTTGAGCATGCAGCCATTTGATAGCATCGTATACCTACAATACTGTGCAAACATAGGGTTTTTGGTTGCAACGATATCTCCAATGAAAACCGTGCTAAAGAAATATGATCGTTTACTCGTATCGTAAAACACGAGAAGAAAAGGTGTGGCTTCAGAACCGAAAGCAACACAGTAATAAATGTCAAACATCAATTTGCAAAGATGAAAGGCCTAATACTTCCCAAGGCCATCATGTACTATTGTACAATGAACTCTGGCAGTTTGCCAATATCTAAACATTTCCTCTCATCCCCAGGTTCATGTGCGTCGACACAGTGGAGCAGACAATCAGGAAACTCCAACAGGCCAAGCTCGAGTTGGCTGAGAATGTGCTGACTGGTGCTAGGAACAACAACGCTTCTAAACTTACGATAGAGGACTTGAAGATGCTTTTCAATATGGGACAACAGTGATACGGTGTTCTGTTATTATAACTATGTAAAACAACTTTGTTATTATGTTATATGTATTTCTCCCACTAGTTCCATCGTGTAACAAATCAATGGAACTATTGGGGACACGCGTTTTTAAAATTATTGTGGCTGGGCCAGAGTGTAAGCAAAACTTTTATCGTCTTATACACTCAGTTGCAGAAACGCTCATTAAAGTTAATCTTCCATTAAATCTCTTGCCGTCACTTTTTGTCTTGTTGACGTAGTAAAAGCTAGCAAGAAATTTAATGGAGGATTAAATCTAATGAGCGTTTCTGCAACTAGTTGATAGAGTTGCAGAACAGAAGTCTAAAATTTATTTTTTTACATATTAGATAGAACTATATCCAGCAATGGGGTTTACCGGGCTGATGATGATTCATAAAGTGACGATAAGTCCTATCTGGGTGGTCAGAAACAATGCTACAACAATCTTTATAAGCATGAAGTTGTAACAAGGGTCACTTTTAGCATATTTAAGATTGCAGGAGGAGTTTGATTTCTAACTTAATCCTCCGCCTATACCCGCTCTGAAGTAAATTAATAATAAAAAAATAGTACATTAAAATGATCTCAATAAGAACTATGTAAGTTATCAAATACTGACTTATAATTATTAGTAAGTATACCTACTCCGAGATAGATACATTTTAATCCGAAAATTGTGACATTTTAAATTCAACTTATTATTCTTATCCTTTTAAATATTTTATCCTAGACTTTAGTTAGGTTTACGATATTCGATTTTAATAGTCATTGATAATGTTTTATAAGATGTTTCTACAATAAATAATTATTTGTTATTATAAAAATGTTGTTATTCAAGATAGATGACAGACCTGAACACATAAAACAAATTAAAACATAAAAGCATCACCACTATTCTGTGAAAATCCGTGATGGACAGTTCACCGCAGTCGAGACAAAACATGAGGCTTATCTAAAAATAAAATAGGAATCACGGCCGTACGGGTAACGTCCAAGCTTTACGAAAACACAGAATATAACCATTTCTTGTCGGTCGAGTGACAGTCACATTCAAGATATCACAATCACCTCACAATTTATTGTTTTTTTTAAATAATGGGTCAAGAGCGAGGTAGATCGTGGACGGGATCGCAGTCGGAAGTGAGCAATCGATTAAATGCTATAATCGTGCTATTTTTTGGATTGATGTGTATATTTGGAGGTGAGAATCTATTCTATTGGGTGAGGTCAAGGAGATTTCTTTCAAAGATTGTCGCCGGTGACTGATATTTTCTAGGTTTCTGATATTGAGTGCAACGATTTTTTGAGACTTTAATTTTGTTGACAAAATAGTAACAAATAAGTTAACACCTCGCTACTAGTTCGCTATCAGCAGAAAGTTTTTCGTAATGCAATTGTCTCTAGATATTTTCGGTTTGAGTTGCATATATTTATCCCGACTCTTTCATTTATAACACGCTGAATATTAATTTCAAGGTAGGTAAAAGTAAGACAATTTAAAATGTAAGGTACCAGCAGTAATTATAGTACTCTGGTACCAGGAAGCTGGAAATAGGTATTGTCTAACCTAGGTACCTTAGAACTTTGTCACAGTTTTAGCATTCTAAATAGAAAGCTAATTTTTGCGAGAGTGTTCTTAGCTTTGTTTCATGAAAATCGGTTCAGTAGTTTTCATGTAACTTTTTGCTCCGATCGGTTTGCTCCCATAATAGAAATTGTTCAGTTTGATGAGTAGACTCTTAGTTTGAAGGATGCTAATGATATCAATTTCACCTTGTATAGGCTAATCTCAGAAACTACTGAAGGGATTTGATACGGTTTTCACGAATAGATAGACTGACACGCGTAAGGTTTGTGTACGTGCGAAACAAGGAGACCGATTGCGTTAAGTTGTATCGAAGTCATATTCTTATTCAATTTCAGTTCTAATCACGTTGCAATCCAATTACTATTCAACTGTGCTGAATTCAGCATCGCGCTAAACTCTATGTAACTGACAGCCCTTAACGTCTGAGCGATCTGTCAAAACGGATCTAAAGGCTGTCAAGAGCAGTACCAGTCAAAAGTTATTGTTCGTAGTCCAATCACGGTTCAATCATCGAATATTTACCGCGATTGCAGCCCTGGGCGGGTCGGTAGTAAAAAATAATCTGTTTGACTTAACTTATTAATGAATATTTTCCAGGATACTTACTCGGGCACAGATCAAACATAGTGAAAAGGACCCACGAAATGTATAATTTGACAGTCGCAGCAGAAAATTTATACCAAAAAGCAAGAAGAGTGACGCCGAAAGCTGTTTACCACAACGGCGCAGACAGTATAACCGCGAAATTATTAGACATGTTCCATTGCCATGCGAGTGAATGCGGGACGATTAACAACAAACAGAATTTAGCGGGATTAGTCAGACATTGCATAAAGAGCGAAGTTAAAAAGATGTTAAGAATAGTCAGTAATGCCACTTTGTATTTAGATTCGTTGAAATGACACAGAATTTTCAGGTTTTCTATCGAATGGCAGGAATATAAGCCATTATGGAGCAGGTGTCTAACCATGCCACCCCCGTGAAAATTATAAAAAACGAGATATGCCTCCATCTTTGTTTCTTTACTAAAAAGAGTATTCATGACGTTTTTCTCGTTTTGTCGCTGTCATGGATGATGGCATGCTAGCCGTGCGGAAGCCTAGCAGGCCACCCCCAAAGAAACGATAAAAATCGAGATGTGATCTTTGTTTTTTTACGTACCCACCTATGTCGAAAAGAGCGCGCAAGACATTTTTCTCGTAGTCGTTTTGTCACTATGTCGTGGGTGGCATACTAGCCGTGCAGGTGTGGGAGGCAAGCAGTACTGTGTATTCATATTATTATATGTATTTTACTCGTCTCTTGTATGCAATCAAATAAAAGGTAAAACCAAAAGAGGAGGCTCTATCCACTGAACTGAAAAAACCGATCACCGATGTTGATTCTTATTTCTAAATAATGTCGCGGCACCTTAGAACTTACCCTCTCTAAGCGCGGTACGGATTTTGAGCGCTCGAAAGTGAGTACTACGACGAAAATAGTACATTGTGCCTTGTGCTTAACCCAGCGATTACTTAACCCAACATGCAGGGCCAACTTCGGCATACATTTGTTCTCTGTTTTAAAATGTAGCGATCAAAGCAAGCAATGTATGCTGAAATCGGCCCTAAATGTAGAGTAATGTAATCGCTGCTTAAGGCGTATCCGCCCGGGAACACGACTTCATACTAATCGATGTAAACGAGTACGTGGCTCCGGTCAGAATTTAGCAGTTTTCTTTGAATAATGAGATGAATTTAAAAAAAATAAGAAAATCAAATCATTATATGTTGTATTGTAATGTATAATGTAAATTTTCATTTTCTTCCGATCAACAAAGTAAGCGTAAAATGGTTACAACTAGAAAGGGATGACTTTAGATTCCTTTTTCTTCAGTTTTATTAATAAAAATAGATTTAGAGAGAAATCAAATCACTTCTCATGTCCTGTAGCTGTAGATTGTTCACGTTCAGTTTTGTTTTCTGCTTAAAAAGTGCCAGAGTTAATGTATAAAATAAAATGGTTACAAAGTTACCCAATTTTAGGGTAAAATCGGGCGGTAGAGCTGCGCTCTAGATCCGTGCCGCGACGGTATCATGGAAATAATAATAGTACCTACATGAATATCGTGGATGGTGCATAAATACTTGTTATAAATACAATATTATTGTAATATTTGGTAGCTTTTAATTATTAAGCTCTTACCTTAATCCGTATGAATTAAATATTATTATAAGCTGATTGAAGCTGATCTATTATGGTTGTTTTATTCAGAAAAAATTAACTTGAAACTCTTCGATTGAACATAATTAAGTTTAGTTTTTACAATAACATAACTAAAATAACGATTCAATCTTAAATTGTTAGATAATTTCCATAACATTTTTCGTTTTATTTAATTCTTTTAAGTTTTCCCGCCATTTCGAAACGGAAAAAGAACGTTCCGTTCTTTGGCGTTCCGTATGAGGTGAATAAAGGAGATTACCTGCAGTGTTTTTTGGGCGAAAGGCGATTTGGATATATTTTATAGAATGCGAAAGGCTAGCCCCCTATCATCACTCGATTCTTACCTTCGTCATTCCAGCCTGAAACCTACAATATTCTAAAAAGTCTGCTTTGTTACATTACAACTACAACTGCATGTTTTGCTTCAAAGATTTCTCACGTTGTATGCAGCAAAGTGATGCCTACAGCCTGATGGGGATAACGGTCTTGAGTTATGCCTCTATGAATTATATTTAAGCAGGTTTTATTTTATTTAAAATATTTAATTATATCATGGTCTGTTTGTTTTTTCGGTAGAATGGAACGTACTATTCGTTTCTATTCCGTTTTCATTTACTAAAAGCTAATTGGTCCGATTACGTTATTTAAATTATTTTCAACCAATAGTGTTCTACACCTTTGACAATAGAAAACATTTTTTCTTAGTGGGGATAAAACAAACCAATCAGGAGTCAAAATAACGGCATCAATTTCGGCGCGCGGCGTCATTTCAATTCGCAAAAATTCGCCGACGCCATATTGTTCTAAAGATAGCGAGGTTACGGAAGATTTGTCGAAGTTCAGTGAATAATTAGTGAAATTCAATAATAATAGAGGAATAAACACACAATGGTACCGGTAAGTAGAAAGATAATTACTCGCACGGTCGATTTATATAAATAAAAAGTGGTTTTTAATAGAACTCGTGTTGTTTTAGCAAACGAAAGTGTTCGTCGGCAGCCTGCCGCAGGGCTCCAAGCCGGAGGAGCTCCGTAAACTGTTCGAACGCTTCGGCGTCGTCACAGAATGCGACATAATGAACAGATGCGGCTTCGTACACATGCAGACTGAGGACCAAGCGGCCGCCGCTATCAGAGCGCTTAACAACTCTTCATTCAACGGCGGCGTCATTTCTGTCGAGAGAGGAAGGATAAAGGAGCGTGGACAGCGAGGTGGTGGTGGCCCACGGGGTGGTATGCGAGGTGGGATGAGGGGTGGTATGGATCGTCGCGGAGGCGGTCCTATGCGCGGAGGCCCGGTCGGAGGCCGAGACGCGCCTTACATGCGCGAATCCCGCCCGATGGGGATGAGAGGCGGTGATATGCGGGGCCCACCCATGGGAGGCGGAGGCATGGGCATGCGGAACGGTATGGGAGGCGGCGGCTACGACCGTGGTATGGACCAGCGACCCATGGGAGGCGGCGGCGGCTACGACGACCGCTACAACGGCTATGGAGGCGAAGATAGACGCGGCTTTGCACTAATGGACGGCAGAAGCCGAGATCCCTACGCGGCTGCTGCACCTATGTACCCAGATGAACGACGAGGCTACGGGGCCGCTGCAGATGACATGGCCGGCATGTACCCTGATGAGAGACGACAGCCGATGTATGCAGAGGACTCTTATGATAGACGGGCTCCAATGAGAGGGGGACCCATGGCTATGTCCTCGGGGTATGACAGAGGGGCACAGAGGTCGGCTGGTATGGGCAATGGAGATATGTTCAGCAGAAGATCTCCACCACCCATGTAAGTTTGTTTTTAGAAGTTTTAATTGATACACAACGAGTTGACTTTGACTACTATATAAAAAATAAATAATAATGCTCACAGGCAATTGCATTGTAATGATGTCGAGTAAGCCTTTGGCTTTCTGTTATGGGAACAATAACATATAATATCCATGACAAACCGGGATTCGAACCCAGGACCCTGGTTAGGCAGGTATAGGGCTCAGATAATAGCTCTCCACCGGTTGCGATCTTGGGCATCACTGTAGATATCCTCCCAGATCATGTTTAGCCTTTTAGCCTCTGCTTCTACAGAGCGGCGCCAGGTTATTCTAGGGCATCCCCTCTCGCTTGTCTGGTGGGTGCCATGGCCATATCTTATGGCTGTCTTGGATGGGTGATGATCAGGCCTCCTTAATACATGGCCTAGCCACTGCCACTTTCAAGCACGGATCACTTTCTCTATACGCTGCTCACCCGTCTGTCTCCATAGCTCTGCCTAATTTGTTGATAAAGACTTGAAGTCTTAGCTGTGACTGCTTTTCGGATGAACTGCAGACATCACAAGTTTAATTTTAAAAGTTATATCCTGTAGGATCCCCCAATGCAGGGTAACAGTGTAGGGGATCTCATCTTATAAATAAGGTTGAGAGGGAGTGAGCCATACTTCACCTTGCAGGTCCAGTGCAGAGAATGTCACACCTCAAGTGTATTCAGGCTACTCATGTAGGCAGAGACCAAGGCGCACCATTATCTCCGATCATTTACATCCATAAATGCTTACTGTTTTCGAGTACTCCGCACGTCACCTTTAAGCATAAACTTGTAAATATTAATGTAACATGTATGGTTGCAGGCGCGGAGCTGGCGGCGCGGGCGGTTACGACCGAGACCCCTACGCCCAGCAGTACCCACCCATGGGACGGTAAGCCCACAAACACCATTCCACCTTTGTAATGCTACCAGTGAGCAAACTGAACTCTTTTTGTTACGTATTGAATTAAACTCCCTTCTGGGGCAGTTGGGTAAAAGTAAAAGCCCTTTCCTTGGTTATACCGGGTACAACTTAGGCACAATAGTAGAACAAAATACCTTGGAGGCATCTTTTATTTTTCATTTTTCGACTAGATCTATATTATTTACCGAAACCAAAGTCATACCTCAGTATTCTTGGATAGTTTATCTAGTGAAATCAAACATTATTTTCATGTATTTTTAAGTTTCTCGTTTTAGAAGAACTTAAAATAGTTTAAAAATTTTGGTATTTATACTCACATATTCACCATTAGTTTATCTAGTGAATTCATAAAAAAAATCTATAAAAAGTACTTTTGTTAATTCGTTAATCGAAAATACGGTACACGCACGCACTTTACGGAGGGCTATTATATTAGTCTGAACCTGTGGCCCCTTAATATGCTGACGGTTTTTTAAGAGCAGTGATTCCCAACTGGTGTTCCGTGAGAGCCTCGGGAGTTGTCCGCGGGAGGATCCTGCCTACCGGCACATATGAAAGATTTGCCAATAATTTGCGATAGAAACCAATGCTACGCCATTGTTTTGAAAGCAATGTGCGCCGTGCGGCGTCGCAACTCATTTCATGCCATTTACTAGACTAGAAGTTCATTTTTGTTAAAATAATTTAATACAAAAAACCAAAATGTTTTTCGGAATCTCATAAAATGTGCTTGTGTCCTACTATTTTTTGCAGTGGTGGTTAAGAGGTTTAATTTTCTGACGTAGCTTTTTTATAAACTTGGAAACAAGTTCTTTTACTCACTGGTAGCAAGTTTAATGTATGATGTCATACGACTGAGTCACAACTCATACACATAATGACTGAATCACTGTCATGGAAAACATGTTGTTTACTAAGACTAGAATAACATAATTATAACGCTACCAAACACTTTTACAATGCAGCTAATGAATTTGGAGCGATCGATGAAAAGGTGATAAATTTTTACTGTATAATAAAATATTGTTTGAATGTTGCCTTCCGCATAGTCAACTTTGTCGAACGCCTCTTAGGTTATAGTGATATACTAAACTGCCAAACGATTTACGGAAATAACGGTATTAATATCAAACTATACATGAAGACGAGAACAAAGTTGCTAAACATGAACGTAAACAACGTTGCGTATTATGAGAGTGGTGTTATCGTTGCGTGTAGATGTAGATTCACTATGAGCTAAGTGGCTAGCAAGGGTGCGCTATGAGGCGGCGGGCGCAGTAGTGGCCACTAGTGGCGCAGTCTGAGCGTGTGTTTGTATGTAGCGGGGCAGGCGGCGCGGCGCGCGGCGGTAGGGAGCTCGCCGGCGGCATGGCCCCGCGCCGCTACTAGACCGGCCCACACTCTCCGCCGGACCATCAACTAGCGATAAGCCCGTAGAATAATCCACGTGATAAGAACAAAAACTGAACCATAGTGTTGTCTTCCCGATCGGAACTCTTGCGCGCCGAGTGTCGCGTTGCGTTGCGTTGCGTTCTGGCCGGCGGCCGACGGGCGCGTCGCGCGTCGCACGTCGGCCGGCGTACCGAGTAGGCTCGTTATGTAACGGTAAGGCGGCTCTAGAATTGTAAGTCCATTCTAAATGAAATTATGTGAATCACTTAATAATTTAATAAATGAGGATAATACGACGGAACGTTTTCATTTCACCCGCTGAATTGCGAAATCAGAAATAAACTTCGATTACATTTGTATAATTGATAGATAAGCATAAAATGTCTTTAGATATTTTTAAGGAAGTATTATTTTTATGCTGTATATTTTCTTTTTAGATTAAATCCCTAAATTGATAGATTATTTTTTAATTTAATTGCCCTCCTTTCGATACTAAAATGTCTTCTTCATTTTGCATGCTAGCCTCAAACCGATCCCCTTTGGCTTCTTACTGCTTCTTCTGGTTGCGGTTTTTTTTATAATGTGGTTTTATTGCAGGGCTTGTAGACGCGCGGTCTCGCGACCCTATGTGTCCAAATGTTCCTATTCCACTTAGTTATTGGTCAGTTTCTGAATGTAGGCAGCAACCCCCAGGGTTATCTGTCTCATTGCCGACTGACTCATGTACGTAGATTACAGAGCACACGGTACAAAAGGTCTTTGCTAAACAATCTTATAAAATCAAGTATCTACGTCGATGTGATTGTTCAGGGGCGTAGTAGTATTGCGGTACAGAACAGTGGGATGAACGAGACTAGTACAAATATATGCACGCTAATCCGAGGTAGGTAGCACGATCAATGATACCATTAGTTTGTGCGAAAGACAGCAGGTGGCGGAATTATAACGTTAGCAATCTACTCATCATAAAACTTCGTCATCATTAACGATCGGCTCAAAAAATCTCGTTGCACACTCCGAAATATCTTTCCTTCTTACTGCGCCCCTGCTACGAACTATAGGCGTCTCGATAAACTGCTCTGTAATCTGTGGATTCAATATTCCTTTACCTAACGTTGTCCGAGCGTTGGCTTTCACACAGAAAGTGCGTGCGAGTCGTTTCAGAGAGTTAGAAGCGGCATAACGCGGCATACGAGGAGCGTAGCGGCGACGCATAGTCGATGCTATGACGTTGCGACGACTTCACCGCACGTATGTTAGGCGCAGCGACCGAAGACACGACGAATTATGCAATCGTAAGTACGGCAGCGAAGGGAACCGTTGACATGCGATTGCCAATCTCCAATGCTTCATTCACACGCTATCGCATAATAAAACCATCGAGAATTTTGCAACATTCTAACAAACAGTCGTGGAACTGTCTTGCTAATGTTATCACGTCATTTATATTTGAGGACGATCGATGAATATCTTAGTCAAAAAGATCTCCGACATAATTTCTGTTGAAATTTAGAAATGCGGTTCGTGAAAATAGGATTCTACAACCGTTGTCCATCAGATGGGACGTTATCGACCGATGCGTTGCTAATATTGTCAAATAAGTCAACATAATAATAGCTAGCCTTTGAGCTCTTATACGAATTTTGCTAGATATTTTCAAATCATCGATACAATTGTCTCTTTTAAATTCATGTCAATTTTGTGTGTTTCATCAAAAGTTACTGTACAACAGGACTTTATTAAAATCGTTTCCTACAGTACGATATATTTTAGTTCTTCTGAATTAACATTTTGTTGTTTGACAGGAATTGGGCGCCTTGAAGAGGACTTCAATTTCAAGAACCTGGAATTTGAAGCAGTCACTCGTGTGATCACTCTGTGTAAACCAGAAGTTGAACAAGGAGAATTTATTTGAGATGTCGAGAAAATAAAACTTTACTTTGTAACAATTCTGTTTTAATTGAAAACCTTTAGGGACTTAGGGTCTAATCTAATGACCATTTTGTATGTAATCGCGCCGGTGCTTAATTCGCCGCGTTCTAACTCAACTATAGGGTGTAATAAAACACCGTAATAATACTAAAGGGGGTGCTTCAGCCCATCAAATTGAACAACTTTCACTATGGAGCCAACTTCGAAAGCGCGAAGAAAAAAATCTGTTCCATACAAAACTGCAGTACCGACTCTACTAAAATGTATGGGACAGCCGATTACTTTTTTCGCGATTTCGAAGTTTACAGGGTGATAGGGTAAACAGTTGCATTACTTTAAGGGATTAGTGTACCCATGATACTGAACAACTTTCACTAAGAAATCTATAGGAAATTCACAACAACAAAATTCGACTTTTCATACAAACGTTCGATCAGCTGATTGCATTTAGTATGGAAAGTTAAATTTTTTTTGGGAGTATTTCCTATATGTTTCTTAGGGAAAGTTTATCTGTATCAAGGGAACGATGCCCCCTTAAAGTAATGCAACTGTTTACCCTAACACCCTGTATAGTAAAAGTTGTTCAGTTTGATGATCTGAAGCACCCCCTTAAGTATTACCTACTAGGGTGTTTTGTTACACCCTGTATAGCGGTTTCGCCGTAGAACGACGCGGCATCCACGCTGAATATAATTAAGCCCTTAGGGTTTGGAGAAATAATAATCATGAATTAAATCATTAAAGTTCATTTATTTAGCATATTCAAAATATATTTCCACAGTATGACATTAAAACTGTTAATGGGTTTATCAATTTATCACACTTTGTACTCAAGCGAAGCTACCACTTGATCTAAGACAATAAAATACAGAATTATTTAATTAAAGCATCAAAAATAGGAGTCACTAAATCAGTTCTAATTAAGGATGAACGTAACTATCCGCGCCGCACGCAGAATTTGCAGGAAATGACAGATGCGAACGCAGCGGCCACACCTGGAGCCTGATTGCGCTAAGTTAAAAAATCGAAGTTCTATTTTTATCCTATTTCAGTTCTAATTAATTACTATTCAACTGTGCTGAATTCCTCATCGCGTTAAACTCTATGTAACTGACCCTTAACGTCTGAGCGATCTGTCAAAACGGCTCTAACGGCTGTCAAGAGCAGTACCGCGATTAGCGCAATACCAAATGTGTCTAATAGTTAGGGAGGCGAGGTAGCTAAATGGCGTAATTCAACGGCGCCGTCGAGACCTATCAAAATCGAAAGATAAAATAATTTCGAAAAGAAAAGCTCGTATGGTAAAAACCATTTTAGCGGTGGGTTTGGCGTGTACGGTTTTTCAAAAATGTTAAAAAAAACAGTTACTTGGGCATTCTCGAGCGCGTCAGATATTCATCCTACGTATGCCCCAAGTGCCTCTGATAACAACGGTATACTAATCTGCCGGTTTGCGTGGTGGGGGTAGGCATATAAAGTAGTCAAAAATGCAAAAAAAAAAAATTTACTCGAGCGCGTCAGATTTTCGGAAGGGGTGTTAAGTAGGCCCCAAGGAAGCTCCCTTTAAAAAAACTGACGATTTCGGCGTGACGATAAGTTACGATGAATTTTTGAAAATGCAAAAAAAAAAAAGTTTTTATGAAATACTCGAGCGCGTCAGATTTTCATAGGGGAGGTTTATCTCGGTATCCTGAAAGCATATTTTCTTAATCTGACAAAAATGTTGGTGGGTTCTCTTAATCTGACCAAAAAAGGTTTTTTGGTTTCTTTTTTTTCCTTTCTTTCTCCTTGATAAAACGGGGAATTTAAGAATGACAATAAAGCAATAGATACAACCAACGTAAATGTAGATGAAATGTAGTACGAATTGTATTTTTTATTATAAAAAATGAAATGATATAAAAATTGTATTATAATTGTATTGTTATGTATTTACGACCTTTACATTTTTGCTCAATACAATTCATCTTCTTCTTCACTGGAACTTTGAGTTTTTATGATGCTTCAAGTCAAAAAGTTTTAACTTTAAAATAAAATTACCTTTTTTGTTTATTTAAACTTTTTTTTTGTAAAATGTATCGTTCGCGACTTATATGCCGCAACGCGTTTTTCGGAAGACGAAATGGCTCCTCCACACTTCCGGTCATGCGGAAACCGGCAGATTTAGTATTTTTAGTAAGTTTTAGATTATATTCTTCAAAATAAAAATAAAAAAAATCGCGCTCGAGAATGCCGGATTAACGTTTATTTTTTACAAGTTCGCGACCCTATAACTCGGCGGCGTCAAGGACTTATCGTCAGATTAGTTAAATTTAGTCTTAAAACACTAAAATTAACCCCCAATATCTTAATCTGACGCGCTCGAGTATTTCAGACTATCGATTTTTTTTTACTAATCTGATCGTCTATCCTAGGCGCGCGTCACTACATATTGAGCTAAATACTTTACAAGGTTGTTCTATTAGGTCTAAGGTATCTCTCATATCTTAAACTGCCACGCTCGAGTATTACCGAAAATTCCCCTATTCGCCTCCCTAACTATAAAGTTATGGTTCGTACGTAGTCAAATGACGGTTTAATCACCGAATGTTTACCGCGATTGTAGCCCTGTCATTTCATACAAATTCTGCGAGCGGCGCGGATAGTTGTACGTGCACCTTAAAGCATAACAAATATGACTCGACAACAAAAGTCAGACGGAATTTCTATTTTAGTTACAGATAGTTTTCTGGTTTATAATTTAAAGAGGCTTATCATGTCGAAATTCCATACAAAACTAACTTGTCTTAACCGGACTATTAAAAGTGATATTTAAAATAGTTATTGCTTAATTCATATAAATTTCGTATCGTTAAAAACAAATATACAAGATTTATTTTAAGTTCTCGCTAGAAAAGATAAAAAATAAATAATTAGAAAAACAAAATTAAGTAGGCACAGCTACGCTGCCATACAATTTAAGCTTTGGTTACAAAGGTAAATATCGTTTAAAAACTACAAAGTTACAATTCTATTACAATCAAGTGGACTTATCCAAGAGATCAAATTTGGGAATATTTCCATGAAAAATCAAAATGATTTGCCCAGTCTCCACAGCCTAACACAGTACAAATTTTGCATAAAATTGACACAAATTAATAATATAACTCAGCTGCAACACTGCACACTTAAAAACTAATAATACTTTAAAGAAACAGTACAACAATACATCGAAATACCTACTGCCAAGCAAAATTGCATACCCAGCTATGAAAAAAAAGACATGCAAATCTTTCAATTTGCCGTGACATGTAAAAAAAAATGTTTAATTAACTTCTCTATGACGACGTAACTTAGTTCAAGAGTACGCACTTTTGCTCGCGACAGTACTTATGGATATTAAAGCCCGACCAAAAATATAAAAAAACGGTCGAGTGCGAGTTGGGCTACTCGCGCACCGAGAGGGTTCCGTACCACCCCACACACCTTAATAGTTAAAAATAATTTTTGTCTTTGAAATTTAACAGTAGACCGACTCACACTTGGCCGGTTTTTATTATTTGTTGTTATACTGTAGAGTTTGTACTATAATCACACCAAGTTTGACGCTAGTATGTATTACAATTTTTACGATACGAGCGAGAAGAAAAAACGTTGATAAAAACTTGTTTCTTGTACGAGTCCCGTTTTCACCCTTTGGGTACGGAACCCTAAAAACCTTGTTTGAAGGTGCTGCAATCGACTATAACCTTTAATGTCAGTATTCTAAGTACAAAAATTAGTGGCGCAACATGGCGAGGTTTTTTATTTTTCTGGTCGGGCTTTACATAAAAAAAAAGAAAAATTAAAGATGGACGGTAGAGTCGTTCGTTCATTTAATTGCATTTTGTTTTGTTTCATTCACAGATTTTTTTAGTTAATTATAGAAAGTTTAGAATACATTTTATTGCTTTTATTAATCACAACTGCAAAATGTTTAACATGGAATTCATTTAATAAAATTTTGAACAAAATAATAAGTAGTAAAGTTATTTCAAAAATAAATATTTTAAACCTATGGCGCGAATGGCCTACAGGTGCCTAACTAGACTAGCATCAGTTTTCAGATCACTAACATAAGAATAATTTAATTTTAAGTACACAAGAGTTTTGAAATACGCTGCTCAAACATTTAATTCATTATGGCTGGTTCAAGTAGGACAGGTATCATAATTTAAAGGCAAAGATGAAATGGTCAAAGCTGCAAGCTTACTACAAATTATGAAAACTTGTGGATCTTGCCGTCTATTTAATCCCCATTTCATGTTGCAGGAAAAAGTATTAAGGGCCATATCACACAAGCGATTTTTGAGCTCCTGCGTCGATCGCCGTGATATTTCTGAGGCAATAAAGCTAAAGTAAAAATCTGAATCAGATTAAGTTCCGATGTCGCGACGTCGTTGCAGTGCAGTTGGGACATCGCCTACTGAAAAAATAGTGATGGCAATTTAGCAGCTTGAACTACGCTCAAAAATCGATTGTGTTGGTTCTCTAAATAATACATAGATTCATTAGAGTATTAAGTTATCTATGCATAAATAAGCCACAATAGTTCTTTGGATAGATGAAAAAAGTTAAGAGTTAAAATTCAAACTTGCCTGAGAAGCGACATTTAAATTGTTTTTGGTAACTTATTCTAGGACCTACTTAATTTAAAATACACGCTAGCAAGTTGTATCAGCGACGAATTTTGCCCCTTTTTATACCCAAAAGTCCAATATCCATCATTTCACGACACTTGCATGCAGTTCACTTACCTATCTGCTAAATTTCATTTGATAATTTGGCTTAATTTTCATAAACAAGCTTAGTTGAACAAACTACAGTTAGTATAAATAGTAAGGGTCACGACATATTGATCGATAGCTTGTTCATACATAAAAAAACACGGTTAGTATCGACACCGGCGCGGCGGGCGGAAGTATGTGGACGGCGTTCCGTACTAAACTGCTGTTTGTAGTGACAGACCGTCGATCAACGTCGGTCAATGTATCGCAACCCTAAAACATTACCCTCTCGGCGTAGTTTGATAAAATAGTGCTAGCTCAGTCTAGTAAACTAAAAGAGGCAATAAACCGCCCTCTACGAGGTCGTCACATAACTAGTTAAGATCTTAGAAATTAACTTGGCATTATAGGAAGGGTCCATCGAGATTGAAATCGCACGGAGCTACAAATAATATGTAGTCCGTCCAACAGCTTCGTTATTATGACCCAATTAACTCATGGCTCGGCGCAAATGTCGCCACAATTTATAACCCTCTCTCTTATAGCGGTTAACTGAAGTGAGAGTGAGAGTAATGTCGCTAACACTGCAGCAGCGAGTGGCGGTCACCGGGCACAGTGTGCGGCGACAAAATGTATCAAAAAGAGTCTGAACTGATTGTCGCTGGTCACTGGTGGCTCGTTTGCGCCGAGGTATAAATAAGTGACGAACTCCCTAGTTATGTGACAATGAACACCATTCTGCGTCTACTAGTTGATTTGATACCGTCTCCTTCACTTAGCACCTTAAGATTTTAGATCTAGTGCCAGGTACTTTCGTGGCGGTGTGCACCAGATGTTAAAGGTATTGCATTTATTTTATTGATTAAACGTCGTTATCATAACATTTTTATTGCAATTTTAAGCTACTACATTACATTTTGTGTGACAGGAATCACTATGCAACCACGCTGCGCTTTGCGGTACACGGTCGCCACTCGAGAACTTTTCGGCCCCATCGGCCATCGGTCTGCGAGCAATGTGCCCAATGGGCTATGTCAGCTACTCTGGTTCTTCTGCGTATCTCTTCATTTCTGATTCGATCTCGCAGGGAAACTCCGAGAACAGCTTGCCTTTTGGGGGACTTTCGTCCGTTTTGGGGGAGGATCCGTATGTCATCACAGGCAGTACACATTGGTCAAAGACTTTCGTCTTGCGACACTGTGGTATTAGCGATTATCCTTCTTAATATTTAGTTCAGACACTGGATATGATGATTACAAAATAATACGTTACCGATTTCGTAAAGGATATACGTCAGAAACTTACACAATAGCTACTGACCAGATAATGACGAGATAGTTTAGCGCGCATACACGAGCACTCATTTAAATATATCGTGCGTCAGGTACTGCTTTTACAATAAAACGGTCACTGTAGTCGAAATAGGCATGAGCCTTAGAGCCGGCGCACACGTGGCGAAGCGCACCGCTGAGCATTTTTCACAGCCAAACCATTTTCAACTTTGCTGGCGTCGAAAATCAATTGATCGATAATCGATGAGGGTTTATTCAATTTGTAATTTAGTCAACCCTATGTTCCACCACAGGTCCGGCACTTTAAACAACGTTTTGGGTTTGACTTGATGGCGCTACATGCGTGTAGGGTTGACTTACCACGCATTGTATGAACATCATCTACATTTCGTTACTTTTATTGTTCGTTCTGTTATTAAAAATTGTATTTGAGCTAAAGAATGACTGAATATAGCGTTATTTTTCAACGTTTTTATGCACTGAAAAGACTCAAATTTTATTTAGTCAAATACTACGGGTGCGCGCGCCTGACTGCATTCTCTTGCTCGATTTCTCTCAAGTTTCCCAAAAAGTGCGGTGAGATGGGGGATCTGAAGTCAGAGGGGGGCGGGGAGTGGCCGTTCTGTATGTAGAACTATATATTCTGTGGTTCCACCCAATATAATTAATTATTTAGACTTATAATTGAGAGAATGAATAGAAATAACACTGGCGCACACCTCTTAAATCTAAACATATTGTAAATATTGTTCTCTTTGGTTAAATCGGAACGTTGGATGTCAATCTACCTTCATTATATTATAAGCCTGGTAAAGCATTTCCATAATTGTATCGGCACATAAAATGGTTGCAATTTGACCTTTATTTTCTGTCTACTTATTAGTGGGCACGCAAAACAGTGATTTGCCTAAGCGCGCAGATAGACAACGAGAAAATTAAGAGGCAAACGAGCCTCTAGTGCTGCTCTCAATGGTATTTTTTTAATTACTTAACCAAACGTAAATTTGATAAATAAATATCACTTAACAAATATATAACATTTGTGGGAGGCCTAAGTCCAGCCGAGGATGTCTATCGGCTGATATGATTATGATATAACATTTCCATGGCTACAATGTGACATACTTGTTTTTATGAAATGAGCTAATTTTTGAGAAATTAAAAAATCCGATTGAGGGCAGCACTGGAGGTTCGGTGCCCTCTTAATGGTAAAGATAAATTATATTTACTAGGCATTGAAATTCCTATCAAACACAATCGCGCGGCTTCCGCACTGTTGGGAGGAATTTAAATGTGGTTGCCTAGTAAATTTTTATACTTTTAAAAGTCCGATGAGGGCGCCACTGAACCGTAAAAGGACGCTTAACCCCTCGTATGCGGCAATTCCAGTCACAATAGAAAACACATTGTTCTTCGTGCAGATCTGCGCCACAGCACTCAACGGGTTAATCCACCCATTATGAAAATGCAAGCATTTCAGTGCGATGGAAACGTTTCTATATCGAATTAACATAATTATTTCTAAGTATAGAAGGCAAAGATTTTTACACGAAATTTCAATAAATCTCCGTTAGATGGCGCCACTAACCCAAAGAGATACGACAATTTTGACAAATTTAAAGAGTTTTTTTTTTGTATTTTGTAATAATAAGTTAAAAACAGCTACAGCTTTGCCAAAAAGTGTAGAAAACGGTGACGGGCAAGTAATAAAAAATATTGTACAAAATGGCGGACCGTCTTGCCAGTGTTAAACGTGATAATGACGTTCTAGCAAAGATACAACATTTTTTCTACTCTTTATGGCCAAGGTACAGCTTTGAGTTTCAATGGCGCAATCGTGGCGTAAATATTGTAAATAATTCGCGTTTGTTTATTTATTTATTGAATTTGTCTACGTAATGAAGCGACGAACCTATTGGTGACCTCGCTACGACCTCGTTAATTGAGGGCTTAATTCATCTTCATGTAGTTAAATTAGTTTTTTATGTAAAGAAGCAAATAACCTATTGTTGACCTCGCTATGACCTCGCCTACTTGAAGGCTTGGTTGAGAGCGTCCTTGAGGGCTGGCTCGGAAGCTTCTCCTTCATGAAGCTAAATTAATTGTCTATGTACCGAAGCGACGCGATATTGGTGACCTCGCGTACTCGAGGGCAAGGGCTTCTTCATGTAGCTAAATTAATTATCTATGTAACAAAGTAGCAGACCTATTATTGGTGACCTCGCTATGACCTCGGGTACTTGAAGGCTTGGTTCAGAGGCTTCTTCATGTAGCTAAAAGAATTGTCTATGTAACGAAGCGAAGAACCTATTGGTGACCCCGCATACTTTAATTGTCTATGTTACGAAGCGACGAACCTATTGGTGACCTCGCTATGACCTCGCGTACTTGAGAGCTTGATTGAGAGGCTTCTCCTCCTTCATGGAGTCCTTGAGTACGATGTCGGAGCTGGTGAATGGTGGGGGAGGGTCGGACTCGGTTGAGGGGAGCTCTTCGGACGTCTCGCGGCTTGTAAGTTCCGGTACAGGCCTGGAAGGTGAAATGAGGAATTTATTGGTAAAATTTTTTCATATTCAACGTGTAATAAAACACTGCGTTTGACAGTTACCATAAAATTGTAAAAAACTGAATGAAAATATTGTTTACCTGTGCTCACTCTAGTACACAGGGCACTAGCTGCCCTTTTAAGTTCAAAAAGCTACTTAATAATGATCGGCATTTATCGTTTTCATTCAGTTTTTTACAATTTTATGGTAACTGTCAAACGAAATCTTTCAGCGGCCGGACTTTAGTAATACTTAAAGGGGAGCTTTAGACCATGAAACTAAACCACTTTCAAACCATAATCGAAATCGCAAAAAAATAATTTGCTGTCCCATACATTGGAGTCGATTCGGTACTGCAGTTTTGTATGAAACAGTTGATTTTTTCGCGACTTCGATGTTGGCTCCATAGTGAAAGTTATTCAGTTTGATGGTCTGTAGCACGAGTAAAAAGTTACCTCTCTAAGTAACACAATATAAACCTTATAGTACGTAGCAGCGTCGTTTTTATCGTAAAGGAGAATCGCGCCCGAGTCTCCAGGTGACGTCGCCTGAAGGCGCGGGCGTAATTCTCCAAACGACGCTATACTACGTACTATAAGGTTTATAATTGTGTTACTTTGACTATCCGTCACCGCCACACGTCTCTTCTGTATAAACCGCGCCTTAATGTCAGCTCCATAGTGAACGCTGTTCAGTTTGATGGTCTAAACTCTAAACCACCCCATTAAATATTACTAGGGTATTTAGTTACGTCGTGTATAGGCAGGTGATGATGATTCCACTCACCGGTACCTCCTGGTGTTGATGGGCGCGAGGCAGGCGAGGTGCTTGAGTAGGGTGTGTCGGGGGGGAGGGTCGGCGCAGAGGCGCGAGGGGGGGAGGTCCACGCAGAAGGCGGACCGCGTGTCCCCGAGGAACGTTGTCACGTAGTTCTCCATCTTCAGCAGCAGGAGCAGCACGTCTTCCAGGTCTGCCTCGCTGTGGAAGTCATTTAAATAAATACAGGATCCTTCTTATAATGCTGACGGTATTTTTAAAGGGAGTAGAGGAACTGTGCGAAGTTTATATTGGAGACACAGCCGTGTCTGTAGAGCTCTGTCTACATGCACAGGAGCTGGTTCATACGAGACAGCTGGTAGACACTCACCAGGCGGAGTAGAGGAACTGTGCGAAGTGTATATTGGAGACGTAGCCGTGTCTGTGTAGAGCTCTGTCTACATGCACAGGAACTGGTTCATACGAGAGACACAGCTAGTATACACTCACCAGGCGGAGTAGAGGAACTGTGCGAAGTGTATATTGGAGACGCAGCCTTGTCTATCCTCACTGTCCGTGTAGAGATCTGTCTCGCGGTAGTACATGTAGAGAAAGTCGTTGAGTTGTTTCGCTATGACGGCGCATCGGTCCTTGTCGCACATCTTCGCCGGTGGACCCTAGAATCATGAAACAGCTTTAATCTATTAGTCGCTTTGTCGTGTTCTTCTTCTTATCGTGTGGGCAGCAAGCCCTGGTGTCAGAGTATTTTCAGACCGCCTTACGGCCTCTGACGTGGTTTTTATTTAACGGCTACTACCACCAGAGATAGTAGCCGGGACCAACGGGTTAACGTGCCATCAATGATTCAGCCTGCAATGTCCTAGCCAACTGGGGAAAAATGCACAAAGTAACATATCACTAGGTGTCCGCCGTGGGAATCGAACCCACGACCTCCGTGTCCAGAGCCCAATGCTTGTCGTGTTTGGGAGGTTTTTAATTTTATCTTTTTGGATTTCAATCAATAAAATGCATCCCAATATCTAATAGGTTTGTCATTGAGCGTTAAATGTCAAATTGTTAAAATGGCCTAGGAATCTACAAATGGCTAATTCTCAAAACTACAAATTCTACAAGGTTTTACAAAAATACAAATAAACATTTAATGGGGTGGTTCAGACCATCCAAATGAAAAACTTTCACAATGAAGCCACCATAGAAATCGCGAAAAAAAAACTATTTCATATGCAACTGTCGTATCGACTAGACTCTTATGTGTGGAACAGCAGATTTTGATTGTACAAAGGGATGTAGGGAACACCTTGTATAAAGGGATATTTTTCAAAACGGCATATTCTTCAATTATAATATTATCGTATAATATGACGGCAACATACGATAAATTCATCACTTGTTTACAAACAAATTTTTATTTAGTTACTTCATAAAATGTTTAGAGTAAATCTAAAACTGTTTCAAAGCTAAGGTGTTACTATTTCTCTAGAGTGATCGTTAGTGATCGGTAAATATTGTGCAATTAGCGGCAAACTGTAGGGGTGGCAATAAATCTACTTAATCAATGCATATTATTGGATAAGAATTATAACGTTATGCAAATCGTTTTCTTTTGTTTCCCTTCCCCAGTTAGATTTATTGTGCGGTGTAGCATTTAATTGAAAATGTTAAATATGAGATATAAAAATTTGATAAATTATAATATGTTTATTCGATAAAGTTTTCACAATATAATTGAAATGGCACACCGCACCGGTTAGAACATGACTTTTAAGAATAACAATAAAAACTCAAGGCAACAAAAAACTCGCTTATTACCAACCCTGAAAATGCCGCGAATCGCACCATAGCTACCGATCTATAGTGATCATACTTCACAGTAGTTAACTATTGTAGTGTTAATGATTAAAGTACACTTACATAACAGCACAACATCCAGAAACATGCAGTTAAAAGCCAACACACAAATACACATTAATACACTATGACAACCACAACACACTACCTACTATTAATAAATACTGTTCAATATCCAAATATAATATATCCTAATATTTAAGGCGCGGTTTATACAGACGAGACGTGTGGCAGTGGCGGATAGTCAAAGTAGCACAGTTATAAACCTTACCTTCGGCGGCCCGATAGCACAGTCGGTATTGAACCTGCCTGCTGTGCCGAGGGACGCAGGTTCGAATCCCGTAAGGGACAAATATTTGTATGATGAATATGAATATTTGTACCCGAGTCATGGACATCTATTTATGTATTCTATATCGTTGTCTGGTCATCATAATACAAGTCCAGGCTAGATACTGGGACTTTAAATGTGACTAGATAATTTGTGTGACAATGTCCAAGATATTTATTTATTATATTATTTATTATATTTATTATTATTTATAGTACGTAGCATAGCGTCGTTTGGAGAATTACGCCAGGTGATGTCGCCTGGAGGCCGCGATTCTCCTTTACGACAAAAACGACGCTATGCTACGTACTATAAGGTTTATATTGTGTTACTTAGATAATCCGCTATCGCCACACGTCTCTCTTCTGTATAAACCGTGGCTAAGATCCCAAATTATGTTCATCTGTTCGTCTATGTTGAGGGGTGCCTCATTCTTATACGTGAGTGGAACTATAAGTTTAATCTAACGATTTAGTTTTAATAATACAGGGTCCTTCTTAATATGCTGACACTATTTTAAGGGGATGATCAGACCATCAAACTAAACAAACTTAGTCTATGGGACCAAAGTTACAGTGCCTCAAAGATTTCCATATAAATCTTAAATTAATCCTAGCATTGAAACTGTATATTTTAACAAAAATCTGACTCAATAGAAGCATAGACATTTGTTTCAAGATTGTTTCAGCAAAATTTCATTGACTTTAATTGGTTAGTATTGAAAATATCACCATAGTACGTTTGTATGGAGCGCGCTCCGAATTATATCCCTCTTAACGATATCTCCAAAAAAACAAGAATATTAAATTGTAGTTATTGTTGGCTTTGGGTTGATCGAAACATTGCGGACTACTGTTTTATGTTTGCAGTTATTATCGTTAAAACCGCAAAAAATAGCCCCTTTTGGCGGTTTTAAATATTGTAACTACAAACATTATAAAACAATTCCGTAATGACTCGATAAATTGAAAATCAGGAGTGACTTACAAAGTGACATACTTCTTATTTGGAAATTATGTTTGATTGTTAAAAACTTTAAAAAATCGATTGCGCTGGAGGCTAGGTAGGTACCCTCTTAATAACCGATAATAGTTGGAAATATGTAATATAATATATTGTTTATTATAAGGGGCTAATTTTAATTCATCAACAAATCTTGTAAGGTAAGTATTCGGTGTTCTACCCTTGAATATTAGTTGGTGAATTAAACGTGATAGTATGAACCCGAGCACGAGGCCCGCTTGGCTCACCTAGGGTTGCCAGATGGTCGGGATTCGTTTGGATTGTCCCGACTTTTCATATGATGTCCAACTCCCGAAAAAATACAAAATGTCCCGCCAAACCACCAAACCGCGCGGTTTCAAAATTAGTTAACTCAAGCCGAGTTAATAATTCGACAGAACTTTGATGTAACTTGTTTTTTAATTTTAAAACTTTTCTGAGTAACTATATAGGGTTCTTCTTAATATGCTGACACTTTTTTAAGGGGATGATCAGACCGTCAAACTGAACAACTTTCTCTATGGCACCAACTTCGTAATATCGGTAAAAAAAATCAGCTGTTCTAAACAAAACTGCAAACCTACGAGCCAAATGTAATTCGATTTCGATGTTGGTCCCATAGAGAAAGTTGTTCAGTTTGATGGTCTGGTCATCCCCTTAAAAAGTGTCAGCATATTAAGAAGGACCCTGTACAGTCACAATTGGTGGATTAAGTGAAATCTAATGCCAAGTGCACTTTGACTATTTATATGTGGACTGGTTACGCGTGTAATTCTACTAACAAACATTTCTACCACTTTTTGCGGGGGGCGAGGTAACATGAAATCCGCAACTTTGGATTTTATTCCCCATAACTTTAGATTCTAATTTTGATTGTTAAAAATCATGAAAAGTAGTCTCGTGTGAACCCCAAACGTTCTAAGTTCGAAATTATTATTCCGCAATTATAGGCTGTCTCGTTTAGTGATAAGGTGTAAAATTGAATGTAAATGCACAAGATCAATTGTGCTTATACCGTGGCAGAGGGGAAATGCTACCGCAAGGCTAGTCCTTATAATAATTAGTCAAAGCAAGGGCCTGTGGCAAACGTAAAAAATAAGTTTACATTAGGTTGTAACATAATATATAGTTACCTATGGTACGCATGATTCTCTTAATAATGTACCAAAAAAGATAAGTTTCTTTGATAAAAGAATCATTGTGATTTGTCCCGACAGTAATCCCAAAATCCAGATTTTTTGAAATTTAATCTAGTTTATTAGTCTTCCCATCTGGCAACCCTAGGCTCACCCCAGCTCGTTGGTAGTAGTTATATGAAGCGTCATGCCAATAACCCGGCGTCACCTTTACATTATAAGGCATGCGGAGGGTCGCGCAGGCGCGGCGCAGGAACCTGAGCACGAGGCCGGCGTGGCTCACCGCCAGCTCGTTGCTCGGCGACGAGATCCGCTTCAGCACGTGCGTGAGGAACAGCCCGAACGCGCGCCGGCCCTCCCCCATACTGCAACCACATACCGACAAATACTTACATTGAATGTAAAATGAAATTAAATATGAATCTTCTTATTATCGTGTGGGCAGCAAGCTCTGGTGTCACAGTTTATTAGGACCGCCTTAAAGCCCCTGACGTGGGTTTATGTAACGACTACTACCACAGAATAGGTAACAGAACAGTGTAACAGAAGTGTGTCTGTACATTGAAGATACAAGATAAAGATTACAATATGGATTTTAGGTATCCCGGACTCCAAATCAACCTTTTGTAGAATTTTTGTCAGTCTGTTTGTTTGTATGTTTGTAATAGCATCACACAAACTACAGAACCGATATTGATGAAACTATTTTGTTTGATAGCTATGATCTGACTTAAAATCTGGTATATAATTTGTGCGGACGAAGTCGCGGGTAAACGCTCGTGAAATACAGGGTGTAAGTGACAGCTTAGCAAATACTGAAACGGTGAACTCAGACCATCAAACTGAACAACTTTCACTATGGAGCCTACCTCAGGAAACGCGAAAAAAATCCGATTTTCTTATCGTGTGGGCAGCAAGCCCCGGCGTAAACGTTTTTTCAGACCGCCTTAAGGTCCCTGACGTGGGTTAATGTATAGAGTACTACCACCAGAGATAATAGCCGGGACCAACGGCTTAACGTGTCATCCGAAGTACGGAATCATCTTTCTTTTCAGACAATCAGGTGATTCAGCCTGCAATGTCCTAACCAACTGGGGAAAAACGCACAAAGTGATGTATCACTTGGTGTCCCCCGTGGGAATCGAACCCACGACCTTCATGTCAAGAGCCCAATGGTCTTAACCATTAGACCATGGAGGTAGGTGCATGTTGAAATGTAAATAAAATTCGTAAACAAAGGTGTTTGCAAACTCTGAATACACATACACCAGGTGTGATCCTGGCGTGGCGTGTGGTTCTGGCCCTATACTCGGACTTTAGATTTTGGATATATCGTGACCGTTTCTGTCCGAACTTCATTGGAATAGAATTGATATTGGGACAAAAACGTTTTCGCAATTGCGTAAATCTTATTTCGTGAGAGACTATCAGTTTGTTAGTTGACGAGCTCCTTGGCGCGTCTGGTGTCGTTATGCTGTAGGTCGCCGAGACTAAAAGGTGGCGCAGTTGATGTTATATTATAACAGTGATATAACATAACACTCACGTGAGTCTCATGCCGTCCATCAACTGTCGCTTTACGAGCTCCTTGGCGCGTCTGGTGTCATGGTGCGGTTGTGGGGTCGGCTCGCCTAGACAAATAGTCGGCGCAGTTGATGTTATAATTCCCGCTTCGTAGCGTTTTAATCTGAAATTAGTGAATTGAAATAGGAATAAGTTTGGTATTATGCAATTGATTTACCAGTTTTCTAGACTACACTTTCAAAACTCAAACTCAAAATGTTTTATTCAAAATAATATCACATGGATAGCTTTCTAACGTCATTTTTGACTCTACCACCGCGTCGGAAGGTGTTCCGTTGTAGAGAAGATGCGGCCAGAAACTCTACAACACACATCTTTTAAAAACAAAATATACAAAGTACACTTACAAAATACAATATTGAGTTACATAGTGTAACATTGTCAAGACCAGACATTTTGGTCATTCAAATAATCATCGAGTTTAAAGTAGCCTTTTTTACAGAGGACTTGCTTAACAACGGACTTTAACTTTTTGTCTGGCAAGTTTAGAATATCCTCTGGTATCTTATTATAATAGCGTATACAGTGCCCCATGAAAGATGGGTTGACTGTACTGAGTCGAAAATGTGGGAATACTAATTTATTTTTATTTCTTGTATTGTAACTATGAACGTCACTGTTTTTGGGAAAGAGAGACAAATTTTTGCGAACGTATAAAATGTTTTCGTAATTATATTGACTGAAGAAAGTTATTATACTGATATCTTTAAAAAGATCTCTCAATGAATCTCGACAACGCAGATTATAACTGACTGCCTATGACCCGGTACAACCCATAGGATTTCGTTATTTAATCATTTCGGCTGCTTTAGTAGATACGATTGAAGCGGAGCGGAGAAGAGATTTGTCATATTTGTATGGTGCAATCAAAGCAGAGATGGGCGGAGCGCAGTCGAGCGGAGATCTATAATGGCTTGTTGCCAACACCGCTCTCATCTCCACTGGACTGTGCTCTGATTGATTGTACCATACGAATATGATAAATCGAATGCTAGGCATCTTAGCTCCACTCCGCTCTTTTCCGCTTTGGTGGATACCGGGTTTAAGTGTATGTGTGCGTGCGCTCAACAAGATACTCTCTCTCATCCTTACTTTCCTGAATGAGACGGAACGAGAAACCGATACTCACAGAGGTCGGATGCAGAGTCTATAACTGAAGAGATGTTGACGTTTTTATTACAGATGGGTTTGCTCTTGACCTCAATCCAGTCCTCAGGACAAAGATGTGGTCGAAGATGTAGCGAGCTTACCCAGAAGAAGCATATTCACACGTACTTTAAAGGAATTAGGGTTGTAAGCGCTCGGAAATACTGACGCAGGCAGGGCATTCCACTCCATGGCTGTGCGCATTATAAAAGATTCTGAAAGGCGCTTGGTGCGAATATGTGGGATCTCAACCAAGAAGGGGTGATATCGCCTGGGCGGAATGAGCTCATGTTGCTCTTGGGCACAATCACCGAAGTCAGAAGGGATTAGTCGCCTCTTTTGTTAATACTGTACCACCGCGACGTGATGATATAACAGAGAGACAGACCTCTGTGTGACGGTGTCGGTGAGGCTGGTCGCGACGGTGGCGTGCTGGAAGTGCGGCAGCACGTGCGAGTGCACCAGCAGGTTGTAGTTGTGCTGCACCACCGTGTACGGCAAGTTGTTGTTCAGCGATGTCGAACACACTGCGATGCCCGTCACTGGGTCTGGTGGCAGAAGATGTTACTATTCAATATTGGGTTTGTTGAAAAATTAAGAGGGAATGTAACCGGGGCATGTTTCTTGCAAGAAAAAACATCATCATCTCAGCCGATGGACGTCCACTGCTGGACATGGGCCTCCCCTAAGGATCGCCACAACGACCGGTCCTAAGCTGCCCTCATACAACGGGTTCCTGCAACCTTCACCAGTCGGTCTATCTTTTTATATATAAAAAGATCCACGCTGCGCTTTTCAGTACGCGGTCGCCACTTGAGAACTCTGGCCCCATCGGCCGTCTATTCTGCGCACAATGCTGCTGAACATTTTAAAAACAGACTGTCAACTCGGACTATTTATGAAAACGTTTTTTTTATTTTCCATCCCTATCTAGCTTCAGATCCCCAAAGTATAGTATCACTGGATGGTCTTCTAATACGGGTTGAATCGCAACATCATTTTGCTCTATTTCACCCAATGCCTATATGAGATCCAAACAAACTCACCAAAGTACTGAAAGGAGTTCTGACTGGGGAAGATCCTGACGAAGCCACCTCTCGTTGCGTACTGGGCTCTGACTGCCCGCACCAGCCTCAGTTCCTCGCCAGTCAGCATGTAGCCAGCAGTCCCTGTTGGAAACGAGTAGACTCACCGAGGTACTGAGAGTACTTCTGCCAGGAGTTCTGACTAGGGAAGATCCTGACGAAGCCGCCCCTCCTGGCGTACTGGGCCCTGACTGCCCGCACCAGCCTCAGTTCCTCGCCGGTCAGCATGGCGGCCAGGGGACCTTGACCGTTGTTACTGTTTGGAGATCCGTTCTTGCCTCGCACGCATACGTTCTCCGCAGAGTGGACTCTGCGACACTGATAAGAATTATTGTTAAAAGCCCTGCACTACATTCTGGCCAAGAACGAAAGTGTGGATGCCCTTCATTATTCTAGAGTAATTTTTAGCCAGCTTAGGATTGAACAAGAACCTATTTACATCACATTTTGGAACCGACAAATATGACTTAATTAAAAGAAGCCTTTGTTTACTTAACAGTGATTGGATGTGGGTTGATATGATTGATTGATTGCTTATTTGAACCATCTTAAAGAAAGGAAGACATTGTCAATTCGTCTGTATGTTATTTTTTATGTATCATGATTCTAGAGATGTTTAACAAGATGGCAATAGAATGCGTTCCATAAGATACCAACATAATGGAATTTATATTGTACTAGAGTTTATCCGCGACTTCGTCCGCACAAATTATATACCAGATTTTAAGTCAGATCATAAGCTATCAAACAAAAAAGTTTATTCAAAATTGTTTCAGTAGTTTTTGCGTGATGCTGTTACAAACATACAAACAAACAAACAGACATACAAAAATTCTAAAAAAGGTTGATTTGGAGTTTGGGAAACTTAAAAACCATATCGTAATCTTTTTCATGTAAATATCTTCAATGTAAAGACACACTTTTGTTACAGTTTTATAATAGTTAAGATACTCACTGCGCCTATCCGCATCTTGAGCGAGTTGCTCTGACCGGAGAGCTCTGCCTTGGACATCGGTATCGCGGGCAGCCCCACCAGCGTCAGAGTATCGGCGAGCAGGGCTGACTTCACACGCGCGTCTAGAGGACTCTCACATGCCAGGCTGGAGGGAAAAGGAGTTATTAAATTAAATTTATATTTCACTAGCTGTTATGTTACCCGTAACTTCGTTTGAGTAGAATTGTTGTGCATATATCCGTCAGGATGCAACTGATCGATCTTGATTCTTGATGAAATTCAATAATCAAGATAAGTTCAGCGGATTAGCCGAGAAAAGGTAACACGCATATAGACAGACACACTCACATTGAAAATATTAGTGTGGATTTATTTCTCAAAACAATATTAGCTCTACTATTCTTATAGCTGTCTCTGTCTCTGCTGTCTGGAAGGAAGTCGTATTCTTACTTTAAAATTCGTTGTATTTTCCTTGATAAATATTATTGAAACTCTAGTTTTCCCCCGCCTCGGTCGTTCGCTGGATTTCATTGTCTAGTGTTGTAAGTACAAATTTGTCGCTGTTGATCCCAGTTTACAGGAGTTACAGCGGTGGACCAACCTCATAATAAAATCTGGCAAACTAAATACCTAGGGGACAGGTTGATTTCCAACAGCCAAGGTTTCAGCATGTCGTCGATTAGGATGTCATAACCGAACAGTTCTGAGAACAATAATAAACATTCATTATAATAGGGAGCAAATTAAAAAGCTCATCTTGCTGTCAAGCTGGCAAGCAAGCAACACTCGAAGTGTTGTCTCTCCAGAGGGATCTCTTGTGTTATCCCCAATACTTTTTATTTTCTTCACCCTTCAAATACATGGTAGATGTGTGGCGAAGTTGGTCCACAGTGTTTAAATATCTATGAGCGTGCCGGCGTTTCCTGGACGACGGAACCTTCAGAAAAATAACATAAATTTACTCTCTCGTAAGGAAAACGCGAATCGACTCGATTGATGTATATTTTCATATTCATTCACGGAGTTTTAAAACCTATCTCATTATTTATTCGAAGTATCATTCGGAGGAGCTGATGCTCCTCCGAGCTTCACCTGCACTTTCCGACTACAATTACCAACGCCACAGAGGCAATACTATAGAGGGGAAGAAACTTAAGATTTCCCAGTTTTGGATATCCTTCTCCGAGGAGGCATTAAAAAGCTTGAAAACAAATGTAGTTTATTATACCAGGGTAGGTGCACTGAAGTAGTTAAAAGTTGGACACAAAGACTTTGGCCTAGACACGTATGGAGAACCATACCTGACTATTCAAAGACAACGCCAAAAGCCTTAGACGATGCACTCACCGATGCAGTTGAAAAACATAGTCATGAAGACCCTGGTGCCGGCGGTGATGATCCACCTGTGACCGACTTTACGTCCTACATATTGGAACTACAGGCGGCCTGCCGGTAGTTCCAATGTCTCACTTCACAGCTCAGATACGCTTGACGACCGATCCCCACAGAGAGGTAAACGGCAATAGGATATGTATGTATAACTTCTTGGTCAAATCTCATTAGACATTAGACTTGCCGCTATTTTGTGAGTAGTCAATGCGAGACTTGAAAAAGATGTCACGCTGCCAGCACGTGAAAGAATGAAAGAAAAAGACTATGTAAAGGTAGCTTTCGTGTCGAATGACTCGGTTCATTTTTGTTTGCACGCGCGCCGTTGTGACGGAATAACTTTGCACCTTATTGCCGTTCAGTGAGAGTTTATTCAAATCTGTTTTTGAATTGATTCTTCTGTACGGGTAGTACTAGTATTTATTCTGTGCTACAGTTCCGTAATAGTCTAAACCTCGACAGTTACTTACCGAAGCAGTTAAAGAAGTTAGGCACAAAGACCCTAGCGGCGGCAGTGATAGTCTGCGCGGAGGAAAGTATAGACTTGACGACCAGGTCCTCGATGGCAGCCATGAGGGAGGTAGTGTTGCGGCCTTGCTTGCGCAGGTAACGGAGCAGCGCCGATAGGGTCCACTTGTGACCGATGTTACCCGCGTTTGGGTCGTCGCATCTGTCGTTAAGGAAAGGATTTGTAAACGGAGTATGATCGAATACGGGGCATGGTTCAGCGCGAAACGAAGTGATTGATTAAATTTAATACATGACAATGCTTAACAATTTGATAAATAATGACGCAGACGCGCACTATTGGGTTGCGACACATTGACCGACGGCGATCGACGGACCGTCCATGCAACAAGAACGTTATGTGCGTATGGATTGAGGAGCCACATTTGCTATTGAAAAAAGGATTATATGCCCATTTTGTAGGAAATTAGCAGATTTTGTAGGCCCAATTCTGGAATTTGTAGCAAAAGGATCACCAGATGCATCTGGTGTGAGGAGCCACCTTTTTGGTCATGTATCTCCTCTATATTTTTGCTACAAATTCCAGAATTGGGCCTACAAAATCGACTAATTTCCTACAAAATGGGCATATAATCCTTTTTTCAATAGCAAATGTGGCTCCTCAATCTATACGCACATATAAAGTTTAGTATGGGACGCCGTCTCCACATCCTCGCGGCGAACGCGCCGAACGGGCGTCTCATACTAATCGTGCTTTTTTTGTATAAACAAGCCGTCGAGCGCCGTCGATCAATAAACCATAACGGGTTTGTTTATGAAGAACCTACATTGTAGATGTCGAAGACACAAAAGAAGTTTGTAGGATATTTTGAGGTGGAGATACAAATATTATTCTATCCATAAACTTCCCACAATTTTTTTTGACATACAAACTAAAGTTATATTACTAAGGTCCGTCCAAAACGCACGTACGTCTGTAAAATAATATAATATTATGAAATAAAATACTACAGGGCGAAATTGATATCATTAGCATCCTTTTAAACTAAGAGCATACCCATCAAACTAAACAACCTTTACTATGGGAGCAAACCGATCGGAGCAAAAAAAAATCTGCTGCTCCATACTAAATTCCAATGCCTACTCGACTCAAATGTATGCAACAGCTGATAATTTTTTGCTCCGATCGGTTTGCTCCCATAGTAAAAGTTGTTCAGTTTGATGGGTATGGTCTTAGTTTAAAAGGATGCTAATGATATATCAATTTCACCCTCTAAAACGTGTTAATGAATTAACGCAAAACTAGAAAGTAGTTTGTTTAGAATCGAGGTCAGAATCGAATTAACATGGTTTTTTTTCAAAATATTAATTAATTTAATTTGTAAAATTTAAAATTTACTGACTTCGATTTAAACCCACCGCTCGGGCACTCTCACCTTACTTACTACCATAACAAGATTCTTAAAATGTATCCATGAGCACGTTAGCGCTTTCATTAATTGCTGAAATGATAACAAATAATTTTAGCCTCAAAACTTAAAATGCGAATAACTTTAAATTTTAACTATCAAAATAATTAAATTATTGTTTCAATCTAATTATTTTGTTATAAATCAGTTGGGGTGTATGAGGTTTTGCGTTTATTCATTAACACGTTTTATAATTGTATGAAATTCTTCCTAAGAGATAAGATAAATCAAATACTCACTTGATATAATCTGTATGATATTTATTGATACTGTAGTTACACAAATGCATGCAGGGGTTCCACAGGTTCTTGTTGGTCTTGTCGTATTTCACCGTCGCGAACCTGACCAGGCCCTCTTCGTACAAGTATATCAGTAAGGGATCAATTGATGTCACGCACACGTACAGTCGAAGGTCACATTTGTGTCCACCAATGAGAAGGGGTTTGTCTATGTATTTAGCAACGACAACGTTCTCGCCTTTTGGGATTTGTTCTGGCTAGAAAGAAAAGAAAGAAATAAATTGTTTGTTTAAAGGTATGTGTTTCAGATCATGATAATGTTATACGATAATTCGATTCAGATATATGAATAAGAAATATTGAAGGACCCATAATACTCCCCTGGGGAACACCTTACTTAATTGTGCCTTATATTTCTAATAAAAGAGTAAATTACTGCAGTTAATGTATTTGGAATAGAAGCATAGAAAGACACTTAGATCGGGATATCAAACCTAATATTCATTTAATTTTATACACTAAAATTGAAACGGTGAAGGTGTCTAAAGCCTTAGGTAAAAAGAAAAATTGTAACTAACCGTATTCACGATATAAATGCCTCTGCCGCGACTGGAAGCAGCTGGTTTCACGATCCATGGTCCTTTGGTCCTGTAGTGGGTAGTGCACAAATCTTTGTACTCTGCGGGCATCAGGAATGTGGTGGGAATGAAATCGAAATGCTTGAGACCTCTGAAGTACTGCATTTTTTCTATGTTCTTGAAGAGTTTGTCTTTGCGGGTCAGCTCGTACGATCTGTGGGTTAAATTATTAGCAGCATTAAACTAACGTTTTGACAATGTGTGTTTCATTGACACGTACCAATTAGCCTTTCGCTTTTTAGGTTTCCGTACCCAAAGGGTGAAAAGCCTACGTTATCCGTCCGTCCGTCCGTCCTACCTATTTAGTGCTGTCACTTTTGAACTGTAATAGCTTGACAATACATTTTTTTAAGAAATAATTAAAAATTAAAAAGTTGCAAATTAAGGGGGGTTCTCAACAAGAAACAATTTTGTATCGTACTTAAAGCCGTACCCCTTGAGGACATTATATTTAACCAAACCCATTTTTTCTAAACCACTAAACCCTAAACAAAACAGTTTAACAATTACCTCGGCATATGGTTAACTCTTTGCAGTTCAGTCAAAGCCGTCACCGTGTCGAGAGTATGGAGGTTCCCGAACCAGAATAGGGTCCACGTCAGATCATCTGATGTGACCTCTTGCAGACCATGGGCATCCAACATTGGCTTCAGGAGTCGTTCCCTAACCAAGAACTACTGTCAGTATTAAAGTCATTGTAAAAGAAACTACTATTATGAATGGACTAGTTCAAATAGGTAGTCTAAGTGTGAAATTATATACAAATAGATTACTCTAACGATTAAGGCTTCCGGGGGCTAGCCATGGAATATTATATGAAAAAAAGCCGCGTAATCGACATTTCAACAATACTGACAGTAATTCAATTTCCAGAGCTAGCTATCGTCTCCATTTTGGAGTAGTATTTTGACAGTCTACACTGCTAATCACGTTCGATTTGGAAACTATGGCGTCTATTGCCTACATTCTAATAAAATAGAATAGTCTTCATATACTACCACGAAAACACTTTTAGAATTATAGTTTTAGTATTTTTGTTAGACTATTGAAACCAAACATACAATTAATTTTTACAGAAAGTGGAAAGGACTTAATAACTTTAGGGCTAGCATATACCCTCGAAAAGTCGAGAATAGTATATTATGAGACAAGTGAGCTAATTGGCCATTACAGTCGAGGCTGGATTGCAGCACGAGCCGCCGGTGTGGGCTGTAATGATCAAGCAGAGACTGTAATGATCAACGCTCACGCGTTCCATATGACGTTTTTCAACACACTTTCGAGGAAAAATTAATAAAATTTCCCAAAAATGGCGCCCAGATTTCTTTTTTCCCGCGCCAGCAGGTATTTAGTGCGGTAATATAAAGTGCGTGCGCATGTTTTATAAAACTGGATTATGAACCTTAAAGTGTTGCGATAAGAGCCTCTTTACCAGCAGTGTGTTGAAAATAGATAAACGCATTTCACGCAATCGTTCTGGCGTGAGGTGTCGTCGGTGAGCCGCAAAATTAGCGTCATCTGAATGCGGGGAATCCCCGGTATAACGACAGCGTTATCGACTTATGACTTCCATTAGTCGTTACCCCGCATGCTTTTTATATCGACCAGTGAAACAACCCCGCCTCGCGGTGCGCAAGCAAAGTCCCTTCCACCGTCAAACCACCAGTCACTCACCTCGGAAAATGGTTGACCCGTTGATAAGGTGACATAGATCTTAACACGTCAGGCTTAGGATGTAGTCCCGACCAGAGTAAGTTGCAGTCTTTAGAGTCAGGCACCGCCTCCTGAAGACCATGGGCTTGGAGCAATCGATGCAGGAGCTTTGTCTCCGTATTAACCAGTTTGTAGGTGATCTTGAGCATGCGGGCTGGCATGTGACTGCTTTCGAGGACCTGATAGATGGGAGATGTGGTATGAAGAAGTGTGAAGTAATACATACACATACATAAAAATACGACCATAATCCCTCGTCCTCGCAAAGTTTGGATTAACATCTAAAGTTTATAACATCGTAATCGGTTCACTCAAACAAAAGTTTTAAGTGTTTCGAGTTTTACAGTACTTTCTTATCGTAGTACTTTAAAGTCGCGGGCGCCACAAAGTCAGAAGCAAATGGGTAATTAGTAATTACTTAGGTAGCTATTTTCTAAAAACGGTCCGGTAAATGTATGACCTTCTATTTGATTGGAGTAGTTTTCTCTCGATAAATTACTTTAATGAGTACATTTCGCGGTATTGAAGGCAATAAGAAAGCTGAAAGGTCAAATGTCAAGAACTAGAGCAACAACTTTATTATAAATCTAAATACGCAATAAATAAAAACCGCCCGCGAGTTAGACTCACGCATCGAGGGTTCCGTACCACCACATAATACAACGTGTTAATGAATTAACGCAAAACTAGAAAGTAGTTTCGAATCGAAATCGAGAGCAGAATCGACATGGTTTCAACATAGGTAATTTATTCCAAAATATTAAATAATTTATTTGTATATTTAAAATTTACTGAACTCGATCTCAACCCACCGCACAGGTACACTCACCCTACTTACTAACAAAACAAGATTCTTAAAATGTGCCCATGAGCACGTTAGCGCTTTCATTCATTGCTGAAATGATAACAAATAATTTTTGCCTGAAAACTTAAAATGAGAATACCTAAAATGCATTGTTTCAATCTTATTATTGTGTTATAAATCAGTTGGGGTGTATGAGGTTTTGCGCTTATTCATTAACACGTTACATTTTCGCGCGTACCGTCTGACAGTAAATGATTAAAGCGTGAAAACTCATCGTTTTCTAAGGAAGTGATGTATCTGTTAATAAGTAACTAGTAATCTGTGACATTACCTTGACGCTGTCAACTTCTTTCACCAGCAGATGATCCGAGTCATCGCTGTCCAGAGCAGGGGAGAGAGTACGCTGCGTCTGAGGATTCTTCTTCTTGTTCTTACCTTTACTCTTCTTTTTAATCTTGTCTGTGTCTGAAATTAAAACAACAATTTAGCGGTTTAGATTTAATATTATAATGTTCGCACATGCGCACTTTGCGCAAATTCTGCATGACATATGTGTAGGGTTGACTTACCACGCATCGTATGAACATCATTATACATTTTGTTAATTTTAATAGTTCATGCTGTTATTAAAAATAGTATTTAAGCTAAGGAATCTCTGAAAATTGAATTTAGCTTTATTTTCCAACGTTTATTTTTACTGAGAGGATAAATATAAAATATATTGTATATATCGAATTTATTGATTCTACATGTATGCCATGTTAGCCTAATCAAATTAAAGATTGAAAAAGTCGGGCGGCGAGCGTATCTGTCTATCTGCCTATATTTTATATAGTTAAATGCAACGGGTGCGCACGCCTGACTGCATTCCCTTGCTCGGCTCCCCTCAAGTTTCCCCAGAAAGTGTGATGTGAGGTGGGGTATCTGGAGTCAGAGGGGGGCGGGGAGTGGCCGTTCTGTATGTTCTGTACTACAAACTCTTACCTATTCTGTGCCTTGCCTTCGTCCGCACAAATTATATACTAGATTTTAAGTCAAAACATAAGCATTCAAACGAAAACAAGTTTCATCAAAATTAGTTCAGTAGTTTTTATGTGATGCTGGAACAGACAGACAGAGTTAGGGACCTAAAACCATATCGGTAATCTTTTTCTTGTAAATATCTTCAATGTACAGAGAGTTGTAGTACAGACACACTTCTTTTACAGTTTTATATTGGTTTAGATTCCCTCTTCGTATTTTCTTCTTTTTTTAGTGTTCCGTACCAAAATTGGCATAACGGAACAGTTATGGAATCACCTCGGTGTATATCCGTCCGTCTGTCATCGCAGACCGTATAACATAGGACTTGACTAAAACTTGGTAGTTATAGCGATTAATGACCAAACTACATAAATGAAGTCAAAAAAGGCTAAATTTCTATATTGGAGGGAAGTTTTGGAGGTAGAATGGAAGCTTATATTAAATGAAAGCTTATGAAAATTCGAGTCCAGAAACATTTCTTCAAATTTTTCATTGAAACTTTGTTTATCACTGATGTCCCATTATTACGAAGTTACAGTCTCTTATTTCGACCCATGTTCCTTAGGGAAAGTTGTTTAGTTTCATTGTTTGAACACATCCTAAAAATTTTGTTAACAATTAAAAACTAGTGGTATATTTTAATTATGTTCTATTTCTAATACTAAATTGACGCATTCGCTAATATTAACTGTACTGATCTAGCGCATTTCTTACAAGCAATTTTTACAATAAAAGTGCTAAATTGCTACACAATTTGAGTGACACTCGGTCAGTTGCACGTGCGTTCATTAAAGTTAATTCTCCATTAAATCTCTTGCTGTCACTTTTTGTCTTATTGACGTAGTAAAAGCTAGCAAGAGATTTAATGGAGGATTAACTTTAATGAACGTACGTGCAACTGCCCCTCTAGACAAAGTGACATTCTATTGGCGTTGACGCTAGTAGAAAATGACAAAATGTATAGATTTGACATTAGCTATCGAAACATTTTGACGTTTGCTTTCGTCACCATACGTCAAGTCCATACATTTTTATGTTTTCTACTGTCGTTAACGCTAATCAAAAGATACTTTGTCAATAGGCCCTGACCGTAAATAGTCTAGTGTAATCAGTGTTAGCACAGCGAATACTGTGCAAAATAAGTGCACTGTTTATGAAGTGGCATTACTGAGGAGTTTCTTGCGTCCTTTCTTGACTGCCTTAGCACCTTCTGAAGCGGAAGTGGAATAGATAGATCTATGAGATTACTGTAGGTACTATTTCTAATTTGGAACGTTGACATTTTATTAAGTTTGTCTATGATCATTATAACATAGGTTAGTTTTTTGTGAGAGTACAGCGCCGCTTGGCTGTTTGAGGTGCAAAATAAAATTAAAAAAAAAAATTATCTACATAACAATTTTTTTGTACCACACACCTGCCCCCCTAGACAAAGTGACATTCTATTGAAAATGACAGAATGTATGGATTTGACCAAAGAGATTGTACCTAATAGAGTGAGTCATACCAATTGTAAAGTGTCCACTTTTTTGACGTTTAGGTTTGAGTGTGTGGTGTCAAGTAGTATGGACAAAACGCACCAAGTAACATACGGTCTTATGTTTATGGTCACTTTTCACACAAACTAGCTCAAAAAAAAGTGGACAGCCGCATAAACAAATATCTATAGTTCCATCTCCTTCTACTATTAAAGGTACGTCATAAGACAAAAGAGACTAACTACAATCGTAAATTTATACGGACTCTATGGAGATCCTTCCTCTGAGGATTTGACATTAGCGATCGTCAAAGTGTTTCGATCGCTAATGTCAAATCCATACATTCTGTCATTTTCTACTAGCGTCAACGCCAATAGAATGTCACTTTGTCTAGGGGGGCGGTAATGTAACAGATAAGTACAAATACAAATGAAAATTACACACGAATATGACAAAAAAAAAAGGTAATTTATAAAATAAAATAATAATTATAGTATAGGCTACAAAATATTGTTTTCGCAGCAAAGAGCACCAAACCTAAAGGTATCACCTTTTTTGTTGTTACAACTTTTTGGTGTTACAAGTTGTAAACGTTGTGAGGTAACGTATGACAAAGTTTTTCAAAAATTTGGTCTTATTGTGTAACTACCCGATTCAATTGGTATCAAATCGACATGGTGTTTTTGACAGTTTTAAGCAATTCTTAATAATTGGTTTATTAATTTCAGACAATCGATATGATGATTACAGAAACATCATATTACTTAAAAAGGCCTAATACAGTGTTAGGGTAAACAGGGGGTGATTGCACCCATGATACTGAACAATTTTTCCTAAGAAACCTTTAGGAAATTCCCAAAAAAAAAATTATCTTTCCAAACTAAATGCAATCAGATGATCGAACGTTTGTATGAATAGTCGATTTTTTTAGCGAATTTCCTATTTGTTTATCATGGAAAATTGTTCAGTATCATGGGTACAATCACCCTTTAAAGTAATGCAACTGATTACCCTAACACCCTGTACAGTCATAGTACGTTATCGATTTTGTAAACGATATAATCGGAAATTTACACAATAGCTTACTGGTTGCTTTTTAAAGAAAACGAATTATACTCAAACATGAGTTTTCGCTGATTGCGTTTTTTGTTTTAATTGAATTTCTTTGTATTAATTGAATTTCTTCTGGGTTGTAATTAAGCATATGCTCATAACTATATTCCCTGAGGGTGATCAGAGATATTCTGAAACCTCAGAACATCCACGTTTCACCTGTAGTACCGAAACTCTGTCCAGTGTGACGGGGGGTGAGCCCGTCGCCACTTATAATGGACAGTGGATACAATACATGCCTCGAAATTGAAGCATGCAGGTTTCCTCACGATGTTTTCCTTCACAGAGAAGCCAGTGGTGTTACAAATCGTACATAAATTCCGAATAACTTCATTGGTACGAGTCGGCCTGGACGGGGATCAAACCATCGCCTCCTGCACGGCATGCAAGGTTACTCGCCACTGGACCACCACGGCTCTTCACTGGACCACCACGGCTCTAAATCTAAATGTAATGTGGCGGGTTGTAAATAATGTGTATAATAATAATATTCCTTACCTTTAGTAGGAGCAGCCGGTGGGTTATCCTCAGGTGGTCTTATATTAGCGGTAGTGTTCTCTATATTGAGGTGTTTCTTCAGCGTTATCTTGCTCAGGTCGTTGAGTACATCTTCTATGTCCCGCTTATGTTCAATCGTCTCGTGCCCTTGTTCTTCAACGTCCACAGTCTCCGGGACATCAGCCTCGCTCACGTGTCTCACTACATACGCTTGTCCAGTAAATTTAGCGTTGTTGCCAAAAGTTTCCATTACATCATGCATTATGTTCTTAGGCCTGACGCTGAAGGAATGAGGCTCTGCGACTAGTCTTTTGGCCATATTCTTTGCTTTGTTAAGTAAAATGGTTGTGCCTGTGTTGTTACCGACGGATTTCATTGTGGATTCCATTGAGGGTGTCCTTGAAGCCAGGACGCAAGATCTGAAGATTAAGACGGCTCCTCTTGATCCCATAGGCCCTCCTGATATCCAATCTGATATAGACCCTTCATTTTCCTTCTCTTTTCCACCGGTGTCGTCGTCATTTTTTCTCATGCTGTCTCTGTCGCACTCGTTTGTTGTCTGAAGGCCTGATGTAGACGGATTCGAGGTTTCTGATGATACATGTGGACTGGAAAAGGGGTAGAATTAGTTAATGATTTTTAAAAATATACTTAAAGGAAGCTAGTGACGAAAAATATAAAGTTATCCACTACGTGATCAGTTATATGATGTTATTGTCCGCTAGCTAGTCGTTGGCCGCGCCTTTGGTAAGCGAGCGGCGGTTGACAGCGCGCAAAATGTATTTTCACCACCGGTCTCCGTCCCGCGCCCCGCTCGCCTTTCCAAAGAGCGGCAAACGACTAGACTATGGCCTATTTGCCAAAACTCTTATTTAAGTGCTAAAATGTATGTAGAGCATCGCAAATGAAGGTTCAAATGTGTTGAGCCGAAATAACAAGCGCATCTCCACATAAGGTGAACTATTGTGATGAATCATAATACGAATTATAAACTGAAATAAGGCAAGCTTAAGATTAGTTAGTATTTGAACTTATTTAAAGATTGGAAAAGAAAATCTAGTGGCAAAAGGGATTTGAATGAAACCTGTGACTTGCTAGAAGGCTGAAGCATGCTTTAAGTATCGAAAATAGCTATGCGTCCACATGCAGCGATACAATTCCTAAATCTATTCCGTCAGGCTTTATATTGACATCGTTTGCTACTCGATGTAGTGCTTTTTAGGAAGCATTAAGTTCATAACAGAGGGCGTGGTAGCGATAATTATAGCGCGATATCGTCAAGTAGAGGTTGTTGTCTTCTAACACACGAAAAATGATATGCTCGTCACATTCCAGTGCAGGTGCAGGTACAACTCCGACTTTACTATATAGCGCTATATTCTAACTTCCGTCTGTGACGACCTTAACAGTATTATTACTGTAAAAAAAAAAATTTGTCTCAAATCATGCATAAGCATGATTTTTTGACTTTTGACCTAGAGTAAAATGACATTGAAACATTCTGTACTGTTACCATCCTTGTACCTATCTGTATATTTATACTTATATTACATGTAATTTATGGCAATAAATAAGTGAAATGAAAAAAAAAATTATTGTTGACGTTCATGAATGCCTGAGTTTGAGTTCGACCCTGAAATATATAATTTTAATGAAAATAAAAGAATGAACTTTACGGCAAAAATCTGCTGTTTCATACAAAACTTTAGTACCAACTGGACTTCTATGTATGGATCAGCGGATTTTTAAATTTAATATCGATGTTGGCTTCATAGAAAAAGTTGCTAAGTTTGATAGGTCGGTTTTATCGCCCCCCCTCCATCCCCGAAATCCGGATATTTGTATGGAACAGTGATTCATTATTCACTGTTTTTCAATGAATATCCTGGATACGTGCTTGTATTACTTGTATTAGATGTCCTACTAAATACTCTTTCTTATACTGTGATTTTGTAAACAAGCAAAACCTATAAATGACCTTGCGTTTCGGTCCACGACGCTGACCGCAAGAGGTTGGCTTTGAACTCCATTAGATCTGCCCTATTACTAAATATTTACAAGTTCTTTTATTATAACATTTTTAAGCTTGCACTGAACTTGGCAGTCGGTCGTTTAACGAATAGATTTTAGAATGGTGACTTTTTATAGATAGCTCCAGTATTTCCACGAGTTTTCGATAACTTGTGACGATAGCCACTTGAAGAATACTTGTTTATCATCATCAGCCTGTCATCTTCTTATCGTGTGCCAGCAAGCCCTGGTTGCAGAGTTTTTTCAGACCTTACGGCTTCCTACCCCCAGATATAGTAGCCGGGACCAACGGCTTAACGTGCCACCCGAAGCACGGAATCATCTTTCTTTTCATCTGCATTATCCTAACCAACTGGGGAAAAACGCACAAAGTGACATATCTGTGTCTCCCGTGGGAATCGAACCCACGACCTCTGTGTCAAGAGCCCATTGCTCTTAACCATTAGACCATGGAGGCAGTCTAAGAAGAAGCCTGTCATATCGTCCACTGGCCACTACACCTTGGAATCGGGGTCATTTCAAAGCCAGGGTGCCCTCAGACCATAAAACTGAACCACTTTTACTATGGCATCAACATTGAATTTCACAAAAAAATATCAGCTGTTTCAGAAATTATTGTGCAGAAGCTATTGAGATTTTCTATGAGTCCGCAGATTTTTAAACTTATGAGCGTAGCCTGGTTTTAAATATTTTACTAACGATTGTAGTCTTACTTGGCAACACCCGTATTTCCACGACCTTGCCACGTGACCTTGTTAAGTGAAAACTATCAATGGACTTGCGTGCAGACGGTACGGTCAGCGTGACTGTCGCCATTAAGATGGGATCGTGTTTTGGGTGATATTAACACAGTTATGTTAATATATCATACTAGCGTTCATCTGCGTGAATATCCAAAAATACTTTCTTAGTGCACCTCTACAATCTCCTTAGAATCTATAAGTATTACAAATGACAACATGCGTCCATGTATGGGCTATTCGGCTAGAATGTGATATGCATGTGATAGCTTTGCTATACGCATTATAATATAGATAAATATGATAGAAATAAAATTCAATTGCAAAAACCGGCGAACTGCGTGTCGGGACACGCGCAGTGTAGGGTTCCGTAGTTGCCCGTCACAATATACGGACTTAGATGGGGCCTTTTTGTTGTTTTATACTACGGTTTAACGGCTTATAAAGTCTAAAAAGTACATTTTACAAGTTGATCGACTATTACTCGTTAAATTGTAAAGCCAACTTAGCGGTGATAGTTTTCCTTTTTATTTCGTTATATACACTACTGCCGTGAATTTATTCACGTATCCAGAAACAACCGTTTAGCTGGCGGGGGCCGACGACGACGGCGACACTTGACTCTAACAAAAATTTGTAGTTTGGCGTGTCTCCAAATCACCAGCAAATCTCATATGATTAAAGGCGATTTGACTTTATAAATCTCGTGTCCCCAAATCAACTGAAAATGTCAGGTCATTAAAGGCGACTTGACTTCATGAATCTCGTGCCTCCAAATCAACAGCAAGTCAAAGGTGATTGAGGGCGACTTGACTTCATAAATCGTGTCCCCAAAATACCTATGAAATTGTTGATAAACCATAAACCAACCAATGATTGCACTTTTAGATAAACTTTAGATACATCAAACTCTGTACAAATTGTAGTATAGAAAATTAATACGGTGGGCAAGTCGCATAGATAAATAAATAAATATCTTGGACATTGTCACACAAATTATCTAGTCTAGTCACCTTTAAAGTACCAGAATCTAGCCTGGACTTGTGTTATAGAATAAATATATAGATACAAACATCCATGACTCGGGTACAAATATTCATATTCATCATACAAATATTTGTCCCTTACGGGATTCGACCCCGCGACCCTCGGCACAGCAGGCAGGTTCATTACAGACTGTGCTATCGGGCCGTAGATGAAGTGTAATTAGACGAAACGTTTTTTGGAATTACGTAGATCACGTAGTAAATCCATCGGAAAAATTAGGCTGGTTCTGATTTGGTACCTGTCTGTATTGTAATTGGTTAAACAAAGGATACCGCAAATATAAACAAAGCGTACCTTAGGAGTAACAAACAAATAAATAATGCATAAACAGACAGACATGCACCACATGGCAATGCGTTGGAATGATGCAATAAATCCATGCAAATATATTCGGCCACATGTTCGCGGCATATGGCTGCGAGTGGTCACTTGCCAGTATAGAACACCTTATCAAGCAGTACTAAATCCTACTAATATTACAAACGCGAAAGTTTGTAAGAATGGATGGATGTTTGTTACTCTTTCACGTAAAAACTACTGAATGGATTTTAATGAAATTTTGCACACAGATAGAATATGATCTGGATTACCACATAGGATACTTTTTTAAGGTCTACGCAGACGGAGTCGCCGGCAACAGATAGTCTGAAATAATATGATCTAGCATGGTACTGAGACAGCGCTGTCTGTCTTTAGCTGTTTTCACGAGTATATGTGAGAGATAAAGCCCACGAAAGAGTTTATATCAGATATTCAGGTGTGTCTAATAAGAAAGGCCATCGTAAAGGTAAAAGTAGGTATTACTAATTTGGCTGTCCAATGATTGATTTTGGTAACCCTCATTAATGAGAATTGTGATTCTAGCCACCATACAAGGATCAGAACCTAAGAGATTGGACTTGTCATTCTATATTAGATGCAATCAGCTCATTGCAGTTAGTATAAAAAAGTTTCAAATCGCGTATTGCCTTTAGGTTCCTTAGGGATTTTTATTTAGTACAATCACTCTCTAAAGTACTGATGGTGCCTAAGTTCCTCAAGATAGTCGGCGTAGACTCGGAAGAAGATTGAGAGGCATTTGTTCATAAAACGATTTGTGTTGTATAGGCTACATAAACGACTTCGTACGCGCAGACCACCCACTTTAAATACTCATAACTTTTGAATATATGAACCGATCGCAATGAAATAAAGCCTAAATTTTCAATCAAACCATGTCGTATGTTTTTTTTAAAACCGAATTCAAATCGGTTCAGTAGTTTTTAAGTGATACGTGCAAAAACAAACAGATAAAGACAAACATTTAAAAAATGATCTCGATACATTCCATTACGTATCCTAAACCCCTCCAATCAATTTGAAAACATCTTAAATGTAAATCCACGCCAAGTTTACAATTTTATTATATGTATAGATATTCTACTGCCTGCAAATCCATGAACTGTACCAATGACCAGTCAATACTAAACACTATTGAGTGTTATTGGAGCATAGATCACTATAAATAGAGCGGCAAAAAGTATGTTGTGAATAGTTGTGATTGAATACGTTTTGTTGGCGCCATAGTTGACTGTTACATCGTCTTTATGTCTCGTAATCGACTATTATATCGAGTAAAGTAGGTTAGTTTTAAAATCGATTCGTGAATCCGATGTGAACCTATTTGGTATAATGACTTATCGGATGTAGGTTTATTAGAAATAGATTTGATTCAGCGTTTGCTGCTGTCCGAAATTACAATGATTTTGAAGGTTCCGTACACAGTGTGTACAACTATACAGGGTGTAAACTTAAATGCGTTACATAACGAACAGGGTGCTTCAGACCAGACCAAACTGACCACTAATTAACATACATACAGGGTCCAACTTCATATGCTGACACTTTTTTAAGGGAATGTCCAGACCATCAAACTGAACAACTTTCTCTATGGGACCAACATCTAAATCGCGAAAAAAAATCGAATTCCCATACATTTGATTTTACAACAGCTGATTTTTTTTCGCGATTTCGATTATAAAATGCTATTATAAACTGACCATAACATATGGTGTGTTATTTTATTATCAACAACAACGCCGCGCCGGTCATCGTAAATGGTCAAGTACTATTTGTTTCGTAAACTTAAGGGTTTGAATGAATGAATGAATGAAATATACTTTATTTACACCAAACAAAATACAATGCACAATAGCGCAATTGGGTTTGCTCAAGGTCTATGTACCTACGAGCTGTCCATTCAAGTCGAATTACATAATGTGCACTTAGCAGACTGTTTGAGATAAATAGCCTCTAAATACCATTCTTTGTATTATGTAGAACACAGTGATCTAATAGCCCAAGATCCGACCGTAAAATACAACTAATTTTTTTGGTGAACGAAATGTGATTTAAGTGAAAGTTTATACTGGGGTTCATATATCGCCGCCGGGTTGCCTAGAAAAATCTTGCCGCAAGTACCTTCACCATGATGATTTATGGTACCATTTTTTCCACCGAATAAGATGCCACCTGAAGGAGACCAATCTAAAGACCTGGAAATCTAGGGTTGCCACCTCTCAATCTGCCGCAACGCCCGCAACTCTAAGGTTAAAAATGACTTCTTTGAACCTGTCAACCCTAGAGTTGCGGCAGAGTGAGAGGTGGCAATAGTTGTATGAACCCCTGTCTAAACTTTCACTTAAACTTAGACTACTTATATGAGGACACGTTACGCGTGTAATTCTACTAAAAAACTATTCTGCCACTTTTCGCGGGGGCGAGGTAGCACGAGATACGCAACTTTGAATTTTATTCCATTAGTTCTGATTATAATTTTGAATGTTAAAAATAATGAAAAACAGTGTCGTGTGAACCCCAAACGTCATAAGTTCGAAATTATTGTTCCGCAATTATAGGCTGTCGCGTTTAGTGATAAGGTTTAACATTGAATGCAAATGCACAAGATCAATTGTGCTTATACCATGGCAGAGGGGAAATGCTACCGCAAGGCTAGTCCTTATAATAATTAGTCAAAGGGCTAAGTTATGAAAATGCGTAAGATCTTTTGATCCTGCACATTGGCAGAGGGGAAATGCTAAGGCGAGGCGGGTTCGTATATAATTCGTCTAAGCACTTAAATCACATTTCGTTCACCAAACAAATAGGTGCATAAATTTGCGGTTGGATCTTAGTATATAAGTACAACAACCGGTGAAGGAAAACATCGTAAACCTACATACGCTGAAGAAGAAATTCAGATGCTAATGCGAAGGCCACCAAACCGCATTGGGCATACGTGGTGGACCGCCCAACCTGAAATCCAAGCCATTTAATGTTTTTAGGGTTCCGTACCCAAAGGGAAACCACTGAAACCACTAAGCCTACGTTGTCCGTCCGTCCGTCCTACCTATTTAGGGCTGTAGCTTTTGAATCGTAATAGCTAGACAGTTGAAATTTTCACAGAATATGCATTATGACTCGCACTTGACCGATTTTTATTTTAATTTATCTTTTATATTTGTATTAACCATAACCGGACATACACTTGCAGACCAACTTTTTTTACATACTTTTTTCATCCTATCACAGCCCTGGCACTCCATAAAACGATTTCACTATACTTGAATAGTACTCTACAGAAACAAGATGGCGTCGAAATAGAAACCTGGAGCAAGCAAGCGAAGGGAGCTCGAAGATAGCTGAATGATTATTATACCTGTAGCAAGCGAAGCGAGCTCGAAAATATTCAGCAATGCTAATTTCTCAGCTCTTCAACTCTATCTGGTTAAGTTTGATGGAAATACTACAAGAGAAAGATAGAAACAGCAAAGCGAGCTCGAGAGTTCGATCCTGATATCTATCAGTTAAGTGAATATAATTCGGAGCGTGCTCCATACAAACGAAGTCTGGTGATATTTTCAATAATAACTAATTAAAGTCAATGAAAATTTTCAGAATCAATCTACAAACTAATCTCTATGCTTGTATAAAGTCAGATTTTCGTTAAAATGTATAGTTATAAAGTTACAGTGCCTCAAAGATTTCCATACAAATCTTAAATTAATCCTAGCACTAAACCGGCATATTTTAACGAAAATCTGACTTCATACAAGCATAGATATTAGTTTCTAGATTGTTTCAGAAAAATTTCATTGACTTTAATAGGTTAGTATTGAAAATATCACCAGACTTCGTTTGTATGCAGCGCGCATTTACGCATTCAGAATAAACTTCTCTTAACATGTGTTAGTAGAAATGTATCTTTTCCGTGTATTTTCTTCCAAGCCAGGGGGGTGCAAGTGCACCCCCATGCACCAATGCTAATTTCACCACGAAACTGGTACGTATATGATATGCTAATACATACTCAATAACAGTATACTGCCACTGCGACTACACTCTTTCAGTCTTCGATATTACCGAAAAAAAGAATGGTTTCGGTTCAGTACGAACATGCACAAACGATTGGAACTGTCAGATGTATTTACGATGCAATTTCCATAAGTTTGTTCCCATTTCAAAGTGTCAACGGTCTCAAACAAAATGAAGGGAGCAATAAATTATCCAACAAACGTTTAGTTCGCGTGATATCAATCGGTATTTGGAAATGGTGATGCGCCTCGTCCCCATAGCGTGATGGTTACAGTGTACTTTAGAACGAAGAATGCAAGAATTTAAATTATTTGAGTAGGTAAAGCAGCGTTTGCACTGGCACGGGACTGATGTTGCGCGACACGTGGCCGCGACGTCGTATAACGTCGACACAAAACATCTCCTCCAGCCATTGACTTATAAACTAATGGACGCCGGGTCTCATACAAAAAGTGTCCCAGACTAACTTACGTAGAGGTAAGTATGTTTTAGTAATATAAACAAACTAAAAATATTGAAATTCTTTATTCATTTTGCTTGCGTAATATTGACTTACTTTAAGACCCGATGTCCAGGTAGCTGGTAAGTCAATGCCTCCAGCCATCTTTTTTGTCCAAATCAGCGCATTGATACTCAAGCAAGACTTGTCTTTCTGCAGTCTTGCTTAACTATCATCATCATCTCAGCCGATAGACGTCCACTGCTAAGACACAGGCCTCCCCTAAGAATCGCCACAACGACCGGTCCTGCGTTGCCCTCATCCAACGGGTTCCCGCCACCATCACCGGGTCGTCGGACCACCTTGTCGGGCCTACCCACGCTGCGTTTTCCGGTACGCGGTCGCCACTCGAGAACTCTTCGGCTCCATCGGCCATCGGTTCTGCGAGCAATGTGCCCCGCCCATTGTTTAACTATGTAAATCTATAATGTTACGTCTCTTTTCTATTGAGGTAGATGCGCCATTAACTCGATATGATCTTTACAAACACTTCTCTCAGCTCATTCACTTCCATGTAGTAGAGTTTCTGGACGCATCTTCTGTACAACTTTCTTACGAAAGTACGTAATGGAGGTAAAATCGCATAAAAAACGGCAAAAACCCGTCTGCGTCTTCACTTTTTTCGCAGACGGGTTTTTTGATTTATTAAATTAAGTTTTTATTTTATACTTTTTCGTTTTTTCATTTTTAATTCGTTATAGATCCTAAATGGTCATTCGAAATGAAAAATGATAAGATAAACCTAGAGATGACTTTTAAATACCTATTTAATGATACCCAACGCATTTAGTTCGTCAACTTTCATTTTTTTCGTTTTCACAATATGGCGTCTGGTTGTCGCTATATTGATTTTTGATTACTGTCATGTCTTTCATCAAAATCGGCCCACGAGTTTGGTCTCTAGAGTGCCACAAAGGAACAAACTTACATATATTCATACATACATAGGATGATAAACACATTACCCTTCCTTTGCATCATGTAGTCGGGTAATAAATTGTCACTGCGATGTTGTCAGATATTTCGCGCGTACTATGGCGACTTCGCATGACGTCCCCTAATGAATAAGCTGCTTAAGCCGTGGATTTTAATGGATTTAACTGAAGATTAGGTAATAAAATATCGCATAATACTCGTAGCACATTATAGTTTATGATTCCGCGTGCGGTTGAGTTGTGACCTAATGGCATAGTTAGTTTAAAAATATACGCTTGTTATCGTGCAAAAAAACATTACTTACTTACAATATGGTATGGCGTTTACAGTTACTCTTAGAATAGAAACTGCGTCACAAGATTTAATTCATGTAATCTACAGGATCTAACAAAACACCATAGTAATACTTAAGGGGATGCTTCAGACCATCAAACTGAACAACTTTCAGTATGGAATTGGTTCCATAGTGAAAGTTGTTCAGTTTGATGGTCTGAAGCACCTAAGTAAGCACCTAAGTATTAATATGGGTTATTAGTTTGTATGGGATGTTGCTTATTTTAATTTTTTCTCGGTGCGAACACTTAAAATTAAAACTTGATACGTTACGGAATGCATTGAGACCATTTGTCTGTTTGTTTGTGCACGCATCACATAAAAACTTCTGAATCGATTTGGATGGGGTTTTAACAAAAGCATAGCTTAGTTTGAATTAATATTTAGGTTTCATTCATGCATGTCTATTGCGATGACGACAATTTTCGATGTGTTTTTTTTTTAAATATAATTAATGGCCTTTTGCTTGTCACTGCATTTCCGTCAATGTCAAGAAGTTTGTGGGAGTATCCATCTCAATCTCAGGGATTTTTTTTGATCAAGAACCAGAAGAGATTGAGGATTGCGGAGCCTCGTGGCAGGCAAAAAAGCGACGCGCGAACAACACGCGAGACAAGTGCTCGGGTCAGAATCTGCAACGTGGCTCTAGATTCTAGATCTAGAGGATGCAAGATATGTATGTCATGCATGACAGTTTAAAGTGGACGGGACATAGCATAGCATAGCATATGCTCACGACTATATTCTGAAACCTTAGAATATCCACGTTTCACTAGTACCTAAACGCTGTCCAGTGTGACGGGGGGTGAGCCCGTCGCCACTTATAATGGACAGTGGGTACAAGCCTCGAAATTGAAGCATGCGGGTTGTTTTCCGTCCAGACGATGTTTTCCTTCACCGAAAAGCCAGTGGTGTTAAAATCGTACATAAATTCCGAAAAACTTATTGGTACGAGTCGGCATGGACGGGGATCGAACCATCGTCTCCTGCACGGCAGGCAAGGTTACTCGCCACTGGACCACCACGTCTTTTTTACCTACTTGCGAAAATGCTTGAGATTTTGTATCTAATTTGTATGAAAGCGGTAATTATTCGTGAAAATTATAGTTGTTAAGTTTCGTCTAGACATAATGCGTAGTCTTTTAGACTTCATTAAAATTCTTAACCACCCACCAATCCTAATTTGACAATGTAAGATATCAAAAGAAAAGTTTGATTTTTAACACTTGAAGCTATAAAACCCTAATTCCCACCATACCCTGCTAGCATTAGAGTTGATTTTGCGATGCCAATTTTTTTATCACTATGACAATTATGAATAAAAATTAAACTTTCATTAAAGTCAATAAGGTTCAAAATCAAATTACTTTGTATTATAGCAAGTTTATTGAACTTGTACCGTGTAGGTTGGTTGCGTAATTAGAATGACATTGGTATGCACGTGGTTGGGTTCAATTCGGCAATGCCTTTTTTGTCAACCTTTATGTGTGATATTATAGGTATTTATAGACTTTTGTTCAGCTAGTTACCTATACAGGGTCCTTCTTAATATGCTGACACTTTTTTAAGGGGATGATTAGACCGTCAAACTGAACAACTTTGTCTATGGGACCAATGTCGAAATCGCGAAAAAAACCAGCTTCTCCATACTAAACTGAAATCTTACTCGACCCAATTGTATGGGACAGCAGATTTTTTTTCGCGATTTCGACATTGGTCCCATAGAGAAAGTTGTTTAGTTTGATGGTCTGATCACCCTCTTAAAAAACTGTTAGCATATTAAGTTGGACCCTGTATATGTATGGGGAATAAATAATAATCTATTAATAATAAATACCTTGGCTTGGAGAAATGGCGTAACTGTTAACTGACACTATACTGCACAGGGTGTAAGGAAAAGTATCATTAACCTTTAAACCACATACTCTACCCATCAAACTGAACAACGATACTTTCCTTACAAAGGCTAATGATACTTTTCCTTACACCCTGTATCAAAATATCACACTAGTGTGATTAGTTTTTCAAGGCAGTCTATTGGAGTAGATAGTAGTTACAAAATTAATTAATCAGGGGAAAGCGTTTTCCATGTCGATGTAATACTGATATACATTATTATTACAATCGATATAAAAGTTTTGATTGATGAGTTGTTACTTAAACAAATTAAAAGGTTAAATTAATTATTTCTGTGTGTGTGTGTGTGTATTTCTATTTTCAATTTACTTTTGAATTTTCTGAAAACGTAGGATTTATGGCTAAGATACCTTGGCCGCAATAATATTAAAAATAAAAACTGTCAAATACAATATAAAAGCCAAGCAGGCAAAGGAATCAAATCTCATTCAACCTCTATTACTTTTTCAGTATTTTTCAAATAATTCGAGAAATAATGGATAGAAAAATCTGATAATTTTAATATAAGCTTTGAATCACATAATCTCCAAATGGTATGCATGTTTGACATGCCTAGTCTAAACAGATGATTATTTAACAACCTGCAAGGTTGTCACGGCAACCAGGGATCGTATTGATCTCTTTGATTGAGCACGTGTTTAGGGGTGAGGGTACGGTACGTTTATACGAGTTCAATGTTTTAGGGTGTTAGTGTTTAATATTAGCCTTTTATCTAAGGGTCGTACTTGTATCACACAAGCGATTTTTAGGCGTAGGCGTAACTATTATCGCCGCGATATTTCTGAGATCAAACAGTGTCGCGGCGGAATTGCGACGTCAGATGCAAAGTCGTTGCGGTGCAGTTCCGACGTCGTCTACTTACGACGCTCCAAAATATTTTTTGTGATTGTTATACACTAAGTGAGCTTTGCTACAACTGCATGCGCAAATTATTATTATTATTGGGAGTAGGGGGCCTTATCTAGGGAGAAGATATAACTACGGACCAACCTTGCGGTAGCATTTCCCCTCTGCCACGTTACAAGATCAATTGATCATGTGCATTTGCATACAATTTTATACCTTACCACTAAACGAGACAGCCTATAATTGCGGAGCAATATCTTCAAACTAGTCGTGTTAGTAGTTCCACTAGACTATTTTCAACAATTACATTTAGAATCTAAAGTAATGGAATAAAATTACCTCGCCCTCCGCAAAAAGTGGCAGAAAAGTTTGTTAAAGTCCGGCCGCTGAAAGATTGCGTTTGACAGTTACCATAAAATTGTAAAAAACTGAATGAAAACTATAAATGCCGATCATTATTTAGTAGCTTTTTGAACTTAAAAGGGCAGCTAGTGTCCTGTGTACTAGAGTGAGCACAGGTAAACAATATTTTCATTCAGTTTTTTACAATTTTATGGTAACTGTCAAACGCAATCTTTCAGCGGCCGGACTTTAGTAGAATTACACGCGTAACTCGTCCATAGTTCTATTATCTAAGCGGCTGTACGACTGCGACCATGGATTCAGGAATCGCAGTAGGTTTTTTACGTTCGGTTGTCTTTGCCTACCCAAATGGGAGGCAGGGGTCAGCATATGTATGTACCTATCTAGCATTATAAGAAACGCAGACCGACGTGTTCCAGATGAAAAACCAATAAAGCAACATCCCGCATGATACTATCCTTAGAAAAATTTTACGATCGCAAAAGCAAGCGCCTAAAGGAATCAATTATTCAAACAAATTGATTTCATATTGACCAGTGGCCCGCCACTGCTATCGTAAAAAGTATCCCACGCTTTATTTCCACACTAATTCGTTTTTGGAAATGAAAAGGTTGCGTCCGAATAATTATCTCATAATTAACGTCATAACTCAACAATCAGTGTTGACATTTACCTGATAAGGGAATGATTATGCATTGCAAGATACTGGAAACGGTAGGTGTTTTCTCCACTAATGACATCGTTTGTTTATTTTCGACGTTTAGCTCAAATATGTCTAAGCTGGGTTTACAGGATGTTAGTGTACCTTTGACTATTTATATGTGGACTGGTTACGCGTGTAATTCTACTAACAAACATTTCTGCCACTTTTTGCGGGGGGCGAGGTGACATGAAATCCGCAACTTTGGGTTTTATTCTCCATAACTTTAGATTCTAATTTTGAATGTTAAAAATCATGAAAAGTAGTCTCGTGTGAACCCCAAACGTTCTAAGTTCGAAGTTATTATTTCGCAATTATAGGCTGTCTCGTTTAGTGATAATGTGTAAAATTGAATGTAAATGCACAAGATCAATTGTGCTTATACCGTGGCAGAGGGGAAATGCTACCGCAAGGCTAGTCCTTATAATAATTAGACAAAGTAGTGTACACAGGTGCATTACTTTATAGGGTGATTGTTGATGATACTTAACAACTTTCCCCTAAGAACATAAGGGGAAAACATTCTAACTTTTCATACAAACGTTCGATCAGTTGATTACATTTAGTACGAAAAGTCCCAATATTGTTTTGCTAATATCCCCTAGGTTTCTTGGGGAAAGTTGTTCAGTATCATGAATACAATAACCCTTTAACGTAATGCAACTTTACTTACACGGTGTATATTATATACCTATGTTTCGAGACTTATGTCCAGCAGTGGAGTGGAGGCTGATAATGATGATTACGATTTCTAAGCCAATTTCATCGGTTTAAAAACATACTTTTTATATTTGTATGTAGCTTGTCCAGTATTCCAATGCTGGGCAAACGACTTTGCTCCTCCAAAAACTTTAATCATTAATTATTTCTGACGAATCCAGAAACTCCACAAAATCTACTGCTTCACGTCAGTCACGTCCTCGCGCATTTTTTTGTATTCGAAACTTTTACATCAAGAAATACGCCATATCCTTTCCGCTATCGCCTGTCACTATAACCTAACAATAAAGTTACGTGTTTCTTTTTGAATGCAATTTACGTTAACAGTTCGACGTCAGGTCTAAGCCTTTCGTACATGGCATGATAAATGCATTGTTTTGGCATATTGTGCTATGAATTATTAAGTGACAGTTATTTATTGTTCGTTAATGTCTTTGCTAAATCTTTAATTTAATTAGAGTTCTTTGAGTTTCGGTACTACTGGTGAAACGTGTATGTTGAGGTTTCAGAATATATCTGATTACCCCCTCGGGGAATATAGTCGTGAGCATATGCTTAATTTAATTAGAATACGAGGGAAAAAATGTAAATTCATGTAGATGTTAATTTTTCGTAAATATTATTTACAGCATAAAGTGGGACCAAAAATATCTCTAACTATGGGGTGATAGACAATTACTTGTGTTTTTTTAAAGAAAAGTTGTTTATTTTTCAAGTACTTCGAGTACTACGTACTTCTAAAGAGCCATAGCAAACATTTTTTTGAACGTATTATTGAATATAATACGGATCCTTCTTAATATGTTCAGGGTTTTTAAAGGAATTGCGACCATCAAACTGAACAACTTTCTCAACATTGGAATTGCGAACAAAAAATCTGCTGTCTCATACATTTAGGTAAAGTAGGTTTGTAGATTTCGACGTTGGAAATACTCTAATCTATCGAAGGGGGACCATGGGGGTTTTGTGGTCTGATCATCCTCTTAAAAAACGTCAGCATATTATGAAGGAATCAGTTAAAAAAATACACAATATTCTATTAAAATAACTGATATCTAGCAAATGTCTCCCGTTTCCAATGGAGGGAAGTCAGATATTTCTTTTTCCTACTCCTCCTATATTCTTTGATTAAGGGTATATTACTGTTTGTGCGCTCCATACAAACGAAGTCTGGTGATATTTTCAATACTAACCGATTAAACTCAATGAAATTTTGCAGAAACAATCTAGAAACAAATCTCTATGCTTGTATCGTGTCAGATTTTCTTTAAAATGTACATTTTTAAAGTTACAGTGCCTCAAAGATTTCCATTCAAAACTTAAATAATTCCTAGCATTGAACAAATCGGACACGATACAAGCATAGATATTTGTTCTTAGATTGTTTTTGCAAAATTCATTGAGTTTAATTGGTTAGTATTGAAAATATCACCAGACTTCGTTTGTATGAAGCGCGCATTTACGCATTCGGAATAAACTACTCTTAATTCATTGCGGGTTCCAAGACAGATTAGAGTCATCCCCCGGGCTCGCTGGACTTCATTTTCTAGTGTTGTGAATGGTCGCCGCTGTTAATCCTGGACTTACAGACTTCACAGGAGTTACAGCGGTGAAAATGTGTGGTGATCATATGGCGGTACAAAAATATCTAATTTACTCACAGAAAAACCCCCATAGTGTCGAAACAATAATACACGAAAATAAAACAAAGTTTACACTAGGCGAGTAGCTAGCACACGACAGTAGACGGTGAACTATTGATAGCAACAGCGGTCAGTCACGGTCGAGCGGCGGCAGGTGACTGGATTGGATTGGGCGAGGTGAACTTATGGAGTTCACATTATAGGGGAACTGATTTTTAACCGACTGTGGATGGGTAGGTTGTACGTTTTACTTTTAAGGGTTCCGTACCCAAAGGTTGAAAACGCCAGTGGCGAGTAACCTTGCCTGCCATGAAGGAGGTGATGGTTCGATCCCCGCCCAGGCCGGCTCGTACCAATGAGTTTTTCAGAATTTATGTACGATTTGTAACACCACTGGCTTTTCGGTGAAGGAAAACATCGTGAGGAAACCTACATGCTTCAATTTCGAGGCACGAGCTCACCCCCCTTCACACTGGACAGAGTTTCGGTACTACTGGTGAAACGTGGATGTTCTGAGGTTTCAGAATATCTCTGACTACCCCCTCGGGGAATATAGTCGTGAGCATATGCTATGCTTATAATAATAATAAATTCAATAAGTTAAAAATTAAGGTGGGTCCTCATACAAGAAACTAGTTTCTATCAACGTTTTTTCTTCTCGTTCTAGCATAAAAACGGTAATACATACAAGCGTCAAACTTGGTGTGATTATAGAGCAAACTCTACAGTATAACAACAAATTATAAAAACCGGCCAAGTATGAGTCGGTCTCGCGCTAAAGGTCCCGGAGAAAAACACCAACAAATCCACACAACAAATTAACATACAAAACGTTTTTATTTTTGTTGTGTGGTGGTGTGGTACGGAACCCTCGGTGAGCGAGTAGCCCGACTCGCACTTGACCGGTTTTATTTTGCTATACTATAAATACTTTTAATTTATACCCCCAAGACCGTAATCAATTTCGGGGTAGTCAGCAAAATAAAACAGAAGTTTTATATCTAGTAAAGTATCCATCAGTGGAAACTAATTGATATTTTGCTAGATAAATTTCGGTTGTGTGAAATTTTTATGCTTGTACAGGGTCCTTATTAATATGCTGACACTTTTTTAAGGGGATGATCAGACCGTCAAACTGAACAACTTTCTCTAGGTCACCAACATCGAAATCACGAATAAAAAATCAGCTGTTCCATACAAAATTGCAAACCTAATCGAGCCAAATGTATGGAACTGCTGATTTTTGTTTCGCGATTTCGATTTTGATCCCATAAAGAAAGTTGTTCAGTTTGATGGTATGATCACCCTCTTAAAAAACTGTCAGCATTATTAAGTTGGATCCTGTGTGTCCTTCCGCTGCGATCTCTCTCTCTCTCTATTCTCTATAATTACAAAATTTCATCAAAATAGATTCAGCCAGCATTTTAGCCGTGAAAACGTAACACACAGACACATTAGAATTTATAGTATTAGTATGGACGAATGGATATGAATATTGTGCGGATTAACAAATTCTACAAACATAGGATAATTTGGATCGATATACGATAATGTCGTTGTCGTTTCCATAGAGAAATCTGCCATCAACTTTCATAATACCACTCTCGAAAGGGATATTTTTATGTAGCGCATCACGGCAATGTTCCCATTCGGGGTGATCAGAAGCAATGCTACAGTTACCAACTTTTTAGAGCATACAGTTCTAGCAAGATAAGACGCGGTTTATACAGAAGAGACGTATGGCGGTGGCGGATAATCTAAGTAACACAATATAAACCTTATAGTACGTAGCATTGCGTCATTTTTGTCGTAAGGGAAATCGCGCCCGCGCCGCCTGGAGGCGCGGGCGTAATTCTCCAAACGACGCTATGCTATGTACTATACAACGTGTTAACGAATAAGCGCAAAACCTCATACACCCCAACTGATTTACAACAACAAAAAATAGATTAAAACAATAATTACATTATTTTGATAGTTAACTTTTAAAGTTATTCGCATTTTAAGTTCTGAAGCAAAAATGATTTGTTATCATTTCAGCAATAAATGAAAACGCAAACGTGCTCATGGATACATTTTAAGAATCCTGTTTTGGTAGATTGTGCTTTCGATTCTAAACAAAGTACTTTCTAGTTTTGCGTTAATTCATTAACACGTTGTATATGTAAGGTTTATAATTGTGTTACTTCGATTATTTGCCACCGTATTATGCATCTTCTGTATAAACCGTGGCTAAGATAAGATTAAGTATGTTTTTAATTCTTAATGTTTTTTTTTCTAAGTACAGAATATTTATTAGCGTTTAGTTTCGGGGTATAGTGACGTGTAAAGTATAGATCGGCGATGCATGTTCAACATTTGATGTCACGGTTAGGTCATGGCATGCGTGATTTGACGAGGGCGCCACAGTGTATGTTGTAATGGCCCAATAAATGCTATTTTTACGACGTTGGTAGCTGTTACTATGGAGGCTAGAACGCCTTCGGGAAGGAAGGGAAATTGATTTTAAGTTAGAATTTATGGTGAATCTACAGGATCACGGCATGCGTGTAGTTGAGGACGTGGCTTGGTGGGCAATAGATAACGCACGATTGTTTAATCGTACGCACCTAAAGCAGCCATTACACTACTCTGAATCCACAGTCTGATTCGGCATATCGTCGTTGGTACTTCAATTAGTCACATATCAGACGGGGAAAATATTTCAGGAAGAAGGTAAAACGTTGTATCCACAGGCACCACAGCTGACCGACTTGACGAATAACAAATTGAAATTGTTTGCTTATCATTAACGCGCATAAATAGAAACCAGATATCGGATATGTTGCGATTAAAAAACGAAAATGGATTTATTTGACATGTGACATATTGCAGTATCAGCGTCGATATACAGGGTGTTACATAATTAACCAAAAAAAATAAAATCCGTCATCGAAACCAATTATAAACAAATCCCAACTCTAATGTGACATTTGAAACATAGACTATTTTTTCAGAAGGGTAGTGTTTGTAAGTCATTTGTACCTAAATAGTAAGAGACTAAGAAGCTTTCTTTGTCGATAAAAACGAATTGTAAGACGCTTAAATTATCTTACATGATGACAAATATGAATACTTTATTGAAATTATTCTTAATTTTTTATTTTTGTACCAATAATGTAAATATTTTTGTCAATCTATTTTGATTGTATTTTTTTTTGCATTAAATAGGTCTTAATATTAATGTTAGCTTTAGTAATAAAGATAACTTAGAGAAAAATCATCTTTTAAATTAAGTACTTAGAAGATAGGTAGTGACATCGCGGTGACCTTAGGACGTATCTACTGCCGTTTAGTCTTTGAACTACCGGCAGTCCGTAAAATAGTGCTGTGCTTCAACGATTACTATTTAATTATTTTATTATCGATAATTTTTTTTTCGGTAAAAAATAATATTATACTACGGTTGTCATACATTGGCAATAGACTCTTTACAAGAGACCCTTTAACACCCTTTTTTCTTTAGGGGTATTTTTGTAACACCCTGTATATTGCCTGATCTACTACGTGCATGCATGCATGCATAAATTAAAAAAGTGCTACCCCAACTTAATACAAAAGCCTTAAAGCTATTTGTATACAATACTTTTATAATAGACTAGCTGACCCGGCAGACGTTGTTCTGCCATTTTCCCTACCCTACACCTACCCTACAACTACCCTGCACCTACCCTACAACTACCCTACACCTACCCTACACCTACAGCTACCCTACACCTACAACTACCCTACACCTACCCTACACCTACAACTACCCTACAACTACCCTACACCTACTCTACACCTACAACTACCCTACACCTACCCTACACCTACCCGACACACACTTGGCCGTTTTTTTTGTTTATAAACCTTTCCTGGTATATGCACAACAACCCACCAAAGTTTCATCGCAATCGGTCCAGCCGTTCAGGCGTGATGCCGTGACCAAGGGAAATAGGGATTCATTTTTATAAACACACAAATTTGAAGAGAGAAAAAATACAGAATCGCTTTTACATTTATTTCGATATTCTTAAAAGTGGAATATATAGAACCTATGTACCTAAAGTATTCTATACAAATAGCTTTTAGTCGGTTGTTACATGCTCAGACTCGTCATGTCAGAATGACGAAAATGATTAAAATACAGCGTCCTTCTTAATATGCTGACACTTTTTCAAGGGGATGATCAGACCGTCAAACTGAACAACTTTCTCTATGGCACCAACGTCGAAATCGCGAAAAAAAAATCTGCTGTTCCATACAAAACTGCAAACCTACTCGAGCCATATGTATGGGACAGCTGTTTTTTTTTCGCGACTTCGATGTTGGTCCCATAGAGAAAGATTTTCAGTTCGATGGTCTGATCATGCTCTTAAAAAACTGTCAGAATTAAGTTGGACCCTGTATATGAAAATCCTTCAGTCTAGTCCATCAGTCAGTGAGTTAGACGATCAGTCTGACATCAGTTTAACGAGACTGATACAAGACTAAGCGTGTAACACCCGTCTAGGCTTTTGTAGTAAGTTGGAGTACCAGTTTTTGATTTTGCGTTTTTATTACTAAGAAATCTTTAATATTGTGATGAGGGCGCCACTGAATGGTAAAAAGACTCTTAACATCCCCTTAATTTGCCATCTTTGTTTCAAGATCTAGGATGGTGGATAGAATATTATGTAAACAGTCCTTAATATTGTTGACAATCAGTTAGATCCGCCACATACATACGGAATTCTAGGATTACGATTTCTTATGGGTTTTCCCCCTCCACAATTCCGTTCGGTATCAAAACCTATACAAAATCACCATGCTGACTCGGAATTCCGTATGTATGTGACAGGCCTTACTGTTGTGTGATTGGGTTTAACAAAAAGCTTTTTGCAAACATTATTGTTACCAAAATATGTATTTAAAGCAAATTGCAACTTTTTGTCGAATTTAGTTGCATGATTGAGCGCTTTATAAATTATTCAGGAAATTGTTTATTTCGTTATTCTATACATACCTAGTCGGATAATAATGATAAATAGTAAACACAAAAAACACTTATTTCCATAATACAATTTTAAATTCAATTATTTGCGATAAGACCACCTTATTTTTACCTACTTCTATTTCTTTATAAGCATATGCTCACGACTATATTCCCCAAGGGGGTAGTTAGAGATATTCTGAAAACTCAGAACATCCACGTTTCACCAAAAGCCGTGGTGGTCCAGTGACGAGTAACCTTGCAGGAGGCGATGGTTCGATCCCCGTCCAGACCGACTAGTACCAATGAGTTTTTCGGAATTTATGTACGATTTGTAACACCACTGGCTTTTCGGTGAAGGAAAACATCGTGAGGAAACCTGCATACTTCTATTTCGAGGCATTGTATTGTACCCACTGTCCATTAAGTGGCGACGGGCTCACCCTCCTTCACACTGGACGGAGTTTCGGTACTACTGGTGAAACGTGGATGTATTTCTTTATTAAAGTGTATATTTTGTTTTTGGTGCATTAAAGTTATAATAATTGATTGGTTGATTGATTGACTATTTGTTTTAAAGGATTTTAATGTTATTTAATTTTTTCACTTTATTATAAAATGGTTTTGAAATAAGCAAGGCAGCCTGAAATGTGAAGTGATAATGTAAATATTAAAAATTGTGATGTTTTCTAAAATATTAAATAAATTACATTTAATGTTGCAATGAGAATAAAATGGAAACATTTTGAAATCCTTCTTCATGAGCCGAATCTAAAAAAAATTTTAATAATAAGGTTTTTAATTCTTAACTTTAAAATTTACGGTGAAACAATAAATTTTAGGTATGTAAAAAATATGTGTTTAAAATGAGATATTTTCCTAAAAATTAAATTTTCCCGACGTCAGGCCCGGCTTGCACCAATAGATATTGAGGCTTAAGCATATTTAGTGATAGTTCTATCTTTCACACTGCTCATACAAATGACAGTGACAGCATCATATTTAAACATGTTTAAGTTTTAATACTGGAGTCGCGCTGCAATTCTGGCGAAGTACGGACGCTTGCATATCGGCGCGTTAGGATTGCACGTGGCTCCACCATTTTGTGAACTCTTTTGTGTTTTAACCTTAAAACAAACACTTGAGATTATAAACTACTTACATTGACAAAACTGCCACTCTAGACTTAATAAATACTACTGATCATTTTCCTTCGTATACTATCCACATAACGCGACATTGGCTGAATTGTGATAACACATCGGATGCCACTAAACAAAAATTGAATTGAATTAAGTTTTAATACTTTTCGGTGCAAGCCAGCTATCTTGGACACACTATAAAAGTTATTTTCGAGAACTAGCTATATCTTTTTAAGAAAGTAACTCATTTAGGTAGCAAAAGAAGGGTGATCGGGATTTCAAAAGTTTCCAAAAATAAATAGTTACTTAAATACAACAATAAACCTTGTGTGTGGACGGTTTTGGTTACATTTTGTGTGTACTTTTGGTATGTCTGCTGGTACCTTGCGAGGCAGGTACTCCTCTTCCGGCTCCATGACTCTTACGTGCAAATACAATTAAATATATTTATTAATTACTGTTGATATCACTTTTAAGTTAAGGTTAAGGGCTGGCATAACCTCAGGGTTAAAAGCCCCAATTAAAAAAAATTAAGAATTAAAAAAAAAAGTTTGTTCTTGGAAATTAATAGTTCTAGTAAGTATACAGGGATGTTACAAAAATACAAATAATATGTAACAAAACATAACCCTCCTTCTGGCGCAGTCGGGTAAAATACAGCATCCAGAACTATGTAGTATCCTGTCTATTTAAAAATGCCCCTGGAATCTGCTTGTTAAGTACTTTTCTTGATTTTTGTGGAAGATCTAATTTTTAATAGAATTAGTTCTGTATTAATTTTGTAGATTCTATAAGTTATTTACAAATTTATTGAATATTATGTCCAGAAAAATTTTAGTCCAATGTTTAAACAGCTGTTTATCAAAATCCATCCTTTTGAAAATAAATAATTAAATTTTGCTGTACAAAGTGGCGGTAAGTTTGCAAAAATTCTTTAGGTACTTTGACAACAGCATTTTTGTTGTTAAAATTATAATTATAGCCAATTAGAATAAATAATTCAGACAATAATGATCATCCCAGTAGTGAGAAGTCAAAGCAAGAGGTTAAAACATAAATAACACCGCATTCTTTACATACACAAATCGATACCAATGCGGCATTATTCAAAACAATTCGAAATTAGACTAAAACGCGAAATATTTAATGTTTATAGGTTACTTACGACTCAGGGCCGATTTTCTTAGCCGGTTCAATAAAAATAATAGTTTGTAATCACAAATAATTTTCACATTTCTATTTTTTTGTACAATTTTCTGTATTTTCTTACTAAAAAAATGTCACAGAAATTTTGACAGATTCATTTTTCCCAATTTTCAAATCAATTTTTTTTTCTCGTTTGTCAACTTAATGTTGCCAGATCATAGCACAATTTTCCCTGCAGACTAAAACAACTTAGATAACGAAATAGTACGCAATCAAAGACTATAATTCATTATTCACAGAAAATTACGTTTTTTGAAAAGATGCAACTCTTTGCATGTAAATGCTGTAGAACTAAATTAATTTAAACACCCATCATTGTAAATTACACCTTTTATTTGCGGAGATATATGTATGGCAATATTTCCCTCAGCTGCGATAAAATTAGATGCGTTCAAAATAACATTAGTTTAGAATATAGGGTACAATCACTCCATGTTATTTATAGGTAAAGATGCTTAAAGATGAGTTTTTATGAGAGCGCTAAAGAGGTCAATAGAGCATCTATGCAATGGAGCGCTACTATATAGTTTATTTTTGATAATTTGCTGAACATCGTATCAATTGGGTTCTACCATGAAGTCTCTAACTTGGTCATATTCTAGGACTCTCTCCACCGAAATTTTTAAGAGGTCGATACAATGAATAAGGCAAAGTTAGAACTTAACTCATCTTTTCTTCAATACCATCAGTAAAAAGTTGTTTCCGGTGTCTTGCTTGATGCCATGATCCGACTCGACTTTGATCCTTTCTTTCCCCTATAGCTATGGTCAGGAAGCTGGAAATAGGTCTTGATGATAAATAGCTCTAGTGTACAAAACAATGCTCTTTCCTTAGACAGCATAAGCGCTCACAACTGTATTCCCCGAGGGGATACTCCCCGTCACACTGGACAGAGGTTCGGTACTATTGGAACGTGGATGTTTGTGGTTTCTGAATATTTTTCCTCAGGCCGAGATTCAGAGCCAATTTTTTTAGTCTTAGTTCGAGCTAAGTAGGGCGAAAATGTATGGATTTTGACATACGGGATTTCGAACTATGAATCTTCTCTGAATCTCGGCCTTAGAGTATGTGCGTATCTTGGACGAGTTAACCAGTGCTTATACATAGGCAATTTAAATGTACCTATTAAACTTTTCACAAAATGTGTTTTAACAGCGACATGACATGTGACAGCTTATTTGACATATTCTTCAAAAATATGTCTAATGAGCTGTCGGATAAGCTAACAAGAACTTATCCAAAAGTGGTGAAACAGGCCGTAAGTGTTCCAAATACCTATTGAATTAAGGGTCGGCACTACGGCCCGTTTGACATTAACTGTCAAAAGAAAAAAACCGGTGACCGACAATACTTAACCCTATCTTATAAGATTAACGAAAAAATCCATTTGTAGCTAAATTAGGCTAAAAGTAACTAATAAAGATTCGGCCAAGAGCGTGTCGGACTTATATGAAAGTTCTTAAAAAAAACTCCAATAATATTTAATACAATTTATTAGTTTTAATACATACAATACAAATATAAGTGTAGTAAACTATGCGTAGTAGCTGAGGTTGGCCTTCTTCTTGGCCTGCACCTCCATGATGGCGTCCATGAAGTCCTCGTGGGTGACGGCGGTGGCGGAGCGCCGCAGCGCGATCATGCCCGCCTCCACGCACACCGCCTTGCACTGCGCGCCGTTGAAGTCGTCCGTCGAGCGAGACAGCTCCTCGAAGTTCACGTCTGGGCTTACATTCATTTTTCTGTGGACAATATATATTGTTAATGTACCGTTAATTGCCGCGGTGTCTCAAAACGAAAGTCTTTGACCAGTGTGTGATGCCAGTTATAACATATGGAAAAGGCATGTGGTCGTTCTCATAAAAAGGCTGCAAGTCAGCCAAAGGGCAATTGAGAGGGCTATGCTCGGAGTTTCCCTACGAGATCGAATCAGAAATGAAGAGATCCGTAAAAGACCCAGAGTAACTGACATAGCCCAAAGAATTTGATAAAATGGAAAGAGGCAGTGGGCGGGGCACATTGCTCGCAGAACCGATGGCAAATGGGACTGAAGAGTTCTCGAATGGCGACCGCGTACCGGAAAGCGCAGCGTGGGTAGGCCACCCCAACAAGGTGGACCGAAGACTTGGTGAAGGCAGCGGGAACCCGTTAGATGAGGGCAGTCGGTATTACGTAGATATGTTAGAAAAACTCATTGCTACATGGTATGCCGTCCAGGTGGATTCAAACCCGGATGCTTTTAATTCCGTAATACATTAGGTGCGAATGTTATAAATATCATAGAGTACTACTATACTCTTTAGCTTTTGGTTTCAATACACTAAACTTATCATCAAAATTGCAGTGGTATAAAAACACAATTTACCGTGAATGGATCTGCATGATCCTAGCCCTGGCTTCCTCGTTGGGGTGCGGGAACTCAATCTTCCTGTCCAAACGTCCTGAACGCAGCAGGGCAGGGTCGAGGATATCCACTCGGTTGGTTGCTGCTATTACCTGTAACAATGCAATTTGTATGACATGAACCAAAGTTAAAGAGATTGTGGCATTTATCTGTTCTATTGAAAAATTTGTTGTCTAAAAATAATGTTCAACCAGAGATTCTTTAATGGCTTTAAAAACTACCCTAAGAATCGGCGCAAACGAGCCACAGAAACAGGTGGTGACGGCCCACGGCCGCACGTATGCAGTGAATCCCTACAAAATTTATAAAAAGTGTGAGAAATTCTTGTCTGTTTACGTGGTCGTGCCAGTGGCTCGTTTGCGCTGAGCCTTAGTTGTAAAGACTATCTCTCATTTCAATGTGTCTCTCAGCAAAAGGCCACCTGTTATAAACTGTTCTCTATCAACAGTGAAAGATGTTAGACAAGCCTTTGCTGGACTGGCAACTTTTCTCCAGGTAGGATCTGCCATAAGTAGCCATATTACACAGATAAACATACATGACATGAAAGTACCTTAATATCAGCAGTAGAAGTGAACCCATCGAGCTGGTTAAGCAGCTCCAACATGGTGCGCTGCACTTCACGGTCACCAGCCTTCTCAGAGTCGAAACGCTTGGTACCGATGGCGTCAAGCTCATCTATGAATATGATTGCTGGGGCCTTCTCCTTGGCTAGGGCAAACGCGTCACGGACGAGTTTCGCACCGTCACCTGGAAACAGATATAACATTTTGATTTAGTAATGACCTTAAATTTTCGTACCTAAAGCACAGAACTAATACTAGTACTACCCGTACAGAAGAATAACTTCGAAAACAGATTAAAATAAGTAGCGACTCTCTCTGCACGGCAATAAGGTGCAAAGTTATTCTCACCCGTCCTATCGCACAATTCGCGAATAACCTAACAACCATCACAAACGGCGCGCGTGCAAACAAAAATGAACCGAGTCATTAGACATGAAAGCTTCCTTTACATAGTCTCCCTTTCATTCTTTCACGTGCTGGCAGCGTGACATCGCTAGGGTTTTCAAGTCTCGCATTGACTACTCACAAAATGGCAGCACGTCTAATGAGATTTGACCAAGAAGTTTTATCTAACCTATTGCCATTCATCCCTCGGTGGGGATCGGCCGTCAAGCGTACCTGAGCTGTGGAGTGACACAGGCCTACCTAAAGTGCCTACCTAAAGTAAAGATAAGCTTAATACAAACGGGACGCCGCATCGGAGACCGCCGTTAGACCCATATACACGCCATTTTGATCCGTAAAGCAATGGAATACAACTTTTTTTCGCAAGCGCCGTTGTGCGCGCTTTAAGAAGCTTGACTTCTAGTCATATCTATTCATATGGTTATGGGCATGCCCTGGGCCTTCACAAAGAAAGTCCTGTATTATACAAAGACAAATACCCAAACAAGCTCTCCAATTCACTGCTGACTGTGAGCAACACAAAAAGTCTGAAGTGGAGTCACATACCCGAGCTGAAAGAGGACTGGGCAATGGCCCTTAAAAGCCACTTAAGAAAGACACAACCTATCTGATTAGTCTTTCGACTGATGGCAGATATATATAAAAAAAAGATCCATTTAAATTCAAATAATGCTTTTGTATTTGAATGACCTGGAGTTTTCTATTCCGAAACTAAGGGTACCGACGGAGGACAGATGACGTACTATAAGTACTACATACAGCACAGACTTTCCCTACCAATTTCAACTTCCCCCTCTGTTAGTAAGTATGGCGTAAAAAGTAGGCAATGGCGTATTCCTGTCTTGTTCAGACGACCACCTATTTGTGTTTAATGACAGCCAAGTGACCATGACGTACTATTCCCGTGCAATCAGTGGGCACATTTAGTCCTTCCTTCCACCACCACAACTTCTCCTTCACCTTCCACCTTGTCTGACGAGCTGATTGGTTGAGAACCGTCAGTGTACCACTAAAACCAGCCATATTTGTTGTAGAGCAGGACTGTCTGCAGTGCCCCATACATCCACATACTGCCTCATAAGCTAAAATTCAGTATTTCAGTATGAGATAACGCTTTTTGATTTATGAGGGCAGACTAATTCTCCTTACCAATAAACATCTGCACCAACTGGGGTCCAGCCAGCTTCAAAAAAGTAGACTTGGTCTGAGCGGCGCAGGCCCTGGCCAGCAGAGTCTTGCCGGTCCCGGGTGGGCCATAGAGCAGCACTCCCTTGGGCGGGTGGATGCCGAGGTTGACAAACTTCTCCTTGTGCGTCATGGGGAGGACTACCGCTTCTATTAGTTCCTGTAATGTTATGAATTATGGGTTAAATTGTGGAGGAAAAATATTCATAAACACTGTAACACAGATTATCTAGAAGTAAGAAGAATTTAAGTCTAACCCTGTACAAGGTGTTACAAAAATAGAAATAAACATTTAAGGGGATGGTTTAGACCATCAAACTGAACAACTTTCACTATGGGACCAATATCGAAATCGCAAAAAAATCTGATGTTCCTGATCTGATAAAATGTATGGGACAGCAGATTTCTTTCAGGATTTCGATGTTGGTCCCATAGTAAAAGTTGTTCAGTTTGATTGTCTAAACATCCCCCTTAAAATTTTTAAATGTTTATTTTTACTTTTGTAACACCTTGTATACATAGATACAGGACTTTATTTAAACAAATCAAAAGTAAATTTGTAAACAAAATGTGTTGATTAATATAATTTATTGTGTCGTGTTGCTGTTAACACTTTCGCTGCTAAGCTCAAAACAATGATACCTTCGCACTCTGTGTAATGTGATACAATCCTGACTCACCAGACGAGTTGTGCCCACTGCGGCCCATTTGTTGCTGACTTACGACATAGGTCGTCAGCAGCCAAAGTGTTAGTGGGTGATTGCCTGCTCTCTGGCTTGCCATGAGGCTCCACCAATTTGTAGTGGCTAAAGATGTTTTTGCACAAAAACAATCCTTTTTATCACCCAAATACCATTACCAAACATTGTCAAGCACATTTGCTACTTATGCTGGAGATTGGCACAATGAGTTACAATTTTGAAGATTAGAATTACAATAGAATTTATAAAGAGGTACCTTTATATATACCTGTACCTTATCTATAATATCTGTATCTGTATAATTCCTGTCTTTGTCTATATGGAGTGCACACCACTGCTTTTAGGGGCAATCACTTTGGCTGCATATGACCTATGTTGTAGGTCAGCAACAAATGGGACGCAGTGTGCAAGAACGCACGTAGCGAGTCAGTTCAGCACTGCTCAATTATCATTGATTTGAGCTTAGCAGCCTAAGTGTTAAATTAACTCAGAAAAATAACTATTAAGCAATTTCCGAATATCAATACAAAACTAACCTGAATTTGTTTGTCCAGCCCTCCGATATCGGAATACTGCTCCGTCGGCCTCTCATCCACCTCCATAGCCTTCACCCTGGCGTCATACTCCGCCGGCAAGGTCTCCAGGATCAAGTACGAGTCCTTATTCACACCGACCAAGTCTCCGGGCTTCAATTTCTCAGCATCCACCAACCCGATGACAGGAAGAAAATATGTTTGACGAGTGGATGTTTTGATGACTGCGCACTTTCCTTTACGCTGTGAATCTAGGTCTACGACGGCGCCATCTTCTTCTTCTTCCTGTGGATCAACATCTAGAAGTTCTATTACGTTGGAGACGAGATAAGGCAATGTTTTGTTGACTTTGATTTTTTCCGTGTTTTCTCGTATTTTGTCGTTCTGTGCCTGCAGCTCGTGTGAGATTCTCATGACTTCGCTCTTCATGATCTTTATTTCGTTGTCCAGGAGCCTGGTGCGGCTGATAATCTCGTCGGTTGGCATGCGAAGTACCTCCTCGCTGAGGGCTTCCTCTCCATCTTCCCAGATGGATTTATCTTCCAGAGTTGTCGCCATTGTGTTGTAGTTGTGTTATTGGATTTGAAACGATGTATTTATTAATTTTATGTATGAAAACAATTAAAATCTTTCTTCAAACAAATTACCAAAATGAATTGTCATTCTGGTTTGGGGATACCACGGTTTTCTTTATTAACTACCGAATTGATCAACAAACATTTTTATCGATTGAGATAACGTGAACTGGACCAAAAGCCAATACAGATTAATGAAACGATCTAATTCTTGATTTCAATGTTCGTTATTTTGACAACAAAATTATATTTTTATATTCGATGCAAAACACGTAAAGCACTATTTTAGGAACAATTTTTTTTGCTGGTAATAACTTACGTTAGAAAAACCTAGAATGCGGTTTTTTATCTCAAATTTGACCGTATTCAACATGAAAGATCGCAGAAAGGCCTTAAATGTATCTCTTGCTTCCACAGTGTTTAGCCTTTTTGCCATACCGAAAAAACATGAACTTTGACAGCGTATTACGGATGTCAATTTTGACAGATCAATTTTCGAAATTTTGATTTCGTTCGAAGTCGGATTTCTTCATTTATTTCAAATAGGTAGTTTATTTACAATATCCGTGTTCGCATTGTACGAAATATACTTCCGAAAATGGCTTTCTCTATGTTCCTAACCAGATCAGGTAATATAACTGTTTTACGTGTCTTATTTACCATTACATAACAGTTGTTTTGAGACTCGTTAGAGTCGAAAGAAGAATCTCCAAAACGCTCATTATTTCACAATAAGATGACAAAGATTGTTAGTTATAAGTTGTTTTTTCAGTGCCCATAAAATCTAGCTTTTAATTCGTGAACCGATAAATTTTTATTTGTAGGTTAGGTTAGAAATGATATTTTACTTTCCTTGACCTTGTTTTGTGACCATACAATTGACTAAATTGAGTAATTGGCACATTATGGATTCATATACATAACCAAAGGAAGTCTAGAGCATGGTATTGTATCAAGTAACCTGTGACATTCGCTCCAATGTTTCTATTTCAGATGTCTATATTCTCTTCTCTCTTATTTCACTTCATTAAAAAATAAGCATTTTTACTTTTTCAGCATGTACAAGCAGCAAGTTCAGCCAGCAGATAATGAGGCTGGCAACACAGACAGTGATGCAGCGCAGTGTTGCGAGCTGTGTGCCGGCCACCACTATTGCTCTCAAGGAGGCTAAGACACCTATTCTAAATTCTGTAAGTATACTGTATGGAAACAACGAGGGTCTTTCCTTTTAAGGGTATATTCAGACAACGAAACTAAACAACTTTCCCTTAGCCACAGTTTATACAGAAGAGACGTGTGGCAGTGGCGGATAATCTAAATAACACAATATAAACGTTATAGTACGTAGCATAGCGTCGTTTTTGTCGCAAAGGAATCGGTGTAATTCTCCAAACAAAGCTATACTACATACTATAAGGTTTATAATTGTGTTACTTTGACTATCCGTCACCGCCACATGTTGCTTCTGTATAAACCGCGCCTATGGAACATGGGTCGAAAAAGGAAAAAAAATTTTGGATCCTCCCATAGAAAATAGATCGGCTGATCCGCACTTTTGTATGAGAGGTCCACAATTTTTTTAAATTTTTCGGCCCATGTTCCATAGGGAAAGTTGTTTAGTTTCATTATCTGAATACATCTAAATCACCTGATCAACGTCTTTTTAGCGATAAGACCACCTGTTTTTGTACCTCAGTATACAATGTTGTTTTTTGTAGTAAAATTAAGTATAATTGATTGTTTATTTTCTCTTTGATTGATGTAATTACCTTCTGCATTGTTTATTCTTTGACCAAGAATCCCAGGTAAAGCTGGACTTCCGATGCCAGCGGCCGATGCGTCTGACGCGCGCGGCTCGCGGCCGATGGCCGATGCGACAATACTAGTTACTATGAAAACGTATGGCGCCGCTTCCGATGCCAGCGACTGACGCGTGCGTCAGACGCGCGCGGCCGATGCGATAGACATATGGCATATGACAGAACCACGCGTCAGACGTGCGCGTCAGTCGCATCGGAAGTCCACCTTAAAGGAGATTGAAAGGAGAGTTCGATTAGAATGGGCTGCTTTTGGTAAATTGGATGACGTCTTTAAGTCTAAAATCCAATAATGCCTAAAGGACAAAGTGTACAATCAATGTGTTCTGCCCATACTTACTTATGGTGCGGAAGCATGGACTCTTACTAGGCAAAACATGCACCAAATACAAGTTGCACAAAGAGCCATGGAGCGTACCATGCTGGGCATATCACTTTTGGACCACAACAAAGAAATCTGTTGAAGAACAAAGGTGGTCAACATTGGAGAGCGTCACCACAAAGTTAAAAGTGGTGATGGGTGGGACACTTGGCTAGAAGGGAAGACGGCCGGTGGACCAAGGCTATATCAGAATGGTGTCCAAGAGAAGGAAGAAGGTCCGTGGGCCGACCAATATTGTGTTGGTCAGACGACATTGTGAGGGTTGCGGGTCAGAGATGGAACAGATTGGCACAGGACCGTGACGAGTGGTGCAATGGAAAGGAGGCCTATGCCCAGCAGTTTGCCCATGTGGGTTGATTTTATTGAAAGTTAATTACATCAATCAGATGTAATTAACTTTAGGGTACTAGGATGAATATGTACATGTGTATAAGTCTCTAAAAATAATAAAATAAAAATAAAAACCAAAATTTCAGGTTCGTTCGTTCCGCACTTCTCCGGTGCGCCTCTCAGACGAGCACTCGCACAACCACGCCAAACTATGGGTCATAGAGAAGGGTGTCTCTGCCCTCCTGGTGCCCATAGTACCGGCCGCTCTCCTGATGCCCAACAAGGCCCTGGACATTGCACTCGCCATCCTCGTCGTAGCTCATAGTCATTGGTAAGTTAATTTTTATTTTATGTGATGTTTATGTGGTTAAAAACGTTTTTTTAGGGTTCCGTACCAAATGGGTGAAAATGCAACCCTATTCATAAGCCAATGCTCTCTGTCTGTCCGTTCTGTCAGAGCGTATCTTCTGAAACGTAATAGGTAGCCAATTGAAATTTTCACAGAATATGTGACATTGGGTCACAAGGGGGTAGTCAGAGATATTCTAGAACCTCAGAACATTCACGTTTCACTAGTAGTACCGAAACTGTGTCCAGTGTGATGGGGAGTGAGCCCGTCGCCACTTTGTACAGGACAGTGGAATAAGCTAAAACCAAGAATTTATACTTTGAGCAAATCAAATATATTCTTCGTTTCTGCTTATCTAATTCTTTATCTGCACGTCTAGTATGATTTCTATACGCGCGAGACGCGCCTTCGCTGTATAGAAAATAACCTGTTCCCGCGCTTTTCGGAGAGCGAAAGCCGCGTTTGCTGCAACTCGTAGTATGGGAAAAGGCCGAGTCGCGCGCAAGTAGAGAAATCATGCTACCCTCTAGCTAGTCTGGGCAGGTTATAAGGTTAAATTCAAATTGAAGGAGCAGCGGCGCGCAGTTAAGCGTCCAGATTGGGTGCGTTGAACGACTGCGGGCCCATAAAAAGCACATTTACCATGGGAAGCCGTCCACCGTCGTCCGCCGTCGACGCGGCTAACTACGCCGAATGGTTTCCCATATTAATCGTGGTGTTTTGTATAGGCCCGTCGTCGGTCAATGTGTCCTGACCCTAACGCAAAGAGGCAAACCTGGCGAAGGGGGGAAATGAAATATGAATAGTTTTATTTCGACCACATCTTGAGATACGCCGTCAACCTTTTTTTCGTTTCTATTAGTCTTAGGCGCGGTCTATACGGAAGAGACGTGTGGCGGTGGCGGATAATCTAAGTAACACAATATAAACCTTACAGTACGTAGCATAGCGTCGTTTTTGTCGTAAAGGAGAATCGCGCCCGCGCCTCACGGTGACGTCGCCTGGATGCGCGGGCGTAATTCTCCAAACGACGCTGTACTACGTACTATAAGGTTTATATTGTGTTACTTAGATCATCCGCCACACAGCTCTCCTGTATAAACCGTGGCTTGGAGCTTAGTCTTTTTGTTGACCACATAGATTTTGACAAAAGAAACATTTTTGTCTACTTAACTCATTTTCCGTTTTAGAGGATCGCCCCTTTGCGACGAATTCCTCTACTCGTAGCTTCTGTTTCCGCGCTGCGGCACTTTTAGTATGAATCTACCCGCAACACTCCATCCAATCCTTTCCCTCCCTCAGGGGTCTAGAAGCTATGGTCGTCGAGTATGTAAGAGTGTTACTCTTCGGTACATTTATACCTAAGATAGCGATGATGATCGTCTACGTCATAACCGCTACCACGCTCGGAGGACTTTTCTACCTTATCTTTAAAGGCTGTGGGCTGGCTAACTCGTTTTTGAAAATTTGGAACAACATGAGGAAGCCGGAAGGCCCGAAGACAGTTTCTGGGCCCGGGCCGAGTGGGCCGCCTGTACCAATTCCACCTGCCAATCAAATCAATCCTCCTACTGAGTTTTCAGGTTTTGGATTTTATTTCGTTTATTTTAGGTTGAAAATGCAGTAGTATTTTAGTATACTAGAATTGGGATATAATCACATGATTAAATATCCCTATCGATGACATTCTATACACAAGGACGTTGCATCAGTGCGCAATGGCGCAACAATTAAACACAAAATGTGCTTAATTGTTTATTACTGCTTTGTGTTGTGACAGAGGACCTTAGACTATTTATATACGGACAAGTTACGCGTTTAATTTGTCTGTCAATTTTCATGAAAAGCAGTGTGAACCCCAAACGTGATAAGTTCGAAATTATTGTTCCCCTATTATAGGCGGTCGCGTTTAGTGATAATGTATAAAATTTTATGTAAATGCGTAAGATTTTTTTGATCTTGCACGTTGGCAGAGGCGAAATGCCAAGGCGAGGCGGGTCCCTATATAAATCGTCTAAGCAGAGGACATTATCATAATCATTTATTGCTTGGCCATTTGAAAGGACTGGAATGTCAACGGCAATGTATAACAGTCGAGCATAACTGAGGCATACTAAGGTGACATTAGAGACAGGTGCCATTTTTTGGTTTTGTTATTGCATGTCGCGGTGAGTCCATGTGTATAGAATGTCAATGTCATTTGTCATCCCTATACTCATAGCGCGCTCACACATAGCGCGCGTTAGAGGACGTACGAACAGGTGCACACACTCAGCACGCATGTTCGTACGTCCTCTAGGCCACTAGGGATATTTATTTATTCACTCATTAATTTTTATGTCAAATACAATTTCGGCTTGAAAATATAGAATTATCAATGTTTTTTACTAGAGCGGAGCTGAGCAGAGATGTGTAAAATCGACCAATAAAATAGTAGTTTTATTTAAGCTGTGTACAGTAGTACCAGATTTATATGTTCCCCCGATGTACCTGCGCAGTTGTCAAATTTTAATAGCGCGCGAAATTATTTTCACAAATCAGGACCACCTTCAATCCTTGGCCACGATTGGCTTATTGATTTCGCACCCTTTTCGCTGTTATTCGACTTTGCACCTTTTGGTTACTAAACGACTTCGGGTTTTGTCGGGGACTAATGGACGGACCGTCGGTCAATGATCAACTATCATTCTTCAAGAAGTCAGAATTTCCCAACCCAGACTCAAGAGAATGTTTCTTATGTGTTTCTCAGAAGATATGAACCAATTGATTGTTTCCAGGGGACTCGAGGCAGTAGCAGTCGATTACGTGAGAGCCAGCGTCTTTGGACCTATTCTGCCCAAAATTGCGATCGCATTAGTGTACCTCATGTCCGTGGCGACCCTGGGAGGTCTCTTCTACATCACCACCCATGACATCGGCATCGCCAACACCATCAGACAATTCTGGGCTGTAAAATCTGAGAATAAAGCGTAAATAAAGTTCTTTTTGGGTTGAAATATCGTGAGGATATCCTTAGATCTGTTGTGGTGGAAGACCATGAACTGATAGAAATTTGTGTAAACAAAAAACAGGCTTTATGCGTCGTGTTTTTGCTACAAAAGTTTTATTTAATTGGGATTGTTTTTGTATACGCCATCTCGGACCGATAAAACAAACCATAAATGATAATTTCGGTGTAAATAATTATTAAATAATAAAATAAATGTCGGTACTCGTGGCAGTTTAAACTCACGATATTTTCCCCAAACAATATTGTTAAATCAAACGTGAAACAGATCGAACAAGAGCTGTATTTTTACGGTACAAATCTGACTAACTTAACCGGATATTGGAGAATAATTTTAACATTTATTTTTAAAGCAATAAGGCTGGTTTTTGTGTAACTTTTGTTTTAAAAACCAGTGTAATAAGAAAAAAATTGGTTAGCTATTATACCAATATCCAAATTTTAATTTAGCAATATCGCAACCAGGTTTTTGATGAGGTTATTTGAAAATTATTGCCGGAAATTGATGTGAAATTCGTGTAATTATTTAAATATTATGTTATTGATGACTTTACTAATAGTATTTTAATGAAGATGGCTATTTGAAATATGTATAAGATTAATGTTAAACTTCAACGGAAGATTTTAATAACCGGTCAATCATCGGTCAATCAACAACTGAAAACGCGTGTCTCTCAACTTTGACAAAGCGATGGAGCCATAATCTCCAAAATAGAATGAGTAAACATAAATATTTTTATAAATAATTCGGAATTTTCGGGAATTCTTTTATATGTGGTGACTCCTTTACAAAAGAAAAGTTTCTCGCACATTTCAAGGGCCCAGTTAAGAAATGGCTTTGAGGAAACATTCGTCACAATAATCTCAGCCGATAGTCGTCCACTGCTGGAAATAGCCTCTCCCATGGTTCACCACAACGAGCGATCATACGCGGCCCTTATCCAACGGGTTCCCGCTGTCTTCACCAGGTCGTCGGTCCACATTGACCATGGGCCTACACACACTGAGCCTTGTATAAGTTATACAGAACAATGATTATTCTTTGAACCATCTATATCTATAGGGTAATATGCTGACACTTTTTTAAGGGGATGATCAGACCATCAAACTGAACAACTTTCTCTATGGGACCAATGTCCAAATCGCGAAAAAAAAACAACTGTTCCATACTTAACTGAAATCTTACTCGACCCAATTGTATGGGCCAGCTGTTTTTTTTTTCCCGAGATCGACTTTGGTCCCATAGAGAAAGTTGTTCCGTTTGATGCTCTGATCATCCTCTTAAAAAACTGTCAGCATATTAAGTTGGACCCTGTATATTACCCTTAACTCTGCTCACTGTCTACCCACGCTGCGTTCTCCGGTACGCGGTCGCCACTAGAGAACTCTTCGGTCTCATCGGCTATCTGTTCTGCGAGCAATATGCCTCGTGTTTCTAAGAATTTTTCAAACATAACATTTCCGCTTTTCTCTTATATTTGACAACAATATTTCTTCATCAAAAATCTGGTTATTAAGGATACGAAGACAAAATGAGGTACTTAATGTAAAGCACAATGTTTGTACTAAATTATGTTTTTAATTTGTATTACGAAAGTATTACTAAATTTTTTGTTTGTAAAAATTGGTTCGCTACTTGGTAGTTAACGTGCTGTGAAGAATCCATTTTGATGTGAATTAATTTATTTGTAGTTTAAATAAATTGGGTATTTATGCCTGTATCATACTATGTTTTTCATTTAAGGGCCTATGTCGAAAAATAATTGAAGCGAAATGGGTGTGTGATAGCTTATATTACTGCCTGATGCGAGAGAAACGACGCAAGCATAAAACAAACTTTATTTAATTGTAATTGTACTATTTATGTAAGTTCAATTCTGCTCTAATCAAAATTTATAAAAAATCAATCTCTTTTTTTTAAATCAAGCCTCTTGTTTCTAATATTCGCCGTTTAGCACTTCCAAGCGTTTATCGATAAAGACGGAGGCTACTTTGGCTTGTTTTTCTATCGAGAAAATGTGTCTTAATCGTGTTTTGGCTCTAATCAAAACTTCAATTATATGTTCAATTTACACATATCCGCAAATAATACTCCTACTGTTAGTACTTCATGAGATATGATGCTTTGAAGAATCCTATTTTTTTCACATAGCCTCTTAATTAGCTTTTACTGTATGCAATTTATTGAAAATTATCAGAAATACAGCACAGTCACATGGATAAGTACTCCTACGAACGACTACTACGAACCAAACCTTCACACAAGTGGCCTCTGTTGGTGAACTCACACAGCGCGCGTTAGAGGTCGTACGAACAGATGCACACACAGCCGGGGTATAGACGAGTTAGCTATCTACCCCGTTCTTAGCAGGACGATTGTATGATTGGAAGTCTGCAAACACCTCTCAACTAAAGAGCTGCTCAATTGGAAATAAAACAATATTAAAATTGTCATCTTCATTATATTATTATGTAAAACTTGTGTACATTATTATTATTATTTTAATAACTATTCTTTCTTATGTACAAGATAACAAAATAAATACTGAACAATACAGGCTGTAAGTGACAGCCTAGTAAATACTCAAACGGTGAACAACTTTCACTATGGAGCCTACTTCAGGAAACGCGAACAAAAATCAGCTGTCCCATACATTTGATTCGGGTTCGGACAGCAGTTTTGTATGGGACAGCTGATTTTTTTCTTGTTTCCTTAGGTAGGCTCCCTAATGAAAGTTGTTCAGTTTGATGGTCTGAGTTCACCGTTTCAGTATTTGCTAGGCTGTCTCTTACACCCTGTATCTTTTACCCTTTATACATGGTATACATGTTCTTGAGGTATGAATTCGTTAGTGCATGCTTGTCATGTCTCGGCGACACATCAAGCTAAGCAAAACCAAAATAGGCTGGCCTCGCGTAGGTAGAGTAATGTATAACGTCGCGACGCCACCTTATGTTTGTTTTGCGTAGCTATATTTGTCGCCGTGTGTACTGTGGCAGTATTCCTACTGCCTAATGGCCGGCGCACACCTGGCGACGCTCAGCGCAGAACATATTTCACTGCCAAACCATTATCGATTTTGCCTACGTTGAAATAACATCGAAAATCAATTGATATTTCAATTCAATTCGCTTCGATGCTCTCGAGGATATTAGTAGTTGTCCGCCGCGCTTTGTTAGGTGTGTTCCGACCCCCTAGAGGTCACTTTTGACTGTAAGCGCGGGTACTGCGCGGTTTATACAGAAGAGACGTGTAGCGGTGGCGGATAGTCAAAGTAACACAATTATAATTAAACCTTATAGTACATAGCATAGCGTCGTTTGGAGAATTACGATCGCGCCTCCAGGCGACGCGACGTCACCTTGAGGCGCGGGCGCGATTCTCCTTTACGCCAAAAACGACCCTATGCTACATACTATACGGTTTATATTGTGTTATTTAGATTATCCGTCTCTTCTGTATAAACAGTGGCTAAAATGAACAAACAAAATAGAACAATATCGTACACAGCTACAAAAAGAGTTGAACAAAATTGAGGGCGCCACTTTCTTTGCATGAACGTCAAAATCTCGCATAACCTAGCAAGACCGTCTAAAATTTTGTACTACAATATTTAGTTGAGAGCGTCGGTGGCGCAAGTTAGCAATGATTTTTTGAAACTTATGTACGTAATATCGACTGCTCTCAAACGGTGAAGGAAAACATCGTGAGGAAACCTGCATACACTGAAGAAGAAATTCTAATGCGTATGTGAAGTCTACCAATACGCATGGCTGACGAAGAATATTTATTTACTGCCTTTATGGTTTTCTACTCTTTTTATAGCACTGTAAGGTTTTATAGACATTTAATTTTCATTATTATATTTCAAGTAGATGTATAGTACGATTTTTCGCCAATACTTACGTATTAAGCCGTAGAGACTTAATTTGATTGTCTATTTTAAACGTTAAAAGTCACATCTTAAGATGTACTGAATCTTTTACGTTAAAATCATCAACGTATTGAACTTTGATTAAATTAAAATAGCGGAAGATAGGTGACGTTCTTGCATTACGTACTCGAACAATGGATCTGCTTTTCATGTGCTTACTAAGAGTGAAAAGTAATGCCGTGTGATTAGTTTTTTCTTTTTCCCCGACTGCGCCGGCAGGGCTGCTGCTGCGAAGGCAGGGTTAATGTGTTTATCATTGAATGATTTGAAAATTGAGTAAAAGCACACGACTGCATTGTGGTACCTTTATTCCGCCTAAAATGAAAACAGTATCTCAATCACGCAATGCCGCTCGGATTGCGACTTCAATTAGGCGACGGGGGCTCAATTTATGCGGTCCATGCGCTATAGGCTAGTCACCTATCTTCCGCTTTTTTAATGTTATCAAAGTCATTGAACTAATAAGTAAAACTACCCGTCTCCTACGTCCTCACGTGGTGACTATGGAATATATCGAGCGCCTCCCACTGCTTGGTGTGTAGTAGGACGTGGGGCCTGCGCGCGCGCATGTGCTCCACCGCCTGCGCAGGCGACCAACCGTTCTTCTGCAAGTTCAATTCATTAAGTTTTGTTAATGTTTTATAAATATATCACATGCATAACATAACAATAAATATAAATCGGAATAAAAAGAACGAAAGGGTAGGTACAGGGGTACTAAAAGGGATTTCTTCCAGACAACCATGGGGTGGAAGAATTCTAAAGATATAATGGAATATAATTCGGAGCGCGCTCTATACAAACGAAGTCTGGAGATATACAATACTAACCAATTAAAAATCAATGAAATTTTTCAGAAACAATCTAGAAAATAAACTCCATGTTTGTATGAAGTTAAAACAAAATCAAACGTTTTAATGTTTTAAACTCTACTCTCTGGATCCACACCTATATAGTTAAACTGAGTCGAGTTGATATAATATCGTACAAAAAGCTCACCATCATAAGATAGCAGCCGACGAGTGTAGCGCTACGTGTGCGGCCAGCCTTACAGTGCACATACACTGTGCCCTGCGAACTGGCCTCGTCTGCGGGCAACCCTGTTAATTTACCGTTTGCTGGTAGAAACCTGCCGACAAGAAACAAATATTATACCACGGAATATTATAATAGTGTACCTTACCAAATAAATTAAATTACAGAATGGTCCCTCTCCCCTGCCCCTTACTAACTCCAAATACCGAACCTCACCCCGCACTTTAGGGGAGAATTCAGAGGTGCCAATCAAGAAGCACAAACCGCAAGCGCGTGCGTCTGAGTGGGACATCGCATGTCCTGACGCCATCTTCTTTCTGTAGTAGTACTATACAGGGTCCAACTTAATATGCTGACAGATTTTTAAGAGGATGATCATTCAGACCATCAAACTGAAAAATTTTCTCTATGGGACCAATGGCGAAATCGCGAAAAAGAAATCAGCTGTCCCATACAATTGAGATTAGTATGGCACAGCTGATTTTATTTTCGCGATTTCGACATTGGTCCCATAGAGAAAGTTGATCAGTTTGATGGTCCGATCATCCTCTTAAAAAAGTGTCAGCATGTTGAAAAGGACCCTATATTATACAAGGTGTTACAAAAATACAAATAAACATTTAAGGGGGTGATTTAGACCATCAAACTGAACAACTTTCACTATGGAACCAATATCGAAATCGCGAATAAATATTCTGATGCTCCATACTAAACTATAAATCTACTCGAGCTAAATGTATGGGACAGCTGATTTTTTTCTTCGCGATTTCGATGTTGGTCCCATAGTGAAAGTTGTTCAGTTTGATGGTCTAAGCAACCCCCTTAAAAGTTTTAAATTTTTATTTTTACTTTTGTAACACCTTGTATAGGGGTAGTCAGAGATATTCTGAAACCTCGGTACATCCACGTTTCACTAGACCCGAAACTCTGTCCGTGTGACGGGGACTGAGCCCGTCGCCACTTGTAATGGACAGTGGGTACAATACATGCCTAGGAATTGAAGCATGCAGGTTTCCTCACGACTTTACAACTAAACAAATTATCCTGTAACAAATAGGTCATTGGCTTCGTAACGGAACAATTATAAATGAATGGTCATTCTTACCAATTCTCCTTTAACTAGAACTAGTCTGTGACACACATGTGACTCAGATGTTTATTGTAACTTAACAATTCATAAGTACAAAGTATGTCAACAAGCAAAAGCATGTCGTGGATTTTATACTGTACTTCAATGACGAAGCAAGCAAGCAAGTGAAATGAAGTTATTTGTAACCAAAAAATATTTTTTTTTGTAAAAAAACAGTATGTCAACTCCCAAGTAAGTATTAGCCACTGCTGATAGCATAGCCTCCGTATATTGCGCCGCTCATCACAGCCCAGTAAAAACCTGACCCATTGCAGGCCTACATAATGTCGCGGTCTGCCCCAGTTCAGTGATGCGGTGAGATTTGCGGAGCGGAATTAATATTAATCGCAGGCCTAATGGGGAACATGCACCAAAATTATAATGAGAAATTATCGTAATAATTCAATAATAATAGTAGTGCATAGAACATTACTGAAAGATTTATTCTCAAGTTTTTATTTTTACGAAATATTTCAATTATAAGTTATGTGGATCGGAACGTAATTTCAAACACCAATCAGCGCAAAGTGACGAAGCGATTAGCAACTTGCATGCGTTAGAAGAGTACGGCAACATATTATAGCGGATGATTTGTGATGACCTTCACGCGTCATGAAAAGGAGTGACGTCACGTCTTGGCAGTGAAGAATGCAACTTCGCGTTGGATTTGGTAGTGGGGAACGGTATGACTGCTGAACTGATGGCACAAGTATTGTTCGAATGTTCATGTGTGTAAAATAAATCCACACTTGCCTATTTATAAATTTGACTCCTTCAAATAGTTTATCTTGGTCGGGAGCCTCGAAAATATCTGTTGTTGCTAATTGTAAAAATTCCACGCCGTGCTCGCGCCATTTCTGAAAATAAAACATATTTAAATAAATAAATGTTTTGGATCTCTCTTTTTTCTTTGGTTTTTTTCTGGGACCTTTGGTTTGGCAGACCAGACCCTCTAGCATGATTTCTCTACTTGCGCGCGACTCGGACTTTTCCCATAAGTCGCGGCAAGCGCGGCTTTCGCTCTCCGAAAAGTGCGGGAACAGTTTATTGTTTACACAGCGAAGGCTCGTCTCGCGCGTGTAGAGAAATTTACTAGACGTGCAGCATAGCAACCATAATTTCAAACAGGATAAGTTATCGTATTTAGGCGTAAAAAACAACAAATATAACTCGGTAAACTAAATCAAGGTAAAATTTGTCGTGTCTACCGATAACAATAATTTGCATTACAAATAGTGCCCATGACAATAAGTTTTGATACAAATAAAACGGGAGTAGACCTGAGATAAGTGATAAAAGACATAATCATATCTTTGAGCTGCATAGAGATCAGGGTCACCTTTGTATTTAACTGATAGGAATACAAAAGACACAAGTGATAATATAGCTATTGATCTTAATATACTCTTGCAATTTATGCTGGGTTCGATGTAGAATGGAGTTCACGAAATAAGAGGGTATAATAAATTACCTGCTAGACCTAGCATAAAAAATTATATTTATTTTTACCCAAAGCCAAGAATAAATATCGAATAGAACCCCAACAGCACAAATGGCTACAAAATATCTAATAGATATCTACAATACAAAATATCTAAGTGTCTACAAAATATCTAATATCTAGTAGATATTCTGTGCTGCGAGGATACTACATACAGAATGGCCACTCCATGCCCCCAAAAGAGATCAAAATGAAAGAGGGGCAGGCATTGATTTACCAACTACTGGACGTCGGGTTTGATCAATGTTTTTAGTTGGTTTAAATTACTGTAAACGTAATTAGGTTTCTGTAGGTAAGTCTTGGACACTTTTTTTCCTGAATTTAGTACTAGACCCGGCCGTCCATTATTTTGTATGTCAACATAAGTACTACAGTACTAGATACTCTTTCTTACTCTTAATCATCTTGCTTATTTAATCTGTTCAAGTGTTCTAAAGTTATTTTCTATCAACATGACGATGTTAATCAAAGGGGAGATTATCTTACCTCGGCATCATTGGAGAATATTTTTAGTTCATATGTCTCATTCATAGAGACAACACCCTTAATGTTCTCTTCGTCAATTAGCTGAAATAAATCAGAGAGTACATCAATTCACATGTGTTTTCTGCCTTAAAAGATGTCAGTTGTAGGTAGTTAACAAGGTTTCTGACCACTCTAAAAGGGAATAAGGTCATGGGTGGTCACAGGGTGTAACTTTCACTAGGGTGCCAAAGTCGAAAAAATCTGTTGTACATTTGAGTCAAGTCGTTACTGCAGTTTTGTATGAAACAAGAGATTTTTTCGCGATTTCGATGTTGGCTCCATAGTGAAAGATGTTCAGTTTAATGGTCTGATCTAAACCACCCCTTTATTCAGGGTCCTTCTTAATATACTGACACTTTTTTAAGGCGATGATCAGACCGTCCAGTGTGACGGGGTGTGAGCTCGTCGCCACTTATAATGGATAGTGGGTACAATACAAGCCTCGAAATTGAAGCATGCAGGTTTCCTCACGATGTTTTCCTTCACTGGACAGAGTTTCGGTACTACTGGTGGTACGTGGATGTTATGAGGTTTCTGAATATCTTTGACTTCATTGACCGAGGTAAACGGGTAGTTTGTGGTTGTAGCCAAAACTAGAAAGTAGTTTGATTAGAATCAAGAGCAGAATCGAATTATCATGGTTTCAACGTGGGTAATTTTTGTCAAAATATTAAATAATTTGTTTGTAAAATTTAAAATTTACTGAACTCAGTCTCAACCCACCGCACGGGCACACTCTACTTACTACCAAAATAAGATTCTTAAAATGTATCCATGAGCATGTTAGAGCTTTCATTCATTGCTGAAATGATAACAAATCATTTTTGACTCAAAACTTCAAATGCGAATAACTTTAAATATTAACTATCAAAATAATGAAATTATTGTTTCAGTCTAATTATTTTGTTATAAATCAGTTGGGGTGTATGAGGTTTGAAGGAAATATTGGTAGACCTAGGAGGACATATCTAGACCAGATCAGGTATGTCATTAAAAAATGCCGGTTAAAAGCTGCCGAAATTGACTACAATGTATGACAAGATACATGAACGTAGAGGAAGCAAATGTCAGAACCGCCTAAAATGGAGACCCATAATCTCTGTCTACCTCTGGGAAAATTAGTATATTAGTAGTATTATCAGTCTCAGGCTCTCAGCACGCACGCATGCGTTTGTGAGATTTGTAAACACTTTGGAAACACTTGAAAACACATTGGAGGCGCGATCATGTTATCGTATTTTATCTATAGTCGTTTTTGAAATAATAAGGGCCTTTTTCACCATTTCTGGATAAGTTCTTTTTAGCTTATATGACAGATTAATTGACATATCTTTCATACGAAATATGTCTCTCAAATAAGCTAACAATGACTTATCCAGAAGTGGAAGTGTAAAAAACCATATTATAAACTGGATGATTATTTAAATGATCAAAATGTCTGAGGTCACTAGCTTATAGTTTATTTACTTTACTGTATAGTATCAATTATTTTATTAAATAGACTATGTATTATTGTATACATAACTTTAGCTTTAGAATTTATATCGTAATAGTTATTAAGTCGTGTTATGTTGTAGAGTTTCTGGCCGCATCTTCTCTACAGCGACAACACGTTCCGACGCGGTGGTAGCTTTAAAAAAGATTTGACATTTGATAAGTGTGCTGTAAGCTCCTATAAATAAATTAATCCTGAATAAATTATTTTGACTTTGACTTTGACTTTGAGTGGTAAAAAGGACCCTAAGTCTTTTATTCATTACTATAGTCCACATGTATATCGTTCCACTGTATGCTTTGAATACAAGGAAGTTTGCTTAATATTATTTGTACTCAAACATTGAATACTGGTTTCGAATGATAATTAAGATGTTCCAGTATTTAAACATTTGATTTAACAAGGTTGTTTAACTTATAAACTTGGCCTACTTTTAACAAAACATTCCATTTAAAAACTATAAAAGTGATAACTATATAACACGAAACAAATCACGAAAAACATATCTCCACCTTTTTTTTAAAAGTTTCATACAGAAATGCCCACTAAAAACCTTCGTAACCTACTGAAGAAGTAACCTCAAAAACTGACCTGTTTCGTCATTCCCTGGAACGGGAGAGCCCCAAGAATGACGTTGTCATCCATTCTATCATACCACCGCCTACTGCTGACTTTCTCCATCACGACATTATAAAGAAGAGTCGGGTAGAACGTAATACGTGCGAACATTGCAGTGCTCTGTAAAGTACAGTTATGTTAATGAAACTCGAGCTCGACGCGCCGCCGGTCGGGGCATCGTACGGTGTAGCTATGTCGGAGGAAGGTACCATGGTGAAAGCTGGTCTCCGTGGTGGGGATTGAATAATTTTTCGGATCCTTCGCTCGTCTGCTTTCGAGTCAGTTTTGTTGTGACAGCTCTGACAGATGCTGTCACTGTCATCTGTCAACAGTGCTGCCAACATTGAAAGATTGATGGATGCGTTCATGATTTTGCTCGAATTAAATTTTTCAATCGATTATCGATTTTAATCTGCTCATTTGGCACCATTTTGTTTGGCACCAGGAAGTTGGAATAGGTATTGTCTATACCTGGAGAGCAGACTGCCTTGCAAATACAAGCGGTGGTACATGAAAATACTTCCTCGGCCCGTTGGCCTTGCAGTCCCGTCGTTGTTTTGTTTCTGACGTCAACTTTTAAAATTATATATAATAGAAAGGGACAAAAGTAAAATAAGAAACATCGCCAACGGACACGTACGAAAAACGGACGAACATTACCGACCGCCGCCACCACGGTCAATTTCCATGCATGTAAGGAGGTTATGGAGCCATTGGTTATAAATCCATTTTTGGCACCAATTTGGCACATTTAAATTGAAATGAACCAGGAAGTTGAAATAGGTATTGACCAAGGTATTGATTAATTTAGAAACTGTATTTTTTCTATTTTTATTTATGCTGTCATTGTTAAATGGACGATAGAAATATTTTAGATTGACTTTATGTACAGTTTTTATACAGTCGCGGTCACAGCTGTGTCAATAAAATGCAACGAATAGTTTTGTATCCACATTTATTACAAAATCAAGGAAGTCTCATAAAATAACTACAAGCAAATTCGCACTCCTCCATACTGTTGAATCTATTTCCGTTTCCTCCGCACCCTGACCAGATGAACGACTCGCATTTCCGGGTCTTCACGTTGAAGAAGTAACTGTAAATGGAATTAAAAAATTAATTAGAATAACATGATATTTAACAATCTCACGGTCATTTGCACGTACGTTTATTAAAGTTAATCCTCCATTAAATCTCTTGCTAGCTTTTACTACGTCAACAAGACAAAAAGTGACAGCAAGAGATTTTTTTTGTGCGTCAGCACCGCATTTCCGCCAGTGTCAAGTAGTTTGTGGGAGTATCTGTCCCAATATCAGGGATTGTTTTTGATCAAGAATAAGAAGAGATTGAGGATTACGGAGCCTCGTGGCAGGCAAAAACGCGAACAACACGCGAGACAAATGCTCGGGTCACCTGCAACGTGACTCCCAGCAAGAGATTTAATGGAGGATTAACTTTAATGAACTTACGTGCAATCCAACGTGATACCATTGTGATATTTTCTTCTTTTCCATATTGTTATGCCCTTACAGGGTGCTCTATTGTAAAACTACTAAGATCTATGTACGATTTCCTTACTGTGTACTACAATGTAGCAAAGCAATAAATATTTGAATTTGAATTTGTGCAACTGGCAGAAGAATCATAAAACAATAGAGCCAACCAAACGTCTAACTACTACGAGTATAACTACTATTTAACATAATTAAACAGTCTTAAACTGTTAAGAGTGTATAATTATGTTAAATAGTAGTCACCTAATGACTGCATTAGGTGACTAAAAATTAGGTAACCTTAAACATTTCTGGCATATTTTGAGATTGCTAAGGTCCTTGTCTGTGCAGTCCGGAGAATGCAGGACGTAAGTGTAACAGAATGGTGTGGTCATATTTGAAGGGTTGGTGCAGTGTCTCAGAGGAAGGATCTCCATAGAGTCCGCATAAATTGACGACTGTAGTTAGTCTCTTTTGTCTTATGACGTACCTTTAATAGTAGAAGGAGATGGAACTATAGATATTTGTTTATGCGGCTGTCCACTTTTTTTTTGAGCTAGTGTGTGTGAAAAGTGACCGTAAACATAAGGCCATATGTCACTTGGTGCCTTTTGTCCGTACTACTTGACACCACACTATTAGGACTATTATAGGTATGACTCACTCTATTAGGTATAATCTCTTTGTGTAGTGTAGACTGTCAAACTGAATAAAACTGCAATATCTAAGTACCGGACTCAGACAGGTGATATTAGCCTCTATCTTCAAACTAAACAGCTTTAAATGGTAGCATTCGGCTGTTTAGTTTCTAGATCTAATCTAAACTATCCAACACCGTTAAACGCCTGAAATTTATTGAGAGCAACAATTATATGAAGCCACTATGTTTATTGCTATATAAATGTTCCAGGCGTATTGACAATCTGCCCTGAATGTAAATTATTATCAATATTTTCATTTCAAATCAATGATGCGCTAGATACTGATGCTATAGTGTAATGAAAGGCACTTCAGTGGTCGTAGCATGATGCGCGCGATAAGGCTATATCACGCCTTCACGTTCGTTCGCGCGCAAATAGAAAGAGAGAAGGCGCGACAGCGTTCTATCACGCTGCCATACATACTACGGCCGCAGAAGTTGATGAATGTTGCGCGTGATACGGCTATATCAAGCATTTTATCTCGTTCGTTCGCGTGCAAATAAAAAGAGAGCTAAATTGATAATTCATACAAATTGACAATGATTATCATACAAAATCGAAAACCGACGACGCGGCTGATTTGTGTGAAATTTTCTAGCTTTGTATATTTTAAGACACTGAAATAAAAATAATACGAAAGTAATAAAAACATAATTACGTATGGAATCTGTCATCACAGGGACCTCTGGATTTTGGAAGTTGGCAGTCACTTCTTATTCCTGAAAAAGTTATAATAACATTTACATTTGGCCACTTATGCCACAAGGTAGCTCTCTAAGACAAGGTAGATACAATTATTTCAAAATTACTCTGAAGTGTAGATTCTTCTTTATTAGCTTAGCACATTCTTTGAAACTAAATCTGATTGAAGATCAATTTTATTTAGCTTTAAAAGTGACGGTGTGTGTAAAATGCATAAATTTCATTAAAATCATAGTATTTGAGCTAAAGAATTACTGAAAATGTGAATTTAGCGTAATTTTTATGCACTGAAAAGACTCCATTTAAAATAGTCAAATCCAACGGGTGCGCGCGGCTGACTGCATTTCCTTGCTCGGCTTCCCTCAAGTTTCCCAGAAAGTGTGAGGTGAGGTGGGGTATCTAAAGTCAGAGGGGGCGGGGAGTGGTGGTTCTGTATGTAGAGCTATATACTATTACCTATTCTGTGTTAAAATTATAGCTACTGCACATTTCCTGTCAACTATCACGGTTATATTTATGTTTAGCTGCTCCTCGCGGAATAGTCGTGAGCATATAACTATGTTATGCCTACAGGTACGTGCCTATACAACGTGTTAATGAATTAACGCAAAACTAGAAAGTGATTTGTTTAGAATCGACAGCAGAATCGAATTATCATGGTTTCAACATAGGAATATTTTTTCAAAATATTAAATAAATTGTTTGTAAAATTTAAAATTTACTGAACTGAGCTCAACCCACCGCAAGGGTACTCTCACCCTACTTACTACATAAACAAGATTCTTAAAATGTATCCATGAGCACGTTAGCGCTTTCATTCATCGCTGAAATGATAACAAATAATTTTTGCCTCAAAACTTAAAATGTGAATAACTTTAAATTTTAAGTATCAAAATAATGACATTATTGTTTCAATCTAATTATTTTGTTGAAAATCAGTTGGGGTGTATGAGGTTTTGCGCTTATTCATTAACACGTTGTATAGGGCTTTTCTTAATCTGCTGACGGTTTTTTAAGGGGATGATCAGACCACCAAACTGGAAGACGTTCTCTAAGGGGCTTGGGACTAACATCGAAACCGCGATAAAAATTAGCTATTCCAAACAAAACTGCAAACCTATTCGACCCAAATTTATGAGACAGTATACAGAAAGCTGATTTTTTTTCGAGATTTAGATTTTGGTCCTAGTAGTAGTAGCAAGTAGTTTGTTTAGAATCGAGAGCAGAATCGATCTATCATGTTTTCAAAATATTAAACAATTAGTGTGTAAAATTTAAAATTTACTGAACTTGATCTCAACCCACCGCACGGGCACACTCACCCTACTTACTACCAAAACAAGATTCTTAAAATGTTACCATGAGCACGCTAGCGCTTTCATTCATTGCTGAAATGATAACTGAGAACTTAAAATGCGAATAACTTTAAATTTTAACTATCAAAATAATGAAATTAATGTTTCAATCGAATTATTTTGTTATAAATCAGCTGAGTTGTATGAGGTTTTGCGTTTATTCATTAACACTCAGTTTGATAATCTGATCAATACCTTAATAAGAAAGTCATCAGCATGCTAAGAGGGACCCTGTATATACTACAGTTACTGAAAACTAAGGTTTATAGACAGGCATGAATGCTTTCAATTCAATTCAATTCAATTATACTTTATTGCACACCAAAACAGAACATACATACAGATAAAGAATTAAAAGTAGGTACAAATAAGGTGGGCTTATCGCTAAAAAGCGATTTCTTCCAGACAACCTTAGGGTAGAGGAATTAACAATCGAAAAAATAGGTAGGCGGTGTAGCTCAAAATAAAGAAATGGCAATGAGTGTATAAATATACTTACAAATAATAAAATAAAATAAAATAATCTATAATAAATACATACATACATACATATCTTTTTATCTATATACATACATAAGTGACTACTACATACAACGCGGAAGCAACTGTAAGAGGAAAAAAACTAAATAAAAGTGAAGTTGAAAAGAAATCAGAGGTCAAGGAAATGATCTTATTTATTTTATTTTACAAGTGCGTTTAAGAGAAGTTTATTCCTAATGCGTAAATGCGCCGTGCATAAAAACGAAGTCTGGTGATATTTTCAATACTAACCAATTAAACTCAATGAAATTTTGCAGAAATAATCTAGGAACAAATCTCTATGCTTGTATCTTGTCCGATTTTCGTTAAAATATACAGTTTCAATGCTAGGATTAATTTAAGATTTGTATGGAAATCTTTGAGGCACTATAACTTTAAAACTGTATATTTTAAGGAAAATCTGACACGATACAAGCATAGAGATTTGTTTCTAGATTATTTCTGCAAAATATCATTGAGTTTAATTGGATAGTATTGAAAATATCACCAGACTTCGTTCGTCCCTTAAGTTAAAATCTTACCAAAAATGCCATAAACACAAGATATTAAAAAGAAGACGAGCACAAGTCGAACAAATATTCTGTTAAACATTTTGACGGAATGAAAGATAACTTCTCTATTGTTTTCTTAAATATAACTTTTAATGGAAATTTAATAAAATATGCTATTAAAATGTAATCAGTCTTATCTTAAGTTTTATTACGTTTTGAGTCTTAATTACTCTGTGTTGGTGATTATCATTGATAAGGGTTATCTTAAGGGCCTATGTCGAAAAATAATTGAAGCGAAATGGGCGTATGATAGCTTATATTACTGCCTGATGCATGAGAAAGAGACAGGGCGGGCGCCTGAAACGACGCAAGCATAAAACAAACTTTATTTAATTGTAATTGTACTATTTATGTAAGTTCAATTCTGCTCTAATCAAAATTTATAAACAATCAATCTCTTTTTTTTAAATCAATCCTTCTGTTTCTAATATTCACCGTTTAGCACTTCCAAGCATTTATCGATAAAGACGGAGGTTACTTTGGCTTGTTTTTCTATCGAGAAAATGTATCTTAATCGTGTTTTGGCTCTAATCAAAACTTCAATTATATGTTCAATTTACACATATCCGCAAATCATACTCCTACTGTTAGTACTTCATGAGATATGATGCTTTGAAGAATCCTATTTTTTTCACATAGCCTCTTAAGAAATTAAAAATCTGTTTGATTTCGAGGTTTTTATGATACCTACCTATTGACTATAAAAATAATGTAGGCACCTACAGTTATGGTGGTCACGTGCAATGTAGAACTTTTAGGTAGGTATTTAGTTAACTATATTTCATTTCAAATAAGGACGAAAAGATTCTCCGATTCCTATACAAGGTGTTACAAAAGTAAAAATAAACATTTAAAATTTTTAAGTGTGCTTTAGACAATCAAACTGAACAACTTTCACTATGGGACCAACATCCAAAATCTCGAAACAAAATCATCTGTCTCATACATTCAGCTCGAGTAAGTAGATTTGTAGTTACTCGGGCTAAATGTATGGGTATAGTGAAAGTTGTTCAGTTTGATAGTCTAAACACCCACTTAAATATTCATTTGTGTTTTTGTAACACCTTGTACAGCTTTCTGGCTAATTCTGATTTGCAAATATAACTTATTTGTCAGAAAGATATACTATCCGACATATTTTTGACACTAGTAAAGCTGTTCTAAGAACAAGTGAGAGCAAGTGTTTCAAATCTCTGTTTCTGTAATTCAAAATGGCCTTAAAATTTCGTTTCTATGAAATGGAGTATAGGTAATTGAAAGTAGTAATCTATACATGTAATAAGCATGTAATACAGGTTGTAAGTGAACGGTGAACTCAGACCATCAAACTGAACAACTTTCATTATGGAGCCTACCATAGGAAACGCGAAAAAATCTGCTGTCCCAGACAAAACTGCTATACCTACCCGACTAAATGGTCTGAGTTCACCGTTTCAGTATTTGCTAGGCTGTCTCCTGTATTCCTATACTCTATTCCTAATAGGGGCGAAAAGAAGGTAAAAAGGGTTCTTTATTGTACACACTTTAAAGAAATACGAATATTGTATCAAACAACAAAATGGCGATGTTGAAAGACCTAAAGAAGCAGTGGTGTGCACATGTGGTTCGTCTTTAAAATCATTCTGTCATCAAACACTGACATAAGCGACTAGAATTTTTATAAAATGATCACGGTCTGAAAAGGTTTCGTGGTCCTGCTTCTGTGATCTTCTTTTTTCGACTTTATTTGACATATAGTATACCTATTTTAAGGTAGGTATGTAGTTACATATTACGAGTATTTTATCAATCTGTAGGTATATATTAATTAGTCAAAGTCATTCTGTCATCAAACACTGACATAAGCGACTAGAATTTTTATAAAATGATCACGGTCTGAAAAGGTTTCGTGGTCCTGCTTCTGTGATCTTCTTTTTTCGACTTTATTTGACATATAGTATACCTATTTTAAGGTAGGTATGTAGTTACATATTACGAGTATTTTTTCAATCTGTAGGTATCTTTGACTATTTATATGTGGACTGGTTACGCGTGTAGTTCTACTAACAGTCACTTTCAGGCGAAGTAACATGAAATACGCAACTTTGGATTTTATTCCCCATAACTTTAGATTCTAGTTTTGAATTTTAAAAATCATGAAAAGTAGTCTCGTGTGAACCCCAAACGTTCTAAGTTCGAAGTTATTATTTCGCAATTATAGGCTGTCTCGTTTAGTGATAAGGTGTAAAATTTAATGTAAATGCACAAGATCAATTGTGCTTATACCGTGGCCGAGGGGAAATGCTACCGCAAGGCTAGTCCTTATAATAAATAGTCAAAGTCATTCTGTCATCAAACACTGACATAAGTGTCTCGAATTTTTATGAAATGATCACGGTCTGAAAAGGTTTCGTGGTCCTGCTTCTCTGATCTTCTTTTTTCGTCTTTATTTGACATATAGTATACCTATTTTAAGGTAGGCATGTAGTTACATATTACGAGTATTTTATCAATCTGTAGGTATACAATCTTTAAACAAGACGTATGCTAACTAGTCTAGGAAAAATAAGGTTTGAGATTGCATTAAAGACACTTTAGTAAATTGTGTTTGAAATAATATTACTGTTATTTTATAACACTTTTGTCGAGATTTCGTAGTTATATTGGCTCAGGAACCAGAGAAATACCTTAAAATCGATATAAATGTACAAAGGGCGAGCTTATTTCAAAAGATATTTCTTTCAACATACTAGCAAAAGAGACAGTTAATTATCACAAGGCAAATTTAATGTGTATAAACAAACAGTAAATAATTTAGTTTTGAGGTTATAATTTTTGAAGACTTACAAAATATTAAATATCTACTCAAATTAACGATATTAACCGGGGATTATTATTGTTATAAGTAAAACGTATTGAACGAAGCCATCCTGTACAAAATCACCAGTTTTCCATTTTTTGTTCATACCTAAATTTAATGTTTTGTAAATGTCTTAATTATTCAATAATACACAATAAAAAATCGGGGATTATTGAGAATTTATGTTTTTCAGGTATTTATTGACTATATTCCAAATTTTCACCAAAAGTGCAATTATGGCAACCTTCTCCATACAAAAATCCGTAGATTTCCCCGACTAAACGTAGAAAATGTTGTTGTGGGTTTTAATAGCGATATTGTACAAATAAAAAATGTTTGTTTGATGTTTGTTTGTTAAATGGTTTTGTTGCTACCTCGTTAACAAATAAAATATCACTTTACTTACATGAACATTTTTCCTACTTTGTGTTTGCCTACTACCCGAAACACAGATTTTTCGTCATTCCTTGCATATTTTGGCGAGACACACCTACGTCATTGATAATTTTATTTATTGAACAATCACTATTTTTATCCTTTAAATCGTATATCACCTACTTTGAAGCTTGTACTGTAATGGATACATTTTAGACCCTTGGCCTTCGATCATCGTTAAACGTACAACGACGTAGGCGGTTCTAACAGCGTGTTCTAGTCAAACCGAACACGTAAACTTTAACTCATTTATTTTTGAATAATTCACCTTGTGAGGTTAAGTTTTTCTATATCCTCCATTTATTAATTCGCTGCCCGATGCCGCGGTCTTATAAAAATGGAAAGAGATATCATCGACTTGATGTATCGACGTTATTTGTAAGCGCAGCAGGGAGGCGCGCGTCGGACGACATTCCGAATTCAAAATTAAATTAAAACGCGGTAAAAACAACGTGTTTCCGTTCAGTGCGTTCCGTATTCAAATTCGAAAAAGATTCGATCTGCGCTAATTTGTCTATGACCTTTGGAGTCCGTTCGAAATGTAAAAACAGTTTTTTTCCAAATTCGAATTAGAAAAAAGGTTTGTTGTTGTAGCTAGTTTTGTGAAGGGGTCACTGGTCGGGGAATAATGAGCTGATAATTAAATTTGGACGGCTAATGCCTGGAAATTTGTCTCGTTTGTCTCCAGTGAGCATGACAATCATGTTTTGTAGTTTATGCAGATTACGTGACACGAGAATTAATTGTATTCGTTGGTGTCGAGATAAAAATACAGTTAAATATAGTTTTCAATTACCTGTTTTGTTCGGTTATCTTACCTTTCCTATAAGAGCTGTCGTTAACAAATTACACCTGTTAAAACAAGCTGTCCAGTATCTTTTTACTAATCCTTAGATATTGTTCGCGACAGGGTTGGAATGCAAGCCAGTTGTCTCCGGTTTTTTAAATTATGTTTGCCATAGCAACTTCATAGTTTTTAAAATATTGAAATTACATATTTTATGCCCAGTTAGCGGTTTTTACAGCGAAGACTATGCTATGAAATATAAGCACATTAGGTACCCATATCTATATTTATGCACTTAATCAAAAACCCCACCGTGTCACATGCGACTTTTAAAAGATTACTATGTGCCAGGCCTGGAGTGCGATCTTTGAAACTCATTCGTTGAACTCAGCAGTTGAAAATGTCAAAATTACTATGGAGATTTGCATCTTTCTACTGCTGATTTGACTATAAAAAATCGCACTCCTGCCCCCCTAGACAAAGTGATATTCTATTGGCGTTGACGCTAGTAGAAAATGACAGAATGTATGGATTTGACATTAGCGATCCTAAAAAGGTTTCGATCGCTAATGTCAAATGTTAATGTTTTTGATTCAGGAGTACGATTTTTGAAACTCACACGTTCAAACCAACAGTAGAATATGACAAAATTACTATGGAGATATGCATCTTTCTACTACTGATTGGACTTTCAACAATCACAATTCAGCCCCCTAGACAAAGTGACATTCTATTGGCGTTGACGCTAGTAGAAAATGACAGAATGTATGGATTTGACATTAGCGATCCTCGAAATGTTTCGATCGCTGAATTTTGATTGTTGAAAGTCCAATCAGCAGTAGAAAGATGCATATCTCCATTGTAATTTTGTCATATTCTACTGCTGGTTTGAACGTGTGAGTTTCAAAAATCGTACTCCTGAATCAAAAACATTAACAATATGTAGGTGGTAGGCATATACATAGTTTAAGGTGGTGGTAGGGTATCGTTTACCAACATCCACCCTGATGTATTATATCCGATGGGGTAGGAGTCCCTCATCCCCCACCCCACATCTTTTAAAAACATTAATATTGCTAAAATTCAACTTTTCTACGTCAAACAGTATAGATAAAAATCCTTAGGTATGTTAGCAAACAGACGGACAAAGTGATTCCAAAATTATTACGAGCATTATTTGGAATACGGAACACTAGTATGATGATTTGAAGTTTAAATTATTCAAACTTGGAACAAGAATACTCCTGGTAGTTACATATCGATACCAAATGAACTGATATAACTCAACTATTCCTTTTTTAAAACTAAACCGTTCGAGAATCCCAACAAAACGCATTAAAGGTAAGATACCCCGCCTCATCTGTCATCATTAATGCCACAGAATCCTAATAAGTTTGCTACAATAAAAAAAAACTTAATATCAAAGACTTGCGCCCCGGTTAATGGTTGTAATTGTGGCTAAATGAAATATGGCGGCGGACGATACGATATACTCTGTCGTGGGTGTCTACCGCCTTAATATCGACGTTTACACGCCATAAATATTTTAAATTATTAACTTAATGTGGCACTTAAAGCTATTTACATGAGCGCCGATTGGATGTGGCTTAGTAAGGGCAGGGTTCAACTAAAACCATTTGCAGTTCATAGTGAAATGATGAGTGAAGCGAATTGTTTTATGGGTAATCCAATTTATAATACACAGAAGTTAGACAACTTGGGACCAGGAGCCCGATTGCGCTAAGTTAAAACATCGAAGTTATATTCTTATCCAATTTCAGTTCTAATCATATACAACGTGTTAATGAATTAACGCAAAACTAGAAAGTAGTTTGTTTGGAATCGAGAGCAGAATCGAATTATCATTGTTTCAACATAGGTTTTTTTTTCAAAATATTAAATTATTTTATTGCAAAATTTTAAATTTACTGAACTTGATTTCAACCCACCGCAAGAGCACACTTACCCTACTTACTACCAAAACAAGATTCTTAAAATGTTTCCATGACCATGTTAGCGCTTTCATTTGATTGTAGAAATGATTACAAATCATTTTTGCCTCAAAACTTAAACTGCGAATAACTTTAAATTTTAACCATCAAAATAATGAAATTATTGTTTCAATCTAATTATTTTGCTGTAAATCAGTTGGGGTGTATGAGGTTTTGCGCTTATTCATTAACACGTTGTATGGGTCCTTCTTAATATGCTGACACTTTTTTAAGGGGATGATCAGACCATCAAACTGAACAACTTTCTCTATGGCACCAACATCGAAATCGCGAAAAAAAACCGCTGTTCTATACAAAACTGCAAACCTACTAGTAGGAAGCCAAATGTATGGGCCAGCAGATTTTTTTGATTCAGGCCAGGACCCTGTATAACTTGGGACCAGGGGCCCGATTGCGTTAAGTTAAAAAATCAAAGTTCTATTCTTATCCAATTTCAGTTCTAAATTTCTAATCATATTGCAATCCAATTACTATTCAACTGTGCTGAATTCCGCATCACGCAACTCTATGTAACTGACAGCCTTTAACGTCTGAGCGATCTGTCAAAACCGATCTAACGGCTGTCAAGAGTGTCAAAAGTTATGGTTCGTACGAAGTCCAATAATGGTTCAATCACTGAATATTTACCGCGATTGCAGCCCTGACGACCAATGGCGCTAAATAAATCTCTAATGAACCGTGATTGGACCGCGTGCGAACCACAACTTTTTAGACATTGGGTGTTGCGCTAATCATTTGACAGCCGCTAAAGCCGTTTTGACGGATCGCTCAGACGTTTCTGGCTGTCAATGACATAGTAAATAAGAAAAGTTTAGCGCGATAAATTTAGCATAGCCAAAAATGTTGTATAGTACCTAAAATATACAACGTTCTCGAGCATAGTTAATTAGAAATTGGATTTGAATGTGATTAGAACTGAAATTGAATAAGGATTGAACTTGGATGTTTTAAATTAGCGCGATCGGGGTCCTGGCTTGGATTATGTATTAGCGAAATTGTATTGTTTGTTTCAACCGATAGATTATATTTAGGTCTGAAAATAAAAAGGTACAATATATGGGAATATCTTTAAAGGCGTATTATTCATAGGTGTGCCAAGATAAATTTATGTACGATTTGTAACACCACTGGCTTTTCGGTGAAGGAAAACATGAGGAAAAAGTGAGGAAACCTGCATGCTTCAATTTCGAGGCATGTATTGTACCCACTGTCCATTATGTGGCGACGGGCTCACCCCCTGTCACACTGGATAGAGTTTCGGTACTACTGGTGAAACGTGGATGTTCTGAGGTTTCAGAATATCTCTGACTACCCCCTCGGGGAATATAGTCGTGAGCATATGCATATGCATGCCAAGATTACTTCTGTTGGCTATTGTAGGTACATACCAGGAAGCTGGAAATAGGCATTGTCTATACCTTGGAGTAAAGACTGCCTTACAAGCGGTGAAAAATGAAAATACTCTTTGGCCGTCGATAATATTCAACCTTCTTCGTACTTTCTTCTTCGTGGGCAAGCCCTGGTGTCAGAGTTTTATCAGACCGCCTTACGGCCTCTGGCGTGGTTTTTATGTAACGGCTACCACGAGAGATAGTAGCCGGGACCAACGGCTTAACGTGCCATCCGAAGCACGTCATTCGTACGTTTATTCGTCATCTTTGGTTAGTCCCTTTCTAATCCAACGACGAACATTAAAAAAAAAGAGTTTTTATTAAATTGTTGTTCTGATAGAAAGGGACAAACCTAAAGTTTAAAACATCGACGTGCGAAGAAGGTTGAACATTACCGAACGCCGTGGCCAATTTTCGTGTTTCCATGCTTGTAAGGAGGATTGGTATCCTTTATCATTCTAAGTTCATGCTACCTTCATACCTAAGTACTATTTCTGTTTTTGTCAGTTTATACTTCATTTTAAATATGGGCTAAAAGATTTTCCGATTCCTATATAGTTTTCTGGGAAATTATGATTTGTAAAAATAATTTTTTATCAGAAAGATATATTATTCGACGTATCTTGGACCTTACTAAAGTTGTTCTGAGAATAAGTGAGAGGAAGTATTTAAAATCTCTGTTTCTGTAATTCAAAATACCCATAATATTTCGTTGCTATTTGAAATGGAGTATAGGAGATTCAAAAGTGAACCAATTTCCACATTGATCGTGTGAGGCACGATTGGCATACACATGATCGGCAAGTGGACTGAAAACATATATAGTGACTTGGCTCACCTTGGTAAATTAACATTATTTCAACCAATCTATTACACTTTCTTCCACAACAGATGTTTTTCGTAGAATATTTTCCTAGAATTTATATACGGTAGGTACCCCCGTAGTACCCGTATAAACGTAGGTATAGCCCCGGAACGAGTCCGTATTTCTAATTCACTTACTAAGGTATTTTTCACAGTTCCGGGAAAACTTTCCCAACTCAGTTGAAGTGTCCCTACATACACCTATAAGGATAAACTAAAGCGCATTATGCGAGCCCTGTCCAATATCAGACGCTTATTTGTGTCCAAAAAGCGCTCGAAAGACTTAAAGCTCCTCGGCTTGATGTATGGCGGCGACACGTGAATGCCAACCTTTATATTCAAATCGCTCGTATTCAAATCAGCTCGTTGTCTATGCTTGACAATTCGCGGGCATTTCGAAAAAGGAAGCCCGGGAAACGTCATATCAACCGAGATTCGAAATTCGAATTTAGCTTTTTTTGGCGAGCCGATACGCATCTGGCTTCTGGGGTGCGTTCAGAAGTCATGTCCGCAGCGTTTGTTTTTATTTTAGCTCGATTGTGTCCGAGAGAGATATAGTTTGAGATCGGTAGATATTTGACGTAAGGGACTGATAAAGTTAGTGTTTTGCGGCGGTCGGGACGTTAACGAGCGGCTGAGTAATGAGAGAGGCTATTGTGATGTGAACAATGGCCGGTTTCGATATCCATTGTTTCTATTACTGACAATAATATAGCATTAATAGCGAATAGCGACGAGTGAAGTCGGCATAGGCTTGAACAGACTGCCACCTGTTTGTCAGCGTTTGTTAAAATTAAAATAAAAAAATTCCAAAAATTCCACTGTATTAAAACCAGCGATAATATCCGAAGATATGCATTTTTTGTCGACAAAGGCCTTATTTAACTTACCCTTTACATATAATTAGGTAGATACAGCTTATTTGCAAATTTCTGAAGCCGAAACTTGATGCAAAATAGATGGGTGAGATGCGTTGGAAATGTCTTCACATCTGCATACAATGAGATGCGGCGACGCTCCAGTTTAAGGTAATTTACTGCTGCATCCTCGCTTAGATGTCGTTCTAAGATACCACGCACCTAATTTAAAACATATATTTTTTATGCGGTAAATGTGTTGCGGTGAAAATACAGTCTGTTTCTCGAATTCATTTAAGATTAAAAATTGATACTTAGTAATTTATTTACTTCTTTCTTTACAAGAAAAATAGGTACGTTAAAAAGTGCGGAATCTCTGGCTAAATTTATGTTTTTGTAAGGCCATATGATGAAAGTATTCGATAAATTAGAGACTATAATATCGTCACCTCCGTCACCAAGGTACAAAGACTGAAGCGACTTTTAATGAAATGGCGTCTGTCAGTCAGTAATGGAACTGTTGTAATATATTGTTGTAAGTATTTAAAGATAAGAGACTTGGCATCTGGTCATAATTATTCTTTATTTATCAATACTTACCTATGATTCATTATCATAGTTTTTAAACAATAATATTGTCACACAAAATCCATTAGCTAGAAAGAATTACAAAAAATTACCTGTGTGAAAAATAATGACTGAAAATAATAGAATTCGATGCTAAATAGGTAATGAATGTAGATATTTATTCTATGTTAATAGTTTCACATACGTTTAATTTAAACTTAACTTTTATCTTGAAATATTACATCAAATAACTCAACAGCAATTTATTTGAGTAATTTAAAGAAGGTATCATTTAGTATCGAGTAAATAATTGACATGGGCGTATGCCGTATAAGTTACGAATAAACAATGCCCTTTTTATCAAGTTTTGACCACCAATTACAACGTTCGGAACGCCCTTTGCTGACAAATTGCTGTGCACTGCGGAACGCACCTCCGCGCCCTTTTAAACAATATGGCTGTCAAATAAATGAGCGGGAATATTTTTTCTTGTAATCATCATTATTGTCGATGGTCTTTGGAGACTGCATAGACATACAATGTTGGCACCTTTGACTATTTATATGTGGACTGGTTACGCGTGTAGTTCTACTAACAAACATTTCTGCCACTTTTTGCGGGGGGCGAGGTAACATGAAATCCGAACTTTGGATTTTATTCCCCATAAGTTTAGATTCTAATTTTGAATCTATAAAATCATGAAAAGTAGTCTCGTGTGAACCCCAAACGTTCTAAGTTCGAAGTTATTATTTCGCAATTATAGGCTGTCTCGTTTAGTGATAAGGTGTAAAATTGAATGTAAATGCACAAGATCAATTGTGCTTATACCGTGGCAGAGGGGAAATCCTACCGCAAGGCTAGTCCTTATAATAATTAGTCAAAGGTTGGCACAGACATGTTATTATGGAGAGAGTTAACAACTATGTATAAGAAAGAGTATGGTACTATACACCATTCAAAATAGCAACGAAATTTTAAGGCTATTTTGCATTACAGAAACAGAGATTTGAAACACTTACTCTCACTTATTCTTAGAACAGCTTTTGTACCGTCCAAGATATATCGGATAGTATATGTATCCAATAAATTAATTACATTTGGTGATCAGAATTGGCCAGAAAACTAAATAGGAATCGGAAAATCTTGTCGTCCTTATTTGGAATGAAGTATAGGTACATACAGTACGGGCACTCCCTGCCCCCCACCAATTTTTACCTCACCCTGTCGTGGTCGTATCGTGTAGTCCTATCTCACTCGCACTCCCTCAGTACTGTTGTCTTCTTGTCAGTGCGAGCCCATTTGTAAGAAGTGACAGCGAAGTGACAAGTGTGTGTTAATATTATTGCAGTCCAATAATATTATTGCAGGAGTCACGTTGCAGGTTCTGACCCGAGCACTTGTCTTGCGTGTTGTTCGCACGTCGCGTTTTTTCCTGCCACGAGGCTCCGCAATCCTCAATCTCTTCTTCTTCTTGATCAAAAACAATCCCTGAGATTGGGATAGATACTGCCACAGATTACTTGGCACTGGCGGAAATGCGGTGCTAACGCACAAGCAAAAAGTTCGTTAATTATAAATAAAATTAAAAAATATATATTATTGCAGTCCAATTCCTCCAGTGAAATAATAAAATAAGGTTGAAGTTAAGATAGCTACAGGGTGTCCTATAAAACAACGTCCTTCTCGAGTTAGAGGTCAGAGGTCAGTACATGCCTCACCCAAAATATCAAAATTATGACCACAGTAAAAAAAGTAAATAGCTACTACGGCCAGCAAACAACTTGGCAAAAAACTTGTCTGCGTAAAATATTTTTAGGAAAACGCTACTGCGCACACCCTTCACCCCCACCCCATTGGTCAAATTGTTTGCCGGGTACTGTAGCAAACCTGTATTTAGAGCAAGTGAATAAAAACGTTAAAAAAACATTCATTATTTCATACAATACATCCATATGTTTTTAGTATCAAACTTAAATAATTTTTATTTCGTAAAAACAATTTAGCTTCCTCTTTCTATCTCAAAATATTAATTAAATTGCCAGCCTTAGTTCAAAAATAACATTTTATTCAAAATAATATCCATTGGCATGCTTTAAAAGGTACATAACAATTAAAAAGAAAAATGGCGGCGAACAGAGATCGCAGGTGTTTGCAAGCTGCGCGGGAGTGCAGCAGTAATGCTAATTATAATGAAAATTTAAATTACGTGTGACTGCAATCGTTGGCGGTCCGGACGTTTATAGCAACTTATTAATTATATTTAAATTACTTAAGTATAGCTTTCGAGTTACAAGTCTATGTAGACGTTTGTGTGTACCTACTTTGTTTCTAGTTGGTTAATTGCGATGGAGATGCAGTGTAATGTCAAGTAACTGTCCCTGACACAGGATAACAGACACATTCTTGACACATACATTTTTTTTTAATTTAGCCAGACCCTGGACTTATAAACGGGCTCGCACTAACAAGGAGAGGTTATTCTGAGTGAGTGTGAGTGAAAGAGGACTTACCACTGCTTTTCTTACTGTCGTGCACCTCCCGTACCACCGAGAGGGGGTGAAGTCAAACAGGGAGTGTGAGGTCAACATCTGTGGGGTGTAGGGAGTGTACTGTACGTAGGTAGTAGTAATTCATTCTTAATAATATGTTACGCTATGTAATTCTGCATTGTATTAATATTATGGTTTTCGGTGAAGGAAAACATCGTGAGGAAACCTGCATGCTTCAATTTCGAGGCATGTATTGTACCCACTGTCCATAATACCTATAAGTGGCGACGGGCTCACTCCCCGTCACACTGGACAGAGTGTCGGTACTACTGGTGAAACGTGGATGTTCTGAGGTTTCAGAATATCTCTGACTACCCCCTTGGGGAATATAGTCGGTAGCATATGCATGTATACTATAGAGATATGCATCGTTCTACTACTGATTTGACTTTCAAAAATCATACTTTTTAAAGTCACCGGCAGAGTAAAATGGCCGATATTCAATTGCCTGCATTCAATTTCGAGTCATGTATTGTACCTACTGTCCATTATAAGTGGCAACGGGCTCACTCCCCGTCACACTGGACATAGTTTCGGAACTAGTGAAACGTGGATGTTCTGAGGTTTCAGAATATCTCTGACTACTCCCTCGGAGAATATAGTCTTGAGCATATTTATGATGCTTAGTTTCAGGATGGCATATTATAAACAAACCTATCTACAGTTTCCATTGTTTGTTCGTTCTAATTAATCTTAGCATTTAATTAAGCAAACACAAAAGAGTTAACCAAATTGGCTTTATTTTTAACTGTCCATCCAATCGCTTGAAATAAGTTAGAAGCTAACGTAAACCAAACTAAAGGGAGCAATTCAAATGGTCCGCCATTGTTGTCTGTCCGGTCCGATTGTTCCATTTTTAAACCTCAACTTTATCACTAAGATAAATGTCACCTTTCATTTGTTTACGTTCTAAATAAACTGTTAAACCAGGAAGGTAGGTATTGTACTTTGACTAATTATTATAAGGACTAGCCTTGCGGTAGCATTTCCCCTCTGCCATGGTATAAGCACAATTGATCTTGTGCATTTACATTCAATTTTACACCTTATCACTAAACGAGACAGCCTATAATTGCGAAATAATAACTTCGAACTTAGAACGTTTGGGGTTCACACGAGACTACTTTTCATGATTTTTGACATTCAAAATTAGAATCTAAAGTTATGGGGAATAAAATCCAAAGTTGCGGATTACATGTTACCTCGCCCCCCGCAAAAAGTGGCAGAAATGTTTGTTAGTAGAATTACACGCGTAACCAGTCTACATATAAATAGTCAAAGGTATTGTATGGCTTGAACCCAAAGAGATTATACCTAAAGGCATAGAGTGAGCCATACCAGTTGTAAAGTGTCCACTTTTTTTGACGTTTAGGTTTGAGTGTGTGGTGTCAAGTAGTATGGACAAAAGAGGACCAAGTGACATATGGCCTTATGTTTACGGCTAAGTGGAAGGATCTCCATAGAGTCCGCATAAATTTACGATTGTAGTTAGTCTCTTTTGTCTTATGACGTACCTTTAATAGTAGAAGGAGATGGAACTATAGATATTTGTTTATGCGGCTGTCCACTTTTTTTTGAGCTAGTGTGTGTGAAAAGTGACCGTAAACCTTTGACTAATTATTATAAGGACTTGCCTTGCGGTAGCATTTCCCCTCTGCCACGGTATAAGCACAATTGATCTTGTGCATTTACATTCAATTTTACACCTTATCACTAAACGAGACAGCCTATAATTGCGAAATAATAACTTCGAACTTAGAACGTTTGGGGTTCACACGAGACTCCTTTTCATGATTTTTAACATTTAAAATTAGAATCTAAAGTTATGGGGAATAAAATCCAAAGTTGCGGATTTCATGTTACCTCGCCCCCCGCAAAAAGTGGCAGAAATGTTTGTTAGTAGAATTACACGCGTAACCAGTCCACATATAAATAGTCAAAGCCGTAAACATAAGGCCATATGTCACTTTGTCCATCCGCTAAAGCCAGGTTAAACCCTTAGGCTGGCTATTTAGGCTTAAACATATTTAAATATGATGCTATCACTGTCATTTGTATGAGCAGTGTGAAAGATAGAACTATCACTAAACACGTTTAAACCTAAATACTTGTTGGTGCAAATAAACGTGGTATAAAATGTTATACCAAGAATAAATATAGTATTTGACTTCATAAAATTGAGTCTTTTCAGTGCAAAAACAACGATGAAAAATAACGCTAAATTCACATTTTCAGTTATTCTTTAGCTCAAATACTATTTTTAATAACAGAAAGAACAATAAGAAGTAACGAAATTTATATGTTGTGCATACGATGCGTGGTAAGTCAACCCTACACATATGTCAAAGACAATTTGCACATAGTGCGCATGTGCGAACGCCATAATGTCAAATTCAAAACGTTGTTTGAAGTGCCGGACCTGTGCTACAGATTAATAATATGTGATTTAGTTTACATTTCATACAAATAGGAAAAAAATATAAGAAGAGTAAGCATGTGCGATGCTAAGTGAGTACGAGCAAGACAGGAATATGCCATTGCCTAAATTTTCCGCCAGGCTTCCTACCAAGCGGGGTTAGGTTAAAAGTTAAAATGGTGGGGTACTGAGAGCGTCCGTACTGTAATCGGCGTATGTCACGTTTTGTTTTTGGAGGGCTGAATCCATAGAGAAAAAATTACAAGCTCCACTAGCTGAATCAAAAACCATCGTGAGATAATTTCGTTTGTTTCCCGTGGTCCTACAATTTTGTCTCAATAACAATATTTTGAACTAGAGTTAACCCGCGACTTCGTCCGCACAAATTATATACCTGATTTTAAGTCAGATTATAAGCTATCAAACAAAAAAGTTTCATCAAAATCGGTTCAGTAGTTTTTGCGGAAACACACATACAGATAGACAAAAATTCTTGAAAGGGTTGATTTGGAGTCAGGGACATCTACAACGTGTTAATGAATTAACGCAAAACTAGAAAGTAGTTTGTTTAGAATCGAGAGCAGAATCGAATTATCATGTTTTCAACATAGGTAATTTTTTTCAAAAAATTAAATAATTTATTTATAAAATTTAAAATTTACTGAATTCGATCTCAACCCACCGCAAGGGCACACTCACCCTACTTACAACCAAAACAAGATTCTTAAAATGTATCTACGAGCACGCTAGCGCTTTCATTGATTGCTGAAATGATAACAAATCATTTTTGCCTCAAAACTTAAAAAGTGAATAACTTTAAATTTTAACTATCAAAATAATGAAATTATTGTTTCAATCTAATGATTTTGTTATAAATCAGTTGGGGTGTATGAGGTTTTGCGCTTATTCATTAACACGTTGTATAAACCGTATCGTAATCTTTTTTTTGTCAAACATACAGACATACTTCAGTTACAGTTTTATAATAGTTAAGATACAGATATCAATCTATGAAAATTAGCAGTTTATACAACTTTCTATTAACACCTTTCGAAAAAAAACCTGTTAATATTCTTCGAACAACGATTAATTTCCAAAATGATGAGAACTCGCCAACTCCATTAACGATTTTGACGAAACGTCACTTTGACGCAGTTAATCAACATCAAAAGTTTGTCAGATTGTCACAATATCTCAGCCGGGCATTGTCTGTCAAATCGCAGGGTTTTTAATTCGACTACCGGTGATTCTTGACAGATTTATGGATGGGTCATTGACAGTTCGGTGTGCATGTTTGACAGTTTGACTAATGCTTGTCTATGGTTAGAATATGTTTTTGGGGTTTGACGTTTGAATTAGGTTACGGGATTGGGTGTCAACAGTGTTTATAGAGTTTTACGATGATTTTGATTAATGGAATTGGATATATTCCTGGGGACAAGGTTTTTTTGCGGTCTTTGAGTTAGCGACCACTTGACACGTCCGTCATTTCATTTTAATCTTAACTATTATATGGCACGTGGCTCCACCATTTTGTGAACTCTTTTGTGTTTTAACCTTAAAACAATCACTTGAGATTATAAACTACTTACATTGGCAAAACTGCCACTTTAGACTTAATAAATACTACTGATCATTTTCCTTCATATACTATCCACATAACGAGACATTGGCTGAATTGTGATAACACATCGGATGCCACTAAACAAAAATTGAATTGAATTAACTATTATATGACTATTATACAACTGTAACAGTAAAGTGTCTGTACATTGAAGATATTTACAAAAAAAGATGACGATATGGTTTTTAGGTGTCCCTGACTCTAAATCAACCTTTTTTAGAATTTTTGTCCGTCTATTTGTTTGTGTGTTTCTGTGTTTGTTTGCGCGAGCATCACGTGAAAACTACTGAACCGACTTTTATGAAACTTTTTTTGTTTGATATGATGGACTTAAAATCTGGTATATAATTTGACGAAGTCGCAGGTTAAATCTAGTACTAAATAAAATAATGGAGTCACGTTGCAAGTTAGCAGTTGTGTCATTCGCGTGGTGTTCGCGCGGTTTGCGTTTGAGCTTGCCACGAGGCTCCGACATCTCGTTTTCGCTCCCACAAACTACTTGACATTTAGCGGAAATGCAGTACTGTCACATCAATCATTTATAAACCCAAAAAAACAATGCTTAAAAGAGTGCGTCCCCCTTTTTTAAGTCGGTTATAAAGTCAACCTGGCCACAACTGTACGTTTAAAACCGTGAAAATAAATGACCTCAGACCCAAGCATTTTGATCACTTAAATAATCATCCAGTTTATAAATTTTTAGGTCTGGTTCACATCTTTTTGAGGCTGACTGTACTTTTAAAGGGAATACAGTAGGTAGGTACCTTTTATGCGTAAATATACAGGATGTCAGGAAAAGTATCATTAACCCTTTAAATCACTTTAAACACTCACAATAAACAACTTTTGCTATTGGAGCAAATCAATCAGGACAAAAAAAAAATCTGCTGTCCCATACTAAACTTCAATACCTACTCGATTCAAACACATGGGACAGCTAATATTTCTTTTGTTCTGACAGCTTTGCTCCCATAGTAAAAGTTGTTCAGTTTGATGGGTAGAGTATGTGGTTTAAAGGTTAACGATACTTTTCCGTACGTAGGTTGAAGAAGCAACAACCAATACCAAGAATTAAGAAACACATTCTCATGACAAACTCATATCGAGTCATACCGAGAGATAAATGCGTTCGAATTGAGACGTCCCGATCGACAATACGGAATGTCGAGTGTTTTAACTTTACAACTTTACTTCTGCACCATTATTAATAACCCCTGACCTTTATCTTAAAGGTATAGAGCCGATGTTTCTTTAACAGGTTTTTTAGTGGAAGAAAATATAACTTAGTCGATCGTTAAGTTCGATTAGAGCGAGATGTGTTATCGAGAATATTCGAAGGTTGGAATGTCAACCTGCTACAATATGAAACACAAGTTGTTATTATATCTATTGTAATATTAAGGGCCTATGTCGAAAAATAATTGAAGCGAAATGGGCGTGGCTTAGCGCAGCAAGCACCCCGCGCCCCGCTACCGAACATCGTCGCGCACTAGCCCGCGAAAATCAAATCACTCAAAATGCGTAGAAGACGCTTCGCTGTTAAGATATTATTATTACCTTTTGTCGTATGAAAAAACACAATATATTATAATTAAGTATCGTTCTATTTATCCTCCTTGATCAATTATTAATTTGTTACAGGATCAATTACGGACAACCAATTTATAGATAGAAACAATACCTAACTAACGATACTCTTTAATTGATTTCACTTAAAAAACTTAAAACTCATTAATATCATACCGAAAATCACTGTACCTATCTAGAAGGAAAAAAACTATCATTACAGGATTTTGTTTTACTTTATAGTACGAGAGCTACCTGTTGGTCTTCGGTTCGGTTCTTGGTTAGGCTTTACGTCTTTAGGTCCCGTAATCAAATCAATTCAACTTCTTATTTTGTACTTGTAATTGATATAATACAAGTCAAAACATTCTATGGTCAAAACATACCGACTATCTAGATGAAACCTGGAAGTTATTTTACGCTGTCAACAAAAATGTAAGAAGAACGTGAAAAAATAAGTTTCGTAATACTGCAATAATCTCAGTTATTCTCGATACCACAAGAACTTTCAGGTTGAGAAGTTGTATAACACTCATAAACCTATTTTGAAAATCCATAGGTAATTCTAAAATACCTCGCATCCCTCAGATGCATGGCATAGCATTGAAGGATGAAGATGATGCAGGATATTATAACAGGTATGAATGAATTTTAAAATGGTAAATCAACATTTATTTACAAAATCACTAATAATATTTATCTTACGACCTAAAATCAACATTTATTTACATTAGTACATTACGATAAGTGTGACTTAAGTAGTTCATTATTGCACAGCGTGAAGTTAGCACCCGAGCACAAGCAAGGGTGCTAAACGTATATGCAGGTTTAGGTCACAGAGTGCTGGAAAATTATTTACAACTTATTACCTTTTCTTTTCTCTCATACTTCTGGTATGTTCCTGCCTACGTTTCAAATTTAATGTTTTGTTCCGTTTTGTTTTTCATTATCACTGTTTCTCCTAGTACCCCAGGAAAATTAGGTGAAAAAATGGGTCAACCTCGGATTGAGAGATAATAAGCTACAAACTTCTTTAAATCATCGTTATGACATCCAATACGTTAGGTCAAATGTCACATAAAATCTCGTTTATGCAGGTCAAAAGATTCAAGGTAAAATGTCAAAAAACAGGTCTTTAGGAAATATCTTCTTTTCTATGCTCTAAATGACCTTTGAAGTTTTAAAAAAAAATTTAGAACTTTTAATTTTCTTCAAATTTGGTCATTTATAATAGTTAACCGTTCTTGAGATAGATAGGTAGAACGCAAAGAGTTGTAACTCCCATAACGGTTTGCTCCCATAGTAAAATGATACTTTTCCTTACACCCTGTATAATATTATTTGGCGTTATTAATGAAAATACATAATTTCAATAACTATACACGAAAGAAGATGATGAAGAATTATTTCGAGTTTGAATCAATCGGGATAGAAAAACGAGTACAGAATAGTGACCCTGAGCAGCGCGCATTGAAGATATTGAATGAAACCAGTCACCGCCTGCCCGACAGACGCTTCAAAACAATACTTATATGGAAAGAAGACGACATGAAGATTCCGAACAACTACAAAAACTCACTCAAACGGCTGCACAACCTAGAGAAGAAACTAGACCGAGATGAAGACCTGAAAAAGAAATATGAAGAAAGAATGCAAACCCTCTTCACTTTGGGCTACGCCGAGGAAGCTACCACACCGCCGGTGCCAAATAAAACATGGTACCTACCCCACTTCGCGGTCATTAACCCCGCGAAACCGAAGATAAGAGTAGTACACAACGCCACAGCGAAGACAGCCGGACGCAGCCTGAACGATATGCTACTCTGCGGTCCAGACTTGCTGCAATCTCTGCCGGGAGTTGTAATGCGATTTCGTCAACACCAACACGCCGTGTCAGCTGACATAAAGGAATTAATGTTTATGCAAATATAAGTTCAAGAGGACGACAGAGAGGCACTACGATTTCTATAGCGGGGCGACGAGAGAGGGAACCAGCGACCGCGAGAGTACCGCATGACTTCAGTGATCTTCGGCGCGATGTCATCACCATGCACCGCGCTATACGTGAAGAATAGAAATGCTTCAGACTTCAAAGAAAAGTATCCTGCAGCCGCGCGAGCCATTGAAAAGAACCACTACATGGACGACTACATAACAAGTTTTCCGACCGAAAAAGAAGCCAAAGAAGTATCGAAATCAGTCGACTACATTCATCGGCAAGCCGGCTTCGAGCTATGCGGATGGGTGTCCAATACAAATTCAGTACTACAAATTCAACACTACTTCCCGCGACTGTACATACAACACGTACACGAGCGACTACATGGCGGTATCGAAACCGTCGTGAATGAGCAGCAGCGACTATGGGTACTGAAGATACGACCGACGTTGCGTGAACGTCATCAAACACTGTCAACTATGCAAGATACGAAGAGCGAAGCCTACTTCTCCGGCGACCGGCGACCTGAGGAGGTTCGTGGCACGAAGAGGAGTGCCTAAGGAGCTATGCAGTGACAACGCGACGTGCTTCAAGGCTGCGGAGAAGGAGCTCGCCAAGGCCGCGCTGGCGGGGGTCAGCGAGGAGGCGACGGCGCGGCGCATCACCTGCCGCTACGTACCCCCGGCCTCCCCCTTCATGGACAGCGCGTGGGAGCGCATGGTACGCACCGTGAAGGAGGCACTGCGCGTCAAACTCCACGAGCAGTACCCTAGCGACGAGACACTGCTCACCCTGCTCGCCGAGGCGGAGAACACCGTCAACTCCCACCCACTCACACACGTGGCGGTGACCCCAGAAGAACCGGAGGCGCTTACACCCAACCACATCCTGTTGGGACCACAACGATGGCGGACGTCTTCTGGAGCCAGGTCAAAGAGTACCAGCCTCGACTCCAACACCGGCGGGAGCCTCACACGACCAGCGCACGCTATCGGCGACCTGGTACTCGTCTGCGACCCCACCCTGCCCCGCAACACATGGCCGACAGGAAGGATCGTCGCGGTCTACCCAGGGCGAGACGGCGAGGTGAGGATCGTGGACGTCGTAACCAGCAACGGGCATGTCCTCCGGAGACCGACCAAGAGGATCGTCGTGCTACAGGTTGGATCGCAGAGCTGCGACGGCGGGAGAAATGTGCACGACAGAACCTGAATTGACTACCTTTGTACATAGTTTTTTACATTACTTTGTTTATTTCGTTTTATATACCCTTTTATACTAGTAGTATAAGTTTAGGTTAAGTGTTCATTTCAATAAATAAAATTTTCTTATTAGAATTAGGGCTTAGCACATAAGTTATGTAAATAGTTCTAATAGGATTCTATTTCGATTTCTCTAGTGATTTCTACCCCAGATTAGATTAGGTACACTTCCCTAATAAAATTAACGCATAGCACAAGTAAATAAAACAATTAGAATCGAGTTAGAAATTATAAAATCAAATTAGAAGTTATGCCAATAAGCTTCACTACCTCATTAGAAGGGGTAGAATCCTATTAGAAATAATTGTTAAAAAGAGACAGAACGCTCCATCTCTGTCAGCGCATACAGGCGAGCGAGGGGGGCCCCGGCGTCCGGAACCTGTGTTATGAGGAAGCGGGGGCCGGGGTCATATAAATATTGTACCTTTCCTTTTCGTTCTGCACTCTGTTATGCACCGGCGGATGATGCACCTGCTATTTTTAGAATAAGAAAATAAGTATCTTAACTATATAATTATATTGGTTTGTAAGCGTAGAAATTAAGATTGTATGAGAAATAAAGAGATTTGTATTCAGGGCAAGAGTGCGGGGTAAGGCCCTCCTTAAGGTGGTCGCTTGAAAATGATATAAAATGGCGCCAAATCGGCGTAGATTCATTCCGGATCCAGCACTCAAGAAAGAAACAACTTGGAAGAAGAAACTCTCTGCGACCACTCGCCTTCCCTACCCTGCCCTTCAGCCTGGCTCACCATACTGACTACCCATACAATTAAGGGCCACAGAGTTTTCAAACTCTCATACCAGGCAAGATGTTCCGGAGCAATAGAATCCTTCAACTCGGTAAAAATACTGACAACGGTTCATAAATACGTTTATAACCAGATTCCATTATGACAAATAAATTTAATTATTTGAAGAAATTGAAAAACAAGATAGTAAAACCGAAAATTACGACAACTTTAAGATAATAACAGCTAGCTCTTGGTCTATGAAGTCCAAAAAAACTGCTATACATATTTGAGTGAGAAATATACTTAAGAGAAGTTTATTCCGAATGCGTAAATGCGCGCTGCATACAAACGAAGTCTGGTGATATTTTCAATACTAACCAATCAGTAAATGAAAAATTTGCAGAAACAATCTAGAAACTAATCTCTATGCTTGTATGAAGTCAGATTTTCGTTAAAATATACAGTTTTAATGCTAGGATTAATTTAAGATTTGTATGGAAATCTTTGAGGTATTGTAACTTTAAAACTATACATTTTAACGAAAATCTGACTTCATACAAGCATAGAGATTAGTTTTTAGATTTTTTCTGAAAAATTTCATTGACATTAATTGGTTACTATTGAAAATATCACCAGACTTCGTTTGTATGGAGCGCGCTCCGAATTATATTCTCTTAAATGTGAAGCTGCCATGGCCTCGAATTTATTTTAGATTGTATTTAATATATTACACTATAATATTTACGTGTAAATATTATAGTGTATTCTATATTGTAAATATTATATGTAGTTAAGTATAGTATTATTGTAAATATTATTGTAAATATTATAGTAATCGTAATTCGGAAATTGGGCATGCGAACGCAGGTCCGACGCGGGCAAAGGCCACAGCCGACTGAGCTTTTTAATAGATTGTGATAGCTTATATTACTGCCTGACGCGAGAGAAAGAGATGGGGCGGCGCGCGCGCCTGACTAAATAAAACGACGTAAGCGCCAAATCAAACTTTATTTAGTTGTGATTTAACTATTTATGTAAGTTAATTTCTGCTGCAATCAAAATTTATAAAATATCAATCTCTATTTTTTAAATCAAGTCTCGTGTTTCTATTATTCACCGTTTAGCAGTTACAAGCGTTTATAGATAAAGACGGAGGCTACTTTGGCTTGTTTTTCTATCGAGAAAATTTGTCTTAATCGTGTTTTGGCGGCAATCAAAATTTTAATAATATGTTCAATTTACACATATCCTGAAATCATACTCCTACTGTTAGTACTTCATGATATCTGATGCTTTAAAGAATCCTATTTTTTTCACATATCCTCTTAATAAGGTAGTGGTAAAGGATGGGGGAGACTGTACCGGTGTTTGTTTTGTTAAGAATTTAAGTTGAAGTACCAAATGGTATTTCTGGATTGATAAGAATATGTGAGGTGCTTATATCAGTCCAAAGATGTACTAAACAAAATAGTATTTTATACTTATGTACCTTTGACTAATTATTATAAGGACTAGCCTTGCGGTAGCATTTCCCCTCTGCCACGGTATAAGCACAATTGATCTTGTGCATTTACATTAAATTTTACACCTTATCACTAAACGAGACAGCCTACAATTGCGAAATAATAACTTCAAACTTAGAACGTTTGGGGTTCACACGAGACTACTTTTCATGATTTTGAACATTCAAAATGAGAATCTAAAGTTATGGGGAATAAAAACCAAAGTTGCGGATTTCATGTTACCTCGCCCCCCGCAAAAAGTGGCAGAAATGTTTGTTAGTAGAATTACACGCGTAACCAGTCCACATATAGATAGTCAAAGTTATGTACGTAATACCGACTGCTCTCAAACGGCGAGGGAAAACATCGTGAGGAAACTTGCTTACGCTGAAGAAGAAATTCTGATCCGTATGGGTAGTCCATCAATCCGCATTGGGCTTTCGTAGTGGACTAATGCCCTTACACACTCCATGGTTGGTAGGCCTGTGCCCTGCAGTGACTAAACAAAAAGATAGGTTAAAAATACCACATTATGTTCACAAAATTAAAAAACCGGCCAAGAGCGTGTCGGATTCGCCCATGATAGGGTTCCGTAGCCATTTTGTATGTAGAAAAAATGAAAAATATTTGTACTGTTTATCTTACTTGAGAGACATTTTTGAAATACAATGATAGCGCGATTTATTTTCGTGCACCGCCATCTAGTTTATCAATAGAGAACAGATCTATTTTACAGATTTTTCCGAAACTGGTAGAGCATAGAGTATTTATATAGTAACCGTTTCATATTTTCACTTTTTTTACATTCGGATGATGTTGATAAGAGAGCAACATAATGTTCCTTTACAAAGATTTGCCTCTAACAGGCCAACATTGTAACAAGTCTATAACCTTTTCCAATTGCAACAATGTTCGCAATCAAACCAAGACCCCACACATTTTTTACTTTCCAAAGGTCACGCAAACCCTTAGGCCATCCCACAACTGCCCAAAAACCAGCCTATTCCCACTAATTGCAGTCTACGTCCACAGCAGGGCGTGGCTTAAGACGGGAGCGGTCGAATGCTATTTGCATGCATTGCTGCCAGCACGCGATGCGGGGTGCAGCCTGCATGCAAGGAAAGGTGTGAAAACTGCCCCGTTGCATTATTAACTTATGGGTTTAGTGCAAGTAAGGGCTGATTACGAGGGTTGGATAAGATATTTAGATTATCTAGGTAACGAGGTAAGAGTGTTTAATTAATGAGGGTCAGATAGTGTTGTTGGTAACTCTGACTGCGAAATTGAGGATAGTGGGGAGTTTGCTTGGCGCCATTGCTCTTGCTGTGTTTCGTGATATTTGAAATTCGTAAAAAATTGGTTTTAGTGATATTTGTGACCAAACAGTTGCGTAAAGCGACCGACGTAATAGGAATCTCAAATAAATACGATAACAGAACATAAGTTTTGGTTCAAGTTAACTCGTACATGGTCATTTTGGCGGCAACGCGCGAGCTTACGAAGTCGACCACAGATTCATCGTCATCTATCATCCCATCATTAAAATAAAGAATATAAAGAAAAAAATAACGAATGGCTCAAAAGGACTAGTATCCAGAGCCGTTAAAGACTTTATTAAAAAAAAAATTAGGATAGTGGAACTGGCAGGTTCGGATATTTGTGCGATTTGGCGGGATTTTAAGCCTGAAGGGGATATCATTCGGAACGCGCTCTATACAAACGAATTTCGGTTATACAGGGTCCTTCTTAATATGCTGACACTTTTCAAGGGAATGATCAGAGATCAGACCATCAAACTGAACAATTTTCTCTATGGGACCAAAAATCTGCTGTCCCATACATTTGGCACGAGTCGGTTTGCAGTTTTGTATGGAGCAGTTGATTTTTTTTCGCGATTTTAATGTTGGTCCCATAGAGAAAGTTGTTTAGTTTGAGGATCTGATCATTCCCTTAAAAAGGTCTCAGCATATTAAGGACCCTATATTTTCAAAATTGGTTACATTCAAAGTCAATGAAATATTTCAGAAACAATCTAGAAACTAATATATATGCTTGTATGTTGTCAGATTTTCGTTAAAATATACAGTTTCAATGGTAGGATTAATTTAAGATTTGTATGGAAATCTTTCGAGGCACTGTAACTTTTAAACTATATAGGTACGTTTTAACGAAAATCTGACGACATACAAGCATAAATATTAGTTTCTAGATTGTTATTGAAATATTTCATTGGCTTTGATTGTTTTTGAAAAATTTCATTGAATTTAATTGGTTAGTATGGAAAGTATAACCAGACTTCGTTTGTATGGAACGCGCTCCGAATTATATCCTCTGAATACTTTTTGGTGCCATATAGGGTCCAACATAATATGCTGACACTTTTTTAAGGGGATAATCGGACCGTCAAACTGAAAAACTTTCTCTATGGGACCAACGTCGAAATTGCGAAAAAAAAATCATCTGTCTCAAAGAAAGTTGTTCAGTTTGACGGTCCGATCATCCCCTTAAAAAGTGTCAGCATATTAAGAAAGCCCCTGTGTATTGGTGCAAGCCACCGTAAACCTCCAACATAACCCATAATTTTACATTTGAATTACCAATTACCAACTCAATGTTACCCCAAAAACCAAGATTGAAAACGTAAACCAAACAAATCGAGGAAGCACTAAATTTCAAAATACAATATACAGACTACCTAATACTCGTAACATATCTAATAGCTTATGTAATAATCTTGAAGCCGTAGAAAACACAGGACGTAATGAGCCGTTTTACCCAGTGGCGGATTTACCAGCAGGCTGAGTAGGCTCGAGCCTAGGGCGGCAGATTTTGGGGGCGGCAAATTTGGGGACCGAATGTTTTTTTTTTATCTCATAGAAATCAAAAAGATTATTCCATGGCGGTTTTCTGATATCTGATACAGACAGAAGTCTGCAACAAATTTTGCCGATGACTTTTTCTCTCACTTGTGATTGCACATTCCGAGAGTAGCAAACTTCCATATTCTAGAGTAAAGCAGCTAGTTCACCGCCCCTCAACCAGTAATCAGCCTCTCGCCTCTGTGCCCTTTGCCCACACTTTTTATGTGTGAAAAGAGCGAAATTGTAGAAAATATATTCCCCTTTTCCACCAAGCAAACAACAAAAATATTTTTTCCGAGAGGCAAGGGCGGCAAAAACTTCAGCCTATACCGTGAAAATTTGTAAATCCGCCACTGGTTTTACCGCGTATTCCAAGACTAGTAAATTCTCTTTGACTAGTAAATCGAAAAGTCAGCAGATGGCAATATTTTTGTTGAAATATATATCCTTTCGGAAAGGCAATGGGAACTAGCCCTTACAGCCACTGTCATTAGTTGTATTTTTCATTGTACATTACCTAACCTACCTAACTCTTGAAATGCAAGGGTGCTTCAAACATTCCAATTAGATGAGTTTTACGGTGTCCTGTCATTTCACCGACAGTCAATTTGCAAATTTTTACTTGACAACCAACTACTGGCAAAAAAATGAATCGTTATTTCATCTTTACACAATTACTGATTTTACAAATTATTCAAGTATTAAACTAATCACCTGACATATTTTCATTTTGCGACATATCATTTGACAAACGATTCATTTATCATTCATGTTATTTAAACAAACAACACTTGGTGTATTGCATTATTTGACATGTTGCATTATTATTAGGCACACATTTTACTAATGTCAACCAAAATAATTAATAAAAAAAACATCATTATCATTCGTAATTTTAATAAATCAACAAAAGTAAAAATTAACAACAGCCTATTTTAATTTCAAATGGATTGCTAACGATCTTAATAGTTTTCCAATCCAAAGTAAAATATATGAAGTCGGTTAGGTTAGGTTTGACTTGCGACCACGCCGCCAGAACCGAATCGCTCGTGTTAAACTAGTTTAGCCGACTCCACTAGGCTATCCAAAGTAAAATGAGTCGGTTAGGTTAGGTTTGACTTGCGACCACGCCAGAACCGAATCGCTCGTGTTAAACTAGTTTAGCCGACTCCACTAGGCTCTCCAAAGTAAAATGAGTCGGTTAGGTTAGGTTTGACTTGCGACCACGCCGCACGAGCCGAGCGAGCGGAGCGAGCGTGCCGCGGCAGCGGCCGGCGAGTGCCAGAACCGAATCGCTCGTGTTAAACTAGTTTAGCCGACTCCACTAGGCTATCCAAAGTAAAATGAGTCGGTTAGGTTAGGTTTGACTTGCGACCACGCCGCACGAGCCGAGCGAGCGGAGCGAGCGTGCCGCGGCAGCAGCCGGCGAGTGCCAGAACCGAATCGCTCGTGTTAAACTAGTTTAGCGGACTTCACTAGGCTATCCAAAGTAAAATGAGTAGGTTAGGTTAGGTTTGACTTGCGACAACAATGATGCCAGAAACCATTTTTGTTTTTAGAAAAAAAAATACTTTAGTACTTACTTACCTGTAAATTATTTGGCCCAAATGGAAATTGCAACCGTGCAGGACAGTGTTTTCAAAATTTGATCGCAAGCTTAAGATAGCTGCTTTTTCAAAGTCTAATATGCAGACTTTTGGTTTGAAATCAATGTTATTTTCTGTTCCATATTCTATAAGCTATCTATTTTGTTAATACGTGATTTTGTAAAATAGTAACAATATTACATGAAAAATACATAAAAGAAAAAAATACATTAGGTACATTTGTAAAGACAAGCTTTTGCAAAAAATATTTTTGTTAAGCGATTATTTGTAAAATGATCAATTTGCGGAACAAGGTGTTTGTAAAATGAATATTACATCAAACGTTGCTTGTTAAGTAATAATTTGCCAAAAAGTTTTTGGACAAACATTAGTGAACCGAGTTTTACACGAGGATTAATCCAAATCAACCGGGAGCGCCTATCTTTATTTCTCACGTTTACTATATATATATTTTTAAACAATTCCACCACATTAACACAATAATAACCACGAAAAACGAATTTAGAAAATTAAGAAAAAAAGCCCGTCCTTTTCTACTCAATTCCCACGCAAAACTCTTCTTTATAATGAATTTATGATCTTGGAAGCTCGCGCGATGCCGCCAAAATCACCATGTACGAGTTTTCTTGAACCAAAATGTATGTTCTGTTATCGCGTTTATTTGAGATTCCTGTTATATTTGTCCCTTTACGCAACTGTTTGGCACACAATCCGCACGAAATTATGTCACAAATATCACTAAACCCATTTTTTACGAATTTCAAAACAAGACGAAACACAGCACAAACAATGGCGTCAAACAAACCCCCCAGATGGAAATGTTAAAAGTTCAGAAAAACCAGTCACATTGACAGTAAAAAGTGCTGTTTGTCTGGTTTGCATATAGCGTAGTAAATTCATATTTCTATGGGTTTGCAACATTCAAATGACGTTTGATAGTGGTGGTGTTGCTAATGGAAAATTGTTCACTACCAATAAATGCGCAAAATGTTAATTAATTTGAAGTATCAAAACGTCTCTCATATTATAACCATAATAATCTTATTAATAAATAAAAAAATTGCTCCCTAAAATTAGGGAATCGAGAAAAACACGTAACACTTTCGATCTGACAGCTAAGTTGGCACGATTATAACGCCATCCTTCAATAGTCTATGAACGGGGAGTTTTTGGCGGGAATTTGTCAGCTACGTTTGGAGTCCTCATATTTCATCGAATTTTTATTATTTAAAAAAAATTGGTGTTGTTTTGCGTAACAAAGTGTCGTGCAAGTGAACAATATACAGTTCTGTGAAATATGATTGTGTATGGGTCGTAAACAGGAAAAGTGTTCCGTCATTTGTAGCGCGGCAAAGCGGTCGGTTCACCTCTTTCTTGTGGACATCTCTGCGTTTCCTTCGTCCTTTCGGTTGTCTCCAAAAACTCCAAAGAAGCTTCAAAACGTCGAACACCAACGTTTTAATTGCTATAAATAAGATAATTTTATTAAATACATCGGCTGTATGCGATATATTATAGCCCTTTGCCTTGAATTGAACAAAAAAAAAATGTCTATAAACGTTTTTTTTAAATGTAAACGCCTTATTAAATAGCACAGTCAACTAAAATAATTCGATATATCGACACATTACTATCGTATGTTTGGCGCGAAACGCCGCGCCGTGTTTTGTTGATAAAGCGCGCGAAATTATCCAGATTTCGCGCAATTTCCTCACCTTTGTTTATTATCTGCCAAGAATACATTTTGCGAAATTGTATTTGAATAAGATGATGATCTTTATTGCTTTGATTTAAGGGCTATTTAATGTTGATTTCGATAGCGCTGATGATTTTAGGAGAGCAATGTTATTGTTTAGTTTAAAGTTTGTAATGTTACCTACATGCGATCAGGCGTAGTTTACGCAATAAACAGCATGCTCATCTGTTATTATTATTGCTTGATTCCATTTGCATCGAATAGAAATGGATTTTAAGAGAATATGCCCTCTACAGGGTGAAATTGATATCATTAGCATCCTTTTAAACTTAGAGTCTACCCATCAAACTAAACAATTTTTACAATGGGATCAAACAGATTGGAGCAAAAAAAAAAAAACTGCTGTTGCATGGCATGGCAATGCAGTTTAGGATTTTTTTTTGCTCCGATTGGTTTGCTCCCATATTAAAAGTTGTTCAGTTTGATGGGTAGACTCTCGGTTTAAAAGGTTGCTAATTATATCAATTTCACCCTATTTCAGTTCCGGGATTTTGACAGACCTTTAATTTCATATTAAATGTTAATTGGTCTTGAATGTTTATATATTCATAAAGATCAGACGGCTCAAAAAGCTTTAAAAAGTACTACTAAATCTCTATAACCGCCTGTCAAAATCTTTGAGCACGAACACAAGTTTAAGTTTAATTTTATATTAAGGATATTAACCAATTAAAGTCCAAATGTATGCTGAAAATCAGATAATTTTTTCGTGATTTCGGGTTTGTCTTCATATTATATAAATGACCAAATGTCTGGTCTAGACATTATTACACTATGTAATTCAATGTTGTATGTTTAATTGTACTTTATATATTTTTTAAAAGATGTGTTTTGTAGATTTTCTGGCCGCATCTTCTTTACAACGGAACACCTTCCGACGCGGTGGTAGAGTCAAAAATGACGCCAGAAAGCTATCCATGTGATATTATTTTCAATAAAACAATATAACATTATAAATTTTGATTTGATTTGATTTGAGATGATTTGATACCTAAAGTGGTTCAGTTTGATGATATGAAATATGTATGACATTAATTATACAGGGTGTAAGTGACAGCCTAGTAAATACTGAAACGGTGAACAACTTTCACTATGGAGCCTACCTCAGGAAAAAAAATCTGCAGTCCCGTACATTTGATTCGGGTAGATACAACAGTTTTGTATGGGACAGCTGATTTTATTTCGCGTTTCCTGAGGTAGGCTCCATAGTGAAAGTTGTTCAGTTTGATGGTCTGAGTTCACTGTTTCAGTATTTGCTAGGCTGTCACTTACACTCTGTATACATAGGAATCTCTACCTTTATCATAATAACTAACCTACTGACAAAATTAACTTTTTAAAAAACGTGAACGCGGCTTATCCTCTAACTTTTTTTTTTAAATAAAAAGGCAAAGGAAACCCAGCATTAATCCGTCGGTATGAAAGGCGGAGGCATGGCGGTTCGCAGCGGGATGCTGGCAGGTGCGTGAGCGCATATCACTCTCCAGAAAAAAAAGAACAAGCAAATGGTCAGTATGACCTTTTTTGGAACTTTACTTGGATGTAAGGTGCCGTAGTGTATTAGTTAGTTGCTTTTGAGATAGCCTTTTTGAGGACGATAGGCTGTTTAGAAGCAAACGATTTTAAGTTTGATTCCCATTAGATTGTGTTATTGGAAAGGCTTCATATACCTAAACAAGCGATAAGGGATTTGATCAATTTCATAATTTGGATGATGAATATGAATATTTAATAAGTATCAAATTTTCCTTTTTTTTCTATACTCTTTTGTTGTTTTAATTTTATGTAATTGTCTTAGTTTGTAGTTTGTGATAAATATTTATCACTTGGATACCAAGTGATAAATTTTTATTTTTTTATGGCGTTTTGCTTGTAACATACTTCTCTGCCAATGCCATGTGGCAGCCCCGGATCTACGATTTTTCTGAGGCGGGGAAAAATATTTCGTTGGTCCCCTCCAAGGCGGTAGCAATAATTTTTCCCAGGGAAGCGAGGTCCAGGTTAAGTGGTTGCAATAATATCTAAAACAGATTTCACTGCAATATAATGAGATGACTGCAACACGATCTAGAACCAAAGGCGAGTGAAGCAAGCTCGAGATTTCACTGCAATATAATGAGATGACTGCAATACGATCTGAAATAATAAGGAGCGAGCGAAGCGAGCACGAGATTTGTTTGCAATATTATCAAGACGTAATATATTTTTTCAATTTCTTGATTTCGGCGCCTCCTTAACCTGTCTATTTTATTTATTTTACTTTTGGAATGTCAGGTTTGCAAACTTCCGTTCAGCGTGCGGGTTATGTTGCCAAGTGGCTCCGCCATTTTGTGGTGGTTTCAGGTGTGTGTTTTTTACAAAAACAATCCTTGAGATCTACATAATTTAGTATAATGTTAAGCACTTTCGCTATTTAAACTAGTTATAGGCAAAATTATCAACACTTCGATGCAAGAGCAATTCATAAGTTTTCCGAACATAGAAATCCGATTGTCCAACTAACATGGTCTCATAAATCCTTGTGATCCGACAAAAAAAAAAAACGGTAACCGCACCAGTGGGCATAGCATGCCACACCCGAGAAAACCACTCCCCACAAAAATCAAGACTTACCCTGTCTTTTTTTGCTAATGTGAAAGCGAGCGCGCATGACGGTTTTCTCATTTTGTCGGTTTGCATGGCATGCTAGCCCTAAAGCTTAAAAAAAAATTTCTTTGTCTATTCGAACGGACCACGTAACCTTTCTAGCCCGATATCTGTTTAAGATACCAAATAAGGTTCTCTGTGTGACGGTACCCTGAAAAGCTGATAAAAAAAGCGCGCACAGCGCCCCTTGTGGCCGACTAGGGGAACTAATCGCTCCGTTACGGGATTGTGTTTAGGATTATTTCTCATCTTGGGCATTATTTCATAAAACTGTGACGTCATTTCATTTGGATTTTTAGTCTTAACCAGGTTCTGACCTTTTTTTACTATGGAACCAACATTAAAAAAAACTTGATGTGTCAGTCTTGCAGTTTCATACAGCCGTGACCACACCTTTAAATATTACTAGGTATAGTGTTTTGTTACACCCTGTATAATTATCATTAGCATCCTTTTAAACTAAGACTCTCTTAAATCTGCTGTTCCATACTAAATAAGTACTAACTACAATGACTGCATCGGTACAAGTTTGTCTTTGATAAGTTCTATGTCAAGATAAACAGTCGAAGCTACGAACACGTCGATAAAATTGCGGCCAGTCATGGTCGCTAAATTCGCTACACAGATATAAGTTGTATGACGCCTCGCGCACAGCAACATAAGAAAGTTGCCCATTTGTTTTAGTACGTTAGAAGCGTGAGGCTCTATCTTGACATATAATTAATCAAAGGGTAGAGTCTGATTCAAGATTACTCTCCAAGTGGCCACTAGTCCCAACTGATCTGGGTGACTCTATTTTAACCCATTCATCAATGAGATAAACAGTAGTAATTAAAAACAGATCAATATCAAATTGATCAAATCGAACGATATAAAATCCCACGATAATCAACGAAATGGCATCAATAACAAAACTTGCACAAAAACAACATTTTCTCACAATAAACTATCCATTACCCCTTCAATAAGAAGTGTAAAGAAATCAGTTCTTAATAAAGAATCAATGAATAATTCTCAGGAGTGAACGAGTGAATGTACGAGGAGAGTAGAGCAACGACCGAAGAGCGGGCCTTGACCGAGAGAGAGGTGAAAGTCAGCTGCACTAAGAAGGTTGTTATATCAATTAGCGAATCTTATTCGAATTATGTTTCTGGTTTGTTTACTTTTTTCTAAGCAAGTTCCATATTTAAATTCAAATTTGTGTTACGTCATTCGGAAACGGAAAATCTGTAAAGAGCGTTCGATCATTGGCTTGAAAAATGATCTTGCAGGTAGTTTTCACTAGCTTCGCGCTCATTGGCGGATTTTAGTGATGTTTCGAGGTTGGAAACGATCACCGAAGTCAAGCAACGCCCGATCAGGGTCAGTCTTTGGATAATAGTGACCTGACCGCTTTATCGTCTCGAGATTGTATGCTTCGGAAGTATGTTAAACAGTTGGTTCCGGATATTTCCGGTAAATCGTGATCTACTGCTGTGGGTTATTCGTTCAGTCAGGTCAGAGGCCATTGATGCGGCTTCAAAGTACTCTGACAGCAAATTATTTCTCCTACTTACCAATCAGGACTTGGTCCGCATGGTTGAGTATGGTGGACTCCCTTTCACGTTTATTCGTAAGAGGAGGCTGGAGGAGGATGATGATGATGATGATAATAATGATGATGCTTGGACCACCGTTGATATTACAGTGATCAACAATATTCAAGTAAAAGCTTTTTATGTCAAAATGTTTATTCGAGATTAGTCCAGCTGCTGCTTCTTCCTTAAATGCTGGCAAAAAAGTCTGTCTAGAAACTCTATAACAATAAAAGTGACCAAAATGTCTGGTCTTGACAATGTTACACTACGTAATTCAATATTGTATTTGTAATTGAACTTTGTATATTTTGTTTTTAAAAGATGTTTATTGTATATTTTCTGGCCGCATCTTCTCTACAACGGAACACCTTCTGATCGGTGGTAAAGTCAAAAATGACGCCAGAAAGCTGTCCATATCATATAATTATTAATAAAACATTTTGAGTTTCAGTGAAGAAAGATGAAAATGGCGAAATCGCAAAAGAAAACTGACATACTTTACATAAAACAGGTATATTTCAACAAACTTAACAATAAAAACAACAATTACACAATAATCAACAAAGATTGCAATCAGCAACACAACATAATATTGTAACACACAATAAATATCACAATTCAAACTGTAGTCAAAATGGCGGAATTACATCTCCGCCAAATCTACGTTTAGTCTTATTTTGTATTTACAAAGGCTCACGCCCGACCTATCGACGAAAACAAATCGAATAGCGAATCGATAGCGAAAGAAGTCGCTTGCAGGGCAAGCTTTTTTACTTTTTCGCCTAATAATACAGCCTTTTGGCAATGGCACGGTATAACATTCTGCCACTGACCATTTTTTTACATCTTAGTGCTTTCCTCCCTTGTGGTGGTAAATGTGCTTGTAGACTGGAACATGGACGGGGTAAGGCTTGGGGACTGGGATCTCAACCTTCTTTTCAACCTCAACGGGGTAAGGCTTCTCAACTTCATAAGGTACTGGCTTCTCAACTGTGTAAGGCACTGGCTTCTCTATGATTTGAGGCACGACCTGAAAAAAAAATTGGGTCATATCGTAGACTGAATTTTATCAAGATAAGCTTAGCATAATTATGAAAAATCGTGCCTTTTTTTGAATTAGTTGCAGGATTTTGTATGCAATTTCAACTAGGTCAAACAAAAATATCGCATATACGCAGAAAGGGACAAACAAAATAGATTTTTTCTCGCTCACTTTGTGTAAGTAGCGTAAAGCCTGTCGCGTATTCGCGACTATCTCTATATTCTATTCTTTTTCTATTTGTAAGATAAAGCGTGCAAATTCAAATTCCGAATTGACCATAGACAAGATTGCGCGGGAATCGTTTGTTTTTTACGCACGGTCCAGTGGTTGTCACTTTTACTTTCGTTGCGGCCAGTTGCGTTACATAATAATCGGTGCAGACATGAATGGTGCACTTATGTCACTGATTACAAGTTGCAGATAAAAAAAAAATTATAAACAATGGAATACTTAGATGGAAATGACATAATTTTTCTGGTTACTTTACTCTGTAAGTTGGAAATTACAGGGTTTCTCTTTCTGTGCATTAGAAAATTGTAGAGAAAATGATCATGTGGTATGCAGATTATGTTACATATCTAGTTTGCGTATTAAAACGACATTCTGCGATTGATACAGAGTTCGGTTTTTAAACCTAGTATAACTTTCTCAAACTTCATAATAACTTTTAAGTTAAAGTTAGATAGCATATTTAAAAAATTAACTGTTTTATCGATGGTTTCATAGTTAAGTAAACTTGATGAATTCTTGACTTTGGTTGGAGGGAAGCTCCTTATTGTCTGCGACGAGGCAGGTGGCATAGATATTGTCTGCTGAGCCGATCGCTGTTTGCGATCGTGCGATCGGCCTTTAGACAGTGCAATTTGGCTAGCGGGCGATTTGGCCTTGATAGAAAGCGTACAATCGATTGCCTGTCTAAAGGCTACTTAAAGCAAACTCTCACCTTATAGACGGGGACATGGATTGGCTGTTCCACAGTCACATGCACCGGGTAGGGTTGCGGTATCGGGATCTTGACGTACTGAGGTACCGACACGGCAACTGGGTGCGGGATTGGCACGCCGATCTTCTTCACCACGGTGTAGTGGTACGGCTTGGTGTGTTCAGAGTGGGAGTGACCTTCGGGTTCCCATTCCTCTGAGGGTCGGGCGTGAGCCAGAGCTGCTAGGAGGAGGATGGTTGTTGCTTTCTGAAAAGGTAACACATTTTTTAGGGAAGTGATGAACAGTCTTTTTATGACAGCTTGCGAGCCTAAGACCGAGATTACACGTTTCCTAAGTTTGAGTTCAATACTTAGGTTGCGATTCAGAGACGCTTTTTAAGTCTTAGTTCGAACTCCCGTATGTCAAAATCCATATATTTTCGATCTAAGACTAAAAAAATCGTCTCTGAATCTCGGCCTTAGACTCAACTAACGTTCAAAACAAAAGACGTCACTGTTTCTCGGCCTAAGTTTCATCAAAGTGGTGATGAGGATGACGGTTTGTTAGACCTGAAAAGCTTATATCGTGCTATAAGTCTGGTACGGAACGGACATGACCGTACGTTAATATATCCACATACTTGTACGTACCTACTGCAGATTGGTTTGGATGTTAAAAAAGCTTCGAGATTCGAGTTCGATATTGATGATGGTGAGGTCTAAAACTACCTGATGCCTCATTGAGGATTCACCATCATAATCATCTCAGCCGATAGATGTCCACTGCTGGATACAAGCCTCTCCAAGGATCGCTACAATGTCCGTTCCTCCGCTGCCCTCACCCAACGGGTTCCCGCCGCCTTCACCAGGTCGTCGGTCCAATTTGTATGGAACCTACTAACGTTTAGCTTTCCGGTACGCTCCGTATGATAATTGAGGATTGACTAAAGCTAACCAACTCCAATATTTTGGTTCGTTAATGTTAACCAAGTTTATTCAAAATAGTTATGCAAAAGAAAAAGCATTAAAACAAAACTTTTAATTGAACAAGTTGTAACTGAAGCAATTGCAGTCAATTTAAAAGAGAAATAAATCCCAAGAAGCGATTAACTCGTAAACTTCTAGTAAAACAAGTTTTACAAATTGTCTTCCATAAAATAAACGACAGGAAAGTGATAGTCCCCTTTCATTTGCTAGACGGGAAGTTGTTATAATAACGTAAGATATTATTTAACATCTTAAAACGGTGCATTATGATAAAATTATACATGAATTCGTAATAATTGGACCGTGGGAAAGATACTTTATTAACATTTTTATTTTATTTACGGCCATGATTAAAAATTAATAGTTTTGTTTGGTTTTTAAATTGTCTATGGCTTTTGTTTTTTTGTATCGCAAACAGGCAAAGGGTTTTTAATATTCAACCTCTTAAAATAGTTCAAGATAACTTCCGAATTGCGTTCCGTTCCACTTATTTTCTAGTTTAAATTATTTTGTCACAAATCACTTTTTAACACAAAAAAATATTAGAATTAACTTACGAAAGCGATCATGTTGTAATGTTTGGGTGGTGTCGACTGCAAGTATTGACTGATGCAGTTCGCGATCCCCACGAGTGTTTTATACCTTGGTGAAATGTACGCAGCGCCTTTCCATTCAATGATAGGAATCGGCTACTCCGATATCCGTCCATTGAAAGATTGCATCTGATGGTGTTCGTTACATTGCTTGTTTGATTTGTTATTTTCTTTCGTAGGTCACGTTGGAAAGGCAATGGATTTTGAACAGACGTCAATATAGGTAACGAAAGTGACAGTAAAAATTGAAATTGGTATTTTTGATTGTACTATTTGGACTTCAAAGGAGGAGATAAAACCGCTTTTTTTGGTTTTTACTTTTTTTGAATGTGGCGTCGAATATGTGCGGTACAGCTTTTTTTAATGGAAGTAAGTAATTATCGGTTTCATAATAGAAAGTCCGTGTGACACTTTAGTTGTGGTTTGTTTTTGAATTGGATTGTGTCGATTTTATCTTTTGATTGCATCGTAACTTGCATGTTCTCTGTGTTATTAACTGATTTAGGTATTAATTTATTAACGTTTTTTTATTCTGGTCTGGTTGAATCTAGCCCTTAAAACCACAGATTATAGTTATTTCGTCCAAAGCCATTTTTTAAGAAAATGTTCAAACCATCAAACTGAACAACATTCTCTATGGGATCAAAATCGAAATCGCGAAAATCGCGAATCTGTCCCATGTATTTGGGTTTAGTACTTGGACAATTATTATAATATTGTCACAATAATTATGATATTGTTGAGAAAGATTGCAGTTTTGTATGGAATAGCAGATATTTATAGATACAGGGTGAAAAAAAATCTGCTGTCCCGTATAAAACAGCTGTACCTACCTGACTCAAATATATGGGACAGCAGATTTTTATTCGCGTTTCCTGAGGTAGGCTCCATAATGAAAGTTGTTCAGTTTGATGGTCTTCACCGTTTCAGTATTTGCTAGGCTGTCACTTACATCCTGTATATAGGATGTATCGAAACACCTTAGTAATACTTAAGGGGGTGCTTCAGACGTTCAGACCATCAAACTGAACAACTTTCACTATGGAGCCAACATAGAGAAAATATAAAAAAAATTGTGCAAAAATGAGCGAGTTATTTAGGCTGGGCATACAGCAGACAGACGAAATGGACGAAAGTATAAGGGTTCCTTGTTTGACTATGGAACCCTAAAAAGGGTCTTTTTAATCTGCGAAAATCTAACTAAGTTTATGGCTGCAATGAGGTCTTGTTACCGAAAGGGGATCTTTTACATACACTATGTAACTTATTTATGTATTAACGTAAATGCAAATGACGATGATGATATAAAACGGGTAATTACATATTGCGAAATGTCTGTAATCTGACGTCAACTGACGTAATGTAGAGCGAAAAAACACGCTATTAGTGTGGTACAAGTTCATAGGCGACAGCGGGTGGAATTGTTATCGTTTATGTAATAATGAGTGTTGTAATTTTATTTTTCTTTCAGAAGGCGTAGTAGTCTAGTCTAGAGGCGATCACCTTTAACTAAAAACTCCAAATACTTCATCATTAGCTTAAGACTTGTACCGCACTTTAACCAGTCCATTCTTCCAGCGACTATTTTGCCGTCCCCTTTCATTCCATCATTTTTATGGTATTTCAACATCAGTTCACACTTAGTCCATTGCTGGACATCGATTATTCCCAATATAAGTCGCTGCATTCGTTTTTGGTTCCTTTGCATTTCGCATCTAGCAACACTATTTCTAGTATATTCTCCCGCCCGCGTGCATCTGTAGTGATGTACATGTACATAACTTCAGACACAGTACTGCGTTGGACAGCAACATCTTGACTCATTAAGTATATTTCTCATACGCGTACTGTAGTCACCCCACTTTAGCTCTGTATCTACAGGGTGAAATTGATATCATTTACATCCTTTTAAACTAAGAGTTTACCCATCAAACTGCACAACTTTTACAATGGGAGTATCAAGCTATCTATTATATTTTTGTATTTATTTATTTAAAAGATACATAGACATAATTATACTGCTTACATAGAACTTTTATTACACAGGGTGCAAGGAAAAGTATCATTAACCTTTAAACCAACACACTTTATCCATCAAACTGAACAACTTTTACTGTATGGGAGAAAACCTGTCAGATAAAAAAAAATCATCTGTCCTATACTAAACTGCAATGCCTACTAGACTCAAGTGTATGCAACAGCTAATTTTGTTTTGCTCCGATCGCTTTGCTCCCATAGTAAAAGTCGTTCAGTTTTATGGGTAGACTCTTAGTTTAAAAGGATGCTAATGATATCAATTTCACCCTGTATAGTTTTCGGCCACTGTTTTATTATTGTACTACGGATCACATTGTACCACAGATACGCTGTCTTGTGAATATACGCTCGTCGCCTATGACTAGTATAATAATAATAAAGTTTATTATCTCCACAAAGTTAGGAATACAAAGGTTTGTCTTAAAATTAGTGTACAAATTTTTGTGGAGACTGGAGTCTGTTTAAAAAACCTAGAATCTAGGAATTGTGCAACAAACCCCAGGCCTCCACCACCGGACATGATTACGTTCTGAGTAGAAATAGAAAGAAAACATGAATCGATAAATGCAAACCAGGTTATCCAGAAAAGACTGTGTGATTTCATAAAAGAAGTGAAACAAAATAAAAAGTAAAAAGAAAAAAAAAAAATAATTAAATAATAATTTTAAAATATTAACAGTACATGTTAGTTGTGTATGTGTGTGAGTGAGTGTGATTGCTGGTGTGAGTTTGGGTGGGGTGTGTGTGTGTGGGGATGTGTGTGCGGGTTTCTGTTTTTTGACTTGTGAGTGAACTAGGTGTTTGTAAATTCTGACCAAACGCCGGAGTTACAGTTATGGGAAACACAGCTCAAGTTAGCCCTACGACAGCACAGTCTTGGGATCGGTTATGTAGAACCACTAAGTGAGCAAAGTTGTGTTAGTCGTGCCCAAGTTTTGTCTATCGATCATTGTAGTCACATAGAAGTAATTACAAGTCAGGGTGGAGCAAAGCTTCTGTCTCTAGATAGTTCAGGCTTTGGAGCCATTCTCGGAGAATTTTTTTGGTTGCGAAGCGATTTTTAGATTCGATAGAGGCCAAGCTATTAGATTTGTTGTATAAGAAGTGTCCAAGAAAATAAAAGAACCTGTGACTAAAGGAAGTCCTGCATCTAGGCCCATGGATTATACGACTGCGACGGGATTGCTGACTGTCACCCATACTGAAAAACGTTTCCGAGTGCTTTCTCAAGACAGTTTGCAGTATAAACAATTGCCTTACAGTCAGAACTCCACAGCTTTTGAATAGGTCCTCTGTAGGGTAACGGAAAGGTTTAAAGGTGCTGACCTTGAGGATAGCTCTTTGAGCTCGCTCAAGTGCAATAAGATGAGTTTTAGCAGCACCTCCCCACACCGAAACGCAGTATCCCAACACGGACTGACAGATAGCATAGTAAACTGTCTTAAGATTTCTTGTATCAGCCACGTGGCGAAGTTGTCTGAAAACAAAAATTAACTTTCTCACTCTAGTGGAAAGTAGCTTTATATGAGGCAGAAAAGTTAGCTTGTCATCTATATGAATACCCAAATATCGTATTGAGTCAGCTCTCGTTAGATGCAGGCACTCACAGTCAGGCACAGGCTCAGAGTGTGTGTGGGCGACAATGGTTTTGTTAGAGATAATTGCACGACCAGCATTCCGCATAGAAAAAGCCAGGTATTTGGTTTTATCGGTATTAAGTGAGAGGAGATTACTACGCAGCCAGTCAGTTACCTTCAGAAATCCCGTTTGCGCAAGTTGGAAAGTTTTATCCCAAGTGTCTGCAGAAAAGAAGAGAGCCGTATCGTCGGCGTAGGCTATTATTTTGCCGCTGTCGAGGTTCAGATTGCACATACTGTTTATGTAAATCAGAAAAAGCGTGGGGCCCAGTATACTGCCCTGAGGCACACCGTATTCAATTGAACCTTCTAGACTTGTGCAGTCACCAATCCTGACACTTTGCCTGCGATTAGACAGATAACTCTTAAACAAATCAAGCTGTTTACCTCTGATGCCTAGAGCTTCTAGTTTTGTCACAAGTATCAAACACAAGTCCATTCTTCCGGTGACTGTCTCCTTCCTTCCATTTTGTTTTATTCTTTGTTACTACATTACATAGATATGTGCTAATTACAAAGATGTCTTTAGATCGTTTTTGTAGATTTGTTAGGGACTTTGACTAACTATTATAAGGACTAATCTCACAATTGATCTTATGCATTTACATTCAATTTTACACCTTATCACTAAACGAGACAGCCTATAATTGCGAAATAATAACTTCGAACTTAGAACGTTTGGGGTTCACACGAGACTACTTTTCATGATTTTTAAGATTCAAAATTAGAATCTAAAGTTATGGGGAATAAAATCCAAAGTTGCGGATTTCATGTTACCTCGCCTCCCGCAAAAAGTGGCAGAAATGTTTGTTAGTAGAATTACACGCGTAACCGGTCCACATATACATAGTCAAAGGTTAGGGATTGATTGCATTGAGTGACTTGTATTATTTAGTATGACTAACGGTCAGTTGCACGTACGTTTATAAAAATAAAACCCATTGATGTCTTATAAAAGAACAAGATGCACAATTTAATTTAAAATCTTAGCTAATTTTTGTCCTAATTGACAACATTACATTTTTTTAACCACCTGTTTATAATAAAAAATATAAAATAGGTTAAAAAAATAAGCGATACGTATTTTTCCGATTTTATTTTTGGTTGATATTTCTATTTTTAATTTACTTCGAATTTTTTGAAAAACATAGGATTTATGGCTAAGATACCTTGGCCGCAATAACATTAAAAATAAAAAATGTCAAAAACAATAGAAAAGCCAAGCAGGCAAAGGCATAAAATGTCATTCAACCTCTATTATATTTTTCAAATAGCTCGAGAAATAATGGATAGAAAAATCTGATAATCCGAAAAAAAAACAAATGTCCCATACATTTGAGTCGAGTTATGTTCGATGTTTGGTATGGAACAGCTGTTTTTTTTTCGCCATTTCGATGTTGGTGCTATAGAGAATATTTTTCAGTTTGACGGTCTGATCATCCCCTTAGAAAAGTGTCAGAAGGCAGGGTCCTTCTTAATATGCTGACAGTTTTTAAAGGGGATGACCATACCATCAAACTGAACAACTTTCTCAAAGGGACCAACATAAAATCACGAAAAAAAAATCTGCTGTCCCATACATTTGGCTTGAGTAGGTTATACTTATTATATATTTTATATTTTGTAGACATTTGTGCTGTTAGGGTACAGATAGAGGTTAATAGGCAATGATCCCATATAATTAAATTTAAAAAAAAGTGGCGGTCGCTGGACGCCCGGCAGATGTGAAACAACGAAATACCGCACTCCTGATTTTGTGCGCTTTTTTCTATAGCCGTCAATACCGCACTCTCCGATTTCGCGCGCTTTCCTCGAAAATTTCGAACTTCCGCAGCTGTTAAAAGCCGTGAGATCCATTTCCGTCACGGCATACGAGTCGGTTTCACTACCAAGGCGCATCAATAGGAGATTCACATCAACAATGAAATCGCTACGACCACACATTTTCAAACTACAGAACAAAAGACTTCAACGAGAGCATCAATGCTTTTAGTGTTCCGTACCAAAATTGGCAAAACGGAAAACTTATGAAATCACCTCGGTGTCTGTCCGTCCGTCTGTCACAGGCATTTTTCTCGGAGACCGTAAGACACAGGAAGCTGAAACTTGGCACATTTATAGTAATTAAATCCTCAAAGAAGAGTGTAACGCTATATTTGAATTTATTTTCTATATTTTCGGAATTCATGTACGATTTGTAACACCACTGGCTTTTCGGTGAAGGAAAACATCGTGAGGAAACCTGCATGCTTCAATTTCGAGGCATGTATTGTACGCACTGTCCATTATAAGTGGCGACGGGCTCGCCCCCCGTCACACTGGACAGAGTTTCGGTACTACTGGTGAAACGTGGATGTTCTGAGGTTTCAGAATATCTCTGACTACCCCCTCGGGGAATATAGTCGTGAGCATATGCTTATGCTATGACATAAATAAAGTCAAAAAAGCTTAATGTTTATATTGAGGGACAGGTTTATGGGGCGGAAAGAGATGAAAAACTAAATTTTTGTTTCTACTATATCGTTTGGGATATCAAATGAAAGCTTATAAAAATACAATACAAACTGTGAGTCGAGTAGGTACTGCAGTTTTGTATGAAACGACAGATTATTTGAATTTTTTCTCGATGTTGGCTCCAAAGTGAAAGTTGTTCAGTTTGATGGTCTAAACGTTAAACCAACATTTTAAGGGTATATTACTGTTGGTGCGCTCCATACAAACGAAGTCTGGTGATATTTTCAATACTAACCGATTAAACTCAATGAAATTTTGCAAAAACAATCTATAAACAAATCTCTATGCTTGTATCGTGTCAGATTTTCCTTAAAATGTACAGTTTTAAAGTTATAGTGCCTCAATGATTTCTTGATTGAAACTGTATATTTTAACGAAAATTGGACACGATACAAGCATCGATATTTGTTCCTAGATTGCTTCTGCAAAATTTCATTGAGTTTAAATGGTTAGTATTGAAAGTATCACCAGACTTCGTTTGTATGCAGCGCACATTTACGTATTCGGAATAAACTTCTCTTAAGTATTACTAGGTTGTTTTGTAATATTATGTAGATATTTAATGTCAAAACTTTGTTTTGTTTCGGATAGGTGTGTTTTTTGCATTTTAAATGATCATAAGAAAAAAATTTACGATATAACACTTTCATTTTATCGATTATCAATTCAACCGTCAATTCGGATACACAACAAACACCTTTGCAACGACCGTTCGGATACACGACACGATTCAAAGAAACATTAACATAAACACGACAAACGAATGACATTCGGAGCGAGTAATAAATAACACCAGCTGCTGAATAAAACTTTAAATGTTCGTAATTAGGTGTAACACCTCTAGCATGAATATTTTAATGTTTTAGTTTGATTAACGATGTCCAGTGTGAAGCTTAAGGGGGCACTGAGCCTCCAGAGCTGCCTACAAACGTATTTTTATAATTTCTTTAATAAAACATTTTTAAATAACAACAGGCATGTCTGCCTCCGTGGTCTAATGGTTAAGAGCATTGGGCTCTTGACACGGAGGTCGTGGGTTCGATTGCCACGGGAGACACCTATACTCCATTCAAAATAACAACGATTTGCATTACAGAAACAGAGATTTGAAACACTTCCTTTCACTTATTCTTAAAACAGCTTTAGTAACGTCCAAGATAATTATGTCGGATCGTATTTGTATCCAATAAATTAATTACATTTGGTAATCAGAATTGGCCAGAAAGCTAAATAGGAATCGGAAAATCTCGTCGTCCTTATTTGGAATGAAGTATAGTGATATGTCACTTTATGTGTTTTTCCCCAGTTGGTTAGGACATTGCAGGCCGAATCACTTGATTGTCTGAAAAGAAAGATGATTCCGTACTTCGGATGGCACATTAAGCCGTTGGTCCCGGCTACTATCTCTCGTGGTAGTAGTCGTTACATAAAAACCACGTACGAGGCGTAAGGCGGTCTGAAAAAACTCTGACACCAGGAATTGCCCACACGAGAAGAAGAAGAAATAATAAGGATGTCAAATTGTAGTACATGCATATGCTCACGACTGTATTCCCCGAGGGGGCAGTCAGAGATATTCGGAACCCTCAGAACATCCGCGTTTCACTAGTAGTACCGAAACTGTCCAGTGTGACGGGGAGTGACCCCGTCGCCAACTTCTAATGAACAGTCGGTACAATACATACCTCGAAATCGAAGCACGCAGTTGAACTCTGTAATTGTACTCAATGTCAATTATACTGCCATGATACGGTAAAAGACGGCTAAGTCATATGGAATCTCATACAACTTAGCCGCCTTTTACCGTATCACGGCAGTAATAAGTGGAAACGGGCTCACTCCCCGTCACACTGGATAGAGTTTCCGTACTACTAGCTAAATGTGGATGTTCTGAGTTTTGAATATTCCTGACGACCGTTGAAAACAGTTACGATACCAATTCATTTTGTTTCTACACATCTCAACTCATAGAGTAGGCAAATAATGCACACTACTTGAAACTTTAGGAACCAGATAAGAAGACCACACAAGTTAGACCCCCGCTGACTTCAAGATGGCGTCATGCAACTGTCAAAATAAGGGCAACCGATTGATTTATCGGTGACCTTATGTTCTTTAACACAGTAGGTGGTTGAATAGAAACATATGGTTTGCTTTGCTATGATTTTATTCATCTGTGAAACTCGTATACACCATAGATAGAAAAATTAACCTATCGTAAAGACAAGTGAAACTTCAGCTGTCAAATTTGAAATTCGAACTTCCGTTACACGAAAAGGTTGCGGAACCGAATTTCAGAGCCCTCCTTTGACTAATTATTATATGGAATGGTTACGCGTGTAATTCTACTAACAAACATTTCTGCCACTTTTTACGGGGGGCGGAGGTAACATGAAATCAGCAACTTTGGATTTTACTCCCCATAACTTTAGATTCTAATTTTGAATGTTAAAAATCATGAAAAGTAGTCTCGTGTGAACCCCAAACGTTCTAAGTTCGAATTTATTATTTCGCAATTATAGGCTGTCTCGTTTAGTGATAAGGTGTAAAATTGAATGTAAATGCACAAGATCAATTGTGCTTATACCGTGGCAGAGGGGAAATGCTACCGCAAGGCTAGTCCTTATAATAATTAGTCAAAGGAGCCCTCCAATAAAAGGTTCTCTTAAAAAAAAACGCTTACGAAAGTAGACGGAATGTCAGTATAACCGCGTATGAGACAGAGATCAGTCATAAAATCCTATACAATTTATATGAAATAACATGTCGGAGTCAACTGGCCGTAGTACAAACAAGTGGTTACGTCGATAGCAATAAGGTAGCGATCTCCTTTCTTAACTAGAGCGAATTTGATATGTACATCTCTCTTATTGATTGAACAGGACAAAACACGTTCCGACCTCTATCACTTTCCCCCTCTACTTTATAAATCCCAAAGAGATTATACCTAATAGAGTGAGCCATACCAATTGTAAAGTATCCACTTTTTTTGAAGTTCAGGTTTGAGTGTGTGGTGTCAAGTAGTATGGACAAAAGGCACCAAGTGACATATGGCCTTATGTTTACGGTCACTTTTCACACACACTAGCTCAAAAAAAAGTGGACAGCCGCATAAACAAATATCTATAGTTCCATCTCCTTCTACTATTAAAGGTACATCATAAGACAAAAGAGACTAATTACAATCCTAAATTTATGCGGACTCTATGGAGATCCTTCCTCTTAGATAAATCCTTAGATTTATTTGATCATAGACATTGCACCTACCTGACCTACTTGACGTTACGTTACCACAGATAAGATTTAGACCCAGAATACAATATTATCTTGTTGTGGGGACTGGCAAGCCACCAACATTTCAACCCAGTGGGATCTGTTGTGTTAGTCCCAATACTTTTTAGTTTCTTCACCCTTCAAATACATGGTCGATGAACGAGACAATACTATTTGGGGGAGAATTCTAAGATCTCCCGGTTTTGGATATCCATCTCCGAGGAGGCACATGCGTTTAGTCACCAAGACATCGCAGTCACAAAGGATATGTTCCATGGTCTCCTCCTCATCTCCGCACGATCGGCAGCTGTGATCTAAGGTGAGCTTCATCTTGTACATCATAGTGGCGGTGGCGTGGTGCCTCCAACGATGGCACGAGCCTTGCTCCTGCTGTTGTTCAGTATGCACTTTGAAACACGTGTTGTCACATTGTTGCTGTTAAATTTCTTACAGTCTACAACAGAACTGCAAGGACAGACCACTCCAGCCTGTGTCTTTTATCAGCCCATAACTTAATGGCCATTCTTATGTTGTATTCCCACACTTTGTTCTGGTCCGACCATCTTTCCTTCCGATCCAGCTCTTGCCAGCTGGTAATTCAGCATCCTTATTACTCTGGATAACGGTTTGCCCCGGGACCCAAACTAATCTTACACTATTGTGAAGACCAAGTCTGTTTAAGAACTTCAATCCGTTTAGAACTAACATAATAGGAGTTAGGAGTTCGGTATATCTCTGACTAACTGCTCGGGGAATATAGTCGTGAGCATATGCTTATGCTTATGATAGGAGTTCAAGGCTTTGAGAGCTGCTTGGCTGTCACTGAGGATAAGCGTCTCTGTTTGAAAGACAGTTGCAAATTCTCCTTGACTGATACTTTCGTTGTAGTCTTCGATCTTTAATTCTAGGTTTCGTCATAAGAAATAGCTAAGTAAGTATTCAGTGGAACTATGCGTAAAAATTATTCTTTCTAACCCGTGTAATACCTAATTGTAGTCCCGTGTTGCGTCCACATTACACTACTCATTGCGATTGGGAGAGACTAGAAAAAAAATATTCCTGTGGCACTTAGCGTAGGCAGTAGTTAAGAATTCCAAAAGAAAATAGCTCATCTGGAGTTTTCTTCGGTGTTGTGGCCAAATAGCACAATCTGTCAAAGCAATGTTCAGCTATCCAGTCCAGAGTCGTGCTTACTGTATTCGCGTTTCTTTCTACTACTACCACGTTTTTTAGTAAATTTGTAACACCACTGGCTTTTCGGTGAAGGGAAAACATCGTGAGGAAACCTGCATGCTTCAATTTCGAGGCATTTATTGTACCACTGTCCATTACAAGTGGCGACGGGCTTACTCCCCTTCACACTGGACAGTTTCGGTACTACTAGTGAAACGTGGATGTTCTGAGTTTTCATAATATCTCTGACTACCCCCTCGGGGAATATATTCCTGAGCATATGCATGCTTGTTTAGTAAATTGTGTACAATGTTTAAGACAACGAACTTATTGCTAAGATATAACTTACAGGCGTTTTGGAGTTTTACCGAAAATTTATTTCATCGTCAATTCGGCTTAAAGACAAACGACTTAAAGTTGTAAGTAAACCAACATAAGCTGACCGCGCGACGTTATACATTACTACCCTACGCGCGGCCAGCTTATTATGGTTTTGCGTAACTTGATGTGTCACCATGTGTACACTATTGTGTCTACATGTGACAAAAATTGTGAAAATGAATAATCAAACATCGAACACATAATTTTATATATTTTAATGACATCTAAAGCAAACATGAAACCTTGTTGGCATTTGGTTTGTACTTCGCAAATCCCAACGAATTCTCCACTGTGGGCCAATGGAAGCCAATGGAGACTGATATGGTAAGTACCCAAGTAATTCTTTAGTCTAAGTTCTTTAAAATTTTTTGATTGTTTGTTTACTTGTGAAGAAATTAAAGATTTGGGGCTATGTTCAAGAAATTTATTCATAGCATAGCATATGCTCACGACTATATTCCCCGAAGGGGCTAGTCAGAGATATTCTGAAACAACAGAACATCCACGTTTCACTACTACCGAAACTCTGTCCAGTGAAAGAAGAAATTGAGAAAGTAAAATAAAATTTTTTTTTGGATGAAATTTATTCATACCAACTTAAAAAATAAAATAGGTAAGATTTTTAGTATACCGAGTCTTTACATACCTTCTTACGTAAGTAAGTACTATTCTAGCTCTACCATTGTACCTACCTAAACATAATTTCACTCAGTCATTGCGTAAACAATTTAAGAAAGCTTCTAAAGACCATTCATGTCAATCCAAAACAAACATAAAGTGGGTTCCACAAGATGTTCTTCGGCGTCTAGGCTGACCTTCATCATTATCATCTCAACCGATAGACGTCCACTGCTGGACATAGGCCTCCCCAAGGATCGCCAAAACGACCGTCCCTGCGTTGCTCTCATCTAACGTGTTCCCGCCGCCTTCACCAGGTCGTCGGTCCACCTTGTGGGGGCCTGCTCACGCTGAGCTTTCCGGTACGTCGCCACTTGAGAACTCTTCGGCGCCATCGGCCATCGGTTCCTTGATGTGAATCTGATGTGTGAGGCTGACCTAACGGATGAAGAAACAACTTGGAACAAACGTATTCAAGGAGATGAATTGATCTGTTTTTTGTAAGATTCGGTTGACAATCTTGCACTAGCTATCGTCGTGATTTTAGGTTATTGTACCTACTCGCCAAAATGTTGATACCTACAGCAGAGTAGATATAAAAAGGGCTAGTAAAATATTATTCATTAATAATACAAATTATACTCCATTATCATTATTATACTATCACCTATTCTGTGGTAACGTCCAAGATATATCGGATAGTATGTCTTTCTGATAAATAAATTATATTTGCAAATCAGAAAGAAAGCTCTAAAAAAAGAAAGAAAGAAAGAAAGGAATCGGAAAATCTTTTCGTCCTTGTTTGAAATGAAGTATACTTGCATAAGATAAAAATTTTGACATTAGAATTCGGTCTCCGTAAGTAGGTAACTTGTAGGTAGTGTACATACTTTAAAATGTATCGGTTCCAATTTACTACTCTGTTTTTCAGTTACACTGAAAAATAACTGTTTCTATCTCAATTAACGACAAAGGCGACCCTCATATTTGTTTAATGCTTTCTTTACTTATTCCATTTGCATTCTCAAAATAATATCTAGAATCAACACTCTTCTCGCTAGAATATAACCAGGTTTTCACTAAATAAAGTCCTGAAACGACTTGGCATTTGTACACATTACCATAGAGACAAAACATGTTTTTTGAACATCGAACACGGCACGGAACACGGAACAAGACAGAGGTGACTTTTCCCTCGCCTCACCCCGCCCGCCTCGCGTGCCAATCGTCACTCACCGCCACATTTCCCGCTGCCTTCCGTTTTCCCGCGCTCCTTCGATACGTCACTCCGCGCGCTCCGAGACCGACCCACAAAAGCCCGCCAATCAACATTTACGCCATGTTGTTAACGGGGCGGAGCCTACATTTCCTATCTCACTCCTTCTCTCATAAAAATAGAGTTTTCCCACTCGCACGGACGTCGCTCCCATTGGCGGGAGTGCAATTAAGCGCGGGAATTCGAATTCTATTTTCGAAGTAAATGTTTTTTCAGCGCTTGTTTATGGTTTGTAACCCGTGTTATGCTGCTAGTTTTAGCGACACCTGTCTGTTTTGAGTCGTCAGTGGAATGCGGCTCTTCAATTTAGAGGGTTTATAAGATGGCGTCCTATAAAGTTTTGTGGGTGATTTATAGAGGTGAATTAACACGTTGCTTGATGCGAATGTTTGATGGATTTATTGGTTGTGGTGAGATTAATAGGCTATAAATCTGGTGTTATGTTTGTAAGTCACAGGTGGGCGGCTACCGGGCCTTAATTATATTTAACCTTTTGGGGTGTTGATGCCTTGATGTACCTTTAAAATAATTATTTAAAAGTCAGTTTCAGTGCGTATAAATAAGGGGAAAGTAAAGCTACAACTACAATGTAAATAATTTGACACATTAAACTTACAGTTTGCTTTAACGTCAATAACTATGTACGCTTAAGTATACAGCAATGGTGTTCCATTTTAGGTCCTATATTCAAGAAAGTAGCAATTCACCCAGTTGAATATAAGTACGTACCTACATTTATTGGTTTTGTGTTAATAAATTCTCATTAGAATGTATTAATTAAAGTACGTACCTACTTACCTTAATATAATATATTTAATATAAATAACAAAACACATTCTTATAGTAGGTACCCTTCCTATAAGAAATCTGGAGACCGATTGCGCTAATTTAAAACATCGTAGTTCTATTCTTTTCCAATTTCAGTTCTAATCACATTGCAATCCAATTACTATTCAACTGTGCTGAATTCCGCATCGCGCTAATCTCTATGTAAGACAGCTTTTAACGTCTGAGCGATCTGTCAAAACGGCTCTAAGAGCTGTTATGAGCATTACCGCGATTAGCGCAATACCAAATGTGTCAAAAGTTATGGTTCGTACGTAGTCCAGTCACGGTTTAATCACCGAATATTTACCGCGATTGTAGCCCAGATACCTACCTACTAAATTGAACTATTGGGCTACCTATTTCAAACTAATTGTTTTTGTCGTTTATGTTTGCAGATCTTTCTTTCTGCCAGAATACCAAACCAGGTCTCGTAATGAATCTATTAGCTGTTTTTAAATCCTATTAGGTCCTATTTTAGGAATCACTGATTTTGAATAGCGCCTGAATTTGAGCACCTAGCAACTGCTAAGATGTTTTGTCTGGCTACAATGGAGAGGAACCGGAAGAAGAAGCTTTTCAAGAAAAGCACCAGTGCTCTTCGTGGACATTTCCAATTTCCAGTTTTTCCTTCTGTGTGTCCCTCTTGTTTGTGCTTATCCTTCCTCTGTCTTTGAAGATGTCATGTGTCTCACTTGTCATGTCATCATGGAATAATTATTTTACAGACAACACGAATAAAATCTGTGCACCACGATCAGTTGTGCGGGGCGCGCGTTGTGAGCGTCATGCTGCGGCGAGCGCCTGGCACAGACTAAGTAAGCACATGCCATTTGGCGTGTACGAATGTTACAAAAAATTCAGTCTGGGTGTCTCCTCTAATACCTCCATGCTTGGCACAATCTTTGGAGCATTACAGATAGTTTAAGGCCATCTCTTGTATGTCTGTATATATAGCGAATGTTCATAAGTTCATGATTATCATTATAATTTTTGGTTTTAAAGTTAAAGTGCCTCAAAAATTTACATACAAATCTTAAATTAATGCTAGAATTAACACTGTATATTGTAACGAAAATCTGACTTCATACATGCATAGAGATAAGTTTCTAGATTGTTTCTGAAAAAATCATTGACTTTAATTGGTTAGTGTTTAAAAATATCACCAGACTTCGTTTGTATGCAGCGCGCATTAGCGCTTTCGGAATAAACATCTCTTAACAAGAGCGAATTTGCTATCATTATCATCATCTCAGCCGATGGACGTCCACTGCTGGGCATAGGCCTCCCCCAAAGATCGCCATAACGACGGGTTTTGCGCTGTCCTCATCCAACGGGTTCCCGACGCCTTCACCAGGTCGTCGATCCACCGTGTGGGGGGCCTACCACGCTGCGCTTTCCGGTACTCGGTCGCCACTCGAGAACTTTTCGGCCCCATCGGCCATCGGTTTTGCGAGCAATGTGCCCCGTCCACTGCCATTTTAGTTTAGCAATTCTTTGGGCTATGTCAGCTACTCTGGTTCTTCTGCGGATCTCTTCATTTCTGATTCGATCTCACAGGGTTACTCCGAGCATAGCCCTCTCCATTGCCCTTTAGGTCACTTTCAGCCTTTTTATGGAGCCTTGAGTGAACGACCACGTCTCTGTTTCATATGTCATCACTGGCAACACCCAAGGACCGAAGACTTTTCTTTTAAGACACTGCGGTATTTGGGACGTGAAGATACTACGTAGCTTACCGAACGCTGCCTAGCCGAGTTGGATTCGACAGTTGATCTCTTTCTCGAAGTTTGACCTACCTGACTGAATAGTTTGTCCCAGGTCCGTACGAATTGCTATGTTCATCTCTTATTGAGCGAATATGATAAAACACCGACCTCTATTCCTTCTTCCTCTACGTCTAAAACTCAGAGGAAGGATCTCCATAGAGTCCGCATAAATTTACGATTGTAGTTAGTCTCTTTTGTCTTATGACGTACTTTTAATAGTAGAAGGAGATGGAACTATAGATATTTGTTTATGCGGCTGTCCACTTTTTTTTGAGCTAGTGTGTGTGAAAAGTGACCGTAAACATAAGGCCATATGCCACTTGGTGCCTTTTGTCCATACTACTTGACATCACACACTCAAACCTAAACGTCAAAAAAAGTGCACACTTTACAATTGGTATGGCTCACTCTATTAGGTATAATCTCTTTGGTCTAAAACCAAGATGGGTTCCATAATTTTAAAATTAGAATAGAATAGAATCATATCATATGCTGCAGTGATGATGTCGTGTAAAAATATCGTCCCCCATATCGTGTTAAGATAGGAATCGTCCACGTATATTGTATAATGTTAACATTATACATCCATGTGTATTGTTTACTCAACTAACAGTGACATGACATAGTGAGTGGACGCGGTGAGTGGCAAATTGAACTCAAGCGTTATTGTGACTTGTATTTATTACAGGGTGTTCGGTTTACTGCAAAGAGTAATATAAGTATATTAGAAAAGAGAACCCACTCGTAGCAATATTATGCATCCACATTATGTCAAATTGAAAGCTAGCTGGCATCTATGTTTCATTGACTATTATGTAACAGTCGGTAGTGAAGCTGCTTGCTTTACCGAGGGTCGCGGGTTCGAATCCCGTAAGGGACCAATATTTGTATGATGAATATGAATATTTGTACCCGAGTCATGGATGTTTGTATCTATATATGCATTCTATATCGTTGTCTAGTCTTCATAATACAAGTCCAGGCTAGATTCTGGTACTTTAAATGTGACTAGATAATTTGTGTGACAATGTCTAAGATATTTATTATATACCGCAAAGAGATTATACCTAATAGAGTGAGTCATACCAATTGTAAAGTGTCCACTTTTTTTGACGTTTAGGTTTGAGTGTGTGGTGTCAAGTAGTATGGACAAAAGGTACCAAGTGACATATGGCCTTATGTTTACGGTCACTTTTCACACACACTAGCTCAAAAAAAAGTGGTCAGACGCATAAACAAATATTTATAGTTCCATCTCCTTCTACTATTAAAGGTATAAGACAAAAGAGACTAACTACAATTGTAAATTTATGCGGACTCTATGGAGATCCTTCCTCTGAGATATACCGATAGACATTGTTGTTTTGAATGCTAGTTTTCGTTCAATCCTGCACTGATCCAGTAGAATTCTAGTATCCCTACTATTCCTGTAATCTGTATATCGGTTAGTAGAGCGCTGTGAGCTCTGTGCGCGCTCTGTGCCTGGGGAGTGGACGGAAAAGAATTTCAGCATTTTCAATGTTTTTAGTTGGTTTATATTATTACACGTACTTAAGTTTGTGTAGTTTAGTCTTGGATACTTTTTTCTATGAGATCGTGCATCTCTTAAAATCTGACACACTGCACACATAATAACCACTGAAAACAAAAAGGGTGGTCCCTTTTTGTGAGAACTAGGGTTCGGGAAGTTCACGAAGGTTCACGAAGCCGTGGTGGTCCAGTGGCGAGTAACCTCGCCTGCCGTGCAGAAGGCGATGGTTCCATCCCCGTCCAGGCCGACTCGTACCAATGAGTTTTACGGAATTCATTTACGATTTGTAAGACCACTGGCTTGTCGGTGAAGGAAAACATCGTGAGGAAACCTGCTTGCTTCAATTTCAAGGCATTTATTGTACCTACCGCTCATTACAAGCGGCGACGGGCTTACTCCCCGTCACACTGGACAGAGTTTCGGTATTGGTGAAACGTGGATGTTCTGTGGTTTCAGAATATCTCTGACTACCCCCTCGGGGAATATAGTCGTGAGCATAAGCTTATGCTTATTCTGGGGTTCGGGAAAAAGAAGGTTTGTTTTGTACCTATTTGTTGAGCTTATTGAGGTTTCTAATAGCAAGTTGACCACATGTCTCCACGAATAAGCACTAATCATCATCAGCTGATATGCGTCCCACTGCACTGCAGGGTACAGGGCTATTCAAAGAGGGTGTATGGGCGTTAGTCGACCACGCGTGACCAATGCGGATTGGTAGACTTCACATACGTGTCAGATTTTCTTCTGCAACTTAATGCAGGTTTCTCACGATGTTTTTCTTCACCGTTAATGAACAGTAGCGGTAAACGGTACTTACATATTGTTTAAATTTATACCATGTTTTATGCACTGTAAACCTCCATATTTCTAGAAATTCATTTTAAAATTTTGAAAAGGAAAGTATATTTACTTACTTCTTACATTTCTTACTTGTCTTGTGACTAGATCGTAGCTTTTAATTAAGATCATAATGAAAACTATCCCAAAATACGTCAGAGAGACTAGCAAAATACATGACTAACTCTCTTAGCCACTGTTTATACAGAACAGACGTGTGGCGGTGGCGGATAATCTAAGTAACACAATATAAACCTTATATGTAGTACGTAGTGTAGCGTCGTTTTTGTCGTAAAGGAGAATCGCGCCGTCGCGTCCAGGTGACATCGCCTGGAGGCGCGGGCGTAATTCTCCAAACGACGCAATGCTACATGCAATAAGGTTTATAATTGTGTTACTTTGACAATCCGCCGCCGCCAAACGTCTCTTCTGTATAAACCGCGCCTTAGGCATGTGTTTTGCTGCATTTCTTCAATTCTGTTTCGTTTCTACAAGAGCCTTGAGTTCCTGAGATACAAATCAGATCTTTACCTTCACTTGTGTGTGTGATTGTGTACAACATTGTTAACTTTATTGTTGGAGTCACGTTGCAGGTTTTCCCGCTAGCAGTTGTCATTCGCGAAATGTTCGCACGGTTCGCGTTTTACCCTGCCACGAGGCTCCGCAATCTCTTCTTAGTTGTGTTTTTTGGTCCAAAAAAACCTTGAGATGGGACAAATTACTCACTTGCGGAAATACAGCGCTATAGCACAAGCAAGAGTCCATGAATTTATTAAAAAATAGTTTATTGTTAAGTAATTTGTACCTACGTAATAACTTTTGTACCTACGTTAATTATAGTTTAGTTAATTAATAACCGCATTTTAAAAAAAATGAACTGCATAATTTAAATACTGAGTTTATACAACGTGTTAATAAATTAACGCAAAACTATAAAGTTGTTTGTTTAGAATCGAGAGCAGAATAGAATTATCATGCTTTCAACATAGGTAATTTTTTTCAAAATATTAAATTATTTGTTTGTAAAATTTAAAATTTACGGTACTCGATCTGAACCCACCGCACGGGCACTCCCACCCTACTTACTACCAAAACAAGATTCTTACAATGTATCCACGAGCACGCTACTGCTGAAATTATATCAAATAATTTTTGCCTGAAAACTTAAAATGTGAATAACTTTAAATTTTAAATAGCAGAATAATGAAATTATAGTTTCAATCTAATTATTTTGTTATAAATCAATTGGGGTGTATGAGGTTTTGTGCTTATTCTTTAACACGTTGTATACATTTTTTAGTTTTAAATAATCCAGAAATACTTAACAAACATAACATACACAAAATACAACGAATAATATCTAAGTACCCTATCAAATTTGACGACCTATGAGGACTAAAATAATGACTTTTGCGATATACTATACCTTCGACTAAATTAATGTGCTAATGCGATGCCACGTTTTTTAAATACTTAGGTACGGTATTTACGTAAGTATATGAACAATTTATGCATGTTTACAAACACTCCCAAAGTAATAAAAGTAATTGTTTTTATGAGAAATCGGCATAATTATAAAATGCATTAAAATATTATTACCGCAATATTTTCCTACCCATTGAATATCATACAAATACACCTGAGTACAATATTTAAAGTACCTATGCTTGACTTCGTGTAAAAAGCTATTCATTGCATTTTATTTTTAATTTACTAACGTATTTATAAAGAGCTTAGCAGAGATCGTAAAAAATATGGTTCTAAGTAAACTTAGCATGCTAACATGCGATATTTTAACTTATAATTGTATAACATACGTGCTTCCTAGATATGGAAAAACCAAGTGAACCTAGTATAAGCAAATAAACACGTTTTATAAATGGTTACGATGTCGTGACTCGTACGTCGCTCCAAGTCATTTGACACTAAGCCAAATAACCAATATATTTCATTCATTCCACAAATTAATCTCAAATAAAATTTATCGTAATGTGAATTAGAACGCGAATTAAGAATCCGAACGCACGCTCGCACGCATTGCGTTTCCGCGCGAAACGAAACGTCAACTTGACATATCGCACCGCGAAAAGTTTAATAGCGTGCACTTTCACAGGTAATTTCATTAATTCTCCTATCACGTCCCAACTAAATCATAGTATTTATTTTCTTACTGCGTTTACCGGAATGCAATTTACAAACGTTCCGCGGACGTTTTCGCATTGCTAATTTCAGTTTCGCATAGACGTTTTACGCGGGACGTGACGTCTGATTGACAGGTGAAAGGGCGCGAAATTAGTGAGCAGTTCGTTCAGGAACGAATGCTTTCTTTGAGGTGCGTCCTGCGCTCATTGTTCCCGTTCATTAATGTCAAACTCCATTGTTTATTGTAAATTCGCAATTTATTTTCGCGCGCAGAAAATAGCACACGCTTTGTTCGCGAGTTTGGCCTATCGACGTTGAGCAAATGAATCACAGATTTTAGGGTAAAAGTGTTGAATTAGCTGAAATGTTCCATTAGGCGCCGTCAGGGACATGTGTTGTAGAGTGGCCATAGATAAGATAGAGCCGTATGTCATAATTTTCAGCTACCGTTTGGCATCCGCTAACAAACGGAGTAACCGGGGATTAGAGGGCAAACATTGTGTTGTTATTAAAGCTGAGAGTTGGTGCGATAAAGATGTAGAAAAACAGTGAGACAAGGAGATTTGAGATAGCGGGGAGCTTAGCATGCGTCGCGGGTCGCACAAGACATTATCTCGTGTATGCAAGCGGCAGCGGCGCGGGCGCAGCCGGCCGGCGGAGTTCCACATTCAAATTCGAACTGAGACCAGAGATAATTTTCTGAGTAATCCATCATAATGCTGGATATGGAAATAATGTTGTATGAATAAATAAAGGATTAAGAAGATGTAGAGATTTGAAAGTAAATATGATGGGAAGAGTAATCAGAATGTCACGGGATTCCGTAGGTATACTTAGTATGGAAGTCTTATGTGAAATATTAAAGTAAGAATCAGTTTTATTTTATATGTGATATCTACTCGCTAGCCTAGGATCAAACATTACATAACAGTTACTATCAAGCCACGGCCGGTATCGAAATTTATATTGTTTTTATATTTGCTAGTTTATAGGTGAATGGGTTTTAAATTATCTTTATACTTAACAAGAATCAAGCAAACTTCATGAAAATCAAAAAACGGTTTTATCTTGATAGAGCTTGTTCTTCAAAATATTTTTGTAGGATGCTAATAACTATGTAAATTTTGGCGGTTGGTGCATTAAAAACTTAAATCAATTATAATTTGGGGCAGGCGTTATTATCTCATTATTTTGTTAAAACACTTTAAGACACACATTTCAAAATTTTAATCAACTTTAGAACATTCGAGACAACCTCGACACGACACATTTTCTCTTAAAAGTCGTTAAAACGGACTCGAATACCAATAATTAAAATATTTATTGGAAACAATTAGCAATAAACGAACCGTTCGTATTTTACAGCGCATTGTTGTAAATTAAGACGTGTACTGACTTTGTACAAACGATGATTTTCGAACGCAAACAATGATGTTCCAAAATTGAATTGACTTTTGTTATTGGCCAGCACGAAATTACTGGCCGCTCGACCCAACGGACACCATTAGCATTAAAACCTTTAAACCCAAATTAATTGACCTACACTCGGACACATTCATTTAAAAGGAAAGGTGTCACAGTTGGATTGGAAGATTAGATATCGAATTTGTTAAGAAACCAGACAGCGGTTATGTTAATTCAACGACAACCTTTCGTCGAATCCAGAAAAAATACCAATCAATCTGCCACGATCCAATTTCAATTTCAAATTTGACAGTTAAATGCGCACAGTAGCACCCTAGCCTAATATTTGCGTAAAAAAGACGGGGCTGTATATTTAGATGCCCGTTGTCTTAAAAATAAATAATGATTATGGTTTTTATTTGCACAAGGAACAGAAGGCAGTTAGCGACGTTCGATTAGTGTTCGACGTTTGAAAGAGCAATTTGAATATTAATTTATGGCGCCATATTTTCGCAAACATGGCCGCTATTAAGATGGACGCCAGGTAAGTTAATTAGCGTGCATTGTAATGGCGTTATTGTTGTTTTTCTGACCGGGATTGCTTGCTTTGTTTCAGATTTCAATGTAGGAAGAAGTAATGTCTGTATTTAGAAAGTTTTGTTAACGTTACATTCTAACTAACGAATGTTTTCTTAGGTCTTGTTTGTTGTGAAATTTGTAGGTTGTTATATAGTTTTGCTGTTGAAGAAAGTCTGTAATAATACAGCTTTCAAAACTGTGCAATAAGATAACTTTATCTGGGCTCCTGTGCTCCTTCAAATGATAACTAGGTCACCAGCATACCATATTCTACTATTTTCCCCCAGGGGGTAGTCAGACATATTCTGAAACCACAGAACATCCACGTTTCACCAGTAGTACCGACGGGGAGTGAGCCCGTCGCCACTTGTAATGGACAGTAGGTACAATACATGCCTCGAAATTGAAGCATGTAGGTTTCCTCACGATGTGTTCCTTCACCGAAAAGCCAGTGGTGTTACAAATCGTACATAAATTCCGAAAAACTCATTGGTACGAGTCGGCCTGGATTGGGGTCGAACCATCGCCTCCTGCACCGAAGGCAAGGTTACTCGCCACTGGACCACCACTGCTAGGTAAGATAAACAGGTAAATTATTATTCTATGTACACACGGCGACACATCAAGTTACGCAAAACCAAAATAAGCTGGCCGCGCGTAGATAGAGTAATGTATAACGTCGCGCGGGCTTATGTTGGTTTTGTGTAGCTTGATGTGTCGCCGTGTGTACTTATAACTACAATGGCTATGGAACCCTCAAATAAAGTTTTTCAAGCCAAAGAAAACAGTGAAATAAACAGTTTGGAAATTGAAAAAACACGACCCTTTCATGTTCAAAAGTTCATAACTTTTAAATTAATATGAATAACCAAGTGATTCATATCTTGAATTTATCTGTATGAAATTGCAACAAATAGGCTCAATAGGTCACCATTAAGGTCAAAATTAATCCAAACTGTCAGTAATGTTGTTTTGAAGAATTCCAGTATGGTTTCATAATATTTTATTTAGTTAATATTAGACAATGTAAACTTAAGTGAGAATAAATAAGACCAAAGTCTTATCTAACTCTGTAGGTACTTCCTTGTAATTTAGTCCTTTTTTGTTTCTTTGTGTTGGTACCTTTATGGACCAAATTAGATCAGAGGTCTAAACCGCATGTCACAAAAGATGACGAAAAAAAAAACAAATTTCTAACTGGTTTCACAGCCTGTTTCACACCAAGACTTTTATGATATCAATTATAATTTAGAATAGAAGTTTTTGGTTTCACATTGTAAACTCTGTCTTTCATAGGTGCGCTGAAAGAAATATTTTGTACTTTTGCTGTATTTATTTACATAAAATTCGCAAACGTAGTTATCGAACGATTCTGAACCGAGGAGATATATTTTTAGTAACAAACAGACACACGTAATTTTAACATGGAAACAAAACAACTATTTTATCTTAGGTAAGTTTTGAAAAATTCGATGACGAAGACCATAGATATCTTATACATAGCAGAAGTAATTTCCCAATGCACGTTCCAAAAACGGCAGAACCAAAAGAGCTCCTAAGAGCTCTTTTTTGTACTAACGGATAGTAAACATGCCAAATATGACTATGTAATGTAACGTATTTAGTGCCACCCAACAACATTCAATTCAATTTAATTTTTGTTTAGTGGCATCCGACACCCAACAACATGAATATCTACTTGACATGTGTGGGTTATTTTGTCAATTCTTACAAAAAGTTGCTATTATTTTATATGCGACTTGGAGTCTATAGTATTTATGTCAAACTGTAAAACTATCATCCAAACTGTTCGTTGTTTTGAAGAATTCGATATAAAGTTCGACCTCGAAATAACATAGCTATTAACGCATGACATATTCAAATATAATTTTGCCTCAGTACGCACGGCAAGGTGACAATATTTCAGCATGCAACCGTTACTGCATATTCCAAGTAACAAAGTCCTCCATATCAAGTTATTTTCAAACCTGTCACGTAGGTCTTAAAAGTTATGCGTTAAGTCTTCTTCTGTAAGACGAACTCTTGCGAAATCTTGGGCCAAAATTACCTCATCACTGCCCGGCGTGGGTAGGTGCATTAAACTTGCGTTGAAGATATAAAGTTGCAGGACTTGGCTAAACATTTTATTGACTTTAATTTACAGTTTTGTTGGGAGACGAGAGCTGTGAGTTATTTTGTGTAGAATAATTTATTCGGATGCTAATATCACAAATTTTGCAGAGTGTATGAATCAGCAAAATAGACTTTGATAACCAGAATACAGGGTGAAATTGATATAATTAACATCCTTTTAAACTAAGAGTCTACCCATCAAATCGAACAACTTTCACTATGGGGGCAAACCGATCGAAGCAAAAAAAATCGACTGTTTCATAAATTTGAGTTGCAGTTTAGTCTGGAACAACAGATTTTTTTGCTCCGATCGATTTGCTCCCATAGTAAAAGTTGTTCAGTTTGATGGAAAGACTCTTAGTTTATAAGGATGGTGATGATATCAATTTCACCCTGTAGTACCGTAAGTACCTACTAACTACATCTTTCTGAAATTTTTTTTTTAGTTTAGGTACGATTTTAGGTTACGTTTTTACGTTAGGTTAAGATTTTAGGTACTTGTAATATGAATTGGAAAATTCTGTAACATAGAACCGAAAAACAGTTTATATGACCTAAAACGCAATTGGACTGGGTCTAAAACGCCAATATAGGTAGGTAAATAAATATTGTAATGTAATGTAAGTACCAAATTTAATGTTGAGTTGACTCTAGTTCGATGTTAATTAATATACTTATGTTTGTGTTTTTATAAAGGTTCATGGTGACCTGATACAATAAACCTAAATACAATTTCATTTGTTTAACATTTGTTTTGCTAAAAACAAAGATTGAAAAGTGTTTTTTATAACATGCTATGTTTTACCCTTTGACTAATTATTATAAGGACTAGCCTTGCGGTAGCATTTCCCTTCTGCCACGGTATAAGCACAATTGATCTTGTGCATCCAATTTAACACCTTATCACTAAACGAGACAGCCTATAATTGCGAAATAATAACTTCGAACTTAGAACGTTTGAGGTTCACACGAGACTACTTTTCATGATTTTTAACATTCAAAATTAGAATCTAAAGTTATGAGGAATAAAATCAAAAGTTGCGGATTTCATGTTACCTCGCCCCCCGCAAAAAGTGGAAGAAATGTTTGTTAGTAGAATTACACGCGTAACCAGTCCACATATAAATAATCAAAGGTTTTACCTAATATTATTCAGTTATGTGACATTGCTCGCAGAACCGATGGCCGATGAGCCGAAAGTTTCTGGAGTGGCGACCGCATACCGGAAAGCGCAGTGTGGGTAGGCCTGGCCACAAGGTGGACCGACGACCTGGTGAAGGCGGCGGGAACCTGTTGGATGAGGGCAGCGCAGGACCGGGCGTTATGGCGATCCTTGGGGGAGGCTTATGTCCAGCAGTGGACGTCCATCTTCTGAGATGATGATGATGTGTATTTGATGATCAAATATACTATGTGTACTATAGTATTCGTTTTTTAGTTTACACACTGAGGTACATCCAACATTCAACTAAGTATTCCAGCCATGTCACTCGATAAATATTTGTTCTATAATAATGATCAACAAGTCCTATCTCACTGTTTATATTATGAACGTAGGAAATCACGCGAATTGTCTATGTGGGGATATCTTTGACTATTTATACGTGTTAATGAATTTTCGCAAAAACAGAAAGTAGTTTGTTTAGAATCGAGAGCAGAATCGAATTAGGATAGTTTCAACATAGGAATTTTTTTTTCAAGATATTAAATAATTAGTTTGTAAATATTAAATTTACTGAACTCGATCTCAACCCACCGCACAGGCACACTTACCCCATTTACTACCAAAACAAGATTCATTTAGGTATTGCTGAAATGATAACAAATCATTTTTGCACGATAACTTTAAATGCGAATAACTTTAAATTTTAACAATCGAAATAATGAAATTATTGTTTCAATCGAATTATTTAGTTATAAATCAGTTGGAGTGTATGAGGATTTGCGCTTATTCATTAACACGTTGTATATGCCCCTTTTGGGTGAGAAAATATGTCAGCACCTAGAACCGGGAAATATTAACGCCCGACGGCAAACTGTTTTATACCTACCGAAGCCTCTTCCAGTTATCTTATTTTATAATAATATGCACGCAGAATCGTACAATTTGTATGCATGTACGTGTTCCTCAGAGGGGGGTCATTTCCAAGACCGTGGGTAATATCTGCCCAACTGAGGTTGTTGCGGTTTTTTTAAAAAAACCTTGACTTTATTTTTTAGACATTGGGCCGCTTCTTCGAATTGAATCCATTAAAATTATTTGCAATAGTTAAGTAGTCCTAGTAACTTTGTGATTATAATCTGTGATTACATTAAAGATGAACTTTTCCGCGACTTCGTCCGCATGGATTACTCTACCCCTTTAAGAGAAGTTTCTTCCGAATGCGTAAATGCGCGCTGCATACAAACGAAGTCTGGTTGATATTTTCAATACTAACCAATTAAACTCAGTGATTTTTTTCAAAAACAATCTAGTTACAAATATCTATGCTTGTATCGTGTCCGATTTTCGTTAAAATATACAGTTTCAATGCTAAGATTAAGTTAAGATTTGTATGGAAATCTTTGAGGCACTGTAACTTTAAAACTGTACATTTTAGGGAAATTTGACACGATACAAGCATAGAGATTAGTTCCCAAATTGTTTCAGCAAAATTTCATTGAGTTTAATCGGTTAGTATTGAAAATATCACCAGATTACGTTTGTATGGAGCGCGCCAACAGTAATATATCCTTAACTGCCTCCGTGGTCTAATGGTGCAGCATTGGGCTCTTGACATGGAGGTCGTGGGTTCGATTCTAACAGGGAACACCTTGTGATACGTCACTTTGTGCGGTTTTCCCCAGTTGGTTAGGACATTGCAGGCTGAATCACCTGATTGTCTGAAAAGAAAGATGATTCTGTTCTTCAGATGGCACTTTAAGCCGTTGGTCCCGGCTACTATCTTTGGTGTTAGTAGTCGTTACATAAAAACCACGTCAGAGGCAGAAAGGCGGTCTGAAAAATCTTTGACACCAGGGTGCCCACACGATAAGAAGAAGATCCCTTTAGAGACCCCTGCATCCTCTGAAATTGATATATTGGCATCCTTTTAAACTAAGAGTCTACCCATCAAACTGAACAACCTTTACTATGGAGTACGATATAATTTATAGATGTCCCTGACTCTAAAACAAAAACAATTTTTGGATTTTTTTCTGTCTGTTTGTTTGTTCGAGCATCACGAATCTGCTGTTCTAGTGGTATTTCATCTCGATCGCCTCCGTGTTTCGGAAAGCTCAAGCAGTTGGTCGGGGACAGATCCATCAGATGATGAATGTAGAGGTGCCCTGTGAAAGTATTTTTGGAAAATAAACTCCTAAAGGGGTCGCGGGCAAAAGCTAGTATAGTCATAAAACATCATTATCGTTAAATTATAATTATGTATATAACATATAAGCAGGTACCCCAAATTATTATACCTATTAAAAGTTCACTAATGACTATTACAGAAAAGAAATCATTTATTCACAAAAATTATAATAACAGCTTAATTCTAAAACTTGAAAACGACACGATATGATCTCAATGTTACAATCTAGTAAATTTTATAGCATTTTTATTAATATTATGGAACTTGGAACGCAATAGTTATGGAATTAAATATTAGGTCGTAAAAGTTTTATTATTAGACTAAATCGACGGAATATGCTTTTGAAAATGTTCTTGATTCGATTCAAAATTCTAGCAAAATTATCTATTTAATGTCTAGGATTAAATTGTCACTGCTGAAGATGTGAAAAAGAAAGTAATCTAATGTTAAAACCACAAAATACCAAAATGATACTAAACTACTAAAGTTATCAAGCTTCCGGTTGACATGACTATATATTATACATAACTGCCGCTCATTCTGTATCTAAATGTTAATACTAATGGTGATCCTCTCCGACCAGGCCCTGAGTCTAGTGAGGGATCACCTTTGACTATTTATATGTGGACTGGTTACGCGTGTAATTCTACTAACAAACATTTCTGCCACTTTTTGCAGGGAGCGAGGTAACATGAAATCCGCAACTTTGGTTTTTATTCCCCATAACTTTAGATTCTAATTTTGAATGTTAAAAATCATGAAAAGTAGTCTCGTGTGAACCCCAAACGTTCTAAGTTCGAAGTTATTATTTCGCAATTATAGGCTGTCTCGTTTAGTGATAAGGTGTAAAATTGAATGTAAATGCACAAGATCAATTGTGCTTATACCGTGGCAGAGGGGAAATGCTACCGCAAGGCTAGTCCTTATAATAATTAGTCAAAGGGGATCACAGCTTAAAACTTTTATTTCATTATCTATACAATGTGCTAGGTATAGGTAATCTAAGGTTGTTAATCATAATCATAAAGAGCCCTGAAAACCTGTATCACACGTTGGTTCAATAAATATTTTGTATTTTGTATTTGTTGTAGTTTGACAGTTTCCGTCAAATTATATTTAATTTAAAAAAAAAAATGTAATTTTTAAGACAGTGATCAGATGTCGAAATGCTATGAATTATTCAATTATTAAAATTGATAATCAACAAAACCAGAGCTTGTCCAAAACCTGAACTTCCACGAAAGCTACCTATTCCTACGAACTATGTTTAAATTTTGTCCGTAAATGGCCTATTTACAATATGGTCACGATTATATTCCCCGAAAAAGATAGTCACAGATATTCTGAAACCTCGTGTTATTCAGGACCTGCATATAGAGTCGAGTGTCTTAACATACACTGGAAAAAATGTTTTGTTAAGTATAACCAAACTTTAGTGTTGCAAACTATTTTGTAGCATATACGAGTAATTGCAAGTCACTAAAGTTAGGTAATAATTTAATACATATTTTTTTCAGTGTTTTCTTTGTCATAGTATTCGGGTACTTATCTTTGTTTCGGATTATTTTGGAATAAAATAATACAATCTACTGGAATTATATTGCAACACAAAGTGTCGTATGGTTTATCTACCATGGTTACAATGATATTTTTTGGCATGTACACTTCGTTAGGTGTTGTTTTGGTAATTTTTAACCACAAAAAGTTTAAGTTAAGTAAGTAATAGACACACTCGACTCTACATTCAAGTCCATCATAACAAGAGTTTTCAGAATATCTCACACTACCCCCTCGAGGAATAAAGTCATCAATGTTGGATCTATGACAGAAGATGCCTGACATGAAGAAAGAAAGAAACTCCATGGACGAAATGTTCATAGGCTATTATCTCAACACTCGAAACACTAATCAACAGAATATGAAAAAGACAACCTCTAAAACGGACCATTTTTGTACTACCGAATGTAATGTACGGTGTCATAAAATATAATAGTTTACATAAACATATCACTAAAACTTTCGATATATTTAGTCGTACAAATGAGATTTCTTGAGTTTCACGATGAATATTTTTGTTCAAATTGTGCAAAAATGGCGGATAAATATTGCATCGGATTTAGTGGAAATATAGTTTTTTTTTTGTATTGCGAACTTCGTTATTTGTAATTACTTGGAATTGTCATAATATTACTTTGAATATTTTGTAATACAACTTTATTTGGGGCTATTTTTGCAATTGGTTTGCATTTCTATCACATTCTAAAGCTATCACATGCATATCAAAATTTAGCCGTACATGGACGCATGTTGGTAGAAAGCCAACCGAGGCCCAATCCGCCGTCGAAACTTTATGTCAAAGTAAAAAAATCCAAATCGAGTTTCAATTCGATACGCTTATACCCATTAAAATCTTTAGGTAACCCACTCTCGTATTTCATAAATCCACAGACTAGATAATAATTACAAAAGAGCAATAAAAACACTATATACAGATATTAATAATACGCAATCAAAGGAGGTCCTATTCCGTTTTACGATCGTATCGCATTAACGAGCAGTTTCAATGTTTTTATAATCTAGCAAGACAAATCGACTCTCGATTGGGCAATGAAACTAGATATGCGTTGAATATTTAATATCCAACCATAAAGCTACCGCCGGAATAACATCTTCACGCTGTAGCCGCTTCGTAACAACGCTAAAGTCATAACCTCAATCAAAACGCCGATAAAGTTTGACAAAAATTCCACCTTAAGCCGTCCTTTAATTATCCATATATTACAAAATCCGAGCTCCAAACTACCTGATACCAATTATACACGCGCTCACCCACGTCAAAAACGACCCATTCACTGACATTTTATGAAAAAAAAAGAGCAATCGGCGTCTTAAACCTTTTAACAAAACTGGCCGGCGATAATTCAAGCGAAATGTCCAAACTGTTTGAGAAAAAAAAATTGAATTTCGAACATAGAAAGTGTTAGCGACAATAGAATATTCAAAATCTTGTTAATAAAGAGCCTAGGGTCCGTCTCGGATGCCTCCTCACAATGGCGAGCAAAAAAAATGGTATTTGAAAAAAGAACGGGCCAGAGAGAATCTTTTTTTTTCGGATCACAGCGTGAGATCGTTTTGGAGGGAATTTCGGATTGGGAACAGGCGTCATGTGCGGATAGGTTTTTTTCCGAGTTCATTTTGAAGTTGGCATCTCTGGCCACATGGGCCAGCGGGCGGCTCAGCTTTCGCTCAAAAATTATTATTATCCCCTTAGTTATTACAAAATCCGCTAAATGGGCGTTATATTCGAGGAGCTTAACAATTTTTGAAGTGTCTTTTGTTAAATTTATGATCTTTTCTGTTTGTTTATTTAAATGTACGAAATTTGAGGTGTAGTGATTTATAGTTCGTGAAATGAAGGACAACAAAATTTCATCCGAACATGGATAGAAAAAGAAAGTAATTGCTTGAACGCTGTCTTTCAAAATATTTCAATTATTATTTTTAGAATTGAATCCGGGAATCATTACATTTATCGAATATTAACGTTGCATGAGTTAGACGTTGTCAACATGATTATTAGCTGTCTGTCCCAAATGTCTGGTCTTTCCATGCATAAAAAAAGCAGAAACTACAGAATGTAAAAATTTTACATGATTGTAGTTTATATTCTGTGAGAAAATTTATGATCCAGGTTGTCTAGAGAAATGATTCTTGGGGTAGTCAAAAACTGGTATCTCCGTAATGGCTAAATGCGTTGAGTAAAAATACAGTATCGGTATTCAGAGGTGTACGAAGTACCTACCTATTAGTACGCAAGCAATGTACCTACCCCAAAAGCCGCCGCGTATACGCATACCTACCATACGCGCATATTATGCGTATACAGGGACGACATATTGCGCCGACCCCAAATAATGGAATAAGGGCAGGAAGAAGAAGAAGGGTGTAAGGAAAAGTATCAGTAACCTTTAAACCACCTACTCTACCCATCAAACTGAACAACTTTTACTATGGGCGCAAACCTGTTAGAGCAAAAAGTAGGTTTTGCACTTTAGTGTGAAACAGCAGATTTTTTTGCTCTGACAGGTTTGCTCCCTTATCGATCGAGTATGTGGTTAAGTGGTTCATAATACTTTTTCTTACACCCTGTATAAAAGCGTATACACTATACAGGGTGAACTCAGACCAACAAACTTTCACTATGAAGCCTGATATAGTTATCTCAGGAAACGCGTAAAAAATCAGCTGTCCCATACATTTGGGTCGGGTTACAGCAGTTTTGTCTGCGGAGGGCTGTCCCTTACACCCTGTATTGTACGAGTATATAGGATACAATTAGGTATACGAAAGAAGTGCGTCCTATTCGAACGAGTATATGTTCCCTGTTCCCATACTACTGTATTATTGTTTCTCGTTCCTAGTCTTTGACTAATTATTATAAGGACTAGCCTTGCGGTAGCATTTCCCCTCTGCCACGGTATAAGCACAATTGCTCTTGTGCATTTACATTCAATTTTACACCTTATCACTAAACGAGACAGCCTATAATTGCGAAATAATAACTTCGAACTTAGAACGTTTGGGGTTCACACGAGACTACTTTTCATGATTTTTAACTTTCAAAATTAGAATCTAAAGTTATGGGGAATAAAATCCAAAGTTGCGGATTTCATGTTACCTCGCCCCCCGCAAAAAGTGGCAGAAATGTTTGTTAGTAGAATTACACGCGTAACCAGTCCACATATAAATAGTCAAAGTTCCTAGTATAATATAGTCACGAGTTCTGTACATAATAATAGATAATATACAAACGAATTCAAAACAAAAAGCTATTAAAACAGTTACATTCGGCTATCTATACTTACTGTCAGATGACCGTATGCGCGTGCGCCGCTTGATCGCTACCACTCCGGTGATCGATGGTGCATGCAGGTGAGGCTTGTGACCTCGGGATCGTGTGAGTTTGATGGGTGCACTATACATACATACTTAAATTCACGACCATAATTTTATGTTCGTCAGAAACTTTGCTATAACTGTACGACGTCAGAAACTTTGCTGCCGACTGTACTAGTATTTTTAAGCGTTCAGTTGTTGGTAGCATGCAAAGTTAAGTTTAGTAAGTTAAGTTAAACTTTTATCCATAGTCGCCTTCTGCGACACCCTCGAGAAGAATGATTTTTAGGTATCCCTGACTCCAAATCAACCTTTTTAGAATTTTTGTCCGTTTGTTTGTGTAACAGCATCACGCAAAAACTACTGAACCGATTTTGATGAAACTTTGTTTGATAGTTTATGATTAGACTTAAAATCTGGTATTTAATTTGTGCGGACGAAGTCTGAGGTAAACTCTAGTATTTTATAAAAATACATGGGGAACATTCTTCTTATTTATATCGTCACATCAGCCTACTTCACTGGTAAAGCCAGACTACGATCTTCATATAATACATTTTCATTTATTCAACCCAAGGACCCAATTTTGTGTAATATGGGTTACCCACCGAAACCGTTAGTAAAAGGTGAATTATTTGCTTCAATCCACATTTTTGACGTATCTTCTCTTTCCACCCCGCAATCTAAATTAAATAGGTACCTAAGTATGCTAAATCTATAGCAAAGAATTGCCAACATAAAATTTTTTTAACCACCTGTTTTGAATAACAAATATAAAAATAGGTTAAAAAATAAGAGATACGAATATTTCCAATTTAATTTTTGACCGATATTTCTATTTTTAATTTACTTTTGAATTTTCTGAAAAACATAGGATTTATGGCTAAGATACCTTGGCCGCAATAACATTAAAAATAAAAACTGTCAAATACAATAGAAAAGCCAAGCACGCAAAGGAATAAAATCTCATTCAATATCATATTTTTCAGTATTTTTCAAATAACTCGAGAAATAATGGATAGACAAATCTGATAATTTTGATATAAGCTTTGAATCACATAATCTCCAAATGGTTTTCTAATTTTGGTATCTTTCTTAAAATGAAATGTTGTCAATTCTACTCTGTATTATTGCAAGATAAAAGTCATCCCCCGGGCTCGCTGGACTTCATTTTCTAGTGTTGAGTCGTCGCCGCTGTTGACACTGGTTAACTCGAGTTATTGCCAGTTGCACGTACGTTCATTAAAGTTAATCCTCCATTAAATCTCTTGCTAGCTTTTACTACGTCAACAGGACAAAGAGTGACAGCAAGAGATTTAATGGAGGATTAACTTTAATGAACGTACGTGCATCTGGCAGTTACAGTGGTAGTGGCGTATGGTCAATAATATTGTTGACCTCTGACTGCTGCCAATTTGCACAGGACGTTGCGAAGTATGACAAATATCATGCTCATTGGTGAAAGGACGCCCAGCTCTGGGAATATTTGAATTATATTCAGACCATGTGCTACAAAATTCCTACGTTCAATCCAGCAATACTATAAACCAATATATCACATATAAAACACGTACGTATAGCTATACTAAACGCCAACGCTCCTGGCACGCGCAGTCATAAAACAATTAAGCGCTAGTGCTGCGCGTGTTCGGCACGCATTGTCGATACTGTGATTAGTTTGGTTTAATTATTTCGAAGAATAGGTTGTTGTCTTGCCCTGCCTAATGAGCGAAATATCCAATTCTTTAAACTATTTACAAATGGTAGAAAAGTGGGTAGATAATTAAAAATATTAGAAACCTTTATCTAATTATAGGGTCAATAAGTGGGTAGGGAATTTAAAAAAATCATTAGTCAGGGTACAAATGATTTGCAATTGACAAATTGACATTACTGTCATACAAGTTTCGATTTTTATTCAACATGGACGCTTTTCTAACAAATAATATTACTTCGGTTGCGGGTGAAGTAAATCAGCAGACTCGAATCGTAATAAATAACCTATGTATTAAGGTATTATAGATTAAGCGTACAATTTGTTTTTTTTTAAAATACATTTCTGAAAAACAAATGTTTTATTCAAATAATCGACTATAACACGATGCATCACTACGGTCTCCCGTAAGGCTACTAAGTGCGAGCGAGCGCGCAACATTGGCAATACTGCTCGCTCGTTTTATTACTGCGCGTGCCAGGAGCGTTGGCGTTTAGTATAACAAATCTCTTGTCTATCTGCGGCCTGCGCACACGCAGCGCACTGACAGCCGCCCGCGGATCATAGATCATTCAATATGGCGGCCTGACTCGTGTTTTGATCGGCGATAACGTGCGTGTAAGGCTAAGGAATGAATAATATGCTGCCTTTGATTTTGTTTTGAAGTAGTTTTTGATACTTTGTTCTTGATAGATAGATTTTGATAAGTCTTGGATACCTAAGACTAAGGCCGAGATTCAGAGACGATTTGTAAGTCATAGTTCGGACTCCCGTATGTCAAAATCCATACATTTTCGCCACGCTTAGCTCGAGCTAAGAATAAAAAATCGCCTCTGAATCCGCATGCCGATAGCACGCATATTGAGAATTTATAGGTATTACTAAGTACACACTACGCACTACGCTACGCAAAACCAAAATAAGCTGGCCGCGCGTAGGTAAAGTAATGTATAACGTCGTGCGTCCAGCTTACGTTGGTTTTGAGTAGCTTGATGTGTCGTCGTGTGTACATTCGAAGTGCCAGGAGACAACATTAAACATAGCATGCAATGTAAATCAACTGCTAGCATCCCACATGCGGTATTATACAAGGTCCTTCTTAAAAATGCTGACGGATTTATAAGGGGATGATCAGATTATCAAACTAAACAACTTACTCCATGGGACCAGCGTTGAAATCGCGAAGAATAACAAAACTGCAAACCTACACCCAAATGTACGGATGATTTATTTTGATGTTGGTCTAATAGAAAGAGTTGTTCAGTTCGATGGTCTGATTATTCCCTTAAAAACTGTTAGAATATTATGACTGCCACTATACAGGGTCCTTTTTAATATGCTGATGCTTTTTTAAGGGGATGATTAGACCGTCAAACTGAACAACTTTCTCTATGGGACCAACATCGAAATCGCGAAAAAAAAATCTGCTGCTCCATACAAAAACTACAAACCTACTCGAGCCAAATGTATGGGAGAGCTGATATTTTTTTCGTGATTTCGATTTTGGACCCTTAGAGAAAGTTGTTCAGTTTGATAGTCTGATCATCCCCTTAAAAAGGGTCAGCATATTAAGAAGGACCTTGGATAATTAATATCCGCATGGCTCTAAAAACACCCTCACAGTGATTGTTTACAAGTTTTAATGCAATAATAAACCAAGTTTTAGGTAGGTATTTAGTTACTTAGTAAGTAAATTAAATAAAGTCAGTAGTAAATAAAAATAAAGCAAAAGTTACGTGATGAATTTATAACCGAAAAAAGCCTCTAAAAACAAAACAGAAGTCATTTTTGGATACTTTTTGTATGGCCAGATGTGAACTTAAAATATAACTTTGCACCATTCATTAATCAATAATGCAGACCACATTCTTATTAAGAGATCTCGGGAGTGGACAAAACAGTTCGGGCATTCCTATGCCCCGCTGTCCCTGTCCGATGACACTTGTCTTAAAAAAAACAAAAGAATAATGATCCTAAAACACACGTCTCGATTTGTAGACCACGATTCGATCCGACGTCAAACAACGCATCAAAAAACACCTCGCGACGACTATAAAGGACCTTACCATAGACAATATAAAACACTTTTTAAACTTCAAAAACTAGCGCGCGAACAAATGTTGTTTCACAAAGTGAAATAGCCACGTCATCTTAATCAATCACCATTTTAAAATATCGAAAATTATTATATTAATTCCATGGGGCATTATTTGACTAAGCCGTCTGACAATGGACGAAATGAGTGCTCTGGAAAGCTAAAGAGAATAAAAAAGTTGTCTATGGAGGATGACATGTCAATTATAAAACGATCAATTGTGTGGGTTCTTTATGGACGGATCATAGACGGAGCGGAGCCTGCGGTTTTAGCGGTTTATATCATGTGTAATCTTTGAAATTATGGCTAAGTTATTTATGTAGTGCTCTTAATTAGCAAGGCGTTCAATCGTGAAGTCGCTTCGCTTTTTTAGCTACGTCTTTAGATGGCAACGTTGTTACTTCGCTTGTGCGTGATTTGTTGCGTTCTAGACTTGTTAAACTATTGTAAATAGAGAGAGTTAAACTATTGGAAGGAGAGCGTCGGTGGCGCGTTACGGAGAGCTATGGAAGCTTAATCTTGAGGTCCAGGTTCGAATCCGCACGGACGACATGCCATGTACCAATTAGTTTTTCTAACTTATGTAATTCATACCGACTGCTCTCGAACGGTGAAGGAAAACTTCGTGAGGAAATCTGCACACGCTGAAGAAGAAATTTCGATGCGTATGCGTAATCTTAGTTGCTTCCTCGATATTTCCTCAACTGGAGTCGACCTCCACTCAGTGAAATTGTACGTGAAAAATGCCAAAAACGTCATAGAAATCAGACAAATTATCTAAGTCGTTGATTTGAGTCAGAGCCCGTAAACGTTGCTATACAGGGTGTATGGAAAAGTATCATTAACCTTTAAACCACATACTCTACCCACCAAACTGAACAACTTTTTGAAACTCATTCGTTGAACACAGCAGTAGAAAATTTCAAAATGACTATGGAGATATCTTTCTACTGCTGATTTGACTTTCAAAAATGGCACTCCTGAAGTATGTTTTGGTCTCTAATCAGCACACCACTAAAATTTGTATTATTTGAACACATTCCTCGAGCTTCTACTTTAGCAAATTAAAGGCAAATAAATAGCTTTCCATTCATATTAACTGAAACTGGTAGAGTCACCATAATGCATGACCTTTCATGGACAATTCCAATGCGAAATTAATAGCGAAGGAAATTAAAAGAAAATGGCGGAAACAAGAGCTGCCCTCAGCCAACGGGTTCCCGCCACCTTGTTCAACTTGTGGGCCTATCCACAATGCATCAATAGCCTATTTATGTGCCACTCCAAGGTACAGGCCTACCCTCAAGGAGAGAAGTATGGGCGTTAGTCTACGTACCCAATGCGGTTTGGTGGACTACACATACTCATCAGAATTATTTCATTAATTAATCATCTGTTATTTGAGTATGTTGTACCTATTATCTGTTAATAAATAACTGCATATTGGACGAAATGTGTATTGGACCAAGTGCTACTAGGTCATTTTATTTCCTATTTGTTCTGGATGTTCCACGTGTCGTCATAGAATGTGGTTAACATAATATCGCGATATGCAAATATCCGACACAATGCCGGTAAATGTCGGTAGGAATGGGCGGGGTTTGGATCCAACATGGCTTCAAGTGAACCCTAATTACCATTATTATACTATAATTTAATAAAATAAGAAATGAAAAAAATACTTATGTAGGTATGTGTCAGTAAAAAAAGAGGTCGAGCAGAAAGTATGGGTTTTAAAATATATGAAACACCTCTTTCTATGTTCTTAAATAATATCTTATACTTAAATATTTTATTAGATACTCGCGCGAGACCAACTCACACTTGGCCAGTTTTTATTATTTGTTTTATACTGTAGAGTTTGCTCTATAATCGCACCAAGTTTGACGCTTGTATGTAAAAAAAAAGTCGATAAAAACTAGTTTCTTGTATGAGGACCCCCCTTAATTTTTAATTTTTTGACATTTTATTGTTATTAAGAAAACCCGCTATTGTAACGCACATTCTGTGACAATTTCAACAGTCTAACTATTACAGTTCCAAAGTTATAGCCCTAAATAGGTAGGACAGACGGACGGACGGACGGATGGACAGCGTATGCTTATAAATAGGGTCCCGTTTTCACCGTTACCTACTAGGTAATAAAAATACTCGGTGCCTATCAAGAAGTTTAAAATAAAATTGACAACATTACATTCTTTTAACCACCTGTCTTTAATAAAAAATATAAAAATAGGTTAAAAAATATGAGATACGTATTTTTCCGATTTTATTTTCGACCAATATTTAATTTACTTTTCATCCTATTTTTAATTTACTTTTGAATTTTCTGAAAAACATTGGATTTATGGCTAAGATACCTTGGCCGCAATAACATTAAAAATAAAAACTGTCAAATACAATAGAAAAGCCAAGCAGGCAAAGGAATAAAATGTCATTCAACCTCTATTATATTTTTCAGTATTTTTCAAATAACTCGAAAAATAATGGATAGAAAAATCTGATAATTTTGATATAAGCTTTGAATCACATAATCTTATTTTGTTACCTTTCTTAAAATGAAATGTTGTCAATTCTTGGTACATAGGTACTTAGTTTTTTTTTAAATGACAAAAAAACAACAGTTCTAGTTTACAAATCCAATAAATACACAATAATGTACACTTTTATAAACAGAAGACAAATAAGATTTGGCTCCATGTATCCTTCGTAAGGAAAAATTGAACAATAACAACTACATATATACTACATATTTAAATATTTGTGAAGACGAAAAATTATTTAAAAGTTTGAAACCCATATGTTCTCAAGTGACAGAAATTTGTTTCATCAATCGACGGCGTCGACTTTTGCAGTCCATAAATATGTTCCGTTCACAATATTTTCTTTCCAATCTTAGTTAGAATAGAAGAAAAAATACGCAGAAAAAACTTTAAAAATTTGCTTTCGATTTGGTTTGAGTTGAGGTTTGGAATGCAGATTTTAAATTAACAATTTGAAGTGGAAAGTAGTTTGTTTAAATATGGAACTGATTTATAAGTAGGTATAGTTGTTTTATAAAACAACACACTACTGGACCAATTATTTGACTTGGCATATTGCCAGAAATAATTATTTGGAAGCACTCAAAAAAATACTTTTAAATTTTATAACTTAGGACATTCAAAGATAAAATGCTGTCAACTTAATATGAACCACAAGAGTACTAATACCAACTTACAGTACAGATACTCCCTGACTGACATCAGATTTTACCTGGTGATACGAGAAGTGGACGAAAGCAAGCAGTTGTAATGGTAATGTAGTAGGTACCTTTATTTACATACAGGGTCATTCTTAATATGCTGACACTTTTTTAATGGGATGATCAGACCGTCAAACTGAACAACTTTTTCTATAGGACCAACATCGAAATCGCGAAAAAAAAATCAGCTCGTCCATACAAAACTGCAAACCTACTTGAGTCCAATGTATGGGGCAGCTGATTTTTTTCGTGATTTCGATGTTGGTCCTATAGAGAAAGTTGTTCAATTTGACGGTCTGATCATCACCTTAAAAAGTGTCAGCATATTAAGTTGGACCCTATACAACGTGTTAATAAATAAGCGCAAAACCTCATACACCCCAACTGATTTATAACAAAATAATTCGATTGAAACAATAATTTCATTATTTGATAGTTAAAGTTTAAAGTTATTCGCATTTTAAGTTTTGAGGCAAAAATGATTTGTTATCATTTCAGCAATGAATGAAAGCGCTAACGTGCTCATGGATACATTTTAAGAATCTTGTTTTGGTAGTAAGTCGGGTGAGTGTACCTGTGCGGTGGGTTGAGATCGCGTTCAGTAAATTTTAATTTTTACAAACAAATTATTTAATATGTTGAAAAAAATTACCTATGTTAAAACCATGATAATTCGATTCTGCTCTCGATTCTAAACAAACTACTTTCTAGTTTTGCGTTAATTCATTAACACGTTGTATATCTCCCTGTACTTGTATAACTTATACAATACGACGTAGTTATACTTAACGTTTGCAGTTTTATATTTGTGGCATAGCAATCGTCACTAAGTAATCTTCCCCTGTCGAGTCGATAGCATATCATAGAGTTTGAGTTGCCATTGTGATTATAGTGAAGATATTTGGCAACCAGTATTCGATACCGAAGAATTTATAAACTTAAGTGGAGATGGGCGGGGCACATTGCTCGCAGAACAGATGGCCGATGGAGCCGAAGAGTTCTCTAGTGGCGATAGTGTACCGGAAGCTGCAGCGTAGGTAGGTAGTGAGCTAATATGGTAGACCAAAAGCTTGATGAAGGCGACGGGAACCCGTTGGATGAGGGCATCGCAGGACCAGTTGTTGCGGCGATCCTTGGGGGAGGCCTATGTCCAGCCGTGGACATCTTTCAGCTGAGATGATGATGAAGATTGCTTGCTGAATGTCCAGGGTGTGCGGAACTTATTGGTGGATCTGCACTCGCATTGCACGATGAGAGACTATCTTAGCAATGATTATTAGTGATATTTATGAATTTGGTGATTGTACTGACAGTTATAAATATGCATTTTGTTTCTTGATTAATATTCTAATTTCGAAACAATAAAACAATACTTGTTTAAACAATGAATAATAAAATAATATTATGTGTATATTTTCTCCATTGTATAATTTATATGACAATTGTTATACCTATTGATACATTCTGAAACACGTTTACTATTGAAACACAAAACGTATCCATAGCTCGGAAACTTAAGGGAATATAATTCGGAAAGCACTCTATACAAACGAAGTCTGGTGATATTTTCAATACTAACCAATTAAAGTCAATGAAATTTTTCAGTAACAATCTAGAAACTAATCTCTATGCTTGTATGAAGTCAGATTTTCGTTAAAATGTATAGTTTTAAAGTTACAGTGCCTCATAGATTGCCATACTTAAATTAATCCTAGCACTAAAACTGTATATTTTAACGAAAATCTGACTTTATATAAGCATAGAAATTAGTTTCTAAATTGTTTCTGATAATTTTCATGGGCTTTAATTGGTTAGTATTGAAAATATCACCAGACTTCGTTTGTATGCAGCGCGCATTTACTCATTGGGAATAAACTTCACTTAACATTTTAACTAAATAATAAAATGATCTTGACCGTCTTGGGAAGCCCTCCGGCTCTGAACTGACGACCTGAGACAGGTAGCGGGGAGCGACTGGATGAGGAAGGCCGAGGATAGAGTTGTGTAGCGCGCGATGGGAGAGGCCTATGTTCAAATTGAAATAATGTCAAGATCATACTAAAGAAGTAAAGTGCTAACTGGTGTCCGGCTCGGCTTCTAATAGCACAATCTAGATCTAGTAGAGCGCGTTGCATAAACTAATCTTTTATAAATACTAATCAGTTAAATAAATGACAATTTTAAATACGATCTAGATATACTAATATCTGTTCCCGTGGTTCGTCGGATATCTGGTATTGAAGTGTAGGGGCATGTGTGTGTGTATGTGCTTTCACACGTACCGGCCCAATTTATAGCCAGTAGGTTCAATACAAAATTCAGCAATCAAAAATTCAATATTAAAAGTTGTATTTAAAATTATACTATACATATTGACTATCGATTAGACGTTATTTTTTTGACTCTACTACAGCGTCGGAAGTTGTTATGTTATGTTGTAGAGAAGATGCGGCCAGAAACTCTACAACATACATCTTTAAAAAATCAAAACACACAAAGTACTGCTACAAAATAAATACAACATTGAATTACATAACAGCATTTTGGTCATCATCGAGTTTATCGGCAACCGCGCCGGGCCGTGTGAACAGATATTTACCGGCGTAAGAGGTACGGCATCCGACTTTTCTGATCGTAGCGGTGGCCCGTGCAATCAGATTCAGGAAGTCATCTGTATTTAGCACACATAATTAATTTAAAAATATCCTTCGCACCTGACTGTTTTTATAAATATTATACAAAGATTACTGTAGTTGAAATCAAATGAGTAAAGGTATTGTCAATTTTTAACAGTCGGGGCCACCAATCAAAGTATTGTATGATTATAGTAGGTAGGTACTATACAAAAAAAAACATATTGTAACAAACACTTATGGCCTAGCTCGCATCGTAGCTGAGATATTTGACTCTAAAGGTTCATGAATAAGTAACCAAAACCTTTAAGAATCAACTCATTTTCAATCAATCAAACATTATTACCTACTCAGCAAAATACCGTAAAGAAATACAGAAGATACAAAACAGGGCGGACTTAGCGTTAAAAAGCGATTTCTCCCATATACAATCTTAGAAGTTATTTGTACCTTAATAGCACAGCTCCAATGCAACCTAGCAATGAATGAAATGTTTTTTAATGTATTTTGAAAGGTCCTCTATAAACCTATGTAAGTATTATTACTGGCCGATCAACAAAAAAATTACAATGTTTCTCCATACAACTTTACTCATACCACAGAATACGTAATAGTTATATACTATTACGTATTCTACATACAGAAAGGCCACTCTGACTTCTGATACCCCACCTCACATCACACTTTCTGGGAAACTTGAAAGAAGACGAGCAAGGGAATGCAGTCAGGCGCGCGCACCCGTAGTATTTGACTACATAAAATTGAGTGTTTTCAGTGCATACAAAACGATGAAAAATAGCGCAAAATTCACATTTTCAGTAATTCTTTAGCTCAAATACTATTTTTAATAACAGAACGAACCATAAAAAGTAACGAAATATAGATGATGTTCATACGATGCGTGGTAAGTCAACCCTACACATATGTCAAAAACAATTTGCAACAAGTGTACATGCGCGAACGCCATCATGTCAAATCCAAAACGTTGTTTGAAGTGCCGGACCTGTGCTCATACCTAATTATGAACGTCATTAAAAATGCCAGGCTAAAAGTTAGTAGAAATCTACGGGAATTTACAACAAGATATATGGAACAAGAGGAAGCAAGAGAGATGTCAGAACCGCTCATAGTGGAGATCCAGAGTGTCTGCCAACCCATCTAGGAAAAAGACCTGAGTGAACTGTATGTATGTATGAAATTAAATCCATAATAAAAATTACATTATTGGTATTGAAAAATTACAGACTAATCAAAGAAGATGAATTTAATGAAAGAATTATGAAACTTTAGAATAATTGCGGATTCCAAGACAGATTAGAGTCATCCCCCGGGGTCGTTGGACTTCATTGCCTAGTGCTGTGAATGGTCGCCGCTGTTGATCCTGGTTTACAGCAGTTATAGTGATGGAAAGTGAGGTGGGTATATGCCAGATTAAAAAAAGTTTTAAAAATATGCTCACGATTATATTCCCCGGGGGGTAGTCAGAGATATTCTGAAACATCAGAACATCCACGTTTCACCAGTAGTACCGAAACTCTGTCCAGTGTGACGGGGGGTGAGCCCGTCGCCACTTGTAATGGACAATGGGTACAATACATGCCTCGAAATCGAAGCATGCAGGTTTCCTCACGATGTTTTCCTTCACCGAAAAGCCAGTGGTGTTACAAATCGTACATAAACTAAAAACTTCAAAAACTAGTTAAAACTAAATTCTTACTAATACAAGATTTTCATTTTAAAAACGACACGAGTTACAGGTGGTGGAAATATGTGCTTCTGACTTATGCCTGATAATAAAAGATTAAAACGAAATTCTTACTAATACCTACGAGATTTTGATTTAAAAAACAACAAGAACTGAGAACCAGTCATTAATCTAAAAACGGTATCATTCGGTGGAGAGAATTAGAAAAAAAAGGATAATTATCTGGGCTTAGACCTTTCCGCGTATACATTAGTTATATGTTAAGATTTTAATAAGCTCGCTTTGAGTGGAAATGGCTTCGGCTGATGTGTTTGAGAAAACTGTGAATAAGGATCTCCAATGCTATAGCAAATTCGTTAAAACCTTTGACTAATTATTATATGGACTGGTTACGCGCATGATTCTACTAACAAAAATTTCTGCCACTTTTTGTGGGGGGCGAGGTAACATGAAATCCGCAACTTTGGATTTTATTCCCCATAACTTTAGATTCTAATTTTGAATGTTAAAAATCATGAAAAGTAGTCTCGTGTGAACCCCAAACGTTCTAAGTTCGAAGTTATTATTTCGCAATTATAGGCTGTCTCGTTTAGTGATAAGGTGTAAAATTGAATGTAAATGCACAAGATCAATTGTGCTTATACCCTGGCAGAGGGGAAATGCTACCGCAAGGCTAGTCCTTATAATAATTAGTCAAAGGTTAAAACTATTCATCAAGTTATTCTTTATGATTTACTAATGATTTTTTTCGAATAGGGTTAACTGAATCTAGTTTTTGAAAAATCGATAGGGACAGCAGTTTTTCTGAGTTAGAAAAATTTGTTTAAGAAAGTTTTACAGAACAATTAAAAAAAATTGTTTGACTCGTGTTTTAATAAGCTTTCATGTGATACTCTACACGATATTGTAGAAAAAAAAAATGTTTTTATCTCTCTCTGCCCCTCAAAACTGTCCCTCAATATAAACATTAAGCTTTTTTGACTTCATTTAAATGTCATTGGACCATTAATTGCTATAACTATTATACAACGTGTTAATGAATTAACGCAAAACTAGAAAGTAGTTTGTTTAGAATCGAGAGTAGAATCGAATTATCATGGTTTGAACATAGGTAATTTTCTTCAAAATATTAAATAATATGTTTCTAAAATTTAAAATTTACTGAACTCGATCTCAACCCACCGCTCGGGCACTCTCACCTTACTTACTACCAAAACATGATTCTTAAAATGTATCCATGAGCACGTTAGCGCTTTCATTCATTGCTGAATTTCTAACAAATCATTTTTGCCTCTAAACTTAAAATGCGAATAACTTTAAATGTCAACTATCAAAATAATGAAATTATTGTCTCAATCTAATTATTTTGTTATAAATCAGTTGGGGTGTATGAGGTTTTGCGCTTATTCATTAACACGTTGTATATATATTATATATATATAACTATTATATTACATAATTGCTATATAAGTTTCAGCGTCCTGTGTCTTACGGTCTCCGAGAAAAACGCCTGTAACATACGAACGGTTAGACACCGTGGTGATTCCATAAGTGTTCTGTTTTGCGAATTTTGGTACAGAACACTAAAAAGTGTGGTTATAATTTACCCCGAATCCTATTATTACCCCAACAGGGTCAAAACAAGAGCTCTCTCTACACAAAGCCAACAGAACCACATGTGAGACGACATATGTTACTAAACTTCTTAGATTTCACCCACACGATCTTAAGGGACGTTAAGCTTACTAATTCGTTTTAATTTCTATAAGGAAATTACGTTAGGCCTGCGTTTTGTTCTCTGTCAATATGTTAAAAATAGCTGTATCCGTGACTTTGTCAAGAACACTGAATAAGTATGTAGGTAATGAAATTTATTTATTCGCAAATCTACCTATAATTCTTTCCAAATAAGAACGACGGTTTTCCGATTCCTATTTAGCTTTGTGGCCAATTCTGATTACCAAATGTAATTAATTTATTGGATACATATACTATCCGTCATATCTTGGACGTTACTAAAGCTGTTTTAAGAATAAGTGAGAGGAATGTTTCAAATTTCGTTGCTATTTTTTATATTATATTTATATTCAAGAGGGTCGCGGGTTCGAATCCCGTAAGGGACAAATATTTGTATGATGAATATGAATATTTGTATCCGAGTCATGGACGTTTGTATCTATTTATGTATTCTATATCGTTGTCTAGTCATCATAATACAAGTCCAGGCTAGATTCTGGTACTTTAAATGTGACTAGATAATTTGTGTGACAATGTCCAAGATATTTTATTTTATTTATTTATTTTAAATGGAGTATAGGTGAAATATGTGAGCGAATGGCGGTGAGATAAAAAAACCGGCCAAGTGCGAACACCGTACAATATTAGGTAAACACCCAAACACTTTGAATATTTATTATAAGTACTAGCCTTGCGGTAGCATTTCCCCTCTGCCACGGTATAAGCACAATTGATCATGTGCATTAACCTTCAATTTTATACCTTATCACTAAACGTGACAGCCTATAATTGCGAAACAATAACTTCGAACTTAGAACGTTTGGGGTTCACACGAAACTACTTTTCATGATTTTTAACATTCAAAATTAGAATCTAAAGTTATGGGGAATAAAATCCAAAGTTGCGGATTTCAGGTTACCTCGCCCCCCGCAAAAAGTGGCAGAAATGTTTGTTGGTAGAATTACACTCGTAAATAGTCCTCATTATAAATAGTCAAAGCCCAAAAAATATTAGGTAAACACCGACACTCACTTGGCCGGTTTTTATTAGGTATTTTTTGTTTTACGTTAGACTATGCTCTACAATTACACAAGTTTTTCTTGTATGGGAAACCCCCTTAATTTTCATGTTTTGTTTTTTTAAATTATTTCTTAGCAAATCCAAAATAATATTTGACATTATTCTGTGAAAATTTCAACTCGGTACCTGAAGTATTATGGTTCAAAAGATACAACCATTTAGAGTTAGGACGGACGGACGGACAGGCGTAGGCTTAGTAATAGGTTACCGGTAGCACCCTTTAGGTACGGAACCCTAAAAAAACAAAAATGATCTGCATTCTATCACTTATTTATCCTTCAAGCCGACAAAGTTGAAGATTGTTCTGTAGCATAGCATAGCATAGTATATGCTCACGACTATATTCCCCGAGGGGGTAGTCAGATATGTTCTGAAACCTCAGAACATCCACGTTTCACCAGTAGTACCGAAACTCTGTCCAGTGTGACGGGGGGTGAGGCCGTCGCCACTTATAATGGACAGTGGGTACAATACATTTGGGAGAAAGAATCAAAAACAGGTAAACTTTCATAGAAAATCTATTTATTACATCGTAAGCAATATTACGTAAACATTAACTTTAAATTAAATCAGGAAGCAAAGCTAAGCTAGGCTTTTCATTATATTATTTATATAAGCATTATTAGCAATTACACTAGTTACATAATTTATTATATAAAATAAAATAGTACTTTCAATATAAATTACCTGACAAGATAAGTAAGCGAAGGTGTGGTCGGCTTCGTACTCGAATAACGACTGAGCCGTTCACTGGCACTGCAGGCACTTTTATAGTACTGCACAAACAAGTGGTACGGTGGGAGTGGAGGGGTGAACACGTGCACGAACAATTTGTATTGGAAATGTTGTAATTGTTTGTGCACGTATTTTGATTATTTTAAATGAGTAAAAAAAATACAAAAATTATGCAAATAATACACTAATCTCCCACACGACCATCCTGACGAGCAGCCAGTAGGCAGGCTCGCGAATAGCATAATTAACAATTTAAATTTACAGAAAATCATAATGTTACAAAAACATATTGTATAAAATTATCAATAATCAATCATTCAAAAGCAACATTTAATTTATTGTTAAATCATTTGTATGGCCTCGATAAACGCCAATTTATGGCACAGCCTTGATATTTTCAATTGCCTCGGTAAAAGCCATCAATAGTTCGGCGCGGCTAAATACATTGCCTCGGTAAAGAACCAACATTAATTTGGCACGGCTGTTAGGTATTGCCTCGGTAAATAACCAAAATCAATGTGGCACGGCAAAATAAAAGTTTAGAAACTTATTACTTAGCATGACTCCAGATGTCTGGCCAGGACTCAAAGAGCATACAGAGCAATAGGTTCTGAATTAACTAGAATGAACACAATTATATAACAGTTATTATTCAGATTTGTCCAATGATTCAGACAGCTCATAACCCATCTCGGGCGAAACAAGGCGCAAATTATCATGTGCGACGTATAAATAATTTCCAGTACTGTGAACTTTTACAGTATACCTGTCATTGTCATGAAGCTCTGTGATGACGCATGGACCTTTATACTTGCTATCGAGCTTCGTTATAGTTCGCGGATTATGTTTTACTAAAACAATATCACCAATTTTAAAAGGAACAACTTTCGCCTTATTTTTGTCAAACTGTTCTTTCTGTTGTAAACCACGTTCATCAATTCTTTGTTTGGCTAATTGTCTACAAGCATTTAGGTCCAGGCGTTCAACATCACTTACAAGGGCAGAGATGGCAGGAGGTGACCGATTGCAACCAATGAGCAGCTGGAAGGGAGTCTGACCTGTAGTTTTATTAAAAGTGCAATTTAATGCTAACTGAACTTCGCCAACCGAATCCTTCCAGCTTCTCTTCGATGTATTTTCAACAACCGTGAAACAGTCAGTCAAAACTTTCATAAGTCTTTCGACCTGACCATTCGCACGACTGACACCACTGGCAATAAAATGCAACTCAATAGACCAGATATCGCAGAAATCTCTCAACTCTTTGCCGGTGTATGATGCTGCTTGATCACAAATTATTCTCTTAGGAGTACCAAAAGAAAATATTAGGTCTTTTAAACAATTTACAGTTGCAGCTGCTGTTAGATTTGTGACAGGTTTAATAAGACAATATTTGGAAAAAGCGTCAATGAATACCACAGCGTACTGTTTTTTGACTTTGTTGCCACTCAGTTTTCCTGTAGTATCCATATGCACTGTATGAAATGGTATGGGAGGTTTGTTAATTGGATGCAAAGATGTTTGGCGGGAACCGGACTGACTCTTGTTAACTTTACAAATAAGACAACTCTCAACATACTTTCTGACATTTTTTGTTATATTTGGGAACCAAAAGCGTTCACGGATCTTTTCTAAAGTTTTTTCCCAGCCTAAATGTTTGATTGTGTCATGAAAAATTTGGATTAGGTACCATCTATAGCTTCTAGGAACAAACAAAGATGTCTTTATTTTATTATCTTTAGTACTATACTTTCGATAAAGCAGGCCATCTCGAAACTCGTAGCCAGAAGCTAAACTCTTATCCATGGTACCATTCTGGATTGATTCAACGATTTCCTTAGTTTCTGAATCATTTTTTTGTTCAACTTCCAGCCAGTCATTGTAATTGAAAACATTGTTTATGTTGAGAGTTACAGGGTTTCTGCTAAGAAAGTCTACATGAGGAATGCGCTCTCCTTTACGATACTCAATTTCAAAATCGAATGACTGCAAGTATGCCCACCACCGGTGTACACGGGGAAGCAACTCCTTTTTGTTGCGAGAAGCCTTCAAAGAGTTACAATCTGTTATGAGCTTGAAACTTCTACCAAATAGGTAATGTCTGAAATGCTTTATGGCTTTCACTACCGCCAAAGTTTCAAGCTCGTACGAATGATATCTTCTTTCAGTATCGGTGGTGCGCATACTAAAATATTCCACTACCTTCTGGTGAGTATCGTGTTTCTGGAGTAATACTGCGCCAAATCCAGTGGAACTGGCATCCGTATGCAGCTCTATGGGTTTAGATGGATCGAACAATGCCAACGTCGGTTCAGAAGAAAGATGGCCAATAATTTTTTCTCTGGCAGCATCATGTTCTGAGGTCCAATCCCACTTGGAGTCGCTCCTCGTCAAATTATACAAAGGGCTCATAGTTAGGGAGAAGTTAGGGATAAATTTCCTAAAATATCCAGCTAATCCGCAAAACTGACGAACTTGCTTAACAGTCGTAGGAATGGGAGAATTGATAAGAGCTTGCACTTTACCCGGACTGGGTTTGACAGAACTGTTGGAGATGATTCGGCCCAAGTATTCGATCTCTGTTTTGAGAAACTTACATTTTTTAACGTTCAGAGAAAATCCAGCTTCCTTTAGAGAAGTAAGAACCTTGTCTAAATGATCAAGTCCTTCCTCGATGGTGTTGGAAAACAGTATGACGTCGTCAATATAGATGAGAGCAAAGACATCAACATATGGTTTCAGGGCTGCATTGATGGCTCTTTGAAACACTGATGGAGCGTTGCACAACCCGAAAGGCATACGTAAAAACTCGTATTGCCCATCGGGCGTAACAAAAGCCGTTTTTTCAATCGAATCTGGAGCCATTGGGATCTGGTGGAATCCTGCGGCCATATCTAGTACTGTAAAATATTTGGCATTCACAAGTTTGCCTATGTGATCATCGATTAGTGGGAGAGGAAAATTATCGCGGACAGTGTTGCTGTTTAACTCCCTAAAGTCGACGCATAGTCGGTCACTTCCGTCCTTTTTGCGAACCAAAAGAATTGGACTAGAAAAAGGGGAGTTACTATCTCGAATGATACCGTTATTTTTTAAATCCTGAATAATGTTTTTAACATTTTCCCGCTCAATAGGAGCAAGACGGTATGGGCGCCTTTGAACGGTTTTTTCGGGATTTTTAAGTCGTATGGACAATTCTCCAGTATTGACTCGAGTTACAGAATTTCCAGACGTAAAGATATCAGATTTGGATTTTAGTAAATCTACCAGTCGATCTTTTGAAACAGAGTCGACATCGGTATTGATATGGGAAGCCAAGTCGATTTTCTCGACGAAATTAATATGGTATGTATCTCTGGAAATCTTAGTTTCAGATTTAGAAAATACTACTTGAATACCAGGAATGTCAAATAGATTCTCACCCAGCAAAATATCGTATTGAATGTAGTGATCCGGTACTAGTACAAACTCAAGCTCCAGATTCAGGCCATCAATGCAGATCAAACTGGTTTTCTTCCGTGATGAACAAAAGGAATTTTCTCCGACACCACGTAATAGAGTAGTCTCAAAAGTGATCCTACCGCTAATTGAATCTCCAACGCTTTCACGCATTAAGGAGCATTCAGCGCCACTATCCACAAGACTCAGAAATTCACGGTTATCAATTTTAGTAACCATAGTGCGGCTGTTACTAACAGTCAAAGAATTTACAGACTTTTCCAACTTTGGTTTCATATTAAGGCGTTTAAAACAGTTTTCAAACTTATGACCTGGTTTTTGGCAAAAGTTGCAAACCGGTCGGGGGGATTCCTTGGTAACCACTTCCTTCCTTTGATGCTGAGAATTTTGAAGCAAGGACGCGGCGGGACTATTATTGTTTATGGTAGAACGACAATCCCTTTGTAAATGTCCCAACTTAAAGCATCTTTGACAGCGTCTTAATTTGAAATCAGAAGAATGGTATTTGGTTTTCTTATTGGGTATACTGTGATCAGCATCAGTTACCGGGTTTTTTCGTTTATATGAATTGAGACTTTGTATCAGTTGCGGCAAGGTTTTAGGTGTAAGTCGTAGCAAATCTGATCTAATACGAAAGTCCGACATACCTGATATAACTGCCTCTACTAGATGCAGCTCGGTCACCTTGACACCGACTGCCTTCTTAGCCAGCTCCCATTTGCGAGTGGCATATTCAGTCAGATTGCTGGCCTTGTCACTCGTATACTCCATGAAAGCAGTTAGATCATCGTAATATCTGGTTTCGTCTGCGAAAGTTTGTATAAGATTAGTTTTTAGTTCTTCCCAATTAGTTAAACTCGTGTAGTTGCGGCGCGACCAGTCGGCAGCGCGTCCTTTTAGGTTTTTCCTAGCCAAGTTCAGTATTTCACGCTCATTCAGCTGGTACTCAGACTTTAATTCTTCTACATGTCGACACCAAATTTGAACAGTATCAGTGCGGTCATCTGGATCGAATGGAGGTAGATAGATGTTCTCAAGATTTCTTGGACGTGGTAAAGGTTGTACTACAGGTGGCGTGGGAAAAGAGTTTGAAGTTGTATGGAGAAACGTGGACATCATGTCTTGAACCATAGTTTTCATAAATTCGAGTGGAACGAAGTTACCGCTACTTATACTTGGCCCATTTTGATTAGTTGCCCTCGCAGTATCACTCGGTTGCACAGGCACAGAATGTAGACCGAGCACCGGTGAATTTGGCACATTGATGTGAGCACCAGAACACGCTGCCTCAGGAATTTCCTCAGGAGTTGCAGCTGAACCTCGGTGCTCGTTGTGTGACATGGCTCTCTGCGTAGGTATCTGAAACTCACAAAAAAAAGGTGATTAGTACAAATATTTACTTTCCATCCCGCTTCTGATTTGGGAGAAAGAATCAAAAACAGGTAAACTTTCATAGAAAATCTATTTATTACATCGTAAGCAATATTACGTAAACATTAACTTTAAATTAAATCAGGAAGCAAAGCTAAGCTAGGCTTTTCATTATATTATTTATATAAGCATTATTAGCAATTACACTAGTTACATAATTTATTATATAAAATAAAATAGTACTTTCAATATAAATTACCTGACAAGATAAGTAAGCGAAGGTGTGGTCGGCTTCGTACTCGAATAACGACTGAGCCGTTCACTGGCACTGCAGGCACTTTTATAGTACTGCACAAACAAGTGGTACGGTGGGAGTGGAGGGGTGAACACGTGCACGAACAATTTGTATTGGAAATGTTGTAATTGTTTGTGCACGTATTTTGATTATTTTAAATGAGTAAAAAAAATACAAAAATTATGCAAATAATACACTAATCTCCCACATACATGCCTCGAAATTGAAGCATGCAGGTTTCCTCACGATGTTTTCCTTCGCCGAAAAGCCAGTGGTGTTACAAATCGCACATAAATTCCGAAAAACTCATTGGTACGAGTCGGCATGGACGGGGATCGAACCATCGCCTCCTGCACGGCAGGCAAGGTTACTCGCCACTGGACCACCACGGCTTTTATAATTATTTATCCTGTGGTAAAAAATCTAAATAACTAATTAAATTCAATAATTGCATGTTTTTAAATAACATCATTCAATACAGAGCGATACGCAACAACAAAAAAAAAAAAAATCGAGAGTCGTGATGTGTCATTAGTTCCGCTACTCGATAACAGATGGCGCTAGCAGTCTCAAAATGGAACCAACTCGATGTTACGTACGCACGGGCTTTGAACTTTAGAAGTGATAAAAGTTATTAACAATTTTATAAAACGTTATTATTTTTGAAATTAATGAGCTCTTTTTATTGTTTGAATAAATATAAAGATTATTAAAATTAAGTAGGTAGGTACTATATAGATGCTATTAAAAATTGCATGTAGTCAGGTGTCAATTTTATGGATGATTAAAAATTGTATATTGGTAGTGCTAATCGTATAAATTATTTATATAAGCAATTTTATATTTAGTAAATTAAAGTTTATAACTTTGGTAGCACCTTGAACGGACTAACTAGGCTTTAAAAATAAAACTTGATTAGCTCTAAGTAGGTGGGTATTAAATGGACCCGATTAAAAATTGCCAGGGTATAACAAAGCACCCCAGTAATATCTAAACCAAGACCATCAAACTGGACAACTTTGACTATAGCGCCAAGATCGAGAAAAAATTAAAAATATCGGATGTTTCATACAAAACTGGAGTTATCTACTCGACTCAAATATGCGTTTTAAAAAAAAAATTCTCCGTAGTGAAAGTTGTTCAGTTTGATGGTCTAAACTATCCCTTTATATAATAGGGTGTTTTGTTGCATAAAAGACTAAATAATTCGATTATTTAATAACTATAGCTGTTGTCCGCGACTTCGTCTGCGCTTTAAGGGGATATAATTCGGAGCGCGCTCTATACAAACGTACTATGGTGATATTTTCAATACTAACCAATTAAAGTCAATGAAATTTTGTTGAAACAATCTTGAAACAAATATCTATGCTTCTATAGAGTCCGATTTTCGTTAAAATATACAGTTTCAATGCTAGGATTAATTTAAGATTTGTATGGAAATCTTAGAGGCACTGTAACTTTAAAACTGTACATTTTAACGAAAATCGGACTTTATAGAAGCATAGATATTTGTTTTTAGATTGATTCTGAAAAATTTCATTTAAATGGTTAGTATTGAAAGTATCACCATAGTACGTTTGTATGGAGCGCGCTCCGAATTATATCCTCTTAAAAAGTATAATTTGTGGTAATCCAGAAGAATCTATCTGTGTGCAAATTTCATCCAAAACTGTTTCTAAATAACTGAGTTACAAACAAATATTAAATAGTTGGAAAAAGGATGGAACCGGAAGTAGTACTACAGTAGGATTAGTAGGATAGTGTCTGTAAGAATTAGGATAATAGGATAGGATAGGTAGGAATGGTAATCGTAGATTAAAATAACTCCACATTTGTTTACATAAAACTCAGTTTCTTGATCTTGCAGTTTTGCAAATTGCATAAGCATAAGCATATGCTCACGACTATATTCCCCGAGGGGGTAGTAAGAGATATCCTGATATTTCACTAGTAGTACCGAAACTCTGTCCAGAGTCACGGGGAGTGAGCCCGTCGCCACTTATAATTAATTACCAGTGGGTACAATAAATGCCTCGAAATTTAAGAACGCAGGTTTCCTCACGATGTTTTCCGTCACCGAAAAGCAAGTGGTGTTATAAATTGCTAATTGGTATTCAAAAGTATTTAATTGGTAAATATTGCCGTGGTGGTCCAGTGGCGAGTAACTTTGCCTGCCGTGCAGGAGGCGATGATTCGATCATCGTCCAGGCCGACTCGTACCAATGAGTTTTTCGGAATTTATGTACGATTTATAACACCATTGGCTTTTCGGTGAAGGAAAACATCGTGAGAAAACCTGCATGTTTCAATTTCGAGTCATGTATTGTACCCACTGTCCACTATACAAGTGGCGACGGGCTCACCCCCCGTCACACTAGACAGAGATTCGGTACTACTAGTTTTCAGAATATCTCTGACTACCCCCTCGAGGAATATAGTCGTTAGCATATGCTTATGCTAATTGGTAATAAAATTTTGCAAATTGGTTTTAAACAATTTGACCATTTGCGTATTTTACAATTTCATTGTGTATCTTTGGTATAAATCTAACATCATTTTTAAATGTTCTTAACGTTTAGGTTTTGTGTTACAAGTGGTTATGTGGTTAGTGGTTCTTTATTACTGCTTTTTAAAAACGGCGTACTTTTTATATTCCTGTATTTATCGTGAAAATAAAATATTTGCATTCTAAATGAACCCTTTACCTAAGAACTCGCTGTATCACCCCATTTTCTATTTTAGCGATAAAAATTTTCAATTTCACCAACATCGTAATTTTACTTTAATATTCCACTTAGAAAATGCAAAAATACATTTTTAAAATGCTCAATTATGAACGTTGATTTTCCCGCCGCACGACGCCATAAAGAATTCTTTTTTTTCTCAACGTTTTTTTTCACCACGGAGTTGTAATTAGAATTGCATAGAGGTTGCATGTCTGGGTGGAATCAAGGCGTTTTCGTGGCGTTTCCACACCATGCTTGACCACGCCCTGGTGTATTTAGGTACATTTTACTGCTTACTGCATTTAATGGGGCTTTTCTATAGAAATTAGTTTTGTATGTTTTAAAAAGGTAATTTTAAAATTGAAATGGGTTGAAATAAAAGAATTATGGCTTTTTGGAATGCTTTAAACATTCGTTTTTTTAGGAACAAACTGTTTATAAGAGTTCTTTTACCGTCCAATGGCCTCGTCATATATTTAAGATTTCTGTATAATGAAAACCCAAAATGAAAAATTGATATTCTAAAATACTAATTGGTATGTTTACAAACTTGAAAAAGAATTGTGTAAAATAGCTTTAAAGCTTTTTTAGGTAAGCTGGAGTAATGCTTTCTTTCTTTTAGGTTTTCTTGATTGAGTAATCTTAAATATTAAAGAATATTTATCTATTATTATTATGACGAGGGCGCCACTGTAAAAGGGCTCTTGAAATTTATTTTGTTCGAAAAAAAATTTGCAGTCAGTACTGGCCTCTAAACCCTATCGCTATGCACGTACATAGACATAATTTGTATGACGCCTCACGCATACCAACCTAAGAAAGATGACCCCTTATTTTATACGGTAGAAGCGTGAGGTTCAATCTAGACATATAGGGCCCAACTTAATATGCTGACACTTTTTTAAGGGGATGATTAGACCGTCAAACTGAACAACTTTCTCTTGGGACCAACATCGAAATCGCGGAAAAAAAATAGCTGTCCTATACATTTGGCTACCTACTTGAGGTTTGCAGTTTTGTATGGAAGAGGTGATTCTTTCGCGAATTCGATGTTGGTGCCATAAAGAAAAGTGTTCAGTTTGATGGTCTGATCATCCCCTTAAAAAAAGATAGCATATTTAGAAGGACCCTATATACTTTATCTAAGATTTACTCTGAAATATTGATAAAGTTTACTTTTGATACAATGTAAATGCACAGTATAAGAAAGAGTATGGTACTACATACCTACAGTAGGTAGGTACGTTCAGTCCCTGTCCCCCAAAAACGTTTACCTCACCCCTCTCGGTAGGAACCGTGTCAGACAATAGTAAACACATGCTTACCTCTTCTTGCCAGTTTCTCCCATTTGTATGAAGTGACAGCAAAGTGTGGTAAAGGTAAGACAGGTTGCCGATTTTGGCCTAAGATTATCATCGACCGATGTAAATATTCAATGGTAGCTTTAGACTCTAATTCCCTTTTTTGTAGACTTGTTTGAGAGTAAGGTTTAATACATAGTTTTTATAAAAACTCGTTTTTGCTTACAGGTTTTAGACGTGTAGTAAGATCATTAAGTTTAAGTCCATTTTATTCAATGTTATTCCATTTTACGGAGTAGTTCTGGATCTAGGTTGGACTACATCGTATGTTGGTGTACCTACCTTATGCAATTGCTTACAATACTAACATTTTAGAACTTAAAGTTTTCAACCACAATTATTTAATTGTATTGCATTGTACACACGGCGACACATCAAGCTACGCAAAACCAAAATAATCTGGCCGCGCGTAGGTAGAGTAATGAATAACGTCGCGTGACCAGCTTATGTTGGTTTTGCGTAGCTTTATGTGTCGCCGTGTGTACCTTAATTCGTAAGTTTGTAAAACCTATCCAAAAGTCCGAGGGGAGGAAACCTGTTAGAAATTGGGTCTAGTTCAGGCTTCAGTCTACCACAATCTTTTTGTACGGGAATATAATTCGGAGCTCGCTCCATACAAACGAAGTCAATGAAATTTTTCAGGAACATTCTAGAAACGAATCTCTATGTTTTTATGAAGTCATACACAGTTTTAGTGCCAGGATTAATTTAGATTGGTTTAGTGTTTCAGACGTGAAAACGTGACAAGTAGAGAAAACATCTCTCAGATTTTAAACATTAGTAAGAATTTTGAAATGGAACCATTTTCGTGTCTTACCCCTAGCTTTGTATGGAAAAGAAATTGTGAAAAGTGACGGTGACGAAATTTGAATTGAAATGAATTAAACTGAATTGAAAACCTACATAATAATCTCTCTCTAGAATCACTACCTATAAATGACTCTATAAAGGTCTTGAAAAAGCGACATTCAAATTTATATTTGAATACAAAGATATAAAACTGTAAATCATAACATCGCTAACAATCGAAGTAACCAAATAATGACGAAAATTGCAATTGAGCAATTTGTTCAGAAGGAACGTGAATGACGTCACTATAAGTAGGTAGACATCTTTATAAAACTGTTTTCAGTACTCGTATCACCGTTGTAGTTATATTTTTTTCTTATAATGTCTTTAACGGCTTTGGATACTAGTCCTTTTGAGCCATTCGTTATTCGCCAAGCAAACTCCGATTGTAGTTATAGATACCTCAGAGTTGCCACCTTACCTCCGGAATAAGTAGCTAAGTCGTAGCCAAAAAGGGGCTAGATATTGGAAATTTCATGGTCGCTAAAGTGGCTAAAAATGACAGAATGTATGGATTTGACATTAGCCATCGTCAAAATGTTTCGATCGCTAATGTCAAATCCATACATTCTGTCATTTTCTACTAGCGTAAACGCCGGGAGTCACGTTGCAGGTTCTGACCCGAGAACTTGTCTCGCGTGTTGTCCGCGCGTCGCGTCTTTGCCTGCCACGAGGCTCCATTCCTTAATCTTTTCTTGTTCTTTATCAAAAACAATCCCTGAGATTGAGATAGATACTCCCACAAACTACTACACTACACAAGCAAAAAGTCAATTAATTATAAAGAAAAAAAAAAACGTAAACGCCAATAGAATGTCACTTTGTCTAGGGGGGGCAGATTATTAATAGTCACCACTGAAGACGCTACCACAGATTATTTTATCGTCACGTAGGTACTAATTTCAAGCCACTTTCAAGAATGTATTTTATATCAATTACTTATTGTACACGATATATTAAATGATTTGTTGATAGTTCTTATAATTTATTTCCCAAATGTTTCAAAAGGGATCCTCAAATTCTGATACATTTGAGCTTTTGTAAAAAGAACAAAATTTTTCATAAAGACATATTCAGTGTTTCATTTTGGAGCAGCCGAAATGTGAATGATCGCTGGACCCAAATCTATGAAAAGGCCGAATTCTTTCGTTATTTCAACATCTGTCCTATAGTAAAAGATGTTCAGTTGAATAGTGTGAAGGGCCCCCTAAAGTTTGCACTTAACGCATTTATTTTACACCCTGTATATCTAAGTAAGAATCGAACATAGTAATACAAGATAAACATAGCGCGATGTGTGAATAAAATTGATGGCACTCAATTATTTTGTAATGGATTATTAATTGCATTATAAACTGAATGCCACTTCGATGTTTATTTATTAACTAGAGTTAACCTGCGACTTCGTCCGCACGAATTGTATACCAAATTTGAAGTCAGATCATAGACCTATCAAACCAAAAAAAGAGTCATCAAAATCTGTTCAGTAGTTTTTGCGTGATGCTCGCACAAACAAACAGACAGAGAAACATTCTAAAAAAGGTTGATTTGGGGCCAGGGATATCTAAAAACCATATATAGTATTCTTTTTTTGTAAATATTTTCAAGGTACTTTCAGACACACTTCTGTTAAAATTTTATAATAGTTAAGATAAGTACCTCTTAAGAATTTGATGTTGAATGCAGAGATACCTATATTTCTGTGTATAGTCATAGAATAAATATACTACAGTAAGTACTGGTAAAGTGGTGAACAGTGGCTAATAGCCTTTGCAATTACAATTAAATGAGTATTCCCACATTTTCGGCTTAATAAGGTCAACAGATCTTTCATGGGGCACTGTATAATATGCTATTATAATAAGATACCAGAGGATAAGTTCAGGTCCTATTCCTCTATAAAAAACGTTACTATAAACTCGATGATTATATAAATGACCAAAATGGTCTTGACAATGTTACACTATGTAATTCAATATTGTAATTGTAGGTAGGTACTTTACATATGTTTTTAAAGATGTGTGTTGTAAAGTTTTTTGCCGTATCTTCTCTACAGCGGAACACCTTCCGACGCGTTGGTAGAGTCAAAGATCACGTCAGTAAGCTATCTATGTGATATTATTTCAAATTTAATAAAACATTTTGAGTTTTTGAGTTTGAGTTTGCAACTAAACACTGCATCTACTGGTTGTAACAAAATACATATAAACTCTTGAAATTGAAAAAGTCTAAAAGTTGACTTTAAAAATTCACGCCAATTTAATCTAGAAAGAACATTCTAATTTAATGCCTAACGTAAAGCAAAAAAGATTTGAATTTGTAAATTTATTGCAAAAGTGACAGTCATTAACGACAGACATAATTAGTATAAACTTATTTATACTTTTATTATACTTTAGTATTATTACTTATTTATGTCATTAATGATTTCGATAATAAATAATTAGCACAGTTTCCTTAGCATTTTTATATCAATCCAATAAATTTTTAAACTTTATTGTGAAGTTCAAAAGACTTTTAAGATATGTTGTATTAATTAAAATCAGTTTAATGAAATAAAATAGATTATTGACACGTTTTTCTATTAATATTTTTATGTGACATTATTATCATGATATATTTTACTAATTTATTTATTAGTCTACCTACTAAAAGAAGATTTTTGTAATGATATTTTAGGTGTAGGCATATTTTAATGATCGTATATACGTTTTATATTTCATCAATCAATTTATATTTTATTGTACAACCAAAACAAATATACTCTTCACGATACGCCCGTTGGCACAGTGGAGCTTCGGTATTGGAAACGATTACCGAAGTTAAGCAACGTCCGGTCCGGTCAGTCTTTGGATGGGTGACCGTTTAAGTAGTATTTCATATCGAGCGTCTCCGTAGGCACGTTAAGCGGTTGGTCCCAGATAGTTTCGTCAGATGGCGGTGTAACTATTCGTTAAGCCAGGTCAGAGGCGGTTTGAAAATTCTCTGACAGCATGTGGACCACTAACTTGTCTCCACCAATCCGCACTGGGCCTGCGGGGTGGAGCATGGCCCACTCCCTCTCAACATTATTCGGCGAGATCCTACAGGCGTAAACTTTTAAACTATCATTTCATCATAAGGACGTCCATTGCTGGACATAGGATCGCTACAACGACTGTTACATGAACAAAATGTCTGGTGTCGACCACGTTACGTTATGTATTCAATGTTGTACCTATTTATTTTATGGTCGTAATTGTTTTTGTTTACCCGATGTATTATTGCAGAGTTCTTGGCAGCATTATCTCTACAACGAAGCACCTTCCGACGTAAAGGTATAGTCAATTAATGACGTCAAAAATCTTTGTGATACTACTGTGAATTAAACACATTATTGATTTGATATTGATTTTCCCTCCAACAAAATATTACCGTTTGAGATCTTTGCTCTTTGGAGAGCGATTGCTTCATTGAAAAGATAGTGGTTCTTAAACATTTCTATGAAACATACTTAAAATTTGCTGGCTTCTGGCCTTAGATTCACGTGATGGCAAGCATTAACGACGCCGAGGGTCACAGCAGGCTTACCCAGATGTCTATAAAATTTTGCCTTGAAGGCCAAATTTTGCATGTCTTTTATATACTGGAAATAATTATATTGCAAAGGAAATTTATGAAGGATAAGTAACGAATCAAGTAAATTTTTGTTAGAATGCATGTTTGATTATTTTGTGAGCGCATCAAGGAAGAACTACTAACCGGATTCCGATCGAGTTTATATAAAAATATAAAATATATTCATCGCAATCGGCTCACTTAATTGTATTTGTAATTATTTATTCACCAGATAGGTAGGTATATTACCAGACAGGTATATTTAGTTACCTACAAAAATTAACACGGCTTAAATAGTACATCGGCTACACGGTGGACCGACGACCTGGTGAGGGCGGTGGGAACCCGTTGGATGAGGGCAGCGCAGGACCGGTCGTTATGGCGATCCTTGAGGGAGGCCTATGTCCAGCAGCGGACGTCCATCGGCTGAGATGATGATAATGATGAAATAGTACATCACATAAAACCAAAGGGAATTTTTAAGATGTGAGATGTGCGAGTTTAAATCATTTACAATATTTCGGTGAACTGCGCGCAGCCTAAAATACTAAAAAATATAGTTGACACAGCATTCTTAAAAATAGTAAATAGGGAAGTTAATACAGTAAACTTAACAATTATGTCATTTTAGTTTAACCTCTATATTTAAATTATATCGATCAAAGCAAGCAATGTATGCTGAATAGGGTCTGTTGAATAGGGTACTGTAATCGCATCTTTACTGACCATGTTGGTAAGATGCTACAGAAGGAAAAGGGGCGCCGTACCTAGCTAAAACCGACGGACATCCTAGTAATGTTTGTACCTAAAGATCGTAACAAATGGTGTGCTCTTCTCTCTGAATTATATCTCCAAGGAGAGTGTAACACTAAAGGTACCTACTTGTTATCTTCCTAGATCTTAAGTCTTATAAGCACATTTAACAAAATAAAGATTAATAAATTCAATAATTTCTTCATCATCGGCCCCAATAAATCCTCTGTTATAAAAATCATAAAGAGAGGATTTCCATTTAGCGGCAGGGTTAGCAGGTAGATTGATAACCGCAGACAGAGGTAGTACCTACAGATGTTAATGCTGTTGTACATAACCTTGATAATTGTCACCTCGTATGATAGCATGGAATAGTACGGGGTGGAACAATTTTATTCTATCCCAGACTATTAGGTCCACCCCATCACTACTCCTGGTGTTTTATCATCAATAATTGTTGTACCTACCTCTGATTTCATCTATACCTCGTTTCATGTAAGAATGAGCCGATATTTCGATTCCTATTTAGCTCCCTACCAAATTCTGATTAGCAATTACAACATTTATACTACAACAATAACAGAACGACTATCCGATATACTTATCTTGGGCGTTACTAAAGCTGTTCTAAGAATAAGTGAGAGTAGGACCTATCTAAGTGTTTTAGATAACTGTTATTGGAATTCAAAATAGCCTTAAAATTGCATTGTTGTCTGCAACAAACTGTAGTCGTACATATTTGTAAAAAGTAAAACTCATCTAATCAAGCCCATAGACTACTGTACCAAGAAATATACAATTTGGAGAAGATATTCTTTATGTAATGTGCCTATGTTAACAACTAAGAAGCGATTTCTCCGAAATGTTCAAGTAAGTAACATTAAAACATTAATTTCATGCTTCTGACTAATAATGTTCGATATAATTCGGTGCTATGGGCCTATGCTTTTCTTTTCTGGCATTCCTCTCCACTACACTGTTCTTCCCTGATGTTTATTGACTCTATTCAACTCTACCTACTTCATTTCCAATTTGAATAAAACTAACATAGCAACGAACATTACTTTGATGACTTCATTACACAATTAAATTCAAGACTATTGCCTATTAAATTCCCTTTAGGAGAGGCGTGAAACTTTGCTACAACTGCAACTTTATAAGCTAGCTGTTGTAAGTTCTTTCAAGGTTCACTTATAGCATGTACAAAAATATATAATTATTTTTATTTACAGTTTAAAACAATGAAGCCCGGAATAGAGGTGATTAAATTGCAAACTTTAAATACAAATTGATGAATAGTTATAAATAGGTAATGCACGGTGTCGGGTCGCGGGTCGCAATCACAAAGTTTTCACATCAGCCACTGTTGCCTACAGCTGTCCTAAAGTGGATGCCGACCTACCGCGCATGCGTCCCACGCCCCAACACTCACTTGTACTACCAAAATACTACTTCAAACTGACCACTAGAATACTCAAAATTAGAACAATTTCATAGCAAACCATCCAAAAATGGAACCCCCATCCGTCAGTCATCCTAGCAGCCTCCCGAACGCACGTCATCAACATAAGCCGATACCTAACGCGCGTTCCGAACGAGAGAAACTCAGCAATTTTGATTAGGTACGGAACAGAAAATCCGAACGGAGGAAAACTCTCATGTAATTGCCGCAAAAACTGTAGAAAAAACGGGCACGACCATCTCTGTGGACGCGCGGGCGCGGTGTGGCGGGGAGAGGGCACACACGCGCAGCGAGGAGCGTCTGCGCGGTGGGGCCGGCCGGCGGATTGGCCGGAGGGCCGCTGGGCGGGCCGCCACGCCCCGGCGGCGGCCCTGCTCGCCCGCTCCGCGCCAGTGTCCGTCAGACTGCCGAGCGCGCCGGGCCTCCCGCTTCCCCGCGCCTCGCTCGGCCACGCCGCGTTCCGTGATCGAACCTTACAAAACCTCTAGTTTACAACAAGCGTCGCGAGTGCATTATGACACTAGTGAGCTAGCGGGCCGCTGTGACGGTGTCTGATAATTGATGTGTATGTGTGCACGTGCTTGTGTGGTGTGTTAGCTTGGGCCCGTGACGAAAAACGTTCGTGGTGGCCAGCGGAGCCTTGCACCCGGGCTCGGGCCGAGCTTTCATGGCTCAGCCTAGGGTACGTACCAGCATAGCACCTTATCCACACTGTTACACTACACACGTAGGTTGCACTATAGGCGTGGTAGAGACAACCCTAGTGATACCGATGAATCTAATAACAATAAACTTGATATGGAATATGATAATGAAGACGAACGTGTCAAAACAAAACAATCGAATAGCCTAGAAGAAGAAACCTTAATCACGTGTGAAAACAAATGGTAAAGACAAGTAAATCAGGGACGTGTGTTAACGCGACATCTGTAGCGCACCATAACGCGTGTTCTAACACCGGGGAGCTGTCCTAACAAGTAGAACGCGCTCGGAATACGTAATAACATTTTAAAATGCGTCCAACAACCACCGACGCATTACCGGTGATAATGAAAACGAAATGAATGCATTACGGACATAAAAAACTGAATGATAACGCAATCATGGCTGCAACTCCATACCAGTAAAAACGATAAACAGTAGACTTGATCGTGAAACGTCTGGTGACGTCTTAGCATTGATATCAGGAATATATGAATGCGTCTCCATATATTGAACACCTGACGGAATAAATAGTTTGTTGAAATTCGTGACAATAAATGAGATAAAATGGCTTGCAGCGGGGGGCCTATTGTGAGTAGTTGCTCTCTTATGGGGCTAAAGGGACATAGTAAAATCTGCACAGAATACAAGCGGCTTTGAACGCACGGTTGGGCACAAAAGAGTGTCTCGGAAACCAACAATAAAATTCAATTGACAATGACGGAGATGAAAAAAATGGTTTTTTGTCACCACTAAGATACCCTAACGGAATTCGGGGACAACTTTCTAAAGATTTAGGGTTGCATTGTTTTTGAGTTACAAATATTATAATAACAATTTTTAATCTTTCTTTGTTATATTTCAAATGACATCTCTTAGAATAGATGTTTCGTGAAAGAAAAGATTGGGTTTAATAGCAGGTAGGTAAATATTAAAACAAAGATAGGTATTAAAGATTTATCATTTCAGAGGATAATATAACAATAATTAGGTCCGTTACTATCAAAGTAGTAAAGATTTAGTAAAATGATAAAGAGTAGGTAAATCAATGAGTACAAGAACACATAGATGTCGTCAAATATGACTCTACTATAGATTGTAAAATTTAGTAATTAATAATAAAAGTAGGTAATAAAGGAACAAAATATAAAATACCTAACTTTATAAATTCCAAGCATACATGATGATGATGAAATATCTGAAGTCATATAACAATCATATATTATGAAAAAGAAGTTAAAAGCAATAAATAGGTACAAAACATAATCTTGAACATTGATTTCGTGTAAAAATTTATCAATGTCCATATAACAACGTATGAAAATACAACATCATTCGATAAAACTACAGGTAGATCTGTTGATATCACTATCTGACAGTTTTACATTGAGTTTGATAAAAAATGAAGATATAAACTGTCAGTTAACTTTAAGAACTCTTAAAAATGTATCCGACGGTAAAATGCAAGTGGTGCGAAAACAAATGAAAATTGCAAAAGATTTAATAATAAAAAACATATTAATGGTAAAGATAATGGATTACAAAACATTATTATGAACTTGTATAATAATAAAACTTTGATAATATGGAAATTGGAATATAGGTAATGAATAATTATCTCAATGTAGTTTAAAACAAAATCCGATTTAACGTTACATTTATAAAAGATTTGCGAATTATCTTTACTACGTAACCTATTTACGAAAATGTTTAAAATGATGACATTCGTTTCAATAAAAATATTAGATAGGTAAGTATAACATTATATTATATTATACAAAACTTATAATATAATTTAAGAGAAGATTCCTCATGAAAAGAACAAAACAATAATACAATGCTATAAAATAGAAAAATAAATGTAATTCCTAATTATGACAGTTACATAATGATAATTAAATAATATGAACTTTAATGAAATCATCTAAAACTCTAAATTAACATAAATTTAATTTAAACGGTTCACGGTGTTAAAAAGCTATAAAAATGTGAGAACGCTTCTGTTTGTGGAACTGAAACAATGGGAAATGCTAACAAAATGAAGAAATAGCATAGCATATGCTCACGACTATATTCCCCGAGGAGGTAGTCGGAGATATTCTGAAAACTCAGAACATCCACGTTTTACTAGTAGTACCGAAACTTCTGTCCAGTGTGACGGGGAGTGAGCCCGTCCCCACTTGTAATGAACAGTGGGTACAATAAATGCCTCGGAAGTAAATATTTTCATTTAAAACATATTATAAACCGCTAAATATATGAAGTTAAACGCTATAGAGTTTACGAGAATAGAAAAACTATGCGGATTTGAATGAAATATGAATATGAAATAAAAACCACAAGTAATGTAAGTTTTTATATCTCTATAATAATACTGAAGTTAGACCAGTAAAGCCTAAAAGGCCTTTTGTAAGACTTTGTTGTGAATATGTTACAAAATATACAGAAATATTTAAAATGTATATCCGACGGTTATCGGAACTCTTTGGGAGTACATAATTATATTAAGAACTTGTAATACTATAATATTCGAAGGTAATATACAGAAATAAGCATAATATACAATCATCACAATGATTGGTTAATAATATAAATATTTCCGGACTCTACCTAGTTCTAAAATAAATAAATCAGTGGACATTTGAAATAATTTTTACACCTGGACTCCGTTGATTTGTTTGAAATAAAAATAATACTGATTCATAGATAATGTTATACAAGATAACCGTTATTGTGGGATGTGATATAAGATAATTAAAACTGAAAAACATTAATATAAAATCAAACAAGGTTTGAAATTCTGAAGGTAAAAAAAAAGGAATAAACGTATATCTATCTAGAACGATGACGCAAAACAAAGAAATTTGTACCACGTTGATATCATTCTAAAACTCAATTCATTCAATTAGTAATTTCATAAATCGTATAAATTAAAAAAGTTAGAAGCCATAAAATAAATGATAGAAAAAAAAAATAGAATTTCCAACATAGAACAGCCATTATTCTTGGAATTGAAACATAGATTATACAAGGCTTATAAGACTAGCACTGTGAAATTAATTTAAAAACATAAACCACAGATTACATTAGAACTTATTTAGGCTAACCTCTACAACCACAACCGAATTACCAACCAAAATTATATTTGCACAAGACTTGTCCAAGCATTGTCAACGTTATCCTATCATAAAATTTTATGATATATGCGATAAGGATATCAATTTGTCTACTAATAGTAGCTCTAATCGTTGATAAAGTTGGTTTCGGCAGTGGCCCACTAAATGAGAATTGATAACATGTGTTACTGGACACGCCGTGTTGAGTTTTTGGACGAAAATTGCGATTTGGTTGTAATCTTCTTGGATTAAATCTTTTTGATAGATTGTGAAAACGGTTGAGTTGCGCCGGAACTGAAGACAATGCAGAATATTCTGCCAGTCTCTTATAAAGATGAACACAATTTTGAATAATACTTTTTAAACTTATAAAATCAGAATCGTATCCCAGTAGTGAACTTGCATGAAAAGATGGCCGTCGTTGGTTCGAATACTGTAAGAAACTTGCCCGAATTCTACATTTTCTAAGATTTAAATTGGGACTAGATAGGAGAGGCAAATTTTTCATATTTTACCTCAGTGTAGGTGCCGCGAAAAATAGAAAAAAAAATTGATTGTATTAAAATGCCCTAGCTTCAAACTATTTTGGATTTCGAAGTTAGTTTAGCAGTGCCGTCTCTTAAAACACTAGTGATTTTATTCTCCTTGTTAGAGTCAATATCAGGCTCTCTACATAAATATGTAGTAGGTATGTAGTTATATGCTACAACTACACTATACTATAATAGTGAACAGCTGATTCAAATAACGATGACCTATATATTCTGACATAAGACACATTGAAATTACAAAATTGTGATAATAATGGTTATACAAATTGTGTTACAACAATAATGAGATTTCTTAGTCATTACCGAAAATTAAAACTACCTACTTATAATATTATTCGCAGCACATTTTGTTAGTGTAAAATTTTAAGTAGTCAATAAAAAATTTTAGTGACTAATAAAATAACTTTCATATCAGTTCAATAAAAACTTAACCAATAAGAAAAAGAAAACTTTATGCGCAGTAAAATTAAAAACAAGTAATAAGCATAGTTTTGTTTTTAAACAAAATAAATTCGTAATTTTTTTTTCTGTCTGATTTTAAAACTGCTATTTGTAAAATGTTTACTAGATACTTATAATTATATCTTGATATTATTTATCATGTTAAGGTTTTTGAAATAGCAATTTGGTTGTATCTAATCAAAATAAAGCGTTTTGACTTAAAATTAATAATTAAAGATAAATGTACAAAAAACCCAAACAGCCACGAAAATATTTAAATTGACTTCTGAACTCACCGAAATCCTCTGTAATCAAAAGTAAATAAAAAGCTTTTTCGATTTTAAAAAAACACCTGATTGCGGCCGCCATGCTGTTTGACGTTTATTTTTTTTCTAAGATGGCGCCAATCTGCGGGCGATGTGACCGTTCCGAGCGCATTAAACTTATTATTGGCACTTACTTCCAACAGTAAAGATAATGCCAGTATTGTATAGTAATTCTGTTCACATTTTGCGATAAAACAACTCGATTTTATGTTTTAAGTGTTGAAAAATGCTTCACCATTAAGTTTGTCGCTTAACGGGAAGATAACGCGGCAACACTGCCGTTTTTAATTTTTAGGGCTGGCAAGCTTTCGAAACGTTACGGCTCTAGGTGTTAAGTTACGGCTTGTTTAGGAAGTAACTGTAGATAGTAAAAAATAATTAAGTACCTCCACTTATGCAGCTCTATCTTAACTAGTACCTACTGAATTTATTTCCTGCAAAAAACGGTTAAAACTCTGTTAGTTGGTGCAATTTCCTCGACACGGGGGAAAGCATCCAGATTATAAATAGCAAGGATTTAAAGTGCAGATGTCGGACGAAGCATTTAATTAAAACTAAAATATTCGAAATTCGAAAGCATCATCAATGAACTTCACCTTCGAAATTTAAATGGGCATGCCTATCTCACTAATAATTTCAAATATGGAACTCCATTTTGGTAACAGATAAAAATGACACTTAAAATGGTCATCGCCATCACGTCGTTGACCAGATAAATTAGGTCTGTATTATATAACAGTGTATACGACAAATGATATATTAATATAATAAAATATACGACCGACGCGACCGGTCCTAAGACATTACGTTTTAATGCGATATGGTGATCAGAAATAGCCATTTTTTAACCCGGATTACTCTAGAGAAAATGGTCGTCCACTTTCCGGTACGTCACCGGTTTAACTTTTTTTTCCACCGTGGGTGTAGATTAGCTCTCGCATTCGAATATATTCGGCCTGTTTTTGTTTTTATCGTTAATGGCCTCACAAGAAAATGGTTTAATAAAAAAAAGATTATTCCCACTTTGATGTATAGTCGTCTAACCAATAGATCTTTGAGAAAAGCAATTTATATCTAATGCGATTGAAAAAAAAACACGTTTTTAATTAACTTTTTGGCCGCTACTATATTTTGATGACAAAAATTTGTAACAAAATAATTCCGTTTTACCATGAATATTAAGTGAACATAAATTATAAGTCCATTCTTATTACAACCGGTTTTAAAAAAGATGCTCCGAAAAGAAAATGCATCAATACAGCAATGATTTACGACGTGACGTCTAAGAGTAATTTTAGTTACATCAGTAATTCTATTAATCTACATATATATTACCTTCAAAATGTTCATTTCTTCGACTAGTTTAAAACAAAACTTAACATAATTCCGACATCAAAATCAATTCGAATGGGTCTGATGGCGAACGCGCTTTATAAACGCACCCACTAATTTGTTATTTAAATTTCACTGTTCCATTCCATTTTTGAATTTGGATTCGCGCCGGGCGATGGAGTCGGACTCCGACCGCTCTAGATGCGTCGTTCGCATACCGACTGTCTCTACGAGGCTTGAGGGCAGGTACCTCATTGTTTTATTCGCAGCGCGTACCTTTTTCAATTTGAATATCGCTGTTCATTTTCGAATTGGCTCTTTGTAGACGCGCCTTAATTGCGCACTTTAGATTCAACGTTAATTCGCGCGCTCGCTAATTTGAGGGTTTATTGTGTACACGACTGCCTAACATCCTTTTTAAAGACGCGCTAACAGAATTCTTGATAGAATCCATTGAATATTGTGAAAATATTAACGTAGTCGATAAATCAGCGTAATCTCGTCTAGCGACAGATATTTAGACAGTTTCGAAATATGTATCCTACTAGCATATTCATGTCACGCTATTTCTTTCGTTGATCAAACAAAACATTTTGTAGTTGTTTATCGTTGATCGACAAATCCCTTTGACTGCCGAAACATTTTGCCGTCGGGATCTGGAAAGGTACATTAAACAATATTAATTGATACGAGATGATTCAGCTTTATGCTGAACAATGATACATAAAGTACTGGCCGGTTGTGAGTGCGCTGAACGCGTACGAATTTTAAAAGTTCAAATTAAGAAAACAAAAGATTTTCTTTTTTTTCGAGGGATCTTTTTCGAATCACTTTCCGTACGATAACGAGGTTTGAAATTGGAATCACGGTCGGCCATTACAGGGCTATTTAACGCGGGCTTTTCGGTGACACTTTTTAGAGAAATGGCCGCTGTAAGATGAATAGTGGTACGTAACGGGTAATTAGTGTAGCTTATCTGTTAGATTAGCGTTGCATTAGAATTATTTATTGACGGATAAAACTGAGGTTGGACTGTTTTTGACGGTCACACGGCGGGGACTCGGGGGGCGATGACCAAATTATTGCCAAGAACGAGTCCCGCCGGCCGGTGGCAGCGAGTGCCCAATTCACTTGATCCCCAAGACGTAAATCTTGATAAAAACTGTTTAGTTGAAATTAAAGAATATATCAAGAATTTGTCTTTTTGAGTTAATTAACTGGGAATCGGTTTTCAAATTTGTTTCTGCACGGTGAAGTGATTTTTTTCTTTGTATTGAATACCTACATTTTTTTATAAGTAGTAGTTACCTACCTATAGTTTGATCAAGTAACGTATCTATATCATAATTAATTTAATAGCTCTGGCTAGATTGGAATTTCAAGATTCCATCGAATCCAGGAAGTTAGGTATTGATGATCGGATCGGATTTCGAAACTTTTAAATTTTTTTCTTTCGTTCAAAAATCAAAACTCATAGAACCCAACAACAAAGGCAAAGGAATTTTCGTTCAGAAACTCGTCACTATCCTCTAAATAGTCAATCACGAGTGTAGTGTGGCTAATCTCACATTCAGAACCACAATAGAGGTAACGAACTTACAAACGGACAGACGCGTTAATAAGACGCGCGTGGGCGGCTTTATGTCAACGTTATTTATGATGAGACCTTTTTTCAGACTTTTTTTTTGGTTGGCAGCACTATAGACTGTACTTTCGTTGAGAAATTTTTAATAATTAGGACCGTTATTGTGATCTTCGGTTTAAAAATATCACAAAAATTCTGCCCAATTTAAAATTCGAATTTTCGCACGAGAATTACGGAAATAAATAAATGAAAATTTAAATCGTTTAAGGCGGAGAACAGTAAATAATTTAAACTACAATTTTATTTCTGACACGAAAATACTGTTAAGCAAGTTTTTATTTTTAATAAAAGCAAAAAGGAGACAGCCGTCGCGTCGAAAGGAAATCGTTATCTTAACGATGTATTTACGTAAAATCTGAGAGTATGGCGCTGTCCCCCCCGAGTGCACCAGACGATAAGGTACCCACTATCGCCTCCAGGTTCATATGCCAGCTATTGACCCCACTGTTTACATCCCAACAATGATTAATTCCACATTACGCAGATACACGATAAACTATACTTTCAATTTGTATACTTAATCAACGGGTTCAGGGTTAATAGACCGTTAAAATTAATTTTAAGTCTATCGTAAATTTTACTATCAATATAATAAAAATGTTTGAGAAAAAAACGCGGCACAAAATCAGCTGTTTCGATTCAGATTCGGTTATAGTGTTTGTTATTTTTGAAGAGTTCAAATTAAAAATGGAATGGGAACTAAAACTTTCATCCGCGGCCTTAAAACAAGTGTTAACGCTTCCCCCTCGATACTTTCCGAACTATAAATCCGCTCGCGAATCGTCCGCATCCGTACGCCGAACATCGCTCACGCGTGCTATTTTTAAAAACCACCAAGAAAAACACTCTAGCTTACAAAATGAATATTGAAATGTTTTTAAGCTTCAAAGCCGCATGCGACTATTGCAGCTGGCCGGTTCACCTTCGAAATTCGAATTTAGAACGGGCCCTACGAGATTCGGATTCAAATATAGAACAGTGAAGAGTTGCCAGTAATTAAGGTAGGTGCGTTGAGCGTTCGAAACGCCCGTGCTATTGGTTTATTGACACGTGTTAAGCCGCGCCGCGCCGCGGTGTGGCGATGTCCCCATGCGGATGAGCAAATGGAATAATGGACGTCTGGGCCCGCATCCGGCGCGGGAGTCGGATACAACTCTTGCAATGCTCTGGATACAATTTTTCAATTAAATCGACCAGACAGAAGATCCTTAATAGGTGTCGTTAAGAAGTCGTGTGCCCGATTTTCGAACTGTCCCCGTAACGAGGACGTTTTATTAGTATTTATGGTCGTGAAACAAACGCATGGAGCATTCTTTAGGCTCTTACGCTCTCTGTATCATGAATGAAACGGAATTTATGGCTAGCGCCCGCTATAATATTATAACGCTGTAAAATTTAAGTGGTCACTGTCAATGCGTTAGCTCCTCAGCCACCTAGTACGTCTCAATCCGGCCACGTAATATATAGAGATTTTTCTAAGTTTTACGGTCGTATTACGTATGGTTCGAACGGTGCAGTAAAATTCGATACGAGCGTGTCGCGGCCCGTCTAACGATGCCTGATTTACAACTATCAATTTAAAAAATATAATACATTGAACACACCTGAATGATTGCTACCTACCTCTTTAATGTTTATCTTTATTATACCAAATTTATATCATGTTTTTCTTGCATTCGAAATTTAAAAAATCAAGTATCTATTATTACAATTATCATAACGGGTCCTATTATTATTATGTATTATGCTTTTCATATACATTATTCACTGTTACGAATCGCTTCTGGTGCCCCTAGAATGTGAATGCGTCGCCAGATGACAGTGGAAAAAGACAGGGATATACGTAGAGGAGAGAGTTAGAAAGGGACGGGGTTGTTAAGGGTGGCGTTTGTCATGTCCCACCCCGTGTCGGGCACAAGTGACTGTGCTGTCGTCCCCAACCGTCTGCATTCGAAAACCTCGTCCTATTCCAGCTGTTTTTTATATCCATAACTCGATTGTATGAATACTTTTTAAGGAATCTTACCGCAACATCTTGCTCATATATAGTTACTGCGAAAAGTTAATTTTTACTTCTCAGAATAAACCTACGCTAATCTCTAAACCGCAGGTCGTAATCGTAAAAATGACCCACGGGCGCGTTTGAAATAAGAATTTAAATATTTGAAGCGATTAATATCAACGAAGTTTAATTAACGGACAGGGCTTGAGCTCATCAGCTTTTGACGTTATGACTTATATCTAAAACCCACGACAATGCGTAACCGACTGTATCAAATCAAAGAAACTAATGCTCAAAACTTTGACTCGCAAAAACCGGACCGTTTTTAAACTTATTACACCGGTAAAGATTCCCAGCGAGAAAAAGCCGCAGGAATGTCATTTAAAAAAATTAAAACGTAAGATGCTTATTTTTTCGTTATGGCAACCCAAATGGACTAAAGGCATAAAGGTTATCTCGAAGGAAAAAAGGCGGGACTGAGCGATTCCATTTTTAAAACGTATCATTTAATTTTGGAACCGGCTTTCAAGACGTCAAAAGGTAGTCATTACATATTTTGTGGCCAGGATAGCTTAGCGCCCATAGATTAAAAAACTATTTTTGAATTATAACCTTGTAAAAGGGCTTTTTATGGCATCCGTCTTTTGGAATACATTGTCACATTTATTTTTGCGTCGTTTTTGCTCTTGAATAACTTAATTTAACAGCTATTCAATGTATTAATTACACATTTCTGTTTTTATAATAATGCTAGAGGTGTCAAAGTGATCATTATAGAATGTTTAATTACCCTCATCCCTCCATACGTGACGGAATGCGGTATTGACCTAAAAATTTATGGGAAAATATTTTTTATTCAGCTAACAATTCATTTACCGTTGACGCATATCAATGTTGACCTTATTACTTCGTCACACGGGTTAGAGTGGCGAGGGAATGTGTCGTGAGATGGTAGAATGTAAGTTTGTTGGGACCATATGTAATGTGACAACCGCCTACAACGAGATGACGTAAGCGGGTCCTCGATTCTAACCTTCTACTCGTATTTACAACTTCGATCGTATCGTTGTCGTTTGAAAAACCAGTAATTTTGGAATGACTCGTGTTCCACGTTTATATGTAATTTGTATCATATAGGTACACACAAGACACATCAAGCGATACAAAATCAACATAAGCTGGAAACGCGTAGGTTATCGCCACGCGGCCACCTTTTTTGGTTTTGTATAGCTTGATGTTTGGCCTGTGTACGTTACTAGACCTTTCAATCAAATCAGTCCGCATCTACTCCCTGCTGAGCATAGGCCTCCTTTATATAACCATTATCATGGTCATGTGTTAATCTGATCAATTTTTGACTTGTGACCTTAACACTGTCGTCATACCAAGGTGTTGAAGACCAGCTTTTCTACCTATTATTGACTCCATCCCTCTCTTGGCCATTTTAAATGCCCCTATTCACTGGCTCTTCTCTTCTAGCCAAGTTATCTCCACTTTACTGAACATCCATCTCACTCAACTTTGTGATCCTTTTACCAACGGTTTAGATCTTAGTTCTATGACAAATTTTACATTAGGTACGTACGCGTTCCACAAGGTATAAATAAACCCTATATAAAACCTCCATGTGTTTTTTAAAGAGTAATAAAGATACAAACATTGAAACTTAAATTCATTTAAAGTTATATTGACAGTCGAAGCTAAGAAAGCGTCGCAACAAATTGCAACCAATACTGGCCTCTAAACTATGTATTATTGTATAAATAACTTTAGCTTAAGAATTTATATTGTAATAGTTATTAAGTCGTGTTATGTTGTAGAGTTTCTGGCCGCATCTTCTCTACAGCGACGACACGTTCCGACGCGGTGGTAGCTTTAAAAAAGATTTGACGTTTGATAAGTGTGCTACAAGCTCCTATATTGAATAAATTATATTGACTTTGACTTTGACTTTGACCTATTCATATACACAGACATAATTTGTAGACCAATCTAAGAAAGTTGGCCCGTTTTGTTTTATACGGTAGAAGCGTTAGGCTCATTCTAGACATATACTTTTTCTAAGCTTAAATTATTAATTTGACTATCGTTGCCGTGGTTCTGAGTATAACCTATAATGGCATCGTTTGACTAATAGATGGACGCTCGAATCTTTGATTGATAGTACATACTAGGTCTACTTCGAACTATGTTCTTTTAATTTACCTATAGTAACAAAAATTTATTATAACACATGTAACTAACCAATATGAATGACTCTACATGTATGAGGTATGTTTGAAAGTAGTGTCATTGTGTTTAACAGGATTATAGTTTCAAGGAGTGAGCGTAAATGCCGATAAGCTTAAGGTTTTGTCATATTGGTTCAGTAGGTTTTCATGTACATTGAAACGCTGTTTCTGTTGTAAACAAAATTTTCTGAAATCCAGTTTAGATTCACCCTTTGTTAAATACCAACTAGACTAAGTCAGAAACAAAAAACTGAACAGAAATGTCATTTAAATTTTAATTAAATAAACAAACTAATATGATAGAAATGCAATCCAATTGTAACACCACTGGCTTTTCGGTGAAGGAAAACATCATGAGGAAACCTACATGCTTCAATTTTGAGGCATGCATTGTACCCACTGTCCATTATAAGTGGCCACGGGCCCACCCCCCGTCACAATGGACAGAGTTTCGGTAATACTGGTGAAACGTGGATGTTCTGAGGTTTCAGAATGTCTCTGACTAACCCCTCGGGGAATATAGTCGTAAGCATATGCTTATGCTATAAGTAATAGTATGACAACTCGAAGTAATTACAAATAGCGCAGTTAGCGATACAAAAAAACGATCTTTCCACTAAATCCGATCCTATTTTCTTCCACCATTTTAGCACAATTTGAACAAAAATATCCATCATGAAATTCAATTAATCTCGTTTTACGACAAAATATATCGATGAAATATAACGTTTTAGTAATATGTTTATGCAAACTATTATTGCCATATTTTTATGACGCCGCACATAAAATTCGCTAGTACAAAAATGACCCGTTTTGGAGGTTGTCTTTTTGTTAGTGAAACAACGACATAATATACTATCGAACAATCTATCGAAAGACAATGTTTTTTGCTGTTAGTACTCAAGACCAATGTACCTATGAACTTTGCCTAGTCTTGATAAATTTTTACTCCGTATCTAATTGACAACATAACATTTTTTTAACCACCTGTTTTTAATAAAAATATTAAAATAGGTTAAAAAATAAGAGATAGATATTTTTCCGATTTTATTTTTGGCCGATATTTCTATTTTAATTTACTTTTGAATTTTCTGAAAAACGTAGGATTTATGGCTAAGATACCTTGGCCGCAATAACATTAAAAATAAAAAACTGTCAAATACAATAGAAAAGCCAAGCAGGCAAAGAAATAAAATCTCATTCAACCTCTATTACATTTTTCAGTATTTTTCAAATAACTCGAGAAATAATGGATAGAAAAATCTGATAATTTTGATATAAGCTTTGAATCACATAATCTCCAAATGGTTTTCTTATTTTGGTACCTTTCTTAAAATGAAATGCTGTCGATTAGAACTACTATTACTTAAAAACTAAATTAATGACTTAGTTAAAATGGCTGGCTATTCAAAAATCAGAAAGACTCTTCTAAACATTAAATTTCTTCTAATTATACAAATGGTTACTCCAAAAACATTAGTAAGGCAGTTGCGTCCTTATCACGTCACTATCAAAGTGCGTGTGTTCCATATTCGAATTACGCGCCTTTCCTGGCGGCCATTTTGGAAAAATGCGGCGGGAAATTTTATAGTCGGTAAAAAAGTCAATTAACATCAGATTGCTTTTTAAAGTTTGTTTTTAAAAATATAAAATGGAATATTAAATATTAATAAAAATAATTTCACTATGAGTACCTATTATTATCGCAAATTTTACCTGAAACGTTCCAATTATGATAAAGGATTAGCACCTGCTACAAATGAATACTTAAAATTATAGTTGTAGTTGAAGTAATGTTTCTTATTATTTCAACAGGAATTATAGTCGTGATTTTATTCATTTAGGTGTAATAGGTATATGTATATGTAGGTTACATTCGTATTTTTTAATTTCGTTATATGTTTTTATTTTTTTAATAAAAAAAGAAAATCTCCTTTGATGATCCTATGAACGCATCCTTACTTAGAGCAACATTCAACTTATTTATAGCAAAGGCGTCACACTCATACAGCCTACCATTGTTTCGAATCTGCTCCAGTAAAAATACCTACTTTGGACGCCATTTTCATATCGTGTCTCTAACAAACACCACTTTACTGATCAATTCGAATATCTTGTACTTTATGGCTCTGTGAAAAGATTCAAAATAGCTTGACTTTTATTTTTGATATTGCGTCAGTTACTTGGCCTTAGTTATTCGATTGTATTTAGTTTTATTGTAATGGAATAAGGTTTAAAATCATGTGGGCGTTTTTTGATTTTAATTCGTCAGCGACATATGTCTGATTGTTAAAAGTACTTGGTAATTATGATTTAGAGCGACTTTTACGATTGCGTTTTCTGAAATAAAAATTTTTATTTGTTCAAGAAGATTTAATAAGGTGTCTTAATTAGTGGCTACATAAAAATAAAATGGTCATTAAAATGGGAGTTACTTTGATGCTAAAAAGAAATTAGGTACTAAATAAAATATTTAATGAGTAATTTGAAATTGTTTTGTTGGTTCTCTATGAGTCCTATTTATAATTCTTATTTATTCAAAAACTAGCTAGCTAAAATATTTATCTTCAACGAATATTTCAGAAAAAAAAATCTACTTTGTGGTAGGTATGAACAAAGAGCCTCATTGTAGTTATTTTTATTTGTCCTAAGGAACCCTAATACGGTAGCAAGTCGACGTCAACAAGGGATTAGTAGAAAATATAAAAATTTACGATAAAAAGGTTATCATTATCGATAATATCTATAGTAAATATAACTTAGGTATAGGTAAGTAAAAGTAATAAACACTAATTAAATCTTTGATACCAAATATTTCGTCGATTAGGGTTTTAATACTGTTACTAAATAAAACGGTAAACGGTTACTACTGGTGAAACGTGGATTTTCTAAGGTTTCAGAACATCTCTGACTACCCCATCGAGGAATATAGTCGTGAGCATATACATAAATACATACATACTAAATAAATAAAAAAAATTAAACAAATTTTTAAAATTTTCATTTTTTTTTCTGTGGTCTCTACATATATTATACAATTTGCATTATTTTTATGGGCGAAAAAAACACTTATCACACTAAACTTAGCATATCATATTTAAGTTTTTTTTTCACTACTGGTGAAACGTGGATGTTCTAAGGTTTCAGAATATCTCTGACTACCCCCTCGGGGAATATAGTCGTGAGCATTTGCTTGTGCTTGTGCTAATGCTATTTTGACGTAACGATTTTTCTGTTATTAAAAAAAAACTTGCACAAGGATGACTCGAGGTGCATTTTCTTGGTATCCATCACAAATTATCTTAGTAACGAATAGGAAATACGAGTAAAAACAATGTGACTAGATAAGTGCTATTTAATGGTGTTTGTTTGTCACTATTATAAAATAAATATAGTATTATTTTGTAACTTCTGTGATGCTAATAAATGTTGGTTCTACTTCCTGTGTTCAACCCTAAGTTAGACTCTATGGTTTTCTGAAAAATTCATATAAATTCGTTTATTAGTTTTACATAGGTATACGTATATGCTCACGTCTATATTCCCCATAGATATTATGATACCACAGACACGTTTCACTAGTAGTACCGAAACTCTGTCCAATGTGACGGGAGTGACTCCATCGCCACTTGTAATGGACAGTAGGTACAATACATGCCTCGAAATTGAAGCATGCAGGTTTCCTTACGATGTTTTCCTTGACCGAAAAGCCAGTGGTGTTACAAATCGTACTTAAATTTCGAAAAACTCATTGGTACGAGTCGGCCTGGACGGGGAATGAACCATCGACTCCTGCATAGACCACTAAGACTATATATTTATTGTAGTATATACATTAACTACGTGTTATATATTTTTATAAAAGGTATAGTTTCCTATTATAAAATGACTACTATATCTCTGTCATATAGGGATGTACCTATCTGTGTAAACTTAATTTGGTAGGTTTACAAAATACAGATAATAGAAACACTTATTGTAGTGTCAAATCCTCGATACAAATCACAACAGTCTCCTTAACAGACAAACGACCGCATTATGTACTAAAATTCAATAATTGAATTATAATAACATGCATCTAGTAGCTTACATCGTTATAATGTATTTATTAGCATATTTATTATCATTACAAACATAAACCTTCGTTTCGTGTATAAATAGATACACAACATAGTTAGTTAATAGTTAGTAGGAATCTAAAATAACGTAAAGTGCTGGAATAAGGCTGAATTATGTATACACTTAATATAATAATACTTAGACTAGCTTTTCGTCCTCTTTAACACTGCATAACTAACCATATCCTTTAATATAATTATGAATATTGCACCAATGACATTCTATACATGTTTCTAGTCTAGTCTAGTCATGTAGAGTTTCTGGCCGCATCTTCTGTACAGCGCTTTGACTATTTATATGTGGACCGGTTACGCGTGTAATTCTACTAACAAACATTTCTGCCACTTTTTGCGGGGGGCGAGGTAACATGAAATCCGCAACTTTGGATTTCATTCCCCATAACTTTAGATTCTAATTTTGAATGTCAAAAATCATGAAAAGTAGTCTCGTGTGAACCCCAAACGTTCTAAGTTCGAAGTTATTATTTCGCAATTATAGGCTGTCTCGTTTAGTGATAAGGTGTAAAATTGAATGTAAATGCACAAGATCAATTGTGCTTATACCGTGGCAGAGGGGAAATGCTACCGCAAGGCTAGTCCTTATAATAATTAGTCAAAGGTACAGCGACAACACGTTCCGATGCGGTGGTAGCTTTAAAAAGATTTGACGTTTGATAAGTGTGCTTCAAGCTCCTATATTGACTTTTTTGAGTCGCGTTGCAATTCTGGCGGAGTACGGACGCTTGCGTATCGACGCGTCGGGATTGCACGTGGCTCCACCATTTTGTGAACTCTTTTGTGTTTTAACCTTAAAACAATCACTTGAGATTATAACCTACTTACATTGGCAAAACTGCCACTCTAGACTTAATAAATACCACTGATCATTTTCCTTCATATAATATCCACATAACGAGACATTGGCTGAATTGTGATAACGCATCGGATGCCACTAAACAAAAATTGAATTGTATATTGACTTTGACTTTGACTTTGACACAAGGACTTCACTTCAGTGCGCTATTAACCGGACCACTAAGTTATGCCTAATTGTTTTACATTACTGTTTTGTGACCGAATACATTTGAAAGATTTGAAAGGACTGGAATGTCAGCGGCAATGTATGACAGCCGAGCATAACTGATGCATACAAGTGACATTAGAGATTTTTTGGTTCTGTTATTGTATGACGTGTTGAGTCTTATGTATAGAATGTCATTGATATTGCACACTATATAAAATGATAGCACACAATGATGAACCGCTTTTCTCATCATCATCACCCTATATACGTCTCACTGCAGGGCACAGGCCTACCCTCGTGTTTGGGCGTTAGTCCACCACGCGTGCCCAATACGGATTGGTAGACTTCACATACACATCAGAATTTCTTCTTCAGCGTATTCAGATTTTCTCACAATGTTTTCCTTTACCGTTGGAGAGAAGTCAATATTAGAAAACTCAATGGTATATAGTGTCCTTCTTAATATGCTGACACTTTTTTAAGGGGATGATTAGACCGTCAAACTGCACAACTTTCTCTATGGCATCAACATCGAAATCGCTGAAATATAAATCAGCTGTTCGATACAAAACTGCAATCCTACTCAACCTAAATGTATGGGACAGTAGATTTTTTTCGCGATTGCGATGTTGTACCCATAGAGAAAGTTGTTCAGTTTGATGGTCTGATCATCCTCTTAAAAATAGTCAGCGTATTAAGTTAGACCCTGTATATGACATGTCGTACGTGCGGATTCGAACTCCTCCCCGAAACCCTCGTGGTTGAGTATCCCTACTATTCCATACCTCTCCGCAACGCGGTAAAGACGATTTATAATTTAATTACTGCACACTAGAAATATAAAACGATAGCACAAATGATTAACCACATTTGTAGCCTGCTTTTAAATAAAAACCGGCCAAGTGCGAGTTGCGATACTCGCGCACCGAGGATTCCGTACCACACCACCACACAACATATTATCTTACAAAAAAAAATCTCCGGTTCTTTTAGCGCAAGACCAACTCACACTTGGCTGGTTTTTATTATTTGTTGTTCTACTGTAGAGTTTGCTCTATAATCAAATCAAGTTTGACGCTTTTAAGTATTACCGTTTTTACGATAGAGCGAGAAGAAAAAACGTTGATAAAAACTAGTTTCTTGTATGAGGACACCCCTTAATTTTAAATTTTTATACATTTTTATTATCTGTTAGAAAATTCACCATAATAAGACACATTCCGTGAAAATTTCGACTGTCTAGCTATTACGGTTCAAAGTTACAGCCCGAAATAGATAGGAAGGACAGACATAGCATATATAGCTCACGACTATATTCCCCGAGGGGTTAGTCAGAGATATTCTGAAACCTCAGTACATCCACGTTTCACCAGTAGTACCGAAACGGACAAGCTTAGTAATACGGTCCCGTTTTCACCCTTTATGCGCGGAACCCTAAAAACAATCAAGTCATTGTCCATTCTAGCCTATAATTTGTCTAATATCTACATAACCTAGGGAGTAAACGGTAGGGCACCTAGATTGCTAGGCTCTAGTCCTCAGAACATAGGTGACAGTTTTAATGATATGTGTTTAGCCATTGTAAATTACAAATGAAATGAAAATGATTGCGGTGAATAATTTTTTCATTGTTTTTTAATTACGAATTGTATTCGAAATTCTTTAAATGAAGAAGGTTCTAAGTTAACTTATTTCGTAATTTTATTTTAGATTTTTTCTTAGTAATACGATGCAAAGGATATTTTGATGGTCGCGTTGATGTCTTTTATATTGACGAAATGGCATCTACATGATATAAAGTTTCATTGAATTAAAAAGTCTGTTTAAAGTACAAATATTTAATTATGAATATCCATTGACTTAATAACTACTGGACATAGGGTCACAAGAGTAACAAAACGTATAAAGAGTAACAATTACAAGCCAGTCTTCGTTTGATTGACGGACTACGCGCACACTTACTTTTGTTTGTAAGTGTTAGTCTGGGACACATTTTTAGATAATTTTGTATTAGACCCAAAGTCCATAAGTTAGCAAGTCCATGAAAAAAAAGATAAAAATCCAGACGTCACCACTGTACAGACATAAGGAGATATTTAAATGTAAAAACGATGAAATCGATAAAAATATCGATAGTTTCCCATCACTATTCATATAAAAACCAGGTTAAATGAAACAGTATCGGGGCAGCCCGTATAATGTTAGATAGAAGAAAATCCTAATAACTCGTACCTATTGTCACGTCAAATTATGTTAAGTTTAAACTGTTTATATTATATGGATAAATCTAGCTAAACACTTAAGTAGGTATATATACCGACATGCTAAACTAAAAGTACAGTGCATCAAGAAAACAAAGGCATTTGCCTCGATAAGAGCAGAATCGACACTGGAACAATTACAATGGATTTAACAGCAATATACTAATAAAATGACGTCATGAATATGCAGTAAAGTTGCACGGTGTTGGTATAGTTGGTACAGAGCAATTTTGCATGTATTATGTGATCCTTGCAATTCTTTTGCAGTCGTATAGAGTCGTGGAATCGAACGTTTTTAAAACTATTTTATAAGGTCGCTCCATTTAAGGGTCTGAAAAGCCTCATACACCCGCTTTTCCTGGCTTGGCTTTAACATTGCTAGAGTTCTCGTGTAGAGTCGTGATATCAAACATGTTAAAACAATTCTTATAAGACCACTCCAGTTAAGGGTCTCGAAAGCCTCATGTTACCCATTTTGTGACATTTATAAAGGCGTGAAAAGTGGCTAGAGTTCTCGTGTAAAGTCATGGTATCGAAGGTGATAAGGTCACTCCAATAAGGGGTGTGAAAAGCTGCATATAACCCACTTTTACTATTATGACACAAGGCTTTTGCAGTGGCTAGTGTTCTCGTGTAGAGTCGTGATATCAAAAGTTTTAAAACGATTATCATAAGTAACTCCAGTACACTCCAGTAAGAGGTCTGGAAAGCCTGTTATATTACCTATTTTTTCTACACGCAAAATACCGTTATTCTTCATGATGAGATTGTCATTATGTTTTTGGAATTTTTGTTTATGATAAGGATAGCTATAACATTAATAGATTTGATTCTAAGATTCTGTATTAAGAATGTTAAAAATAAATTTACATTTATAATTATAATACGCAGAATCGACCTAGCAACATAGTTAGATTATTATATTTAAGAGGCACTCAGATTTGTTATGGTTTGACCAAATGCGAGTAAATTTTATCCTTAGACTACGACCGTCATTGTCATATCACTTGTGTTGATTTAAGTACCACACGTGACGTATAAACCTAACAAATTAAAAAATGTAACCTCATATCACAATAGGTACGAATACAACGACATTCTCAACGGTATTATTCCTTGTACAGTTACTTAGTAAAGCAGTTAAAAATCAAGAAACATACTCGACAAAGCAACTCATGCGGACTGTACCAATATTGTTTACTAAACGATTGCATCCCGCAGCACTAAGTAGTAACTAAAGTTAACAGTGGAACGACATTTTGTATGGAAACCTGCCGTTTATAGTTTGATATGAAATCAACAGTTACCAATATGCACGGTCTGATGATCTTTATGGGGAGGTCTTATTGACCCCATGAGGGTAAGGAAGTGAATATAAGTAAATAGATTTTTAGAATCTTAGTGGTAATCTTGGTACCACGTCAGACACAACATTATAAGAGGGGTTAGAAGTGCAAAGTAGGCGTGGAACGTGTTGCCACAGGTTATGCAATGATTTGCATAACACCATAAGGCGCGCGGTGTGGTGCGAGCGAGAGGGCATTAGTAATTGTAGCAACGTGAGCTCTTATAATGTTCTGTAAGGCGGTCTGAAAAAACTCTGACACCAGGGCTTGCCCACACGATAAGAAGAATCTTGGTACGTTTTAGGTCTTAGAATTGACCACGTTTTTTTCTTCTTGCTGGTTTCTTAGGGATATAGCTTATCTTGCATAATTTCTGCTAGCAAAAAGTCAACTATAACCACTTGTTTTTTTATTATGTTTTAGGAAATCCGCCATAATAACACATATTCAGTGAAAATTTCAACCTTCTATCATTACGATTCAAAAGATACAGCCCTAAATCACAGTATAAGAAAGAATATCTAGTACTGCATTCAGTACAGACACTCGCAGAAATGTTTACCTCACCCCCTCTGGCAGGAAGCGTGGCGGAAAATGTAGGTAGTGGCGTATTTCTGTCTCGCTCGCAATCACTTAGTACCGCACATGCTTATCTCTTCTTGCCACTGTTTCCTATATGTATGAAGTGACAACCAAGTAACTATGGTGTGCCTATAAAGGTAGAAGGGAGATAGACGGACGGACGGCGTAGGCGTATTTGGTCCCATTGGCACCGTTTGGGTACGGAACCCTAAAAAACCTAGGTATATGAGTCATAATATATCTTATATGTAACTATACAAACACGCCTACACATAGATATGCTTATATTTAATGACAGGGAGATATCGATCCAACCAAATTGCAGAGTCACCGTTTTTGATGGCCCCGGATTGCCGCGGGCCTCTCTTCAAATAGGACTGGTTATTGCTAGGGATGTTTTGTACGTGTAGGCAACACTGAAATATTCAAACATGGAATGTAAATTAAAAAAAATACTTACATATAAGGTCCTTCTTAACATGCTGAAACTTTTTTTAGGGGATGATCAGACCTGCAAACTGAACAAATTTCACTATGGCACCAACATCGAAAAAAAAAATCAGCTGTTGCATAACAAACTGCAAACCTACTTGAGCCAAATGTATGGGACAGCTGATTTTGTTTTCGCGATTTCGATGTTGGTCCCTTAGAGAAAGATGTTCAGTTTGATGGTCTGGTCATCCCCTTAAAAAACCGTGAGCATATTAAGAATGACACTGCTACCTAACATAAAATTTATTCATAATTGTAGGTAATTACAAAATATTAAATTTCTCTTCTTATCGTGTGGGCAAGCCCTGGTGTCAGAGTTTTTTCAGACCGCCTTACGGCCTCTGACGTGGTTTTTATGTAACGACTACTACCACGAGAGACAGTAGCCGGGACCAACGGCTCAACGTGCCATCCGAAGCACGGAATCATCTTTCTTTTCAGACAATCAGGTGATTCGACCTGTAATGTCCTAACCAACGCACAAAGTGACATATCACTAGGTGTCCCCAGTGGGAATCGCACCCACGACCTCCGTGTCAAAAGCCCAATGCTCTTAACCATTAGACCACGGAGGCAGTAAGATATTAAACGAAGGTCATGCATAATCTTTACATTAAAACAACAATTAAGAAACCAGTGCAATGACATCAAAAACATCTTCCGTCTCACATTCCTAAGTCTAACTTTAATTATAATGTATCAAATAAAAATTTTATATCCATGAAAATGTTAATAACTCAAGTTATGGTAAAGTTAAAACTGTGTTATCTAATAACATACATTGTTAACTAAGTTTATGAATAAACATGAATAAATAAAAACGTGTAGCGATTTTGAACTTTAAGTTTAGGGGATTAAAGTACAAAGTTCGTTAGGTTGTATATTTTAGTATTTGACATTGGCAAAGAATTGGATAAACAACAAATCAATAAGTATGAATATGACTTCCACATTTGACAATAAATATAGTTATTCCATATTATATAGGGTCGTTTTTAATATGCTGACACTTATTTAAGGGTATGATCAAACAAAATTTTTCTATGGGACCAATGTCGAAATCGCGAAAAAAAAATAATCTGTTCCATGGTAACCTGAAATCTTACTCGACCCAATTGTATGGGACAGCTGATTTCTTTTTCGCGATTTCGATGTTGGTCCAATAGAGAAAGTTGCTCAGTTTGATGGTCTGATCATCCCGTTAAAAAGTGTCAACATATGAGGAAGGTACCCTATATAATTTTTCCATATTATACATGGTCCGTTTTAATAGGCTGAGGGGTTTTTGTCAGAGTATGTTCAGACCATCAAACTGAACAACTTTCTCTATGGGACCAACATCGAAATAGCGAAAAACAAAACAGCTGTTGCATAAAATTTCGCTCGAGTAGGATTGCAGTTTTGGATGGAACAGCAGATTTTTTTTTCGAGATTTTAATGTCGGTTTCTGGTTTCATCTTCTCTACAACGGAACACTTTCCGACGCGGTAGTAGAGTCAAAAATGAGGTCAGAAAGCTATCCATGTGATATTATTTAGAATAAAACCACTTTCATTACGGAGCCAACATCGAAATCGCGAAAAAAAATCTGCTTTTTCATACAAAACTGCAGTACCGTCTCGACTCAAATTTTTTTTTCTCGACTTTGTGTTGGCTCCATAGTGAAAGTTGTTCAGTTTGATGGTCTGAAGCTCCCCCTTAAGTATTACTAGGGTTTTTGTTACACCCTGTAAATGTTTAACATAATCTTTTTAATACACATTCTTTTGTTCATAATCATTACACTTAATTGCGTTTCAACTTTGAAGACAAAAGCTCATATAAGCTGTCAAATACTCAAAATGCACTAATACCTTTAAAAGCTCATTTTAAAAGCCCAAGTCGGTTAATTGATGGGCAGTGTTGATCGTAGATAGGCCTCGGTCGATGACTTAACTATTTTTGATCTTTTTTTTGTTTCAATGAATATTCAAGAGCTTTTTAGAGCTTTAATTGTTGCCAGTGCGTAAAGAAACGTTTTAGGATTAAAATAGTAAAAGAGTAGGCACAGCAGAAGCGGTACCTAGAAGTTTAGTTTGTGCCTAAATTTCTCGTAGTCAAGGGTTCTTCAACAAAATCTAAAATTGTTATAATAATACACGTTTTTTTATCTTCTCTAAGTAATTAACTACATAAATAAACTTACCACATTACTCATCACGGGGTGATCTTTAAACTTTGATTTTTTTTTATGCAATCAAATCGCCGTCTTTGTTGCTAATTCGCCTTCAAAACGAGGCCCAAAATCCCAAAAATGTGGCTGTGCTCAAATATGTAATTCACATTTCCTGTTATTAACTCTAAAATTATAAACAAAATGGCATACTTTGTACATTCAGTACGAACTTGAATAATATTTGACTTGTCCTATTTATTAAAAAAACACGATAAAATATTTCATAATCCCCTTGTAAAATAGTCTTGGAGATAATCTATGCTTATCAACTAAATTGGCGATGTTAAATCATTTTGTAAACACAGTTAACACTAGGTACTATGTAATATTATTATAATGTTGTGTATGTAAGTATTTTATAGCTCGATCAAATATTGTGAGTATTACAAAGCATTCATCAGTGTCTTGAAATCAGAAAGGGATATTTTCTATGATCTCCTCTGATACCATACGCATACACAGACGCGCACACTCAAAAATTGAGTATTATATTTATTTTGTAACCGTACGTGCGCATCTATGTGTGCGTCTGATTCGCTGGTTGTGTAGAGCCGCCTTTCAGTACCTGTCTCTACTATGCGCTGTAGGGTCCTTCTTAATATGCTGAAACTTTTTAAGGGGATGATCAGACCGTCAAACTGTACAACTTTCTCTATGGCAACAACATCGAAATCGCGAAAAAATACTCTTTCATACAAAACTGCAAACCTAATCGATCCAAATGTATGAGACAGCAAATTTTATGACGCGATTTCGATGTTGGTCCTATAGAGGAAGTTGTTCAGTTTGAGTGTCTGATCATCCCCTTAAAAAAGTGTCAGCATATTATAGACCCTGAATACGTAATTTTCGTCACCGCAAACACACACTCAACAAAATCGAATTCTACCTATTTCCACGTCTACAACATTGACCAACTCTTTGCCCGCAGTACGACGAGAGCCTGCACGGCGGAGGCTACATGGAGGGGGGAGCGATGTACCACGAACACAGACTGACGCACCCCCACCTCCCCGCTGTGCACTACCCCCCGCCGGCGGCGCCTGCGCACGCGCTGCCTGGCGAGCCACTCGTCCACAAGAGAGATAAGGACGCTATTTACGGGTGAGTCTGGTGGTAACGTGTGATCTTTTTTCAATAGGTTGTAGGGTAGATTTCTAGAACTAATATTAATAGGAGCCAATATGTTCATAAATGAGTGATTAAATAACACATATTCTGTAAAAATTTCAACTAGCTACCTATTAAGGTTCAAAAAATACAGTCTATTAAAGATAGGACAGACGGACGGACGGACGACGTAAGCTTTGTAATAGGGTCTCGTTGGCACCCTTTGGATACGGAATCTTTATATGTATTCATGTGGTAGTGGTCCAGGATTAGAAAAGATCGCCACAATTCAATCTTGTTACTTTCAATGTGCTAAGGGCGAGCCTGCTACAACTAAACGCTTGGATAGATATTTGGTAGCTGAGGCAACAATCCTGAGTACCCATGAATTATGGTCATGAATTTATGTAATTTATTAAATATTAAAAATGAAGAGAGCCAGATTAAAATCTTCTTCAAAGTTTATCAATCATACGCTTAGGTAGAAATGTTCGGATCGCTTTTACAAATGAATGGATTGTACTTTCTGTGCTGTGTTTTGTGTTTGGATATTTATGCATCTGCCTAGCTTAAGTTCTCGGATCTGTAATATAGTTTCTAATACTTTCAGGTTTTTTTAAATATGTTTTGGTTGCAATACAGATAGTCAAAGTTAGTTTAGAATATTTAATTCCTAGTTGTGAATATTTATTACTCTTTTTTGTACGCTTCGTTAGGCCAGGAATAGAGACTCTTTGAGAGAACAGAGGGAGGCCTTTGCCCAACAGTGGGATATCAAGGGCTATTATAATCATAATTATTCGTTCATTACATAATTTTGTTTTTCAACAATAATATCCATAGATTAAAGTGGATTTCGATAACAAGCCTTTTTTAATTACCAATTATGACATTTGTAAAATAGATTTCAATCTTTATACTTGTTAAAGATAGAGTACATTTTAGTTTGCCGTTTGATGGATGATTGTAAAATGACGTCACAATGTTTGGGTAAATCCACGCATACGTGCATATATAAACCCAGGACCATAATCCCATTTGGGGTGGTTAGAAACTTTACTACAACTACCAACGTATTTTTAGTCTTGCAGTTGTAGCGTACCATTAGTATATTGAAGGTTGCACCACCAGTTATCATTACTGGTTGAACCGTGGTTTCAAGATGGTAGTGTTGATATGAAACAGTGAGCTTTTCCCTTTAATACACATTTATGCAATGGCCACGGAAACCAGTCAAGGGCGATTCCGACACGCACTTGGCCGGTTTTTCAATCACAAAGTGTTAGGTGCGATATGACTTGATTAAAGATAATTATTCCATAATTTCTCGTTAATTATCATATTCTATCATTTTAGCAGTTTTGGTACGTTAATTGTGTAGTTTTATTGTTATTTTATTACAAAACATATTTATTGCAGTTCCTGTTAAGTACAGTCTATAAAATAGTAGCCAAAATAGCATGTGTATTCTAATTTCGGCGTTATTAATTAACGGTTAAAATGTCAAATCGAAATATCATTTGTTAAGTGATACCACACAGTTTCTGTGACTGTGTATAAAAAGGACTATCTATATCTAGGACTACATACTAATACAGAAAAATGTATATGCGTATCTTTGACTATTTATATGTGGACTGGTTACGCGTGTAATTCTACTAAGAAACATTTCTGCCACTTTTTGCGGGGGGCGAGGTAACATGAAATCCGCAACTTTGGATTTTATTCCCCATAACTTTAGATTCTAATTTTGAATGTTAAAAATCATGAAAAGTAGTCTCGTGTGAACCCCAAACGTTCTAAGTTCGAAGTTATTATTTCGCAATTATAGGATGTCTCGTTTAGTGATAAGGTGTAAAATTGAATGTAAATGCAAGTTCGATTGTGCTTATACCGTGGCAAAGGGGAAATGCTACCGCAAGGCTAGTCCTTATAATAATTAGTCAAAGATGCGTATGGATTGAGGAGCCACATTTGCTATTAAAAAAAAGTTTTTTTTTGCCCATTTTAATTAGGAAATTAGTAGATTTTGTGGGCCCAATTCTTCGAGAAAATACATGAACAAAAAGTTGGCTCTTCACACCAAATGCACTCTGGTTCAGTGCGATACGATGCCTACAAAATCTACTAATTTCCTACAAAATGGGCATAGAATCCTTTTTTAATAGCAAATGTGGCTCCTCAATCCATACGCATATAAAAATTTAGGTAATGGCGTATTCCTGTCTCGCTGGCACTCACTCAGTATCACACACGCTTACTTGTTGTAAGAACAGAGAAATGCAAAGCTATAAGACCGATCCAAATTAACTTTTTCATTTGGTCTTATGGCAACTTTAGACAGTCTTATTATTACGTGTGGGTATTGAACTAAGGTGAAGAACATGATAGTATAGAAAAAAAACGGTAAACATGAAATTTAAAAATTTCAGACAATTTTTTTATTTGTTTTTTACGGTGGGTATTGATCTGTAAGATTTAGGTTTTTATATTAGTAATTTCGTACCTTACAACAATATCTAAACGACAATCTAATTAAAAAGTCCCGGGGCTACATAACTTATATATTTGGAATCCTAAAATTCTGATGCCCTAATAGGTAGGGTCTTTTAAAATTCGAATAAAAATAAATCATAATTCAAGAACACTTCAAACCCATTCATAAACCATTAATGTCATGTTTACCCATAGATCAATAAAAGTTATATTGTAGACTCTATTTACCCCTTTCATTGTTAAAATTTAGTGCAGTAAGATTGCAGATTATGTTCATAAAGGCACAACCTTTAGCACTTAAGGGGCCATTTACCACAATCTCAACGCTATCTGATCAAAACTTGTCAAGAAACTTGAAGCTTCTGTTATGGGTGGGGTCACACTGTTAGCGAGGAGCGGAGAAAGTCATTGCAATTGCATTGGTTTATTGAAGTATAAATAATTTAAATAATCCCACAGTTGGGAGTTTCAAGAAGCGACAAATCTCATCAGAATCGTTAACGTTATTGCCTTTCTCTAATCGTGTAAGTTTACAAGGGAGTGAACTTGTATTTAGCGCGCAATTACTCATCATCATCATCAGCCAATATCCACCCACTGCAGGGCATAACCCTCCCCCCATTTTGTGATCCTTGTCGGTCCTGTGCCAATCAAAGCGTTTCTTACCGAGGTGACAGGTTGAGCAAAGCCTTAACAGAGTTGTGGCTCAGATCAGGCAAAAGAGGTATGGGTTGTCCGGCAGCCAGGTGGGTTGACGACCTCTGGAACGCAATTATATGACATTGAATACCTTGAAGAGGCTGATTGCTGTACCGCAAATTAATTATACCATCTTATGAATAGATGAATTATGAATTAATTACGTACCTGAAATCTGATAGCTTTTTTAAAATAAGCATTCGCTTTACAGAGTCCGAATTAAATTGATTTTTAGCGAAAAAACCGCCCTATTTGTACCATTATCATTTTTTATTGTTTCTTTTCTATGCTGTATCTTTGTTTTGGTGTAAATAAAAGTATATTTCATTCATCAAAGTAGCAAAGACAAAAAGGCTACCAAAAATGATTTGACATTATGCTGAAAAGACTGCAGTATTTGCCACAATAATGCATGTCCCCTTAAAGGGACTGAGTAGGATTGGCCAAGATAGAAACCTACACTTCGAACTCTCTAACCTTGTTAATGGAGATAAAATGTGAAGATGAAGAGAATACCTCTGTAAAAGTTATTTTACATAATTATTAACATTGCATAAGCATATTCTCTCGACTATATTCCCCTGACTACCCCAGTCAGAGTTATTCTGAAGCCTCCGAACATCCACGTTTCACTAGTAGTACCGAAAATGCCCAGTGTGACGGGGAATGAGCCCGTCGCCACTTGTAATGGACAGTAGGTACAATACATGCCTCGAAATTGAAACATGCAGGTTTCCTCACGATGGCACATAGATACATAATTATTGCTTACCAAAAACTCTTAAAATCCCGCAGTCTTATCGCTAAAAAATTATTTCGAAATTGACAACTTCACAGGTAGAGAAATTGCTTAAGCAATATACTCAGTTATCATAAAAGAACTCGAAACTGTTTCCATCAACGTAAAAGGTCAATACATTTTTAATCGTTTTCCGCTTGATGAGAATAAAAAAGAAAGTATAGTAATTAAATAGTAATTTATATGACTGTATTAGTTGCCGTGAGGTGCGTAAAGGTTTTTTTAAAGAACACGAAGTAGGAACTCATTTCTTCACACGCTGTTGGCTTTACTATAAGTATTAGATATTATCTTTTGTAAAATAAAAATAATACAAGTTGAATGTTAATATGTATTATTTTAACGAGACCAATGACTTCTTGTTCGGTCCGGCGAATCAAAGCAAAAAAGTTTAAATGATAAAATTTTATTTTCGTCTAAGTCTAGATATTTTATTATAATATATTTTTTCAGGGAACTGAGTACAAAGGTTTTAGATCTATTTAAAATTACTCCTAGATATGCATGAGCCGATGAGCGATTACAATTTAGACTTTTTTGTTCTGTAACAAATTATATTGTGATAAATTATTTTCTCGATCCACAAAGTGTTATTATATTTTATAGAATATTATTTGCATCTAAAGTTTATTTTAAACGTTATTAGTATCTAATTTTTCCCCTATACGTAGTTCAATCCAAAGTAATAATACTTTCAAAAATTTAAAAGAAAGTTGCAGGGAGCTTTAGCATCTTGATATCTTGATATCATCATTATCTGCCTATACATATACGTAGAAATACAGGATAGAAAGTTAAAATGGGGCACAAAGGGCAGCTACCAGAAGCATTATAGCTACAACATTTTTAGGAGACTAACCCTAACTTCTGGAGTATTTGACTTCTGCAATTTTCACATCCCATTCGATCCTCTTCCTGTAGGCCATACTCTTTCATGTCAATCATCAACTTTGCTGTCAGATTAACTTGAAGCTTTCTCAATACATCTTTGTATCGCCATAATATATCTTGTATCTTGACATCAGCGCCAATTTCTTTCAAGGTTGGTTTTTTTTTAACAAATAGCGTATCAAAGGGATAACAAGAATCGCTAACAGTGTGACCCCAGACCCATAGGCAGAATAAGACGATTATATCAGTGTCACGTCTGAACAATCGGCATCTAATCTGTGATCTGACACGCGAGCGAGAGGTCGCTTGCGCACTCAATTGTCTTTTGTTTTATTATCTCTATGGTTTTTAATCCAATCAAACTTTTTTTTAGGATCTCTTTGCGTTTGGTTTTGTATTTATTTTTAAATGTAGATTTTATTTCAATAGATTTATTGCATGCTTTGATTGATGTTTGATTTAAGTTGAAGAGAAAATCAGACAATTATTTGCACATGAAAATTTTTGCTGGAATTAGATCGACTGATTTGAATTGATTAGGAAAACATAGCAATTTATCACGAATATAATTTAGAAGTTTATCCAGTAGCTTTCAAGTTATTGCTGTAAGTCGTTTAGGTAGCGACCATGTTCGAAAATGTGCCTTACATATCCACGTGGAAAAATAAGTATGGTGAAGGCAATTAGTGGTCAATGGTTAGGGAACATAAGATACTTAAAATCCAATACTACAAGCTTTGATGTAGAAAAACATTTGTGAAGACACCAGCATTAGCTGAAGACAGAAGACATTATGATCCGTATTGTAAAGCCCACCAAATCGTATTGTGAATCCATACAACATCATCTTAAGGGTTCATAGTGAGGACGAATACAGATGCTAATTGTTCCAACTATTTAAACCTATAATTAATCACAAATTTCCGAACAGCCTCCTTGATCTTAATAAAGACAAAATTTGTACAATACTTTGATCTATCACAGGCCACCGCAAATTGAACAAACATAAGCAAATGCTAAATCTATATGACTCAACGAGCTGCCAGATTTTGCAAATAGTTTCTTTGTAAATGTGGTCCACTGATGTACAAACGAAGTATCCATTTGGGAAGGCAGGCATTAGCACCAGATGATACAAACCCTCCCTGTTAAAAACATACTTCGGTTCCTGCCTGCAGTGGGGAACTGTAAAAGGGGTGTTCACTAGAGACCAGTGATGGTCGCAGTGACACAGGCGCCAGTCTGTCAAGGCCCTCAACTGTCAATAATCATCATCCATTTCCCTTGCAGAAGTTTCCTCAAATTAAGAGTGAGATGAGGCTATTCATTGTCATTTTATATAAGAACTACGCTCTTGTCGGTGGAATATTCGCCAATCCTGTCTCTTTTCTGCTAGGCTATTACCTAATAAATATGCATCGTATAACAAAGTGTGACCCTCCCTTGCAGGCACCCCCTCTTCCCCCTGCTGGCTCTGATCTTCGAGAAGTGTGAGCTCGCGACGTGTACCCCCCGCGACCCCGGCGTGGCGGGGGGCGACGTCTGCTCCTCAGAATCGTTCAACGAAGACATAGCTGTCTTCAGTAAACAGGTAAGAGAACATAATTTTATGTATATACACTAGAACATGCGACGCTAACAAAATCTGTGCACCATATAAAGTTACTATACCAGGAGAGCAATCGCGCTTAATAAATCTCAACTAAACTACCGTATAAGAAGTATACTGAACCATGATTGGAACGCGTGCGAATCAAAACTTTTAACACATTCGGTATTGAGCTATTCATTTGACAGCCGTTAGAGACGTTTTGACAGATCGCTAAGACGTTAAAGGCTGTCTAGCGCGGTGCGGAATTCAGCACAGTTGAATTGGATTGCAATGTGATAAGAACTGAAATTGGATTAGGATTGAACTTTGATGTTTTAAAGTGACGGCTGAGAGAGCGAGATGTTGATGATGGTTTCATTTGACAACTCATGCCAGTTCCTTACCTCCTGTAAGGTATAGTAACGTTATGGTGTACCACGATCAGTAGAGCGGGGTGCGGTGGGACGTCACGTTGCGGCAAGCGCCTGGCACAGACTAAGAAAGCATACGCCATTTGGCCTGTACGAGTGTTACAAACAATCCAGTCTCGCCGCCGCCCTACTACCTCAATGCATTAGATACGTATATTTTGTCATAAGGTAGGTAGGGTAAGATGACTGCTGGGGTAATTTCGTTCAAATAAAAATTGCTGGCTATTGATGCCAAATTTGCTTATGCTGGCATGGCAACAGCGAACTGCGTTATTTTTGTCTACCGCTACGGTGTCAGCATTTAAAAAATATGGACACATAAGCTAATAGGTAGGTACTATTGACCTAATTTCATTGAAAAGATTCAGTAGGCCCATCCTACCCCACCAAAATTACCTCACCTAATTTAAGTCGATATGCTTATCTCTTAAAGAAAACGAAAATCACCGTAAGGAACAACCAATACCTACAAGGTCCATTATCATCTGGGTTGAGACGTATTATGGAAAATGGTATTAACTTCCAGTACTCCTACTGGTCTACTGCAGTACATGACACATACCTACTTATAATAATTTGTTGAGCTCAAACTTCTGGAGCTACAAGAGTTTTAATACGATTTTAGTTTGGCACGCTAGAGTGGTAATCATTGTTATGAACCAAATAGCCTATAAAGTGTGATGTCGAATGTATTCATGAATTCAACCCTTGTAGAGTTAAAGGAAAATATCGTTATTTAAAAGAACCGATTCGAATTCAAAAAAACCTTGTTAGAACAACCATGAATTTGCATAGAGAACGCAGAACACAATATTCACCCCACACCAATAATTCGATTTCATTTCACCGCGCAAAAATACCGAAAACAGTCGGAAATGCTCGAAAAATACCCGCAATAAAATCCCTGCTCCATCCCGGCTCCATTCCATACACAAAACCTATTCAGGGTACGTTCGAAAATTACACTCAAAAGAGAATTCCGAACGAAATAACTTCGTGCTGTCCCCGCACCTGCTTCCAGAATTAAAAAGTTAAAAAAAGCGCGAATGCATTCGAATATTAAAATGTCGCGCGCAAAATGGGCTCTCGTAAATCAGTAATAGCAATTTCTTCGGCCTTAATAACTATAAAGTATAATTAGTAACGGTAAATCTGCTGAGATTGGATTGTGATCGTAGTTGGTTATCGAATGTTTACGCGTTTTTCCGTCTCGCTATTTTGTTATGCATTGTAGATATTGCTATGCAAATTCGGTCGTAAAACAGAAATTAATTCTCATTTCTTTAGCAATTGATTCGATGCATTTTTTTAAAAGTTACAATCGAGGAAATGGAACGAAATCGATAGTCGAGATCTTTAAAAATAATATGGAGTGATTTATGACACATTTAGAGAAGAAACAAGGGTCAGGTCTTTTCAAAAACAAGTTAGCAAAAAGTGTACCTTCAGAAAAAATGCAGCGGACATTTCTTGGAAGGCCAAATAGTCGATATAAATTAAAAGATTTCAGAAAAAGAAAACGTTTTATAAGAAAGTTAATTTTAGTTATAGCATTTATCAAAGTATTCCATTACACAGTACCAGTAGTAACAATGACGGGCATAGTAACACCTATTATTTAAACAACAAAAAGACCATAAATGGAGTCATTTTGTAACAATTCGGCCGAGTAAAACAGGTAATCCGGTAACAAACCGACAATCAAGGGCCGTGTATATTTTATTAAACGTTATAATACCTCAATTACTTTGTGGGTTTTCCTTTTTTTCACGATACACAATAGGCGTTGACATGTTGCGGTGGAATGCAATTTAAAAAAAAAACAAATTGACGTCTTTACTTCCACGAAAAAAGTTTTTTTATATCAGAGTATCAATTTGGCGGTCGGAAGTGACTTTGTAACGTCGTGCATTGATATTAAATTTCACTTTTATTTTCTATAAATATTATTGAATCGTTATCAGTCAAAGACTTCATTGTTAGTAATTATTGAAATTAAACTGTATTTATAGCGGTAACACTATGACCCTTGGAGACCTGCCTCCGATAGCAGTGACTAAGATTGATAACCAGTGTCATGGAACTGACCACTCCATTATTTATTGCTGTGTATTGACTCACTGTTACAAGTCAAAACAATCTATGTAACTACAACAAAATCTGTATCGCTTGACATATTATAACTGATAGCGCCATACAAATTATATCGCTTACCGATTACACTGCAAACTGTCACATTTATCATGTATTTAGACAAGTAAAACACACAAACTCTAATCGGCAATTTTAATTACTCCAATAAAACCGTTTATCGGTAGCAGTGGTGTGAAATCGCCACAAAAAGTGATAAAGATTGGATGGTTAAGAGACGTCCATAACTCATCGGCACACGAAATAAATCATAAACGGTAAAGTGTTTATTTTGAACGTACTTAATATGTTATAAATTTATTTAAGTGGCATGCGGTACGATTGTGGTGCCAGTGATTGATATAGTGCTCCCGTCGAGTGATCGGTTTGGAGTAGATACTGTCATCCTAGTTGCTTCACTGGTCGGTGGAGTGATCTACACGTTCTACTGTACTTTCGCCTTCCTGACTTACTAGTCCAGTGACTGGTCGCTCAACTCGCGTGCTCGTTTTATTAGTTAGTCTAATCCATCTAAGGTTAATGTCGCAATTAGCTAGTTTTTTTCTGTTTAAATTATAATGTAATTGGTAAAACCACTTAGGTTAAGTCAGGATATATTGTGGCTTGGAACTTTATGAATTAAGACATTAAGGCCATTTTGAATCATCGCAGTCAATTTACAATAGTAGAAACCTGAGAAACAATTTGAAATATTAGCTGAAGCAAAATAGATAAATCATGAAGTATTTTTACTGACTTTAACCTATAATTTAAGCCCTTTAAAAACAGCTTATTAAAACATTTTGCCGTAAGATGTTTAAATTTATGAAACGCTAAAGGGAAAATTGCTAAGAGCGTAAGTAGGTTGAATCAAGATGATATTTTATCATCGAACGAAGCGTGTAATGACAAGTAATTATAAAATATAATTGCGAGAATTTTAATTGAATGAGGGGAATCGAGACATCGAGACGCGATTCCAATCGATCTCCCATTAACTTTACTTTGAACCAGAGCGTTTAAACTGTATAACATTGTTTGATTTCTTGACAATTTACATAATTTTTTCTCATACAATAGTAATTTAAATAAAAATTTCCACACTATTTCAAAGTTACATCATATATTTCTATAATCGTAATAAGGATTCTCGACAAAAACAATTATAGAAAATTAACTATAATCGATAAAACGTTTTATTATAGTTGACAAAATACGTACATTGCATTGTGCGCATAGTGGTGATTCATAGATGCAATATTTAGAGGTGTCCATCATTTCATTATGTGAAAATACGATGAAATGACTAGTGAAATGTAGATCTTATTATGTTTATTTAGAATACAACTGACTACCCCTTTTGGGGAAGCATAATAGCGTCTTTTATTATTCTTTTAACAATAGTGGATTATTCATAATTTTGCAGATACATTGTTTTTTTAGAGTGCCAATAAAAGTAAAGCGTATTAATTAACATTGTCATGACGTCTTTTCGCTATTTATGTCGGACGTGTGTAATGTTCCATGAAGTAAATCAGCTATTGCACTTACGCGTTTTTACGCAAAAACAATCACAATACAGCTATATCACATTTCTTGCACAAAACAGGCTAGAAAAGGAAGGTCAAATCATAAAGGTTGCATTGACATTGTCAGATACACACGTCTTTATTTTACAAATGCATAGAATACCGATGCTTTAACATACGGTATTATTCTTGCATGCTTGTTTTTTACTTCGGTTCACATACGTTGTTTTAATTATAGACTTGGAATGGAGACGTTATTTTAAATGACAGTTATTGGTAATTATGTCTATGCAATGATTGGATGATTGTACACAATTGGTAAAAAATGCTGTTCGAAGAAGTTACGTAGAATGAAAAATAAATAAATACTTAAGTGTCTTAGGTTTGTGAAATCTTTGCTGACTTAAGGAATCAATATTTCTTTTCTTGGGTACCACGAGGTGACTCGTGACTAAGGGATTAGGTTACTTACTTACATCTTGAAGACGGTGGTTGGTAGAAATTTTTGAAGTTACGAGTATACTTGGAGACACAGATCAGAGTATTTTTTGAGCATGACAGAAGCTGCGCGCTGCGCTGATGATGTAACACACCCAGAAGTTAGTTTATAATAAGAGTTTTTTTATTCATGCCAAATAAGTAAAACTTTTTACGTGCCTACAGAAGTACACATACGTTTTTTTTGTTTTTAAAAGTTATTTCTATTCTGACTTTTACAAGATAAGTCAGTCAAGTGTTAATGCTATGTTGATTAGAAATAGGTATATTATCGTTTTAATAGTATGCCAGAGAATTAATTAAATAAAAAACGAACCCTAGAGCAATAAATGTCGATCAGTTAAAAACTAATAAATAACAAAATAAGTATGTGGTGCGTAAACAGCGGAGTTTTCTTAAACATTAATAACCACCGCATTTGTAATTACTTGGAGCGAGTAGCGCCGGCGAAAAAACATAGTCGCAACGGATGAGCGCGCGCATCCTCTTCGGGATGATCTATTTGCAGATATCTCATGATTTACATCGTTTCATGATTGAAATCTTTTGTATGGATTAATATATCTAGCGGTATAATGTGTTGGATTAACGTCTATCCGCAAATCGTAGGTTTCTAAAATGACGTGGCTGTCAAACTGACATGGAGACTGCTCTTTTGATGAGCATTATAAAAGCGTGTGACATTGTACAATTTGTTTACATCTGTCCTCGTTTCGTTTAACACTATAATTGTCAATTGTCATGGGATTTGGACGCGCAATTTAACTTCTTTGTCGCCATGATCCAATTCAGAGTTTCGCGCCGAAATAAATAAATAATGGCGGATCGATCCGTGGACTCTTCGCGCAGCTGCGCCGGCGCACCGCGTATTCATTAGCCGCGCGCGCTAGAGTGGAACCGCGATACGATACGTTTTTTGCTTCTCCCTCGCACGCAGCACTTGCATTTTTTTTTCGACAACGCATCGGCGATTTCGTTTTATCGTCCCCATCGAGTGGTTTTTGCCGTTTGGAATTCCTTACGCATCTTGTTTCGGGTTGGTTTGTGTATAAAGATTGTAGATACTCTCGGTTTCTTCTCCAATTTACGTGGGAAAGGTGAAGATTTTGTTTCTAACATTTCTTCTAAAGTTTATCTCTTTTATCCATCGTTTTATTTTGTCGGGTTTTTTGTGAGGGCCGCCCGGGATAAATGTCATTTGGATTCATTAGGTTGCAGGCAAAGACATAGCTAATTAAGTTAAATAAAAGAATCTATTAGTTAAGGCAGAAATTTTCAATAAAATCCATTCATTCTGGTTTAATTCGATATTACAAGGTTACCTCGTTCGGAATTATAATACCGAGCAAGTGCGCAGTCCATTTTCTTTTACAGCAATAATTAAATCTATTAAAAGTAAATGCGCCAATAGAAACTTCTTTACCTAGAAATACACAAATGCAAGTAAATCTATTTTGCACGGCATACTCAATTATTTTGCTTGCGGTTAATGTTATCTTACCATGAACATTATAATATAAAGTAAGTATTATTATAAATTTTATAAACCAGTGCCTACTGCAAAATATGTCTAACTTTCGAACAAAGTCCACAAACTGGTTTAGCGAATAATTCTCAATAGGTTAGATAGGGTTTGGTTCATTAACACTTTGACCTTATGTTTAAAGTAGGCTCACACTCTGATGATTGATCTCACATAGCTGTCATAGTTAATTAATGTAAAATATTTTAGAAGTAATCAAGCGAATTCTCTAACCTTTGCTAACTGATCGAGGCCCAGTTTCACCATGCGATAGCGTGCGCGAGTCAATTAGTCGGTGACACGCCGCGCGACCGACTGTCGCGTTTTTGTACGCTTAAAACGGCATTAATATGCCGATGGACAAAACATTACGTTTCAACACTTGCTTTCGTCGTCATCGTCCTAGTTTTTAATGAATTAGTAGGTTGAATAGTTGAGATTCTTTGCTTTAGGAAATAGTAAAAGTAAATTATAAGCCGATGATGCAAGGTTACCGCAGCAGAATATAATCGCGGTGGGGACGTTCCAAATTCAAATACGTCCGAGGGTGATTTGAATACGCCAATTGTGACGCCCTTTCACCTGATTGGTCAGCTTAGAGACGCGTTCGGGGTGTCTTTAAATTAAAATTTTTAGAGGAAAATGTTTTATATTTTTAAAATGTCCGGACAAGCGATTAGCGATCCGTTTTTGGCAGAAAGCTCGCCGTCCGGTCTAGCAAAAAGCTTCGAGCCTCGCCGCCGCCCGCTAGTGGTATGGCGGTTTTTTACGCGCATACGCAGAAAGCTTGCGATAAAAATGGTCGCCAAATGAGTATTAATTCGCACCGGTTAATAATGACATAAATACACTAGGTGCGCGCCTTTCTCATACAGGGTGTCGCTGTTATGACTTTATAGAATTATCGTCATCATAAACCACTGCATCAGCGGCCGTAGTACGGTAGCGTGATATAACGCACCTTCACTCTCTTTCTATTTGCGCGCAAACGAGATAAAAGGCGTGTTATGGCCTTATCACGTGCATCATGCTACGACTTCCGATGACCCAAATGGCAGTAAAAGTCAATGAATCAAATGGTTGAACATTCTAATTCCACGAGGGTTTTACGTTAACCCTTTATGTAATTGTAGAGAAGGCGGTAAAATCGTCCACACTGCTGATAATTGGTCTCTCCTAAGGCGAGCCACAGAATTCTTCGGTCTTTCTCACACAGTTGCTCACGTCTTCCTATATCAGGTCGTCGGTCCAGCAAGGGGAATGCGTCCCCCACACTACGCTAGATGGTATCCTGAATTGCTAAAAGTGACTAGCTACGATTGTAGTTGTAGCAAGATTTCTGAGCACCTTGAAAGACCTTGGGTGGTATACAATTCAGAATTTATGTATGGTATCATTGTACATGCACTTGATGAAAATACTGGCATTGCGTAGTGTAGGACGCCTTGAGGCCCGCTGGACCGACGTCCTCAAAAAGGTAGCTGGGAGCAACTGGATGAGGAAGGTCGAGGTTTTGTGACGCGCTTTGGGAGAACCCTATGTTCAGCAGTGGACGATGATAGGCTGATGATGATATGATACTTGATAACATAACAGAGCATACATATTCTCTATTTCAACGCGAAAAAAAAATCAACAACAAAAACAGAATAAAAGAACGTAAGAGTGAGGCGGATGCCTATGTCCAGCAGTGGACGTCTATCGGTTGAGATGATGATGATAATGAAGGGTGATCTGGGTGTGATGGCTTCTGCCAAACTGCAAAATAAATACTGTGGGGGGGGGGGGGGGGGGCTTCCAAACCTGTATGTAACTATTCACCATCATAGACTATATACGTACCGTCCTGCCTGCAGGGCACAGGCCTAGCCCCAGTGAGGGTGTAGTGTATGGGCGTTAGTCCACCACGCGTGCCCAATATGGATTGGTAGACTTCACATACGCATCAGAATTCCTTCATCAGTGTATGCAGGTTTCTTCACAATTTTTTCCTTCAGCGTTTGAGAGCAGTCAGTGTGCAGTGACCGTCATTTTTAACCGACTTCAAAAAAGGAGGAGGTTCTATGTTCGGCTGTATGTTTTTTTAAATGTATGTTTACCGATATCTTTGTCAATTGTGGACCAATTTAATTTTAAATCTAAAGTTGTATACTATTTTAACACCCTGTATATGTCGAGGTGTGTAATTATAAAGACTCGGGCGCATTCCGCGCGACACGTCTCGTCTCTTTCCCGATTTCGTCTGGCTGCGTGCGCGCAGTACATCATTTAGCTTCCATTTTTAAATGCTAAACGGTTCTGTATGCTCAGTATTTGTAGGATCTGGTGGTAGTAGCGAGTTCGATTCTTATAGTGGCACTTCACATGGCCTATTTGACAAATACGCGTTTTTACGTGAAAATAGCCAATAAAACTGTTAAAACGTGGAACGGACGGACAGCGTAGGCACATGAATAGGGTCCCGTTTTCACCCTTTGGGTACGGAACCCTAAAAATAGCTTTAAGACTCGAGCGAGCGAGCTATTGCTGTATTAAAAATATCTCTCTGCATTGAAGGACATCGGGCTTTAATCACCAACTTGCCTCGTTAAAGTATCGCAAAAATTAACCTAAAACCACACCATCCAAAGCCATCGATCGCTACCGTATACGAATAATGCTAAAAATAAAAAAACTTAGGTATGTATTTGACAGGCAAGGCTAGTCCTTCTGACATAACCATTCAAACTTGACCTTCCTCCTTCCATTGAACTTAGGAAACATACCGCACTCCAACAGCTCGAGACAAATTGGTCATAAACTCAAATTGACCAGTGTTACTTGAGCTATGGATTAAGGAGATTAGTGTGTAAAGATAGGTCTTTTTTATAATGGTTTAAATAAGGGTAGGTAGGGGTTGGGGGTACCAGTCAAGAGCAGCTGACGTGGATTAGAGGGTGTTTTTACCTACAAACATAAGGGTAGAAACGTTTTGGTACCTACCAAAAATTCGTATGAATGATTATGTAGGCATATATACTATAGGTATTTACGTTTAGGGGAAAATGTCTATTCTGATATGTATAGGAGAATAAACTCTTGTTGTTCTTGTTTATGACATGATGGACATTGTCTTCCCGTGTCTTACGAGGTGACTAAGGGATAATTCTTTTGAAGTATTTTTTGAGCGAAAAACGAAAAATCTACTCGTGTAAATCCCGCTTTATAGAGATGGGTAGTAAAGTTTTAGCAAAGTTTCTGTCCAGCCCCAATTTATGGTCGTGATTTTATGTATGTAGTATTGCTTTAGCCCGAGTAAGAGAAAATAACTCTAGACTTTCTCTCATAACTAACTAACTCTAGGCGAGTAACCTTTCCTGCCGTGCAGGAGGCGATGGTTCGATCCCCGTCCAGGCCGACTCGTACCAATGAGTTTTTCGGAATTTTTGTACGATTTGTAACACCACAGGCTTTTCGGTGAAGGAAAACATCGTGAGGAAACCTGCATGCTTCAATTTCGAGGCATGTATTGTACCCACTGTCCATTATAAGTGGCGACGGGCTCACCCCCCGTCATACTGGACAGAGTTTCGGTACTACTGGTGAAAAGTGGATGCTCTGAGATTTCAGAACATCTCTGACTACCCCCTCGGGGAATATAGTCGTGAGCATATACATACATACATATACTATCTCTCTGTCAAATATCATTGTGATCCCATTCAAATGTAACGTATAAAAACAACACAACATCCATGGCCACTGGCCACCCTCTTTAATTGATATTAATGTAACAACGATGATAATTCAGTTTCTATCCTATCCTATACTAGGAAGGGAAACTCACCCATTTTATAAATAACACAATGACCCTACGAAATATCGTTCATTTGTAAATGTTGAATTATTTGCTAATAGGATCTTTGATTACTTATATGTGGACTGGTTACGCGTGTAATTCTACTAACAAACATTTCTGCCACTTTTTGCGGGGGGCGAGGTAACATGAAATCCGCAACTTTGGATATTATTCCCCATAACTTTAGATTCTAATTTTGAATGTTAAAAATCACGAAAAGTAGTCTCGTGTGAACCCCAAACGTTCTAAGTTCAAAGTTATTATTTCGCAATTATAGGCTGTCTCGTTTAGTGATAAGGTGTAAAATTGAATGTAAATGCACAAGATCAATTGTGCTTATACCGTGGCAGAGGGGAAATGCTACCGCAAGGCTAGTCCTTATAATAATTAGTCAAAGAATAGGATCGACTCTTATCTATGGTGTCGACCAGGGAGCTGGAAATAGGTATTGTATATACCTGGAGTACAGACTGCGTTACAAGCGGTGAAACATGAAAATACTCCTTGGTGATCGGTAATGTTCAACCTTCTTTCGTACGTTTTCATCGTCGTTGTTGGTTTGTCCCTTTCTAATCCAACGACGAAAATAAAGAAGAGTTTTTATTTAATTTTTGTTCTGACCTCAGAGGAAGGATCTCCATAGAGTCCGCATAAATTTACGATTGTAGTTAGTCTCTTTTGTCTTATGACGTACCTTTAATAGTAGAAGGAGATGGAACTATAGATATTTGTTTATGCGGCTGTCCACTTTTTTTGAGCTAGTGTGTGTGAAAAGTTACCGTAAACATAAGGCCATATGTCACTTGGTGCCTTTTGTCCATACTACTTGACACCACACACTCAAACCTAAACGTCAAAAAAAGTGGACACTTTACAATTGGTATGGCTCACTCTATGCCTTTAGGTATAATCTCTTAGGTTCTGACAGAAAGGGACTAACATAAAGTTTGAAACATCGATACGAAAGAAAGTTGAACATTACCGACCGCTATTGCCAATTTTCGTGTTTCCATGCTTGTAAGGATTGGTATCCTTTATCATTCTAAATCCATAGTATCGACACACCTTGGACACTTGGCTGTCACTTTATACAAATGGGAAAAACTGACAAAAAGAGTTAAGCATTTGCGTGAGTGCAAGTGAGATAGGAATACACCGTTGCCTACTATTTTCTGCCAAGCTTCCTTACCTAGGGGGTAAGATAAAAATTGTAGTACCATACTCATTCTTATACCTACTGTGGTATGGACTACAGTGAAAGCTTGGTTATAAACACAGTCAGGTACGTAGGTAGGATATACATATTAAAGTGCGTACGTGTGTGTGCTAAACACAGATGAAATCTCTCGTCCTTACCCTCCTGAATCTGATGGAACAAGAGACCGATGCGAAAGTAGCTTTGTAGTGATTCTTCTGTAGGTACTATTAGTATGTACTCTGTGGCAGGACTATTAGTTTCGCAGTCCAACCAAGTTGTCAATAACTTAGGATCTAATGTAGACGAAAATGAATAAAAGAAAATGTATGTTTACATTTCACATAAAACGGTTACCGGCTGCGTTTAAAAAACAGTGCATTTATACATTTTTTTTGCATTTAATCCATGCCATGAATAATAAGGCAAAACTTATTATATTTATAATCCCTCGTATGAATGCAGGACAAGTAGAATTCGTTTAAAAAAAGTTGTTTACGGTATTCGGTCAAAACCCTTATTTCAGTAAGTTAAAGTCTGTATTGGCATGGTGCATTGCTCTTTGAAAGTTTAATAACATCTGCCGGTATGTAATTTTTTTTTAAAGATTTAATATGTATCTAGCTTGTTTGTTTCTTAAATCTACAAAAAAGATTTTGCTTCTTAGAGATTTTAAGACATTTTTTGAGTTCCATCCTTCCTACTTACCTACTTAGTTCTTATCAATTTCATAGAGATACAAGACAACGATTTCGATAGATACTTGGTTTAATTTTTTTTTTAATCTTAGTTTAACCGTAAAATTTGAAAACGATTGGTATAGAATCGATAACTTTAATTTTAAGTAAATTAATTTTAATAGTAGTAAATTTATTAATGATTTATTCGAAAAACAATATAAAAATACGACTAATCCGAATCGTCCAACGTAGGTTTCGTCAAAACAGTAAAACATTATCAACGCATCCGCAAAATACTTAAAACTCTGTAAATGTAAACACTTACTGTAAATTTATTTATTTTTCTTTTAACACAAATTAAAAAGCCAATTTTTATACAACAATTTATTAGCAAAATAATAAAAAAATGTTACACAAAATGTTGGCGATCCGGGTCAACACTAAAAGGTTTTCAAAATAGCATTCAACTAACGCTAACCCGTTGTGTAGCAAAAATATTTTTATTTTTATTTTTAAAAGTCTGAAATTCCATTGAAACTAATAAAACTTGGAAATACCAACCCCTAAAGGTCTATCATTAAATCCAGTAACAATTTAAAATTCGAACCCCTTATCAGAATATAATTATATAAAAAACCGTCTAGGAATACCTAAATAATTTCCCTAAGATACAATCAACTTGTCAAACTACCCGCCCGCACATTACAGGGGTTGCCAACCTTCCCCCCCTTTATATTAAATATTTCAACACAATGTTTTACATTAATTCGCTACGATCAATTCCTACGTTTACCTTCCCTGTAATTTCATAGCAATTTACTTTAGGTATTAAGTTTTCTTTAGGTATTGAAATGATAGCCTTAGGTTCTAGTTATTACTATGATTATAACATATGAAATGCGTTTCAAATAATTATTATATATTGTGTTTGTCGGGTTTTTTATGGATGTGTTAGCTTTCTTGTTCAATAACTATGTTATTCTATTTATAATGACTACTAGAATCGCCTGCGGTTTTCGTTTTATTAAAGTTTCATGGTACAACGCACAGTCAGGCGGACAGAATGCGTTTTTGTTATAATAGGTAAGAAATATGTTATTCGAAAGACGGAAATCAATTTACATTTGATAATTTAAATAATACAAAATAAAATAAATACATGATTGTTTAGTTACGCACGGCACAGCACAGCATACATATACTCACGACTATAATCCCTTTTGGGGCGATCAGAAACTTCTTAACTATGCTTTTAAGACGATAAAAGTTTATTTACTATAATATACAATATACTACAATATACAATAAACAAAACTAATTAAGAGAAACAAAAAAAAAACGGATTTTAAGTGCGTGTTGTAGAAAGGCTTACACTTATTCAGAAAAAAAATGCAAAAAAAGTTAATAACAATTAAAAAAAAAAATTATGACTCGGGATGCCCATGTTCATCTTACTGAAGTTTTAAAATCAATATTAAGTAATTTTTTTCGAGGTTGACCACTTGTAAAAAAATACAGAGGAATCGTTATCCCCACTTAGAAATACAATAACAAATTCCAAAAGAAAACCTTTTACAAATAATTGACACGAAAAGCGCATTTAACCCTTCACACGGCGACGCATCTGGGGGGGTCATTCGTATCGCTTTCGCCTCCAAACCAACATTATTTGTAGCAGATCAATCAAGATTACGTCCAACGCGAGTCTAACCCTTCCCTCTGATTGTTTCATCAATGTGTCAATGATTAGGGGATATACTAGAGAAGCGACAATTAGATTTCTTTGTTGTTGGCCGAGTTTGTGAACTGTGGAGAATTGTTGTGGTTATTGAGAGGTCCAGACGGTTTTGTGTGTTGGCTTCGTTTATTTTACAAAAATCACGTCTAATTTAATTGGGTCACATTAAAATGTTAAAATAACAGTGACATAAGTCAATGAGAGAGAGACAGAGAGAGAGAGAGAGAGAGAGTTCTGGCTCGGAGTTTTCAGAATATCTCTGACTCGCGGGGAAAATAGTCGTGAGCATATGCATGCGTGCGTGAGTTAACATTATAACAAAGTTTCTTTTTTATTTATAATTTTACGCACTTTTGCCTGCTGATTAGCACTGCATCTCTGCTAATGTCAAGTAGTTTATGTAGTACGCCTCGTATCAAGCTCAAACGCAAATCGTACGAACACCGCGCAAATGACACAATCGCTCGTGGCTAAAAATGCAACGTGACGCTAGCAAGAACTTGTTCAGAAGTGCAAAAAAGGACTTCATCTTCATCATCATCTTCAGCCTATATACGTTCTACTGCAGGGCACAGGCCTACCCTCAGGGAGGGTGAATAGGCGGTAGTCCACCACGCGAGGACTTATGTATAATAAATATGAAATACACATTTTGATTTCTGTCTTGTATTGTCATATGAATAAAATATCTCCTCGCCCTTTGTACATGTCTTTTCTATTGTTTGTGTCAATGTATCTGTGTGTACAATAAAGTGTTATAATAATTATAAAGTAAGAAACACCACTGGCTTTTCGGTGAAGGAAAACATCGCGAGGAAACCTGCATGCTTCAATTTCGAGACATGTATTGTACCCACTGTCCATTACAAGTGGCGACGGACTCACCCCCCGTCACACTGGACAGAGTTTCGGTACTACTGGTGAAACGTATAGTCGTGAGCATATGCTAAGTACGCAAAACTTGTGACACGTTTAATTTAAAACACGCAACTCCATCAACCATGCGAAATCCAATATCGAAACGACCCCCCAAAAAATTAACTTACATTAACAAAAGCCAAAACACATCACTACCCGCAGATAAGTTATTAAACATAGCACCATTACACTTTAATTTCTGGCCCGCTGGGATTTGGGAGGGTCGCTAAAATAAAAAAAAGGGCAAAAATAGGGGCGCCGTTTTGCTTACTTATTCATTATGCGCTACGCACTCTATATGCGTTTATTTTTGTTCAAATAGATGCGTGTAATTCTACGTGAGACCGACGCAGGGTTAAAAATCGGTACAAAACCATTATTCTATTATTTCGCGAGCTTTGTGGCGGCCATCTTCAACTAGGGTTGCTTTTTAAATTTTTTTTTTATTTGTTAAAAATAGTTTGACTTGTTTATTTTTAAATGGAGCGTGTGTGAGTGCACTCGAGACTTCGTAAACAAGCTTTTTGGATATGAATAACAGTGTTTGTTTATTTATTTGTGTGCCTAAGAACGGATGCGGGATTTTGAGGGTTAATAAACTTTAGAATATTCTTACTAATAATATACAACGTATTAATGAATTAACGCAAAACTAGAAAGTAGTTTGTTTAGAATCGAGAGCAGAATCGAATTATCATGGTTTCAACAAAGGTAATTTTTTTCAAAATTTTAAGTAAAATTTAAAATTTCCCGAACTCGATTTCAACCCACCCTACTTACTACCAAGATTCTTAAAATGTACCCATGAGCACGTTAGCGCTTTCATTCATTGCTGAAATGATAACAAATGATTTTTGCCTCAAAACTTAAAATGCGAATAACTTTAAATTTTAACTATCAAAATAATAAAATTATTGTTTTAATCTAATTATTTTGTTGTAAATCAGTTGGGGTATATGAGGTTTTGCGCTTATTCATTAACACGTTGTAGTATTGTAGTAAGTCTCAAAACTAGTGGGACATAGAATATTTATTACTAAGATTAAGAACGTCGACATTTCGTGCCGTCGACAAATTTTAGAGAGCTGTTAAGAAAAATTATTATATCTCACGTTTTGAATGAATGAGATTAGAAAAAAAAAGTGTTTTTTTTTTTAAATAAAGCATCTGTCTTTTTACGAAGCATTTAATCTGAGGGTCATCCAAATACGGATCGTGTATTGTTCAACAATAGAATTTAAAAAGTTTTTTTTAATTCCGCCATTTTATATTCATGTGATGTTTTCTATTATACTGTTTAGTACCGTTTTACGAAGGACTTATCAGAAAAAATGCTTTTGATCACGGTTCGATTCCCAGCCAAGGCCTTTCATATTTTATACAATATAAGGTTCTTAATAAGACGAGACTTTTTAAGGGGATGATCAGACCGTCAAACTGAACAACTTTCTCTATGGCACCAATATCGAAATGCGAAAAAAAATCAACTGTTCCATACAAAACTACAAACCTACATGAGCTAAATGTATGAGACATCAATTTGTTTTTCCGCGATTTCGATATTGGTCGCATAGAGAAAGTTGTTCAGTTTGATGGTCTGCTCATCCCCTTAAAAAAGTTTCATCATATGAAGAAGGACCCTGTATATTTCTTTTTTTTTTACTTTTATTTAAAATGTCTCTCTCATTCACACCAAGATAACTTAGCCTAAAGAGTGAATGCAATAGACACACTTAATTAAAGTCACGTTTGGAACAGATGATTAAGTTATTAATAATGAAACATAATAATTAAGAGACCAAATCAATAGATAACAATTAAGTATCGCCATTAACTTGATAAAGATATTAACTCTATCACTTAAGGCTTTATAGGTCATCTAGGTAATTTATATTAAGTGCCTAGATCTTACCTAGATTCTAAAATTATAATTGAGACAGCACAAAGGCTAGCCGCCTGTCAAAACTTGACACGTGAGCTGAGCGGCAACCCTAGAGCTAAAAACAGTTGCTGTAAATACACGCACTGTAAAATCAGTCACTATAAAAGCAGTTCTTAAATATTTAGATACAAATATATTTATTCATTAAATTCGGTTCGGATACATGCGGTATGAGTGATAGTGTTGGGTAGAGATCTAGGCACAACACGCAGGTTGTGTCCTTCATACTGATAACAAACACTCTCCTCTTGACTTTTATTTACATTATCATTAGTATAATTAAATTCTTTATTGTACACAAAAACAACATACTAATTATGAAAAATGCAGCAGACAGCATACAGGATGCAGTTGATGCTAGTCATTTTAAAATTAGTTGCCGTAAACGTAGTCTCTGTAAGCAGTTGTTGTAAAAACAGTCACTGTAAAAGCTGTCTTTGTTAATAGCCACTATTATTGCCGTTACTGTAAAAGCAGCCGCTGTGAAAACAGTCGCTGTAAAATCAGCCACTGTCAAAGCAGTTACTGTAAAACAGATGTTGCAGAAGCAGTCGCTGTAGAAATAGTCGCTGTAAAAGTAGCCTTTGTAAAAGCCCTAACCCTGATACCTAATTGTATGCGGGAGAGATCTCTTCCAATACTAACTTCACATCTCTTGAATCCATTTCCCAGGACGGTTTTAGTGTAGTTTTATCACCAATTATTATGTCCAAACATCTTCCCTCATATTAAAACAAGACATTTAACCGACAGCCCCTGAGTGACTCATTACGACACCTTTATAGCTGTTCCTTAATTTCCACCAACCCTCTGATAGTCTTAATGGTCGAAAAACTGACCTTGCTTGAATTACTCCTTGGGGAACAATTTGGTTTAACTATAAATGATGCTTCTGGCCCTATAAAGTTTTGTCAGTCTATGGACATTTATATTCACGACGGTAATCAGTTTTGGGGTGGCCAGAAACATTGATACAGCAAAGTTAATTTTAAAGGTGCAATGGAGAGGAACCCGAAGAAGAAACAGAAATGATAACAATGAACATGTCACATCAGTTAATTTTAAATGTATATTTTGTTACGTTGTTACGGATTGTCAATAAAAAAACATCACGTCAAAAACAAACCCAGTGCTGGGCATTGGCCTCCCATCCTTCCTACTTGGTAATTGATAGAATTGGTCCAAAAGGATGTAAGTACAGTCAAACATCCCCGACAATCTTCGTCACAAGAAAGTGTACATCAAAATCTACAATACGTTGATTGATTACTTCATTGGTAAATTTTAAGCGATATTTAATTTATTTAATGAAAATTTACCAGAATTTTTTCCTCTTAAATGATTCTTAAGAGTATCTCATTGACACATAAATTGCACAGTGGTCACACAATGTAGTACCACCGGCCAAAAACTACAACAATGAATGAAATGAGACAAGACAATTGATACTTGTCAAACACCAAAAACTTACGACATATCATTTTAGGTAACAAACATTGGACAGCGAAAATTACACGTTGCAGCCAACTGTCAAAACCGGATCACAGGTTTTTGTGAAAGAATTAATAAATCAAAAGAGATCAGTTAGTGACAAAGCTCGCATCAAAAATTACAGATCACAAATCGTCACAGACCATGCCCATAAATCAACTTGAATTCTTTGTACGATAAAAAAAAGGAGCTAAGCAAATACCCGGGCCTTCTACCTGCCCGGGTGTCTTTTGAATACTCGTATTAAAATAAAATTTTTGAACGCACGGATTTTGGGGGCAAAAAACACACGAAAAACACTCCTTTCATTTCTATCCGTCTTGCTTTCGCCTGTTTATTTTGTCTCGCTCTAATGGGGATGACGCTTAGGACTAAAATGAAGCGTCACTTCAGTTTCAAAGAAATACCTACAGAAACATCAAACGCACAGTGTTTCAGTGAATATTTTATACGGGACAAAATAAACATAACAGTCCATTTATAAATTCCTGTTAGTTATGAATAATTTTCATCAATTTACATATTTATGCGTTTTGGGGACAAACGAACACTGCAAACAAAGGGCCCTGTCCCAGCTCTTACTTCTTTTAATTCCTCCATAGAGCCAAACAAAAGCTAAACAACCAAACCTCATTTTATGGACCAACATTTATGACCACAATATTCAGTAGGAGCTATTTTGTTAAGAATATTTATGGCATTTTTTGTGAGGGCCGAGAAGAAATGATATTGGAAGGTTTTAAGTGTACGAGCCTACCATAAAGACATTTGTTCATTACGTCTGTTTATGGCCAGCAGTAAAGAGAAATAAATAAATTCGCACGTCGTTGTGTCAAAACAGGTGATTAAAAGCGAGGCGGTCGCGGTCGCTGTCGCCAAAACAATCGCCGGTCGCCGCGTGACGTCACCGCGGGCCCGCGACCGGCGCGCCGCACGCGCACACTATAAATAAAAATTTCGTAACAGGAACGTTCAATATTAATACACTATAATTTTAAATTTCGAACTACTTCAGTAGCAGCGCTCGGCCAGCATTTTTTAGAATGGAAATTCGAAAAAAAATCACCTGCCGACCGTCGATCGTATAAAAAGTTATTAAATAGGAGGCGACTTAACTAAATTACAAAACTCGACCTTTGCGCATTATAGAATAATTTACCATTAAAGTCTCAGTACAAGCCGAGCGATTTTAAATCATATGTTTACATGTGACAAGCGTCAAAATGGCTTGAGAAGATTGATTTATTAAAACGGAGACGAGATCGATCGGCAGGCATCTTAGGTAGCGTCTCGGTGCTTTATTTTATCTTATAAATAGATTTTTTATTACAAATTACAGGGTACCACGTTTGGTAGCGATTTTGATGCCGTCGCTTGTCCGCTACTTGTGGTAATAACCGACGATTAAATTGTTATTACATTATGCACTTTAATTTGTGCTAAATAGAGTTTAATCTTCATTGGGACGGGGTGAGATTCCATCGTTGGAGGACCTTACGAATTTAATAATGGGTTCCGTAGTTTTTTGGTGGGTTCAGGTAGCGAGGTGGTATGCCGAGTCACACTGTGCCTCTGATGGAGCTCGCGCATTTCTATACTTCTTACTCCTTATTTATTATGGTCAGAAATAATATGTCATTAAGGGTTCTGTGTTAACTAATTGATCAAACCTGTATTTAACATGATGGAGGTGATTATTAAGGTGGATAATGAATGTTGGAACTGTACTCAGAAGTCTTGTTTGTCACTCCAACTAAAATACTGTAAAGACTGTAAACGCAAATGTACAGATAAAGAAAATCTATGACTGACTTATTAAGAAGCAACTTATACTAGGCCGACTCGTACTAATGAGTTTTACGGAATTTATGTACGATTTGTAACACCACTGGCTTTTCGGTGAAGGAAAACATCGTGAGGAAACATGCATGCTTAAATTTCGAGGCATGTATTGTACCCACTGTCCATTATAAGTGGCGACGGGCTCACCCCCCGTCACACTGGGCAGAGTTTCGGTACTACTGGTGAAACGTGGATGCTCTGAGATTTCAGAACATCTCTGACTACCCCCTCGGGGAATATAGTCGTGAGAATATACATACTTATACTAGGTACAGACAGGGTCCTTTTGTCTTCTATGCTGACACTTTTTTAAGGGGATGATCGGACCATCAAACTGAAAAACGTTCTCTATGGGACCAACATCAAAATCACAAAAAAATATGTTGCTGTCCCATACATTTGGCTCAAGTAGTTTTGCAATTTTGTATGGATCGCAAAAAATAAAGAAGCTCCAATTTATTTTTTGTGATTTCGATGTTAGTGTCATAGAGAAAGTTGTTCAGTTTGACGATCTGATCATAGCCTTAAAAACGTGTCAGCATATTAAGAAGAACCCTCTATAACTGGTAGTGCCCAAACTCTGTGGCTACTTTATCTATGGCTAAGATCCTGTCCTAAGAACAGCACTGTCAAAATTAGCACAACAGTGAATTTGAAATAATTAAAACAACACTTAAAAGTTTAAGTATCCCCTTAATTTCAAGGCGTTCGCACCAAGTTTTATAATAGAAAATCTAACAAAAGGGCTAGCATGGCATTTATTCAATTATAACTTACAATAAACTATTTCGCTTGAAAGTACACAAAGGCAGGTAAACTCGATGAATGGAGAAACGACAATTGTCCTCGGACAAAGATTTTGGGGACGAGTCAAAAGTTATTTTTTATTTTCCAAACTGTTTGGTTTTACGGGACATTTTTGTGTTGGAATAAGAGGTCTTTTATGGTTCAGATCTTGTTTTTTTTTCCACATTTATGGGGAATCTTGAGCCTTGTTTTGTCATTTTGTCATACTATAATCTTTCATACAAACACAACCTACGTTTACGAAGAGTATCCCATGAGAATCTTCAATAAATCGATGAAATCGGCGATAAAATATCAATATCATAACCAGCGACTCATAAAATAAAATTTTGTGTTCGTATCGACACCTACGACAGTACGACTTCGTTCGTAACGACAGTTTTTGTCGACGTATGAAATATAATGGAAACATTAAGAGCTTCGACATGAATTATATTTTGATTTTTTGTATTCCACATACATTATTTCCAAAATTAAATTTGATGAAGTTTGGGATTAAATACCAACCATAATTTATTAGGTACCTTGATTACAAATGTGATGTTGACATTGAACAAAAATTTTCGTTTTCGCTAGTCGATAGAGCCTCAGTGCAACTAAGATGTGATCCACCTAAAACTTGTGTGAATTCAGTGAAGAACCAATGCTTTTCTATCCATCTATCTATCTAGAACCAATCTTTACATACCTATCGCACTTCTTTCATATTTACACATAATCCTCACACACACTAGAAGACAACAGGCTGCAAAAAAAAACAACAAAAAACCCATTAACCAGGCGTGACCCCCAAACAGACGACACTATAGATATAACTATACTAAGTATTGATACTCAAAGATAATTTAAAACCTGTCCCAATCATTATCCAACCGAACCTAACCCGTTAAAACAAAACTCCAATAAGCCTATAACAAAATTACTCGTTTCCCCCCAAGACGGTATCGGGCCAACCTTATTAGCATTTAATTCGTATGGTTCATGTCCCATAAGACGCCCCTCCAAAAAACACTGTGCATTTAGCCTAAGACTGAAATTGGCTTGATTTGTATGCCTTAGTTCTTGGGACGAACTGCAGTGACCAAAAGTGGGGGGCTTCACGCTCGGCTGCCCCCCAAAATGAGGTACTTCCTCGCCCGGGGGTGGAGGAGGAGCTTTATTTATGTGTTTCATGATTTTTTGGCTTTGTATTGGCCGAATTTTTGATTGGGGAGATTATATTTGGGTACTCCATTTTGTTTTGATCACGATTAAGTACAAAAATTGGTAGTACTTGAATTTAATATACATGCAGTCAATGAGCAAATAAAGATGTTTACACATAGATAGATGCAACAACCTCAATCAGATTTTTATTTAAGTCCAAAAGTACAACTATCATTTTAGAAATGACCATTGAATAATATAATATAAAGACAAAACCGAAAAAAAATGTTATGTCCTAAAATTTCATGACGTGACCCACTGTGCGTGTTACAAATATTACATCAAACTAAAAGCTACATTTCTCAGTCAAGAGAAGTTTGTATCATCAACTAATGACAGAACTAGAATGATAGCTATTACACAGTGGGCGGGAATCGAACCCGCTACCTCGGTGTCGTCTGCCTACGTCATACCGGTTATTAGACTCCATTTTGATTTTATGTACTTACGTTTGTTTTTTATAGGCACTGCTAGGCACTTAAAGTGATAGTTTGATGTTGTTATTATGTTAGAGGTAACGATGCATTTTTTATTTGTGTCGTATCCATCCAGGATAGATGCACTGTGGTTCTGATTGGTTTAAAAATAGAACAAATCATTGTATTTTTATTACATTTTGCTGTCGTTCTTTTTTCAAATGATAAATGCCTTTTTGATAAACAGTACAAAAAAGTAGCTTTAATAAATAAAAAAACCGAAACAAATGAAGTGGAACTATGTAAAATCGACAAAACAAAAGTTAAACGTCAATTATGGTTCATAATCAATAAGTCTTAGACGACATTTATGGGTTCAAGATTATAATCGATTCCATACATTTTAATGCAGGCCTCTCGTTAACGCTGATGTAAAGGTCAAGCGAATTTATATCTTAACATAAAGTATGATGGTATTAATTTGTGTGTCAATTTACGACCGTATCTGTTAACGGTCGGTTACTTTGTGAGACGTCATTGCTAATATCTTAATGTTGTTTATACTGTTTGCTGAATACTAACTATTCCTTTAGGCAAAAAAAGCTGTTTTAATTGTATGGAACATTAAGTGTAACAAATATTCTTAATAACATCTGCCTGATAGAAATGAGTCTTCGGAATAGCATAGACTTCTAGAGTCTTGAAAAAAAAAAGATTTGAACAAAAATTTAACTAACACAAAGGTATGGCCATATTCAATGTGGTCAGACCATTAAACTGAAAAATTTTCACTCTGCTGGAGTCCACATGGAAGTCGCTGTCGCAAAATCTGCTGTTCCATACAAAACCGAAAGTTGTTCAGTTTGATGGTCTGATACTCCTTTCAATTATAATACAATTTTTATAACTGACTGACAGACAATGCAATGCCTAGACCGCTGACGAGAGAATCATGAAAATTCCATAGAGGATGAAAAGGTGCACTAAGAAACGATTTTTCGAAAAACGACCCCTTACAGCGGAGTTTTGAAGTTTTCCGAAATCCACGCAAACGAAGTCGCGGGCAAAAGCTTGTAATATAATTAAGTATGATACAGTCATTTCTTACTATGCGCCGCGGTATCTTCAAGGCTGAACAGACATTTTTAAAACGAGTTCTACCCTAGTTTTCGACATGCTTACTATGAGGTGTCAGTGAGACTCCGTTATACACAAAAACATATCGTATGGGAGTTAAATAAGAGTAATAGTGGAATAAGAGCTTTTTTGTGCTAACTTCAAGATACCTAGCTTTAATCTAGTAGGTAGGTACGAAACACTTTCTTGGTTAAAAACAGGGATTTTGACAATTTTCCGACAAGAATTTACAAAAGTTTCAGTGTGTGCTCATCCTTAGGTCCTTTTACCTATTAACTAGTGAGTTGTGTGACACGGATCATGGATCGCGGTCATGGCCGCACAGTGGGTCCGTGGGGCATTGACACAGGACATACATATGTCATTAGTAATATTTAAGGAAAATGATTACTACAAAAGACAAACTGTGATATTTATGTCTGTAGATAAAACTGAATTCTACCAGTGAACTAAAACAATTTTAAAGAAGATGATTTTCTTGGGCAGTCGGGTATGAATCAAGAAGGACTTGTTTCATCTTCAACCTTATTAAAAATTATTAATAGGTTAAATGCATGTCAAGTTTTGCCAAAATAAACACTCGCAAATTGAAACATAATAAAGAAAGAACTCTAGTTTATTAATTCCAACGTTTTTGGTAACAGAGTGTACATTTAAATTTATACTCTATTAAAATTTCAGAGCTGTTATTGAGATATTTAAATATTTTACGATGTGAACGCACGTTTGTTAGTTTTGCATATTAATGCACCCGTGTCTTTATTGTATGTTTTGAAACTTGTAGACATTAAAGTTGAATTTTTATTGTCAGAAAACTTATGTAGGGTTATGAAGCTATAAAAAAAACTAGCTATGCCTAATTAGTGTATAAAAGCTTAAATTCGCTAAGAATTGGCTTGTTATTTACTTTCTATTGAATATTGATTTCGTCCCACTGGGTGTCGTGACAAATTATATTGGTTTGACCTAAAGGAAACTTAAAATATTCTTAGTGCTACTATTTTGAATTATTTATTCAATAAACGTAATTGATTTACTTAAAAGGATATTCTGAATCTAGTATAAAATTGTCGCGTTTATATTAGAAAAACTAAGGGTGTTTTATACACCATTAGTTTTTAATTACTAATATAACTTTAAGGGTGTGTTCACACAATGAAACTAAACAACTTTCCCTGAAGAACATGGGTCGTAAAACGAGAATTTTTTTCGGACCTCGCATAGAAAATCGATCGGCTGATCCGCACTTTTGTTTGGAAGGTCCAAATAGATGTCTCGTTTTTCGACCCATGTTCTTTAGGGAAAGCTGTTTAGTTTCATTCTCTGAATACACCCTTAAAGTTATGTTACTAATTAAAAATGTGTTGTGTAGATTTTACTTAAGTAAATGAGAGATAGGCGAGTAAGATGTCGCTTGTACTTTTTTTGGGAAAATACCTCCTTTGACTAAAAAGGGAAAGATGGAGTGGACTATTAACTCTACCACGCTACCCCAATGTTTTGACAACAGTATAAAATCAACAATTTACTTACAATTTACAATTTACTTAGAATCAAAAGCTTAAAATGACGATAAAAAGCTCGTGAGGTTCTAAATTTACAAAGAAAAAACTTATTATTTTATGTCATTATACGTACTTAATTCACAAAATAAGATCCTATTTCCATATTAAAACTAAAATGTTAATTACACGTTAGAACTTAGATGCCAGTGTCAAGTCAATAAAAGTAAAAAAAATCCTGCCACGCTGTATAGTATGCATGATAGTATCGCGTTTCCGGTCAAGTCAAGTTTATATGTCGAAAAAATGTGTTTCTTAAGTAACGGCAAAGATTAAAAATTACTTACAGAAGCGCCTAAAGTAGCGTTCATCTTTGATAATTTATGCCCGCGACTTCGTCAGCGTAGGATTTAGATACCGAATAATTAATTTTCTCCCCTCCGGGCGGAAAGCGTCATCTTTCGTCCCGCTGCGCTAAACGAAGTTGCTGCTTTCCGCCTCCGTCGAGGAGAAAAACAGTAGACACACATTGGGCAGTAAATAAGAAAGCCTCAGATCACTTCCTGCTTACTTTCCTGCCCTCGATGTAATCTACTATTTTAGTGCAACCCTACATCCTATGTAGAATACGTACATCTTCAATTGTTTAGGCTGTGCGCTGTCTGTCAGTTACGGAAGGCAGATTTAAAAAAATGCTATCAATCAACCATTTATTTATTTCAAGTAACATTAACTTATAATTTTGATATAATGCTTGTTATATTTGACTTGAAATGACAGGTATGTATGGCCGGCTGCAGATTTATGTGAACAGCCGTGTATGGAGTGGTAAATGTATTGAATGCCTGTATACATAAAACTGCAGTCGACTGTAAATTTTTGCTCTTCGCGTTTACAACGTATTTTTCAGTATCTCTATTTAAGATTACCATGGCGATTAAAATTTAATGAACACTTCTCACCTTTATTTGTCGGATACTAAGTTTCAAATGTGTGCATTCGGTGATTGAACCGTGATTGGACTACGTACGAACCATAACTTTTGACACATTTGGTATTGCGCTAATCGCGGTACAGCTCATGACAGCCGTTAGAGCCGTTTTGAAAGATTGCTCAGACGTTAAAGGCTGTCAGTTACATAGAGTTTAGCGCGATGGGGAATTCACAGTTGAATAGTAATTGGATTGCAATGTGATTAGAACTGAAATTGGATAAGAATAGAACTTCAATGTTTTAAATTAGCGCAATCGGTCTCCTGTATTAATTAGAAAGATAACGTTGTAAGTGACGACCGCGATTAGGTACCATTTCAAATGAAATTACGTGTGTATGTCTCATTAAGTTTGCTTAAAGATTTTAGTCAGCTCATTTTATGAAGTAATTTGTACATTTTATTGCTTCAAAAGAAAAGAGATGAGAGATTAACGTGTCTAACTCATTGAGTCATTTGTTGAGATTTTTATTACACCAGAATAATGCTATGATACTATAACTGCGAAAGCGAATTTTAAAAACGCAGGTTAACAAACAGTCGTTTCTGTTTTCAAACTCTATGACGCGATGCGCGCACGCAGCCAAGCGAGCGAGCATTTTATTAGCCACGGACAAGCATTACAACCCGGCTGTGCTCGTCATTAATCTACCGAGCAAAGTGCCCGGTATTATACTTTGAATATATTTACAAATTGTCTGTCAGTTTATGTTTACTCAGTTGCGTGGAAATTTGGGTGCTGTGCGATAGTTTTGATTCTTGTATTGGAATGTCACTTTCTGGGACTATTTTGAAGGTTCTGGTACTCGTGATTTGGAGGACCAGACAGTTCCTAATGCTTGTGTATACAGGGTCCACCTTAATATTGATTATCAGACCATCAAACTGAACAACGTTCTCTATAGAAACAACTCTGAAATCAGATGTTCCATACATTTGGGTAGAGCATCTGATTTTTTTTCGTTTTTTTGACGTGGGTCCCATGGAGAAATTTGTTCAGTTTGATGGTCTGATTATACCCAAAACTGTCAACGTATTAAGACCGACTTTATGTCTATCTAGTCAGACCCAAGTGGAACGTGGGTCCTGTTAAGAATTTTATGTATTGTGTGTGGTATACAGGGTCTTTCTTAATATGCTGACACTTTTTTAAGGGGATGTCCAGACCATCAAACTGAACAACATTCTCTATGGCACCAATAACGAAATCGCGAAAAAAAATCACCCGTCCCTAACATTTGGCTCCAGTAGGTTTGCAATTTTGTATGGAAGAGCGGCATTTTTTTCTCGATTTCGATGTTGGTCCCATAGATAAAGTTGTTCAGTTTGATGGTCTGATCATCCCCTTAAGAAGGACCCTATATAGGATATATAGAGTATAGTCAGACTCTAGTGGAACGTGGGTCCTGTTAAGAGTTGTTTATTATTGTGTGTGGTATATAAGAGATTGAAGGATTAAGTCGTGTCCCATAATAATAACATGTATTTTTCTGTCCACAGATACGCCAAGAAAAACCTTACTACATAGCGGACCCCGAGGTCGATTCATTAGTAAGTACCCAACAATTTATTACAACAATATCTCAAGAAAAGATAAAATTGGGATCAGTTTAAGATGCTATAAAATAGTGAACATTTTATAGTTCACCTCGACCGACCAAATAATTTACGATTTGATTAGTTAAAGAGCTGTCCAAAATTAAACAGGTAAACGAGAAATATTTCTGAGAATAGGAATAAAAAGATTTAAAAAATATATTGTCACTCATAAAAAGCTGAATCGCACCGTGCGCCTCCCGCGGCTAGCTCGGACAAAAAGTGAAATAATAAAAGCAAGATGGCGGCCACCCACCGCTGCCGTTCGACACGGATACTTAACCGATTTTTAACAAATAAAATCTAAGGCATTACGAATTGCTGGGCAGCGGGGGCGACGCGATGTTTGACTTTGTTTGGGAAATTCGTTTATCAACTCGCTCCGTCGAGCACGTAATCATTCTTTACCAAATTACCCTCTTTTTATATTCAAAGCCACTCAATTTTAAACTGTACCACAGTATAAGAAAGAGTTTCTAGTATTACATACAGTACGGGCACTCCCTCACTCCCTCGTACGGGGACTAAACTCTTCTTGTAAATTTTCCCCATTTGTATGAAATGACAGCTATCAGCTGACAGTGTCCAAGGTATGACTGTACACCACATTCGTAGGAAGACTAACCCATAAACCCTCCCTGAGGCTAGGCCTGTGCCATATAGTGGGACGGATACACTGTGCAAACTTAAATGCATTACATCCTTCTGACCATAAAAGTGAACAATATTCACTATGGGACCAATATTGAAATATAAGAAAAGAAAATGTAAATGGTGACTCGACCCAAATTTATGAGATAGCTGATTTTTCTCTCGCGATTTCAATGTTGGTCCCACAGTAAAAGTTGTTCAGTTCGATAGTCTAAAACATCCCTTTAAGTATGTAACGCATTTAAGTTTACACCCTGTATGATGATGATGATGAGAAAGACTAAACGATTGGACAGAATTCCATTCCAACGATAAGCAACAAAACTCCGAACTAGAAACAGTAGCACGTGACGCCATAAACTAAGATGTCAGCTTTACCTGCTTCAGTGGGATGATAAGCGTCATTCATGCACTCCTAAAGTTATAAACTTTAAACCAACCTAGATAAGAAGCCCAAACATGCCTAGCGACATCCGGGCGCAGAGCAAACTCTGTCAAAAATACGTAAATTAACGTCGACTTTTTGTCCCAGTGCATGTCACATGTGGTGCCACTGTGCATATGTTTGCCTAGTCGAGTCAAAATTTTTGAGTCAAGTTGTTTTTCTAACATTAGGAGTATAACACTCGATGTTTGATCGGGCTAAAGATGTGTGCTCACTAATTTCTCAATGTGTTTAAATAATAACCTGTCATTTATGTTCTGTTTCTTTCTTGTTTCGCCCCACTGTGACTTGTTGACGTCATAACATATGAAAATTCATAATTATCTTTAACAAAAAGCTATTGGAGGTCCAATTGAGATTTCAATAAGTCTTTTGTAGGGGGTAATTTGCTTCAATTAAATGCCTTGAAGGTTTTGCAATAAGGTACTTGTTTGCATGCGTAGCCATATGGCATCTCATTACTTTCGCTAAATACTTCGTGTCAGGTCCTTTTGAATTAAAACCTCGTGAGCTTTGTGACGACTGTAATTTCCTCGTCGCCTCCAGATATTGTTTTTGTGCGACCACCTGACAGTTTTTTAGGGTACCGTACCTAAAGGGTCGCGATCCTATTTATAAACAGTCTGGTTGTCTGTCTGTCCGTCTTACCTATAAAGGACTGTATCTTTTGATGTCTAGATGTTATAGGACGTGTGAAAATTTCTGGTAGACGGTTGATTTTCACAGTCATAATTATGTATTGTTATGGCGAATTTTCGAACAAAAATTATTTCTATTAATAATTAAATATTAAGGGGGGTTCCCAATACAAGAAACTAAGTTATGTTCAACGTTTTTTCTTCTCACTCTATCGCAAAAACGGTAAAATATACAAGCGTTAAACTTAGTGTGATTAAAGTGCATACTCAAAGCCTTAGAGTCTAAGGTAAAACAAAATATAATAAAAACCGGTCAAGTGTGTGTCGGTCTTGCACTAAGGGTCACCGAAAAAATAATTTCTTTTTGGTACCTACTTAATATTGTGTATGGTACGGAACCCTCCGTTTGCGAATCCGACTCGCACATGGCCGGTTTTTTTAAATAGTTCCGTCAGATGACAATAGTGGTAATATTATTGTACATCGATCTCCCGCTTGCAATGTGTTGGATTCTACGCCATTTCAAAAAGCTCAATTTGAGATCTTTTGTGTTTTTGTTATTTTTGTATGAACCTTGTTATGGATGAGTTTCTTTGACTTAATCAACCATTCATTCGATACTCATTATAAGTAATAAGAATGCTTTTAATTTAAATTCTGACCTTTCAATTCGAATTTTGATGTGGTAATCAGTTATTATTTTTAAAATTGCGTTTGTATAAAAGCCGTGGTGGTCCAGTGGCGACAAACCTTGCCTGCCGCGCAGGAGGCGATGGTTCGATCCCCGTCCAGGCCGACCGACTCGTACCAATGAGTTTTTCGAAATCTATGTACGATTTGTAACACCACTGGCTTTTCGGTGAAGGAAAACATCGCGAGGAAACCTGCATGCTTCAATTTAGAGGCATGTATTGTACCCACTGTCCATTATGTGGCGACGGGCTCACCCCCCGTCACACTCGACAGACTTTCGGTACTACTGGTGAAACGTGGATGTTCTGAGGTTTTAGAATATCTCTGACTTACTCAGTATAGCTGCTCACTTCTTTTCAGAGCGATCTCGTTTAAATGAAGTGTCAAAGTTGTGCCATGAGGATACCATAGAGGCTGATGATGATTGATGAGTTGACTCAGCACCTTATTTACCAGATACATTCCACAAAAGAACTAACAAGACCAACCGCGTAGAACAAGAATTAGCTCAGAGAATTCCAACCAACTGCATGATATTTGTTTAATCGAAAACATTAAATCAATAAACTATGACCATAAGTCTATTGACCCAATTGGTGCGATTCGTCGCGGATGGCGTAGAACCATGGACCATCTGTGTTTGGTGACCACACGTTACCTATTCAAATATGGATAGGTAAATAGATGTAGGTGGTTTTTGGATACGGCTGTAGATCGTTCTTTTCTTGTGGTTCCTACTTTGGACCACCTAATTTCTTGGAGTACGAGGCAACTAAGGAATAAGGTTTCTTATGTAGTTTCTTTGTGGGTGAAAGGATAGCAACCTATCATGACTTGACACGTCGATCGATCCTGGAACCATCATTATGCGAAAGGTAATCTTTGCTACAGCTGCATGCTTGGAAAGATGACTGGTAGCTCCAGCAAAGTTCCTGACCATCCCAAATTGGAATATGGTCGTGAGTTTATCTATTTATGTATACGCCTTTATATGTCCTGGATTTTTTTGGTTCAGCTGTGATATATCTATCGATTTAAACTCGAAGATTCATCGGATTCAGGCAAGGCCGAGAAAGTACTCCGTGTTTGGTGAGCACATTTATGCACTTGAATACCAATATCCCAAGACTCGAGACCAATCGCGTAAAGAACATTCTAAAGCATGAAGCTCACTCATCCATAAATTGACCTGACCATGTTTTGCGTAAATTCACTGATCGTATTCAATTCTCCGGAATTCAGCCGCTAATTTGGCATCAGGTTCCTCTCTTTCCGCCTTTCTCCTATATTTCCAATGACTGACCTGCTCGGTCATCACAACAAACCACTGCTGGGCATAGGCATCCTTTTTATTGCGCCACTCCTTACAGTCCTGTGCCAATCTGAACCATGTCCGACCCGCAACCCTTACAATGTCGTCTGACCCTGAGCAAGTAACGAGCGCATCTTCCACGATTCAGCTCGTATAACCGTGAGGTTGGAAGAGTGGATGGTTCTGACCAACGCGTTGATGGTCTACCCACGGACCTCCATCCTTCTCTTGGACACCATTCCGATAATAAATTCAAGAAGCTCCACTAAGCCAAAAAGCCTCAACCTCCTTGACAAAAAATGCAATAGTCATCTCAAGACATTAATACCAAAGATGCGATGTTAAAGGAATTACACCCAAAAGTGGCATGAAGACCCCCTTAGCAAACACAGCTCGGTGGCAAACATAAACAGAGTTAAACATATTTTTATCGGTGGTACGCGCTTGTGTCAACGCTCCGGGCCTGTGTAAATATGAGGAGGGTGTTCGGTGGCGGTGGAGCTACCAAGGAGTTTAATTGATATTGCGCAGCTCCGCTGATGTCATGGTTGCCTGGTACTTTTTTAGGAAGGAAAAAGCGTAATTTCACGACTGTATGCCGTGAGGGGACAGCCAGAGAGGGTATTCCTTTCCGTAGCAGTACCCATTGAGTACTGGCGAAAATAGCGTAGTTTCACTACTATATTCTGTGAAAGGACAGTCAGAGAGGGATTTTAGAATACATTTCAGTAGCCGTGCCCAAACTTTGTCCAAACAGTTTCGCCACCTTACATGGACCTAGTGAACACCATACCACATACCTCGAAATAGAGGAGTTTCCTCATGATTTCCCTAAAAATGGAGACAAACAGAAAATAAACTTTACCTATTCCGAATTAACGAAAAATTTTGAAGTTGTGAAAAAAAAATGTTCATAATTAAATGGAAAAAAGGTGATTGGATTAGTATCAGTGATTCAAAATTGTATTGCAACTTTACCCTCGTGATCTGCTCTTTCACTCTTCTTCATAATAGAGGACCTGTAATATAATAGGCAGATAATGACTTAATCCATCTTAGTTCTGGAAACATATTGGGCCGAGAATCAGAGGCGACTTTAAATAAATGGATTTTTGAGCTCGAAAACGTCTCTGCGGTCTAAAAGCTTGAAGCAACTGGTTCAAGAAAGGTACGACCATATTTCGCTATCGATTTTAACAGACATTTCTTCAGACCCAACAAAATCATAAATCAAAGACTAAATCAGAAGATATTAGAGCTCTTCCGAATGGCAGTAGCAATCAGAAACAAATCAGGACTACCTACTATTAAAACAGCATTAACTTTTTAGATAGCTATCGATTTGGAACCGATTAGATCTTCAAAAAAATCTAATATTAGATATGCGTGATTTTATCTATGTATAATAGAAATGAAGGCTTCCAATGCGTGATCGTTTTTGAACCACTACTGTTAAATAAAATACCTAAGACTTACATAAACAGTCATTAAATTGAGTACATCACTGAATACCCTATTTTTTTTAAATATGTAACTACCTCCACCTTTAATACATCTTTAAAAAATAAAATTGAATAGGGAATTCCATTTTCAAATATTTTATTCCAAATTCAACTACAGTGTTTTTTTTTCAGACTAAAAGATTTAGGGATGTTTGTACACATAAGTAAATGTATCGATAAATTATTTGGTCGCTCACGTCTCTACGTTTACTCTACGTGTTGTACATTCCATTGTTGCTCACTTGCCTTTGTCAGGTTCGAGTTCCCTTTGAGTCCGAGATATATCTATGTATCTATACACCACGTTTCTATAACTAACAATTTCTTTTCTATCTTACAGATGGTGCAAGCAATACAAGTGCTACGGTTTCACCTATTAGAATTAGAAAAAGTAAGTAACTATTTGTAGTTTAATCGAGAATACATTTGGGCCGATCGATCGAAACCTGTTTCGAAAATATCACCTAACGTTGTCTGAACATAATATCTGTTCGATTATCCGAGGGCTCGATTCTGGTATCGATACCATATCTCGATTCAGAATCGAGTTTTGTGGTGCACGCAACGGGTCGCACGCACACTGCCGCACGATCGCGATCACTCCTGACATTTCTTTTAAAATTCGAATTTAGAACGTCAATAGGTAACTGGGATTTTGAATTTAGAGCTAGAGAAACTTCTATGAAGAATGAAATAGGCCGCGTTTGGATTTCTTATGCTATTTGTTTTAAATTTTGTATCGGGAATTAGGATTTTGAATATAGAACTTTTGCGACCTCGATCAGGTGTTCCGTAGACGCGTGAATGGGACCGGGGCGCGTTCGAATATCTCTCATGTTGTTTGTTTTTCCCTTATCTTCCATTTCGGCGTGTTCCGTTCACAAACCGGTTGGTTTCTTGCGTGTGTCGCATCGCGGATTCGCGCCATTATACTCTCGATCGAATCTTAACGGTAACACGACAGGACGCTCGCTTTTTGCTATTCACAGTCAATTCGGACAATTTGCGTGTAGCTGTATTAATTGGGAACATAAAATTCAAATCGCCGTTCTTACAGAGTCGTGTTGGACTAGAAATTAATTTAACTTGTCAATATTATGGTCACGTTTCTAAGAAACAAGTTTGTCTAACGTCTATATCAAGACGAATGATCTCGAGAAACGAGATACCTCATCCACTGGTCGCTCCCACAGTGGATTCCATAAAATATCCGGCGCCATTGATCTCTGCGTTAGAAAACCGGTAAATTTGGTGAAAAAAAAGTTTCTTTTAAAAAAAAGGTCTGTAACGAGATAACGTGTAATGCGATACCTCGGTACGAATCGCTGGCCGGAGGGCGAGATAAAGGCCATTTAAAAAATAAAAATAATGCGCTGTTCGAAATTCAAAATATCAGCCCGCGGCCGCGAGGTCTGATTGAAGAAAATTGTTTGATAAAATAAAAAAGCTAAATTTATTTCGTGTTCGAAAAGTCTTCCTAATTTAAACGCAGGTATTTTATCGTACCTACTATTACGTTGGTATGTACAGCTAGCTTAACATAGTTAGCTTTCTACCTGTCTCCGCTATCAAAAAGTGTTTTTTGCTCTGTGCTCATATCCTATACATGTCGTTTTCTATCTCGTCTACGGTTTTTGTCGAATAAAAAGCAAAGAAAAAACCACCGTTAGTTCGATCCGTTTCCGCTTGACTACCCACCGTTCACAGGTGATCGTTTTTTGAGCTTTAAAAATAATAATTAAAACTAAAAAGGCCTCTTCGCTCTTACAATGAGATCTCGTTAAGTGCAGTTTTTTCTCGTCTTTTTCTATAATTATCGGGTTTTTTATTAAAACTTTAACAATAATCTTTAATGCAATAAAAAGTTTTTTTTGTTGTAATGGAAGAACTTTTACGATCATTAAACTTATTCGGTACCTAAGAATAATAATAAAAATATATCGAACTAACCGAAATTATATTTACATTAAAATATCCAATAACGTTTTTGATTTATCGTTTTAATATTTTAAATATGGCCGCCGGCAGTCACATTGCTCCATCAAGGGTCCTTTTTGGTCGTGCGATCGACTCACTGATTGGTCGTCATTCGAGGTTTTTTTATGTAGCCACTTTTTGACCGTTCCCTAATTACGTTATGTATAGATCTTGGACTCTAATAGAAATAATGTTGAAAAATGGAATGCGAACGTGTATGTTCGTTTCAATTAAAAAAAACGCTTGTTATGCTTTTTTTTAAATTCTAAATCGTAAAACGTTATCTGTAACAACGTGGCTAAGTGATTTACGACGTAGGTCAGATTTGTTGGTTTACGGGGCGAGCCTCAAACCTGGGACCCCGCGTTTATGACTCTACCGCAGTTTTATAACCTTTATACAGCGCAATTTAATTCTCTAAACTAAATTTTGTACGACATGTTCGTTTCATAGTCACATTTTTTTAAAGTTTAATTAAATGGAAAAAAAATTGTAAAAGCAACTAGAGCCATTATCGTGAGAGTGAAGTAAGGCGCGAACCAATCGAGGCCTCATTTGAATGCAGGACCGGTTGATTTTTTATTCCGATCAACAGAAAAAAAAGAACGAAAGAATCCGGCCCTGTCCGCTGATCAGAAATGTCGGCCAAATATGCCCCGTCAGACACATACTTTTATATACCTACCTTGCCTTGTGAGAATTTGCATGTGGTACAAATTTTTAGCCAATGGCGGTAATAATATTATTTTAAAATGTGGCGTTTTCATTAAAAAAAAAGGTTTACTTCACTTTACTCACATAAACTGACGACTGATTAGAACTGAGTTAAAAGTCTTCAGTAAGTAATGAATACATAGATAACTGTCAAAATATAGACTACATATTCTAGAAGTACTGAACCTAAAATTATCAGGAAATAAAAATACGAAATAATTAAAAAAATATATACAGGGTCCCTTAATATGCTGACAGTTTTTTAAGAGGATGATCAGACCATCACACTGAACAACTTTCTCTATGGGACTAATGTCGAAATCGCGAAAAAAAATCTGCTGTCCCATACAATTGGGTCGAGTAAGATTTCAGTTTAGTATAGAACAGCTAATATTTTTTTCGCGATTTCCACATTGGTTTCACAGATAAAGTTGTCCAGTTTGATGGGCTGATCATCCCCTTAAAAAAGGTGTCAGCATATAAAGGACCCTGTATACTTAATAATAAAATGCACTTTATTGCCACACAAAAATACAGAATAGGTACCAAAACAACAACAGCAATACCGTAAACATAAACAATACCCTTAAGCATTGATCTGATGATGATTATTTGCCTTCTGGTGAACTGAAATAGTAATAAAATTCATTTAAAAACAGTCTTTCATTTTAATAAATCTCCTAGCTATTGGGCCATTAAATTGCGGTGTCGATTTATGTACCACATATTTACCTCCACCGCATTAGCGGAGGAAGTGGGTACGTTAAAAACCCTTTTAGTCGCGAATCGACCATGGCATAGATTGCCAATCCGATCTTATCCGACCCACGCTTCTGGCACCGGCCACCCGACAAAAGTCCTCTTTAAAAACTTTCAAAACATTTAACATCCAACATACCTGCGTAAGCACTCCAAGAATTTACCAGTAAACACTGCGGTAACGTTTAAAAACCTAATTTTATTTTTAAAAACTGCCAGTAAATTCTAAATTAAAAAGAATGACAGACATTCGAATAGGGAACGTCCATACGTCAGCGAACGGCCATTATATCACATTTCATTCCAAATTTAAATAAAAAGTATTCGTTTAGAAACACTCCATATCTCAATCCGTGAGTCTCTCATTCCAAATTTAAATTTCTGGAAAGAGTTTGATGTTCGAAACGATACCTAATCGTCCAAAGTCGAGAGTTGGAATGCCGTAATATCTCATTAAAGGCATTACCTGTTACTAAAAACGTCGTATCAAACAAATATTTTCCATTCGACTATAACTCTTTAGTCAAAGGACGAGAGCTTATGTTGTTATGCGTCGGGTCAACATTAAAGCCTTTCCGATTAACGGAGGGAACAGTTCCAAATCTGAATCTCCGAAGAGTTACGATGTCAAATCTTTAGTCGCTGTCACTAAATCGAAAATAGTACCGACCGTCGGTCACAGAGACTCGGGGATTAGAGTTTAGACGGAATTGATTTTATTTTGAACGTTGTTTACTCTGTCATCCGTGAGCTTATAAAAGCGCTCTCAATCAACGTTTTTGACATCAACAGTGCAATGCTCGGAAACCGCCCAGTGCCTAAACTGAGATCGTTATACGGCCAGTATCAATAAATTTCACACATAAATATGAATTTCGAACGTCGCTTCTAAAATTTAAATTATGATAAACAAACTACAATATTTGGGCGCGTGCAGGTTTGCAACCTAATGTATAATTTAGAAAAAGCTGTCGATTAGGAAATTAGTATCCCGAAGACATAATTAGCTGTCAACGGCGGGTAGCACTGTTTCCGCTTCCGGCGCTCTGTTCTATTTTCAAATCCGCTAAGACGATTGGAGTCCTGCGTGTTCGATTTTTTTTACACGAAGCAAGGCAAGGGCCCTCACTCCATTCCACCTGCCTCACTTTTATTACTTTTCACCGTGTAAATGCTATCTAAAAATTTCGTTAGTCTTTTTATTGCCTTATGTTAATTTCTAAGCTAATTATGCCTATGAAAATTTATAAGGCAGGCGCACAAAATTAATACGCGCCCGGCGGGGGCCGTATTTTATCGAATGAAACGAAAAAAATGGGTTTCGTGCCGTTTTTACGATTCATTTTGAGTTTTTACAAGTGTGTGTAAAACGACAGTTGGCCCGCGACTCGGTCCAAATGTATTCCCTTTGTTTCTATTGTTGTATGTTTTTTCCGTGAGCTTTGTATGCTGATATTAGTTTAAAGGTCGCATTTTGTTATCCTCATGCGTGTTTAGGTAAGCAGAACGACTGTTATGACTATGACGATGTCGCTCCAAGACTCGGAGTAACTGTTTACGAATCCATTTCTTATTTTGTCGACGATTGGTGGATCAACGATATTCTGGCAAATGGATATCACTTAATGAAGGCTGATTTCCAGCAGTGGACTTCTAATTAGTGTTCTTGATGAAATAAGGACTGAAATTTCCGTTGCACGACCACGTCGAACTGCAAAATCAATCGGTTCGAATCCTGGTTTAATCATTGTTTTATAATGAGCTGTTATCATCTGGTTTCCAAAAAAAAGACCTTTAGTTTCGGCCCAATATGTGATATTTCTTGTATACGCATAGAGTCTGTTTCAGCTCTTCCTGATAAGATTCAGATACTAGCACTGACACTTGGGACCTGTCTCACCACTTCCAAATAAGTTCTTTATAGTTGGAAGATCATTTGATATATCTTACATACGATATATGCCAAACGATATTTCATTTAAGCTATAAAAAACTCATCCAGAATTGGTGGATACCCTTGTAATTATAGCCCATGCAACAGATAAATAGATCAAATTTATGTATTTTATCTGTCATATCTCTGAAACTTAATTCAAACTTATCAGAACGTGGTGAAACAGGCTCTCCATCCAGTCTCCATCAACCGATGCTTCCAAAGTCTTCAAAAACCAAAGCACTCAAGAACCAAAACTTCCGCAGGTCCACGAACTCTGCGATAACTTCTGCCATCGCTACATCAGCTGCCTCAAGGGCAAGATGCCGATAGACCTGGTCATCGACGAGCGGGAGTCAGCCAGGCCTCCAGACGCGAACGGCGAGCGCTCCGCCCCCGACAGCAGCCACGACGGCGCCTCCACCCCCGACGTTGTGAGTACCCCCTTTAGCAAATCCCATTTGATTCAGAGGCGCGATCCCCAGCTAGCACCCAATTCTACCACGAGCTACCTCGTGCACCCCTGTTCTTAGTTTGGCCATTGCAAAAACGAAGTCTTGAAGGGGGTGCTCGCAATTTAAGTTAGAATTTCACGCGTCCCTCGCTTTTAACTTCGTTGCTTGAGAAGCGATTTTGAATCCTACTTTTTCTGATCGGTTCAGAAAACTGTGGTTTTAAATAGTCATGCTTTTTTATCGCTTCTCCAGAAACGTACCGTATTCCGTTTTGTAATATTGTTTTTTGACGGAATACGGGTGCTGACGGCTTTTCCGAGACACGGCCTTCTTGAGCTCGGTCGAGGAAACTCCGCTAGTTTAAGTTCCTTTAGAACAAATCTTCGTTTTTGCAATTGGCCAGCCTCTTTACACTGTACGATTCAAATTTTGAATTGAACTTTGAATTTTACAAAAACTAAATTTTTTCTCCATATCACGACCGTTACAGTGAAGGGGTGACAAAAGGGTGCGATAAAAAATTAACCGAAAAATCGGTCTTCGCGAATCGATTTACCGATTCGCTCGATTCCGTTGCGTCACTGAACAAGCGCGCTGTTCAAAAAACTATTGTTTTGCCGAAATTTATGTATACGATTTAAAAAAATACATGCGTAAAACGTTTACTGTAATATGTGTATACTAATCTAGATTTACGTACAATTTTAAGCCAGTGTTTTTTCGAGAAACATTCAAAAAGCCGTAAAAGAACTTAGCCGCGTTCTGAGCTTAGAATTAAAAAAAAAACTAATTAGTAATAAAAAAAAATAAACTATTGGAAAACGAAGTATACGTAATAAATACAACTTTAACTTGCCTAAGTGAGATCATAAGATTAACTTAAGAGTTTTAAATTATTGTAATTATTGATTTAACGGTGGTAGCTGCTAGTGTTATTGTTTTGGCTAGGAAATACAACAATATACGTAAAAAAAGTGTGCACCAATGTCATGTTCATATTATAACAACAATTGATTATGCTTTTGAGATAATTACACGATCACCAATCAATCAATATCACATTCCCTTAAGACACAATAGATTGAAAATTTCGTTCTCTGGCTAGTTGGCTCGGTGGCGAAATTGGATAACGCAATTCCCCGGTTTGGAAGTGCGGGTTCAAGTCCCGAGACTTAATTTTGCAATCTTTAATTTGATTCGAAATAGCACAACATGTCTGTAAAATGTTTATAATCAATAATATTTGTAATTACACAATTTTACTATTTGAGTAAAATGTTATAGAAAATAGTGTCAAACGCAATAAAAATACGGAAATCCAAAATTTATAAAAAAGGAAGAAAAATGTTATCTGACTAAATCAAACCCTAGTCTTGGACTAGTATTGCTTACTTTGAATTCCAGACAGGCACAATTACAGAAAATCAACGTTGACATTTTTAATGGAATAGATTGAGAGGTTAGTTATGAAATAAAAGGCTAGCGTCTTTTTAAAACTATCAGCTTCTCTGTCTTGAAAAAGATTATGTTAAGAGCGATAAAAAAAAAAGAATCATTCTGATACATGTATTGTAAGGGCATATTTCACCACTTTTGGATAAGTCATTGTTAGCTTATTTGACAGATCGTTTGACATACTTCATATGAAAGATATTTCAAATTATCTGTCATATGCGCTAAAAAGAACTTATCAAAAAGTGGTGAAACAGGCATGATTGGTTCCAAACTTTGACTAATTATTATAAGGACTAGCCTTGCGGTAGCATTTCCCTTCTGCCACGGTATAAGCACAATTGATCTTGTGCATTCAATTTTACACCTTATCACTAAACGAGACAGCCTATAATTGCGATTGGGGTTTACACGAGACTACTTTTCATGATTTTTAACATTCAAAATTAGAATCTAAAGTTATGGGGAATAAAATCCAAAGTTGCGGATTTCATGTTACCTCGGCCCCCGCAAAAAGTGGCAGAAATGTTTGTTAGTAGAATTAAACGCGTAACCAGTCCACATATAAATAGTCAAAGGTTCCAAAAGTTGTAATAAATTGTTGTCATAATAAGAAACGCGTATTGGAACTCACTGTAGTTGATATACGCCGGTTTATTACGTTACTCTAAATCTAAAGGATAGGAAAGCACATAGATACAATTTAGTTAGTGAAAAGGAAAATAATATACGTATAAAGTATACGGTTAGGTATAATTCGAGTTCGTGTTTAATGCAAGTTGCACTTAATGTCCCTTGAAATAAGGGTCTCATTAGAATAATTTGAAACGTGATTTTTTTTCACTAATTATCATGAGTCCAATTATTTTATTAGGATCTTTAGAGAAAGTATTTTCATTAAAAATTACAGTTTTTAAATATGATTTTTTGAAAATTTAATTTTTAGTTTTTTTTAACGCAATTGTTGTCGATCAACGTACATAATTAAAAAAGTCAAAATTTGTAAAATTAACACATTAAATTCACGATCGAATTTCCTCCCGGGGTGATCAAAATGTATGGCTACAACTATGAACTATTTTCATAAGCTTGCAGTTTTAGCGAGGCTCATGGAGGCGCGAGGAAAAAAAACTTTTTTTTTTTTCAAAATATATAAAATTGATTTTTAATATTACTTTCAATTTCAAGGGATGTAATATTGTAAATACTATTTGTAATAAAGAAAAATATTACAAATTTTCTTAACTTGCTGTATAGTACGGACAAAAATATAATTGTATGTGCGTTATGAATAGATACCTAGTTGCTTCTACAGATAAAAAGTTAAATTTATCGTGGCATTGTGTTCCATTTGACAATTCTTCTCCTTCTTACCTAATAAAAACAGTAATTATAAATAATAAACTAAGATATTAATTTTCTTGTTGTATTTTTGTACACGGCACAATGTTGGAATCGATACAATTTTATCAAATTAATGGAGCTCTTGGTAAATCGGTTTCATGTGCGCTGTTATTGTAAAATCCGGTGTAACTTGATCCCAGCGTCCTTTGTCCAGAGTTCAGCTTATATTGGATTTTGGTATTAATAGCAGACTTGACTGATTTAATTTGAGCTTCGTTAATGTGAAATGGCTCGATAAGATGCGATACTGATAATTAAATTCTACTTTCAAAATAAGGTTTTGACATATGTCATGACAGAAACGATATTAGTTGACATTTTGGATTGTGTAAAAATTTTGACAGATTTTTTTTACTGTCAAAATTTTTACGCATTATTTCAAAAAGTCTTCTATTATTTTGGTTCATTGTTTAGTAATTTTTAAGGAATATTTTTGGGCGTTGAGACTGATTGTTTTGTTTGTGTTATGTAATTATTTCCCACTTTGTTAACATTGAAGCCATAATTAACTAATTTATGATTAAATCTGGCACGTTAGTCGTTCTAATCGAAAAAAGTTGACTTGGGAACTAATTTTAAAATATTTAATTATTTTTGTCTGTATATGAGTTTTTAACATTAAAAAAATTGTGTAGGCTCTTGTCTAAGTTAGGTTTTAGATTTTAAAAATGCAGTAGGTTTCTTATGATGTTCGAAACTTATTATTTTTAATAAAATCTAACTATTAAATGTATATTAATATTGCTATTTGGTGTACGTCCATCTTGTATGTCATTGTGATTAATTTTATAATTTTATTTTCTGAACGGATTAAACAATAAAATGTTCTGTTTGAAATTACTATGGCAGTTTATTTTACGTCGATGATTTCATTTACATTAGAAACAAAAGCTAATATTTACAATAAATTAAAACAATAATACATTTGAATTTTGTCACATTATAGGTACTGAAATAAAAGGATTTTAGAACAGCTTTTTAATACTGGCAACTTATATTATTTTGAATTAGGAACGGAAAAAAAAAGAACGTGAAAATTGGCAACTGAATTTCTGAACGTAATTCGACATTTTTATCATGTCGCAGTATTCCATAAAGCCGTGATCCCCCGGCGCGCGGGAAAAGCTGCAAAATTGTTTCTTTACGGCACCCCGCGCGCTAATCTTTCTTACCACGTACCGAAATCTAACCTTCCTTTAGAAAAAAATAAATATGGCGGAATTTTTTCACCGACAATCTGATATTTTATTTATTTTTTATAGTCTGGCATTGACGTTTGATAGACGATTGGGGGAAGTATCGAGAAAATGAGGGGGTTTAGAATAATTGATGCAAATTTTTCGGAGTTTTTATTTTGTGGTTTGGGGAGGTTTCTGAAATTTGACAGATTAGAAATTTAGATTAATCAAGTCCATCTTATTTTCGATTTCTAATTTAAATAAATCACTACCAAATTAAAAATATAATAAAATAACAGTAATTATAATTACATGGTTCCAGATTTTGCATTAGCTAAAATTATTCAGGATCATTAAAAATTTAAATTTTACCAATATACCAATTAGGTAAGTATAGTGATGTCAACAGATCACCAGCAAATCAGAATAGTTCTAGTTGTAAAGTACAGTCAACAAGATTATAATCATAATAAACTTTGTCATTGAATATTGTCACTTGCAACAAAAAATTACGTTCAGAAATTCCGCTGAGTTGTTAAACTCAACGAGCACCAAGAAATTAGACAAAACATATTGCCAATAACGAAAAAGCACTATCCAAATCGAACATTCAATGAATAATGTAAAAGGATACAATAAGAAAAATAATAAAACGGGACAAAGACGGGATTTGGCGGGATAGAGGGCAATTCGTCACGGATTCGTCCCGGCCCATGTGACAATGTTAGAGGATTGTGCCACCAACTGGATGTGATGGGAATTACTCATATTACTTAGGGGGATCGCCAGAGAAAGAAATTCTAAGAATTATAGCCATAGGAAAGCAAAGGTCAAAAACTTTTGTCGAATTTGAGAAATAAAGAGGCACATGGAATTAATTTCAAACAAAAACTGTTAATATTAAGAGGCTTTTTACAGTTCAGTGGCGCTGTCATCACAATAATAAAAATTTCTGAATAAAGAAAGCTTAAATTAAAAAAGTGCTAATCCAATAAACTACAAAAGTCTTCAAGCTATTTTATATAATACTTTTGTAACCTACAAAAGTGACCACATACAAATTTGAAAAAAGAAAAAAAAAAACGGCAGCTTTTCCATTTATTTCGATTTTCTTAAAAGTGGAATGTTTAGAACCTGTAAAAGTATTATATAAAAATAGCTTGAAGGGTTTTGTAGTTTATAAGAGTAGCACTTTTATAATTTAAGCTTTTTTTATTGAGAAATCTTTATTACTGTCATGAGGGCCGGAACTGTAAAAGGCCTCTTAATACGAATACGAATTTAAATTTGACTATTTTAATAGTAGTTGATGCAAAAAAATATTCCAGTTTTGAGGTATTTTGACGAAAAGTCAGAAGAGATAAGAAGAGGGCCACTTCACTAAAGCATGAGTGGTTGTAATACGATATAGCTCATTCTGACATGGAAGAAGAAGGAACTTCTCCCATTCTTGCTGATGATAAGGAAGACTCAGTGATTTTTGGTGAAAAAACCTCAAAACTGGAATATACAACGTGTTAATGAATTAACGCAAAACTAGAAAGTACGAGTAGTAGTAGTAAATTTTAAATTTTACAAACAAATTATTTAATATTTATTATTTAAAACATAGTTTGTTTAGAATCGAGAGCAGAATCGAATTATCATGTTTTCAACATAGGTAATTTTTTTCAAAATATTAAATAATTTGTTTGTAAAATTTAAAATTTACTGAACTCGATCTCAACCCACCGCACGGGCACACTCACCCTACTTACGAAAAAGATTCTTAAAGTGGATCTACGAGCACGCTAGCGCTTTCATTAATTGCTGAAATGATATCAAATCATTTTTGCCTGAAAACTTAAAATGCAAATAACTTTAAATGTTAACTATCAAAATAATGAAATTATGTTTCAATCTATTTATTTTGTTATAAATCAGTTGGGGTATATGAGGTTTTGCGCTTATTCATTAACACGTTGTATAAACGTGTTATCAACTACTTTTAAAAATAGTAGTGTTTTTTCGTACGTTTTGTAGATTTTAAGGAAAGTATTTACAAAGCAGATACCTTGGAGTATGTAACACAGAATAGACAGTGCAAAAATGAAATATCAGTTTTATTAATGTACTTGTAGTGGTAATTTCCATTCATCATCAGATCATTTAGTCACGCACTTTAATGATAATAGGACTGTACCGAGAAACAATTAAGTACCTAGGTATAACATTCACTTCTTAGTATTTAAGAGTGTAAAGAAATATATAGCAATCGGTTACGCGAATGAAGGCAACGTTATTGGTATGTTTGGGTAGTACTAGGTATAGTTAGCCTCGTAAATAAATAAATGAGAGAGACGAAGAGATCATTTTGAATCTGATAAAACGGAATTTTGTAATTTTACACACCAAAATAATATATAAACTACTGGACGCCCGATAGCTCAGTTGGGAGTGGACATGCCTGCTGCTTCGAGTCTTTTGTGGGTTCGAATCCTGAATAGAAATCCATGAATAGTTGTATACAAAGTAATTGATGTTTTTATCTATTTCAATATTGTTGTCTCGACATAATATGTAATACATTGGCTAGATTTTGGTAATATATTGGGACCAGATCATGTGTGATCATTGTCCAAGATGAAAAAAAACGATGATGATGGTGTGATGTGTGAAATTGTTAAAAAAATTATGTGATGCCGCAATTTTTGACAATTAAAATAAACTCTTGTTAGGAAATGAAAGTAGCCATTTTTGGCGCATTCAATGATGACTAAATAGACGTATTGAAGAAGAATCGCCTATTTTGTGAGGCCTATGTATGTTATTAACAATACAATATTCTTAAGCCAAAACATTTCCAGGAACAAATTTCGTTTCATATGAAAAAAAAAATATTTTGAATGAAGTTGCCATTTGACCATAAAATATCAATGTCAATAGAAATGCTCAAAGTTTTAAAAGAAAAAACGTCTAGCTATTTACGAGGTTGACTGTACTAGGACATTAGCAAGAACTATCTACTATTTATATGTACAGTCGGACGCATTTCCAGGCATTTAGCGTGCGCACGCGCATGCTCATTAGAACAGTCTGTCTGTTTGTCATGACTTGTTTATTACATTGTAAATCCTAATTCAAGATGAGGATTGTTACATAAATCTGCTTAATTAATTTTGTTTTAAAATAAGACGGTAGTTTAAGAAGTTTTCTTGGTGGTCTTGGATGGAATTCATCATGTTTTCTGTAGTGCGATTTTTGAAACTCATGCTTTGAACTCGTGCTCTGAACTCAGCTGTTGAAAATGACAATATTACCATGGAGATACGCATATTTCTACTGCTGATTCGACTTTTAAAAATCGCACTCCTGGATTGTGATTTTTGAAAGTCAAATCAGCAGTAAAAAGATGCATACCTTTATAGTAATTTTGACATTTTCAACTGCTGAATTCAACGTATGAGTTTCAAAAATCGCACTCCTGATCATTATTTCTAAGAAAATTACGTCAAAGGTCCTTCGAAAATAGTGCACAATATTTTGACGAGATGATCTGTGTACCAAAATAATAAAATCGACTGTTTCTTTTTAAATTTTTAACACGTTAGCGTTTGGTAGAATCCATTTTCATTCATTCATCCGACATTTCTGTAATTCGGAAAAGCGTTGTTGCCGTTTTTTCTAGTTAAAACTTAAAAGTTTTATCAAGTTTAAGTTTAAGTTTTGGTTTGAACATCTCTATAAAAATACGTGCACTATTTTAGAATGACCTTATTGTAGGTCCCACTGTAGGGCAAGGTTTTTTCATGAATAATGATGAGGACTATACAAGGTGTTACAAAAATACAAATAAACATTAAAGGGGGTGGTTTAGACCATCAAACTGAACAACTTTCACTATGGGATAAAGATCAAAATCGCGAAAAAAAAAAATCGGATGTTCCACACTAAACTACAAATCTACTCGAGCTAAATGTATGGGACAGCTGATTTATTTTTTCACGATTTCGATGTTGGTCCTATAGTGAAGGTTGTTCAGTTTGATGGTCTAAACAACCCCCTTAAAAGTTTTCAATGTTTATTTTTACTTTTATAACGGCTTGTATAGGGTCCAACTTAATATGCTGACACTTTTTTAAGGGGATGATCAGACCGTCAAACTGAACAACTTTCTCTATGGGACCAAAATCGAAATCGCGAAAAAAAAATCTGCTGTCCCATACATTTGGTTCGAGTAGATACGCAGTTTTGTATGGAAGAGTTGATTTTTATTTCGCGATTTCGATGTTGGTGCAATAGAGAAAGTTGTTCAGTTTGACGGTTTGATCATCTTAAAAAGTGTCAGCATATTAAGAAGGACCCTATAGAAGCAATATTCAAGCTTCCATAAAGTTGTGGATTTTTTACTATGGTTGGTTGTATAAAACAATTTTTAAATAAATGGAAAGTGGGGAAGGCTATTTAGTCCAGTGAAAGAAAAGTCGAGTCGTACCAGTGAAGAGAGAAAATAGACAGAAGGGCTTCAGCTACAAGATGGTTCTAGAAGACTGTTGGTGTTGGAGAGTAGAATATATGGTTTTAGTCTATATTGTAAATTTTATTATGTCGTATTAGGTTGAAGAGTTATTCGGGGGAGATCAACAACAAACACGCTTGTTATAAAATTGCAAATATGAGGTCCAACTTTCTCTATAAGACCCATAGAGAAAGTTGTTCAATTCGATGGTCTGATCATCCCCTTAAAATAGTTTCAGCGAATTTTGTTAGACCTTGTACAAAGTGTTAATGAATAAACTAAAAACTAGAAAGTAGTTTGTTTAGAATCGAGAGCAGAATCGAATACAATATGGGTATATTTTTTTTCAAAATATGAAATAATTTGTTTGTAAAGTTTCAAATTTACTGAATTCGATATCAAAACCGCACAAGTACACTCATCCTACTTACTACCAAAACAAGATTCTTAAAATGTATCCATCAGCACGTTAGCGCTTTCATTCATGTGTATGAGGTTTTGAGCTTATTCATTAACACGTTGTATAAGCAATCAAATGTTTGGTATCGCATTTGATAAAATGATGAGATTCTGTCTTCTCTATTATCACAGCATACATAATTTCGAATACTGCCAGTATATTAGGTATAACTGAAGTCCAATTCCCACTATAAGTTTGAGCGACAAAGTCCCAGGAACGATTTTTATCTCAACAAATATATGGCACGCAGTATTTGGCCAAGACACTTTGTGTAGGTGACGCCAAATTGAATTGGCTCCAAGATATCTCGACCGTAACTTACCACCACTTAGCTCCGCCACGACGTCAACAAAACTGACCTAAAAGCTCTGCAAAACGTGAAACTTAAACCTGTCAATTTTGGCGCCAAAACAGCAAAAAGACGCCGCCTGCCGGTCGTAAACCGTCGCTTTCAAATCTGGAACGCGCGGCGATTGGGTGGAGGCTGACCAATCTGCGGACACAGACAAATTTTATAGCTAGCCATTGGGCGCAGAGCTGTTACTTATTTACGAGTCCTAAGGTTTACTCGCAAAATTTTCTATTAATAAATTAGTCGTAAAAGCTCCGTAATTTATGATCATAGCTACCGCTGTAATTATTTCCTTTATTAGAATTAACTTTATTATTCCTTTTACGCACTTTAAGCATTCTTAAAGATACATAGGTCTTTTTATAATTATCACATTGATCTATTGCCCACACACATTAGTTTTCCTCTCAATCAACGGTTTGTTGGAAGAAAACTCTTTTACAGTTAAGCTCGCCTTTCGTGTACAGACGGCACATCAAGCTACGCAAAACAAACATAAGCTGGCCGCGCGACGTTATACATTACTCTACCTACGCGCGGCCAGGTTATTTTGGTTTTGCGTACCTTGATGTGTCGCCGTGTGTACATTACGATTTATTGTAATTTTTGATCATTATGTTGTTTTTGTGTCCAATAAAGTATCTAAGAACTATCAATCAATCAATCAATCAATTATACTTTATTTTACACCAAAAAACATAGTATACAGAGAGTTAATAAACAGGAAATACAGACGGTACAAAAACTACCACAGACAACTATTATGTTACTATAATACCACAGATTATTTAATAGGCTACTTTGTAAAAGATACTGCACTCTCCCGATTTCGCGCGCTTTTACAGCCAACCGCGAGAAATAAAACGTGCCTTATGTCAACGCACGACAGCCTGTCACAATCTGCACAAGCAAGAAGTCTATTAATTATTTAAAAAAAGGTTAGTGTGGCTATATCACCACAATAGATTGGCACAGCGTAATGAAGCGCGGTGTTCACTATAGTAATTACATAATTACTCAGAGTGATCACTGCAGTCTTCTTAAGTTATATTAAGTCAAGATAGACAGTTGAAGCTTCGACCCTGTCTATGCTGATAAACCCTGTCACTATGCACGCACACAGAGATAATTTGTATGAAGCCCCACACACACCAACCTAAGAAATTTGGCCCGTTTTGGTTTAGTACGTTAGAAACGTGAGGCTCTATCTTGACATACTTAAGTTCTTAGCAATTTTAAACCGCAATAGTGTAAGGCCTCCTTCTGTGTATGCTAGATGCGTTGATACGAGTATGACAAGTTTCAAGAGAGCAGATGGAGAGAAATGGACAGTGAAGGCACACGATCAAGAAGGATGGCAAAGACTGATTGCTTCATTACTTTGGTTTACCTGAGTCTTTGTTACTTCAATTGGTTCATCTGAGTCTTTGATATTTCCGAACGCACTTTTTCGAGCACAATTTTTAATACGTCATCACCAGCCTTTATACGTCTCTCTTTAATACGGCAGAGGCCTCTTCGAATATGGGTAAAGGATGTGGGCTATACTCTAACACACGGGCCCAGCACGGATCGGTGGAGATAAGTTACGGGTCAATTTTCTCAATTTCTCAAGCAATTTAAGTAGCTCTGACCTGGCTTAACGAACATTTACAATATTCACCGAACTATCGAGGATCTGCTTAACGTGCCGTCTGAAAAGATTTAATACCATTAACACGGTCATCCATCCAAAAACTGTCTGAACCGGGCGATGAATTTCTTCTTATCGTGTGGGCAGCAAGCCCTGCCTGGTGTCAGAGTTTTTTCAGATCGCCTACGGCCTCTGACGTGGTTTTTATGTAACGACTATGACCAGAGATAGTAGGCGGGACCAACGCAGTACGGAATCATCTTTCTTTTTAGACAAGGTGATTCAGCCTGCAATGTCCTAGCCATCTGGGGAGAAACGCACAAAGTAACATATCACTAGGTGTCTATCCCCCGTGGGAATCGAACCCACGACCTCCGTGTCGAGAGCCCAATGCTCTTAGCCATTACACCACGGAGCCAGTTGATAAACTTCGGTGATTGTTTCCAATACGGAAGCTACACTAAGCCAACGAGCACCTCATTTTCAAAATCAGAACGACAATCTTTTTTAAAATTTTCCGAATTGCAGTTCACCAAAGAGTTTGGATTTAATTTTATTCCGTGTGGAAATAATTTGATATCCTGCTGCGAGGTTCCTTTTGATATTGCAAGTTCCATTTGAAGGACTACGGGGAGCCAATGTCTTCATTTGAGGGGAAACAAATTGATTTCCTTATTAATGGAATATCGTTTTGTTACTCCTTGCGGTTTCTGGCCGCCTGGTACAATCATAAAAATTCAGAGAATTTTTGAACGAAAGTCGTGTTTGTTATTTGGATGAAAATGGTTGTCTTGCGTCATTCGCCATATGGTAGGTTGAAAGTGTTATTTTATTCTTATATGGCAACCGTTTAATAATTTTAAATTATGACGATTATGTCTTAAATCCTTTGTATTGCTTGAAATATTGGGTAATCCAAAAGACATTTGGACAGTTAAAAAGTTAAGATTTAAATCTTTTCGTTAACTTCCTCCTTTATTATAGCCGGTTAAGAATTATACAGGATGATAGGATAAACAGTTGCATTACTTTAAAGGGTGATTGTACCCATGATACTGAACAACTTTCCCAAAGGAACAACGGAAAATTCACAACAAAAAACAACTCTTCTTACATGTATAGTATAGAAAGTCCAAAATAGATTTTGCCAATTTCCTATAGGTTTCTTAGAGAACGTTATTCAGTATCATGGGTACAATCACCCCTTAAAGTAATGGAACTATTAAATAATTACCCTATATTATGTTATGTTATCCAGACATTTACTTAATATTAACCGAATCTTGCAAATTTGACTCTATCAAAATTAAATTAACATCCAGTCCACAAAAATCGAAGAATACCCGCAATATATGTACTTATATTATTTCTTATGAGAGCACAACAGCGTGTAATAGGGGGGATACGAGACTAGGGGGGCAACCGCCCCCCGTGGAGCTATTTGTTGGAAAACCAGAGATATTTCCGCTATGACCCCCCTTGTGGGCTTGAGTGATTTCGGACATGTTGAAATGCGCCGACATATCGCGTAGAGCAGTTTATGAGATTGGCGTTATTTATGTTTTAAGAAGCTGTTATAGTGCTATTTTAAATATACCTACTAATTGTATTATATGTACAGATCGGATAATCGGATGCATATTTACCTAAAGTGGCTATTATGGAGTGCACTTTTGTACCGACATTTTTATTTTATTTTCCACTTTATAATTTTAAAAAGTTGCCTCTATACTATGCATCCGAGTAGGTATGCATTCCCGAACTTCCTGACATCCCGGAATTTATGAAGTTGATCTGATCATCTATACTTCATTCCAAATAAGGACGACTAGATTTTCCGATTCCTATCTAGCTTTCTGGCCAATTCTGATTACCAAATGTAATTAATTTATTGGATACATATACTATCCGACATATCTTGGACGTTACTACAGCTGTTCTAAGAATAAGGGAGAGGAAGTGTTTCAAATCTCTGTTTCTGTAATGCATAATAGCCTTAAAATTTCGCTGCTATTTTGAATAGAGTATAGGTGATTTAAGTGGAATAAACCTCGTACACAAAAATGAACGGAAAAACTGAAAACTTGAAAACATACTATACGATATCAACCACTAAGTAGTAGGTATAATTATTATGATACGAATCTAAAAATTTAAAATGATTTCTTTAGAATTTCATAAATCTCAAATAGGCATGTGGCAGTGTGCAAAAACAAATATAGGGTCCTTCTTAATATGCTGACACTTTTTTAAGAGGATGATTAGAACATCAAACTGAACAACTTTCTCTATGGGACCGACATCGGAATCGCAAAAATAAAATCAGCTGTCCCATACATTTGACTTGAGTAGGTTTGCAGTTTTGTATGGAATAGCTGATTTTTTTTCGCGATTTCGATGTTGGTGCAATAGAGAAAGTTGGTCAGTTTGACGGTCTGATCATCCCCTTAGAAAAGTGTCGGATCTTCAGAAAATTGTCAGATCTTTAATGGTTTTATTCGTAACAGGCGTAGAGTAGCTTTTATTAAATCCATTATAACTGTACATAAATTGTCTCGCTCTTGTCAATATATTAGTCTAAGTCCAAACTCTTCACAGCTTGACTTGATATAAGAATAAAATTAGAAAAAAATTAGTCAGCACTAAAATAACTACAACTCCAACTTTTGTTCTAAAACTGTTCAACTTTCTCTCAAGAAATCAGAAAATAGCATTAAAAACAAGAAATCGAAATCTGTGATAAGCAAAACAATAAGAATTGATACGATTTCTATCTCTATAAGTTAATGAAAAACAATAAACCGAGTCATAAAACTTTTAATGCAGGAAAAGAATGATTAAGAGAAAGCATTTCTATCTAATGAAGATGCGAGTATGTGATTTAAAAAATTCAAATCAATTTTTATGTTCACAATTTAAAAAAAAACCGTTAGGCTACCGCTAATTAAAAAAAACCCGACACAGTAACACCAGGAGTGGAAATGGCGCGTTCGAAATCAAAAATTCGAATTAAATTTTAAAAGTTTAATTACATTACGATCGGCTTCCGTACAAGAACATCTTCGAACACATTTTCTAATTAGCGATTGGTCACGCGCTCCGCCGATCGCAGCTTTATTCGAAATCCGAATCGGGCAATTTGGTTTTCTGTGGCCAACTGGCCAGTGTGAAGTTCTCAAGGTTTTAAATCCATAGCCAATTTTATTATTGCGCCAGGCCCACCACATTGGTAAAAAAAGTTTATATACTCGAGCTATAAAATATAATTTAAATAAGGATTCCAAAAGTAAAATTTTAACAGTTGAAACTGCGATTGCTTTGCAGCGATCCTATACAGATACTTTTATTTGATCTAAATCGGTAAATACGGTTAGCATATTATGTAGTAAGGTGACATCGGCCAGTTACATAATGTTTAATTACAAATTTAAATTCGCGTTAAACAGAATTACCCCCTTTGATTTGTAAGTAGTTAGGTGAAAAATTAAGTAGTACAATAGACATGTCAATCAAACAATGTAAACGAAGGGAATTCTTAAATCAAACAACAGGCTCTAAGTGGTCAACCGACACTAAATAAAGTGATGTCGTCATACCAATTAAAAAAATTATCCCCTTTAATAAGTGTCAATTCTTAACGAATGTGTGCATACGCATGATTTTTATTTCACACGTTCCTTACTACGCTGTTTAAAGTAAAAATTTTGCAGTGAAACTGAACTTTAACGTCTATAGTTTAAGGAATATTTCAGGTTGGAAGTTACGAATTTTACGACTATTTTTATTGACGCTTAGTCTCGACACTCATGTGTTGCATTGCATTTAAAAACGATCATACGAGCACGAGCAGCTGTTGGAAATCAGACCGTATGTCATGTCGACAATGTTGATAATTGAAGTGAGAGTAATTGCTTGCGATCGTTCAGAAATCAAAAGGTAGCTAACACGACGCATGTTGAAGATGAACGGAGTAGAAGAGGCCATCAAATTTTAATTGTGCGTTAAAATAATAATCAATGAGGCGACTACCGCAAGCGGCCCATTCGCAAATAGAACCAATTCTGTCTTTCCGAACGAATCGAATTCAAATCTCGAATGGTACGTTTCTTTAGCAGCTAATTGGGTTTTGGAATCGCTGTTGCGTTCCGTTACAGCACCGGCAATAATCTTTTATGATTAATGTGTTTGCTTATGGCGATCTTGCGGCGCATTAAATCGTTTACACCAAACCGTTTGTAAAGGTTTTTAGATTTAATGGCCTTTGAAATGCTATTGCATTGCAACTTCATAAACTTTGTGAGTTTGGAATTGGATTTCGTTTTAAACAACACTTTTTTTAGATGTTTTGTTTCTTCTCATGTAATTTAAATTCAAATTTAGAATCTTCATCTATGTCAAACTTTCAAAATACACTAATGAGTGTGTATTATAAAAAACCTTGTCAAAACAAAACGTTGTTCAACACCATTCCCATCAAAATCATCTAGGTACTTTATAGTAACAACTCCCACCTCAGACACAACTTCAGTTTATTTCAGTACGTTATAAGCTGCCAGTTTTGAGTCTGGAATGTCCCCGCACGTGCTCTGCTATGATAATAATAAAATGTTGGCGCATTATTTATTTATAGTCCGTCTCGCGGCTGTCGCTCGTCCGTCGGTCTGTCTGTGTTATTATATGTATAAATGCTGAAGACGTCCATGTCTCTTTGTCTTGTTAGGATTACGCGATATTTTGTATTTGGTTTAATTGTCGTATTAAGGAATCATCCTCTCCTTGTTATTTGATTCAATATTGTCATTAAGGTTTTTAGTAATATAAATGCAGTTATTCTCATCTTTATCGCTCTCATGGTCATATTAATATTGTTTCTCATCAATATCAGTGTCAATAACTCTTCCTCTTTCAAGCTCTTCAATTTTTAGTGTTCATTTTTCTAATTTTATTTTCATCTTGGAGATGAACATCAAAAATATCTTTCCAACCCTCCTCCGAGCGTTGTTCCTCCATAATATCATGCTGGCATTGTTTTGCTCGAAGATGGTTGCTATTTGCGGACATCTTCCCGCTCCCCTGCCCCCTCGTCCCCCTCGTTCCCCCTCACTACGGTATCCGTCTGAACATGAGCTATATTTTATCCCAAGTTGGGCTCGCCGCGTAACTGTCAGAATCGGCTGCGATGGATGTAGGACGTTCAACTTTTAGTTTTGAAATTTTAAACGAGTTAGTTTTGTACTTTGTTTTAGTTAGTTGCCTGGATGTAATTTTAACAATGAAAAGAAGTATTATGATTTATCCGTTTCCGGAAAATTAGAGGTATAAATTGAATTTAATGTCTTGTTCTGGACATAAGTGGACTGCTGAAATAATGACGATACACAAGTCTCAAACATGAAGCGTTTTAATAAACGGTTGACATAAACAAGTGGTTAATACAAAATAACAAAGATAAACGATCAACTCAAAAAATTATGAATTTCTCAGAAAACAACACGTAAATTTAAAATATTAATGGACCCGGTGACGTAATGGAACGTACCGTGAAAAGGACATTAACAAGAGCAATAATTAGGTATAAATCATCAAAATCAGAGCGACGATGCATTGATAAAACGCGAACTATATCTCAAACGCATTTGAAATATGGCGGACACGTCGCTCCGGACAGCAACTTGGCGCGTTCGAAAACTCGGTTAAATATGTGCATGATTGATTTCTGAACGCTCTTATAGGTGCGGGTTTCGTTCCAAATTTTAATTTGGCGCGACAAAGATTTAATTAACAAACTGTAATGTCAAGTTTTTATCTGATGAGATCTGTTGCATGTTGCATCCAAGTTTATATTTAGGAAGCTCTTCAGACTAAGAAAACGTTCCAATATTTTTGTGTGATTTCTAATTAGTAAATTTTGAGGCATCCATTTTAGGGCGGAGTCTTAGTTAGTAAGGTTATGTTATTAAAAAAAATCTGTTCTTTTTTCTCTTTAAGTTCTGTACCTCCAAAAAGATATTCCTTTATTTCTTCCATCAGTTTTGGCTTTTCCAATCCTTCATCTTTGTTTTTTCTAAATTTACCATGGTCTATCGTTTCAAATGCTTAATTCAAAATCATTACAACTTCCCCTTCTTAAATGTGTTTTGAGTTAACTCTTTAACAGTTTCAAAAGGACGACGGCAGTTAGAATGGTTGTTTACGAGTGTGCAGTGACGTCCGTTGTACAAACACCATAAATTACATCTCAAATCACATCTGATGCGTATTCACTAGTCCTACAAAAAGCTCATGTATCTCTCTCCATCTTCATGCAACGACAAATGTGTAACAAATCTACACTAATATTATAAAGAGGAAAGATTTGTACCTATTTTTGTATGTTTGTATGTTTGTAATGAATAGGCTCAAAAAGTACTGGGCCGATTTAAAAAATTCTTTCACCAATAGAATGCTACATTCTTCCAATTTGACATAGGCTACATTTCATTTTGAAAAAAAATAGGGATCCTTGGTAAAATTTGAACAATGTAACCGAAGGTGTAGAAAAATGAGTCTTAAAATTTATTTGTCTACCCCGTGCGAAGCCGGGACGGGCTGCTAGTAAATTATAAAATCAACGGCCGCCGTTTTTATACTTCACTTGTCATTTTCTATCCTGCTTTCTCTGGTGGTTTCTTATGAGTTTTGTGTCTCGTTTTCTCTGGAGTTGTCGCCACCATTTCGCAGTTTATCATCGACTGCCGTCTAATGATGACGTCTCTATTTATTTTGTAGGGTTTTAGGACATTTCACACGAATTACGGTTTGAAGAATTGTGGGGTTAACGCACTTTTCAGTATTTTGTCGTTAATCATACTAATGTTAATTAGTAATCAGATGTTGAGTGGATTTTAGTAATGGAGCCAGGTACATTGATCAAATCTGTTACTTTGTATAGAACCCTGTAAGCGTGTTCTAGCCATGTTTACTTTGTAAATTTGAATGTAAGATAAGGTGAAAATTATATTCATCAGAAATAATAACTATAAAATCTAGATGAAAAATTATGTATACAGGGTGTAAGTGACAGCCTAGCAAATACTGAAACGGTGAACTCCGATCATCAAACTGAACAATTTTCACTATGGAGCCTACCTCCGGAAACGCGAAAAAAAATCTGCTGTCCCATACAAAACTGCTGTACCTACCAGACTCATATGTATGGGACAGCAGATTTTAGGCTCCATAGAGAAACTTGTCCAGTTTGATGGTCTGAGTTCACCGTTTCAGTATTTGCTAGGCTGTTACTTACTTACTTAATTTTGTTGATGCAAAAAAGCTTTTTCTGAAAGGCAATCTTATTGTAATCCATCATCACATCATATTACAAATTAAGAGATACTATCTTGTCGATCTGTTGACAATCTTATGATTGGTAGAGACCATGTAAAACCAGACCAATAATATTTATGATTATATAACTGATGATTAAAATCATAGTGCAATTGACTTCAAATCTGCCGTAATCATGATGCAAAATAGCTTTGTTCAATATTATACAATATCTCACCAGCCAAGACCACAAAAATCATTTAAAAACCTTGGTATCTCCCAATTAATTAGCGGCATCTATAATTAGAAGTACCAGGCGCGCAGGAGTCGCGAGGAGGTGTAACGCTGACGGGTGACAGATGGCGACACGGCGCTGGCGCAGCTCTGTCCGCTTCTTTGAACTCGAAAATGTTGGGCGAAGGGAAACTAATCTAATTGGCTTAGGATTTATTTTAGGTTTTTGACAGTACGTAAACTAGCATTTAGTTTTGGATGAGTTATGTTGAATTTAGAAAGTTGGATGTCGCCTTAACGTCTGTTGGTTAACATTAGATGGAATGTGTAAGCGAGAGGGCGGCCTTTGACGGCACAAAGATAAGTGCGATAGAGACAATAAAACAAAAATGTGAAATGATGTGGAATCGACAAATTCAGGTGATGGTAATCATTAAGATACAATAGTACTAGAAAATTGGCTGTAGCAGTCAAAAAACTATATCGATCACACCTAAGTATGAGCTGTAGGTAAAGCACAAGTTTATTATATAGGCTGATGAATTAATAATTGTTAATTCGCAAAGTTTCAAATAACATTTTCGAACGATTGATTGATGACTAGAAAACTCATATAGTTATTGAAAGCCCAAGATTTAGTACATAAACCAAGAATGCTGATCAAATGACAAATGAATAAAACAAAAAGCAACACAATTAAATGTCCCCACATACTCCTTTACTTACAATGCAATTTTTAATCACTAATCAATGAGAAAAAACTTGAAAACGCTAGATTGAGTTAACGATATGTCAATCGTCGATCTTTTATTGACAATTTTAGTAGTGACACCAGTAAATTAATTGCTAAAGGATTATGTCCTTATGCGTTTAAGAATAGGTTTGTTAAATGATTGGTTTCAGTTTTGAAGGTGCAATTGTTGTTGGTGTAGTTGATTATATGCCAGTCTCGTATTTACTATCGGCGATTTAAACTCGTTTGCCAACTATTGTATGTGTGTTTGTCTGTCGAATAGTGTATTGACGCTGTTTGCGAGAATTCTTTGAGCAGTTACACGTTTTTTTTCAATGTTATCTTTGATCGAGTTTCGTTCTTTTCTAGTAATCATTGGATCTTAAGTTTAATTTGATTATTAATGTTCGAGATGGGTTGGGGTGTTAACAAACTGGAGTGGTAGGGGGGCTAGATGTTGATTCCAAGAGCAGATCCAGTCTTTAGGAACGTTTCTTACAGAACGCAAAAATGGTCTGGTAAAATGGATTTGCCAGCGACCAATGCAATGACCACTGAAGGAACTGACTGTCCTTTAAAGTGGTCATGACCTCATTGACGTTCCAATTAATCTGGCACTTTGCACTACCCGTTGGAGAGGTGGTGATGACAGCTTTTTAGCAAACGTTGGGATGTCTTCTCTGGTTAGATGAATCTATGATCTGTCAAAGGTAGTAACTGAATGTGTAAAGTAAAATATCCTTAGAGGTGCTTTTTGGTAGAGATATAGAGTACTATACTCTTTCTTATGCCGTGGTAGAGGCCTACGTCCAGTGGACTAGAGTGACCGAATATGTTTAGCTGGATGTTGTTACTTAATAATAATAATAAATTTTTTTACCTTCTCTAACAGTCGGGCATCATTTGTTCCCATCATTGCAATACTATAAACCAAAACCGTCGTGAGTCGATAGAGTTATTATGTGCTGGCAATTCATGTCCATTCCTTTTTTTGAACGAAGATTTTATCAACGATTTTTTCTTTCCTTTCTCAGGAATATCTTTATCTATTTAACTAAATTGATATGAAACGGAATTCCTATCGTTTTTATTTGTGAATGGACTTGTATAATTGGCTATATTACCTTAGTTTATCGATTTAGCGAATAGCTGAACGCCATTAGAATAGAATCTATCAATAATAAGGTTATTTTAAATACATTCCTCAGTTTTATATTATTTCCGTTTGATAACCGGTCTGATGTGTAATATATGCACATTTTATTAGTTTTAATGCATTTTTGTTTAGCTCGTATTATGTTTTTGATAGATATTTATAGTCTATTGATTAGTGCGTTGTTTACTAATTAATTGAGACTTTTTAAATTGAATTTACTTTACGCGTCATCTAATTAAGTAATTCTTAAGTATGCTGGATAAACGTTGACACATATCGGCACCCATAAATTCGATGAAACTTCATTTGACGAATTTTATAAGTTCAGATGTTGACGAATTTAGATATTGACGAATTCAGATGTTGACTTATTTCAGATGTGTACAAATTCAAATGTTGACTAATTCAGATGTGTACGAATTCAGATGTTGATGAATTCAGATGTTGACCAATTCAGATGTGTACGAATTCAGATGTGTATGAATTCAGATTTTGACTAATTCAGATAATGACGAATTCAGACAATCGCGATTTCAGATTTTGACAAATTCAGATTTAAACTTTTGACTTGTTGATTTACTTGATGATTTGGTTGATCTCATTATTTTCGAATCCTGTTAAGTACCTTTTTAAATTCAGGCAGTTTAACATCCTGTTAGGTCACAGACTAAAGTTAGGATTAGCAAATTGACTTAAAAAAATATAATTTTTAATCAATTGTAATGCTGAGTGCGGCCATACCGCGCGAGATTACGATCAGATCGTGCGTCGAATATTATTCGCTTGCGCACCTGATACTAAATACATTATGTAAAGAATTTAGTTTGAATCAATGGTGTGGTGTGAGGCTACTCATGGAATTCGAGGAAATGCGTTCAAAATGTACTCTAGTTTTTTTTACATTTGACTTTAGTTTGCCTTATGCAACGTGTTAATGAATGAACGCAAAACTATATAGTTTGTTTATAATCGAGAGCAGAATCGAACTATCATGGTTTCAACATAGGATTTTTTTTCAAAATATTATATTTTGTTTGTAAAATTTAAAATTTACTGACACTATCTCAACCCACCGCACTGGTACACTCACCTTACTTACTACCCAAAACAAGGTTCTTAAATGTACCCATGAGCACGTTAGCGCTCTCAAAATGATAACAAATCATTTTCGCCTCAAAACTTAAAATGCGAATAACTTTAAATTTTAACTATAAAAATAATCATAATATTGTTTCAAACAAATTATTTCTCATACACCCCGTATGAGGTTTTGCGCTTATTCATTAACACGTTGTAGGGTCCAACTTAATATGCTGACACTTTTTCAAGCGGATGATCAGACCATCAAACTGAGCAACTTTGTCTATGGGACCAACATCGAAATCACGAAAAAGAAATCAGCTCTTCCATATAAAACTGCAAACTTACTCGAGCCATGGGTCGAGCCATCAAGCCATCGTATGGGACAGTTGATTTTTTTTCGCGATTTCGATGCAATTCCCCGGTTTGGAAAAGTGCGGGTTCAAGTCCCGCCCGAGACTTAATTTTTCAATCTTTACTTTGATTTGTATTGTATTGTATTAGACACACATTTTTGCTCCATAATAATCATAATCATATCGATAGATATCGATAAATCATTAAGTCCAATTGATACATAATAACAATAAAAAATTTTAGAAACAGAACGTCGAAAAAAAAAACTAAATAAAATACCTACATAGCTACAAGCGACCACCAGCGCCGGTCACGCCTACCCGATGTCCGTCTGTCTGTCTGTCAGAGATAATATCGACACGTGCAAACTTCAGCTACTGATGAATTTAACTACGATTGTTCAATAGTTACATTATCTGATTGTTTGCATAGACTAAACACTAACTAAAAATACCATAGACAGGAATTAACGTAATTTTTTTTTACTGTTCCCTATTTAATTTTATACTTAACTAGAGATTTGCCCCAGCTTCACCCGGGAAATTATATATAAGTACGACAATGAAAACCGTATCAAAAACGGTTGCGTGGTTTAGAAGAAGTAAGTGAAGAAACAGATATGATGAGGACAGACGCGGAAAGAGACTTTGTTTTATACTATTCAGAGAAGAGATATCAAAATGATAGATTGAAAAATTTGGTATCGGACTGGACTCAAACCCACGCGATGTGAAAATCTAGTTTTGAATTACTAATCCTCTGGATCATGTTGTCTAACAGAGGCCTATGGCAGCTTGAAAATTCTGTGACAGGAAGTTGACCACTAACATGAACTAGGCCCGCGTGGTTGAGTATGGCCCACTCCCTCTCACCCTTATTCGTGAGAGGAGGCCTTTGCACTGCAGTGGGATTCTACAGGCCATAACTAACTAAGCGGGTTCATATTAGATCGCGTTTATAAATATTACTTGAGTTCCCGATATTCCGAGAGATCTTTTGACATTTACTTTTTTGTTTTGTACAGGGTCCAACTTAATATGTTGACACTTTTTTAAGGGGATGATCAGACCATCAAACTGAACAACTTTCATACAGGACCAACAACAAAATCGCGAAAAAAAAATCTGCTGTCCCATACAATTGGTTAAAGTAGATTTGCAGTTTTGTATGGAGCAGTTGATTTTTTTTTCGCGATTTCGATGTTGGTCCCATAGAGAAAGTTGTTCAGTTTGATGGTCTGATCGTCCCTTTAAAAAAGTGTCAGCATATTAAGAAGGCCCCTGTATAGGTACTTACCATGACATTTTACTGCCGCCATCTGCAATTACCTATTCTCAGTATTGTTTCATCGAGTATTTTAAGCTTTTTCATCGCGTTCAATACGTTGTCGCTTCTCTAGAATCTTCAAGCCGATTGGTCAATAATAAAGTAGGTGGATATTAAGACCTTTTTTTTTCTACCTAATCATATAGTCAATATGACTCAGAACATCCTGCGCCAATCACTGCACTGTCTTCAGCCAGTGCTGTTTAAAACCTACCTATAATTTCGTTATTTTTATTCTTTCACATAAAGGCGCCAAAGCCCCGAGCGCGTAATTCAAAATGCTAATATTGTGCACTTATAATACATTTTGTATTCAGCGGGCAACAGTGCAGCCGGCTCGGTACGTCTCTCGCCAGTTTTACTGGAGAATCATGTAAAAAACCACAATTTTTATTCCGTACGCAACACACCTGATTGGCGGTTCCCATGACGTTAATTTTCGCGCGTTCTAATAAAAAAAACGTTGTCTATGACCTGTGACAAAGATTCGCGGGCGTTCCAAATTCAAATTTTAAGTTCCTTTTTATCATGGATATTAAACCAATGGATGCCAATCCTCCTGACAAGCATCAAAACACGAAAATTGACCATGGCGGTCGGTAATATACGTTTTCGTCAATGTTTCCAACGTTTTTACTTTGTCCCTTTCTATCAAATGACGCAATTTCCTTCCTCTTAGGTTTTACGCATGATAGAAAGGGACAAACTTAAAACGTTGGAAACATGGACAGAAAATGAAAGAAGACCGAACATTACCGATCTCCATCATATTTCGTGTTTTTTTATGTTTCGTCGCTTCTGAGACAGTCTGTACTCCAGGTATAGACAATACCAATTTTCAGCTTCGCGCTTTTATTAATACATATTTAGGTAAAGTTGTCATGATGCCTAGTTAAGAATTAAATAAAAACTTCTTCACTAAATTCTCGTTAGCAATAATTTATATATTATTTAGTTATAGAGTGTGTTTACGAGATAGTGTGACGTTCAGAGCGACGCTTCTATAAAAAGGTGCTTCGTTACTAATTCCCTCCCTGCCCCTTCATACCGCGGATGTTCTAAATTTAACCGGGAAACGAACCCGGGACCGACGCACGTGGGTTCACTCAGCACTCGGTAACTTGAATAAAGTTTCCTTAAACAGTCTTTAGTTTTTTAACAGACAACAGTAGAACTGGTCACTTTAAAAAGTTACTTTAGAAACTCTATGGTCATAACAAAATTATGCAACCGAAAATTTTCAATTTATAAACGATAAAATGGAGTCGTCTGAAGAAAAAAAAAGGCATCGATATATTCATCCTGGCTGTATCGAAGGTCAGTCCAGATATAAAATTAAAAAGTATAAGTGGCGTCCGCGAACGGGTTCCGTTTTATTAAATTTCAAATATTACTAGCTGCCGGTTATTACAATTTCAAATTTGGAACCAGTGATTCCACTTTTGATTTCTGGTTACTTTCTATTGGAGGCCTTTTAACTTTGTTGTTTTATTTTTAAACGACTAGTAAGAAAGTACAGGTAGCACAAAAAGTATTTAGTAATAGTTTATCTAATAAATTGTAGATTTTTTCCTCAATAGTTTTTGTAAAAATCTACGAATCGATTTAAATAAATCGCAAAGAAAGTTAAAATTAAAAATCTAGGTACAATATTACACTAAACATTTGATATCGAAAGCATCACTTAACTCCTTTACATTAAGGGGATATAATTCGGAGCGCGCTCCATACAAACGTACTATGGCGATTTTTTCAATACTAACCAATTAAACTCAATGCAATTTTCTGAAAAAGTCTTGAAACAGATATCTATGCTTGTATGGAGTCCGATTTTCGTAAAAATATACAGTTTCAATGCTAGGATTAATTTAAGATTTGTATGGAAATCTTTGAGGCACTGTAATTTTAAAACTAAACATTTTATCGAAAATCTGACTCTATACAAGCATAGAAATTTGTTTTTAAATTGATTCTGAATTCATTGAGTTTAATTGGATAGTATTGAAAATATCACCATAGTACGTTTGTATGGAGCGCGCTTCGAATTATATCCTCTTAAAAGATGAATGATTTCCACAAAATCTTATAGACCTCAAAATGAATCAAAGTACCTACTCTACCTTCAATCAAACTATATCTACTTACTTAATAAGTTATTGAAAAAAAAACAGCATTGGAATTCTGCAGTTATGTTTTCTATAAGTAATCTTCTACCTGACTGTCCATTTAAAAACGAAATAAAGAAATAAATTTGTTCAAGAGCATTCTGTAACTTTTTGCCGCCATCTCTGCACACATGGCTGCCGCTATTCATTTATAGAAATAAGTTAATAATTACAAAATTCCTCTTATGGTGTCATTAATTGCTTTTCAATTGAAGAATTTCTGTTTAATTGGGAACTAAATGGTCCAATTTTATTGTCATTGGTTATTAAACTCTTTGATGTAGCGGTAGTGAATTTTTTTTGGTGATATATGTTTTAGGAGTAGTTAGAGGGTTTAAAATGTACAATAATAAATAACAACGGATAGAAAAGAAGCCGTGGTGGTCCAGTGGCGAGTAACCTTGCCTGCCGTGCAGGAGGCGATGGTTCGATCCCCGTCCAGACTCGTACCAATGAGTTTTTCAGAATTTATGCACGATTTGTAACACCACTGGCTTTTCGGTGAAGGAAAACATCGTGAGAAAACCTGCATGCTTCAATTTCGAGTCATGTATTGTACCCACTGTCCATTATAAGTGGCGACGCGCTCACCCCCCGTCACACTGGACAGAGTTTCGGTACTACTGGTGAAACGTTGATGTTCTGAGGTTTCAGAACATCTCTGACTACCCCCTCGGGGAAAATAGTCGTGAGCATATGCTTATGCTTACGGATAGAAAAAAAAAGCACCCAACCTACTTATAAGTAAAAAAGTCCTCTAAAGCCCCTACTTGGTGACATTTTTGGTTAAGGACTTTACAAAGTTGCGTAGAAAATGTAATCTTCTTCTTATAGTGTGGACAGCAAGCCCTGGTGTCAGATTTTTCAGACCGCCTTAGGGCCTCTGACGTGGTTTTTATGTAACGACTACTACCACCAGAGATAGTAGCCAGGACCAACGGCTTAACGTGCCATCCGAAGCACGGAATCATCTTTATTTTCAGACAATCAGGTGATTCGGCCTGCAATGTCCCAACCAACTGGGGAAAACCGTACAAAGTGACATTTCACTAGGTGTCCCCCGTAGGGATTGAACCAATGACCTCCGTGTCAAGAGCCCAATACTCTTAACCATTAGACAATCATCATCAGCCTATCATCGTCCACTATTGAACATAGGCGTCTCCTAAGGTGTGTCACGAAACTCTATCCTCGGCCTTCCTCAGCCAGTCACTCCCCGCTATCTGTCTCAGGACATTAGTTGGACCGGAGGGCGTCCCTTAAATAATTTAGGAGGAGTGGGACCCCACTGTAGGGCAAAGGCCTTCTCTCAAGAATAAGAACGAAAGAAAAATTATTTGTTGGGGTCTCCATCAGAAATACAACCTTTAATAAGGGTGGGAGTGAACCATATAGGTCCAATGCAGATTGAAGAGGCAAGACTATTCGTTACTATTAGAAGTAGCTTAACTTATAGACAAAGCTATCGACACTATCCAGAAACCAGATCAAAACTGTTACTAAGTAAAAAAAAATTCTTTGTACACTTTTTTTTTTTTTTTGCTAAAAGGGCATCCGTATCAGTACTGCTTGATTACTGTATTTTGGTTGAATTTTGTATTGTGTTGCACTTTTAGGTAGTTCCAAAAATAAGTCTCGCATAATATTAAATGTCTCCATAACATCCCTTGAACCCTAAAAACAAATACAGTAACATTGTAACAAGATCCGAATCCATGCAAAAGCTCAATTTGCTCCTCAAGCCTTGTTGCTCTTGCGGCGTATCTCCGGAACTATCTCGAGAATAATTCACCCTTGTGCCTTGGTCCGCCGTGCGCTCGCGACATACACGGTCACACACACACGGGTGAGGTGTCGCGGGATAAAGGTGTAACTTAGAAATTTATTATTTAGTTGTTGCGTTCGAAATTTTTAATAAACTCACGAATGCAGGCCAGTTGTAGCCATGCTCATCTTAGGTAGGCCAGAAAAGGCCTTTGAAAGGTTGGAATTTTATGTCAAAAGCTATACCTATGAGTTCTGATTAGTATGCATGCATAACATGCTCACTGATAATCTTAAAATCATGTCAGAAATTCTGAAAACTCAGAACATCCCCCCATTTATCTCCGGTTCTTCGTTACCAGGTACCAATTAGATTGCTCGTTAGTTATAATATAGTATATACTAATTGTTCTTTTCATAATATCTCTGCCTGCCCTCGGGGAAAATAGTATGATGACGCATGAAAATATTTTGATCCAATCGATGCACTCTTACTTCAACCCTGATTGTTGCTAATTCTTTTCGAATTAAGACAAATATGGATTAGGTATTCAATATGTAAACTAACTAAAAGCAAACCTTTAAACCACGTACCCATCAACCCGAACAACTTTTATTATGGGAGCAAACCTGTCAGCACAAACACTGCAATGCCTTAACATTTTGAAACAGCTGATTTTGTTTTGTTCAGACAGGTTTGCTCCTGGAGCAAAAGTTGTTCAGGTTGATGGGTAGAATGAGTGGTTTAAAAGTTTGCCTTTAAGTAAGTTCTCGTACTGTATTTCACGATAATTTGTTTCTGGACAAGGACTAATTCTGATACTAAAGCAAGATGACCAGATAAAATTTTACTACCGAACCCTGTTTTTTTTTTCAACATAACTTCATCATTTTGGAAGAAAAAGGTTAATTAATTGTTAGTTTTCCTGGATAAATAGTTAATTGCTCAGTAAAAAGAACCACCAATTATTGTTTCCATCATCCTCACAATTTTAAGGTAAAAATACAATCAACCGACCACAAACAGAATCCGCGTCCAGCCATAAATTTTAAACGTAATTAAATTCATGATATACTAATAAAAACTTTAACAAGTCACCTTAAATCACAAAAACTTATTTGACAAAACTACGTTCACCTATAAAAAGAAATTTCTTGACTTACCGCTTTTTGGTTTGATTCAGACCACCGGTTTTCAACCAGAGGAATCCCAACCCTATAACTTCAACAATAACGTTGATTTTAGCTTAAAATATAGTAACATATAAGTCATTTTGGACCTAACTTTGTATGGAATCCTTTCTTAAAGATGACCGCGTGATGATTTTGAAAATACGAGCAGAGAACTGATAGGTTTTTGCCGCCAGAGTTGGTATTAGCTTGGCCTTTAATTGTGCTACTAATTAGTTGTCAGGGAACCATTCTTTTGTCTAAAAAACATTACAATAAACGCTTTGAGGTGCCTCGAGTCGCCATCTTGCATTTAAAGTGATGCCAAGTGTTTGATGAAAAAGATAATGAATATTTACTTTTGAAAGGATAAAATATGCAACTCAGTTGAGGTGTTACAATTTAGAATGAAGAAAACGTGAATTTGTCACTCGACAGGATTTACTGAGAATTATTTACGACTGACCAGGCAGCATGGGCTATGTTCCCCTCGCCTTTCCATTTCCTAAAGGAAGAATTCACAAAAAAAATTTTTTTTATGAAATATCACATTTTGATAGTGAAGACGATTGATAGTGAAATGCATGGAAATTGAAGCATGTATCTTTTTTCACTATGTTTTTCTTCACTGAAAAGCCTGTGGTGTTATAAATCGTATACAGGGTCCAACTTAATATGCTGACAGTTTCTTAAGACGATGATCAGACCATCAAACTGAACAACTTTCTCTATGGGACCAATGTCGAAATCGCTGTTTAGTGCGACGGGGGTATTACTTTTGGCAAAGTTTCTTATAACAAAGAAACGGATTATACTAGTAATTTTACGAATTTACGCGTACCCAATAGTTTCTATTGGTGACAGCTAAACAATCTTCGTCACAGGCGACATTTTATAGCTTGTTCGAAGCGTCGGTGACGTAAAAACTAAGGCTCTGACTGCAACCGTTACGTGTTGCGAATGCTATTTTGCAACTTTTTGTTGCTCTTCGGTTTCTATGCCCGTTTTGTGAAGCTAAATTATGTGGAGCGTTTAGAAAGTCTTCACGAAAGCTTTCTTAGCTCCTTAAAGATAGTAGCTTGATAATTTTTTGAGAGGATTTTCTTTATGAGCGGTAACAACATTTTAAGGGTCCGAACCGTTATAGGTAGACCGATGAAATTTTCACAAAAATGTCAGTATATAAAGAAGGACCCTATCTGACTCTTTTTAAGGGGATGATCAGACCATCAAACTGAACAACTTTCTCTATGGCACCAACATCGAAATCGCGAAAAATTGCAAACCTTTTCGAGCCAACTGTATGGCACAGCAGAATTTTTTTTCGCGATTTCGTTGTTGGTCATATAGAGAAAGTTGTTCAGTTTGATGGTCTGGTCATCCCCTTAAAAACTGTCAGCATATTAAGAAGGACCCTTTATAATAATTTCTGCGTGATGGACTAACGCCCTTACACTCTCATTATGAAGGTAAACCTGTGACCTGGTGTTGGAAACGATGGACGCTGATAATCTGCTTTTCACAAAATGCTTACCTGACCACTTTATTTCAATGTCATTTTTACATCGATGTATTCTTATAAATTACCTACTGGAACCTTCAATCGAGTAATAAACAAAAGTCCACCCAAACTTTACTATATTTGTTTCGCTCTATGTAAGAGAATATCTTCAAAGGTACCAGGCTCTCTGAATAGCAGAGGAGTCTGCCTAATGAACGTATCGGTTACGGAGTCGGGTTACCACTCGTTAGCGAGACTGATGTCAGGAACGCTTGCAAGCTTATTGTCTCCTGGTACTTTGGTCGGAATAACTCTTTGGGTTGTTACTGTTTTTTCTTTTATAAGGATCTTCTTAGTTTATTACAAAGACAAGAGATTGCTCGTGGCATTGACCAAGAAATTTTCACTTACGCTTTTTCTACGGCTCGGGACTTTGACCAAGAATTTTTCGCCTCGTGGTTTGGTCTTTGACAAATCAAATTAAACGATTTTGACATATTCCGATATAGAGTATGAGACACAGAGGAATTTGGTTTCGAATAAAATAACAAACGATACAGGTAGACCAGACGGACGGACAGACAGTGTGGTAATAAGGTCCCGTTGGCAATTTCGAATGTTTCGAATTTTAGAGCCACTCCAGGTCATCCAAGTAATGACCATACTAGAGCATTCGGTAAAAGTGGTGCCAAGAAAAATTCCAAAAAGACTTTGAGATGGAACACCATAGCTTAAATAGCTCGTTACTATATCTTAGACCCTGTGCAAGCGGCACATACATTACCACAGACACATAATTCATATTTTTAGTTTATTTCGATGTGCAAAAAATATCTTCTTCTCGGGACCAACTAGCCAGCAAGATTGTCTTTCAGCTCTGGGCCTTAATGACAAACAAGTGAATGAGCGGCCACATGACGTCACTGGCGCAATTTGTCCACAACAAAACTGCCACCCCGTCAGTCAGCGAGCGCTCCCAACCACCCGAGGAATGGTCCCCGATGACGGCGCTAGAGATTTACCGACTGCCGACTCCCGACGATTAGGCGTCATGCCAACCCGAGCTCTCACGATGATTCACGAACAAGTTTAACGAACCAACCCGATCGTGTCAATTGTTTTCTTAAACGTAGGAGCATTAATTCGATCATGCGGGTATTTCGATTCTAGAATTAGACGGCTGTTGATACTCGATTAGGGTTTAATTGTATGGGTGAAGGATTTTTGGCTTGTTTTTCGTTATAAATGGTCCGTTGACAGTTATGGATTGCGTGCGGATGGGTTTTGTCAACGATCTCGGCTATCCATTGTGGCTGCTTAGTTGGCGATTGAAAATAGCAAACTGAGAGTTCTGCGGTCAAAATAGTCTTTGGATTGCTTGTTGGTGCGTCAAATTCAACGAGTTAGATACGTGAATCATCAGGAATATGTCAGACATGTTTGTTAGTTCATGCAGTTTACAGGGTCAACATGAATCCTCAAAAATTTGATGATCTATATAGGGTCCTTGGGTTAGGGTTGGATGGTCTTGTCATTCTTTAAAAACCGTCAGCATTTTAAGAAACCCAGTGGAATATTGGCTGAGACCATGATGATGATGATGATATTATGCTGGACCTAGTATATTAAAAGTAGCATTGAGAAGCCAGCAGTTCGCATGATAGCGTTTTGAGTAAAACGAAAACTGAGATTAAGCTCTTTAGAAGCTCGTCCCGAAAAACCACGCAAATTCCAAACCAGTGTCAGACGCATCACTTTAAAATGGCGGGTATTGCTCGATTTAGCTCTGTAATTGCGAAATATTCCCCCTGGCACGGCGAGCTGTGACATCGTCTTTGTCAATTATTTTGGCACTTTGGCACGGACGCACGCGCATTCTGGGTCAGTAAGACTGCGATCACCTTTGTTTGAAACTTAATTTTGAATCTTGTTTTTAGAGTTGTAAAGTCTATAAACGCTTGAATAGAATGTAATGTCCAAGTGCGAAACGTTACGTCTTTACTATTTAGTAGAAGCTGTTTTCTTTGATTTGATGACGTCAGACATATCATCATAGATACTAAATTGCAATGATCAGAGGAATCTGTGAGGTACGCCAATGTGCAGAGTGCAATGATCATGTATTATTGTTACTTCAGAGCACATATACTATACTATATAGGTACATACTTTAGAAGTTCTTTTTTAGACCATCAAACGGAACAACAAGACCACCATTGAAGTAACCAAATAAAGAACAAAATTTTAAAACTGATTATATTTTATTGTTTGTATGTATATTGTTATCTAGTAGTTTTAAATAAAATCTTCTATTACAAGTAAACTAAAATCTCAATCCTCAAACACAATCGTATTCATAAATCGAGAAATTAGACTCAACATTCACGACCTCTGCTTAAAATGCGAGACAATAGCCTTTGGGTGTTCACTTGATTTACTGGCCATCGTTATGAGCCCCATAATGAGCTGCGCAGACGCCGCGTTGATTATAACCGGCCATTTTTAAATTAAGAACTAAATGATGAATAGAATGGTTTAAAATTCTTCGACTGGGACTCGCTTTTTTGTTGTGAATGTTTGTTTTTAAATTTTTATTTTTTCCTTTTGTTTCAGGTAAGTGTTTTTTGTTTTGTCTAAAAGTCAGTTCATGCAGCCGGGTAAGAAACTTTTCCTAGTCTTTTGTTAAAAACTAAGGTTGTTAAATTGTTAATTAAACTATAAGTAGCAAAATTTCTGAAGCGTGACATCAAAAGTCTCACCAAACACCACATTATAAAACTTTATGCCGAAACTATGCAAATTGATGCATAATCATAATCATCCACGCCTACCGATCCGTCATCTCTTGATTTTATGGTCGTTACTAACCCGAATCATTAACAAAAAACATCCATAATCACTTCATAACGAAGCTAAGCAGCTGGGGCTACTGAGGCTCAGAAACCGAGTGGGTAAACTCCTGTTACAGTGTAAAGAGTCCCTCAGGGATCTATTCTGGGTCCCCTTTAGCGTCGAATCTCAATTTTTTCCTGATCTCCGCGTAGTAAGTGATGTATTTATAGAAATAGACGTAGGAGATTCTTTTTTCGAACTATGTTTTTTTTTATGAAAGCTGATTCTTTTAGTTTTTGTAGAGAGATTATTATGGAAACAGGATCGTTACAAAAAGCGTGTTTATAGAAATAGCAAACCATAAAAGTGTATGAATAGTGATAGATGCGATGTGGTTGTGTTATCTCATCAGCTTCTACTTTTAAAAATAATATGTAGCAGTTACGGTATACAGGGTGAAATTGATATCATTAGCATCCTTTTAATCTAAGAGTCTACCCATCAAACTGAACAACTTTTATGATGGGAGCAAACAGATTGGAGCACAAAAAAAAACTGATTTTCCATACTAAACTACAACGCCTACTCGACTCAAATGTATGCAACAGCAGATTTTTTATGCTCCGATCGGTTTGCTCCTATAGTAAAAGTTGTTCAGTTTGATGGATAAACTCTTAGTTTAAAAGGATGCTAATGATATCAATTTCACCCTGTAGACTAGCTTTGCCCACGACTTGTTCCGTGTGGATTTCGGAAATCTTCAACACCCCGTTGCATTCGTTTAGTAAGGGATTGATTACTCCTGCATGCTGTCTAGAATATAATGTTTTTTATATTTCATGTTTATATCTTCAGTGGTTTAAGCTGCGCGTTATCAGTCAATCAGTCAGCAGTCACTGAACTTTTTTCAATGTATGTATATTAATATTACAGTCTTTAATCATGAAACACTCTATTCCATCTGGCTTGTCACTCATCACAATCACAACACTCTTCACTTATTTCTAATTTTCGCTCCTGTCAACAATATACTTAGTGTACATCTTCCTATAGCTAGCAATAAAACAATACCATTACCACCAGTGACTCTCATAACGAAAATTCATTAAGGAAGGACCATTAATTTCATTCCGCATCCAATGCAACGCCATTACTCTCATTCCTATCCAAAACAAACAAATCCTGCAATTATTCTAACCTTACAAATTTACTTTTATCTACCAATTCTTCGAAAATGACCTCTTCTGCTTTCGTATTAGCGTCTTTAGCTAACGCATTAACGGTCCTATCACTTGCTTTCACTGATGCTTTTGTACCATTTAGATTAATGCCGTCCGTTGCGACAAAAATGGTTTCTAAAGCTTCAGTTTTAAGGTTGGGTTCGATAGCATTTGATTGCATAGATAGGTCCCTAAGTTTGATGTCCCCAAAATTCTCAAGATATTGAAAGATTAGCAGTAGGTAGGATGTCCCCATAAATAATACATAGGTAGGGGACCAGTGATGGATTGTATGTCTGTCTATCCGCTTTCTATTAGTCGGGAATTCTTAAAGGGTGGATCTTGGGGGTGACTTCTATTATTAGAGACGACCAATGTTTGCTTGGGAAGCGATGCTATTCGTTCATTAATTCTGTTGAGTAGGTATTACATTTGTCATGTAAACATGTTTGAAGATTTTCGGTTTATGGGGATTGGATTTGTCTTGAAGTTATTTCTCTTTCATTAATATTGTATTTTAGATTAGTGATTTCTATTTATCTGGAAGGTATCGTCTGCTACCAAGGTACACATTCTAGAATCGTTTCTGAATCATTATGTTTTATAGCGGAGATAGAAGTTTGGAAGTTATTAAAGCACACTCCATTAACATCTTCGATACTTTATAATAGCCACTCTATCAAAATAAAACAGAACGACTGAAATATACGAGAAATAATAATACGTAATTGAAAATATCGGAATGCCAAAAAAATCTAAAAGATAAGTTACTTTAGCAGATTTCAGTACTCTTCTCATATATTTGAGCTGTTTATTTTCATAAAGAAAACATTTCCAAAGAAATTTTACGTTCTTAAACAAGTCATAAATCAAATAACACTTTCAATATTTGCTTATTCGTGTTCAAAATATATATTTTTTGATAAATATTTCTTATCATATTTCGCACTTAACAGTTATCTTAGTGTAACATGGGAACATTTTGAAGTATATCTATAGATTTAGAGATATAGATAAGGGATCTTGTCGAAATTCCATGACCGATAATGATGTGGAAAAGTATGGTTTTGAAAAACAGAACATGGCTGTGTTGCAACAATATCCGTATCTATGATAGTAGATTTATAGATCCTTGATAAATCTCGAGTCACTTCACTGTTATGATTAAATTGGTAATACAAAAGTATGTTTTCTTGTGGTGCGCTTCGGAGGTTGGATGTCATTAGGGCTTTTCAGACCCTGGAAACTGCATCCCTGAACAGTATATAGGGTCCTTCTTAATATGCTGACACTTTTGAAGGGCATGTTCAGACCGTCATACTGAACATCTTTCTCTATGGCACCAACATCGAAATCACGAAAAAAAATCTGCCATTCCATACAAAACTGCTAACTTACTCGAGCCAAATGTATAGGACGGCTTATTTTTTTTCGCGTTTTCGATGTTGGTCCCATAGAGAAAGTTGTTCAGTTTGATGGTCTGATCATCCCTTTAAAAAGTGTCAGCACATTAAGAAGGACCCTGTATAGGTTTCTATAGAATATCATTGCAGGTCTCTTTTAGTCAGTTAGTTACTCAACTAGGTAAGATGGTAAATACATACACACATATAATATGATAATATTTAAAACGAATTAAAAAGAAATGAGATGAAAATATGTCTCTAATTACAAGGTTTGTGGCGATGACCAAAGAACAGGAAGCTGGCATAGGGATTGGTAAAGAAGAATCATGACAGAAAAAAACACAGATATCAGTAGCAAGAAAAGTAACAATAGTTATTTGTTATACAAGAGTGCAAAGTTGCTTTTTAACCGCGTGCTCAATTTTGATGACCGAGCAAGCGAAGGACTCTAAAATTAGCGAGGGAATCAAAAGAGCACGAGGTGAAAAATCTTTGCACTCGAGTGCAACACGTAACTTTTCATCCCACAAATGCAAAAAAAAAAGTTGTATGATAAATTCGGCACCATGGAGGGAGAAGTAAATAGGTTTAATTATGTCTTGAATTCACAAACTTAGTGCACACGATGTTCTAAATTCAATTTACTCTATCCTCTGACGGCTTTTGCACTTAGATATCGAAGAGCAAAAATTATACTCTTTCCGAGATGGTGAAAAAATTATTATCAATCCTCGTAAAAAAGTTGGTATCAGTCGTAAAGTAACAAAGTACAGTCGGCAGATGTTTAGTTGTATTCCGACGTCTTGATGATTTGTCTGTTATTCATCTCTTGTCATTGCAATAAAAAGTTTTTTCTCGCGTATTGACGAGACGCAATACGTTTTTTTTTGTCCAAAAACATAACGATATAAAAATTGCGGTAGACGAAGGGAATCTGTATATTTATTATGCCAAATAGCATATCTTGCTTTTAATTATATTGTAATTGCTAATCAGAATTGGACAGATACCTAATGAGAATCGAAATATGTTTTCAGCCTTTTACAACGTGTTAATGAATAAGCGCAAAACCTCATACACCCCAACTGATTTATAACAAAATCATTAGATTGAAACAATAATTTCATTATTTTGATAGTTAAAATTTAAAGTTATTCACTTTTTAAGTTTTGAGGCAAAAATGATTTGTTATCATTTCAGCAATCAATGAAAGCGCTAGCGTGCTCGTAGATACATTTTAAGAATCTTGTTTTGGTTGTAAGTAGGGTGAGTGTGCCCTTGCGGTGGATTGAGATCGAATTCAGTAAATTTTAAATTTTACAAACAAATTATTTAATTTTTTGAAAAAAATTACCTATGTTGAAAACATGATAATTCGATTCTGCTCTCGATTCCAAACAAACTACTTTCTAGTTTTGCGTTAATTCATTAACACGTTCTATAGAACGAATTAAAGTAGTTCTATACTATACCTTGATCTGTTTGGCTACGAAATATTTACATAGATTTGTGTTAAAATCTTTTAAGCTCACATCTCCACTGCAGCAAACAATAAACATATTTCCATATAAAGCAGTGAAAGCTAAACTCTTTTGTTTATGCGATATCGGACCATTTGCAGCAACTTTGTTCACAAACGCGGTTACTTTTCCATTTTCTATTCCCTCCTTGTTCTTATCATAATGCATCCTAAAATTTTCCACATCGACTCCCAAGACTCGCCCCTCGGTCTAACTTTGACAAGTTTGGATGTGGTATAAATGATAGGAGATATTTCGAACCTAAAGCGGAAGCGAAAGCGGTTTTTGAATAATATTTTCATAAGAGACTTATTTAGAAACCAGTAGAAAGATAACACGGTGATTCTAATTAGCTTTGGGTATCAAAAATATACTTAATTGTATATTCTCATAAGTAGGTATCCCAATTGGTACAAATCATGTCTGCTAAACTTGGAAAGAAACTGTTGATTAAATTCGAGACAGTTTAGACGGACAATACCTACTCGTATTTCCAGCTTCCTGGTTTAGACATTCTAAAGCTTGTTGAACTTTAGTCTTCAGTCGTGTCATGAATGATAATCATTATTGATCTTTATTGGATAAGGGCTACAATGATGTGAATATCACAACAATTAGCAATGCCAAAAAAGGCAGCAAGCGTTGACTTTTGTCTATTATAATTTATGACTGAGGGAACTGCTCGTCATGAGCCGCTTGTATCACTACAGCTCTCTCGCTGGCTTTTATAACTTAAACCACGCAAAAACTTCCGCCAATATCAACTTTTTATTATTGAAAGTATTTATATTATTTCACTTTGTCTCCTTTCACTTTTTACCAAAGTTTAGGCGGTTTAATACACTTAGGAAGGAACGTGTTTGGAACTTCTACAGGGTTTGTTTCAATCATCTCTTTTGTCAAGTTTCCTCTTGATAGCCGTCCAAGTTTCGTTTTTGTATGTGAGTGTATCTCTTGGAGACGGGACATCGTTTCTGCATTTTCATTTTCTGCGTTAAAGTTTTGTTTCTCAGGTTATGCTTTGGTTTATTCCTTAAAAAGCTGTTTGTTTTTGTTTTTATTTTCTGGTTTTATCATAATGATTATGTTTTATCTGAGAATCTCAACTATGTGGTAATTTGGTGGTTTCGGATAGATAGTTTGTACGAGTAGATATGAATCAGCTTATTTTAAAGAAGACCGAGTATTATGTCGAGATCATAGCAGGAAGCGTTATATCTGATACTACGATGGGACATTGCTTTCTTTGCATGTATTCATATAATTTTGAAATGCTCAGAAAAATCATGTTTATTTCCAATCTACATAGAGTCCATGCTGAAACCTTTGATATGTTAAAAGTGAGCCTTCTTACATAATGCAAACTTGAGTTGCAGTCGTAGCAATGTTCCTGATCACCCCAAAAGAGATTATGGTCGTGAATCTCTATGTAATCTACAAACACAAATATTAAACGTCAAAACAAAGACTGAACCCAAATGAATGGAACATATTGAGCGGTGGTTAACAGTTAGATGTGGAACGGAAAGGGGTTAAGACAATGGGGGTGAAACCCATCGAGGTGTCAGGTTACATACAAACATTCATGCAAAAGGCTTGATATTGAATCCGCGAGCTTTGTTCCGATATAGTTGGAGGAAATATTAATTTTACGCCCACAATGTTGAGAGTTGGGACTGGATGCGATAGGAACTGGACCCAGTATATTGGTCACGTCCAGCAGTGGACTGGTGTAGGATGTTCTCTGTTTGGTTGATAAGATACTTTATTATAATGTTCAACTTACTTTCTAAATGTGCAGTATGCATGACCTAATTCTTGCAGATTTTCCAGGATTGATACAAAAATATCATGTTTAAACACTTGTGGATTTGGTTTAGAATGGACCACACCATTTCTTCCTCAGGTTGTCGTACGACGCGAAAAGGATATGGTTTCTTACGCAGTAAATTTGTTGGCTAGCCACCATCACTTTAAGCCATTCCTCCCTAAGCCTTGCCAAAATTTAAGCTTGTTGCAAAGCTTCTGGCCACACCGAAACATACACATAAACTCTGGATATGGATAAAGAAGTGCTACCACATCAAAAGTGGCATCGTTAATTTTCTTTTTTGATGTCACTTTGAAGCAAATATCAACAATAATCTTAAATACTTGTGAATTGAAAACAAAACATGACGTCTGTCGATTCTTAACCCCAAAAACACACACTTCTGACAGTCGACAGTAATCCCACCAACCCTTAGGCTGCCTGCAATAACGCTACCACCACTCCATCTCCTGTTTTCCTTTGTAATCAACCCTCGAAGTTTCACCCCTAATGATTTTTCCTCGTATTTGTTTTTGTTTGGTAATTGCTATTTGGTTTTCCTGCAAATTGCTTGCGGTAAATATGTTGTGGTTAGTGTTTGTGATTTTTTTCGGCTGTTGCTTCGAGATGGGACGTTTAGGGACATTTTTGGTGAGCTTTGGTGATATAAACTCAGTAGAAATAATTAGGATTGTCATGAAGGGCGCGATAAGTGAAACGTGGATGTTCTGATTTTTCAGAATATCTCTGACTCGGGGAATATAGTCGTGATACATATGTTTATAAAGTATGAAGCGGTTCGATCCCAACCTAGGTCAGAATCGTGCTAATGAGTTTTTAGGATCTTATTTTCTAATAAGATTTTTTTGATTAGTTTTATTTATTGAGTAAATTAGATTATAAGTATTAATTGTAAGTATTTTATAAGGTTTACAGTTAGATCGTTACCTGGAGTAAAAACATTATTGTAATGGATTTTCTAGTAACACTGCTTTTCAGTAAAGGTAAATCGTACCGCGAGGTGTGCATTGTTTCCACTGTCTATTGTAATTGTGTTAACGTACTCTTTATCTATGACACTGTACTGAAGTTGGCATTGCTAGTCAAATATGGATCTGTTAAATGTCATCAAATTTGGAGTGCAATTGTATGCAAGATTATAAATAGGTTTCGTTAAGTAGTGACAGATAGAACGCCTAAACCTCATCCCTTAGTCACCACCTACGATGTCACCCACAATAAGAATTTCTTAATAACACGGTGGATCTCTGGACATAGGAAGAATGTTATGTCGTTTACTTAATAATTATTATGTAACTGACAACTTGATCTAACCAACCATAAAAAAACAGTAACCACAATTCAATAACTTGACAAAGAAAATTTCAATATCAATTGTAAAGCCAGCGGCCCAGCAGCGTGCCCTGAGAGACATCGACACGTGTTCCCCAGCTTAACTGCACTTACAATTAAGCATTAAGCCCCGGTTAATTAAACTCGGCTCGTATTGTCGCGCGAAACCCTTTAAGCCGCCCACAATGAAAGCTTTCTGTAAAAAGCCTATTGAAAACCGTGGTCTACCGTCTCATAGGCTTTATTGAGGAACGCAAACTACTTTTTTATATAGACGGTTGCTTTGTTCCGTTGAAGCTGTAAATAGGATTTGAATTTCGATTATGTTTGTCGCTGTTTCCGTTTGACTTTTTAAACAGTCCTTTGACTTAGATTTGAATGTCGACTGTGTTTTTAATAATAACTGTGGATAAATTTGTTTGCCAGTGTCTTGTTGTCGTATTTAAAAATTACTGCCTTCATGATTTAATTCGCAGATGAGAGTGACGATGCTCTTGTAGTCATAATAAAAATTATTGCATTCTTCGATAATGAGTAGAGAGCACGTAACTATAACGACAGATTCTGTATATTCGCTTAAAGCACTGTCACGCTTTTTGTGTCTAAGATAAAAAAAAGAAGGGCCACAGGCTGTAAGATACCATTTCTATGAAATCCTTAGATATTAGGGTTAGCTTGTCTATTCTCAAATATTATAACCATATGTAAGAAATCGAATATCAACTCAACTGCAACATTACACGCGCAACCCATTTTAAAAACTCTCACACCTAATAACATACGTGTACTAAAGCCTACCAAACATGCACACAATCAAAACGAAGACAATAAAAACTAAAATTAAAACAATTACCACCGGAAATAAGGTAGGAAGCTGTGGAGTTATACTTAGTAATCGCAGTTGCTTGACCACGGTCCCGTCTTGAATAATTTATGGCTGTCCGTTCCGTTACATTGAATAGCTAATGATGTGCCGGGTTTGTGTGTACGTGAATATTTACCTTTTTGTTAAGGGGGATGGATAGCAGCGGGCTAGCTTTGAGAAGAATTGTACGCTGCACTTTTCTCAATTTCTTAGTTATTGAACTTGACTGCAAAGTATGGACCAAAAAAAAATTTTCACGATTAGCAGATTGGATTATCCTACTTTTTTCGTACTAATATTATGAAATATAAAAGTTTGTGACGATCGATGTTTGGATGTTTGTGACTCAATCACGCAAAAATACCTGAACAGATTTGGATGTTATAGACTTTATTATATTAAAGCTAGTTTCAGTATAAAAAGGTAAAAGATCTAATTTGATTTAGAACGGAAGTTTTTATCCTGCAGTGAGTCCAAATTTTTGAACTGTTTCTTAAAAATTTCAGTTTAGTAGTTATGATGAAATATGTACAATGATACTCGTATAACGATTAGTCTTCTTCTATTGCTATTATTTTAATTGTAGCTCTCCTGAAACTTGAATATCAAAACCTAACTTTAAAATAAAAAGCACCACACTGTTATTATTTAAAACAATAACCGTTACTAGACTAGAGGCACAGTATAAGAAATAGTATCTATTACTACATACCAGAGGTATTTAAAACTAAAGCATGACATTATTATTATGCGCACCACTGTTCCCTGCCATCCACTCCACTTAATATTAATACTTGGATCCGTGGACTGACTGACGAGCGTCGGTCTGGGATATGTCTGTGCTTGACTATGGTGTCCTAGTAGAATTTTTAGTAGCTAACTAGTTACACTGGCTTCTGGTGGTAATTTTGTGTTTGTTATGTATCTTTTAATTGATATGGTTTCAATGTGTCACTTTACAAAAGCATCCACACCTATAAACCATTTTGAATTACACCAACGTCTTGCAAGGGGGGAGGAACGTAGGTGAGGTTTTTTTTGCAATCTTTTTTACCAACGAAGATGGCAGTGCCTCCACTGTATACCAAAGCGTATATACCGAAGGAGCTTTTGACATACTTTTAACAAAAACCGTATGGACTAGTTACTTAGAGGGAGAAGGCATAGAGTACTTGCTTTGTCCGATTTACTCAATAAGAGATGTATATAGCAAAGCTCTAGTTAAAAAGGAGATAACTATCTTTTTGTTGTCCTTATTGACGTAACTCAAATTTGTGTACTATAGCTGGGCACATGTGCCCAACCAAAAAGCTCAAATAGTATATCTCCAACCCTATTTCGCTATCACATACACGGGTATGTTGACTCTTGTCTACTATCGTAAGCGAAACTTCTTGGTCAGTGGCTAGCTACTGCTACCTAGCGACTAGCCATCAATATCCTTAAAGTGATAGGTTTTGCCACACTCCTGCTCATATTAATAATAATTCCATTTAACAATTTCATGATCTTCCCCCCTTAACATCTTTAAGTCGCTTTTGATGCTCATCTGTTTTAGGTAAACATTATTTTACCCTTAAGTATCCACGCCCCCATTTTATCAGCGAAGAGTAACATAATATAAAAAGCTAAAAGTTAAAAGACCAGTCTTGTTATCAACAAACAACAGCTTACACTACAATGCTGTGAAATGGTCAACCATTCTTGTACCAAATGCTTTATTACAATCCGGTGTCCCGCAGGGCAGCATTATTGGGCCTTTTCTATTCTTTATTCATATTTGATTGCCTTTTTAAAAAGTTGATTTCATTGTTGTTTAAAGTATGTATTTGAGTTCCGATGAAAAAAAAGATACTTATGAGGTATAATATTCTAAGGTAGTGAGAAAATAACGTAGTGGCCACTAAAATTAATAATGGATGCGGACTAAATCTAAAGACATACGTATATTAACACAATATGTAGTATCACAAATCACTTTTGGGGTCGATAGGAACTTTAATATAAAGGTTTTTTAGTAGGTACTTTTAGGATGAAATTACGTATCAAGTGTTGATAGGTGGCTAGGTAATCTGTCTCATGCAAAAACACTGCAAGAAGAAACGCAATAGAACATTATTTCCACTAACATATACCTAACAATCTCAGGATCGTATTCCCTTTCGGTGTGAACAGAATCTTCGCTACAATTACCAACTACCTTTCAATTATGAGCAAGTTTATCTTTTAGCCTAGTTTCAATCAAATTGTCTAAAACGTTTAATAGTTAAAATTATCGAAAATATAACTGCAAAATATAATCCATATGTTTTCTTTCACACATTTCCCTGTCAACCCCCTTAGTCCCGAGGGTTTGACGCGTGCGGCTCTGGTTACAGCCTAAACAATGGGAATCGAACCCAACCTCTCCCTGCATTGTTATTACAATACAATTACTCTTGATTAGCTATTGAATTCTGACCTATTTTTTGGTTGCTTAGATTCTTGTGAAATATTGATGGAATAGAATTGGATCGAAATTCAGGGTGTAATACTTTCTTTAGAGTTTAGACCATCAAATTGCACAAATTTAACTTGAAATCGCGAATAAAAATTGGTTGTTTAATAGAAAATTACAATAGCTACTACGCGCTTCTGGATGTCTGCATGTAACAAAGTAGTGAAAACGATGAGCAAACTATAAGCTCTATTAAGTACCTTTTTATTTAAATGAGTTTTTCGAAATTTGTGTATGATTTGTAACACCACTTTTCGGTGAAAGAAAACATCGTGAGGAAACCTGCATGCTTCAATTTCGAGGCATGTATTGTACCCACTGTCCATTATAAGTGGCGACGGGCCCACTCCCCGTCATACTGGACAGAGTTTCGGTACTAAAGTCCGGCCGCTGAAAGATTGCGTTTGACAGTTACCATAAAATTGTAAAAAACTGAATGAAAATACACAGTTCACTCTAGTACACAGGGCACTAGCTGCCCTTTTAAGTTCAAAAAGCTACTAAATAATGATCGGCATTTATAGTTTTCATTCAGTTTTTTACAATTTTATGGTAACTGTCAAACGCAATCTTTCAGCGGCCGGACTTTAGTTAAAAATGGATGTTCTGTGGTTTCAGAATATCTCCCCCTCGGGGACATATATGCTTATGCTTAAATGGAATGAGAATGATTCAAAGGTCTAACCACTATTTTACTTCCATTTCAACAAACAAGATTTCTTAATTAAACTAATGTGGCAATTAAAAGCATTTTCTATGCAAAATAAAGCATTCCGTGTACTAGGCTCGCAGAAATAAACGGAATTCTCATTTAGAGAGCTGTTTACGATTATAGATGACTTCGCATTTATTATTAATGACATTGTTTATTTCTTAGAAAAACCCTGTCCATTCAAAAAAGTTTAGAAACGTTTATCAATAGATATTATTAACGATATGTGACTCTCCCCACTTATACAGTCCCATATATTTGGCTTGAGGTAGGTTGAACTTTTATATGGAACAGCAGATTTATTTTTCGCGATTTAATGTTGGCGCCATCGAGAAAGTGGTTCAGTTTGACGTTCTGATCATCTCCTTAAAAAAGTGTCAGCATATTAAGAAAGACCGTATACAACGTGTTAATGAATTAACGCAAAACTAGAAAGTACCTAGTTTGTTTAGAATCGAGAGCAGAATCGAATTATCATGTTTTCACATATTTAATTTTTTTCAAAATATTAAATAATTTGTTTGTAGAATTTCAAATTAACTGAACGCAATCTCAACCCACAGCTCGGGCACTCTCACCCTACTTAGTACCAAAACAATATTCTTAAATGTAGTCATGAGCACGTTAGCGATTTCATTCATCGCTGAGATGACAACAAATCATTTTTGCCTGAAAACTTTAAATGCTAATAACTTAAAATTTTAAGTATCAAAATAATGTAATTATTGTTTCAATCGAATTATTTTGTTATAAATCAGTTGGGGTGTATGAGATTTTGCGCTTATTCATTAACACGTTGTATAAGGATTTCGTTCTATGACATTTCCTTAGCTCTCTCTTTCACACTTGCTTTCGTGCCATAAAAGACCGCTTTCTCGCTTCCACCACTACGACGTATTTCAAGTTTTCCTTTTACACTAGGCGTTGACAAATCATTAAAGAGCGGACGTATCTCTATTAAAAAAGCAAAGTAAATAAACACCTAATTAAAAAAAAAAACAAAAACAATTAGCGACGAGTTATTTTGCGCGTCCCGATGTAAAACCTGCTCTAAGAAAATTAATATCATCTCATTTAATATGCAAATAGTTACCGACCCTTATCTTACTTGTCCGGTCCGTTCAATCAAAGTGTCCTTTAAGCTTGCTATCTCTGCGATCTCACCTCCTTGCTTCTCATGCCGCCCTGGTACTTGGATTTATTACAGCATACTATCATTTACCTTATCTACTTTAACTATTTTTGCTTTATTAGCTAGATGGATTTTAATGTGATTGGTCAGTCTCGATGTAATTTGTTTACTTTTTAATCCCGGTTCAAGACATTTCTAAACAACACTGTATTATTTCTTAGCCAAAAAGATCACTACAACAAACTATCTTATAGACGGTCAGTGGACAGATTCTTAACTGGACAGATTCTCAACAGGACAGATTATCTATTGGACAATGATGATGAGGAATTCGAAACGGTTCTTTTCTACATAATAAGTCCTTTGTTATGCTGAGCCAATCATTAACAATTCCGTAGTGACTAAAAAATCCTGTTGTCACCTGCTAGAAGAAATGAGGAGGTCTATTCTGAAAAAGTCACACGATGAAATGAAAATAATCCTAATCAAAAATTCGAATAGTAACACATGCTACTAAAACAAAAACACACCTAAATATAGATTGGACGTCCAATCACGTTTGACTTATAGCCCAACTTTCCCATAGCGGTCCCTGACCCACAGGCGCCGTCCATACTTGTCAGTAACATCACGCTTACCATAAACCAAGTGGTGACAGGATGAGTTAAACGGCAATAAAACTCGACCTTGGTAAAAGTGTATTTTTAATTGTCGCCCTGTGATTGTAATGTCAATTTTATCCGGAAGAAGTCAGTTGGAATACTAAACTAACTAAGTTATAAAGCTTCTATAAACAGAATTGTTAATTCACATGCTTTTTTCATTTACATACATTTAACCTAACCGTAGAAGGCAACGTTTTATGTAAGCTAGTCTCAAAATACAGGGTCTAAACATAACTGTGTTACATACCGAGCAGGGTGCGTCAAAACGTCAAACACAACAACTTTTACTTTGGAAGCAACTTTGAAATTGCGAAATAAAAATCTGCTCTTTCATACCATATCTATTGACATTTTCTCTTGAACAGCAGATTTTTTTCGCGATGTCAACCGGCTTTAACTTACTACTATGTCAATATTAACTTCGGGGATTTGAACCCAGAACCTCTGGTTTGGCAGTCCAGCGCAGAACTATCATACCAGTAGGGTATTTGGTCCCAAAACAAGTGCCAAGGTCTTATGCCAAGAACAGAAAGTTTCAAATACGTTGCAATCTTTATCTAAGACGTTCCACGTAATCAGATAGTCAAATGTTTTGATTTTTAGGGAGATTTTTTTTTCGTTGTCCCAATTCTCACTGTGATAAGTATCAAGGTATTTTACGTGTCGATCTATTTTTTTTTTAGTCAACTTCATCCCACTGCTGGGCAAAGGACTCCTCCATATCCTTAATGTGTCCCTGTTTTGAGCCAGCTCAGTCTGATTTTCGAAAAATAAAAGATCGGCCAGTGTGATAGCTAGGAGCCCATCGCCAAAAACTGGAGCTTTATTCTCACATTTTTCCCAAATGTTGTCTAAAATTATTACTTTTATAAGTACTTTGACAATACGATAGTAAACATACGCTTTTTTAGGTTCAATATGGTATTTTGAAGTGCTTTTATGACCCCATAATTTACAGTGCGAACCAATACAAAACTAACAATTCAAAATTTGATTGCTCTCAAGCACATATTAAAAAGTAGAATAAACAATCAATAAATACAAAAACGTACCGCAAACGAAGGGTTAAAACTTTAGACTAAAGAAACGAGGACAAAAAGACCCCGAATCAACCTTCAAACGCATGCTCCAATGAATTATATTCAAAACAATTTGGTAAAAAGAACAATACGTTAGGGGATTGTTCGAAGTTTGAATAATTTCGAATTTGGAACAGATCGACGCGTGCGCACGATCGAGTTGCAAGCACCAGGTGGAAGAGCGGGTGTGTGATTTAAAAAACTTATATGTTTTTCAAATTATTATGAAGGTTTTTAGGAGAGCGTCGATGGCGCGTTGTTTGGAGGTATATGGACACTCAATCACGAGTGTCCGGGTTCTAATTCGCACGGACGACGGCCACCAATAAGTTTTTCTAACTTATATATGTAGGAATACATGAGGAAGTCAGCGTATGCAACGCTGAAGAACAAGTTCTGATGCGAATGTGAAGTCTACCAATCCCCTTTGTGCACGTGTGGACTAAAGCCCATACACACTCCCTGCCTGAGGGTAGGCCTGTGCCCAGCAGTGGGTCGAGTATCGGCTGATGATAATGATGTAGGTGTTTTATGAGATTGGTTTAAAAATCTAGAAATATTATCGATCAAATATTATACGAACTACACTTCATTCCATATAAGGACGAAAAGATTTTCCTATTCCTATTTAGCTTTCTTGCCAATTCTGATTAGCAAAATATACTTTATTAATCAGAACGATAAACTATCCGACATATCTTGGACATACTAAAGCTGCTCTAAGAATAACTGAGAGTAAGTGTTTCAAATCTCAGTTTCTGTAATTCAAAATGGCCTTTATGTTTTTGCTATTTGGAATGTAGTACAAATGCACAGTGCTATATGAAATCGAAGCATTATATAGTCTACATGCTTTGTTAATGTCATCATTGTAGACAGCAATAATGACGCAAAAAAACAATTGATATCTAAAATTCGGTATAAAGACGAAGTGTCCATTCCCCCCAGGGGTTGAAGGGACGAAAAGGGGGGAGAAATAACCCGACTTTTCCATTACCATTAATTTAGGGGAATGAGAGTTTACTAGTGTCATCTTGAAAGGCCATACGTCTTAATGTGGAATGTTCTTTTTCGTCCATTTGTTTTTCTCGCGACTGACCCCGAAAGTTTTCCCGGAGACGAAAATAGTTGCGAGATTAGGTTTGGTTTTGACATTTTGCGCTCGTTGGTATAATTTGAGCTTCTGCATACATACATACACAAACTCACGCCTTTTTCCCAGAGGGGTAGGCAGAAACTATAGATCTCCACTTTGGGCGGTTCTGACACACCTCTCTTGCTTCCTCTCTAAGTCCATACATCTTTTCATACATTCCCTTCGATTTCGGCTACTTTTAACCTGGCACTTTTTAATGACGTCCCTGATCTGGTCTAGGTATCCTCTCCTAGGTCTGCCTCTACCAATGTTTCCTCCCACACACGCCATATATATCTGTTTCGTAAGTCGACTTTCATTCATCCTTTCAATATGTCCAAACCATCGAAGCATTCCCTTCTCTACTTTAACCACTACATCTTCATTCAAACCACAACGTTCCCTAATTACAGTATTCCTTATTCCTTTTGGTAAGGATATGCAATGTATTCAGTGCTAGAGAGTCAATCTTGAAATAATTTATTTGCATGCATATGCTTTAAGCATATGATTGTTTGATCAAGTTTGATTTGTTAAATGGTGAATCATGTTTAAAAGTGCTAGACCCGTACTCCACCACGCGGGCCCAGAGCGGATTGGTGCAAGCTAGTGGTCAACTGAGAATTGTCAAGCAGGCTTAAATTCCTTTGATCTGGCTTAAGGAATAGTTACACCGCCATCTGACGGAACTATCCGGGACCAACTGCTTAACGTGCCTTCTGCTGCACGGAGACTCTCGAGATGTAATACCAGTAAACAGTCACCCATCCAAAGACTGACCGGACCTGACGTTGCTTAACTTCGGTGATCGTTTCTAATACCGGAGCTTCGTCTACGCCAACGAACGTCTTATACGGGGTGAAATTGATATCATTAGCATCATTCCAAACTAAGTCTACCCATCAAACTGAACAACTTTTACTACGGGAACAAACAGATCGAAGCAAAAATAAATATCAGCTGTTGTATACATTTGAGTCGAGTAGGCATTGCAGTTTAGTATGGAACAGCTGTTTTTTTTGTTCGGATCGGTTTGCTCCTTTGACTATTTATATGTGGACTGGTTACGCGTGTAATTCTACTAACAAACATTTCTGCCACTTTTTGCGGGGGGCGAGGTAACATGAAATCCGCAACTTTGGACTTTATTCCCCATAACTTTAGATTCTAATTTTGAATGTTAAAAATCATGAAAAGTAGTCTCGTGTGAACCCCAAACGTTCTAAGTTCGAAGTTATTGTTCCGCAATTATAGGCTGTCTCGTTTAGTGATAAGGTGTAAATTTGAATGTAAATGCACAAGATCAATTGTGCTTATACCGTGGCAGAGGGGAAATGCTACCGCAAGGCTAGTCCTTATAATAATTAGTCAAAGGTTTGCTCCCATAAAAGTTGTTCTGTTTGATCGGTAGACTATTAGTTTCAAAGAATGCTAATGATATCGATTTCACCCTGTAGAGCTGATAATCATAATCGATATTACTAGAGCTGATAATCATCAGCTCTAGTAATATCGATTAGTCATTACCAATACCACATAAGTTTGCAACCCGGTTCCCATACGATATTCCCATGACACCCGACACCGCGCGTGCGCGTGCGACGCCATTGTAACGTTTTTGCCCGACAGTGTAACAGCGTGATTGCTCTGTGCGAAGATCCGCGTTTCCCCGGGGTGATTTAATTAGGTTAATACTGGTTTGTTATTAGATTGACGCCGCCATTTTTGTTTTTAACTTTATGGTAGTGCTGGGTTGTGAAAATGTTTTTTATTAAAGGGGTCCGTAGCCTGCAGTGCTGCTCTCAATTGTTTTTTTTTTTAAATGTTTTTCTAATTGTACAAAATTGTCATAAAACAAATAGTCATAGATGATTTTTAATTTATCAGCTCATTATGGATTTGTTATACAGGGTCCTTCTTAATATGCTGACTCTTTTCTAAGGGTTGATCAGACCATCAAACTGAACAACTTTAACTATGGGACTAACATCGAAATAGCGAAAGAAAAATCTGCTGTCCCATACATTTCGCTCGAGTAGGTTTGCAGTTTTATATAGAACAGCTGATTTTTCTTACGCGATTTCGATCTTGGTGCCATAGAGAAAGTTGTTCAGTTTGACGGTCTGATCATTCGTTTAAAAAAAGTGTCAGCATATTAAGAAGGACCTTGTATAATGTATGTTTGTAGTTAATATCTTTAAAACCGTCAAAGGTCACTTTTGGAGGTTTTAACGGTAATAACTACAATTTTAATTGTTGAATTCATGTTTAAAAAACCTCTTAAGATGAAGGAGAGAGGCAAATATTTTATTTTTAACAAATTGTGAATCTCCAAGATTAAAATAAAAAAAATCGAAAACATTCCCATTGAAGTAGATATCAAATTCAAGGTTTAAAATCCAGTCATTCAAAAGTCTTATCCTACACGTGTTAGTAAACATTTTGCTCCCAAACGCATCTCTTGGAAACCGCAAAAAACTTTCACTCGAATCACAAAGTGTCCGCCCATTCCCGGAATCGAACCCAGAACTCATATGGTCACAATGAGAAATGTTAAAAATTGCACCAGCTTGCAACACCTCTGAACTTAAACCTTTTGAGAACAGTAAGAAGAAAGAAGTATTTTTTACCCAACTGCGACAGAAGGAGCGTATGTATGTATGTATGTATGTATGTATGTATGTTTGTATGTCTATTTATTTGGCACTGCCTGCAGCCTAAAGGGCTTGATGGATTTTAACGTATGAGATGTCATTGGATTCGTAAAAATTGTGAGAGTGACATAAGGTATATTATTTTAAGATGGCGTCTACGAATTAAAAAAGAAAGGGGGAATAAACAATTTTTTTTTGTTACAAATTACAATATGGGTATCAAATGAAAGCTAGTAATCAGACGATTCCAAATATATAAATGTTATAGTACTTTTATGTTACCGTTTCGACACAAGACTAAAAAGTATGAAATAAACAAAATTATTAAGATAAACAAAAAACCCGACTGCATAAAAAAACCTATTAACTGAAAAGAGAAAAACAAGCTCTAAAATCACTAATCAGCTATAACAGCTTTATTTGAGGTAATATAATTTGAATGTTATTAGGTAGGTTTTGCAGGCGGGGACAAAAGTAACCAACCAAAAATCTCCTTTGTCCTTTGCGATACCTACCTAATAACATTCAAATTATATTCGCTCAAATAAAGCTGTTTATTAGTGATTTTAGAGCTTGTTTTTCTCTTTTCAGTTAATAGGTTTTACTGTAAACATTTGATGCGAATAAACGAATGGGTATTAACCCATACCTACCACTCTGCACTGGGCCCGCATGGTGGAGTGGTGGAGAGGTGGAGTATCACCCGTACACGCTTATTCATGAGATGAGGCCTATGCCTAAGGGACGTAAACTAAAAACCTACTCGACCTTATACATTTTGACTGAGTAGGTTTTGAACTTTTCTGAGGAGCAGCTCTTAATCACTATTTCAGAGTTGTTCAATCATCTCTTAAAACATTCGGGGCTAATAAGACTTCATCATCAGCCTATACAAGGAGTTACAAAAATAAAAATAAACATTTAAGGGGGTGGTTTAGACCATCAAACTGAACAACTTTTGCTATAGGACCAATATCGAAATAGCAAAAAAATTATGATGTCAATTATGAAATGTGGGATAGCAGATTTTTTTTTCACGATTTCGATGTTGGTCCTATAGAGAAAGTTGCTCAGTTTGATAGTCTAAACAACACCCTTAAAAATTTTAAATATTAATTTTTACTTTTGTAACACCTTGTATACGTGCCCCTGGCAGGTCACAGCCGTACCCTCAATGAGAATATATGGGCAACAGTCCAACACGCGTGAACAACGCGAATTCGTAGACTTCACATACGCATCAGAATTTCTTCTTCAGCGTATGCAGGTTTCCTCACAATGATTTCCTTCACCGTTTGAGAGCGTCAGTCTATAAAGGACCTGATACATGTTACATTCAGAGGTTTATTCATTACGAGTGCATTTAAAGGGTCTCATTTCCCCTAACACCTTTCACAAACAATATCTAAAAAACTTAAACTATAGCGTGCTAAACACCAATTATTAGAATCGAATAAAACCGAAATATCGATAAATAATTGCAACGAAAGGTGTTATTCCTCGTTAACCAAATGTTAAACTGACATGTATTTTGCTAACGATACGAAATGTGACGTGAATAAACAAAATTATAACAATAAAATAAACTATAATGATGAACTCGCGAAGTAAGTCATTTTTGATCCACGCATATGGTGTGAACGTAGCGCATTAGCGGCCTCGCTTCCTGCCACAAAAAAAGAAAAAAAAGTTCCAAACTTTTGAAAAAAGAGGTTTAATTCCAAACAGACCCATTTAAAACAATTTCAACGCGTTTTTGTTTAGTTTAAGGGAGAAAGGATTTTAAATTTCGAAGCATCATTGCAGACTGATGCCGAATTTTTGAGTTGTAGTTACATTACCAAACTCAAACTCAACTCAAAACCAATATTTTTTAATTAAAATATTATCACATAGATAGCTTTTAGACGTAATTTTTGCGACTCTACCACCGCGTCGGAAGGTGTTCCGTTTTAGAGAAGATGCGGTCTGGAACTTTACAATATTTCCAGAAAGTGTGACATTAATTTGAAAATTTCACGCACAGATTATCTTGAAATTGAATATTATTAATCACTATTCCTTAATATGTTTAATAATGAAACAAATTATTTGGCTAAAATTGAATTAGTCACGAAATATATACCAGATTTAACATAGGATAGAATTGGCAGCACTACTGTTTCGAACGAACCTTGAAAGCATGTGTTCTGTATTCAAATTAGGGAATAGATCTGAGCAGCGTCAGCTCCGGATTGGTAAATTGAAAGTGGCGCGCAACGGACATCTGTTCCAAATACAAATTCAAATTCGTCCGTCTGTTCGATTTCTTTAATGATTATTGAAATCGCCAGTTGGGTACGCGTTCTATTTTTAATTCTGAATTTCGATTTTCGATTACGTTAACCGATTTTTGCGGCCAGTATTAAAACTTTCTTTGTAAAAGTAAGTTCTTTTCTTCTTAATGTTTATGGTATTCAATTAAAAACAGTTCATTATTTTAAATTAAGGCAACGGACTGTCGTAATAAGACACCTAATGATCGTTAGTGTTCACAATCAATTTAAAACGTTACGTGGATAGCAATTAAAGCGGTTTTTCGGTAATTACTGGCTGGATTGTGAAGCAAATGGGTGGGTATCAATCACACATGCTAATCTGGGTTAAGGTAATCTAAATTTTAGTTAGAAAATACCTACTGGGGAACAAAAGATCGTTGTTCTCACGCAAATATTGAAATTAACGTTAATTGAGCTATTTAATCAGTATCAGAGATTAGATACATCCGAGTTGAAAACATTATGTATGTGGATTTGAGTTGCCAGACTCTACCAGCCGAAGATACCCATTAATTTCCTATAGCTGAATGCAGTAGATGCCAGAGCAACAACATACGAATCTACAGAATAAACAAAAAATACCGGCCAAGAGTAAGTCGGAATCGCAAACCTAGGGTTCCGTACCATCATAATTCCCAAGAAAACAAACAATCCGGGATTCTTAGAGTGAGCCCGATACACACTTGGCCGGTTTTTATTATTTGATGTTTTACATTAAAGTAAGCTCTATAATCACACCAAGTTTGACGCTTGTATGTATCTCAAAACTTCGCGGAAGACGGGAGGAAGACGGCAATAGGCATTCATGTAGGCTCCTCTCACTCCCGCTCTGTTAATATCGCACCTCTTATTGTCAATGCGAACCTATTTCTATGAAGTGACAGTGTAGTGTCTAGGGTGTGTTAATATCATATTTCAGATGAAATAATTCATTGGGAATCTTGATGAATCTGCGCTTGCATAAACTTGTAGAGTATTTTTCAGCCTCACCAGATCTCAATGTCAACGAGACTCAAGGAGGATGAGTGGTGTACTTCGGTGATCATCATCATCCACAGCCTGAATCCACGCACTGCTGGGTATAGGCATAGTGTAATAAAACTACAGTCATTCAGGAATGCAATTCTCTAAGCGCAAACATCGTCACTACCTTAAATTCGTCTTTGAAACATCGGTGAGCTGTCAATTCGGTATTCGCTAAGTATCGATTAATTTCAGGTATTTCGTGCTTTGAAAGGCACATTTTGATACCAGTAAAAGGTGATATCCATCAAACCAAGCCCTTCTTCGCTTGAAAATTATCTGTCAGCAAATTGACCACTACTTTCATAGCTTTTACTTACGTTTCTGCAAAACTTTTACCTCGATTAGGGTCTACGGTAAAATCCATCGCGAAGATAAAGAATTGTTCCCACAACACTGCCCATAACGACTCAGCTCAAAGTCGTGCAAACAGTATACTCTTTCACTGCAATTCACTATAATGATCTAATTTGAGCGTATCGTCAGATTTCCTGATTTCACAACCTGTGCCATTCCAGCGACAAGGCCCATAAGGCCTAGGGTTGCTAGGTTTTTGGATAAATATACAGGCATCGAAAAAGGTGATCAAGAAAAGAATTTGGTTAAAAATATTTGAACTGAGTCATAAACTGTGCAGTCAAGTTTTTAAGGGGATTATGTATTGCAACGGGGTCAAGTATAGTCTCATCGTACCACTCGAAAACTTCAGAAATGTTAAATATTAACTATGGTAAAATTGCCCACATTTCTTGTGTGACAAACATAGCGTATGGCGAATGGTAGTCTACCCACCCTAAATATGGACCTATGACTTGTGTGTATGCAATAATTACGTCTCCAAAGGAAAAGTTTCTGACTACCCCGAAAAGGAATAAGGTCATGAGTTTTTGTGTTTTTGTACACTAGTCTAGATTACATTTTATTTGTGCTTTAGTTAACTACTGATTTCCAGTTTACGTCATTTCAAAACCGGATAAATTATACAGGGTCCTTCTGAATATGCTGATACTCTTTCGAGGGGATGATGAGACCATCATATTGAACAACTTTCTCAATGGGACCAAAATTGAAATCGCGAAAAAAAATCTGCTGTTCCTTACAAAAATGCAAACCTACTTGAACCAAATGTATGGGACGTCAGATATTTTTTTCGCGATTTCGTTGTTGGTCCCATAGAGAAAGTTGGTCAGTTTGACGGTCTGACCATTACCTCAAAAATGTGTCAACATATTAAGAAAGACCCTGTATAGGATCTTACATATCTAGCCACTACATCTTTAAATAGATGTTGTATCTTAGATACAAAAGTAGCTAGATCTATCTAAAACTGTATAACCTGGCAACACAGTGCGAGGCAGGTGCTTGCGCCCGCGCATGTAATGGCGACTTGGCGTGCGCTGCGGCTCATTAGCGCTCGCTTCCAAAACATTACGTTGCCGGTTCTTAATTCAAATTTAAATTTTATAACACTAGTCTGGTACTGTTAGGTTTTAATAGGGTTTTTGTACTTATTCCTTGAAGGTCTACCTATACACTCTACAGTGATGTGATGACTGATGATCCTCAAAGATAGCATATGATACTCAATTAAAGCATGAGTAGATAAAGATCGTTCGTCACAACTCACGCATACGACTATATTCTCCGAGGGGATAGTCAGAGATATTCTGAAAACTCAGAACATCCACGTTTCACCAGTAGTACCGAAACTCTGTCCAGTGCGACGGGGAGTGAGCCCGTCGCCACATAATGGATAGTGGGTACAATACATGCCTCGAAATTGAAGCATGCAGGTTTCCTCACGATGTTTTCCTTCACCGAAAAGCCAGTTGTGTTACAAATCGTACATAAAATAAGAAATACTGATTGGTACGAGTCGGTCTGGACAGGGATCGAACCATTGCCTCCTGCACGGCAGGCAAGGTTTCTCGCCACTGGACCACCACGACTTACACGTGATACAATTATTTACTACTTGCTTTTTATCAGAAAGCTTTTAACCCATAACTTCGTCCATGGACATTGATTTTCCCCGTCACTTATGTGCTGTACATGCTGAATAAAATATTACCAATCATTCGTCATTCCGCCAATAAGTCACCTGATAAACGTTTCCCTAATTGATGTCGAGGTCATGAAAATTACGCTCCTGGAAGCTCAACCATCCTAAACACTTCATAGATCCCAATGAAGTTCACCAGGCGACTATAACATCCAAACATGTATTGTCAACAGAGACCGCCTTCCTCTTCGCTCTCGTACGGTGGCGCGGTGAATGACGACGTACGCTCCCCCGGCTCCGGAGGCACCCCCGGCCCCCTCAGCCAGCCCCCGCCGCAGACCCTCGACGCGACAGACCCAGGTGAGCTTCCTACCATTTTCTTTCATCCTGGTATTTCATTAACCATGGTGTCCATGAGAGTCTGCGGTATTTCTGTAATAGCTTCATCTTTTTGGAGTTCTCTTAGAGGTCTGAAGACTTTTGAATAGGAACTGTCTTTCGTGATCAAATTAGAGATTGAGATTGGTATCCAAAATTACTAGTATCCCTACGAGTTCAGGATATGAAAATTGGTCTTAAGAAACGATTGTGACTTTTCTTGTCAAAGGTAATAATCCCGATTCAACTATTGTGCTTCGGATGGCACGTTAAGCCGTTGGTCCCGGCTACTATCTCTCGTGGTAGTAGTCGTTACATAAAAACCACGTCAGAGGCCGTAAGGTGGTCTGAAAAAACTCTGACACCAGGGCTTGCCCACACGATAAGAAGAAGAACTATTGTTTATTAAATTTTTGACTCAGTTCCTTTTTAAGGAGCTAACAACTTTGGTGTCAAACTAACCAATGATGACAGATACTACCACCCACCATATCTACTCTCTCACGGCACTCAGTGGCCATCATCTCATCATCTCGCCCACACCATTCCTGTGCCCATTCATACGATGTCAGATGTCATCTGTGAAGAGATAATTCGCCAATCACAACTCTTGGGGTGTAGTACTAGGTTATGGGCCCAGGAATCTGCAAAGCCTCTGTTTGCGGCTTCCTTTAATTTCCAGTACTACTTAGTTCATGAAAAACAAAAAAACAGGAATTTTCCAGCACTGAATCTTTACCCAACGTAACACTTCGATTATAAATAATCTGCATGATTTTACATAATTACCCGCTTCCTCGAAGAGCTCATACAGAAATCGATTAACTCAAATGGAAATAAAATGCAACAATATGCCGCAATATCCTCCGTTGCGAAACATTATTAGCAATTAACTTCGAAATTTAGCTCTAACTGTAATTATGCTTTCGAAGACGATGGAAGGTCAGAGGTCGAAAAAAATGTTTACTCTCAACTGTCATACAACAATAGGCACAGCCAGCAGAGTCATTACGAAGCGACCTACGCGATGTACCCAACAATTAACTTGTCCACACTTAGATCTAGATGCGTCGTGATACGTCAACACTCTTCCAAGACCCGATTCAATACTGACAGCGCCTCATCGTCACATCACTATCACATGTCACCTTCCACAAAGGAAGTTTATGAATTCGAAAAAATAACTCAACCGCCTGCTGCTAAAACGCGTTTGTCAGCGCTCAGAAATCAGTCATGAGCGTCAGAATCACTCGTCACATCACTATGACATGTTACGTTCCGAATCTCGATCGATTGTCATGTAGTTTTCGTTGGAAAATGACGGATGGATTTGTATCGAACGTGTAGTTACGGCGTTTCGGAACGGAACCCCGTTCGGATACAATAGGTATTGAAATGAGGCGGACGACAGAATTGTGATGCTTGTATCGCCGTCGCATCTACGACGATTATCGCTTTCATATTGCTGTGCGCCTGGTAATTTGTGTGGGATTACATTGTGTATTATTCAAATTTGCCTCGAAATGTTCCGTTGTTATTTTAATGGGTCGGTAAAAGTGTCTTCCAGAGGTGTGGCGAAAGGACGCTATCATTGGCGCGCGCTTTTGACAGCTGTCAAGAATGGATAACACGTTGGCGCGAAAAACTAACAAAGCTTCGGTGAGGCTGTTTTTTTAGCGCATTTCCGCGGTATTTTGGCGGTAAAAATTATGCTTTCGGTGCACGTTTGTGTAATTGTTTGGTTTTCGAACGGTATTGTCATTCACACGTAGTGAAATGCCGGCGAAATTGAATTTTGGTTAGCTTCGCTACATTGATCTGTCCTAGGGAAGCTCTTTGTTATTTCTCTTTTATTTTTGCATTGAAATGAAAATTTTCTGTAGTTAGGTAATGAATTTTCTTCATATTTGGCTATCATTCATTTATTATATGTGTCCAGGAAGCTGGGATTGTCTTCATGGGTCAAATCATAAAAGTAAAAGAGTAATATTAAGGCGCAATAGTACGACGAAATACCTTGGAGGCATCTTTTATTTTTCATTTTTCGACTAGATTTCTACAATTTAAAGAAAACAAAGTCATACTTCAGTATTTTTGGATAGTTTATCTAGTCAAATCATAAATTGAATACACGATTGGAATACGAAACAAAAAGTTAACGCGTACACGATTCAAAAAGTTGTTGAGATTGATGGTCTGATCATCCCCTTAAAAAACTGTCAGCATATTAAGTTGGACCTTGTAAAGGAATCGGAAAATCTTTTCGTCTGTATTTGAAATGAAGAATACAGGTTGTTAGGCTAAACAGTTGCATTGCTTTAAGGGGTGTTTCTATCCATGCTACTGAACAACTTTCCCTAAGAAACCTATAGGAAATTCGTAAAAAATTGTTTTTGAGAGTTTCCTTTAGGTTGTTCCTGTTTAGTTGTTCAATATCATGGTTACAATCACCCCTTAAAGTAATGCAACTGTTTACCCTAACACTCTGTAGATATATTTGCTTGACTCTTTCTACATGTTATTATAAATTATACGAGAATGTCTGTCAATCTGTCTTCAAAAGTAATGTCATGAAAAACTCATAAAGCGACTTTTGACAATGAAAATTAAAACCATAGAACAAAACAGTCCCGCTCGAACCCCGCGTGCCATAAAGGGCTAACTTCTGAATTATTCAAAATTCAAAATTTCCCTATAATTCAATCAGAGCGGGCAAGGGGGGTCCCCGGAGAGGGGGTTGCGCGATTATTTGCAAATTTAATATTAATTAACTGACACGCTTGGTCCTTAATTGCGTTTTTCAATTATTACTGACAGTTATGCGAATGGTATGAGATGAGATGATTCGCTAATTGTCGCTGCGATAGTGCTGCTTTCGAAATGTTACGTTTTTGTTTTTGGAATACGTTTTTCATATTAAAAAATGTATACACTCCTATTTTTTAATTACTACAAAAATTTTAAGGATGTATTCAAATAATGAAATTTAACGTTTTCTATCTTTTAAAACAACATTCCCGTAGTTTAAAATCGTTCCTATGCCTATTTTGTTTACCCGCTATTTGAAATAAAGGCTGTACAATGAATAATCCATATAGTTTAATCTACATCATCATGATTGGTCCATGCTAGTCCACTCCTAGATTTAGACTTTTGCTGTATATACCTTCAGCGATAACTCAAGCAATTTTTGAACATAGGGATAATGACGGAACGATATGGTCGCGATATTTCTGAGATTAGGGCCGATTCAGGGCGATATCGCGGCAGAATCATGGCGATATAGCCCAGTAAAAATCGCGGCGATTCTGTCGAGATGTCGCGGCCGTGCAGTTGTTTGTGTGATAAGCAACTCGAGTGTATACGTGATCGACTCGTGCATTCGACTTTTTATATAGGGTCCTTCTTAATTTGCTTACACTTTTTTAAGAGGATGATCAGACCATTAAACTGACCAAAGTTTTCTATGGCACCAACATCGAAATCGCGAAAAAAATATCAGCTGTTCCATAAAGAACTGCAAACTTACTCTAGCCAAATATAGTATATCTATAATAGGGCAGATTTTTTTTTTCGCGTTTTCGATTTTGGTCCCATAGAGAAACTTGTTCAGTTTGATGGTCTGATCATCTCCTTAAAAAAGTGTCAGCGTATTAGGAAGGACCCTATATACTTAGCCAAAATTATAAGGTACATTCGTAGCATCTTATTCAGAATTGACAAAAAGGCAAGATAACCAAATTATTCGGTAACCCAAAACGTTAAGTGTAACTGCATAATTCTCAAATACAGCGATTATTGTGTTACAATTACGACCCCCGGTGGAGGGTGAGGATTCTAAATAAAATTACCTCCCCCTGTAGGGTTCAATTTTCGTCATAAGTTCCCCGGAGCAGTTCGTCATCGTTGGTCATTCTGGTCACGATTGTGAGTGACCGCTGAGTGGTCACAAATGCGTCTTGAATTCTGTTTAGGTCCGGGTCGTTATAGTTTCTGTTTTTAGTTCTTATTAGAGTTTAATGTAGCTTGTAGACACAACTTCTGTAGAATCGAGGGAGTTTGGCTTGCTGTCGTGGTACACCACGAAGTTCTAAAGTCTCTATTTTTGAAAATGTCAATTTCTAATTCGTATTATTTATAAATTCCATGCAATTTTTAATAATTCCATATACAGTGTCCTTAATATGCTGACACTTTTTTAAGGGAGTGATCAGACCGTCAAACTGAACAACATTCTCTATGGAACCAACATCGAAATCGCAAAAGAAAGCTGTCCCAAACATTTCTCGACTCGAGTCTCGAGTAGGTAGGTTGGCAGTTTTGTATGGAAAAGCTGATTATTATTTTGCGATTTGGTGCCATAGAGAAAGTTGCTAAGTTTGACGGTCTAAAAGTGTCAGCACACTTAGAAAGACCCTGTACTAATTAGAATGTGCGACATTCAAAATTGTGCTTCTGAAGCCGTAGTATGGCAGCGAGAAATAGCGCTATCGCACCTTATACTTACCGTGGACTGACGCCTCAACACCCTCCCTGAGGGTAGGCCTGTGCCCTACAGTGGGACGTACGCTGATGATGATGATGATGTATTAAAACATTCGTCAAATCGGACAAACAAAACATACTAAAAACTACTAAGTTGAAACAAGTGGAGCGTGTCATAGAATTAGCGAATTCATTCGTATCACAGACGGACAGGCGTACAGAATTTAATCGATTATAACGAATACTTCATTTCGTTACGTCACTTTGCTCTGAGAGCCGTGACTATGTTAGGAGAGGAATGATTGTATTAATTATTTTAATGTTTGTTTTTACTATTTGTTTCTAGGCGCGACTGTACTTTTGATTATTGTAGTTTTCTGTTAAACAAGTTTATTTGGTTACCTTTAACGTTTTTGAAATATTGAACGTTTTTCTAACGTAGGTACACTCGGGATAAAAGTGGTATATCACCCTAAAATAGTTGGCACTTATTAAAACAAATAACCATACATAAACTTAGATGAAGAATTTATGTTGTAATAGTCATTAAGTCGTGTTATGTTGTAGAGTTTCTGGCCGCATCTTCTCTACAGCGACAACACGTTCCGACGCGGTGGTAGCTTCAAAAAAGAATTGACGTTTAATAAGTGTGCTTCAAGCTCCTATATTGAATAAATTATTTTGACTTGACTTGAATAAGGTCTATTTTTTTGTATGGGATGTTGGCTCCATACTGAAAGTTGTTCAATTTGATGGTATAAAGCATCCCTTAAGTATTACTAGGGTGTTTTGTTACATCCTGTATATTTGACTCTAGAATAATTCTAATGTCAACCTTAGCGATATTTTCATCAGTTAGGAAGTTGAGCTAAAATTGATAAACCGGCGCGGCGCTTTCTTGGCCGTCTGTAGGTACCTACAGATACATGATGACAAACGCTAGTTTGAATTATAACTTAAGAGGAATGTGAAGCTACAAATCTCCATACAAAAACATTTTTATTTTTATGATAAATTACCAGAGCTTACAGCTAAATAACATCCATACATGCATCTGCTCCCGACTATATTTCCCGAAGGGTTAGTCAGAGCTATTCTGAAACCTCAGAACATCCATGGTTGACTAGTACCGAAACTCTGTCTAGCATGTGACGGGGTTTGAGTCCGTCGCCACTTGTAATGGACAGTGGGTACAATACATGCCTCGAAATTGAAGCATGCAGGTAACAATTTATTTCGATAAGAGACATGGACAACACAACAAATGGACAAAACCAAATAAGATAAAATTCACTTAATTTCCAAATACAGTTTTGAAATATTGACTCGTCTCAAAAGCTCATCTTTTGTTCAATCTGTAACATTTTCTCCCTCTCGAATGACTTTACACAACATGTTACAAGTAGGTACTTATGGCCAATAACTTTTCTCTAGAGACCTTATCAATATTTCAGGCACAAAATTGAAAATTACCGGTACCCCACCAAACTAACATAACTCAAACCTATCGAAACCAATAAAATATTAACTGGCAGATTTCCCGCCATTTTTCACCGGCCATTCGGATTTCGCGTCACGTCTTCCCCGCACTTTTAGTCGATGCTAAATGTAATCATAAAATTGTTGTTAATAATTCACTGGTTCGAAAAGGATGGAGGTATAGGTGAGAGAGGGAGAGTGATATAGGTGTGGGAGTAAGATTATTAAATTCTGTGAATGCTCACTTTGTATCTAATATCCGAATGTGTTTAATATTAGATTAGTAGGGGGCGCTGCTTTCCAAAGGGCGTGGTTTTCCTTCGTGATAGAGCCCCGTTAGTAGATTTTCCTCGAATTATGATTGGTTGATGGGCAATGTTCATTTGGAAATGGAAAATTGTAAGTTATTGACTTTTGGCTTTTGGATGGTTTGATTGGCGTAACGTTTCTTAATAGGAAATTAAGTGGAATTGATATGGTATCGATGCGTGAATTTAATACGAGGCTTTTAGTGTCGTATTGAGAACATAGCATAGGTACCTAAAGTAACATGAAATTATGTAGGTAATATTACGACATGACAATATTACAGTATACAACGTGTTAATGAATTAACGCAAAACTTGAAAGTAGTTTGTTTAGAATCGAGAGCAGAATCGAAATATCATGTTTTCAACATATGTAATTTTTTTCAAAATATGAAATAATTTGTTTGTAAAATTTAAAATTTACTGAACTCGATCTAAACCCATCGCACAGGCACACTCACCCTACTTACTACCAAAACAAGACTCTTAAAATGTATCCATGAGCACGCTAGCGGTTTCATTCATTGCTGAAATGATAACAAATCATTTTTGCCTAAAAACTTAAAATGCGAATAACTTTAAATTTAAACCATCAAAATAATGAAATTATTATATCAATCTAATTATTTTGTTATAAATCAGTTGGGGTGTATGAGGTTTTGCGCTTATTCATTAAAACGTTGTATAAAGTATAATGTTACAACAAATAGATGTGTGTTGTAGAGTTTCTAGCCGCATATTCTCTACAAAACGGAACATCTTCCGACGCGGTGGTAGAGTCAAAAAAATGACTTCAGAAAGTTATCTATGAAATATTATTTTTATGTAGATAAATATATTGTGTGGTGGTACGGAACCCTCGTTGCGCGAATCCTATTCGTACTTGGACAGTTTTATGAACAGGTTTTTAAAAAAATGATTTTTCGAAACATTACAAATGATTTTAATCGTTATTACTGCGAATCACCTCCCCGCTTTAGTAAAACCACAAAAATTTCGTCGTGAAAAAAATATCACTCAGTCAGCGCCATCTATCGCTCGATTTGCTATTAATTTTTAACTTTGTTCGCCATTTGTTTTTCGTTACAAAACTACACACAAGTACGGTTTTAGTTGGCTAATAGGGGGGACAGTGAAGCCCAGTGAAGTGTCGAGTTACTTGGATTACCATTGTTTCCCATCGGTTTACAAAAAAAAGATTAGAGATACGGTGTCAAGTTTACTGGAAAAAGTTAAGTTTTATTTGTAGACCAGTTATTTACTTTGACTAATTATTGTAAGGACTAGCCTTGCGGTACCATTTCCCCTCTGCCACGGTATAAGTCCAATTGATCTTGTGCATTTACATTCAATTTTACACCTTATCACTAAACGAGACAGCCTATAATTGCGAAATAATAACTTCGAATTTAGAACGTTTGGGGTTCACATGAGACTACTTTTCATGATTTTTAACATTCAAAATTAAAATCTAAAGTTATGGGGAATAAAATCCAAAGTTGCGGATTTCATGTTACCTCGCCCCCCGCAAAAAGTGGCAGAAATGTTTGTTAGTAGAATTACACGCGTAACCAGTCCACATATAAATAGTCAAAGGTTATTTATGATTATAAACATGTTATAGCCATGTTTTGCTATTTTGTATCAAATTAAAGATTGACAAATTAAGTCTCGGGCGTGACTTGCACTCGCACTCTTCCAAACCGAGGAATTGCGTTTTCAAATTTTACCACCGAGCCCACTACCCAGAGAACGAAATTTGCGAAAATTCATAAAGATAAATATTTTCTGTTTCTATATAGGGACCTTCTTAATATGTTGATACTTTTTTAAGGGGATGATCAGACCATCAAACTGATCAACTTTCTCTATGGCATCAACCATCGAAATCCAAGGAAAAAAATATGCTGTTCCTACTCAAGCCAAATGTATGGGACCGTTGGTTTTTTTTTCACGATTTCGATGTTGGTCCTATAGAGAAAGTTGTACAGTTTGATGGTCTGATCATCCCCTTAAAAAAGTGTCAGCATATTAAGAAGTGAATATTAATCAGGTATTGATCTGATATTCTATAGAATATAATAAGATTAATCAGTTGATTAATTAATATTTAGTCAAAAATTTTTACCTTTCAGACTTCCTGTTAATTTACGATGAGGATTATGAACAGTTTCTTCTCACCATGTTTACACCTTCATAAATAAATGGAAAACTTTGCCAAACACTGCATTTTTAGTGTTCTTACAGTCTATAAATATCTGTATTGCAAGATCTTTACCTCTACAATCAAATGCCTATACAGTGAGAGCTCGCATTTCACCCTTATTCTATCCCATAGTCAGAATCAACCATCAACCCCGTACAAACAACCCCAAACAGTTATCCTAACAATTACTACGGATAAGCTCTCAAAAAAAAACCAAAGGGTTGAACACAAAGACACCCTGTATCTACGGAATGTAATATTTCTATACAAAATGCTTCGACCGTACGATTGTTACAAATAAGTTTTATTTATGACGTATAAGATGGTACGAGTAATTTAATTTTGTTGGATTCCATCTTTGTTGAAGCGGCCATGTTTTTTTTCTAATTTTTAGTAATCTGTTAAAATATTTCCAATCCTTATCTCTAATGAAAAAGAAGTTTAGTAAAATTGTAGATGGACTAGTTCTGCATTCGTTTTTATGTATATTTTATGAATAACTATTATTATTATGAAAATGTCGAATGAATTCATTGATACGGCTCATATTTGTGATTATGTTTTTACTTTAAAAGTAGTTTTATTCTAGGTTAGATGAATATTGTTTTCATTGGTCATATTTCTCGATACAAAATGGTGACCATATTTTTTTTCCTACAGGCAAATTTTAAGTACAATTCCATTAGAATCGGTATAGTCTATCAGACAGATCTATGTACGAAAACTCACGGCCATAGTTCCTTTCAGGGCGGACAGAAACTTTTGCCAAAGTACCATTTTCAATGAAAAAAACTCTTCACCTATTTTGTGTCCTAATGTTACTATATTTTTGCGTATGGAGTAAATGAGGTATTCATTTGCATATTAATTCATTTTCACGTCTCGCTCTGGAAACAATAAAACTAAAGATTAAAATACCGCCTCGTTTTAACTAACAAAATCAAACAAATCATAAATTCAAACAGTTTTTGCGTCCATAACAATCAAAAGGGTGAGAATTACATCTCTGAACAAAAAGCTGTCAGAAAATGACAAAGTGATTCGTCATACCGATGACGGGTGCGCGCGTGAGCGGGACGGCGAATAATAGAAACGAATCTGAGTGAACAAATTGACAATAACATGCGTACACGCAACGAGTTGGAAGTTTCTCAAATAGGGATTAGGTATTGTTAATTTTCGAAAAAAAATTGCTGTTGTACAAAATTATGTATGATTGTTCGGTATGCTTTTGATCTATTTTTAAATAAAGGATTACACAACTGGTATTATGAAAAAAAAAAGATTGTACCTTTCATTTATTAGTTTCAATCATCATCATCATCTTCTTGTCGGTGGAGTATTCGCCAATCCTGTCTCTTTTCCGCTAGTGTCTTGAGTTCTTGATACGACTCGACATCAACCTTTTCTTCACTTGGGCTAGATAACTCTGTCTGGGTCTTCCTCTGCCTCTTTTCCCCTCTATCTTCCCTTCCAGTATGGTTTTAAAGAAATTGTCGTTTCGTATCAAGTGTCCGATCATTTTTCCTCTCCGGTTTTCTATTGTTTTTAAAATATTTCTCCTTTCTTTAACTATTCTTAACACCTCTTCATTTGTTATTCGTTCTGTCCAACTTATTCCCTCCATTCTCTTCCAACACCACATCTCAAAAGCTTCCAGCCGGTCTCGATCTCGTGTAGTCAATGTCCACGTCTCGCTACCATACAGTGCAATGCCTCAGATCAATCAATCAATCATGATTTTAATAAGATTAACAAAAAACCCGACTGCATAAAAACCTATTAACTGAAAAGAGAAAAACAAGCTCTATAATCACAAATTAGCTATAACAACTTTGAGCAAATATAATTTGATTCTTATTAAAAAGTCTAATCGTCTAATTACTATCTTTCATTTGATACCCATATCGTAATTTTTAACAAAAAAAAAATTTGTTTATTCCCCCTCTCTTTTTTAGTTCGTAAACGCCATCTTTAAATAATATACCCTATGTCACTCTCACGATTTTTACGAATCCAATGACACCTCACGCATTAAAATCCATCAAGCCGTTTAGGCTGTAGGCCGTGCCAAAGAAATAGACATACAAACATACATACATACATACATACATACATACGCTAGAAAAACATAACCCTCCTTCTGGCGCAGTCGGGTAAAAAGGAAATCATCAAGAAGAAACCTGCAAACGCTGAAGAAGAAATTCTGATGCATATCTGAAGTCTACCAATGTCTTACGCCCATACACCCTCCTTGAGGTTAGGTCTGTGCTCTGCAGTGGAACGTGTATAGGCTGATAATTTAATTTTAAATTAAACGAGTGTTTACCCGCGACTTCGTCCGCACAAATCATATACCAGATTTTAAGTCAGATCATAAGCTATCAAACAAAATAAGTTTTGTCAAAATCGATTCAGTAGTTTCTGCGTGATGCTGTTACAAACAAACAAACAGACACAAAAATTATAAAAAAGGTTGAATTGGAGTCAGGGATACGTAAAAACCATATCGTAATCTTTTTCTTATAAATATCTTTAATGTACAGACACATTTCTGTTACAGTTTTATAATAGTTTAGATTAGATTAAAATACTTGTACCTATTTGAAAAAATCTTCCTTTTGCTTGTAAATACTGACTGCAAGTTGACCATTAACTTTTCCACCAATCCTGAGTCTTATTTTTGAGAAAAATCTGTGGAATATAGGCTGATGATGATAAAAGTAAGGATATTGACAAAAAACCAACCAAAAAACGCAAGTACAGTTCCTGCATCTCATTAGCACGAACAAAACGCAACATTTCTCAAATTACAACTTGCTACCGTTTATCATTATACTCAAAATCCATTTTAATTTGACCTCCCAACTCCTACTGTCTTTGCTTAATCAGTACTATATTTGTAAAGGAATGGAGATAGGAAAGGTCATGTTATACAGGTCGGAAATTAGCATTTTTTTTAAACTTTGAAATATTTATTTAAGTAGCCTATTTGAGGTTGTTTGTCTATACGTTAAAAGGGCCGAAAATTTTTGTAATAAATCATAGGAAATGCTTTTCAAATTACAATGGAAGAAGTTGGTATTGTGTTATTACACGGTTTTGAAATTTGAAGTAATTTTACGCTATTCAGGTCCTTCTTAATATGCTGACTCTTCTTAAGGGAATGCTCAGACCATCAAACTAAACAACTTTCTCTATAGGACCAACATTGAAATCGCGAAAAAAAAATCTGCTATCCCATACATTTGGCTCGAGTAGGTTTACAGTTTTTATATAACAGCAGATTTTTTCGCGATTTCGATGATTGTGCCATAGAGAAAGTTGTTCAGTTTGACGGTCTGATCATCCCCTTAAAAAGTGCCAGCATATTAAGAAGGACCCTGTATATTTATTATGATAACCATTTTTGAAAATTTGAAATCAGTGCCTGTATAGCACACCCTAAAATATATATGAATTTATTTGTATGCTTTTCCATAATAAACAGGGTGTAAACTTATTACTTACATGTTAAACGAGGGGGTGGTGTTTCAGACAATCAAACTGAACAACTTTCACTATGGAGCCAACATCGAAACAGCGAAAAAAAATTCCTATTGAGGTCGCGTTATACAAAGATTTCGTCGTTGTTTCCGTAGTGAAAGTTGTTCAGTTCAATAGTCTGAAGCATCCCCTTTAATATACAGGGTCCAACTTAATATGCTGACAGTTTTTAAGTGGATGATCAGACCATCAATCTGAAGAACTTTCTGTATGGGACCAATATCGAAATCGCGAAATAAATATCAACTGTCCCATACAACTGAACAGATGATATTTTTTTCGCGATTTCGACATTGATTCCATAGAGAAAGTTGTTCAGTGTGATGGTCTGATCATCCCCTTAAAAAAGTGTCAGCAAGTGACACGTTAAGAGTAACCCTGTACCTATATGAGTTAAACAACAATTAAAGTTTGAAATAGTTCAAAAGGTGGAACAAATATCATAAAAATGCGCTTTACATGCAAAAATAACCTAAATTCTAACCCAGAAGCAGTCTCTACAAACCTAAATGCATGGTATGTTGCATCTGAATGCCTACACCTAGAGAGCTCGAAAATTAGATTCCAGTGTTAGAATTCCAGCTGAATATTACAGTTTCAGCCGCTGTGCTGCGAGCATTCCGAATTAAGACTGTGTTTTGATGGGACACATTCTTTTTACTTACTTTTCAATGCACTATGTATTGGAAAGTAAGTAAATTGCTGGAGTAAGGTTAAATCTTCTCTGTTTTATTTAGAAATGTTAAAAGAAAAGTTATATTAAAAGGAATTTATTGTTCTATTTAATTATAAATAAATCATAAATAAATCATAAATAAATCATAAATACTTTATTGTGATACACAGGTTAATGGGTTGACATGGTGTTAACGCAAAACTAGAAAGTAGTTTATTTAGAATCGACAGCTGAATCGAATTATCATAGTTTCAGCATAGGTAATTTTTTTCAAAATATTAAAAAATTGTTTGTAAAATATAAAATTTACTGAAGTCGATCTCAACCCACCGCAAGGGCACACTCACCTTACTTACTACCAAAACAAGATTCTTAAAATGTATCCATGAACACGATAGCGCTTTCATTCATTGCCGAAATGATAGCAAATCATTTATGCCTCAAAACTTAAAGTGCGATTAACTTTAAATTTTAACTATCAAAATAATGAAATTATTGTTTCAATCTAATTATTTTGTTATAAATCAGTTGGGGTGTATATGGTTTTGCGCTTATTCATTAACACGTTGTATAATGTTCACTGTGATCCGCCAAAAGGCATACAATAGGTAGGTACATATACATGATGCATTACATTAATTAATTCAATACAAGAAAAAATAATAAATAATAATATTAATTCTACGACAAGAAAATACAACAACCAATGTGGGTTAGGTAACCTTTGAATACTACAGATTGGTTTGCTCATGACCTCAATCCACTCCTTAGGACATCGATGGCATCGAAGATGTAGCGAGCTTACCCAGAAGAAGCCTATTCACTCGTACTTTAAGGGGATATAATTCGGAGCGCGCTCCATACAAACGTACTGTGTTGATATTTTCAATACTAACCAATGAAAGTCAATGAAATTTTGCTGAAACAATCTTGAAACAAATATCTATGCTTGTATGGAGTCCGATTTTCGTTAAAATATACAGTTTCAATGCTAGGATTAATTTAAGATTTGTATGGAAATATTTGAGGCACTGTAACTTTAAAACTATACATTTTAACGAAAATCTGACTCTATACAAGCATAGAAATTTGTTTTTAGATTGATTCTGACAAATTTTGTTGAGTTTAATTGGTTAGTATTGAAAATATCACCATAGTACGTTTGTATGGAGCACGCTCCGAATTACATCCTCTTAAATGAATTCGAGTTGTAACCGCTCGGAAATCCTGACGCAGGCAGGGCATTCCACTCCTTGGCTGTGCGCATTATAAAAGAGTCTGAAATGTGCGGATATCATGAAATGTGGGATGTCAACCAAGAAGGGGTGATATCCCGCGGTGCATCTGGAAGTCTCATAGTAGAAAGGGCAAGGTGGGATGAGCTCATGTAGCTCTTCATACATCATTAGCGTGTTATAGTGATCACCTACAAGAAATTTACTGCTGGGTATGTGATTCCGTTGTAAAGATGATAATAACTCGGTAAAAATTTACGAATTTTCATTTATTTCCTGGATAGCCTTCTATTAGAAACTATTCTAATTAGTTACTTAGTATCCAGTGCTTTCCGTGGTCTGTAGCCTCCGTGTTCTAATGGTTAAGAGCATGAGCTCTTGGCACAGTGGGCGTGGGTTCGATTCCCACGGGGGACACCTAGTGATATGACACTATGTGCGTTTTTTCCCAATTGGTTAGGACATCGTAGGCCGAATTACCTGATTGTCTGAAAAAGAAAGATGATTCCGTGCTTCGGATGGCACGTTTCGCTGTTGGTCTCGGCTATTATCTCTGGTTACATAATAAAAACCACGTCGGAGGCCGTAAGGCGGTCTGAAAAAACTGTGACACCAGGGTTTGCTGCCCACACGATGAGAAGAAGAAGTACCCAGTTTTTCATCTAGAGGATATTTTTTTTACTCGAATATTAGTTGTTCGCAAAGTGTCCATGCGGTCCTGTCGTTGTTAGGACCCCGTGGTAATTTTCCTCCGTCTTTATGTCTCTTTTTTGGGTTCGTCCTCTTTACTTCATACTTTTAACTTATGTCTTCCTCAAATCAGAATCACACAATTTTCATCTTCATTTCTTAGAAGAAATCATATCGAATGCTCTCTGATATTAAGCTTGAAATTCTTCTGTAGACGTTATTTCTAAAAACTTTAAAATATAAACAACTTCTTGGGTGGCAACATTTTCTATCGTCTGTGCGTCTAGCCAAAAACATATTCATATTGAATAATATTCATGAGTTTTTCTCCGTGACGTCTTTCGTAACCCAGAACCGTATCGAATCGTCGCCAATTACCTCTTGTTTTTGACTACAACTGTACTAATTTGTGATTTTCTGTATGTACATAATTTTTACGGTTGTCTTCTAAAGTTATCTTTCAATTTTCTTTTGTCGTCTCGTTTCTAGCATCTTCTATTGTTTTAAATTGAAAATTAATTGCAGGTTATTGTTTTTTAAAGATTTTTTGAGCTGGTTTTGAGGTTATGAGATATATGACGCATGGTTTTCTGGTTTGAAATAGTCATAAGACGTGACTATATTAGTACCTATAAAAAATGAGCATTGTATACGAGAGAGAAGTTATTATTTTAAAGTAAAAGCCTGGAGAAAGAGAATTAAAAATTAATAATAAGTAGTAAGACAACGATTTCTGCGCTCGGTCTGCGGCTCGCTTGGCGGCAGATTGACCCCGGAGACCAGGTCCACCAGGCTTCCAGGGGGACCGCTTCGGAGCTTCGTTCCTAGGCGTAGCTCGGCCTTCGACCTCGCGCTCGGCTCGGCCGGCCGCTATAGAGACTAGGCCACTTCGTTATAATTGTCCAATGATAAAAGGTTTAAAACTATTCGTGATTTGTGAAAGTTGTTTAGTTTGATGGTCTGAATCGTCCCTTAAAATATGTAACACATAAAATTTTACACCCTGTATTATTTCGACCGTAGTGTCAAAAAGTATCTCTTTAAATATAATACAATCAAATATATCATGTAATCTTATTTACCTTCAAAATAATATATTCAAAGCCACACCCATCACGAGTTAACTTGTGTCATTCATTGACAATGGCAAAATTAACATCACGGTACTAGAGGGGGCCGCAAAAATATTTTGATTAAAAATTTATTCCACCAGCAAAAAATATGGGGTCACCCTACAATCAACATAACAAAGTCCTCAAAAAAAACCTTCTCAGCTAAGACTTAAGTGTGAAAATAGTACAATTTGTGGGTCTTTAGTTTAGGGCCCCTGGTAAACGATAGGGCCCCGGCCCCTGCGAGTGACAGATGTCAAACTGACGGGTGCGGGATGCTGGTGCAGTGGGTTTATGGGCTTTTTGACAGCTAGAATAGTTTGGTGACAATTACTAGGCGGTTTGGAATTTTGGGATTGTAGTTTTGATAAGGTGAATGGTTTCAATATGCTACAGAGCTTTGCTACAACTGCAAGCTTTAAGATTAGTTTGATAGTTGTAGCAATGTTTCTGGGGTTATTGTGTTGTATAATAGTTAAGGTTTTATATTGAGGGCAGCATTGGAGGCTCTGTGCCCAAGGTCAAAGTCAAAGTCAATATAATTTATTCAATATAGGAGCTTACAGCACACTTATCAAACGTCAAATCTTTTTTAAAGCTACCACCGCGTCGGAACGTGTTGTCGCTGTAGAGAAGATGCGCCCAGAAACTCTACAACATAACACGACTTAATAACTATTACAATATAAATTCTTAAGCTAAAGTTATGTATACAATAATACATAGTCTATTTAATAAAATAATTGATACTATGCCCCTTTAAGAGGTCATTGGTACAGGCGAATATTTTCTATGAGAAACGCGATTGCCTATGAAAAGTGCATGAGTGTGCCGTATTTTCGATTAAAACGAGTTAATAAAAGTACTTTGTACAGATTTTTTAATGATTTCACTGCATCAAATAATGGCGAATATGTGAGTAAAATTCCAGTAATTATAAACGGTTGCAAGATATTCTAGTTTGAGAAAATAATGTTAAAATTCTTTTAAAAAAAAAATTTATCGTGTGAAGTAATTTCAATCGTGTATTCAATTTCTGATTTCACTACATACACTATCTAAGAATAATGTGTATTATTTTCATTTCGGTAAATTGTATAAATCTTGTAGAAAAACGAAAAATAAGAGACCCCTTCCCACGTAATTCCGGGTCGTATCAGGGGATCAGACCGTCAAACTAAACAACCAACATCGTAATCAGCTGTTTTATATGGAACAGCTGTTTTTTTTTCTCCGTTTCGACCTTGATCCCATAGAGAAAGTTGTTCAGTTTGATGGTCTGATCAACCTTTTAAAAACTGTCAGCATATTAAGAAGGATAAAGAGTAAAAAAAACATTCCTAAAAACATAATCCCCTTTTTCGCCAACTTGATGACATGTGGGAACTCGAATCTAAGCAGGAACCACACGGTTTTTTATACGGAACCCTAAAAAACGTTTATATCACTCAAACTAAAGCAAAATGGCAGTTGCATTAACAAAAGCCCATCCTGAATGAGTACCGACAATCGTCAATGACATACACATAAATATTAATATTCTGTCTGTCTGTTAGCCATCGTAATTACTCGTGCGTCTAGCGGGATAGCCAGAGAGAATATTTTACTAACAGCTAACACCCTGTATAATGTGACATTATGAACACCATGTATAAATTGATGTATGAATTGCATTTCTGTTTTACGTCCTTTGACGTAAATAGTGAATTTATAGTTTTATGAAAATACGTTTTTTATACGGGGTTAAAAATGTTTGCAGCCATTATAAAAGGGGTAATAAATGAACGCAAAAACTGAAATGAAAACGATTTGTAAATACCGACTTATAACACTTATTCAAGATCAAAAACTCGGGTCTAATTTTATGAAAAAACGTTTTTTTGCGAATTTAAAAGTGAAGTACATTGTTTACCTTTTATTTTTAAATTTGTTTTTGTTAAATATTAAAATATTGTTCATTTTTGACGAGCGGTGGACTGTCACCCATACACTCACCCTGATTGTAGGCCTGTGCCCAGCAGTGGGACCTATACAACGTGTTAATGAATAAAACGCAAAACCTCATACACCCCAACTGATTAATAACAAAATAATTAGATTGAAACAATAATTTCATTATTTTGATAATTAAAATTGCAAGTTAATCGCATTTGAAGTATTCAGGCAAAAATGATTTATTATTTCAGCAATGAATGAAAGCGCTAGCGTTCTCATTGATACATTTTAAGAATCTTGTTTGGTAGTAAGTAGGGTGAGTGTGCCTGCGGTGGGTTGAGATCGAGTTCAGTAAATTTTAAATTTTACGAACAATTTTTATTGAAAGTTTGAAAGAAATTACCTGTGTTGAAACCATGATACTTCGATTCAGCCCTCGATTCTAAACAAACTACTTTCTAGTTTTGCGTTAATTCATTAACACGTTGTATAGGCTGATGATGATGACGGATTCTTAGTAAATTGATTTGAACCATCGCCTCCTGCAAGGCAGGCAAGGTTCTTCGCCACTGGGCCACCACGGCTTCATATAACCTTAAATGCAATAAACAACATACAATAAAGCTCAAAACATAAACAAAAATAATATTTTGCCTCCAAAAAGTCTCATATGATTGGTGGACGAGGAAGGTACCAGGGATGTATCTGTGGTATTTTGTCCAGATTCCAACCTCGACGTTTCGACCTCTTATTAGCAATTGCCTCTGATATGGGTTTTGTACCGTTCGCAAAAAAAGCACGGTTAGGGGAATCTTTAGGGCGTTAGAACGCCATAATTTATCTGGACGAATATTTTCATCTTGTTTATAAGAAAAGGCATACAATTTTAAAGCGCTAATATAAAGCTTATGGACATTTAAAACAGCGATATAAAGTTGTATGCCTTTTCTTATAAACAGGATGAAAATATTCGGCCAGGTAAATTATGGCATTTAAACACCCTAAAGATTCACCCAGGTTGCTGAGTTTATGGTCTTTGAAAGTTAAAAATCTGAAGAGTCAATCTGCTGATCATAACCGAGAAACTGATGACAGCTCCCTCATTCATTTTGGTCGAGTATGTTTGCAGTTTTGTATGGAACAGCAGATTTTTTTCGGCATGTTGTTTAGTTAGACCTCCCTAAAAATCTTCAGCATTATTAAAAAGGGCTCTGTATATGGAAACAACAATTAATAACATAACACTACTTGCACCCCGTACAAAAAAAAAGAACAAAATAAGATCAACGGAGAAATGGTGGTCGCAACATTAAATACGACATTGACATTAGGTATGGATTTTAATCATTAATCAAAAACCTTAGTGGAGTAACGTTGCAGGGTTGACCCCGAACACTTGTCTTTCGCGTGGTGTTCGCGCGGTTCGCGTCTAAGCCTGCAACGAGGCTCCGCAATCCTTCTCAGTTGTGTTCTTACTCAAAAACAATCCTTGAGATTGGATAGATACTCCCTCAAACCACTTGACACTGGCCAAGAAGTCCATTAATTATTTTTAAAAAAACTTAGATTCGGTTTTTAAGATATCGAAAGAAAATGTTCATGGAAAAATTAGCGATCGCGTGACTATTAACACAAAGAATTTACGATAAAAACATTTTTCTTACGAAAAACTTTTTCAACTAATTTGCTGACTATACAATCGCAAGTATTTATTTGGCGAAACGTGCGGTCATTTTGCCGAAAATATATAGGGCAATAGTTTTCTTACCTATTGTGTTCCCATCTTACACAAAAACATACAAACATAAACATACCCTTGGATCTTTCATTAGATGTGGCCAGTAATTTATGAGAAAAAAAATATTTGAATTTGGAATTTGCTTTCGGCTTTTGTTAGGAAAAATAAATAGGCGGGGTTTCGGCCGGGTTTTCTGTGACCTCTTTTCATATTCAGATGTCCTGGTACTTTACGATTTGCAGTTTAGTTAACTTTATGTTTGTCTTTCTGTTTTTCAGGTAAGCCCCCAATTGAGTTATAAGGAGGAACCTACAGATGGTGGTAAGTGATAAAATAAGTAATTAATTAGTAAAAAAATAAGTAATAGTAAAAAATTTAGTCAATAAAGTTATGAGGTTAGATGGTTATAAGCAGCCATTTCATAAATAACTGAAAAGAGAAAAACAAGCTCTAAAATCACTAATCAGCTATAACAACTTTAATTAAGTGCCGTGGTGGTCCAGTGGCGAGTAACCTTGCCTGCCGTGCAGGAGGCGATGGTTCGATCCCCGTCCAGGCCGACTCGTACCAATGAGTTTTTCCGAATTTATGTACGATTTGTAACACCACTGGCTTTTCGGTGAAGGAAAACATCGTGGGGAAACCTGCATGCTTCAATTTCGAGGCATGTATTGTACCCACTGTCCATTATAAGTGGCGACGGGCTCACCCCCCATCACACTGGACAGAGTTTCGGTACTACTGGTGAAACGTGGATGTTCTGAGGTTTCAGAATATCTCTGACTACCCCCTCGGGGAATATAGTCGTGAGCATATGCTTATGGGAACTTTATTTAGCTAATATAATTTGAATATTATTAGGTAGGTATCGCGAACGGGGACTAAGAAGATTTTTGGTTTTTATTGTTTCGTCCCCGCCTGCAATACCTACCTTATAACATTCAAATTATATTAGCTAAATAAAGCTGTTATGGCTGATAAGTGATTTTAGAGCTTGTTTTTCTCTTTTCAGTTAATAGGTTTTTTGAATTTAAGACTTTCTTTCTTGTTTATTTTAATGGTAAGATTTTATGAATATTGAATCTTTCAGTTTCTGGATCCATAACCTTAGACTATTTATATGAGGACAAGTTACGCGTGTAATTCTACTAACAAACTTTTCTGCCACTTTTTGCGGGGGACGAGGTAGCACGAGATAGGCAACTTAGAATTTTATTCCACTAGTTTATATTCTAATTTTGAATGTTAAAAATCATGAAAAACAGTGTGAACCCCAAACGTCATAAGTTCGAAATTATTGTTCCGCAATTATAGGCTGTCGCGTTTAGTGCTAAGGTATAAAATTGATTGTAAATGCGTAAGGTCTTTTGATCTTGCACTTTAGCAGAGGGGAAATGCTAAGGCGAGGCGGGTCCGTATATAATTCGTCTAAGCCTGGTACCAAAAAGCAACTAGGAATGTTTCTATAGAAAGAAAGATACGCGGGAGATCTAAACGCGTTCCTAAACCTAAATTTAATAAAAGAATTGTTCATGTCCGTAAAAGAAAATTGAAATTAAAGATTTTCTCCCCGTAATCTGGCCTTTTAAACTTAAGGCGCTATTTACTCCTAATTCTAAACGCTTATCACGTCTCACCCCCACCCTTCCCCCTCGGCCACCTAGCGACATTTTATTTAATCAAGGCCACTTTTTAAAATTCCCTGAGCGATGTCACAATATTTTCTAAACGTGCCCAAGAAAAAATAATAATGAAAACAAGTGGCAACACTTCCTGTTTTTATTTTTTAATGTTGCCCGCGTAGTTGCTTGAATATTTAACTTTAACTTTGGGACCAATTTGTCTTGATGGTACGATTTTTAAAAATATAATTTTCTAGCTGTTAAAAAAGTATCCTATGTGTTAATCCAGATCATATTCTATCTGTGTGCCAAATTTCATTAAAATCCATTCAGTAGTTTTTACGTGAAAGAATAACAAACAACCACTTACAAACTTTCGCGTTTATAGGTAATATTAGTAGGATTCAGGTTTCAGGGAAAATAAAAACTATAAAGTATTTACCATATTTGTAAATTAGTGCCTCCAAATAAACTTTATTTTTATCTATTCTTTATGACAGATATTTTAAAAAACGCATATTTTTAGAATGTTAACTTAATTTTGTAAATTATAAAAGTTATGGAAAATTGTTCATACAAAAAACTCCATGACATTCGATAAAGAGTTGCTGGCTCGACTATGTTGGCGAATAGCTATTGTAATTCGAGACTACTAGATCTATTTTCGAACTTTTAAAAAAATATAAAAAAACACTTAATTGAAAATTTTCAGCGATCACCGCGAAAATATGTTAATTAAAATGTATTTTCCCGAATCATCCCGCCAGGGCCGCATTCTAAACTTTTTACAGCATCGTAAAACAATCTTTTTTCACTGTCCTACCCTCACGGACATAAATTTAAGATTTTGTCAGATTTATTAACTAGGTCTTGTGTGAATTTGTCGTAAAAGTCAAATAGTATTTTACTACCTTAAGATTATTATAGATTTTTTTTCTTGAAAAAATAAACACCTTGTCGTGTACAAGATTTTTAATTTTAATTTTTTATTTCTTCTGTAATCGTTAAAAGTCGAGGTTTAGTACCATGAGGTCAATTAGACCTATTCTTACAAAGGCCCGAAAGATTTTTTCATTTATAGTTTTTATTGGGCCATAAAATTTTTGATTGTAATAAATATTTTTGAACATTTTTATATCTCTAATGATGATGATGAGACTGGGCGACATCGTAAAACGTACAGGAAATAAAAACTGACCGGGACATGTTTGAAATGGGTCCCAAAATAAACCTAAAGTCATAATTTTATACTTTTGTTACTTGGAAATAAAATCGGAGAGTGAGCTACGTTTATCATCAACATGACTGTTAAAACTAAATTAGTAATAAAATATTTTTTGTCTAAATGTTTTGATTACAAAACCTCACAATATTTAAGAAATAAGTGTTTGTAACGACTGATTTCTCAACACTCAGGAATTATAGTTCAATTGACAACATTTCAGTTTAAGAAAGGTACCAAAATAAGAAAACCATTTGGAGATTATGTGATTCAAAGCTTATATTAAAATTATCAGATTTTTCTATCCATTATTTCTCGTGTTATTTGAAAAATACTGAAAAATATAATAGAGGTTGAATGAGATTTTATTCCTTTGCCTGCTTGGCTTTTCTATTGTATTTGTCAGTTTTTATTTTTAATGTTATTGCGGCCAAGGTATCTAAGCCATAAATCCTACGTTTTTCAAAAAATTCAAAAATAAATATAAAAATAGAAATATCGGTCAAAAATAAAATCGGAAAAATACGTATCTCTTATTTTTTAACCTAGATTTATATTTTTTATTAAAAACAGGTGGTTAAAAAACTTAATGTTGGCAATTTGTAAACAAAAGAAACGATGTACATAGAAGTCGCCGCATTCCATATAAAGACGTTTACCATAGCAGACCTGCCTGCTTATATCTCAAAACAATCTAATCACAAACTCGCTGCAAAAGCAGAAACTCTATTAAAAATGCATTTGGTTGCATTTTCTCCCATTTTTCTTACTTTTCCTTCGATCGTCCCCTTAATGACTCCAAGCATTAGTTATCTTTAAATTACTTCTGATAGGTATTTTCTAGGGGTTTAAAAAAAGGAAAAAGTTGGATACGAAGGGTGAAAGTACTAGGGTGGCATGAACCGAAGGCGTTGATAACAAGGATTCAAATAGGACTCTTATCTCCCGTTTTTGTGATAGCCAGAAAAAGTAATTAAGTTCTTTTTTGTTTAGAAGAAAAAAGAAATTAGATTTGGAACGGCTGCGTTCTGTTAATGCATTTGTGATGTTTTTTAATTATCAAGTTTCTGCACCTCTAAGAAAGTTTAATTTGTTTTGTTTTATCTGATGCATTCTGGCTGTGGTTTATAAAGATTTATTTTATGTAATTTTTCTATTATAATTATATAATAGTGTATTTTTGCTTTTCGGGATAAAAAGTTACGAGAATAATTAAAGATATTTCTTTTTATTTTATTTTTATTTGAATTCACACAAAACAGGAAAAAGTACTTAAGTGAAATATTTGCACACTGTTTTTATTTATTTGTGTTTTTATTAAACGTGAAGATGTAACATTGACAGAAAAACTGTAAAAATAAGTTTTTATTTGCTGGCTATTGGACTATTAAGCATCCTAAAAGATAATTTAATTACCTGCTGCTAAAACCAATCATAATTTTCATAATCATTGACTCACCATGTCTTTCCCTCTACAGCTATAACCAGCAACGTTAACTAATTAAAACGCACTTGAATCCGTCTTCAAATAACAAAACGAAACATTATCGTCAAAATAATGTCGCTATTTCGTCTCTATCTGTCTTCTTTCTCTGGCATACGCAAATTGTACCAGCAAGAACGGGATAAAGAATTTAAAAAATAGGGGGCAAAGAAATGTATTGTTTTTAAAGACAGCTTTAATTTCCCGAAGGTGATTTATCACTGGCAGTTGAACGAATATGTTTAAATCGATATTTTTTTACGCGGAGGGGAGTCCGTCCCCCGCGACGGTTTCAAATATAGAACGCGACTTCTGTTTTTGAAATGGTAAAATATTTTTGAAGGAATGGGTGCGCCTTGGCGGGTGAGGTGAGCGTATGAATGTTTTAACATCAATTTCCTTAAAAGTTTACAATTTATTAATGATTTTTTTGGTGAATACGAATAGGAGAGCGAAGCATAAAATAGACCACCAACAGGCTAGTTTGAATTTAGAACGCTAAATAAAAAACCTGGGCAAGTGTGAGTCAAACTCACGCACCGTGGGTTCCGTACCGCACCACACGATACATAAATTTACCAAAAAAATAGTTTTCCGGGATCCAAAGTCAAAAAAGTCAAAGTCAAAATTGTTTATTCAAAATAATATCACATAGATAACTTTTTGACGTCATGTTTTTGAATCTACCACCGCGTCGGAAGGTGTTCCGTTGTAGAGAAGATGCAACCAGAAATTCTACAACACACTTCTTTTAAACAAAACAAATATACAAAGTACAATTACATAAATTCAATATTAAATTACATAGAGTAACATTGTCAAGACCATGGATACATTTTGGTCATTCAAATAATCATCGAGTTTATAGTAACCTTTTTTACAGAGGACTTGTTTAACATTCAACAACTTTTTGGTTTTTTCATTACTCATTTGTTAGAAAATCCAAAATAATACTACTAATAATACACATTCTGTGAAAATTATCGATATATCGAATAATCGATTAAAATTTTCACATAATGTATTATTACTGTAGAGAGTTGAAATTTTCACTGAATGTGTTATTATTTTGGAATACGGTTTAAAAAATATAGCATTTATATTTAAGTAATAAGGTCCCGTTGACACCTTTTGGGTACGGAACCCTAAAAATGCTAATCATCATGGCGTTTCCCGCCTTTGATTTGCAAACAGAGAGAGGTGACGATTGTATGGTGATCGCGATTGTATAGCTTTTTATAATGTTATGTATCTGCCCACGTAATAAGACTGTATTAATGTTGTTTCATGTTTATTATAAAAATATTTCCTTTAGAAAAAAATTTGGCCCAGTTTTCCTATATTAACATAAACTACTGGTTGACATAGTATTTGGTTTTTTTAAATGCAACGTTAACAGTTTCTCAAATAAAATTAAAATATGGTCTTTGTCACAGTCATATCCTTTAAAGCAATCGTAGGGTAACAATTAGTCGTCAGAAATATAATAATGAGGGATATTCCGAAAACTAATAAAAGAGAAAAAAAAAGTTTTCAAATGGCTCGATAGATGCTCTTGATGCGAGATGGATGTGCAACCTTGCTATTAATAAATAAATGAAATAGTAATTAATCGTTTTTTCAATGTGCAGAAAAACATAAAAAGTATCAACGGATGCTTATGATTCAAAAGTTTTTTTTTTTAAATTTAATATTAAATTTAATGTGTATTTATTTACAATTTTCATTTAACACATGTTGTGTGTCTTAAATATTACCACGTCAAACTGTACAACAGTTTATCGGCGAAGTGGTACAGAAGTTTTGAATCTGTGACGTGTATTTACTTTTTTTAAATCAAAATTACCATTTTCGGACTCAGATCCCGTCAATGCTATCTATAAAGGCATGTTTAACTACGTTTAAACTATCTGTCAGAAAACTTTCCATTAACACTATTTTATTTAATAAAGTTATTTCGTTAAAAACTTTTTAAATAACTAGAGTAAGTAAAGGTCGTGTTAGACCAACTAAAAATACATTTAATTATTTTGAACGGAGCGCGTATTAGCCGCTTGGCGGAGCGCGGGATGGTTAAGGAATTTCTTACTAAGTTTCCCGTAGTAGGGTCTCCGTTTATCGTTAAATATTTAGGATAAATTGAAAATCTATATAAATTACAATAGGTATCGGTGTATTGAACTTAATTCGCAAAAAGTAATAAGGGGAATGAAAGATTAATTTTTGTCCAACTAACACACCAAAAAGTCTGTTTGAACAAATCGTTTTCCGAAGAATGGATTAGGCTAAACTTGAGTAAACTTTAGTTTTTGTAATTGATGGCAATAGGATCACTCAATCAGTGAGATCTGCATGATGCGTGCGATAAGGCTCTTTCTTGCCTTGTATCTCGTTAATTCACGAACAAATAGAAAGAGACCTAAGAAGACGTGACAGTGCTATATTTTGCTGACTTGCAGGCGGTGTAGGGGTTAATAACTTTTCCTCACATTTAAAGGAAAAAACTGCCACACAAGATATTCTAAGTTTCATGTCCCAGACATAATTTTTGATCTGGAAATAGATCTGTAAAATTCTTTGAATTAGCACAAAACCTGGTCACCCTACTAAAAGATAACAACTTTGGTTGTACTCTTTGCTTTTAAAGTAAGCGGCTTTACCTCTTCGCGGAGCTTAAATAGCTTCGCTTCGGGACGCTTCGCTCGCTCCGTACCCTGCTTCGCTCGCTTCGGAGTCTTCGGACGTAATTATCAGTCGCGCGTGAAACATGTGCGTAATCGTTAGATTTCGAAAGTTTTGAATTTAGAATTTGGAACCATTTTTGGTTTACATACAGGGTCCTACTTAATATGCTATAACAGCATAAGTATATGCTCACGACTACATTCCCCGAGAGGGTAGTCAGAGATATTCTGAAACCTCAGAACATCCACGTTTCACCAGTAGTACCGAAACTCTGTCCAGAGTGACGGGGGGTGAGCCAGTCGCCACATAATGGACAGTGGGTACGATACATGCCTCGAAATTGAAGCATGCAGGTTTCCTCACGATGTTTTCCTTCACCGAAAAGCCAGTGGTGTTACAAATCGTACATAAATTCCGAAAAACTCATTGGTACGAGTCGGTCTGGACGGGAATCGAACCACCGCCTCCAGTACGGCAGGCAAGGTTACTCGCCACTGGACCACCACGGCTAAACCAAATAACGTTTGATTTAATAATTGTAGAGTTTTATACGGACAACTAGGTGGCCATAAGTGCATAACTTTACATTTTACATTTACTAGGTGTAATCTTTTTCCTGTGTTTAATATCTGGGTTTAAAAAAATTTTAGGGTTCCCGTAATTGAATGGGTCAAAAATAACAGAGAATTGAGCCTCATGTGGCAGCACGGAATCGAATTTTTTCACGCTCCATCCTTTTCTGTCGCTCAGGAACGTCATTGGCTAATTCAATCAATTATTATAATTATTTTATTTTATTGGATACCAAGAAAAAATCTAAGTAGGTATATATACACAGAAAACAAAGAAGTAAAAAAAAACAGTCGTATAAAATGTACTAGGCTTTGCCCCGACAACCATTTAGAGATATTCTAAAATCTCAGATAAACCGCTTCGGTAAATATAGTATTCAATCTTATAAACACAAAAAGTTTGGTAACATCAAAATCGGATCACTAGTTTTTGCGTGATGCGTGCGAAACGTCAGGGAGAGAAAATGAACAGTTTTATAATAGAGTATAGTAAAGTAATGTAGTAATAGACGTAGCTGTAGATCTAGATCAATGTTTAAGGGAATTTAATTCGGAGCGCGCTCCATACTAACGAAGTCTGGTGATATTTTCAATACTAACAAATCAAAGCCAAAGAAATTTTTTAAGAAACAATCTAGAAACTAATCTCTATGTTTGTATATAGTCAGTTTCGTTAAAATGTATAGTTTTAAAGTTACAGTGCCCCAAAGATTTCCATACAAATCTCAAATTAATCCTAGCACTAAAACTGTATATTTTAACGAAAATCTGACTTCACACATAGAGATTAGTTTCTAGATTGTTTCTGAAAAATGTCATAGACTTTAATTGGTTAGTATTGAAAATATCAGCAGACTTCGTTTGTATGCAACGCGCATTTACGCATACGGAACACCAAAACGGTTAATAGATGAAGTATACCATAGTTTAGCGGTCTCACAGGCAGGAAAGTGCAATCATTCCGCCTAGTTGACTATAAACTCGTATATTTTTTCAAAGCAGGCATACGCTGCGTATGTTTTTATAAACGCTTAATGCGCGGTTTCGATCGCGGTCGGAAAATTTATGATCTGTGGATACTCTAGTTACCGATGCTTTACGATTCTGTTTTATTAAAAGTTCAGACTATTTAACATTTTAATTGTTCGGTTTATTTTTGTAGAGAACCCTTCATTTATTTAGAACATACTTACTCATTTCTAACCTTTGACTATTTATATGTGGACTGGTTACGCGTGTAATTCTACTAACAAACAGTTCTGCCACTTTTTGCGGGGGTCGAGGTAACATGAACTTTAGATTCTAATTTTGAATGTTAAAAATCATGAAAAGTAGTCTCGTGTGAACCCCAAACGTTCTAAGTTCGAAGTTGTTATTTCGCAATTATAGGCTGTCTCGTTTAGTGATAAGGTGTAAAATTGAATGTAAATGCACAAGATCAATTGTGCTTATACCGTGGCAGAGGGGAAATGCTACCGCAAGGCTAGTCCTTATAATAATTAGTCAAAGTTTCTAACAGACACAGGATGTAAAAAAACACCCTAGACCCTTAAGGAATATCAAACAAGGGTTGTACCATACATTTGGGTCCAGTAAGTATTTCAGTTTTGTATGGTACTCCTTTTTTTTTCGTTCCATACTACTCCCATCTGATCATCTCTTTAAAATATTGTACCTACCGTATTTCATAAGAATATCATAAAATGTATACCCATATGCCAATGATTTTTATAATGAAGTCCATAGCACTTGCCAACTTTAATAATGTGACCATCTACCTATCTGTTTTTTTTAGTTTTTAACCGACATAAAAAACGGAGAAGGTTCTCTATTCCTCTGAATTTTATTTTAGGTAAATTTTCCGCTATCTTCATCAATAGTTATACGTTTTCTTACAGACATACCAACAAAACCAAAAATGCTATAGACGCTTTAAGGCTCTAAAGTCCGATTTTACTGTAAAATTGGGTAACTTTGTAACGACGGAATTACGAAGATATGAAGCTTTGAAATTTTCTGTGGATAAATTCAAAGCTTTATATCTTCGTAATTATATTATAAATTCCAAATGTTATTTGATACGCGGCATCTAGACTTTCTACACTATTCTTCCATATATAAAACATTACTTTTAATTGTACCGTCAACGCGTATTACGCGTCGAACTTTTGTATGAAATTGACAACTCTGCAACTACCTTAACTATGGCACTTTTACAGCAGAAAACAAAACTGAACAGTCTACAGGACATGAGAAGTGATTTGGTTTTTCTAAATCTATTAATAAGAATCTGAAGAAAAAGGAATCCAAAGTCACCCCTTTTTTCCAGTTGTAACCATTTTACTCTTACATTGTTGATCGGAAACAAATAACAATTTACAATATACTTCACAATACAACATATGAATGATTTGGTTTTCTTATGATAGATAATATATAATGATAATTCATCGAATAGTTCAAAAACGGCTAAATTCTGAGCCACGCGCACGTTCACATCGATTAATATGGAGAGTCGTGTTCCCGGACGGATACGCCTTAAAGAAGAAATATTCCGGCAACAAATCCTTCCTTTCTCTTCCCCCAGCACAAGACAGTCGTGATGATTTACGTATGAACTAATTCAAACTCCGGTAGCCAAAGAAACAAAGAAAAAAAGATCTTTTCCTATTTCCATCCCGCAATTGTAGTACCAGGCGTGCATAAATAGTCACAGGTGGGTAATTTACATACGTAATAGTCGAGACAAAGGCTTGCTCGGCCTATGCCTTGCTTTGCTATGTGCGACCGCGCTTCTGGTCGCCTGGTAAGCATTGTAATAAATGCTAATGAACATTAGGAATGTTTTTAAAAACAAATAATGGATAAAAAAGTAGCTGCGGTAGTTACATGCGTTAGTATTGAATACTTAAAAATGTTGTTTTAAAAACGTTTATTATTGTATAAGCTAAGTACAAGCATAATATCTCCGGACGGTTACAAAAATCTGCTGTCCTATACATTTGGCTCGAGACTGCTGAAATTTTTTTCGCGGTTTCGATGTTGGCCCCTTAGAGAAAGTTTTTCAGTTTGATGGTCTGATTATCCCCTTAAAAACAGTCAGCATATTGGCAGGCGCCTGTATGTAATTTCGTGGTCTCCAACTCAGACTTGACATCGGTTGACTTGACACCCCCCCCCCCCCCCCCCCCCCCTCAAAAATACTAAGAATGAATAGCTACTGCATGCAAAGACTACCAGTCATACCATCTTTAAGTTCATCGTTAAGTTTATGTAAATTACTGTAATATTAGTAGGAAAACATCTATCAACCAGTAATCGAATACTTAAATAACATAATTACTAAACTGCTCATTAACATGTAAATTAGTTACAAGCCACAACAATAACCAGGAGAGCAACAAAAAGGCGGTATTAAAGGATGAAAATGAATACCACAGAAAACGGGGCGATTTTAATTAGAACGGTCCCCGCCTCAGGCGCGACCGCAGCAGGCCGTAAAGTACCAGGCGACCAGAAACCTATAGAACATTAAAAAATTAACTCGCGTTTTGTTTTAAATTTCATCTTTCGACTTTAAGAGGCCATTTCTAACGTATGCTGCCCCAGTAATTAAGATCATTTTATTTATGGCTTAATTTCTTATTTCGCGGTTTTACACAAACAAAGCGAGGTGACTATGGGATAAGTGAAGCGATTAGGGGATACAGGCACTTTTGCAGTGTTTTTGTGGCCGAAAGCACAGATTATCGAATGTCCCATTATGACAAGTTTTATGGGCTAAATGTTTTCTTAGTTCGTGGTTTAACACCCACAACTACCTAACGACAAAAGCGAGGCGACTAAGGGATAAGCGAAACGACTATTTCATGAGCGAATCGATTGGAATACAGTTTCTTTTGCAGTGTTTTACTGTAGATAAAAATCCTATACTGAAAATTTCTACTGGCTAAAAGTGCGCGCTCAAGGTAATTAGTTGTAGTAGCTCTTCTGACCACGAAATATTTAGAACGGTCGTGAAGTTACGTATGTGTGTTAAGGAAAAAGCTCGCGATTCACAATTCTCAACTGCCCCGTCCATATATCATCCCCATGCACAGATTTAACCCCCAAAACAAGACCGAAATCTCCATAGAAATTGTCTGCGGGCAAATATCACTCGTTCTATTTTACCATACGAATGGCCGGACCTAAATAATACTCCCCTTATTTCCATATATTTGGGCATAACTACCGTGCCATGCCGTGACGCGTACCTTTCGACGATGTCTTTGCCTCACGAAAAAATCCAGAAAAGAATTTTTAGACCAACATTTTTAAATGCGTCGTCCTTTATATACAATTTATGTACGAAGCTTAAACCAATAGAGCGGAAGTAAATTCTACCCAAGGGAGCCGAGGGGTTGAAACCGAAAAACCGCAAGACAATCCCGAAATTCATTACACGCACTAGGAGAGCATTCGCGGAATTCACAATATTGAAATCCTTTAGCTCCGCGCGCCCCTTCCGCCCTGGTACCTAGCGTTCCAAGATATTGCAAAACCCCAATGTAAATGTCGCTATATTATTGCAAACTAACACGAAAGTATAGCTCACTTTACATAATGAGCTCTCGAACTTCGAGCGTGTTTTCAGCCGACAGGCTTTCCTTTAACATATTTTTTCGTACCGTCATCGACGGCACAAAAGCACGTTAAACTCGTAAATAATGAAAACATATCATAAAACAATTTACCCAGTAATCCCTGCTATAATTTATGACCAGTAATATCGAGTGAGAATCAGCGTTAAATCATAAAAAGAACACTTAACGCGTGTATTAGCTAACACTGGCAGCCATTTAATAACTATTATTAAAACTCTTGACGAAATTCCTTAATAAAAATCAAGTGCTTATTATGATGAGCTTCTGTTTTTAACCTTACAAAGCTACTGTGATTATGTTCCCCTAGTGGTTACGGTTATAAGCTCCTAGTACATTTATGTAACGTTACTTTGTTGCCTTAGTACTCGGTAGGCGACTGTTAGATTGTGATCTCCTGGTACTTATACGCATGAATTTTTATTTTTGATACCCTGGTACAACGAAATAATATCGATGCCATTTATTTCGTGATACCCTAGTACATAATCGTAAACTCAGAAATTAACTTCATGCTCCTAGTATTTGTTTGCGTTGCGTGCTGAACTCCTAGTACCTGCGTGTGTAAATCGAAATGATACTTCCCTGGTACTTTTATAAAGAAACGATAAACGTTTTCCTATTAGCGTTTTCGGATCGTATTTCGGTATTCATGGACTGTATAAAGTTTGCGGTAGATTTTCACGGTGCGTGATACACTTATAGGAGATAAAATGTATCTCATTCCTTCGTTTTACGGTCGCGCCAATCGTAAAGAGTGCATCACTCGGACTATGCCAGCAGGCACCAGGCAAACATGTGTCGTAAAGAGTCCTCTTCGGCTAACAATTTCCTGATGGTCTGTAAATAGTAAGTTTATTGTCTTTTTATGAGGTACTCGGACCGTAAAAAGGAAATAAAAGCGCACCGCCGATGGTGATAATAAAAAAAATAATTTTCGACTCATCTTCGTGATTATCTCGCTCGCTTTTACGAGTTTCGTTCGGGTGCGAGTGAGACGGGAATGTTTTACAGCGTGTCGTACGAATGTGACCCTTTCGAGTCGATGGGGGTAAAGGTCGTAAACTGGGAGCATAAGGATAATGTTTTGGGTTTCCTATACTGCGCTTCATTCATGATTTCGTTTTAGTACAGCCGGTAGACATGTAAATCGGATTGCTTTCACGACGTCGATACTCGTCCTGATCGACATTTCCCCACATTACTTGCTGTATTACATTCGTAATAGAACATTTTACATTCTACCGTTTTTTATTAACCTTTAAAAGTACACTGCAAAAGTTATGGCTTTATTCCGTAACGCTACAGCAAATTTCTAAAAGAAAACGATTTTACAAAATTCAAATTAAGAACGCGATAACTGTCTTTAATTGCGCGTAGGGATGGGACATTGCGAACGTTCGTACCGTATCAGTTAGTCTAAGTTCCGGCACTCCATTTGTTCAGCTCGACTGCTCCTAAAGCGGTCCACGGGCCGCATCCTAATTCTTAAAGGGCCATCACCAAACCTTTATGCGTTAATAAAGTTGCAATATAAAAAGAAAGGCGTCCGAGGGTGAAAGACGGAAAGGGTAGGCTTAAGTGCGCGTTTAGGGCAATACAGAGGGCGTGCGAATTTGTCAAGCCATAGCCTGTGACGATTCAATTGTGAGATGATTAAATAAAGACAAGAGGTCTGGATTGTTATTGGCTTTGTTACAAGATTTGTGGGCCTTGTTATGGCTTTAAGTTAACCTCTATTCACAAGTTGTTTAATGACACGTCGAATGTAAAATTCTGACGATATTAATCAAAAGTTTTTAGCGACTTGTTAATCAATGTAATGGGGAGCTGACGGATGAAAGGTGTACAAAATCGGTCTTTCATCGATATCTATAATCATTGGGAAACCTCACCTCTACCAAATTACGTCATTTTAGTGGGTATACCTATTTTTGACTGGCTTGTACTTCATTATGTCACTACGGTGCCTTCTAATCCAAGAAAATCAAATTCGAAAATCATAAGAATCTTAATCTTATCGTAACTCGTTAAATATAGTTCTTAAAAAAAAATTAACTTCTCAGCATTTTTATATCTCAATGTTGTGTACACAATGGTGTGTGTCGCAAGTGATTTCAACTTATAAAGTAGATGCACATAACAGATTTTTTCCAATATTTTCTTTTCTTTTCTTTGAACACAGGTTTAATATGTATTTGATAGAAAAATAATAAAATATACTTCATAGCAAATAAAGCCGAGACGTTAAAAATCATTGCTATACAGGGTCCATCTTAATATGCTGACACTTTTTTAAGGGGACGATCAGACGATCAAACTGAACAACATTCTCTATGGCACCAACATCGAAATCGCGAAGAAAAAATCTGCCCTTCCATACAAAACTGCAAACCTACTTGAGGCAAATGTATGGGACACCTGTTTTTTTTTCGCGATTTCTATGTTGGTCCAATAGAGACAGTTGTTCAGTTTGACGGTCTGATCATCCCCTTAAAAAGTGTCAGCATATTACGTTGGACCCTACATATTTCAATTTGTATGTCTTTCAAATAACGAGATAACTTCTAAAAACCAAGAAACTATGGCCCGGCCCTGCGTTTACCTACGGGGAGCATCTTAAAAAGCCGTCAGCATAAGTTGGATCCTGCATAATAGGGCGAATAAACGCGTAAAACTGTTTTAATCCAGAAAAATTACAACAAAAATAACACGCAAAAATGTTGCATCAAACAAAGATAAACCCTAATCGCAGCCAGCTAGTTGGCCCTAAACAAAGAGAGGCCGTAAATGCGGCCTGGAGTGTTTTATGGGTCGTTGGGGCTTTATTTAACGCGCTCTCATACAGATTTTATACATCGGCGTCTCGGCGTCTGACGTATCAACGTATCGTATCATGGTCTCTTAAACCCCGTGTTCCCGAGCAGGGTTATATCGAAGTTATATTGGAGATGAGTCGTTTGTTTGATGGGGGTTTGATGGTTAATATTTTATGTCGTTTAAATAAGGAACTTTTTGGAGGTTTTAGGTTGGTTTTTTGTAGTCTTATAAAAGTGTTAGATGATTATTAAAGAAGCTGAAAGCAAATTCTGGTTTTTCGGTGAAGGAAAACATCGTGAGGAAACCTGCATGCTTCAATGCTTCAATTTCGAGGCATGTATTGTACCCACTGTCTCCCCGTCACACTGGACAGAGTTTCGGTACTACTAATGAAACGCGGATGTTTTGATGTTTCAGAATATCTCTGACTACCCCCTCGGGGAATATTGTCGTGAGCATATGCTATGCTATGCTGAAAGCATGTGTCCCTCCTAAGGTTACCTAGGGACTTACGTCACTCTTACCTAGGTAAAAGTGAGTAAGCACTTTATTTACTCTAAGGGGTGATTGTACCCATGATACTAAACAACTTTCCCAAAGGAACATCAATCAATTTTTGACTTTTCATACAAATGGATTGTATTTAGTATGGAAAGATCAAAACTTTTGCGAATTTCTTACAGGTCTCTTAGGGAAAGTTGTTCGTTATGATAGTTACAATCACCTCTTAAAGTAATGCAACTGTTTACCCAACACCCTGTAGAATGGTTTTCTTTCCAACTTTTTCTGAGTCTACCTAGAAGAAGTAGTACATTAGAAATAAAATTGTAATACAGTTATGTACCTACACCTTGTAGCTTGCTCCTCGTGCCTGACTCGGTACCTTTACGTGGGATGACTTGACACAAACTAGAAAACGGTAGTCACAGCTGGTAAACAAAATAAACCACCATGTAGATGTTAGGATATAGGAGGTATCTTGAACCGTTATAAACTGGCATATTATAGACTGCCTCCGTGGTCTAATGGTTAAGAGTATTGGGCTCTTGACACGGAGGTCGTGGGTTCGATTACCACGGGGGAAGTCAAAGTCAAAGTCAATATAATTTATTCAATATAGGAGCTTGCAGCACACTTATCAAACGTCAAATCTTTTTTAAAGCTACCACCGCGTCGGAACGTGTTGTCGCTGTAGAGAAGATGCAGCCAGAAACTCTACAACATAACACGACTTAATAACTATTACAATATAAATGACACTATAAGGGACACCTAGTGATATGTCACTTTGTGCATATTTCCCCAGTTGGTTAGGACATTGCAGGCCGAATCACCTGATTGTCTGAAAAGAAAGATGATTCCGTGCTTCGGATGGCACGTTAAGCCGTTGGTCCCGACTACTATCTCTCGTTTTAGTAGTCGTTACATAAAAACCACGTCAGAGGCCGTAAGGCGGTCTGAAAAAACTCTGAACCAGGGCGTGCTGCCCACACGATAAGAAGAAGAACTGGCACATCTCCTGTTCCTGGCTTCAGTTTGAGTTTCGGGACATCCTGTATTTGCAATATTTATACAGGCTGTGAACTTAAATGTGTTACATGTAAAATCGAAAGCAAGAAAATAAAGGTTGTTGGTTTATGCTCACGACTATATTCCCCGAAGGGGTAATCAGAGATATTCTGAAACCTCAGAACATCCATATTTCACTAGTAGTACCAAAACTCTATCCAGTGTGTCGGGGAGTGAGCCCGTCGCCACTTATAATGGACAGTGGGTACAATACATGCCTTGAAATTAAAGCATGCAGGTTTCCTCACGATGTTTTCCTTCACCGATAAGCCAGTGGCGTTACAAAACTTACATAAATTCTGAAAAACTCATTGGTACGTATCAGCCTGGATGGGGATCGAACCATCGCCTCCTGCACGGCAGGCAAGGTTACTCGCCACTGCACCACTACGGCTTTTTTTTGCTAATATGGACATGAAAAGAAGAAATCGTTAACAAACTTTCGTACAGACTGAAAATGTATCCTGTATGTATACAGGGTCCTACTTAATATGCTGACACTTTTTTAAGGGGATGATCAGACCATCAAACTGAACAACTTTCTCTATGGGACCAACATCGAAATCGCGCAAAAATAATCATCTGTCCCATACATTTGGCTCAATTAGGTTTGCAGTTTTGTATGGAAGAGCTGATTTTTATTCGCAATTTCGATATTGGTCCCATAGAGAAAGTTGTTCAGTTTGATGTTCTGATCATCCCCTTAAAAAGTGTCAGCATATTAAATTGGACCCTATATATCTACAGACCAGTAATGTAACTCTATCATAGTTATTCATGTAAAAAAATCATTGATGGCTACATACTAAAAAGTACGATTCTGTCGTAAAAAGACCACTAAAATCTTCTAAACCGCATTTCTAAAGGAGAATCGACACTTACGTATTGTAATCGTGTCTAAATCGAATAATCGAACACTCGAGCAAACTGAGTTAGTTTCAGTTCGTCGTTCACTAGAAGCGATGAGCGATGACTGGTAAGCGAGTTGAATGCTATATTTTTAAAGGTCGGGCTATTGAAAAATAGGTATTCCATCCAGTAGTAATGGGACATGGCAGCAATTCAATCAATCAATCAATTATACTTTAATTTACACCAAAAAACACAGTATATAGAGAATTGTTGGTAATTGTTGAATGGAAATGTGTATTATGCTTGTCAAAGCTATTTCTTAGATTTTTAATGCACATTGGTACACTACACATTTCTACAACTGTGACTGAATAAAATTATATCTAAATAGCATGTGCTGACGATTATATTCCCAGAGGTGGTAGTCAGCATATTCATGTCTTACTGCAGGACGCAGGCCCACCTTTAAATGTAGGGGGGTTAGTCCACCATGTGTGCCTAACCAGGATTGCGGGACTTTAATACGCATCAGAATTTCTTCATCAGCGTTTCCTTTATAACTTACATAAGTTAAAAACTCATTGGTGCATGGCATCTCGTCCGTTCGGATTCCTATCTCCTGGTTCAGTGTCTATACCTCTCCGCAACGAGCCATCGATGCTCGAATACTCTAAATACTTTTAGCATATTCACCATATCCACACCTCAATAGCAATACCTAATCTCTGTCCAGCGTTGTTAGTGTTTGCCAGTGAGCCCATCATCGCTACTATAAAATTCTTGTTGCTATAAAAATGATTCCTATAAAATAGCAACAGAAACCCACAAGCCTAAACAGCTAGAACCCAGAGCCCCACTATAATCGAATTGTAGACCGGCACTCGATGACACTTCAACCAAGTGTTACTTTGTTAGCCGATTTTTGCGAGGGTCTCTTTTCGAGGGTGCTCCACCATTATGCAAAAATACATTCGAAATCTTACCGCAGTCTGTTTTACTGTGTCTGCTGGTTATTCGACACCTTTTGAGGAAAACTTCGTTAGATGTGTGGTTGGATTGGAAAGGGTAAAAAAGACAATGCTGGTTTTTGTATGGAAGGTGGCGTCTTTTTTTTTGGCGCGGCCATCATCCAAACTTGAATATTTTAGTTCAGAATAAAGTAACAAAGAAAACTTGTAATCACATTTATATCTCCGTGCGTCCGAACGGAGATAATTATGAAGACTTGCAATTGAAAATATGTTCATTTAAATCTCCTTTCGGACCGAGTTTAAAGATATACTTATAATAAAAGTTTTGTTTGTATTTTATTCAATATTCTTCCACCATTAGATTGCTACACTATCCGTGATGAAAATGATCTATGAAAAAAACGGCCAAGTATGTGTCGGGAAAAAAGGAGTATTGCAACGCATGCCACGCAACAGGTAATAGATTATACAATCGTAAAATGGATCTCAAATCATGTTTGATACGTATATTCAACCAATTTAAAACGTAGGCCTCCTCTGAACTTAACCACAATCACCTGTGTAAACTTAATTTACTGAATATGAAACATAAACGCAAATAGTTTGCTGATACAAGGTTGAACTGAAGCCTACATTACAAATTTGTTGTTAGTACATTCAGGAGATATCACTTTGATATATTCGTTTTACCTCTCACACATTTTCATCGCGAAATAGTCTTTCGTGTTTTGAGAGGTACGTGTATAACGAATGTAGATGATAGGACCGCAGCATATGAAAGAACTTCGCACTCACATGCTTACGAAGTCATAAGACAAGCAAAATAGCATTGAGCATGAACAAGCTCTCAACTTTGGATCTTTCAAGCAAAGCACCAACAATATTATGGGGTTTACTGAGGCCTTTATTACCTACTAATTGGTTAACTGGTACATTTAGGAGAAAAAGATTAACTAATCAGCCTTTTGCGATGAAAATGTGTGATAGTATAACGAATATAGATACTAGGACCACAGCATATGTAAGAAGTTCGCACTCGCATGCTTACGAAGTCGCACGATACGCAAAATAGCATTACCAACGCGCGAACAACTTTGTATCTTTGAAGTAAGCAACGATATTATGGTTTCTAAAGTAGTAATAACCAACCGCCTCACTCATACAAATAGTCGACAATGCGAACCGGCGGAAAAATAAATAAAAAAATACGCAATCAAATTAATATTCACGGCGTATTTCAAAAGACGCAGTAGTTTAAAAATTACGTACAAAGTACTTACATGCGAAACAATGGATTATAAACGATTCCGAAACCGAATAGTTAGGGCTAACACCTTGTTTCTGAATCTAGACAATTCGATTCGTATTCCGATGACGATCAGCGATTCGATTTGAATATTTTGACGTGGCGAATACTAATCGAGTGAACAGTTTAGCAAATTGTATCTAGTATCACTTTTATGTTTTATTTATGGTACGTCACTACGGTAAATTTAATTTGTGCCGGTTTCAGTTCGGATTTCGTCCGAAATTTTGTAATATCGTCAGCCAATGGCCAAATGTCCCACTGCGGGGCAAAAGCCTACCCTCAGGGAGGGTGTATCGGATCGAACTTCACATACGCATCAGAATTTCTTCTTCGGTTTATGCAGGTTTCCTGTAGTATAGCGACCGAGTAGCTATAAAACTAGATGAAAAATTCTATTTTGATCGGTCTTATAGCTACTTGTATGGCAACTTTAGACAGTCTTACTATTACGTATGGGCATTGAACTAAGGTAAAGAATATGACAGTTTAGAAAAAAACGGTAACATAAAATTAAAAAATTTCAGACATCTTATTTTTATTTTTTCTCCTTACGGCGGGTTGTGATCTGTAAGACTTAGGTTTTTATATTAATAATTTCGTACTTTACAACAATATCTAAACGGCAATCGGTAATCTTTTTGGTAATTAAAAAGTCCCGGGGCTACAGTACTATAAATAGAGTTTACCTATTTACTAGTAGGTACTTATTTGACCTGAGGTACCTAACAGATTATTTGCCAACTTGCCGATACAATTAAGATAAGTTTATTCCGAATTCGTAAATGCGCACTGCATACAAACGAAGTCTGGTGATATTTTCAATACTAACAAATTAGACTCAATGACATTTATCTAGAACAATCTATTAACTAATCTCTATGCTTGTATAAAGTCAGATTTTCGTTAAAATGTATATTTTTGAAGTTACAGTAGATATTAGTTTCTAGATTGTTTCAGAAAAATTTCATTGCCATTAATTAGTTAGTATTGAAAATATCACCAGACTTCGTTTGTATGGAGCACGCTCTGAATTATATTCCCTTAAGCCGCCTCAATAAGCCTTTGTTTTAGCATAACGAGCAACACCACCTAGCATGCTGATCTGGCAAGTCTTTTCCTAACGATAGAAATTTAAACTCAGTGACATGCCGTCAACTTTACAGAACAAGAAAACCATGCAGTAGGTATATTTCGAGACTTTTCACGAAAACGTCTTGTGATGAAAATCCATTAGAGCTGTCACCCGTCCAAATTTTCGTCTTTGGATGGGTTCGGTTGTCTTCGAAGATCTGTACAACGATATCCGAACTACACCGAAAGTGCCTAAAGTTAAAGTCACAGAGAAAATTTCATATCAACAATTCCCATAGATTGCGTTTCATTCAAAAACTTTAGTACAACTTGATGAATGACACAAACAACGGGACGAGAATCTCATTAAACTTCATATAACCATTCATACACACTTTGTTCATATTCTATTCTAACTTTCTCAATACGTGCGTCAGTTAAAATTAATTAACAGTCGACTCAAAACGAGACATAGGTTTTGGCATGGCATCCTCTACAGAAAAACTTGAAGTATATCGGAAATAGAACCGTATGACTAATGATATGAGATACCTAATGAACGTCGTGTGAAACTGTCACTCCCGTTAATTAATGTTGCTTTCCACAGCCTTTGGACTTATGAACTTATTATATTTCGTAATAGAATAGACATGGATACATTTGTAATTCATTATTTTAGCTGTCTCGTCCAACGTGAAAATGCTTTAGAATCTTTTCATGTTTGTTTTAATAAATTACTACTAAGATTTCAGCGTATTCTTTCGTAACGAATGTCAGTCGTGAGAAAGGCTAACAGAATTTGTAACATAAATGTTTAATTTTTTTTAAGCTACAAGTGTTTAGTAATATACGTCGAGATCCCGGATACGGAGATAAAGCACTCCATGTCAAGATTAGATTTTTCTAAATAAATATAAACTTGGAGTGTTATTTACCAAGGCAGCATGGATGCACAAGGGCCCCTGTTCTCGACTCAATGGTGTTTGTTTAAAACCACTTAGGAACTCAATGGGCTCGACAAATAACTGCAGTAATCTATTGACAATGCTCGAGACTGTAAAAATGCAAGCACTCGATTTGTGTCCGAATTGGTGTAGGTGTCACATCACTAGTTTAGAATATTTATTTAAATAAAGAATCTACAATGTTTACAAAAAACCATTTGGATAGAATAACTTAACATTAATGATGTGTAGGAATTTTCTTTAAAAGTATCCTTTCGGGGTAAATTCTGACGGAGCAAAATTAAATACAATTTTTTTTCTGACATATTTCCGAATACCTTTAGTCAAATGGTGTTTATTCATCGAATGTATAGAGGGTGTTAAATTAAATGCGTAACATATCGAACAGGGTGCCAAGACATGGCATGGCATGGTGTTCCATAGAAAATGTCAATAGCAACTCGACCAAATTGTATAAAACTGCAATTTTCTTTTCCGCGATTTAATAGCCGGTTCCATACTTAAAGTTGTTCAGTTTGATAGTCTGTAGCTCCTAATAAAGTATGAAACGCATTAGGCTGTATAGGTTTTCTGGCTTTTCCTTCGTTTATTTTATTTACATGCCATATCATTTATTCGTTTCTATTACTTATACATACTTTGCGACAATTCCTAATCCGTATGAGATATGTACGGCGCCAGCTGCTTTATCTATCGCCCGATATTGTGAAATATTACGTACTAAAAAGGTCCACAATATGACGTCGGCCGACGACAAATTTCGATATAGAAGCGCGGCGTATCTCGGTGAATTTCTTTGCCTTCACAAACACTGACCGAGTAGATTAGATAACACCGGATGTTCTGAGATCAGACGTCTGCGCACTTAACTTGGGCATAGACAACATTTACATAGAGCTACCGATCCTGATAAAAAAACTGGGTTCTTTCCATTGAATAATATAACTAACTAGCTTTTTCCCGCGATTTCGTTGGCGTGGAATCATAGCAGTTTTATGTAGGATCATTATGACTATCGAACAGCGAAAACCGCGTCTAAATCGATTCAGTAGTTTACATGTGATTCTCAAACAAAAAGACCAGCGTAACACTAATCCTAAACGTCATATTTTAACTCGATTTCCGAATCATGTTAAAATTGATTGACACCACTCAATTTCTGTGTACATTTTTTGCTTAGATTGTCGAACGCGATTCGCAGCCGGAGAAAAAATGTACACTATGTTTTACGTGAAGAAATGTGTAAAGATTGGAATCTATTAATATTAAATATGTTACTAAATGGAATTCGTTCACTTTTACATTTTCAAGACAGTTGTTTTTATAATTAATCGATAATGTTTTAAAACACGAAAGTAACGCCCCCTCAACACTCGTTTTTTCGGATATTATGTTTACCCAATCCCGCCACTAGTGAAATTCAAATTTGGGACATATGTCAGTAACTACGTTTTAATGAGATAGCAAAACAAAAAAGGTGCGAGAATCGAACCTCCCATGTTATACGAAAATAATCGTAACGCACCGATAATGTGCTAAATTCGAATTACCAGGCAAGCATGACGTAATTGGTAGTCGCACGCGAAGTGTCTATCAAAATTATTTTCGTATGGGGTCTTTTTTTCTTATGCACCCCTGGCAACTAGCGTGGGGTGTCGTGGGATTCTCTGGCACCTACGGACAAACACGCAAGCCCCGTCAATATAGATAATTGTTTCATTATTCTTCTATTAACTCCACTCATGCGGCAATTTATCTCTAGAAAGATATTTCTAATATATTTGTTATTTTTATTGTTACAATGAAATTAGACACTTAAAAGAAATTACTGCGTAGCTGGATACAGAAATACTCCGCTTTTTCAGAAGTCTACTAATCTACATTTCGAAGTCTAAAGGCAGCAAATCTCAGGCGACTCTTGAATAAAATACTATTCTTCACGGCATGGCTTTCTTAGTGCCATTTCATTAATGATCAGAAGGATGATGGATAGCTTTCTCATACTTCAAGATCTTTGTCAAGTTTACCTGAAATCTATTCTGTAGTTCGAAAGTGAAGACGCAATAATGAGACAATACTTCCAAACTACCATGGATATCTACGTTAAACATTTGTTGAAGACAAGAATGACCAAAATGTCTGGTCTTACACTATGTAATTCAATATTTTATTTGTAAGTGTAGGTACTTTGTATATATTTTTTAAAGACGTTTATTGTATAGTTTCTAGCCGCATCTTCTTTACAACGGAATACCTTCCGACGCGGTAGAGTCAAAAATTATGTCATGAATAGCTCATATGATATTTTGAGTTTGATTTTGGTTTTTCTATGCCCTTATGTATGCGGACGTGTGGTATCCAGTTTCGAATAGCACCAACCCAGACGGGTGTCGTAAGCAACTAATTCCTTCAGGCACAATCAAGATCTCTGATGTCCTCACCATCGTTTCGGTTTCCCGTTCCATCCAATTCAGGAGGGCAAAGACGAGATAGCATGTGTTTAGCGCACTTATAAACTTAAAAATATTCTGCGTATCTTCGAAAAATATCTTACGTATTTCTGGAATTAAAACAGTTACGTTTTAAGGACTGTGCCTAGAGTGACATGGTGTCCTTTAAAATTGACCACTCGGGTTGGGAATACATTGCAAGTGATAGGGATGAGTGGAGGAAGGTACTAACTGATGGTCCAACAGCCTAAGATGAAGTCTGGTTCGAGTCTCTGGCCGTAAAGCGAACCAAAAGACAGAGGGATGAACAAGCTCCTGCACAAACCAACACACAGCAAGTGCCGCAAATGCGGCAGGTCTGATCGCTCCCGAATTGGCTTATACAGCCACGAATGTCGGTGTCTTAACCAAACAGACGCTGTTTGAAACATCAGATCTTATGCTTTTCTAATAAAACGGTAGTCGAAGTTCGCTGTGAGAATTTGAATACAAAATCAGAGTGTATAACCTCTAGTGTTATTTCGAGAGTTTCCTGTCTAAAATGGTTTGCAAAACTAATTTTGTGAGCAACAAAATAGCCCAAAGATAGGTCGTAAAAGGTAAAAAGCAGTAAAGTCTTGCGTCGGCGTCTGAAAGCACGCTGGGCGTGGTGGAGACGCCCAACGTTTTAGCTCCGCGGACATGCGATGTTGCGTCTATATTAACATTGCACCTACTTCCAGCTTACCGACCGACTCTTGCTTGTTTAGTTTTAAATTAAACTTTAGTTTTGTTGATTAAGACTTTGTGTTGCTTGTCAGCTCCTTTATTATACTGTAGGGCGAAACATAGGTTAATATTATCGTTGTCTCGATTGCCGTGTTGTGTCTGGCCACCAAATATATATATCCTACCAGAAAAACAGTACAAGCTTGCGGCGGCCGGTACACCCCTATTTGCGCCAATGCTCCGTCACTCGCGTTTGACAGCTAAGTTCTTACGGCGCCGGGTATCGCACGCGATACAGGCTGTCGTGCATTGACATAAAGCGCGTTTTTTGTTCGTCATTATTTGCGGTGGGCTGTAAAAGCGCGCGAAATCGGGAGAGTGCAGTATCTGTTATGGTAGTAACTATTTAAAAATCTGTGCTTGCGCAGGGTGCGGCAATTTGTAATTTTTCTGGTTGGATATAGTCCTTCTTAATATTCTGACACTTTTTTGAGAGGATGTTCAGACCGTCACACTGAACTACATTCTCTACGGCACCAATATCGAAATCGCGAGAAAAAGCTGTTCCATGCAAAACTGCAAACCTACTCCAGCCAAATTTATAAGACAGCTTAGTTTTCTTTTCGCGATTTCGATGTTGGTCCCTTATAGAAAGTTGTTCAGTTTGATGGTCTGATCATCCCATTAAAAAAGTGTCAGCATATTAAGAAGGACCTTGTATATTATGTGGTCTGGCTTCGTTCAACATCAACCCGTTGTAAGAGGCGACTAATTCCTTCAGGCATCTTCAGAATATCTGTTGCTCTCACCATGTGACTGCTGGTTAGTCACTGTAACCTAACCCCTGACCGTACCGGTTCCTAAATAGGTATAATCTTCTTATCGTGTGGGCAAGCCCTGGTGTCAGAGTTTTTTCAGACCGCCTTACAGCCTCTGACGTGGTTTTTATGTAACGACTACTACCACGAGAGATAGTAGCCGGGACCAACGGCTTAACGTGCCATCCGAAGCCACGGAATCATCTTTCTTTTCATACAATCAGGTGATTCGGCCTGCAATATCCTAGCCAACTGGGGAAAAATGCACACAGTGACATATCACTAGGTGTCCCCCGTGGAAATCGAACCCACGACCTCCTTATCAAGAGCCCAATGCTCTTAACCATTAGACACAGAGGCAGTAAATAGGTATAATAATAATGTAATTAAAGAAACCAGCAATTAAATTCGGTCTAAAGTTTGCAGGCTTGCGTGCATTAATATATTAATTGGTATTAGCACCACCCTCCACGGTTTTACTAAAATAACTCATTAATCAATGTTGCTTTCTTTTTCCTGTTATATTTCATTAGAGGAATCATTTCTTAGTCCATCATTGACGTATTGGTTTCTCAAAGTTGTATCTAAAGCCTAATAATGGAGCAGATTTGTTTTATTTCCAGGAACAGTAAGGCAAAACAAAATTATTATGGTTTTCCCAGAGTTCATAATTCCTCTTCTCTATCTTGATCATTGATTTGACATGAGTGTATTCAACTAAAAATATTTATAGCTTGGATACTAGGCCATAGATTATTTAATACTAGGTACGTACCTATTGATTTCAAGATTTGCTTTTTTTTTAAATATCACTAGGAAACCTATATGTTGAAAATTTTGAACCATTTATTGCGTCCACAATCCATTAAAATTGCGACAGGGTTACGAGCAACCTGAATAGAGTTTGTGCTAGTGAGTTTTGAATATTAATATGATATATGTGTGCTCACAATATATCTTTTATCATCATCATCATCATCAGTTTTTGTTTCACGTACGTATACAAGATTCCTAACAATGTTCTCCTTCACAGTTTAAAACCAATCGGTATTACGTAAATAAGTAGGTACGTTACTAAAATTCATTGGCATATGGCATATGTCGTCCATGCGGATTCGAACCCAGAACCTCATGAGATATATGAAATAACACTGCGCAACTAGCAACCGACGCGACGCGACGATTACGTTCTTGATTATAAAACTTTAGATAGTCGACTAATTACGGAATTTTAGCAACAATTTATATAATGAAAACGCTGTCAAATCCTTCAGTTATTTCCCTTTTATAATCATAAACGAACAATCTGGCAGTCGCGTCTTAGATATAAGTCTTAAATGGCAATTAAGTCTTATGAACCTCTCTTTCCCTCCTATTACCTCATTCTCTTTGTCTCTCAAAATTATCACTTAACACCTTGTCCAACCATCAAACATTTACGAAAATAAAACTGGGAGCATAGCGGTATTTTATCTTTACAACCATCTATACGGCTAATCTTTGAGATAATAATTATCTGGGCAAACTTAAATGTGTTCGTAGTAAAGTAATTAACTCTTTATGAAAATGCTACTTGTGGTACAAACATTGAAAGACGTCAATTTTGATACAGGTTGTAAGGACCAATGCAGTATTTTCATTAGAAAAAATTGTTCAGTGACAATGGATGAATGGTATTACAATCTTTAAATTTTGCTGTTAGATCGATATGTACGTCTAGATTGGGGTCTACTTTCTTAGGTTAGTGTGCGTGAGGTGTCATACAACTTATCTCAGTGGGCGTGTATAGTGAAACGGTTTATCACCGAGGGTTCGGTGATATTTTTGTCGACGCGTTCGTAGCTCCGACTGTCTATCTAGACATATAGCTTATCAAAGAGTGTTCCGTGTTTTTCTTGTTTCCCTAATTTTAGGGAGAAATTTGTTAATATACAGGATCCTTCTTAATATGCTGACACTTTTTTAAGGGGATGATCAGACCGTCAAACTGAACAACTTTCTCTATGGGACCAACATCGAAATCACTCGTATATTGAATAAATTATATTGACATTGACTTTGACTTTACGCCAACCTGAGTTAGCAATTAACTCTTGGTTAAATAGCTAACTCGGATTTTCTGCTATACTAAAAATCATAGATTACAAACTTAACCTGGAGTTATTTTCTAACCCAAGTTGACGCAAGTGGGGCTTATAGTGTCAGTTTTAGCATACACTTTTGAAGTAATACACAGTCGGAGCAATAGTTTGTAAAAAATTAAGATGGGAATTATCTAGGTGTCTTTTTCTTTGCCTTATCGTAAAATGAAGATAATTTTCCCAAGAGAACCAACGTAATATCGTCACTATTATCTGTAAATTCACATTCATTTCAACAAAAAACCATCAAGTGTTGGATTAGAACCCATCTAACTTTTTTCTATTCTACTAATGCGTTTTCTATCTTTTTTTACGTCCATTGTTTCAACGAAGCAAGTACCAGGGCGGAAGCATCTAACGGAGCTCTATTTATTATTACAACACGATATCAAAGGACGTACAGTGAACCGCGGGGAAGGTTTCCGAGAATGACGATTCGGTTCTGCGCCTGTTCCTTTTGTCTTAACGTCAACCGATACATTAAACGTTTTACTATTTGTGTAATCTGTTCTATTCGCGTTCCATTTTAAGTATTATGAAATTGACCAACTGCTTTTTTCTGTGATCTAGCGGCAAACAATAACAGGAATTGCATATGTCAATCTCTAGGGAATGATTTGACAGGTATTGTACCCGGAAAGCATAGAGTCGCAGGCGCTGGCTCACATAAAATTAAATAATAATGAACTAATCGGGTCCGGAGAGCGGCTGCCCTACGAACAATAGACGCGTTAATTTGGCCCTTTGTCCGCTCGAATAGAAAATTTCATGTTCAACCGACAGTCGAAATGGCGGCATTTTCATTTTATTACGGAGTTTTAAATGTAAATCACTACGCTTTGTATTGAGACAACTCGTTATGTTACTGGCTGGATTCTGATTATAATTTACAAACATTCGCTTACTTTTCAAATGTAAAATTTTTGTTGCAATGACACGGACGCGAAAAAGAAACATTTGTTCTATTTTTGAACAGCATTAAAGAAATTAACAGTAGTTAGTTACTAGGAATACAGAAATTCGGCGTCGCCTTTGATACGTGCGTTTAGCAGGTTACAGCGATGCCTGGAACCACTTGTTTGTTTGTCAGACTGTAAAACTGTTACGAATCGTAAACGTTCGTGTGTGGCCAGCCCTTACGACGAAATCTGAACAGATGGACCGAGATCAAAAGACTTTGTGGTGATAAAAAAGTTAATGTGAATTAAAAGTAACAACTTAGTACTAGAAAACTGACGTCCTTTTGTAAACACGGCGGTGTTTCCTCGTGTATTTTCTCCCTCGTTACACACCATATATTCTCTCTTAACGTAACGCGTGAGGGAAGGGAAATAACATAGCCATTTTCCAGGTATTTTCCGCACTCCATATTGGTAGGATTTGTTGGGAGCCGAGCGTCGCGCGGAATCATTAGCCGCGGAATCCTCTATAGCTCCGTGATGCCCTGGTACCGTCGAGGGAACTATTGCCGAATTTTCCGGGATTTTCTCCTTTTCCGAACCCCTCTTTTCTGTGTTTGTTTTGATAAGCAAAACAAGAGAAGAATAGTGTACAATTTATTTAAAATCTTGTAGATTAACTCTTTTATCCGGGTCTTATCGAATTACATGAGTAAACTTTCACGATCGTCAAATTAGGTACAAATTACATTGTCAAAACTGTGAATGGTACAATTTCCTCGCTGTAGTCATTGGTAATAATAACTGAGCAATTATAACTCTCACTAATACTCCATTATCAAACGTCTGCGGCAGCCGGCACGCCCGGATCCCGGATCGCGCTTGGCGTTATTAACCGGGATTACCGGATCCCACCCGGATCCCCGGATACGGGGATTTGCTACGGGATCGGGGGCCAGTGGAAATGATAAAAGATATGTGCGGATACCCTTTTTGCACACGATCGAATTTCGTTTTCTTTTTCGCTTTGCTTTTTCTTGTCTGTTATGGTTATGATATGATGTATCGGTTTTACGTTGAAAGTTCTTTTATAGCTGAATTTGTTATTTAAGAATTTTGTCAATCTGAAATCATTTTTAAATCATATTCAGGCCTCTATCCAATTCAAATGAACTCGTTGGCTACTAAATCAAGGCTTCGATCTTTTTGTTTCTCAAATGTTTTCTATAGAATGACTTATCCCCATGGTTTAAGCTACATGGTTTAAGCGTGGTGGCCCAGTGGCGAGTAACCTTGCCTGTCGTGCTGGAGGCGATGGTTCGATCCCCGTCCATAGCGACTCGTACCAATGAGTTTTTCGGAATTTATGTACGATTTGTAACACCACTGGCTTTTCGGTGAAGGAAAACATCGTGAGAAAACCTTCATGCTTCAATTTCGAGGCATGTATTGTACCCACTGTCCATTATAAGTGGCGACAAAGTTTCGGTACTACTGGTGAAACGCGGATGCTCTAAGGTTTCAGAACATCTCTGACTACCCCCTCGGGGAATATAGTCGTGAGCATATACATACATACATTTAAGCTACATTTAAATCGATCCAGCCCTTAATTGAGTCACATAATATTATTTTTTCATTTACTAGAATAAAAGCGAACATTGTTAGTTCATTTATTTATAAATAGAAATAGAGTTAATGGATTTTTCAAATCAAATCCAAATCCCATAGGACAAAAAGTAAATTTAAAGTACTAGGCGCACATCTCGCATAGGATGTTACCGTGGGCCGAGCGAATCCCTCGGTATCTGTGTACAAGCGATCGCACTTAACCGCGTCACTCGTATCATATCGCGCTGCAGCGGTATCAGTCAGCGTTGAGACTGCATTAGCGATGTCGCCGCGTCAATAAATTACAGGACACCTCGTCCCTCTGTTTGCCTGGTACTGGTCATTATGGTTGCTGAGGATTTTTGTTTGTTTGTTCGTTCGTTCGTTCGTTTTGGAGAGAGGTTCATCGTATATCTTTCTGGGATGGCCAGAAACTTAGCAACGTATATTTAAGGTTTCAACCCCTTCTGAATAAGTTCTAAATAGCTAATCTGACGTCTTTCATATGAAATATAATTTAAACGATCTGTCAGATAAGTGTGTAATCGCAAAATTATTATGCTTATGGTTTTTCTCAGGGTTCAAGCTATCTCTATAGCAAATTTCATCAAAATCGGTTCAGCGGTTTAGCCGTGAAAACGTAACATACAAACGAACAGAGATACTTTCGCAATTATAATATTAAGTACGGATTACGAATCTTGTAACAGGTCCTAATTAAAATTTTAATCTTAACTCAAAACAAAAGAACCTTGAATATATGATCTCCTGGTACTTGTAAAGACCCAAATGTCAAACGTTCGTAGGTCAAGTCTACAAATAGATGTGTGCGTCAAGCCGTCGGTACCACTATACGAATGCACCACTATTATTGTACATAAGCCGCTTATTAAGACCGACTCCCACTCGGTCGACGAGGCACGCAACTCGACAAGCGTTGTCTTACATGGGGTCGGCTGAGATTTCTTTTTGTCTGTAGGAAACTTAGGCTAAGCATAATCTAGAGAAGCTGAGCGCGTATGCTGAAATAAGATGAAGATATGACTAACTAGAACATGACCAAACCAGAACATGACTAAACCAGAACATGACTAAACCAGAACATGACTAAACCAGAATAATGACCAAAGCAGAACATGACGAGAACATGACCAAACCAGAACATGACTAAATTAGAACATGACCTCCATCGCACAACCCATAAAATGCATGAAAAAATGTGCTTTTTTCCATGTAATTAGCATATACAACGTCCTTCTAAATATGCTGACACTTTTTTAAGAGGATGATCAGACCGTGAAACTGAACAACTTTCTCTATGGCCCCAATACCGAAATCGCAAATAAAAAATCAACTATTCCATACAAAACAGCAAACCTACTTGAGCTAAATGTATGGGACAGCTGATTTTCTTTTCGTGAATTCGATGTTGGCCCCATAGAAAAAGTTGTTTAGTTTGATGGTCTGATCATCCCCTTAAAAACTGTCACCTTGCTAAGAAGGACCCTGTATAGCTGTCTCGTTTTTTCGATTATTACTATTTTAATGTCAGTTCTAGTGTCTTCTCTTTCTACAGTTGGATAAAAGAGTTATTTTTCATTGATACTTGGATTGACTATCGGAGTAAATAATTAATTCTGGTCACGAAGTGTTAGGACGATTGACATTTTCAACCAGAAGGTTATGCATTTATTAAACAAATAAACAGCAATTCACGTTTTTGTGCCAGTAGCCCTAGAAGTACTAGGTACTACTAGGTACTAGTACAATATATGGCAAATAATGACATCACATTTCTAGAATATGCCTTCGATTATTTTTTGTTTCAGAAATAATCATCAATTCAATTAAATTTTTGTTTAGTGGTATCCGTTGTGTTATCACAATTCAGCCAATGTCTCGTTATGTGGAGAGAATACGTAGGAAAATGATGATTAGTATTAATTAAGTAGTTTATAATCTCAAGTGATTGTTTTAAGGATAAAACACAAAAGAGTTCTCAAAATTTCGGAGCCACGTGCAAGCCTAAAGCGCTGATACGCTCGCGTCCGTACTCCGCCAGACTTGCAGCGCGACTCCCAGAAATAATCATTGTGTAAAATTGTTAGTCAATCTAATTCGATTACTTTGGATTTTATGTCCCATAACTTTAGATTCTAATTTTGAATGTTAAAAATCATGAAAAGTAGTCTCGTGTGAACCCCAAACGTTCTAAGTTTGAAGTTATTATTTCGCAATCATAGGCTGTCTCGTTTAGTGATAAGGTGTAAAATTGAATGTAAATGCACAAGATCAGTTGTGCTTATACCGTGGCAGAGGGGAAATGCTACTACAAGGCTGGTCAAAGTTGTTTATGTATTTGATATATAAATAAAAATAAAAAAAAACAAAATACCAGTTGCGTGTTTTTTTCGAAGAGCTGCATGTGAGCCGCTACTACAGAAGTAAGTGGAATCAAACGTACATTTCCAAGTAGGACTGCGTCACTGGACCGACTGCAACGATTACAGTTAACTTGTTTAAATAAGTTATTTCGTAACGGGTTTCAAGTGGATGATTTGGGAGGACTTTTTTTGTTTAAAGATGATAATTTTAAACTGACTTTTCTGACCTAAATAATTACGCACGAAGTTAGGTTTGGGTTTTTATGACTCTGGAATTGTTTATGAAAAAGTGTGTATTTAGATATAGGTAGTAAAATAAGCGTGGAGCTTGGTAACATACCGGGATGGAAAATAAAAAAATTACACACCTTCGACTTGATAGAAGAAAAATAAGTTCAGTATATCGATCTGAGGTGAAACTACTCACTAAGGACTATTGATTCAATTTAAAAAAAAATCCCTTTCATTCATTAACATTCCTTTTTAATACCTAACTTGATTGATATTGAATCCTGGATTCAAAGAAATTTGGTGTCCTCAAACTGGAACGTTTTTACGACCACACCTACCACAGTCAATCTTGAATTCATATTCAACCCAGTTTCCATTTGTTTACAACTTTCTTAGCGAATAACAAAACACCACCTTTTCCACGCATTTCTAGCGTAGCATAGTATATGCTCACAACTATATTCCCCGAGGTAGTTAGATATATTCTGAAACCTCAGAACATCCACGTTTCACTAGTACCGAAACTCTGTCCAGTGTGACGGGGGGTGAGCGCGTCGCCACTTTTAATGGACAGTAGGTACAATACATGACTCGAAATCGTAGCATGTAGGTTTCCTCACGATATTTTCCTTCACCGAAAAGCCAGCCAATCAAATTATCGTATAGAAATTCCGAAAAACTCATTGGAAACGCATTTCTAGTCTCCATATAAAGAAGACTACAAATCGCACCGATGTTCTGTAACTAACCGTTGGCGCGATCAGTTTGAACAACGGTTAGCTAACCGCCCACCATGCAACCGGCCGGTCGTGAGCCGAACGGAATGTAAATAGAATTAAAACGGCCAACAACCGAGCACGCTCTTTGCTAGACTTCACTACGGTACGGAATAGTTGGCTTTTTTTCGTTATTTTTAACCGACTTAAAAAAATGAAGTTCTTGGTTTGAATGTTTTATGTTACCGCAGATAACAATTGACTATCGTCAGATCTAATTTTGGCAAATATTCGTATGTGTGGTAAATTTTTTTGTTTGTTTTAATGTTGTCAAACGTCATTGTATTTCCGATATAATATAAAACGATCCATCAAACTAAACAACTTTTACTATGGGACCAATATCGAAATCGCGAAAAAAAACCGATGTTCCATATAAAACTACAAATCTATTCGAGCTAAATGTATGGGACAGCAGATTTTTTTTCGCGATTTCGATGTTAGTCCTATAGTGAAAGTTGATCAGTTTGATGGTCTAAACAACCACCTTAATTGTTTAAATGTTTATTTTTACTTTTGTATCTATTATAAAAGGTGTTCTTTTATAATCGATAAAAATATCCATGATATGGGTACAAATATAGGGTCCTTCTTAATACGTTGACATATTTTTAAGGGGATGATCAGACCATCAAACTGAACAACCTTCAACAGATTTTTTTTTTCGATTTCGACATTGGACCCATAGAGAAAGTTGTTCAGTTTGATGGTCTAATCATCCTCTTAAAAAACTGTCAGCATATTACGTTCGACCCTGTATTCATATAAAAACCTTAGCAAACATTCATATGAAGCAAAATTTACCAAACATAAAAAAACTTATTTTTTTCCTTTGTATTTATATGATGTTATTACACATATAGTACATTGAAAAACTTAGGATGTTCTAATAAAAACTAGATTAGAACCTAAGAGGAAGGATCTCCATAGAGTCCGCATAAATTTACGATTGTAGTTGGTCTCTTTTGTCTTATGACGTACCTTTAATAGTAGAAGGAGATGGAACTATAGATATTTGTTTATGCGGCTGTCCACTTTTTTTTGAGCTAGTGTGTGTGAAAAGTGACCGTAAACATAAGGCCATATGTAACTTGGTGCCTTTTGTCCATACTACTTGACACCACACACTCAAACCTAAACGTCAAAAAAAGTGGACACTTTACAATTGGTATGGCTCACTCTAGTCTTAAAGAGAGATCCTTCCTCTTAGATTAGAACCTAAGATCTTCTATCAGTCTCCTGTCAAACTGTCTAATTTTGTCAAGTGGCTGTCAACATATCAAATTTGTCATGATACGAGAGTTGATAAGCACTCCCTTAGAATTGATAACAATTGATAAAGTGACTTTAGTTGGATATAAATAAGAAACAATGTTGTATCGCATTATCATATCATCATAAACTTATGCTCACGACCATATTCTTCGGGTAGTCAGAGATATTTTAAATATTCAGAATATTCATATTCAAAAATAGGTATTGTGTTTACTTAGACCATATAACTATGGACGAGTTACAAATGGAATTCTACTAACAAACTTGTCTGCCACTTTTTGTGGGGTACGAGGTAGCATGAAATCCGTTAATTTGGATTTCTTTACTTTAGATTCTTAAAAATAGTCTTGTGTGAACCACAACCACATAGTTTGAAGTTAATATTCCGCAATTTTAGGCTGTCTCGTTAAGTGATATGGTCTAAGTGTGTTTATAATGTGCAGAGTCCTTCAAATGCTGTAGATTTTTCAAGGGGATGATCAGACAATCAAACTGAACAACTTTCTCTCGCGAAGAAAATCTGCTGTGCCATACAAAACTGCAAACCTAAATAATATTGACAGTAAATTTTTTTTAACTGAATAACTTTCTGTAAGGCTTGGCACCAACACCAAAATCGCGAAAAAAGAATCAGCTGTTCCATACAAACACACAATACTGCAAACCATACTAAGTTAGCCAAATGTATGGAAAAGCAGTTTTTTTCGTGATTTCGACGTTAGTGCCATAGAGAAAGTTATTCAGTTTGATGGTTTGAGCATTCTCTTAAAAACCGTCAGCATATTATAAAGGACCCTGTATAATATTAAAAACATTCTAGCAATTTAAATGGTTCTTTTAAAAGTTGGACACAGTAGCTATCTCAACTTTTGTCTATTGAGTATTCCCTTTAAAAAAAAATTAAATGACATTTGAAAGTAAAATATATTTTTGTTTTGTTCCAGATGCCATGGGTGAGTACACGAGTGAGAAGGAGAGACATAAATCAACCGACAGCAGTAAAAACATCGTGTTCACAAAAATTTCCAATCTTCATAAAATTCGAAAAATAATTATGGCCGCCCGCGGTTTTTTTAAACTCGACTTTAAAAAATAAAGTCAATCGGGCAACACTAGGAGCACAGGAGTCCGCGGGGGATTCGACTTGCATCATAAACTTTGATTAGCCCATTAAAGCATGCTAATTTATTAGCGTTCGAACAACTCTCATTTGCCGTAAACACACAAAAATAGGTCATAAAAGTTTAAAGCTACGGTCCTTTCTTCGTCGCGTTGTCGGACGCGTTTTATGACCTTTTAAAACGTTGATGGCTGCGTGTAATCGAAAATCACCTTTGCTGTAATTAACAGCACGGTGCAGAACTGTAAAACTTGTGTCAAACGCGGATTGATTTTAAAATTTAAATAACGTTTTGAATTTGGAACGGGAATTGTAAAACCCTTTTTATTCGAACATGACGTTTTCATTCCATTTTCAAAAATGAACGTCCGTATTCTGTACTGTTTTAAAATTCGTGTGCGATGGAAATGGCGTATTCATTTCATATTGCATAAAAATAAATTAAATTCAAACAATATCAATCCAACACGAGAACACACTCAGGCGGTTTCGTTTTGCTATTTATCATAAAACACGGACGCGGCGCTGAAATTGAATATCACCGTCCTTTTTAAACGTCACTGGTTAGACAGAGAGGGGGCTATTGTAGCTTTTTTCTTTATTTTCAAATCGTGTTATCGACTTGTCCGTCTGTATGTTGATTTGTTCGTGTCGGTATCGGCTCACAATATTAATTACTGGTATAATGAGCTTTGTTTCTTTCACGAAGATTGGGATCTGAGTATTTCTCATTATGTTTGTAGGGGTCCGTAGTTTGGAATCAATTCAAAGTTATTCATTTAGCTTTTTAAAACTATTTTATAATAAAGCGTGTTTGTTAGTCAGATGCGTTCCTTTTACGGGGATGATCAGACCATCAAACTGATTTACTTGAACTATAGGGCCAAATAGGAAATAGAGAAAAAAAATCTGCTTTTTAAAAACTGCAGTACTACTCGACTCAAATTTATGAAACAGCTGATATTTTTCGCACGATTTCGATGTTAGTCTCATAGAGAAAGTTATTCAGTTGATGGTCTGATCGTCACCTTAAAAGGAGCGCATCTAACTACCAAAATTAACCTGTTTAATTCATAATTTTTGTGGTACATTTTTGAGGTAGGTATTACGTAGCGTGTCAGATATCTAGAGCTTTGTCTCCCCTATTTTTTAAACTATGAATGTCTTTGAATATAGCACAGTTATTTAAAAAAAATATAAACTACCTAAGTATGTCCCGATTGCCGTTAGATACATTATTATTATCACAATTTATTCTAACATAGAGAACAATGTACTCGATATATTTCCCAAAAATACATTACCTATCACAAAAAACAAAGATTAGAAGACCCACTTTCCATTGTCTCGTGTAATCACTGCCCACGGATCCCTGAAACATGATTGATGGTTCCATACCAACAGTGATATTACTGACATCAATACGTATACGATATAGGTATCGATTACTTTTTAATTAATAGAATAGGTGCATTAGGTAACTTATAAAGGCACGATGGCAAAAATGTATAAGTCGTAAATTCTATATTTTAAGATTGGATTTTTTTTATGGCATGGTTTATAAAATTTATAATTAGTGAAGGAGTTGGTAAGTAAATATAATAAAGTAAGTTACCATACACTTATTAAAGATGCATGGTTAAAAAGTTGGTTAGTAGTTGTAGCAAAATTTCAAACCAACCCGACATAAAGTAAGTAAAAACATAAATAACTGCAGTTTTGTTTTATGAAAGTCCTCAGTCAAACTGTAAATGCAAATGTGTGTGTATGTTCTGTCTGTAGATAAGCGTGTGGGTGTGTGTTTGTTTTAAGTTTCATACCGAATTTATGCACCAACCCAGCGTGTTTCTCATATTTAGCAATATTACTCAGACAAAAAGTAATTTAGAGGTTATGAACCTCACTGATGTCATATTACGAAATTTTTTGTTTATAATTGGCACACATTACAAATTAACTGCTAATTACTAAATGTACCGAATGAATGACGCTAATTGTGCATTTATGAAGATCGCTCTGTAATTGTTGCAAATTGTAATTTGTTCTAGATGTGTGATTGCGAGCTGTCAGATTGACATACGATTAAACTAACAGTTTTGTTTTAATTGCATGTCATGGCTTACAATTAGTTATTACGTCAAAATAGCTATTTAAAATCAAGTTGCGTTGAAAGCTTGTCTTATGATTTATAGGTATTTAAGGCCCGAGTTCAATTCTATTCATCCGTAGAAATTGTTCAGCATCAATTTTGCCAATTGGATACCTATTTTTTACTGACCTAATCACTAAAATTGCTAAAGTTAAGTATACTCATTAATCCAGTGAATTTGATTTGACCCTAGCTGGGGTCAACTCCTAGCTATGATCAATTAAAGATCAAGCTTTTTGTCGCGATGGTGTAATAATAACTGTTGAACGGTTACAAAGACGTTATTATAAAGCTAATAACATGTCAAAGTCTCAAATACTACTTCAAAACTGTAAATAAACTGTTAAGAAGCCACTTTGACACGTTCAGAAACAACCCAATCGAGTCCAGATTCAAATTTCGAACACAACATTCAAGATGGCGACCTTCGCAAGTCGTATATCAATCGTGATTTACGCTCCACGGTCGAGGTCGACGAACGCCCGAATTTCGTTCAGAAATGCACTCGCCGAGTAATTTATTTGTGACCATCTATTATTTTGTAGACTCACGAGGTCCTAAACACAGCTGACATTAATATATCATTTTACGCGACGGCGTGCTTACTGTTCCCGTCTTGTTCTCGCGTACCGTTCATAAAGTTGTGGGAAAGGGACGCCGTGTGAGGGGCAGAGTAGTTTGCGTTTTCACTTTTTATAGTAGCAATATATTTGATCAGCTGATCGCCATGACGTTTACGGCTGTGCCAGTGTAATGTTTTTCATAATTTATATTATGGTAGTTGTTTTTATTGGAGTTTGGCTAGGTCATGGTTTTATATGAGTATTTTATAATATTGAATTATTTATCTAATAGAGATATTGGGCTTCCGTGCGGTGGGATTCGATGATAAATTTATGGCTTTTTATGGTTAGTGGTTTTTGGATTTATACTGTTTATACACCAATTTGGCTCATAATTAAGATAAAATATATTATGGAAATGGCTTTACCACTTTTAATGGTATACAAAATCCAATCCGACTCTACATATTTCAATCGTGGAATAAAAGGGTTTTAACATCATTTTGGTAGCGTAGTCAATTATTCTATAATGCACACAAAATAAACAGAAAGAAATACAAGTGTCCAAATAAGGCGGTCTTATAGCTAAAAATGATTCCTTTCAGACAGGGTGTCTACTTTAGTTCCTTCCTTATTATTTATCCTTAAAATAAAAAGTGCATAAGTTTTATAGCAGTAGTTAACGGATAAACCTGACATTTATGAAAAATGAAGTTACTTCCTTTTTCATTGTGGAATTTGTATTTTTTTTGTGAATTGATACAAAAGAATTGTTTCTTAAAAAAACAAATGAAAGTCTTACATATACGTAAGTTTAATTCGACTTTACTATTGAGTCGAGTACCAAAGCCTCTGAAAAGCCCCTAAACAGAAAAAAGTTCTAAATTGTCTAAGGGACAGTATCACCGATTCTGGATAAGTCGTTGTTAGCTTATTTGACAGATCTTTTCACATATTTCGTATGAAAGATATGTCAATTTATCTGTCATATAAGCCAGCAAGAACATATCCAGAAGTGGTGAAAAAGGCCCTAAGTCTCCATAGATAAACTTAACAAACTATCCTAAACCATTTTAGCTACCAGGCCCTCATAAACAGAACCTAGACAAACACAATTAAAGCACCCATCACATTAGAACAGTTACCAAAATAAAGGTGCGCGCAGACTTGCGTGCGGTGTGACGGAAAGCGCACGTGGTCCCTGTAAATATTTTTGGAGGCAATCGATTTCCGAAATCCATTCTGTACCCTCGCGCCGCGCCGCTGCGCCGATGCACGTTCGATTTGTATGGACATGTCCTGAAAAAATTATGAAAGAAATACATTTTGATAGCTCTTAGCACACATTGCTTCGTTCTCCATTCTGATCAGGTCAGGACAGAAAAAGGTTGCATTAACAAATGGACGCCTATACCTAGCAGTGGGTGGATTCAGGCTGTAGATGGAGCATAAGTTGCTTGATGCTTATCTGCTGCTGCTGCTTACCATCAAAACGCTATTTCTTCTAGGCTGCCTTAGAGGAATAACCGACTGAAACTTTACAGGAAATACTTTAACTTTACAGGAAATTTACTTGTCATACTTTATTAGGTGTTTATTTTGGAAAAAATCTTTTGATGGTCGGTTTTTGATGCGGGTTTTACTGTTTAATTCTTCTAAATTTTTTGACATTTTCCAAATTTTGATATTTAACAACGATTCCGGAACGGGCAGAAGTTGTCTTAAGTAATTTACCACAGGCATCAAAATTTTTTGATGTTAATTGTTTGCTATGAATCACAATGAATAGTTGCTATACATGTGCCTTGAGTTTGCTATAGTATAGTCTTCCATAGGTTCATAAAGACGTATCAAGCAATACCTTAAAATATTAAATAAATTTCCAATTGTTTATATGCATGGTACATTAACGAAACACTTTAAAAACTCGCATCTAACTATTTTAATTTAAAAATAACAAAACAAATTAATCAAAAAACCATGCCAAACTTAACCAAAAACGTACCTCTTTCACCCCATAACCACAAAAATCTACCCAAGTCTTATCCACGTTATGCTTCAGGCATTAGCGCGTATCGCACCGGGCTGGCATCATTAATCTACGTGACAGTTCAAAATTTAGTTACAGAGGGTCCCCCCCGCCCCCCGCCCCGTCCCTGCCTCACCCCCTGACGGTCCACAACTCAAATGTAGCAAGTTTTTGAGGGATAACGAAATACGGTTTAGTTTAGAAATTGTAGTGTTTAATTAGGGAAGTTTTATGGTTATTTTTTCAGTTAGGTACTAGATTTCTAGGATTTTACACACATTCATACATGAGTTTAACTCAGGAGCATAATCTCTTCGCGGTCCAATCAACCATCTTTTTTTAAGTATGCAACTGGTACTTGATTTTTAGGTTTTTATACACATACTTAATATGCTGACACTTTTTAAGGGGTAATCAGACCATCGAACTGAACAACTTTCTCTATGGCACCAACATCGAAATCGCGAAAAAATGTCAGCTGTCCCATACATTTGGCTCAAGTTGGTTTGCAGTTTTGTATGGAACTGCTGATTTTTATTTCGCGATTTCGATGTTGGTGCCATCGGTCGGTCTGATCATCCCCTTAAAAAAGCGTCAGCATATTAAGAAGGACCCTGTACACATACTTAAACTCAGGACCATAATCTCTTTCGCGGTCCAACCAACCATCTTTTTTAAAGTATGCAGCTGGTTCAAGATAGCTTCGTGATTTTGACAGATCGTTTTAGAGCGATTATTTTACTTTCTGAAAATTGAGCCGTAGAACCTTTCATTTGAAGTTAAATGTTAATTAATCTTGTATATATTTAGTATATTATTAAATTAAGACGGCTCAAATAGCTTAAAAAGTACTATAAAATCTGGGACGCACAGTAAACCTCACCCTTAGTAAATTGAAGTTTTCAGGTTACGTTAGTTTAGGTTTTTTGTTATGTATGTATGTACTACTCAAGAACATTTTATACAACGTGTTAATAAAAAAACGCAAAACCTCATACACACCAACTGATTTATGACAAAATAATTAGATTGAACGGGGCATACACAGACTGGTTCGACATCTCTAGGGGTGTCAGACAGGGATGTGTAGCATCACCGTGGTTATTCAACTTATTCATGGACAGCTGTTTGAGTGACCTGAAAGAAAGAGAGTGTGGTTTAAGGATGAATGGGTTGCTAGTCAAATGTTTATTATATGCTGATGATCAGGTTTTACTTGCATCATCGGCAGAAGATTTACAGGAGATGGTAACATGCATGAATGAGTCATTTAAGAGGAAGGGAATAAAAGTGAATGTAAATAAGACGAAAGTTATGGTTCTCGAACGGGGTGAAATGGTGACTGAATGTAAAGTTATGATAGGAGATGAGAAAGTGGAACAGGTTGAAGAATTTGTATACTTGGGATGTATGTTTACCAGAGATGGTACGTGTAATGGAGACATAGAGAGGAGAGTGAAAGCGGGAAATAGGATTAATGGAGCGATGCACACATTCATGAAAAGTCATAATGTGTCCAAAAAGGCACGTTTGGCAGTTCACGAGGGTGTGCTGGCACCAACTTTGATGTATGGCAGCGAATGTTGGGTATGGCAGAAGAGGAATGAATCAAGGATAAATGCTGTCGAAATGCGTTCTTTGCGCAGTATGTGTGGTTTGACTTTGAATGATAGAATAAGAAACAGTGTAATTAGAGAAAAGTGTGGACTGAAAGAGGATATAGTGACAAGGATTGAAAAGGGAATGTTGAGATGGTTTGGTCATGTGGAAAGGATGAGTGATAGTAGACTGACGTATGAAATATATAAAGCGAGAGTGAATGGAACAGTCGAAAGGGGTCGCCCTAGACGTAAGTATGCAGACCAAATTGACAGCCTACTTAAGAAGGGTCAGATCAAAAGTACCCGAAACCGACGAGCCTGTATGAAACGACTTATGACTGTGGAAGAGGCAAAAGAGGTATGTCAGGATCGTAGTCGATGGCGATCAATTGTCTCTGCCTACCCCAATGGGACACAGGCGTGAGTATATGTATGTATGTATGTATGTTGAAACAATAATTTCATTGTTTTGATGGTTAAAATTTAAAGTTATTCGCATTTTAAGTTTTGAGGAAAAAATGATTTGTTATCATTTCAGCAATGAATGAAAGCGCTAATGTACTCATGTATACATTTTAAGAATCTTGTTTTGGTGATAAATAGGGTGAAGTGCCCGAGCGGTGTGTTGAGATCGAATTCAGTACATTTTAAATTTTTCAAACAAAATAAATTACTATTTTGGTATTAATTACATCTAGACTAATATTATAAAGAGGTACAATATGTTTATGAAGGGGGTAATTTCAAAACTACTGAACCGATTTTAAAATTCTTTTACTAATAGAAAGTTACACTATTCCTGAGTGACATAAGCTTTATTCTATTTTCATACGCGAACGACGATGTGGGCAAAAGGTAGGGCTTAGTTTTTAATAATAAACTTATTTCTCTTCAGTATTTCTATGGTATACATGTTCTATTTTGTTCAGCATTTGCTAAATGAAGAAAAGAAGTAGGCAAAAATGATCTGAATTAGTCGGGTTGTAGATAAGTTTCTGAATACTCCGAAATGTGATTAATCGTAAATCATGTTAGTATGAACGTAAAAATATCATTTTTTTAAATTAAATGATTTTATGGCTATATCAAAGTTTCTGATCAGCCTGAAAACGTATAAATACGCGAATAGATAGCAAAATCTCACATAACTGTTATCGATCCGCTACCAGGGCACCAGGACGGGAGAGGAGTTTTGACAATGTATCCAACGGCGCCCCGCCGTGCCTGCCAGCACCAGACGTCTCTTGTGCACCCTGTACAGTTACGTCGCTAATTACTTTTACATTAACCTGTATGTCTATGGGAGCCTGGTAATTTAGGTATCTATCTATAGATCATTTGGCAGTAAACCATAGACTCCAAGTCTACATTATCTTAGCAAATTTTGAATCGGAATTCATTGATGACAATTCAAGTCAAGTTTTTTTCTGTCTTTAATCTCATTGTCTCAATAATAATATTTTCTATGTCAGAGATTTTAAAATGAAAGGATTACAGATATTTTTAATAACGTCGTTTTTTGGTCCGTCCAGTGACGTCACTGGAAAACCTGTGAACTAATTTCTAAACTTAAAGTAACTGGCCACTAAGAAAAAAAATACATTCACAATGTCAGAATTTGACATTTGATGTTGCCGTTTCTGTTTCCAGCATAGAGTTAGAAAGAGAAATATGATTTTTTTCATTTTATTTAAAGAATCAGTAGTTATTCCCCATGGAGTTCGAATTACTTTCTCTCCACCATTTTTATTGATAAACTCGATGAATCGCAATAGACATTAAATAAGGTGTCTTAAAATTATGTCTTCTGTCCTTATAAAATACCTATAAAATGAAGACCAAAAAAAACTTGACATACCGAATTTTGGTTTTTAGAACCATAGATAGGTAACGCTATGACTCTCAAAAAATAGTTTTACGTCTCCTTATTTTCTATCTCTTTCAAACTTATGTTTGTGGCATAAATTAGTATCTTCTCGCTTCCACAACACTTTTAGAATACGTTAATGGTTTCGATACATCAAAGTTAGCAATGCCGTACAATATTGATACTTTAAAAGCCTTAATCAACTAAGGTCACTGACCCAGTTGAGCCTAACCTTCCATACATTAAGTATAACCAAAAAAAAGTATAAACTTTAACCCCGTGTCATACTCAATTGTAATTTTTTCACATAGTCGGCATGAATAATCACATTTTTCTATACGTCCCAAATTTATTCTACCATCTTTAAAAAAAAACTTCTCAGCAATAATTGAACTATATTGCAGTAAAAATAAAGTTCAGATTCGAATGTAGGTAGTTAGGGTTGTGAAAAATATGAAAAAGCATCGCTTACTATATGTCCGACCCCCATGACTGGCACAATTTTGTATCGGAGTACATTTTTACTTTTTTTTATTACATGTCGCAGTGGGGTCTTTGGGATTTTTGCTAAATAGGTAGGTATAGTTTTCTTTTTTTGAAAATTGGTGGGTACAGGGAGTGTCCGTACTGTACGTAGATATTACTTCTCTTTCTTAGGCGCGGTTTATACAGAAGAGACGTGTGGCGGTGGGGGATAGTCAAAGTAACACAATTATAAACCTTATAGTACGTAGCACAGCGTCGTTTGGAGAATTACGCCCGCGTCTCCAGGCGACGTCACCTGGAGGTGCGAGCGCGATTCTCCTTTACGACAAAAACGACGCTATGCTACGTACTATAAGGTTTATATTGTATTACTTAGATTATCCGCCACCGCCACACGTGTCTTCTACATAAACCGTGGTGTTACACTGTGATGAAGTCCCCGTCTCTACTCTACAAAGTTTCATGATTTCCTGGTACTACATTTTCCTTCATGTCACTATAGCAAAAACTACCCTTAAAAACACAAAAACCCCACCCCTAAGAAGACCAGTCAGCAAAAAAACTAGCAAGTTCATCGCCAATCACATTATAGTGTAACAGCTTGTTAGTCTGACTGTACCGGGCGTGGTACAGTCACCATCAAAATGTCATTATCTAAGCACACCCCTGTGGTTTTTTGTTTTATATTCATTTGAGTTAAGTGGACCTGTCCATTTTGTTACCAATGCGTCCACTAGTAAAAAAAAAAGTGTCAGCGCGGCGAACTCACTGTCACACTGCTGGACAGAATTTAGTTTTTTTTATTGTTTATTTATAAAGCGTTTATTTATCGACTCTTTTCTATCCACTGCAAGATATACAATTTCCCCCCTTTCTTCGCTTTCCTGTTCTGGTCACAACTAAGTACCTATTTTATGAAGACAATATCATGGTAACTTTAATAGTAACAAAATTAAGAATATTTACTAGTGAAATGTGGATGTTCTGAATATACAGGGTGTAAACTTAAATACGTTACATACTTAAAGGGGTGCTTCAGACCATCAAACTGAACAACTTTTACTAGAGGACCAACCTTGAAAACACGAAAAATAAAAAAAGCTGTATATACATTTTGATCAAGAAGCTATTGATATTTTCTATGGAACAATTTTTTTTTGCGAATTCAAAATTGGTCCTATCGTAAAAGTTGTTCAGTTTGGTGGTCTGAAACACCCACTTATGTATGTAATGCATTTAATATACACCCTGTATGATATCTCTTACTATCCCATCATTGGGTGAGATAGTTAAACTCCTAAGCATATTACAACTTGTATGCCCGTGCTTCTAACTCCCGAGCTCCGAGTTAAAATGTTTCATCGAAATCGGTCCGCTCCGAGACCTATTTGAAAGCGACCTGGTAACAAAAATCGCGAACTATATAATACATATTATTTATAGGTATAGATAGTACTATACAGAGTGAAATTGATATCATTAACATCCTTTTTAACTAAGAGTCTACTCATCAAACTGAACAACTTTTACTATGGGAGCAAACTGATCGGAGCAAAATAAAAACAATTGTTGCATACATTTGAGTCAAGTAGGCATTGCAGTTTATGGAACATGAGACATTTTTTACTTCGATTGGTTTGCTCCCGTAATAAAAGTTGTTCATTTTGATGGGTAGACTCTTAGTTTAAAATGGTGCTAATGATATCAATTTCACGCTTTGACTATTTATATGTGGACTGGTTACGCGTGTAGTTCTAGTAACAAACATTTCTGCCACTTTTTGCGGGGGGCGAGGTAACATGAAATCCGCAACTTTGGATTTTATTCCCCATAACTTTAGATTCTAATTTTGAATGTTAAAAATCATGAAAATTAGTCTCATGTGAACCCCAAACGTTCTAAGTTCGAAGTTATTATTTCGCAATTATAGGCTGTCTCGTTTAGTGATAAGGTGTAAAATTGAATGTAAATGCACAAGATCAATAGTGCTTATACCGTGGCAGAGGGGAAATGCTACCGCAAGGCTAGTCCTTATAATAATTAGTCAAAGATTTCACCCTGTATACTAGTACGATGACATCACAAATGACGTCAAATCAAGACCCATTCGCGCCACAATGATCGATGTCTGTCAAACTATCATTGCCAAGGTCGGGTTTGACAGCGGCTGTCAGACCAGCGCTGTCAAAAGTTGGTGAAAAACGCAGGGCTGTCGCCCAGTAATGGATAGCCTTCCTCGCTTGGTGCTATGACCGCCATATTTGTTTAACGGCCGTTGACCTTTCTGCGTTCGGTTTTTGAATTAATTCGGGTGCTTTTATTTTGTAGATAGCTTTTTGTTTTAGTTTAATTTAGATTTTGAGGCAGCCATTTTTATTTCGAAGCTAAATTCGTTTTTTTTAACGTATCGTATACGAAAAAAAGTGTGCGATATTTCACTAAGCCATATAGTACTGTAGCTACTAGTTTTTTAATTACCAAAAAGATTACCGATTGACCTATAAGACCAGATGAAAAAGTCAATTTTGATCGGTCTTATAGCTTTGTATGGCAACTTTACTATTACGTATGGGTATTGAACTAAGGTGAAGAACAAGACAGAAAAAAAACAATAACCTTGAAAATTTAAAATTTCTGATTTTTTTTTAATTTTTTTTCTTATAGCGAGTTGTTATCTTAGGTTTTATATAAGTAATTTCGTACCTTACAACAATATCTAAACGGCAATCGGTATTTTTTTGTAATTAAAAAGTCCCGGGGCTTCAGTGCTAATATGCCAAACTACACTCCACTATCCCATAGACCACATTCCAAAAAGCATAAAATCTAAACTATTATAAAACTGTAAAAGTGTGTCTGTTGAAGATATTTACAAAAAAAAGATTACGGTACGGTTTTTAGGTGTCCCTGACTCCAAATCAATTTTTTTTGGATTTGTTGTCTGTCTGTTTGCTTATTTCACGGTCATTTTGATGAAAATGTTATTGGTTTGAAAGCTTATGATTTATCTTATAATCTGGCAGTATCGCAAGTAAAAGCTCGTAAAAATAAATTAATGAGCTGGAGAAGGCAAATTAGTCAACCAACTATTAAATGAAACTCAAAATATATAAAAAACCTCGACATACTAAAAAAAAACCTTTATGGTGACTCAGTGGTGAATATCTCCTTCCATGCAAGTCCGGTTCAATCCCTGCCCAGGTCAATTCGTACCAATGAGTTTTTAGGGACTTATGTACGATTTGTAACACCTCTGGTTTTTTGGTGAAGGGAAACATCGTGAGGAAAGCTATATGCTTCAATTTTGAGGCGTACATTTTCCACTGTCCATAAATGGTAAGGGCTATCTGTCACTTTGGACATAGTTCAGAGATAGAATGTGAACATTGTGAATAATGTATGTCTTTCTGGAAGGTAGAGTCACCTACAGGGTGTAACAATATACCCTAATAAAATTTAGAGGGCCCACCACCATCGAACTGAACAACTTGGAGACAACATCGAGTAAACATGTAAAAATTGCTATTTCATACAAAACTGCAGTACCTACCTCTAATGAAAGAGACGCATCAGATTTTTTCATACGTTGCCTTCAAGTTCATATATTAAATAAATCACTTTGATTTTGATATACGCATACTCTCGCCTACATCTCTAGCTCGCGTTATATGAAAAAAACCTCACTCTGCTAAGCCTTTTTCCACCAGAGCTGTGCGTAGCTAAGAACATGAAGCAATGCTATTTTCGAAATTTATGAACGATTTGTAACACCACTGGCATTTCGGTGAAGGAAAACATCGTGAGGAAACCTGCATACTTCAATTTCGAGGCATGCATTTGTACCCACCCACTGTCACACCTGAGAGTTTCGGTACTACAATTGAAATGTGGATGTTCTGTGGTTTCAGAATATATCTGACTACCCCCTCGGGGAACACAGTCGTGAGCATATGCTATAAGCCCAAGGACCTATTGATCCAGAAGACGCCCAGAACCACCCAAAAACAAACATCTAACTGCACGCCTAATGGTCTATCGATCCAAACAGATGAGTTACACCCCACCCCCAAGCCAACGACCTCTCAACCCCCGCCCGAAAATCCACCCTAACCTGAAGAAAACACGCTACATTTTCCTTTGATGGAGACACTTTTTCTTATGACGTTTTCAAGTCTGTTCAAGTTCAATAAGACAGTAAAAGACGAGTCGTTGTAAGCGATAATGGGTTTTATTTGTATTGGGATAAGGTCGTAGGGCGGGTCCGCCCTAGGCTTGGGCGGGAGCAATTAGGCTGGAAGGCTTTCGAAGTGCAGTTTTTTTGTTATTAGTTATTGCTTTTATGCTTTCGTAAATTGGGAATTTTTGTTTTTCTTGAGGTTAATTTTGTTAACCTAGGAATTTTTAGGTTTACTGTCTGTTTTGCAATATGTTTACCTTCAAATTTATGTGTAGCGTGATTCTGATACAAATATACAGGGTCCTTCTTAATATGCTGACACTTTTTTAAGGTATCAGACCGTCAAACTGAACAACTTTCTCTATGGCACCAACATCGAAATCACATACAAAACTGCAAACTTACTTGTGCCAAAATGGGACAGCAGATTTTTTTTGCGATTCCTGATTAAGGTTCCATAGTGAAAGTTATTCAGTTTGATGGTCTAAGTTCACCGTTTCAGTCTGCAAAGGGCTGTCCCTTACACCCTGTATATGCAGACACCTACGTACACACGGCGACACATCAAGCTATACAAAACCAACGTAAGCTGACCGCGCGACGTTATACGTTATTCACTCTCCGCGCGGCCAGCTTATGTTGGTTTTGTATAGCTTGATGTGTCGCCGTGTGAACATCAATTTGAAATCGTAAAATATGACAATTTTAATATAACGAAAATCTTAATAAATCCTCAAAAATTATAGTAAATATCATCATTGTAAGGCATATTGCAACAAAAACAATTGGCGAATTGCTAATAGGTACAAAAAATGCAGCGACGCAAAAATGCACAGAATTAAAAACTGCATTCCATTTTCACACCTCGCCTCAAAATTATGTTCCAAAAAACTATCATAATTCGTCTTCAATGGACAAAATAAAGGGCATTTCTGTTTGGGGTTTCCGTTTCCGTTTACGACGTTTAAACGATTTTTTTTTCAACTTATGGTTCACTCATTTTAAACATTTTGCCCACAACAGTGCTTACATTCTTGATACTTTATATATGAATATTCTTATCAAAAGTATCAACAATTAGAATTCTGTATATTAAATTTTGTATTAATTCTGATTGACAGCCAGATATCATGCATATTTCATCCTACTGCAATCTCAACATAGATGGCGTTGTAAATATGTAAATATTGAGTGAACATAGATTTTTTCAATGAAAAACCTTTCTAGATTAACTTGGACGCCGAGCAAAGCTCGATCCGCCTAGGTACTAAATTAATTAATAGGGGAGTTGACTACATAAAATATATTTTAGTTTTAACTGCTCAGTAAATAAACCGTTTGAAAATAACGATAAACTAACATTTTCAGTAATGTAGTTTCTTGAATACTATTTTTAATAACTGGATAAACTATAAAAAGTATCAAAACGACGATGAAAAACAATGACGTCACTATTCAATTTTTAGTACAATATTTCATACAAAAGCACGCGTTTTGACGTTTGATAAAGAGTTTTTAATTTGACTAGTTGGAAACTCGCGGATTGTAATGTATAACTGGCAGTTTAAATGTTGTAATAATGGTATTAGATCAGAATATCTATTGTCATTTGTTATATATTTTGGTGTATGCTTTCTTTTTCTTCGTCATTAAGCATTCAGTCTAAAAACAACAATATGTTCTTAAACAATAAGATATTTTAATTCCATTAAATAAAGTCTATCTTCGAATAGAAATTTCTCTAGCATTCCAACTGTACCACATACCTACATGTACCTATAAGTACCTACAAGCTACGTTGGTATCTATCGGGATCAAACAGAGGTATTGGTATGCCATTAAGGAAATTGCTTTATGCGAAGCTCAAGGATATTGACTACGTATCTATAGTGTAGATACATGAGTACGTACTATAGGTTTATGTGGAGATATCTGCGGTTTAGGTTTTTTTTTGTGGTATGCTAGGGTTGAGTGATGGCATATCCGTTTCTGGTTGGGTCATGACAACTTTTTTTAGGGAGGTTACATGCATAAGTATTTACGTAAACTCACGACTAGAATCTCTTTTGGGTAGACATATATTTTGCTATAACCTCAGAGGAAGGATCTCCATAGAGTCCGCATAAATTTACGATTGTAGTTAGTCTCTTTTGTCTTATGACATACCTTTAATAGTAGAAGGAGATGGAACTATAGATATTTGTTTATGCGGCTGTCCACTTTTTTTTGAGCTAGTGTGTGTGAAAAGTGTCCGTAAACATAAGGCCTAATATGTCACTTGGTGCCTTTTGTCCATACTACTTGACACCACACACTCAAACCTAAACGTCATAAAAAGTGGACACTTTACAATTGGTATGGCTCACTCTATTAGGTATAATCTCTTTGGCTATTACTATCTACAAGGAGGTAGGGTAGACAATGGGGAACTTGCAGTTTTATATTCGTTTTGTATATCATAAAGAGTTAAGGCTTACATTAAAATCACTTGTGTATTGCAAATCAAAAGTAGACTTTTCAAATTCCGCGCCAAACACTCACTGCCATGACGTGACGTCACTCTTTTTCATGACGCGTGAAGCTCATCACAAGTCATCCGCTATAATATGTTGCCGTACTCTTCTAACGCACGCCATTGGTATTTCAAATGTTATCCCAAAGCAAATAGGTAGAAAATATTTTGACTTATTTGTAAAGACATAATCTAGTTAACTCTAATATGGTTTTGAAGACGTGGTGGCAATCAACAAATAGAAAATTGTAGAATTTTTCACACAATTCTTTGAAATATTTCACATGAAAATTACGAAAAATTTTGGTTAAACCCTCAAACTCCATTAGATAAATAACCAAACCCAATAATTAGAAAACAAATTACACCAAAAGAAACATAGAAAACAATGCTAAAAAGCGTCCGATACCAAAACGTACCAATTATACATTCATATTTCTTTTTTTCACGTTTCCAGAATTAAAACAATTGGTGCCTTCGAAATGTTTTGATTTCTATCGTCCGTAAGAACGGATTCGTGTATAATAACAGTGTTTGTGTGAATCACAAATTAGATCTTTTCTAAGGGGCATAATTTGGAGGGAAACCAACAATTATTTTTACTCGATAATTATTGTTTTAACGACTTTGAGTTCCATTGTAGCTGAGCGGACTGGACTGGATTTACTTTTTTGTTTCATTGTTTGGGAGGTTCGCCATTTTTGTTTTTGTGTTTAGGTACGTACAGTCGGGAAGATTATCTTTTTGACTTTTATTACTTCATTTTGTGGAAGTTTCCCTATAAAATATCGTCGACTAAAGTGTCAGACCTCGTAACTCCATTAGATCAAATTTTACAGGAGGCACAAAAAACTTCACCACGAAACATGGCAGCCCAGAGTTATATGGTTTTCTATTTACCATTTTAAATTGTAACGGTTTTTAAAAGGATTTAAGAATTGTGCCATGGATGCATTCAGTTAGTAATAACATTGTATAAAATAAAATGGAGTGACGAGGTTTGACACTTTAGCCAACGATATACAACGAATCGATCAAGTGACTGAACTATTTTTGGTGAAAAAAGAAATTTTGGATTATGGATTATCCCTGCCTCCAAAGATTTACATAAAAACAACATAAATAACACACGCTAGGATGCGTGTACCAGGCAGCCAGCACCTGCCAGGAGATACCTGTACCAAATATAAAGGAAGGTACACCCGGCAAGGATGTCCCTCTTCTCACGATAAATCACTCAGAGTTTTTCTGCTCCGCTGAGACTCCCCGTGTTTTATGTGATCCTGGTAGTGCTGTTTCTTGGGCTTTTGTTTTTTTACAATATTCCTTTTACTGAAACGTTAAAATTCAAAAATTATTTATTTGTAGACCACATTGATCCATTGGGGTTAATAACAATTGTGACTAAGTCTATGTTAGTGTAATAAGGTTAGTAAATCTTAGACTACGTTAGTATACAAATTTCAACACAGATCTAGTCCTCTGTCTGAGGGACCACATTAGAGGACTATTAAATTTATTAGCAATGACGGTCAGGATGCTGTTAAAGCAACAGTAAAGGTTGTATAGGAGTCAAATGGTTCTAATTCTTTAAACTCTATTTTTTATAATATCGGGGTAAATATTTAGTTAGTACTGGGTCAACTATATTTACTAGAAATTTATCTTACTGGGCTATAATCTAACTAATACCAAGATTATTTAAAAGTTGTAGGCCAGTGAATTGGTACTTATATTCAATAAACGAGGATAACTTAAGGCGATTGGACAACATAATTATTTTCCTCTGAAAACTTGTTATTTTCTCATTTGTTTCACAATCAGATTGTAGATCTGCGTCATCGCTTACCGACATTACTACAATCGGAAATTGAAATCCCTAGCCGGCTAAATTAAATTTGAAAATAGAACATAAACGTAATCCCAATTGACTCTACCCATTCCATAAACAAACCTACAGCAATATTTTCTACAGGAACTTAAAAAAACGCATGAATACATTACAACTATCACACATGAGCGGGTCGAGGTAACGGGCATATTTAGACAATTTCCTGTACAAATCCCCTTGCAGGGGAACCCCTCATATAAATATGATAACATTGCCACCTCGCCCTACAGAAATTTCGCCAGGTTATTACAATTTTTCGCGTTATGAATATCGCGAGAAGAGCCGCCTTGATATTCCCCGATGCCAAGGGAGTCACACCTCAGCAATTTTATTTTAATTCTTATTTAGAGTACCACCTTATTTCGCTTACAAGATTTTTAGTATTTGTTTATGGCGCCAACTTTTTCGGTACTGTTATGGGGTAATTTTCGCTTTTTTCTACAACGTAATTTTATTTTATGTCTGGGGTGACAAAGTTTAGCTCAAAATCGCATTGAACGTCATATGAAAAATACCAGGAGAGCGTTTTAATATCACCGGTGACTTTAAAATTCGTCGACGAAAATTAGATTTTCAGTTCGAGTGGTTACGTTTTTCTTTAGTTTTGAGATCGTTTGAATGTGTCAGGAAACGTTTCGTTTCACACAGAAAACGTGTCAAATGAACGAATGAATGATTTCATAGTAACAGTTTAACCCAGAGTTTACCGCAAAAATAATGGGGTAACGGAACGAAGAAAAAAAATCTATTGACGTCTGACAATAATATAAACGTCAAACATTCGAGTGGTGAGATTAGAATACGACTGGTACGAAGCACTTGTTGCAAAAGTCACAGATGTGGTATTCAAAAATGAAAACTTTACGTCATTTTCTACTACTGATTTGAACGTGATATTGAAAAATCTCATTCCAGGATATCAGAATGGTGAGGGAATAAAACGTATCGTATTAAAATCTTTTTAAAAATGGAACAGAGAGGTCAAGGACTTTTTATTTTTTCGAAAAATGGGATGTTCATTTCATTGCGACTCGCGCGGCGCGTCGTCATCGCTCCGCTATCAATCATGCATGCACCATTGCTCTGCGCGCGCTTTTGTTCGAATTACCAATTTCGAAAAAGGAGCATAACGCAAACGAAAATTATGGTGCTTGCGTTCTTTTCAAACGAATTCGGATTTTTGGCCCCCGCTGTGTAGCTCGCTGCATGCAACTTTTACAACTATCGTGTAATTATCGTTCAATTATTAAATTAAAAAGAGCATCGTGTGTACTATAAAATACCCGTATTATTGTCGACTTTTTTAAGATCATTGTCGCCTATTCAACCATACTTATATCTAGTTATACCATTATCAAACAAACACCGAATTATACAGTGCGACACCGTTAAAAAAGTAAAGAAAATTGCTAATGGTGTATGATATTGCCTCCCCTCATTTTTGGGGTAAGAAAAGACTTAGGGTGGCAACACCTTCGTTCTCCCAAGAGGTGTTTTTTTGAGTCAGAGTATTTTCTTTTTTTTTTCTGTTTTTTTTTTGCGTAATGACTCTAAGGTCCTGAGAGAGTTGGGCGAATCCATTAGCTAGGCGGGAAGCGCTTAATGTAGCATTTTTTCTTTTCGAATCGAAATCGGTAGAAAAAAAACGTCGCATGTGTCGCCTGGAGGACATTAGTAGGAATTGTAATGTCTTTTTATCATAGTAGAGGGGAGGGTCGTGTGTGAGTGTGATGACGCTACACGTTACGATGTTACTGTCTTATTTACAGCTATAAATAACAATGGTTGAGGATGAGAACATTGTTAAATGCAATAGTGTTTTGTTTGCCGACGGAATTTTTACTCAATGTATGTTTACTGGTTTTTTGTTACATAGGTTGTGATATACAAGGTCCAGCTTAATATTATGCTGACACTTTTTTTTCTCGAGAGGATGATCGACCAACATCGAAATAGCGATAAAAAAATCAGCTGTCCCATACATTTGGCTCGAGTAAGTTTTCAGTTTTGTATGGGACGGCAGATTTTTTTCGCGATTTCAATGTTGGTCCCACAGAGAAAGTTGTTCAGTTTGATCGTCTGGTCATCCCCTTAAAAGAGGATCAGCATATTAAGAAGGACCCTGGAGATAGATTTGCTACATTAAGCGTTATTGTAATAAAATAATAATTTAAAGATTGCTGACCGCTATATTTTTGTGATTGATGTTTTGACTTATTTAAATAATTTTTTTTATTTAAAGATTTGTACATAGATAATAAGGGTAAACAGTTGAATTTACTTTAATTGGTGATTGTACCCATAAAATCTACTGAACGGCTTTCCCTAAGGAACCATTAAAAAAAAAAAAAAGAACTTTCCATACTAAATGCACTCAGTTGATCGAACGTTTACGTATGAAAAGTCGAAATTATATTATACTAATTTTTCTTATGTTCTTGTGGGAAAGTTGTTCAGTAGCATGAGTACAATCACCCTGTATAAACTCACGATCTTGTTTGTAACTGTCACTTGTAGCAGTTAGAAAGTAGGTATCAGAATGACGTGTCAGGATAACATAGTAACTTACAATACAAAATAATTATAGACACGTCCGTCAGTGTATCAAATTACTCTTTATTTTATTTTGAACAAGAAAAAAATAAAAAAATAACCTATAAAGTGTCTACAAATTCGAATTCTGGAATTTGATGATTCGACGACCAATTTTGACGTTTCTAACTTATGAATGGATCCATTCATAATTACCTTCAACTCATTGATAAGATCATAAGTCAAAATTTTTCGCTGAATTACTTTGACTATTTATATATGGACTGGTTACGCGTGTAATTCTACTAACAAACATTTCTGCCACTTTTTGCGGGGGGCGAGGTAACATGAAATCCGCAACTTTGGATTTTATTCCCCATAACTTTAGATTCTAATTTTGAATGTTAAAAATCATGAAAAGTAGTCTCGTGTGAACCCCAAACGTTCTAAGTTCGAAGTTATTATTTCGCAATTATAGGCTGTCTCGTTTAGTGATAAGGTGTAAAATTGAATGTAAATGCACAAGATCAATTGTGCTTATACCGTGGCAGAGGGGAAATGCTACCGCAAGGCAAGTCCTTATAATAATTAGTCAAAGCTGAATTATGAATTCCAGTTAATATTTGTTATCCAATAAAAAGAACACACCCAACAATTTAAAATCCACATTCTAAATTCGAATGTTTCTTCGCAGGCAAATGGTGTCCGTCGCGGCGCGGCGAGTGGTCGTCCCCGCCCGACGTCGCGCGGCGGGTGTACTCCTCTGTGTTCCTGGGAAGCCCCGGCGAGTACCCAGGTAAATATTGCCGGCGGGCATACGCTAGAGGTCGCTGTCATGATGAAAAAAATGTCTTCGAGTCGCGCCGGTGTGCAGTACTATCCTTCTTAATATTGCTGACGGTTTTTTGAAACTGATCAACATTCTATATAGGGTACATTTTTACTCAGTGCGGATAACTTCACCATGTATTCATCATCATCATCATCATCTCAGCCGATGGACGTCGACTGCTGGACATAGGCCTCCCCCAAGGATCGCCGTAACGACCGGTCCTGCGCTGCGCTCATCCAACAGGTTCCCGCCGCCTTCACCAGGTCGTCGGTCCACCTTGTGAGGGGCCTGCCCACGATACGCTTTCCGGTACTCGGTCGCCACTCGAGAACTTTTCGGCCCCATCGGCCATCGGTTCTGCGAGCAATGTGCCCCGCCCACTACTACTTTAGTTTAGCAATTCTTTGGGCTATGTCAGCTACTCTGGTTCTTCTACGGATGTCTTCATTTCTGATTCGATCTCGCAGGGAAACTCCGAGCGTAACCAACTTTGAAACATTTGGGTCTAATATGTACTGCAGTTTTATATGAAACAGCATTTTTTTGAAAGTTGTTCAATTTGATGAGTAAAATGCATGGTGAAGTTATCCGCACTCATAAAAAATTTACCCTGTTTAAGCCTTCGAATAGAAATCAGGAAAAAATATCGGCTGTTCCATACAAACTGGAATCCTACACCACTTTATTGTTGAAATCACAAACCATTTATATATTTTAATTTAATCACTTGGACACAACGCTGGAAACTTAAGAGTCGCCTATGGTCACCCAGGATATATCAAAACAGTGATATTAAGTCGCCTTTAATAATAATATAATTCGCAGATGATCCACCAGATACCAAAAACTATCTGGAAGTCGAATCGACTCTAATCACCTGCTTGATAAACTCGCTAAGTGATCACAGGACACCAAATTAGTCACCTGTGTTCACCCCACAAAGTTATTATACCTTACAGGAGTAGAGGAACTGACAGGAGTTGTCAAATGAAACCGTTTTTGGAGGTTTTCAGGAGATTATCTGCAGGCTAAAATTCGAGTTCTGTGTAAAATTCTGAATCTAACGTGAAATTGTGGATAATTTAATGAAATAGTGTTCGTATATTTCACAAAATTATCTACGATTTCTCTTTAAATTCACAATTATTCACAGGAACCGAATTTTTACCCTGCTATAAGATTCCCAAAAACAGTTTTATTGCCTCGCGTCTCGTATCTCTTTCTATTATACAGTGGTGCCGCTAGGTACATATCGCTCTCTCAGCTGTTAGTCACTCTATTAGTAACTTTATGGTTAACCCAGGTGATCAAAGTGGAATAAACGACTAGAAACTATCGCTTATCAGAAGATATTTTTTTCGTCCACAAGTCGCCACTACCGTTCATTCAAAAATCTAAACACACTAGAATATTGTTCACACAACACAACACCGGTAACTACGGCATCGCAACGTCACACGAAAAATAGGTTCCGATCCATCACGGTGACGCAGGCATTGAAAATGTCACCCAAGGTCGCTAGGACGAGGTGTTTTCTAGTACCGCGGCCGTGACTCTGTGGGGAGCGTAGGTGTTTTATGGTACATTACTTTATTTTTTTAGGATTTATAGTTTAGTCGAAATAAGCACTAGATGAAAACATCGTGAGGAAAACCAATTTATCATTTATTAGAATGCATGAAGTTAGTCATATAAAACTAACTTTATTTTCAAAAATAATATCATATAGATAGCTTCCTGACGTCATCTTAATCTTAACTATTATAAAACTGTATCAGAAGTGTGTCCGTATATTGAAGATATTTACATGAAAAAGATTACGATATGGTTTTAGGTATCCCGGACAAATCAAATTTTTTAGAATTTTTGTCTGTCTGTTTGTTTGTTTGTTTTGTAAGTTTGTAACAGCATCACGCAAAAACTACTTAACCAATTTTATGAATCTTTTTTTGATTGATAGCTTATGATCTGACTTCAAAACTGGTATTATAATTTGTGCGGACGAAGTCGCGGGTTAACTCTAGTATGTTTATAAAATCAAATAACAATGACCTAACATAAATATTATTGATTTGCACATCAAAAACAGACAAATATAATTTACAACAGGAATGAGAAGGGTACGAAAAACGACCTTATCACTAAAAGGGATTTTTATAAACATTGATGGAGTGTTTAATGAGAGTTTATATTAAAAGGATAAACGACAATTAACGGTACCGTTGATGTCTTTTACAGAGCCGTAGCACCTTCGTAGCTCTGCGTAGTATAAAAGTAATTTTATTTATAATTATTGTCATGCGACATGAAAAGGTTAATTTAAATGGCAACATAAGTTATTAGTGTTAGTGTCAACTCTGGCTTGAAAAAATAGTGACTGTTAGTTGACAACTAACATTAAATAGATATTTAGATTTGATTTTAAAAAGTTTATTTTTTATTCAATTAATACAGAACAGGAGTGGTATTTTTGAAAATCATACGTTGAAATCAGCAGTATAAAACGTTAAAATGACTATAAAGATTATGCATCTTTCTACTGCCAATTTATGATTTTGAAAAATCGCACTCTCTTATCTCATTCTCTTGCTCCATTCTTTGTTAAGGAGGCAGATGTCCATTAGTAAAACGAATAAAGGAATTAGTGCTGTTAGGTGCTTTTTCGTATATTATGACATTTTTGTTAACTTTCCTTACCTTCTCTTTTGATCTTATTGGTTCATTCTAAGACTTAAAATCCTAAAAGGTACCTTTTGGCTTCTTCTAATAAGACTAAATTCTAACACCTATTGTAACAAACATACTAAACCGCGAACTGACATCATAAATTTAACCGATGACAACTAAATCGATTCCCTATAATGAACCGACGAAAAACCACGCGACAAAGTCATAGCGAATGACAGCTGTCAGACGTAAACGATTTTAGACTTTAGTTGTTAAGATGTAGAGGCTATTTTAGGTTACAAACTGTTGTGGCAGATTGATAGTCAAGAAATGGTAACTATAGGATGTTCTTTAGATTTTGAACTTTCAAAATTGGAAGAAAAGGGTGTTAGGGTAGTCAGTTGCATTACCTACTTAAATTTTACTCATGATACTGAACAATTTTCCCAATAAACATAAGGAATATAGAAAAAAAAATTTGTCGATCAGCTGATAGCATTTAGTATAGAAAGTCTGAATTTTGTTTTGCTAATTTCGTATAGGTTTCTTAGGAAAAGTTGTTCAGTATCATGGGTAAAATCACCCCTTAAAGTAATGCATCTGTCTACCCTACCTAACAACCTGTGTAGTGAATTCAAAATTAATTTACTGAAAGTGAATTCACGTTTCAAAGGAAAATCGCTTTTTAGCAATGTTTCTGGCCACCCCTAGGAATTCAACTTTGAATCTATTTAGGTATATTATTTATGTACTAAATTAAACATTTCTAGTTGAATTAACTTAAAATAATATTAATCTGTTGTAGAATTTAAAAACACATATTTTGTACAGACTCCTTTAAAAAAAAATGTTACCTTGAATTTTGAAATCAGCCTGTATAACAGTTTTGGAATATGTAACGTATAGGGAGCGCGCGCGCACTCCAGATGACAGCGCATCGATCATTGTAATCTCGCGCACGATCTCAGCCTCATTGATGCAAGGTCACTTTAAAAAATATGTCTACAAACCTTACTTTTACTAAAATAGTATGTTTCTATACTAATATTATAAAGAGGAAAGATTTGTACCTATTTTTGTATGTTTGTATGTTTGTAATGAATAGGCTCTAAAAGTACTGCGCCGATTTAAAAAATTCTTTCACCAATAGAATGCTACATTCTTCCAATTTGACATAGGCTACATTTCATTTTGAAAAAAATTAGGGATCCTTGGTAAAATTTGAACAATGTAACCGAAGGTGTAGAAAAATGAGTCTTAAAATTTATTTGTCTACCCCGTGCGAAGCCGGGGCGGGCTGCTAGTTAGTTATAAAGTTAGAGACGCTACTAAGATTACTATACTAAGTACAATTAGGAGGCAGGTATACAGGGTGATATAATTGGCATCCTTTTAAACTAAGAGTCTACCTATCAAACTGAACAACTTTTACTATGGGAGCAAACCGATCGTAACAAAAAAACCTGCTGTTCCATACTAAATTGCAGTGCCTACTCGACTCAAATGTATGCAACAGCCGTTTTTTTTGCTACAATCGGTTTGCTCCCATAGTAAAAGTTGTTCAGTTTGATGAGTAGACTCTTAGTTTAAAATGATGCCAATGCTATCAATTTCATCCTGCATAGGATTGATTTTAAAAAGTTTGCTATGGCTGTCTTAGTCCAGAAATTCCTACTAATATTATAAACGCGAAAGTTTGTAAGTATGGATGGATGTTTGTTATTCTTTCACGTAAAAACTACTGAATGGATTTTAATGAAATTTGGCACACAGATAGAATATGATCTGGATTAACACATAGGATACTTTTTGAAGGTCTACGCAGACGGAGTCGCGGGCAACAGCTAGTTATTCTATGTACCGCATTCATATTCGTTTAGACTTATGCGTTATTGGGTCACAAATATCGCCATAACGTATAACAGGGTCCTTTTTAATATGCTGATACTTTTTTAAGTGGATGATCAGATCATCAAACTGAACAACTTTCTCTAAGGCACCAACATCGAAATCGCGAAAAAAAAATCAGCTGTTCTATACAAAACTGCAATGAGTCAAATGTATGGGGCAGCTGAATTTTTTTTCGCCATTTCGACGTTGGTCCCATAAAGAAAGTTGTTCAGTTTGATCCTCTAATCATCCCTTTAAAAAAGTGTTAGCATATTAAGAAGGACCATGTATAAAATCTGCGCTTTGCTTTTACTGCGTCCTCTTAGTCGTGTAAAACACTCTCTCATCCTAAACTTCCTGGATCTGAAGGAACGGGAAACCACTCGATCGTAGTTACAGATAGAGTCACTCCAACCAAGTACCTACTCGAGCATCAGAATACGTAGCATCAGAGATATTGACATAGCCAAAATCGTTATAAAGTTATAATTGATGAATCAGATCTGTACGATTCTGCTGTTATGATGATTCTGAGGCCCATAACCGCATAAAAAAGAAATTCTAGGCATATGGATATCTATTAGGTCCATAACAGGATTAAATGCGCGCATCTATGTCCGTATAACGTTTCGATACTGCATTAATGTGCCTGCGGTCATAGCTCAAATTTAGTTCAACAGAAATAATGAATGAAAGCAAAGTAGGCGACGACCATTAGAGCATTTACAAACATTAATCACAACTAAACACACGAATTAACGACATACCCCGTCCTAATTACTAGAGCTACCATAATATCAATCATTATAATCGCACATCTCTAGTACCTAAAATAAAACTCGAAACAATCTCCAAAATAAAATATTGTTCTTCACTTGTCAAATAATTACAGCGAATTCGATACGACAACGCCATCTACCGAGCCATTCATAACAATAAAACTACTCTGGCCGACTCACGACGTAAATTAAACTTTATTGCGCACGGATACAGTTACTATTGTGACAACAACGAAATGCACTTGCACCGTTACAGAGTCTGGCACTCGAACGATATCCATTTCGCTCTCACGCCCGTGATTGGCATACGTCGGTCTCTCTCTTGTTTTAACACGTCAGCTTCATTGCCCGTTTCCATTACACTATATCAATTACTGGCCATTGCTCGCTTGAAGCTCATTTTGATTACGCACGCTATTTTCAAATTCTATTTTTAAGTTCGTCATATCGATTCGCTTAATCTGAAAGGGCATTTCCACAAAAATAAGCTGTCAGATAAAAAATAATAAAGTAGCAAAATGCCAAATGGAGTCGAATCGGAAGAAACGCAGTCAATTTATTCAGTTCTTAGTTACGATTCCGATTTTTATCAAACGTCTCGAATGAATGCCGCCGAAGACGGATTAACCGTGGATCGGAACAAAAACCTCGATGGAAAGAGACGCTCTAAAGATATCGATTCCGTCCTCAATAAGAAAGGATTCGGCCGTCACGAGAGAGCGCGCGCGATCCCGTCTTTACGACGTGCGAAAGAGATAAAACAATTCCTTATGTCGCTATTCTTAAGTCGTTTGCGCGCTCAAAATGGCACTTTACTTGCAGACATTAAGGTCGCAGTTTCATTGTTATTATTGCGTATTGACGATTGCGGGGTATCGTAACGGAATGTTATAACTTAATTTGGCGGTATTTGTGATTAGGTTCCTGTTGAGTAAAAAATAAGGTCGTTATTTGTTTGGGGGGTGGTGTACGAATGACGGGATAGGAAGGAAGCGGCGGTTGCTATGGTAACGGGGCGCGTTGGAATGCCCGTACATACGCTGATTCAGGGTTACCCGCTTCAGTGGTGTTTTACCCAAATTACTGATAAAATTATGTTATGAACTTATGAGTTGACTTGACTTGTATGAGCGTTACGTTAGCAAGGCCAGGCCATTGTTTGAGCAGAAAGCTATACAACTATGAATGTTTATCATTGTTTATACATTTATATAATCACAGGTGTTTTTTAACTTCAAACCTGCCTCTGACGATGAAAACAACATTAAAATATCTTTCCGTTTGAATTCGACTCGTGTATCTTTCAAAATAAACTGTCTTCCAGAAAGCTTGACAGATTACTTTGTTTATTTGTATCTCTATTTTCGTCCACGTAAATTATTGATTTGTCTCCTTCCCTCCGGTCTTCGAACTCATTTGTCAAGTCAAACCCTGCCATATAATTACACGGCGGCTTACGCCTAAACATGAAAAACGAACTAATTTTTAATATTCTCATTTCGAATTCACGTTCAAGATTCGTTAGAAGCCGACAGAGATGGCTAACGGGTGATACGTATGCGCGAGCGGGCGAGCACTAAATTGCTCAATTTGTGCCAGGCTCATAAGGTGCCTTCGGGTTCCTTTTTCAAAAATCCAATGAGATCGATCGCTCGCCATGTCCGCAAATTAGAGCGGGAATCGTTGTTCGTTAGCGGACAGTCCGTGGAAGAACGCCGCAACAGCATTTAAGTATCGCTTGCAAATTAGTTTTTATTTCAAGCGCATTCGGACTACAATATCTCGTTTTAATCTTCATCTACGTTTCGAGATTCAAAGCCGCCGACGGATTGCAGAAATGCATTTCAGTGTAGTGGTCTTGGGGCGCTCTCCGAGCTCATTTCATCGGAACCTTCTAGTTGCCTATACACGTTATGGTTTCGTCGATTCTGTGTGCCTGTGACCGGGGTCATGCTCCGCGAAAATTGCACTCGTGGCTTCATTACGTCCCACAATGACCAAGCGCTTATATGCTTTATTATGTTCATAAATGGCGCTATTAAGCCGATCTATTCCAGCGAAGATACAAGAGATGAGATAGCGCGCAAATTCCGAAACCAGTTTTTCTCGGGTTAAATTACCTCGAGTCTTGAGCAATTTAAATAACAGCCCGTGATTCGTTGTGGCGTCTAAACGAGCGTTAAAACGTTACTTTGTAATAGTTATCGATCGAGAACCGATACGGTCCCGATCGATTCTATTCTACTACCGTTTTATCTCCCAGTTTTTATTTTTAAACATATTCTATTTCATTCCTCTCCTACATTATAGACACTAGACGTCAATTTTTATGTTTTATTGATTTTTATTAAACTATTCACGTTAACTCGGTCGTAAAAAGCATGTTGTATCGCACGTAGCTTTGTAACTCAATAAACTGAACGTTTCAAGGAAGTAAAGTAACCGAGGAATGTCGTACGACCGTAAAAACATCGTAAAACCGGCAATATTAATAATGACTATCCATTTCGGCGTATCTCCTTATGAAACATTGAAATATTATCCTTCGATTGTAGTGTACGAGCTACTTTATTTAACGACAGTGGCTATTAATTGACGAGTGTGCCAATTTGTCGGTTATCTTAATTTTTGTAATGCGGCACCGATTTCTGGTGGTCCGCTGCGTGAGAATGCAATTTGTACGACTCACTCGTGCGCCGTATGACCTGTAACCCTGTGCAGGTATGCGAGCCTGGTACCAGATCCGATTATATGCTAATACGAGAATACATTTTCATTGATATAAACTGCCGGTATCATATTTCCCGTAATTTGAGAGATAATCTCCACTACAGTAAGTAGGTCTCGGATAAAACAAGTTTGCTTCAGCAGGTTTAAGACTCTAAGCAGTAAGGAGGATGTAATAATAGATTGCGATTTAGTGGTAGCCGTGAACTCTAAAAGCGCGAACTAAAGCGGGGCACACCCACGTCTTCATTAAAAGCATGGGCTTATCGTTAAAATCGATCTCGTTACGAACAATGAAACGCGTCGAAACAAAAACCGGCCGAGCGGTAAACGAATACGAGAAACGTAATCGAAGCGAACGTCGCGCCAAATAAAATAAAACCTCAATCAAAAATCTAAAGGCATTCGGTATCATAACCGGAGCGGTGCGTCGACCCGGGCCGCCATACGAAAACACCGACCGTGTGGGTTACACGCCCGCGACCAAAAAAAACAAAAGTATAATAATGTAACGCACTAAGTATCCGTCTTAAAAATACGCCTCGATCTCTGTTGCGCGCGTCGCGGCATTAACGCGTCGATGGAACCGAAGCTTCGCTAATGTACTGCAATTGGAACCGAAAGCTTCACCGTGCGAAGGTCGAAAGTTGCCGGTCGGGCTCGAGAGGAGTCCTCGCAGCGGAGGGCCGGAGGGTGGAGGGCGAGCGGCGCGGGGGCGGCGGCGGTGATGGATGGCCCAATCAGGCGGCGTGGCGGTGCCGGCCGCGCTAATCGAGCAGTGCGCCCCGTCGGACGCACACACGCGCGCCTCGCACACACGCGCCGCCGCGCCGCCCGCGGCCGCCGAGATGAGGCTCCGCCGATACCACCGCCGATTACACGTAAAAGCGCATCGGGAACCTTTTCGGAGATAATACATAATACCCTCGCTCCGAGCGGTACCCGTTGTCCCGTACTGTACCTACATAACAGTTATAGAGCGGGTCCTCCGAGGTCCGGCGGAAAAATCGATGGAAAACAGCCGAGACAACAGAACCGGGGGCGGCTAGCAAACAAAACGGGCGTTCATTCGATGAATAACGTCGTATTTACGTCTATATCCGGGCGGATCGATAGCCACCAACTGTTGTAAACAACCGTACGAGAGCCGGGGAAAAAACGGCGAGTGCAAGCCACCCCCGAGCCCCGTGGAGCTATTAACGGCCACGTGACTAATTTTGGGAGCTGTCACGAGCAGTGGCCGAGCACGTGGACGCCTTGTTTGTCCGCGGTCTGCTTCGGCCTTAAGTCCCACGATGTGTGACTACACTTTTCTAAAGGGACAATTGACTCGTTAACCGCTGCACACCCTACAATTTTGCCTTCAATTTTCACTCAACTCAAATCACCTGCAACAAAAACAACGATAGATCACAGCGGACAATTAATTACGTCGAATCGGCCAACGGAAAGGATCTTTATAAATCAACGAGCATAGCATTTTATCCTTAAGAGACCTTTCTCCGACTAATCCCGACAGAATTGAAACGAATCTAATGAAACGGGGATACGTTGAGAAAAAAAACAACGCAACATCGAGATGCCCTACAATCATTTTAACTTTTTTCCGACGTTCGCTCTCGAGGCGTATTTTTTATTATTTTTAATTCTGTCTCTGGACTTGTGTTTTTTTGTTGCCTTTTCATAAATATTTTAAAATCGGATTCAGTCGGGGACAAGCGAGGCGAATGGATTAGGATTTAGATATTTTCGGGCGCGTAATTTATGCCCCTCTTTGTTGAGATATGAATAACGAGAGGAATGATAAATCTTTCACTTGCTATCGACTTGTGCTTAGGCTCTTGGCGTTCCCTTCAGTTGTTTCCGTCTATCATTTACTCCCGATTGTTTGTTTTAGTTTATCGTTAGCTCTACACCATCTTAAAAGCATATCCAGGCCATTGCTAATGATGTCATTTTCAGATTCATGTTTTGATTACAAAAAACCAAATATGGGAGAATTTATGAGCCGTATCTGACAGTCACACTTGGCCTGACACCTCATTGCTAATGTACTTATTTAAAAAAACAATGTCCTTGAACCATAATCCCAGGAGGCAGGCAGATGTTAACCGAAAGAGCAACATTTTGAATATTATTCTAATCTAATTTTAAAAACCGTCCCATTTAAATTCCAATACAAATGATTCCAACCATAAAGTACCAGCAGCTATTCCAAATATGTAGCCCGTTTAAAATACCCTTAACGAAATTATTAAAGTAAGAAAAAAGGGTCCATTCGATGATTTACCGACGTCAATTTCGACAGCTCATAGTTTTGTTTGACCAAAATTATAGTAATTTTGATAAAATAGCCCACTATCTACTTAAAATAAACGTTTTAGAAGATTCGGTGGATGATGGAAAAATGATGTTTTGATAGAGTATGCAAGGAATGTAGTTAAAATAAAATTGTTCTTAAATTTTAAAGTCGGAAGAATGTTTTAATCTACGGTAGCCATCTTTATAAATATCCCGTCGCTTGGAATAGTTAATAATGTCATCTATACAGGGTGTAGAGTTTAGGTGGTTGCAGAGTTGTCATTTTCATACAAAAGTTTGACGCATAAACTCTAGATGCAGCGTATCAAATAACATAGATTGCAATTTATAATATAATTATGAAGATATAAAGCTTTGAACTTATCCATTGAAATTTTTTTTTTTCACTATTTTTCCAAATACATAAAATATAACTGTTATTAATACCGTCTACGCGTATTATGCGTCACACTTTTGTATGAACTTTACAAATCTGAAACCACCTTAAATGTGTTACATACTTTAAAGGCAGGTTCAGAGCAACAAACTGAACAACTTTCCAAACGCGAAAAATAAAATCTGTTGTTTGAAAAATTTGGGTTGAGTAGCATTTTCTATAGAAAAGCTAATGTCTTTTTGTGATTTAAAAGTTGTTGGCATAGTAAAAGTTGTTCAGTTTGATGGTCTGAATTACTAAATAAAGTATGTAACTCATTTAAGTTTACAGCCTATACTTAAAGAAAATCATTATTTTTTTAAAGATTAAAACCATTTGGAATTGAAGTTAAACATATCTATATATCTATAACTTCACACGTAGTGGTGGAGGTATCTACTATAATTAAAAAAAAAAAGTTTTTTATGTTTAGAATACCAATCTTCGCAAATACCCTCAAATACTTTTAGCAAAACTCAAATAAGGAGTATTCATAAAAGGGCTTATAGTGCCGGATACACAATATTTTGCTTATAATATGATTGTATATCTCAGATAAACCCGGCCCCTACATCGGTTTCACCTACACACGGACTCTCACCCATAACTTTTTGCCGGCAAACAATATTTTTGCATCAAAATAAAGACAACTTTTTATTCATAAGCGGCCATTTCAACCGTTCAAAAATAATAATGAGTCGGTTATAAAAATCGCGAATTTATATGAGGCCCAGCCCTCAGTCCGGGGATTTTAATATGATTTCTTATAGCGAGAAGTCCTTATTAAATAAACTTTGAAAACGAAAATTATGTCCCACCGTACGCGGGCCGCCCGATCACAATAAAAACGGGGATTTGACAAGATTAAAATTGTAATTCAAGTTATTTTTGACGTGCGTCTTATTGCTTTTTCGCTACGGTCCTTTATTTTTTTGCTTTTAGTTAAAAGATGCGATGCCCTCAATTGGGATGCAACGTAATCCTGACATTGAGAGGCTAAAAAAAGTAACGGCACAGGTTTTAAAATTGCACCGTACACGCTAATCACATTAATCCACGTGAAAGAAGATACTATTACATTAGTCTGGCGTAAAATTAAAAAATGAAATAAATTTTTTAATTGCTATATTGTGTCGAGTAATTTGAGTATGATCAAAAATATTTATTGATTCTGGCATAAAGCGCACTCGCCTTCTGCGACAGTTTGAATTAAAAAGAAAAAAGTGTCATGGCCGCCTTCGCGCTTTCCCGCCTCGCTGTCAATATCCATTCTGTCCGACGCGGTCGTAATTTTGATAAAAATGTGAGATGTTTCAAGTAAATAATTGTGTGTGTGAATAATGTAATCTTCTCACGGTTTCATTGATATTCTTTTAGTATTTTGTTTTATAAATTTATTCGTAGACCGTTTATTTAAATTTCTCTCGATTAATTTTTATTTCAACTCCTCATTTTTATTTTTCTGTATTTACCCACGCATTAGTGGAATGTCAATAAACTGGCAACACCGCACATATCATAGACGCGGCCGCCATTACGGCAGATTACCACTAATGTAATGTGTCGGTGATTTGAAATAATCACGCAGATTACGGTTCCCGTATGTTGTGCAACCATTTGATCAATACATAACGGTTATACCTAGTGTTTAATTCGATTTTCAAATAGGTTATGTGGCATGTTGATTAGGGTTTTGCGTTTGGTGTAAAAATGATTGACTTTTCAGGAAAAAAAAAGACTATGGTGACCTTAGATGTTGACAAAAGAAAGATAGCACTGCATTCGTGTAACATATTGAATGCTTAGCAAAGACAAGAAGATGCGTCATTTTTATTTAATAAAATAAATTTAAGGACTTTCATATTATTGTCATCTCTCTTTCTGCTAAAAATCTTTGACAACTGCTGAGCTACATGATTTAGAGCCTCTTAAAAGTACTAAAACATTGTTGAAGCATAAAAATCATTTTTTTTAAAACGGTCCATCCCGCTTTTAAAGCGACAACCAACTTTTGCGGTAATACTTGTTAGAAAAGCTACAAAAAAAATATATAAGTATAAAATAAAAACTGACAGACTGTCAGACAATAAAACAAGTACTAACGAGACCTAGCCAGCAATATCCTGGGGTAAACGCTTGTGGTCACATAACATGTTAACGCAACTATGCGACCGCAAGACTTTTGTCGTTGGCAAAAAATAGTAAAAATAAAGTAACCTAACGTAAATACTCTTGTTACCTTCTGCGGCATTTAATCTGTGACAATGATTTTTACTCGTAAAATAGACAGGTAGAATTCAAATTTCAAATTGAGAATCGATTTTAAGTTATGAGTTCAGCTACTCGTCGATAGATGGCGTCGTCTGACTTATCGATTCTTATTGGATTTTCTGCGTTGATTATTTTTGAAATTTTTCTAAGCATAAAACTGAAATAAGAAGCGTCTTGCTTTACAATAATATATTTTTACTATTCTCAAATGTATTTCTCTATAAATCACTTATTTCGTTTGAAAGAAGGTGACTCATATCGTCACTCTTGCGTTCATTGCAGAAGGAATGTCGGGTATTAATTTATGATATTCTGAGGATACAAAATATTTTAAATAGGTATTTATTTCTCTTAATACAAAAGAGATTATTGCATAAAATACTATTTATTTATTTAACTCTTTATTGTACACACGGAAATATATATGAAAACAGCATAATAGAAAAGACTAGACTATGTATTTTTTCAGTTAAATACTGGAGTATACCACAGAATAAAAAATAGTGCATACCTATTGGTAGATTTGATTAGCTCAGTATATCATGGTCGCCTATCGATTTACATAGTATGGCTATAAGGGCAAAAACCCTTTTTATATGGCCAATAGTCGACTAAAAGTGAAAATTGATTAATTGTGGCGGCCTAAAATTCATCATCATCAGCATCTATCGTTCCCACTACTGGGACACAGGCCTATTCTCAATGTGAGGATGTATAGGCGTTAGTCCACCACGCGTGCCCAGTGCAGATTAATCTTCACATCCGTTTATCTTCTGCAGTTTTTTTTTTAAAGTGACAATTAGCAGTTACTGCTTTTTACTGCGGACTATTGGAGGGACCACGAAGGGTCTACCGAGCCAAATGAATGAACGTAAGCAACCGACCTAGGGGCACCCAGAGGGGTACGGACCTCGGCATAGGACGTTGCTGGGGCTACGCGGCGGATTGGGTAGCGGGGATCGGTGAGATCTTCTTCAACGTATTCAGGTTTCCTCAACAATATTCTTTCACCGTTTGAAGGGTCAAATCTAGTTACAAAACGCAAAACAATTTTCAATTCGTTGAACGAACCCGCATGGAAAAAGAGGATATCTTAAAACAATGCGGTTTACTGGGAAAACATAACAATATTGGTTATACATTCCATATTCTGAACGTAATTGAACATCGTATGCAAATGTGGCGCGCGCTCGCCATCTCTTCAATATTTATGTTACCCTGGTACTCCTGGTAATTTTGTATTGAGCAGGTGGATGTAGTCGTTCTATTTATGTAATTGTTTTACATCTTTTCCTTATTTTTAAATGCTTAATTTTCGCCCATTTTAATCAAAACCTTTGTATAGCATTTATGACTTTTACAAGATGTTGTAGAAATTTATATGTAGATTGTACAAAATTAATACATTAAAAAAAATGTAACCTCAGTAAGTCATATTCATGAATATGACCCGACGTCCTTTTTAAGCACCTAAAATAATGTTCATTATAACATGAAATAAATCAATTATCGTGCCTACTCTTTTAGCCAAAAAATGCACTGGGCCGTAACTATTAAATCTAAATAATTATAGGATTTGGGCGCAAATTATGACCACATTGTAAAAATTTGGCAAAATTGTTTTAGATAAGTAACTCAATAGTTAGCGCTGTCTTTTTCGTGTTTAAAATATTTTTGTATATTTTTAGAGTGCTTACAAATCTATTATATTTAGGTTTTGCTATATTATGTTAACAATAAATAGTTCATTATAAATATTCTTCGAAAATTACTTCGAAAATTACTGATTGTAAATATTTTACTATCTAGACTTATAACATCGCTACTTCTAACTCAAATAAGATTTAAAACAGAAACGTCTTTACAGACACCAATAAAAAAAGTAGGTATCTAAACAGACTTCTAAATAACCGTACATAAACCATTAAATTCATAGAAATGAAAATGTTACAACAGAATTAACCCGCCGAAGAACGTGCCGTCAAAACGTCGGAATTCAAAATATTGTCCCAAACGCCTAAATAAAGAACATTTAACTGCCAAAGACGAGATTATCTTAATCCTAAACATTGTCGTTCATTTCGACATGCTTTTACTAGTATTGCCAGCCGTGTTAACTAAAAAGCGCTAAATTAGGTAGGCACTTCATTTGCGCAATAAAAACAAGAAAATTACAAAAAAGATACAGACATACAGATGACATAGAACCTACTCCTTTTTCGAAGTCGGTTTTAAAGCGTACAAGAGGCGCTCTTATGAATAAAAGCAATTTATTTAATTTAAAACGATAAATTATTTATTGGAAGCGCTAAAACTTCAATTATTTTATAAAAGTGTAGATACGTGTCTAACTACAAGACAAACACTAATGAATTAATGTCAAACAAATTGTTATGTAATCATGATTATTATAGAACTCATCTCATCTCGTGCTCTCTATTACGTCAACTACTTCATTAATTATGAAGGTCGTCTATTTTGCTTTGGCTATGTCAATAAAGCGTCCAAACTAACGCCAAAAGCCCTAAGCTCGCAACACCGGCTCCTACATTTTCTTAGAACTAAGAAGCACAACATAAATCTCTACGATTTCACATAAATATTCGTCTTAACGTTTAGCCGCCAGTGTCGCGACATTCGCTCCGTAAACATTTAGCACTCCATAAAATTAGAACAAAAGAAGAGTGCAATCAGTCCGAAACCACAGCCGCGGGCGTCCATTTTAAAATAAATTACTTACCTATGGAATTTTAATAAATTTTAAAGCTACGTTTATTTTGGTTCCTATTACTAAATAACGTTTTAGATATTAGTTTTACGATAGACTCATTTTGAGTTCCAAGAATTTTAATTGCCTGCATTTTTTTAGTAGCGGTCAAGTATTTAAGATCGAGTGTGAACGAGGCTATCAAATTTGTTTCGTATTTTTATTTCGAGTGTCATAGTTCCGTTCGGAAACTTCATTAGTTTGCCAATAGACGCTAGAAAACAAAACAGCGACGCGATGGTGACGAGGTGGAAGATACACCGAATTTCACGAAGAGCAGCGGACCGTTTGGAAACGCTATCGATGGCCGTAATTAAAAATAAACGGGCGTGGCGTCAGTGTTTACGTTTTTGAACGCACCCGTCTAGGGTTTCCATGACTGATATGTTGCATGCGTTATTTTGTAACTATTTTTATCTGTTAGTTTGTAACTATTTTAAAAAAATTCTTAAGTTTCATCTTTTACCGTTGCAAAAGTAATTTTAATACCAATTTTTGTCCCATCCGTCTTTGTCAATTGATTACTAAATTACCCATCATTAAATTCGCATTATATAATTCAAAATTCACATCGGAATATAATTAAATTAATCGTCGACACGTGTAATTTCAGTTTTATTAGTTTCATAAGCGTTGGCTACTAAATTGACTAAAATTGCTATGAGTACACTATAATATTACCTGTTCGTAATGTCTACGGTATAAATACCACAATGTGTTCGAAATAAAATAGACAATTTTGCAAAAACTATTGCTGCGTGCGTTGACTTTAGAAGGTTTTTTATTCAAAATTCCATCCAAATCCGTTTATGCGTGATTGAGTTCTGAAGCATTCAAATATCGTCAAAAACTTTCACATTAATACAAGTAAAAAAAATTCATTGAAAGAATCTCTGACGTCATCAGACAAACTTTGCTCTTTACGCAAGCTATGACGTCACAGGAGTGACACCATCGCTCCTCTTTTCACGTCCTCTGACAGAAACCTTATGCCAACGCCATAAGAGCTCAAATCCCTAATTTCATCCAACTTTGTCTTTGACATGAACATTACTAACATCTGATTGATAGAGACGCCTTGAGTCTAGCCTAGATTATTATAAGCATCGGTGAATAGGTATTTTTATTAGACAGGACGTAAACAATGGTGGTATCTTGATTAAGGGCCAACAGACAGCAATTAGATCCAGTCTATAAACTATTTGGCGTGTCTACAATTTGTTGTGGCTATTTCTCATTAGATACCTAGTATGTTTTATTAGATTATCTTGAGCAAGTATATTATATTAAGATAAGGTAGGTGGGTCTAGACGGGGTGTAAATTTAAAAGCGTTAAGTACATACTTTAGGGGGTACTCCAAAAAAGAAACTTTAATGAGACCAACAATGATATCGCAATAAAAGTTATTAATTTTGGCCGAATAGCCATTGACGTTATAGCTTTCTACTATCGTTTAAGTTTCAGTTTAAATAAATTTCGAATTTCATGATGGAAATAACTATTCTAATTATGATTTGTGGCTAATATTTTGCTCAAAAAGCACTACAAGAGAAACCCATATCTTTTAGTCGCATAATAAAATACCTACAAGAAGAAATGCAGTGTTTAATTCAAAGTCAGTCAGTTGGTTGAATTTTAGGAACATTTCCTAAATTTGTTATGCAACCATTCACAAAGTGCGTTCTAAAGTTATTTTTCGCATCGCACCATACATTAAAAGCGTAACAAGGTGGGCGTTCGGTGTTGCCAGCCTCTGTTTGTTTTGGCGCTTTTTTGTCATTCGCCTCTGAGGTGGGCATCCCCATTTGTACATGTTCTTACTTCACGCCCACTGGCTTCTTTATCGAGCTTTAATGTCCGGCCATTGTATGTACCTTGTTGTTGCATTGATAGTTTTAAATTATTGAAGTTTTGTTTGTTATTTGCAGTTAAAATTTAAGTACCTTGGTATAAAAGCATTGCTATAACTGCATGCCTCAAAATAATAGTGGTTATGGATAGTCGATACTTGGAAGCAAAGCTTCTGACCATCTCAATAGACATTTTTTGGTCGTGAATATACCTACGTAGAAAAGGAAAAAGACGATTAGGTTTATCATTTGTCTCATTACTGATTATTAGTTTAACACTGAGAATATTATTTATGTAAAGCTTCTGTCCACCCCAAAATGGAATAAGTAATGATAATGATCATGATAGTGTGTGTATGTGATAAAATCGTAACTAAAACTTTTTTGTCACCAGCACCAGTGACGTCAAATAAGAAACTATTTACGACACCCACCGCAGTTTAATTAAGCTCAGAAATGACCAGGAAAATAAGCCACGCACGCAATTACTATTTAGCTCTCCGGCTTATTACGTGGCAAATATATTCGCTTATTTATGCGCACAAGACGCACCGCACCAAAAACGCGTCGACATCAATCCAGCGTTAATCCCAGGATTATTCGCGAAATGAGCAAAACTGCATTTAACGACGCGCACGCAGCCTCGCGTTTATTTTAGTCGAAATAAATGATTGCAAATACCTCGCCCGTTTATGACGCCCGCTTCACCGACAGTAATATTTGTGTTGCACCTGATTTATTCCTCACCTACGGGTAATGTCCTCTCTATCGTAAAACGTGAGTTTTACGATCCTCGCAGATAATGACTAGCGTCCGGCGACCACTCAATTAGATATCCGAACGCACCCCGTTTCGAATCCATTCGAATTTGAAATCTAATACGCGGTGACAGCTCGGCGCGTTGACAAATAATATCTGGCCGTTGACATTATCCTAGTGTTGCCAGAACATAAAAATCTTGGCAAATGACGCGCGTAATTTTTGGCGCGGTTAACCGTTTCTTTGAGATGCCAAGATCCAATTTCCTGGAGGTATTGATTTTTAGTTTTATCACGTGATATTCAATGATTTACTAACAGTCTATTAGTGGACGTAAGTGCGTTTTAATCGCCTTAATATTCGTTCTGCGTCATCGATTGCCAACATTAAAAATGCATTTGAAAAATTGTCACGTTTCTTATTCAAATAACAATTAGTTGCAGGCTAAACACATTCGTTGCTTTTTAAAATTCTGATCTTTACTGAACTGGTAGCCGGAACTACGTTTTTATTGTCATTTGTTTTTTTTTTAATTTGAGGCCGCACAGGGAGAGCAACCTCGACTAAAGAAAAAACATTTTTTTTAAATCCAAATGTAACGCTTTTCTTGGAATATAATTTTTCATTCTATAACATTAAAACGAAAAACCTATTTCATTTATTTAAAAGCCAGTGCTAAAGATCATTTGAAGACAACAGCAAAAATACGTTGTTAAAAAAGAATGCGATTGTATCTACACATGCGTCGGCGCAACCTGCCTGTATCGAGTGATCAGTGTAAGGGCCGATGACATCGTGCGGTTTTTCGATAATATTTCTCGATTCTTTTTGTTTTAGGTATTATTTTACGTTCGAGATTTGACGAAGATACTTTTGAGTCATGGTTGGGTTTGTGAAAATCGCTTGATCAAATTAGACATTATTATTGAAAGTAAAGTATGTTGTGACAGGTGTCAAATTGAACATATTACCTAAGTACTCGGTAAAAAAAAATATGAATTGAAATTATCCAAACTTGCCCTGTCAAAACAACTGGTTAACCAAAAATGTAAATTAATTGACGGAGAGCCTTTAAAAATGACCATATCACATGGACAAACGAACGAAACTTCAAATTAATCACACCAAGTAGGTTTAACGTTACATGCAATGTACCAGGCGATCATGAGAGTCTGGTGTTCATAAATACGCGATATGAGAGGCCGCACACGGCGATCCTTGGATTAATGCACTCCTGGTACAGACCGGTTGGTGCAGCCAAGTGCGTGCATGCGTAGGCTGCCTTTGTGTTGAGTAATATTGTAAAATTGGACAAATGAGCACTGAAATAGCTCGCATATTGGAGTTGACTCACTTTGAGTCGTAAAATACAGGAAAGTAAATAAAGAGTAAGATACTAAAGCGCCCCCTGTCGTGAAACGATGATATCACTTGTCCTAGAAACGATTCCAAAGAAGTGCATAAAAATAACAATTCACATTCACTTAAATTATAGCTTCGAAAGTATGTTTTGCTAACAGCTGTACGTTTATCCAATTTCCATTAACGTATAGATAGCTTATAGTATGAGAAACATAAACCTTCTCAGAGATACCTACTTTACCAGTTTTATTTTAGAAACTGAAACAAGATCTAAGCTGAAGCATAAAACTTAAATTCAAGATATTTATTATGCTGACGGAGTTCATCAAATTTAACATCTTTCTCTATGGTAATAACATCGAAGTTAGGCCCTTAGACGATTTATATACGGACCCGCCTTAAGCATCCTTAGCATTTCCCCTCTGCGAAAACAGGTAAAACTACAAATAAAATATAGGTTATTTCGCATAGTAGAATTTCAAACCACGAACTTTCTATAAACCATTTCCTTTGCCATGTTTATAATTGGCATTACATACTATTATTTCCATATTGTTTCATATGTGTACACTGGTAGACTAAGTTTCTTAACAAACCGGGCATTGTTTTTTTAGATTCACAAAAAAAATAGAAAATCGCCTTCATCATTCATGAATTACGCCCCTGCGAATGAGTCCCTACATAGAAAAGCAAAATTAAATCAGATCAAAATAACGCCATCTATGTTTTGTGTCAAAAACTAAATGTAAAACAAAAATTTAAAAGATGAATGTCACGTAATCATGACACTTAACCCCCCCCCCTGCTGCCATCGCCACAGCGCGGCAATTTTTATCCTCAATTTAGGTGGTGTGACTTGTTCGAGATCCTTGATTTGAACCTTGAAAACGGTTTCAAGTTACTCGAGGAAAATGATAAATAATAAAGTATCATGCAACTTTAATTTATAGTTACAGTTATGCTTAAACTTGCTACAAAAAGTTGCCTGCACAATTTAGATTAGTATGGGACACAGTCCACATCCAATCGCATGGACATGCCAAACGGCGTCCCACATAATCGTGCTTTTTGTCTGGACAAACCGTTGATCGCCATCAATATGTTGTACCTAACCCTTTCACGTAAAAGGATGCCCCACTGTGGGATCATAATGGCTATAACTGACCCTAACTCCCTTTCCAACCCTAAGGGTGAGAAAGAGAGTGGATCGGCCACACTCCACCACGCAAGTCATGGAAACGCAAGAATGGCACAATGAATGGAATAGGATGCAGCCTTCATTCCTGAACAGTCAGGTGGTATCAAACCATTCACACAGGTTCTTAAGCTGGAAAGTCCTACTTCTACCCAGGCATTCGTCTCCCCAACATTTGCTCCTGCGAAATGATCTGGAGATGTTGGTATTTTTCACGTCTCAGTTTCCGAGTTTTATCGTTTTGAGGATTTCTACTCTCTTAATTCATTCAGGACCACTTCGTTGCTAATTCTGAAGATTATATACATTTTTTACGTAGATGTCTCACTGCTGGGCAATGCCCTTCCCTTTTGCTCTCCTCTCTATTGTATGCAACTACCAACCAGCTCTACAAAAAAGCATCCATGTTGTCTCCACCTTTTTCTGTGTCTACCTCGACGATAAAAAGTTTATTAAACTTAATTCTCTACCACCCTTAAAAGACCATCTTTAATTTGCATTTTAATGAAGATTCCAATCAAATCACATCAGTCCATAGACTTGTTTCATTCGTCATAAACGTCATTTCATCCCCACAGTGTTAAATTTAACCCCATTTAAGTCACCAAACACCAGCTCAAAAACCTAATGCATATTTTGCTGTCAAATGTTTTGACTTAATTTTGTTGGCATCTTGATTAAAGTTCATTTTTATTGTCAGCTATTGTGTAAAGTTACTGTTATTTTCAAGTAACAGTGGTTTTAATGAGTCAAGTCAAAATGATATCTAAAACGTTCAAACTGACCTCAACTATTTTCTACGTTCAAGAAATCCAATATCTACCACCGTAGATGGGTGTTTTCGTCATAGTAGAGATGCAGACAGAAACTACGACATAATAATAATTAAATTTTAATGCAGTATTAATTATAATAAAAGGCTTTTTTTCCTGAATCTAGTCTAAACCATTATTATGAGAACTAATATTTACTATCAAAATCTTATCGAATAAAGCTTTTTAGAGAGCCTGGGTTCCCTACAAACTAGGCTAGTGGTCGACCAGGGCATCATATAAGTTTACCTTATCCAAAAATCAAATCGAATGGTCTTCTTTTTCGCAAAACATTATCAGGCAATCCGAAATCGGAAACCAATTAATTTGAACAAAATGAAGAGATTCGAGATAACGATTTATTTTTACTACAAAATCTTTTTGATCGAGTCAAAATAAACGGAAGCAAAAGCTATAAACGTCAACAATAAAAACTAAATAAATTTAGTTTAAAATGTTTAAGGAAACCTCTGAGTTTTAAGAGGATGTGCCCTCTAACGCGCTCCATACAATAATAAAATACAAACGAAACGAATTAACCAAATGACATTATGAAACGCGATTTAAATGACATTTTAAATGTGATAGTTCCTAAGATGGCTCAGAGATTGCCATACAAATCTTAAATTACTCCTACCGTTGAAACTATTTTAACTGAAATCTAACAAACCAACAGCACAGAAATAACTATCTTGATCTTGTTTAAAAATGTCGTTGTATTTAACTGGTTAGTATTGAAAATTGGATCTATCTTCGTTTGTATGCAATGAATCGCGCTCGGGCGCTCTGCAAGGACAATTAAGGCTCTACCGCCCGACTTTACCGTAAAATTAGGTAGCTTTGTAACCATTTAATACATCAACTATTAAGGTTGTCTGGAAGAAATCGCTTTTTAGCGATAAGACCTATTTTTGTACCGTCTGTATTTCCTGTTTATTTACTCTCTATATACTATGTTTTTTGGTGTAAAATAAAGTATAATTGATTGAACTATGGCACTTTTTAAGCAGAAAACAAAACTGAATAATCTACAGGACATGAGAAGTTATTTGGTTTTTATCGAAATATATTTTAATTAATAAAACTGAAAAAAAAAGTACTCTAAAGTCACCACTTTTTTCCCATTTGTAACCATTTTACTCTTACATTTGTTGATCGGAAGAAAATGAAAATTTACAATATGCTTCACAATACAAAATAAAATGATTAAATTTTTTGAAAATGCATCTAATGTTTCAAAGAAAACGGCTGAGCCACGGGCTCGTCCACATTGATTAGTACGGAGAGTCGTGTTCCCGTGCGGATACGCCTTAAGACGTTACAAAATTGTCCGGATAAGTAAAAGATACGGCACGTATCTCATCCGTATCGTGTTTAATGAAAACCTTACTATCTCGGCATAAAATCCAGCCCTCTTTGCTTAATATATGCGATTTTTATCAGCTCCACAGTCCCACCCGGGCCGAACAGGGTTAAAAATATGCAAAAATCAGCGCCCGGGGTGAATATTAAGTAATGTAATTTTGTATAATATTCCGCAATTAAAATTCAAATTGAAATCAATGCGCGGATGAATAGCCGTTCAGAGGTTAGGGGGGGAATTTTGGCGATTATTCGTAACTTTTGGTGATAGTTTTAATCTTTTGATACGGCGTATGAAGTTTAGGGTTAAAATGGGCGTTAAATAGGTTTATTAAGGTGAAAATCTAGTTTAAAAGCGGCTTATGTTAATTTATTATTTTACAGCCAAGCTATTCATTAGGGAGGCATTCGTCCAACAGTGGGCTTTATACATTCTTATACATGATGATGATTATGATAAACTCAAGACCACATTCCTTTTCGGGGTGATCTTTGTTACAACTTCAAACTAAAAAAAATCTTTTCACACATGAACATGAAAAGAAAATTTTTAGGCATGACAAGGGTGATAGAGGGATTGAATGATAATTTAATAAATGTGATGATGTAGATCATTCGATAGCCAATCTCCTGCTAAAATTTCGTATTCCTTAGTCGCTAACAACACAATTTAGATACGGGAAAAAATATTTTTTTGATATGATTATTATTGCATCAGAATTATAAAAAGTAGAAACAAGAATGCAGTAAAATGGTCAATCCTTATAAAGCTCGTCACAAGTATTTCAAAAATTACGTGGCAATTTTCGTACGTCTTATTAGCGGGATAATATTATACCAATACACCAAAATGAAAGCAAAGCCTGTGATCACAATTTTAAATCAAAAGAAACGTATGTAACCAAAAGTAACAACCAAACTATCAAACGTTTAAAACCAATCATAAAACGTAAACGTCTGTAAATTCTAACATTTAGTGAGTACAAAATATTAGGTGAATCTCTCAAGTTACGGGCGTACTTAATGGCCTATAAAGGCACCCCATAACTTGGATATCAGGAGGATCATTCCGAGTGTTATTCTCTCTTAATTGGCCGTTCCGACTCAAATCGTCTATTTGAGATATTAAACTAATTTTCAATGCTGTGTAATCGGGGAGACGTGCTATTGTAAGGGTTAAATTTGTCGTAAAAATGTTATGTTTGATTATTCCCTTGCTTTGATATTAACAGATTTTGTTTCTGTTTAAGATTGTTTACAAATTTTAGATAGAGTTATATGAAATTACTATACTTACACAACGTGTTAACGAATAAGCGCAAAACCTCATTTTTGCTAGAACGTTTATACAAATGATGTTAAGATACTTTATCAACGAATCCAGCAATATTTATTAAATTCAAAAATTATAGAAAAAAAAATACAATATGCGTATCCACAACAGGCTTTGTCGAAGGTAACAACCCAACCAACCAACGGCCCAATTGATTCATAACAAAATAATTCGATTGAAACAATAATTTCATTATTTTGATAGTTAAAATTTTAAGTTCGCATTTTAAGTTTTGAGGCAAAAATGATTTGTTCTCATTTCAGCAATGAATGAAAGCGCTAACGTGCTCATGGATACATTTTAAGAATCTTGTTTTGGTAGCAAGTAGGGTGAGAGTGCCCCGGCGGTGGGTTGTGATCGAGTTCTGAAAATTTTAAATTTTACAAACAAATTAAACAATATGTTGAAAAACATGATTTATGTTGAAAACATGATAATTGGATTCTGTTCTCGATTCTAAACAAATTTCTTTCTAGTTTTGCGTTAATTCATTAACACGTTGTATAAACTCGCGTCCATAATTTCTTTCGACGTCGTTAGTTCTAATTAAAGATTGAAAAATTAAATCTCGGGCGGGACTTGAACCCAATTTCGCCACCTTCTCTGGGTAGTGGGCTCGGCGGCGAAAACGAGATTCCCGGTTTGGAAGAGTGCGGCTTCAAGTCTCGCCCGAGACTTAATTATTCAATCTTGAATTTGATTTGAAATAGCAAGATAGCCGTGGTGGTCCAGTGGCGAGTAACCTTGCCTGCCGTGCAGGAGGCGATGGTTCGATCCCCGTCCAGGCCAACTCGTACCAATGAGTTTTTCGGAATTTATGTACGATTTGTAACACCACTGGCTTTTCGGTGAATGAAAACATCGTGAGGAAACCTGCATGCTTCAATTTCAAGGCATGTATTGTACCCACTGTCCATTATGTGGCGACGGGCTCACCCCCCGTCACACTGGACAGAGTTTCGGTACTACTGGTGAAATGTGGAGGTTTCAGAATATCTCTGACTACCCCCTCGGGGAATATAGTCATGAGCATATGTATGTATGTATGTATAGCACGATATGGCTGTTACATGTTTATAATCAATAATATTTGAAAGTAACATATCAAATGTTCTGTTATCGTCGATTCTGCATTTTTTTTCAGGATTTGCACTAATTTGTTAGCGAATATACGCGTAATTCACGCTAGAATAGAACAGCTAAGTCATCAAATTGAACCACAGTACGTTGTCGCTCGCTTCGCTGTAATTAAGCGAACATTGCGTTTTCGATAGCGAAGCGAAAAGTGTATTCATCGTTTCGTACTTTGTGTATCCTAGTAATTTGTGAAATTTTTAAGTAGATAGAGGCACTAGACAACCACGGTTTTTAGGGTTCCGTACCCTATTACTAAGCCTACGTTGTCCGTCCGTCCGTCAGTCCGTCAGTCCGTCTTACCTATTCAGGGCTGTAACTTTTGAACTGTAATAGGTAAATAGTTGAAATTTTCACAGAATGTGCGTTATAATGGCGGATTTGCTAACAATTTCTCGCTCTATCGTAAAAACGGTAATACATACAAGCGTCAAACTTGGTGTGATTATAGAGCAAACTCTACAGTATAGCAACAAATAATAAAAACCTGCCTAGTGTGAGTCGGTCTCGCGATAAAGGTTCCGGAGAAAGCAACACTTTTTTGAAAGTTATACGTTGTGTGATACGGAACCCTCTGTGCGCGAGTAGCCTGACTCACACTTGACTGTTTTTATTTTATTTTTAAGGACACTAAGTGCATTAACAGTGTTAAGCTTCCCACGCAAATGATGCTATTAAGTCACCCAAAACCTAGCCCGAACCAAAACTCATTGGAAAATCAACCCTGAACATACCCTTACAGAATCTATACTAAAAAAATTGAGTGACAATTTTCACTATTCCAAAAGACATTGTAAAATCAACTCTATGGGTTAGTTGATAGGAGCTAGGTGTAGATTTTGAGTGCCAATTTTAATTAGCCCCTCTTTCCCCGCTCCCCGCGTTGAGATAAGGGTGTTTGCAAATAAGAGGGACTGCAAAGAAGCCAATCCATCAAATTGGAACGCATTACGACACTTTGGCAGTAGGGATTGGCAGGACAAAGTAAAATATCGATAAAAATTTGGTTCGTATAACTCGCTTATAAACTTTTTTAAGAATTAAATTAAATACATGAACTAACAACCGTTATGAAATGTTGTTACAACTAAAAATAATATCAAATTTTTAACAATATCTTTGATAAAATATATCTTTATTTAACATTAAATTCGAATCCCGAAAACTCAAAATTACTCGTGAGAAGATGCGTACACTGCAGTGGAACGTAATGGCTGATGATGATAATGATGATTCTGAAAACAGCGAGTGATTAATTCAGGAATTTATAAGAGTCATCTAAAAACTTCGCAAAAACTACTAGGCTCTCTTTTAGCATACTTTTTAGGATGGAATGACATATCAAATGGTGATAGGCTAGACGTCCACTAGACAAAAATTACTTCACGAGACACCTTAGTCTCAAGTTACTTGACTGCATAAAAAAAATAGTCCAATAATGTAGTTTATCGACTATACCACACGATTCCCACAGGATACCATCACTAGCACGCGCGTGCTTTCAGTTGATTGGCGTAACTCGATAGTCCTGCACTCATTTGCGCCCCACACTATAGTACAATCCACACACTAAGTCACGCAAATCAAGCCAATTTCATACGTATCGAAGAGCCATAAAAGTTTTTCATGAGACAAATAAACTTTAATGTCGGAAACACGATAAATCTCACAGGAGCGATGTCAATGGCAGTGCGCTTATTCTTAAGTTGATTTTGTTACGAAAATAGACGACAATGCAATGTTAAGTCTACGGAAAGTGCTTTATTTCAGTGTTAACTATCGAGGAAAAGTCGGTTTTATGCGTATTGTAATTAGGTACAAACCACGTTAAGTAGCTATGTCATCAACAATTCTTCATTAAAAGGTGACGCGCATTTTAGCTGTAATTAAGCGTGCGCTAAAATATCGATAGCGAAGCGAAACGTGTTTGTTCTTTCTGTAGACTCTGTAGCTTAAGTACGTGTTATTTTGTAGGATTGATTTCGTATCATCATCAGCCCGTTATATTCCAATGCTTGGCCTCTTCATGTTTTCTTAATAACAATCAGTGCTACTCTCATTTTATATGGATGACGTCGGAACATCTCACCGAGTAAAAACAAAATTTACTGTTCATAGATTATACACACATTTTCAATTCCATTCTTGGAAAATATACACTGTAGGAAATTTCATACCCAGGTAAATATCTTTGAATCTAGATTCAATTTTCTGCGTCAGCATCAGCCTACAAATAACCCACTGCCAGTCTGCCACTGCAGGGCATAGACCTACCCTGAAGGAAGGTGTAGGCATGTGCACCCTGGTATTCTACGTACTTAATAAAAAAAACAAAAAAATCAAATGGTTTTGGAGTTTTGGAATCACGCAATAAGTCTATTCTTTGAACTTAATAAAAACCCATTGTTTTAGCGATACCTACTCGTAGGTAAATAATCCAAGCAGTTATTAAAACGAGCCATTTCATTAATCCTTTTTCTAAAAATAAACTCAACTCTATTCCCAAAAACTACCCTCAAAATTCTCCTCCCTAAGCTTGTGGCAATGAGCGCGTGCTCTCACACTGGGGTCGCGGATTCGGTGTCCGGTTGCAACAATCGGCTTACAAACGCCATGGGAGCAAACACCACACCATGAGATTAGCCCTAATGAGAAGTTTTAGCGACGGGTGCTATTGGCATAATTGAAACTATGAATTTTGACGTCAGCTTTTTGGATTAGGCGTTAACCTAGTACATGTAGACTTCGATGAAATGCACGCTGTTGCACGTTTCTATACGCCTATTATAAGTGCATAGTCAAGGACTAAAACATAATGAGTGAAATTGATATCATTTGCATCCTTTTAAGCGAAGAGTCTACCCATCAAACGGAACAACTTTTACTACAAGAGCAAACCGATCGAAGCAAAATCTGCTGTTGCATACATTTGAGCCGAATAGGCATTGCAGTTTAGTATGGAACAGCTGATTTTTTTTTGCCTCCCATCGGTTTTCATAGTAAAAGTTGCTCAGTTTCATGCAGTAGACTCTTCGCTTAAAAGGATGTCAATGATATCAATTTCACCCTGTATAATGGATCATCATCATCGGCCTATAATAGATCCTACTGCAGAGCACAGGCCTACCCTCAGGGAAGGTTAGGTTAAGTTCCACCACGCGTGTCCAATGCCGACTGACAGACTTCACATACGCATCAGAATTTTTTCTTCTGCGTATGAAGTTTTTTCACGATGTTTTTCCTTTACCGTTTGCAAGCAATCTGTATTACGTACATAAGTTAGTACATGACATTTCGTACTTATTGGTACATGACATTTCGTCAATGCGTATTCGAACTCAGACCCTCGTGATTGAGTGTTCATGACCTCTCCACAACGCGCCACCGACGCTCTGTCTATACAGAGTCCTTAATATGCTGACACTTTTTTAAGAGGATGATCAGACCATCAAACTGAACAACTTTCTCTAAGGGACCAACATCGAAATCGCGAAAAAAAAATCTGCTTCCCCATACATTTAGCTCGAGTAAATTTGTAGTTCAGTATGGAACATCATTTTTTTTGCAATTTCGAAGGTGGTGCCATAGAAAAAGTGGTTCAGTTTGACGGTCTGATCATCCCCTTAAAAAGTGTCAGCATATTAAGAAGGACCATGTATATGTAGTGAATGTATATAAAACAACTGTTTGTCCGATTAAGCATTTTACTTAAATATTGTAGTTTTCTATTATTTTGACTATACACCAAAGTGTGCACATAAATAATATTTATGTTTATGTTAAGTTCATATAGTCATATCATTTAACCATTGTATCTCTCTATTTTATCGCAGGAACTTATAGCCATATTTCAAAACTCTATTTTGACAAAAACAAAAGCCAAACTATCTCTTGACTTTTCACACGCATCCCATTTACATCCATCGAGAGAGGGATGTATTAGTGCGCATTAGGGGTGGCTCGATGTGTGCGTGCGACTAAGATGAATTAGGGGATTACAACGACTGCATCATGCAACTGCACTCTGATTTTGCACGCTGATACGTATATAGGATGTTACAGTTTGAATAATGCGGAATATGGAACTGTTTTCGGGCAAATAAGCATTTCTCCTACAGACTTCATTGATCTTAAAATATGCTTGTAGAGAGTCTGGTTGCTGCTAGGATTGGAAATGTGTCAAAGTCTCTGACAAATTTGAAAGATATTAGCAATAATCTTGAGGTTATGCTACCTTAGTACCTTTATAGGAACGTGGATTATATGAAAATATTGCTATAAATGATCTGTCCATATTCCCAATATCCCCGACTACAAATTTGGGGTCCATGTTCTTAACTGTGAGCATTACGCTATTCATAAATATGTTGCTACAAATAATATAATTATTCGACAGCATTTTATCAACATGAGTTTTACTGCTGACATACTTTTATTTAAGACGACTTTTAAAATCTCCCGACCCAAATACTTTAAACCCAGCAATCGACACAGAAATGTCGTCTTTAAAAAGCCACAAAAATAAATCTCTGTAGTCATAAAACAATTACACAGACAATAATCACGTTGTTTTTGTAAAATACTAAACGCGTTTTATTGTATCTTCTTCACCCTGTATCTATGGAGCAAAGCCTGGGGCGACGGGTAATGGCCTAAAAGTAATTTTATTACTTTGCCCCTATTACCATCACAATGCAAGCTACCGGCACAATACGATACGCGGATACTTGATACGCGCGTTTCATCACTGTCTCAATTCTATCGATAATTCGTACGCGAATACGCGAGTCGTGCACATCACTATTTTTTAATCTATGTTTAGATAAATGACAGATTCCAACCATTAGATGGCGCTGATTAATTCGTAATTTTTATGCAATAATTGTAGTGAATTCTAAACATATCGCGAATTACATAATTATATTACTCGAATGCAATGCGATCTATTACCAACGTCAATATTTTTAATCGCTTGGCATTATCTATTGTTACCAAGATTATCATCATCAGCTTTTGCCCACCCACTGCAGGGTATAAGCCACCCCATTACATGGCACTCTTTCCAGCCACCTTCGCAATAGTAACAGCCCACCTGGCAGCTGGACGACCCACGTCTCTCGTGCCTGATCTCGGCCACCACTTTGACAGAGTAGCTTTGCTTCATCTGTCGTCTGTTGTTCCAGCCACGTGTCCCGTCACTTTACTGAAGGTTATAAAGATTAAGAAAGATTTTAAGTGCTTTATACGAGTATAAAGTGCATTGTGTTCTGTCTCTACCAGTAAACAAAGGAAAAGCTGAAGAGTAACTGGAAAATAAACAATTGAAACAGCAAATTCGGTTCTTTATTATTAACGGCGCACAGGGTACCTACAAGGAAAGCAGAAATAAGATGGAGCTCACACCCCGCTACGTACTGATTCGATTTGTTCCTGTTGCGATGAATATTTGATGCAGCTCAGTGCACACTAATTTGTTTATCGTGTTCCAGGCTTCTGCTCTCCTGGTATCCGCGGAGTGAATTCCACGTCAATTATTCAACAAAAACAAACGTCTTTTCGATTAATAAACTTACGAAACCTTTTTAAATTTAGCCTAAATATTGGTTATCGCTGCAAGAGATCTGCACATAACTTGTCTTTAACATTAATGTAGTTATAACGCAAGACGCGGTAAGAATTAATTAAGCGTACGTATATCCGAGATACGAATCAGTGGTGTGGCAGGTGATTAAATAAATACAAGTTGGCGTTTCTAATTAATATGCCAGACGCACGGCTGATAAGCGAGCGCTAGGCGACGCGACATCTCCTGCGATTCCTGCTTGCCTGGTAACTTCGCGATTAACACATTATTATAATTATGTGAAATTTGTCTTGTCTTTTGGATAATGTTTATCTTTTGAGACGTTGCGATGTTGTTTCGACAAAACTCTACACATAATTAGTAGAAAAATGTTGCATTATCTGTCAATGACACTAGAATCTGCGTCGATAAAGAATGGGATCAACTAAAGCCAAGAATACTACACTCAACAATAGTTTCCATAGATTCAATCGATCCCAGGGACATGCAATTCAAACCTACTACAGAACTACGATTCAAACTCACATTTTTGTCACCAGGTGACGCGAGCAACGCGAGTATCGGTTCCGGAGAAGGAACGGGAGAAGAGGACGACGATACTAACGGCAAAAAGAACCAAAAGAAGAGAGGGATCTTCCCGAAGGTAGCAACCAACATCCTGCGGGCGTGGTTATTTCAGCACTTAACGGTGAGTTACTTTTCAATTTATGACCTCCTAGTACTTTTAATTCGAGTACAAACGGTAGTGGAAATGAGTTTGACTTCTGACAATATTTTCCGGTAGCCATTTTGTGACGTCACAATTTTTTTGTTCAAAAAGGAACGTTCAAAATTATAACAGTTAGAATTTTGTTTGAATTCCTCTCCAAATTGGATTTACTTTTTCAAACGCCATTTCACAGTCAACAGAAATTACAGCCATAAAAATAGGAATAGCTAAAGCATAGTACAATGTGGTCGCGAGCGTCACAGTCACATTCCAGAACAATTGTAACGCGGCAGAGCCGAGCTTTTCAATTAAAATTTCCCGCTAGAGCAATAAATTTTTCATTGCGTAGACAAAGCCTTTCAAAAGGGTACCAATTTCTAAGGACACTGGAAACACAATTACGAAACTTCTATTTCGCATTTCAATACAAAAAGCAGACTTTGTGATTGATGGAATTTAAAAAAATAAGCATTAGCTTACAGTAGCGAAGTACCAGGGAATCAAGACAGTCGAGACAGTTGCACGACTCAGTGTTGCGTAGTAATTTCTAGAATGGCTTTCCGCGGAGGCGAGGGAGGAGCGGGGGGATGCAATTTCATTACCGGTCCGGATCCGCGTCCATAAATCACCAGGGCCGAAGAAGCCGCTTCGCTCAGCGTTCAGGTGACGCTCGCAAAGTCTCCTCTTGAGCCTGGTATTTCTGTTTCATTCGAAGCGAGACGAGCCGAATCCTACTTTCTTTATGGCTATGAATTCCGCGCATTTCCGAGGTGGAATTGGAAGTGCGAGTTTTAATTACAACTTCGGAAAAGCTTTTACAAGTAGCCTCGCTAAAATATCGCCGAGTCAACCCCGGAATTCGCTTCGGAATCAAAACTGTTCTGGTAATTTTGGAATTTGAAAAAAGAACACTTTGTGTCTTTTTTGTTAGATTCAAAACTGTGATTTATTTCCGGCCAGTGTTTGAAGTTAAAAAAGTCGACAATCGAATTAGGGAGCTTTTAGCGCGTTCCGTTTAGCGCGTTTTTGCGCATCGCTGTCCGCGCCCATTACCGGCTTCCAAATTACTTATAATTGCTTCGCTTAGTGCTAAGTGCTTTCATTACGGGCTCCCTGTAAAACAGTTCTGGAATAGGTCGGGACATGTCAATGTTAACTCTACATTTCTCCCTAATCTATTTTTAAATAACGAGTGCAAATCGTATTTCGGCTTTAAATTTGGATTCTAAAATGTTTGACTGCTCACGTAATCCTATTTGAGCGTCGATGCTGAAATGCTGGGACATCGACAATGGTTTAAATTGGCGTAAAAAGAGCATTCGACCCACATATCGGGCATGAAACTGCATAGCTGTCAACGTGACGTTTGTAATATTCATTCGATTACGCTCTGCGGGAAATGGAACGCCACGCGGTGACAGCGCGCCACCTGCGCTGCCGCCATTTGAATTCAGAACTGGCGCTGATTGGTCACTGTTCGGATCGACATTGGCTGGAAACAAATGAACGTTGTGCTACACCTTGACCACAAAGGTTGAGATTCGAATATGGAACGTTTGATTTGCGATTACATGGCTCCAATAACGAACGGGGATTGAATGGAGCTGGTATTAATTCAGAATTGAGTGGTCATTGATACTAAAAAGGGAATGCTTGATCTCGTAACCGCTGGAATACATAGTAGAATTTAAATTCAGTGCAGTTTGCAATATCGGTAACGGTGCGCTTGTCCGTGGCTGTAAACGGTTAGAATTTTAAATCTGTTCAATGCATAGATACGTTAGTGTCAGCCGACATTTGAATTTCAAAGAATATGTGACTTTATTTGTCCTATTTCATTTGCAAGTTACAAGTGAGATTGACGCAGAGATTTTTTATTAATTTGTTTTTTTTCACATTAGGTCATCAAGAGACAGTACCTAAACGTATCAAATTATATCAAACGAAAAACGAACTATCAAATATACGATCATACATACTTTATCAATTGTTTTTAGCCATACGAACTATGATTCCTTTGTTATCGATCAGAAAGCAGTACCCATACATGGTGTTAGGGACGACCGTACAAATACTGAAATGACATTCAGACCATCAAACAGAACAACTTTCACTTTGGAATCAACTTTCAGAAACATGAAAAAAATCTGCTGTTTCATGCATTTGAGTCCGGTATGTACAGGAATTTTGTGTGGAACAGCTGAGGCTCCTTAGTGAGAGTTGTTCAGTTTGTTGTTCTGAATTCATCGTTTCAGTATTTCCCTGTTCATTACACCCTATATTAGTGCAGTCGACTGACTTTTAGTCCGCGCATAGAAACGGTGTGGAAATCGTCTAATCGAGGCACAACAAGAGTATTAAATACTTCCCTATCGCAGTCGGCCATCTCAACATAAGCATATGCTCACGACTATATTCCCCGAGGGGGTAGTCAGACATATTCTGAAACCTCAGAACATCTACGTTTCACCAGTAGTACCGAAACTCTGTCCAGTGTGACGGGGGTTGAGCCCGTCGCCACCTATAACGGACAGTGTGTACAATACATGCCTCGGAATTGAAGCATGCAGGTTTCCTCACGACCATCGGTCATCTCAAACAGATAATATGCGAATATGATGTTTTACGACTATTTGGTCTGCGTACAAAGTCGCAGGCATAGCCAGAACTAAGTAATAAGAGAAAGAATAATCACATTGTCACCCAACTAATCTAGCCAATCATTAATTTATCGCGAAACGTACCAAATCTCTTAATGCTCACCTGAACGGGTACTATCGCCGACAAAACTTGTTATTAGCAAATAAGTTCTTTTTGTAGAATGAGACGACTATAGGATTTTCTTTAGCAGTATTTAAGGGAAAATTGATTGAGTCACAGTTAGGGGCACGAAATTACATGGTAAGAAGGGAAAATGGTCCACTCGTCAACAGGCATGCCGATCAAATTAAGTATAGGTGGTTCGACTCGGGCAGTTTGGGGTCCCCGCAGATCGATGATTCGTTGCCGCCGAGGTCATTTGAGGAGGTATCAGCACAGCCTGGCCCTAGTGATGTTCCGCCGGTGAACCCGCCCGGGTATAGCCTAAGACCTAGGGGTCAAATCGCACCTCCGTTTAAATATGGGTTCGAATTTGACTAATGTCACTTAAGACGCAATTCCGTCCTAAACCATAAGAAAGTAAAGCTAAATGTGACAGCTCTTAAAGTTCAAACCCCTCAAGTCAAGTCGTTTTCTTCCAATTGAATTCCAATAGCTTAACGAATGGTAAGGTTGTCTTCCAGATAACCGCCTATGAAATCACCAGATTTTTTTAATTTTTAATTTTTTTTGGCCATTGTCGTTGCTACGGATTTTCCGTCGAAAAGGCAGCTGACCAGCTGATCAGTCACCACAAGCCTTAAATTTCGAATGGATTTCATAATTAGGTGGTTACTGAATTACTGATCCCTAATTACACCCATGTTTTTTTAGCTTTTTGTTTAAATGTTACAATACCTGTTACAATGGACAGAGTCGGGATACTGCTATGGCTATGCTATAAATATACCGGCACCTACTGGAGGCATAGTTCTGAGAATATTCTGTTTATGTTCCTTCACTCGTTCTTCAAGAAACTTTTCCCCGCAACAGTACAAACCGAAACCCCGCAAGAAATAATATTGAATAACGTAGCGACGCGACAAATCCCGCGGAGAACCCATAAGCCTACAGGGGGCTAAAAATAATTATAACGCAGAAATAATCCCGGGACTCAAATCCCGTTTGTTCCATCATTGTTTTGGCTTTTAGATGTGATCTGAATTCAAATAACAATGCCTTGGTTAAAGATAGAACATGGTAAGATTCTAGAGCTAATTCGCTGTCAAAAGTTTTGTGTACCACAAGGGTTTAGTCTGGGTACAACTCTTTTCTTTATAGTTAAAAAAAAAGTTCTATTAATAAAAATCATTTGGTTCTTATTTCACTCATCTGTAAATAAAATTTATTATATTCTAGCTATGAAACCGTTTCAAATTATATAAAGTAGGTAGTACAAACCTTTTCTAGAGAAGTTCTGCATTTCAAAACAAACGTAAATAAGTCCCTATAAATTGTAGAAAAGTTGTAGCTATGCTAAGTCTTTCTTGAAAGCCAGCTAAAATACGAGTTACACTTTTCTCTGCTTTTCTAGAACTTTCGTCGAAAATTGCTGGATTTTCTTCCTCACATAACATACCTACACACACTGACATGCTTTAATTTAATTTTAGAAGATAATTTCTAAGAAAATCCACGTGTATAGATGATATTACTAGATATATCAGTACCATGCCATCGTAGAATAAAAGAGATATAAGCGAAACGCGGAATTCCTAGGCGTGCGGTGTTGAATTACGTCCGTATCGGGTTCGCTTTGAAAAGCACCGCAGCGGAATAGAATGGGAGTCCCTAGGAATCGCGAATTTATACTTTATTTATGCATTATTATAATATCGTCTCGTACGTTATGCTCGCCTGGTATTTTGTTTATAGAGACATGTCAGAGTGCTAATAGAAATGGAAATATGCACATACATACATAATGTAACCGTCGCGTCGACTGAAGGACCACGTCGTAAGGTTGGGAATTGCTCGTTACTGCTTGTTTTTCTTGTTGAATTTTGTGAAATATACAGGGTCCAATTTAATATACTGACGGTTTATAAATGGATGAACAAATTATCAAACTGAGCAACTTTATCTATGGAAAAAACATCAGCTTTCGAGTATCCTACTCGAATCGACCAGTTGTGCAGAGTGCAGACTGAAGTTGTATATGAACAGGTGATTTTTTTCGCGATATCGACCTTGGTCCCATAGAGAAAGTTGTTCAGTTTGATGTCTGATCATCCCCTTAAAAACTGTCAGCATTTTAAGAAGGACCCTAAAGCATATTTATTCTTGGTTTAGTGACCTAATCTGGTGCTAAATTCATTCAGGATTTGAATTACTTTATATGCAATTGTGATTTGTGAGGTCCGCATTTATTTATTTCTAACCAGTGTTTCAACAACTTTACCATGAATCCAAAACAAACTTCAAAACTTTCGTATTAATCACATTTGTTGGATTAATCCGAGCAAAAATTTGTCAAAGTACTGTTAGTGTTAGCCATTTCACGAAAAGGGCATTTTCCGAATAGGCCATTTATAAATGGGCCTTTTCGCGAATTCGCCATTTCACGAATTAGTCTTTTCCAGACATCGGGAGCCATTTCGTGAATTAGGCAATTCACTAATTTTATTATTTTATAAAAAGATCTTTACTTAAATCTAAATATTAAGTTCTCAAAAACAATTTAAACATTATTTTTACATAACTTTTGGAAAGATCCAAGAATCAAATTCCTAAAGTTGAAATGTGTTAAATTTCTGTAAGTAAGTACTGAAAGGAAAATTGAACAAAATACAAAATTCAAGATGACACGTCAATTTTTTTTAGAAATCCCACTCTACTTCCATTAATCCAATCACAAGCCAAAATATGACTCAATATTCGGTGTTTTCTGCAAAATCTTGCAGCAACTTTGTTTCCCTAGCTTTTATTTAGGGTAAGGGCGTACCATAAGTTTTACTTGGAAGAGGCGAGGGCAAATTGCAGGCGAATCCAGCGAATGAGAATTTATTAATATTGGAACCCTGGACTGGGGGTATTTTGAGAATTAAACGCTAAAAAGGTTTTATGTTTGGTTTGCTTAAAATGTTAGTTATTGGTGGGGACGAATTTTCGGTTGTAATTTGTTTTTGGAACAATTTTGTTAGGCTTGTTCGACGCCACTAGGCGTAGGATGAAATTTTTCGCTCCCTTCCGCTTCAAATACACAGGGTGACTTAAATGCGTTATATACTTTAGAGGCAACATCAGACCACCAAAATGAACAATTTTACTATACCAAAACAGAAATTTCGCAAAATTCGGCTGTTCATTTGGGTCGAGTCATCAATGACGTTTTATATGCAACAGCTGATTTTTTTTCACGATTTCTATTACGGTCTCATAGTGAACGATGTTCAGTTTGATGATCTAATGCAGTAGTAACATTAATATCGTTCTGAAGCACCTTGTTCGATATAATATGGTCTTTCTTAATAGGCTGAAATTTTTTTAAGGGGTTGATCAGACTGTCAAACTGAACAATTCTCTCTATGGCACCAACATCGAAATCGCGAAAAAAATCAGCTGTTCCACACAAAAATGGAAACCTAGTACTCGAGCCAAATGTGTGGGATAGCAGATTTTTTTTTTCATGATTTCTTATGGTCTCATAGTGAAAGATGTTCAGTTTGATAGTCTGATCATTCCCTTAAAATGTGTCAGCATATTAAGAAGGACCCTGTATAAAGCAATGAAGTTTAGAACCTGTAAATAAAAGTAGTCTTTCTTAAACTGTCCCTTAAAGATGCAATCGTTGCCATTTTCACTTCAACGATTTATTTTCTAAAAGGATTATATTTCCTTCTTTAAATCCAAGTGAATATTAAACCTCTTGACAGAGCAAAATCCATCCAAAAGCTCGCCATAGAGGCCGACAGAAATCATTTCCGTCCATCCGGGGGCCAGATTTCCGAAAACTACCCACTTTTTAAGTCGACGACGTTTAATGCCGTTCTCGACTTCCGGTCCGACAGGAAATTCGGATCTGGCGGAAATAGAGTGTGTAGGTGAGACAACATTATGCTCTAAAGGCATGAATTAGAAAAGGATGGGTTGAGTTTGAGATTGAGAGTAGTCCGCGAAATTTTGAACTTGGAATAGTTTAAATTGTATTTGCGGGTATATTTCTTTTTAATATTTTTCACTTCTTGCTGTTATGTTTTCCTGGTAATTCCATCAGAGATTTTGCATATTTTTATTTAAAGTACTTTTTTTAACCTAAAATCTAACGCCCGTAGACCTTTTCTTAGCATTCAGAAACATCGCTACAACTACCAACTTCTTTTACTACAAAAGTGTAGTTGTAGCAAGTTTCAATGAATTCTAGACTCTTTCATTTTTCTGAAAACTCTTTTCATCCAACCACTCAAAAATATTACTTATCCTTCAATAACTTTTTCTGTTTAACTTTTAATATTCTCAAGTTGCGTCTTGCTTGCTACAACTAAACTGACAGTTGTAGCAAATTTTCTGACCATCCCAAGGAATTATGGTCGTGAGTTTATGTATTTATGCCCTTGATTTTCGAAAAGTGCACTCTTAATTGCTCTGTAGAATATACGGGGTGTCCCATACGTCAAGCCGAAAACAGGACTTAGGTTGGTAATAACAAAAAAAAGAGTTTTCGAGATTTCGGTTTTTTTTTTACCATTGTAAAAATCGTCACTCTGCGCTAAACTTTTAGATATAGCGACTACAAATGTGCATATTTTCCATGAAAATACTTGTTACGCAATCCTGAATATACTTGCCAGTGGTCCCAATTCAAAATAAAAGCATTAGTGGTATATTTTTCAAAGAAAACACTATCTTTTGTCAGACTTCTGCGGTAACATTTCGTACCCTTACTGCAAAAACCCACTATCTGCAACCAACTATCCTGATTTTTCTATTAAATCTAGTCAGTTTTCTTCAATTATTTAATGCAACTAGAATAATTGCTTATATATAAATAACCATTAATATATAAAATAAACGTTATTATAATATATTTTTGTGTCGTCAAACTTTCAAGTGCTTAAATCTCAAAAAACATATTGGTTAAATTTTGGTGCAGATAATTGATTTTTGCAATAAGGGTACGATTTTTTCTTTGGCAAATTTGTGACTACACCCTGTATTAATAAATTATGGTGCTAACCTGGTAAGTTATATCAAAAGTTGGCTTATTTAATGTATTAAAAGATGTATACCACAGATAATACATAAGAAAAATACCCATATTTTTGCTTATATTATAGTTAATTAATACTATGTCATCTGATAGCTAAAGAGTTTGCCGAAAGGGTTTGCGTGTTTGCGAGGGTCGTGGTTCGATTCCAAAGTTATCGTATTCCTTGCTTACTTAGGATGTTTGGCATTAGACATTATAGGGGGGAGGAAAGTAATGGGGGGGTAGAAGTAATCTATTTGAGAGAGTTAAGCATCTGGTGTTTGTCAATAGGCGTCTTGTAACTGAATATACTTTTGTATAATCTTTTATTCTACTTATAAGGGGTAGGGTATAAAGGTAAATCGCTAATCTTACGGCGCGCGAGCTGCGCTATAGAAACACACTCCCCGCTGCGCATTCGCAGCGCATTCGCCAGATGTGGACGCACCGAAAGATTTGAACTATACATTCATAAATTAGGTTGAAATAAAAAAAAACATGAATATTACATGTTTAAAATCATAGTGGATAGAAGTTTCCTACGTCGAAAAAAAATCACAAAGTTACCTCTTAGTTTCATAGATTTTTTTATTAATTTTCAGTATAGAGTGCATAATATTGCGCTTAAAATTTAATATTAGTATCACTCATAACATAACACACGGCTGACGTTAGCATTTTTAGAATATATACTATATTTTACTAGTTATTGAATTAAAATGCATTATCCTACTAATATTATAAACGCGAAAGTTTGTAAGTATGGATGGATGTTTGTTACTGTTTCACGTAAAAACTACTGAATGGATTTTAATGAAATTTGGCACATAGATAGAATATGATCTGGATTAACATATAGGATACTTTTTTAAGGTCTACGCAGACGGAGTCGCGGGCAACAGCTAGTACAGTATATGTATTTGTATTTTCCATACTATCATTTTGCTTTCTTCGTACGCTCTCTTTGAATCAGTACTAAGGGATAATTTTCACCATGCAGTATTTTGAAAGCGAAAGACTTGCCACCTATCACTACATGACTATCATTGCGTCCACCTTCAATATACTAAATGAGAAAATCGATGGATTTTTATATTTATGGGAGTTCGAACTTAAACTCATATTTCGATTCAAAATTTCAGCTAAAGGCCTTTTCCTTTGGTACCCTTCTCAGATTATACGAGACCAATTGTTCCTGTTGGAGTCTTATATGATGTGACTAAGGGATAATTATTATACTTGACACATTAACATTTCTTTCTGGAACCTTAAACACGCTTGATCGTTATATAGGGTCCTTCTTAATATGCTGAAACTTTTTAAGGGGATGATCAGACCATCTAACTGAACAACTTTCTCTATCGGATCAACATCGGAATCACGAAAAAAATATCAGCTCTTCTATACAAAACTGAAAACCTACTCGAGCCAAATGTATGGGACAGCAGAATTTTTTTCGCGATTTGGTTGTTGGCCCCATACAGAAAGTTGTTAAGTTTGACGGTCTTATCATCCCCTTAAAAAAGTATCAGCATATTAAGAAGGACCCTGTATGTAAAACGTTTTTCAAGTTATATGTAATTGTAATAAAGTTTCTGGGCAACCCAAAAAGGGAATAAGGTTGTCAGTGTATTATAATACAATTACTTTTAAAACAACAATAGTTACAACTGCACTAAACCGTGTAGTTAACAGAAGTTGACCAAAATCGCCCATTTCATATCTACAGGGTGTATCGGGGGTCAGTTCACCCCCAGGGGGTGGGGTGTCGTTAAGATAAGGTGATATCTCGCAAAGTGGACAGGGGCTCCGGTTACAGGATATGGACGAAAGTGAGAATTTTTGGGGCACCTTTTTCGGGTATGCGCTTTTATTGGGAAATGATAAAGAATGGACGCTGGATTTATTAGGGTTTTGCAGTTTTTGGGTAGTTTATTGTATTATGTTTTTCCATTTAATTTTCTTAAGATATAAATAAACACAGATTGTAATTAGTGTTGCCTAACAATACAGGGTCCAACTTAATATCCAGACCGTCAAACTGGACAACTTTCTCTATGGCACCAAAATCTTAATTGTGAAAAAAAAATCTGCTGTCCTATACATTTGGCAGATTTTTTTTTCGCGATTTCGATGTTGGTGTCATAGAGAAAGTTGTTCAGTTTGACGGTCTGGCGGTCCCCTTAAAAAAGTGTCGGCATATTAAGAAGCTTAGATGTTTATGTGAATGTGTCGTTGGTGTACCTAATAAACTATTAAATTATTAAACTAATTAAACTATTAATGGAAAACAAATGTAAGTTTTCACATACAACCGTATTAACAGGGACCGTATTTGGCAGCTCACGTTTACCCAAGATAGTCGGAAACTCGAAATTCAAGACAATGCCTGTCTTACTGCCGTGTGCCTCGTAAATTTAATTTTAAACCTTATTGCATATAGATTTAAGAGTCACGTTCTTGTTGGGTTTATTAACTTAAATTACTTGATTCTTAAAGGCGTAAAAATCTTTCATACATACCCTAGAGTTATACACTAGATTTTATGTCATATCATAAGCTATCCAACCAAACAAGTTTCATCAAAAACGGTTCAGTAGTTTTTGCATGATGCAAACAACACACAACATGAGGCAGACAAAAATTCTAGAAAAGGTTGATTTGGAGTCAGGGACGTCTAAAAACCATATCGTTATCTTTTTTTGTAAATATCTTCAATGTACAGACACACTTCTGTTACATTTTAAAATAGTGAAGATAAGTTGAAAACACAGATTAAAATAAAATTTCAGTTAATGTCTCGTATTATACCGCCTCTTTTTTTGTGTTTTTTGAAATGATTTTCCTATCTGTTGTGTCAAAGTCAACTTAAAAGCCTACTCAAGATCGGTTTATTAATACGGTGTACTAACTCAATTCACATAATCTACAAACGTAAGTAAGATATTAAGCTCAACACCAGGGCATCATAAGTTAGCAGCGCGCAATATCCGAGACCTCCCAAAAATCCCCAGCTCCCAAACAGTTTGATTAATGTATTCCTATGTCACAGTTATTGCGAAAAACCCCTTATATTCTTTGCCTAGAAAGCCCCTATATCAGGTGGTGTTATACCAAATCTAGGGTATATTAAAAAGGGCGGGGTATTCCTATTTATGTGACAAGAGATACACCTGCTGTCCCTACGCTCACGGAGATATAGCAAGGTTTTGGGAAAGATATATCGTTCGGCTCTGCGTGTTTTCTGCTATCCTGGTATCTTGGGAAGGAATAAGGATTTGGGAATGGAAAAAAAGCCTTTTCTGGAACATCATTTTGTTGAGTCCCTAAAAATAAATATGTAAAAAAATATCTTTGCTTAAAATCGGGATGTAAGGATGTAAGTAGGCTGAAAATCTGGCTCGAAGGACCAACATTGTGCTGGGAAGTTACACTGAAAGTTTTATTTCGAAAAATGTATTTCTCCTCTAAAAGAAATTCAGGTATCGAACAGGATTTGAAATCGTTACCTGTCAATCCGAGGCTTTCGTTCGTCTAATGAAGTCAGCGCACTATTCATGCTTATCGAATGTATTTTCCTGTTATAAACTTAAAAAGTCAGTAATTCAGTTATTTATTATGATTTTTCTAACATTTCTAAACATCTGCGGGTTGCCATTTGCATTTGCGCGTTACAAATGCATTTTTTCAAACGATAAGCGTATAATGACGCTTTGCATGTGATTAATGAGTAGAAAAAGATCATTTGAGTTATTTAACTCAATAATTATTCACATTAACTTGACTACGCATAAAATATTGTAATAGAAATGTATGTTTACGTGCGTTTGCAAAAAAGTGACGGATGTAGCAAAAACGTATGACGACTTCATTGCAATAATGCATAACATTCTGACATTTATGTATTCCTGGTATCACGATAAGATAAGGCTTAGAGTTTTAAACCGTTTTATTTTTAATTGACAACATGAAAACCACCTGTTTTAATAAAAAATATAAAAATAGGTTAAAAATTAAGAGATACGTATTTTTCCGATTTTATTTTTGACCGATATTTCTATTTTTAATTTACTTTTGAATTTTCTGAAAAACATAGGATTTATGGCTAAGATACCTTGGCCACAATAACATTAAAAATAAAAACTGTCAAATACAATAGAAAAGCCAAGCAGGCAAAGGAATAAAATCTCATTCAACCTCTATTATATTTTTCAGTATTTTTCAAATAACTCGAGAAATAATGGATAGAACAGTTTGATAATTTTGATATAAGCTTTGAATCACATAATCTCCAAATGGTTTTCTTATTTTGGTGCCTTTCTAAAATTAAATGTTGTCAATTATAACGCTTTTTGAAAAAGAAATTGTATCTTTTTCTAGTAAAAAACTTCCAGGGTTAAAAAAGAAAGGTCAAGCCCATAATTTTATCGAACTTACAATCGGTAGGGCATTTTAAATATTTAGCGAGGTCTGTCCCAAAGCCGTCCTAATAGACGGACGGTCAAAGTGTTTTTCGTTATGAATAAGTAATGACAAAATGAACCCTTCAACTTATGTGGTGGGGAAGGGGTGATTTTGTGTTGTTGGATAAACAAGGTGATGCTTTGAATATCTATTTTGCATTTAGGCACATTCTAACTAGGGTATTTTTTGGCAACACACAAACATAAAATATAAAACATAAACTGTTCTGTATACAGTGCTAATTTTTAATTCACAAAAATACCTGTGACAAATTGACGGACGGACAGACAACGAGGTGATATCATAAGTGTTCCGTTTTGCCAATTTTGGTACTGATCACTAAACATATCTTGAAGTGCGTAGAAGTACAGATCATAAAACTGAACAGATTAATACAAGGATCATTGATCGAAAACCGAGAGACATTTTTGGACCTATAAAAGTCTACAGATCGATTTTTATACAATATGTACATAAATTGCAACCCATGTCATGTAAGTTAAGGAAAGCTGTTCTATACCCTGACCTGAACACCCATAATTTTTGAACAATTCGATATGTCTAGTTTTTTTTGGAGGGCTGAATCAAAAACCATTAAAAGATAATTGTCTCAATAACAATATTTTCTGTCAGAGATTTTAAAATGAAAGGATTACAGATATTTTTAATAAAATAACGTCGTTTTGGAAAACCTGTGAAACCCTAGGTAAACTTAAAATCAACTTAAAATAACTGGCCATTATAAAAAAAAAATACATTCACAATGTCAGAATTTGACATTTGATGTTGCTGTTTCTGTTTCCAGCATATAAAGAGAAGGCAGGATTTTTTTAATAAAGCAGTAAGTAGTTTTTCTTCATGGAGTTCGAATTATTTTCTCTCCACCATTTTTGCATTTAGAGATTACAGATCAAAGTAATTTAAAAATTAAATTTATATTGATTAACTCGATGAATCGCAATAAAAATTAAATTGGTTTCTTAAAATTATGTCTTTTATCCGTAAAAAAAAATACCGAAGAAAAACTTGACATACCGAATTATACGACATTCCATTTAAAATCCATGACAGAAACCTCAAACAGCTATTTGCTATTGATCAAAGAATTGAAATCCATCCTCAACACTTCCAACACAATTTCGACTAGTAAATACTTCAAAAAGACTATGTTATTTCGCATATTCAAGACGCAAGCAACTTGAGCAGTAAATTTTGGCCAAGCTGAATGGGCTACACGCGGGAATTTTTCCACGAAGAAGAAAACTTAGTCCCGGAAAGTCGGTAAAGTTGGTGCAAGTAATCTAAAGTTAGGTACCAGGGCGGCAGAGGCTATTTAGATGCACATCTTAACTCGCCCATATATCTAGATTGTACGAGAACTTCGCTACGAAAGCTCGGGTAACTCTGAAAGTGTTTCCCTGGTGCTTTTTTTCTCTCGAAGAGCAAAATTGCAAGTGTGGACGTCGTGCAAGAAGTAATCCAATAAGCGTGCAGCTAAATGATTACCTACTTTCCAAGAAACTACAGCTGGCTATAGAGTTTCAGTATTGAAACAAAAGACGGGAAAAGAAATATCCTTGTTTCAAGTATCATTCCTTTTTTATCATTAAAAAACAAACATACGCCTTCCGTCCCACTGTTGTACTCAAAACCTCTCACGTTTATTCATAGTGGCTGTCTAAAGCCATCTTAAATTTTTCATAATATTTATATTTCCAATAATTTCCATTCTTCCCGATTCTCTGATTAAAATTAGATGTCTCCTTTCCTGCTATATGAATTAATTAAAAACGAGTTTTTTTAAACATTACATTTTAGTTTAGATATCGTTTCATCCGAAAACGCAATAAAATAGCTAAATAACATTGGTACAGCATGTTGGCAGTGGTTTTAAAGAATCTAGCCATCTCGAAAGTCAGAAAAGTAAAGCACATTAATTAATGAAGGTATAGATATTTAAAAAACATAGTATTCTTCTTATTTATATTATTATATAATTTTAAATTCAAACAAAAGACGTACGTTGACGCTAAACACAACGGTAATGTAAAGTCTATAAAATTAATTAAAACAAAGAGAGCATCTCAAATTTATGCGCGCTTAGTACATTGAGGACGGAGCCGTATTTATTTAATTTTAATAAACAAGGAATTTGCATAGTCAAACGGGCGGTGTCGGGTGTGGTTCACTGATAATGTGGACATTTGCATCCCTCCGTGCCGATGAATTATCGGTCAGGTGGCCGCTCGACAGCTCTGCCGGTGTTTGCTATCCTGGTACTGTTGACATTTATATTTCATACAAATATGGGTGAAAATTGATAATTACGCAATGAGGAAATTAGAGAAAACAAATGAATAAAAAAACCAGTTTTCCTACGCCTTGTACATAATAATTTTTTAACATAAAATAAAAATAAGTCATATTCATAGATCCCTCATGTTTTACGCTATCGATAGACAAGAGAAAAGTACAAAAGAACAAAGACACTGAGAGGAATTTCTTCATTTCTCTTTAAGTTAATAATCGCCGAATAATAATCCCGAAGGGACGATTTATAACCGTTTTTATCACAATCTCTCATTTCCCTACCGGGGTCAAAGTACACAACTAGTCGTGCCTGCATAATTCCCTACCAGGGGCCCAGGACGGCCGGGAGCTTAGCTAATCAGCCGGCGGGCGATTAAGTCAGGACTGGGCAGGCGATAATGCCTTTCGCGCGATTAGGCACGCTGCTGACCACCCCGAGACTTCTGCCCGCCTGGTATATGCCCTCGAGGAGTTGAAAGTTTAATCCGATATGTGGCTACCTGCAACCCCTATTGCGATCAATTTAAGAAATTATGTAATGCCAGTAGACGAATAAATGTATCTTTGGGACGTAAATTGGACCCTTGGTCCAAATTGGAACTGAAATTATACTTCTTTAATTCATGATTGTATTTTCTTGTCGAGTTTTTGTATGGGCAATGAGTCGTTTTCATTGTAAATCGGTTACACTGGATGGATAGCTTTCTATTCTTAACAATTTAGCTGTCAGATCGATACCCAGAGTTCCTTTTTTTTTCTCCATTTCCAAGTTTTAGGGAGAATTTGTTTATTAATAAATACTATTTTGATGGTTACAATTTGAAAAACGTATTGAGAATTTGAATCGATCTAGTTTTAAGGCAGTTGAACTAAAAATTTCGTATTTATTGCGTATTTATTGGTAATGAGCAGTTTATCTACTGGCAACACCAAAAAATGTTACTGTCTGTGGTTGTCAAACTATAGACAACCAACCTTTATAACCTTCAAATTGACAGGTTTCATTATCAAATCCGCGAGTTTCCAACTAGTCAAATTAACAACTCTTTATCAAACGTCAAAACGCGTGCTTTGTATGAAATATTGTACTAAAAATTTAATAGTGACGTCATTGTTTTTCGTCGTCATTTTGATACTTTTTATAGTTTATGCAGTTATTAAAAATAATATTCAAGCAACAGCATTACTGAAAATATGAGTTTAGCGGTATTTTCAAACGGTTTATTTAATGAGCAGTTAAAACTAAAATGTATTTTATGTAGTCAACTTCCCTATTGATGAACGCCATCTTCAGATTTTTATTGTTACTACCCTTGGAAAATGTCTCATTCAACATTAAGATTACTTTTCACTAGATTTTCCCATCTTTCTCTCATAGCTAACTTCAAATGAACGAAGCAAATACACACAGGCATAGAAAACCGATAACCGCAATTAAGCCGGTTCCCAGATTGATAGCAACTGCCTTTACTAATAAAATGTATGTACGTTTATATTTTACGTTTACTGCGATTGTAAAGTTGTCGATCTGGTAGTTGCGATAGATGTGGGACATGCAATTTTGCATGTACTGTAACTGGCAAAGCAAAATGTGGTTGATAATGGTTAGAAAATACGAAAATATGTGTACATAGGAAGTTCTGTTCTACCATTGTAGGTACCTAAAATTTATGCAGGTACGTATGAAGGTATGTATGTCATCATCATCACCCTATACAGGGTGTAAGGAAAAGTATCATTAACCTTAAAACCACATACTCTACCCATCAAACTGAATAACTTTTACTATGGGATCAAACCTGTCAGAACAAAACAGTTTAGTATAGGACAGCTGATATTTTTTTTTGTTCTGACAGGTTTGCTCCTGTAGTAAAAGTTGTTCAGTTTGATGGGTAGAGTATGTGGTTTAAAGGTTAATGATAATTTTCCTTACACCCTTTATACGTCACAGTGCAGGACACAGGCCTACCCTCAGGGAGGGTATATGGGCGTTAGTCCACCACGCGTGCCCAATACGGATTGGTAGACTTCACATACGCATCAGAATTTCTTCTTCAACGTATGCAAGTTTCCTCACGATGTTTTCCTTCACCATTTAAGAGCATTTACTTATTATAATTTCGTGTATTAATTATTTGCTATCTTTATTGTTTCAGGTAAATGTAAATTTTTTTCTTTACGTAATTTTTGGTAAGTGAAACACACTAACATTTACAACAAGAACTAATAAATCCACCTCACCAAGACACTAGACACCCGACTGCCGAGCGCCAAAAAGTCGTAAGTCTAAAAATTCGTTTTTTAAAACAGCTTTCATATTCCGCGGAATAAGTAAAGTTTAAGCCGCCATTAGCGGAATTGGACGACGTCACTCCGGATTTACGCGCCGTAACGGAACCAGAACCGACGGATATATTGTCGGGGAATTTCTAAAATGCGGACGAAAATAGACCAATCTCATAATGTTTTCATTACCTACTCTTCTTAATAGAATAGAAAGTTTAATCCCAATGTAAGTTTGGTATTGATTTATGTTTAAATCGAAAAATGCATGCAGTGCCTTTGTATACCACAATAGTATATTCGATTAAAATATTAGCGCGCTCAATTACACTCGCTTGACTGTCAAAATCAGTCATTCTATTTTGAGTAGGTCAGTAAGGAGATAAAGTTCAACTAGTGTAATCCAACTATTGTAATTCGAAGAAGAACGACCAGCAAAGCCACGTATAATATTGAAAAGGTGTCCGTAAAATTTTTAGAGTTAATGTCAAAGATGATAAAAATAGCCTTTCAATTGAACTCAGTCAAATTTGCAACAAACGTTTAAAAACATGTTATATAATTATATCTTGCATCGTTTTTTCCACATCTGTGTACATTATACCTAAATTGACAGTACTTTTAAAGAAATACCGCCAAAAGGAATATTTTTAATGAAATGAATCGATTTACAGCTGACTGATGAATACAATGATGTAAAATAACATACATTTGTATAATTTTATCATATTTTTAAGAACCACATTCTTAAAAGGCGTAACTTGACAGCCAATGACAGTAAATGTCAATACTAATGTCAGTTATATCAAGGCAATAAGCAAATGCAATACAGCAGGTGTAGTGCGACATTGTTTACTTATACAAGATAAATTGGAAAACTAACAGCTTTAAAAAAATTATTACTGATTAAGCATCTCGTACCTACTTTATATTCGTCAAAAAAACGTCCATTGTCCTGACCCATATTTAATTTAAAAAACAGTCAATTGTCAGGGTCGCAAAAAATACCTTTTAAAAATGACTTATGTATCTTTTTAATAAGGCCTTTTAAAGACACAGATAAAAAATAAGCAGCTCCGTAATGATCGGGAACTGGCCTAAAAAAGGGCGATAAATTTTAAAATAGTTAGCAGCGCCATCTACGAAACAATTACTTAACCCTGTCTAGCCTTCCTGGGAGTTTCAGGAGGTGGGGTGGGGAGGGTACCTGAAACCATTTTCATAATGCACTATGAGTTCAGTTCTTAAACTTCACACTTTAAATAATTGCCGAGAGCGTCATGCGGCAGTTTGGGACCAGGTGCTGCTAAATTAGAATGTCATTTTTGTAGGGAAAGGGTTACAAATAATTTGAATGCATTAATTCATATGTTTATAGAGGATAAGTTAGACACAATTTTAAACTTAAGATTATTAGAAACTGGGAAGTATTCTTATGAAGCACAAATTTCAATTTCAAATATTTATTGCATTACCACATTGTAGTACCTACATAGTACGGAACCCAACGGGTACCAACTGTTATCCATGACTTCATCTTGATATAATTTTTTATGCCTATGTCCTTTCTCAGGGTTCAAGCTCATCTTTAGGTATTTAGGACCAAATTTCATTAAAATTGATTCAGCTGTTTATCCTTGAAAACGTAACAGACAGAGACAATTTCGCATTACAAAATTAGTATGGATTAGATAAACTTTTTACTGATGCATGTCAGAATCAGTAGGTCAGTCTCACTCAACCTATCCCGATAACACATAAGCGTGATGATATGTATGTACTAGCTTGTGCCCGCGACTTCATCCGCGTGGATTTGGAAACATTTTGACAAAACCTTCCTTAGCACACCGCTACTACATACTCTGTAGAATATAAATTTCATATTTCTATCTTCAATTGTGCTTTGTCTGTCAGTTAGTCACGGAAATGTTTTATGGGCACCTATAGATATACAACGTGTTAATGAATTAACGCAAAACTAGAAAGTAGTTTGTTTAGAATCGAGAGCAGAATCGAATATCATGGTTTGAACATAGGTAATTTTTTTCAAAATATTAAATAATTTGATTGTAAAATTTTAAATTTACTGAACTCTATCTCAACTCACCGTAAGGGCACACTCATCCTACTTACTATCAAAACAAGATTCTTAAAATGTATCCATGAGAACACTAGCGCTTTCATTCATTGCTGAAATGATAACAGATCATTTTTGCCTCAAAACTTAAAATGCGAATAACTTTAAATGTTAACTATCAAAATAATGAAATTATTTTTTTTATCTAATTATTTTGTTGTAAATCAGTTGGGGTGTATTCATTAACACGTTGTATAATGTACGGTTAATTGATGCATTTCGCTCAAAAACTGAACAAAATTCATCCTCACTTTCTAGTCAGTCTTAACAATAATATTTTATGTAGAATATGTCTACTTCCCTAATGGACTTACCCGCCCACTTTCCGCCATATTTCATAGAGCTAAGTCTTAAAATTCAGGCACGCCTGCAGTTTTCAGTCTAGACTCAAAGTAAGCCGTGCTAAATTGCACCTCGCTCCATCCAGTTCTTAGTCATATTATAAATGCTATTTTTTTATGTTACAACGTTTTTGCGCATCACCTTTTCTTTAATGTTTTCCGTTTTTATAACTATCTTTTCTATATTTTCTTGATAGTGACTGAAAATAACAACGATGCTTTACCAAGATTTATTCTCTTCCGTTGTAAATGCACAAATTCTTAGGTGGATATTTAAAAATAAAAATTAAAAATTGTTTTAGATTATTTTCAATTTTGGAATATGAGTACTTGATTTCAACCCAGTCAAACCATAAAACTTACTAGCTTTTGCAAACGACTATGCCTATTTGAAATCCATTACGCAGCCATAGTATTATTTCGCTAGAATTTTTTTTTAATTTCATAAAGCCATGTAACAAAATGATAACACGCCAGAATATGAATTGTAGTACTTGACTCTGAATAAAATAATGTGAAAGGTGAGTTGTCACATTCTGCCAAGCTGCCGCCACTTGCAAGCTTTTTGAACCGAGCTGCTGTATACAGGGTGTTTTGTACGTGGAATAATTTGAAACTTAAAATGACATTGCAGTTTATTTGTCGTGTTATAATCTTGCAGAAACTTAAAAACGACGCACATAGTTTTCTATACAGGTTTCATATGCAGGTATTTGAATGGTTGATCAGACCACCAAACTGAACAACTATCTCTATGGAACCAACATCGAAACTGCATTCCGACTGCAAGCCAGCAATAAAATTATAGTTTTTATGTCAACTACAACCTGCTTGGATTGCAGTTGGCATAACTACATAGATATTTTTGACCGACTGCGCAGTAGGTATGCAGTTGTATGTAGTGCGTAGAATGAAAGATTGTCTTTAAAAGTATTTGTTAATTGACTAACTATTAAAGTACAGACACACAAAACCACAGACAGACAGACATACTGGACAGAGTTTCGGTACCAGTGAAACGTGGATGTTCTAAGGTTTCTGAATATCTCTGACTTTCCCCAAGGGGCATATAGTCGTGAGTATATGCTTATGCTTACTATTAAAGTACCTACTGATCTCAAAATTTGCCCTCGATGTCAAAAATGTTTCTACTTCATTTCCTTTTTTATTCTTCTTTGAATAGGTAATTAAATTATGCAAGCCATTTTGATAAATATAAGGTCTAACAAAATTAGCTGAAACTATTTTGAGGGGATGATCAGACCATCAAACTGAACAAATTTCTCTATAGGACCAATACCAAAATCGCGAAAAAAAAATCTGCGGTCCCATAAAGAGTCGAGATATGTTTGCATTTTTTTTTCGCGATTTTGATATTGATCCCATAGAGAAAGTTGTTCAGTTTGATGGCCTGATCATCCCCGTAAAATAGTTTCAGCTAATATTGTTAGACCTTTTATTGCAATATTATTCCAGTAGTCAGAACAGAATATCCCATCTTGACTAACGCCATTTTGTTTTTGAAAATAGCTCATTGCGTTCTAAGTTATTGTTTGCATCTGTTATTTTTTTGGATAAATGCCTGTCATTTTATTCACCATCCTGTAGTTGCATAAATACGAATACATTACTTGTAAATACAAGCCTGCCTTACCTCACTTGTAGATAGCATCTCGATTGAGTCGTCACGATACCTACACTGCGGTGTGGAGGCGCCTTTATGTTGAATTAACTGGTTTTTGAGCTATTTCGCCTGTTTTAGCTTGATTATATCTGCTGCAGCATAGCGTAGCATATGCTCACGACTATATTCCCCGAGGGGGTAGTCAGAGATATTCTGAAACCTCAGAACATCACTAAAAGTACCGAAACTCTATCCAGTGTGACGGGGAGAGAGCCCGTCGCCACTTGTTATGGACTGTAAAATACATGCCTCGAAATTGAAGCATGCAGGTTTCCTCACGATGTTTTCCTTCACCGAAAAGCCAGTGGTGTTACAAATCGTACATAAATTTCGAAAAACTTATTGGTACGAGTCGGCTTGGACGGGGATCGAACCATCGCCTCCTGCACGGCAGGCAAGGTTTCTCGCCACTGGACCACCACGGCTTTTATATCTGCTGTGTAGGCTTTATATAACCAGACTTCCTTTGTATGCAGAGCGCATTAGCGCTTTTGGAAAAAACTTCTCTTAAAAGTAACATTTCTGTTTTAGATTGTAAGTAGGTAGGTAAAATGATAGTACCTTAGTTCGATTCGTCTTGCCTAGAATAGTCTGGACCAATAAAAAGCTAGGTTTCACCGTCCACCAATCAGAGCAAAGTCTGCCAAGGCTTTCGTGGAAATATTTACTTATACTTTTAAAAGTAGAATTTAAATCAATCGAATATGTCTATAATTATCATGGCGTTCAGAAAATCCTACTAATATTATAAACGCGAAAGTTTGTAAGAATGGATGGATGTTTGTTACTCTTTCACGTAAAACTACTGAATGGATTTTAATGATTTTAATGACACATAGGATACTTTTTTAAGGTCTACACAGACGGAGTCGCGGGCAACAGCTAGTAAAATATAAGACAAGCTTTTTTCTTCCCTTGGAAACAATTGTTTACGTGGTTTTTGAATGAAGATTTACAAATGCCGAATTAAACTTTAAGTTACAGCTTATAACAGTGTAGGGCAAAAGCTTCCTCTCTTGAATAGGAGAGATGGAGTGGGCTATACTCCACCACATGGGCCTAGAATACCGAGTTAACTCAGTTTACTTTGGTTTTAACCCCCGACGCAAAAAGAGAGGTGTTATAAGTTTAACGACTATGTAGGTCTGTCTGTCTGTCGGTCTGTCTGTCTGTGGCATCGTAGCTCCCAAACGAGTGGACCTATTTCGATGCGGTTTTTTTAAATAGATAGCTAATTTTTGCGAGATTGTTCTTAGCTTTGTTTCATGAAAATCGGATCAGCAGTTTTGAAGTAACATTAAAAATTACGAAATATAATCTTAAACTTCACTAGTAGTACCCACACTCTGTCCAGTGTGACGGGGGTGAGCCCGTCGCCACATAATGGACAGTGGGTACAATACATGCCTCGAAATTGAAACATGCAGGTTTCCTCACGATGTTTCGATTCCGTTGCTTTAGTTAAAGCCTGATAAATATCCAGAGGATTATTTTGACATCATCATCAGCCTTTATAAGTCCCACTGCTGGCCACTGTCATACTCTATACATTCAACTGCATAACATAGGCTTCCTCTAACGAAAGATTGCAATCCCATATACGCGATAAATCTAAGTTCGATTTAAAAAACATAATAATAGCAATTAAACAATATTGTCTACCACCCCACGCATAAAATAAAGAGCGATTACTAAAACAAACTAAAGCACCGTACACACGCGCGGGCGGACCGCAGCGGTACCGCAAAACATGAAGACGTCGAAGGGGCCGGCAACAATGGACGCGGACAATGGCGCGCGAGATAACTACGCCACTCCGTCACTCGCCTGACAGGGTTATCGGACGGTGGGTACAATGAGACCGGGGTGAGTTTGTTTGGTGCAAGGGTTGAGCGGATGACGGGAAGGTCGATACTATAGGTTCATAGTATAGTAGGTTTACTTGGTAGTAGTAAATATGGCGCAAGTTTAAAAATGATCGCGTATTTTTAAGCCTAAATGAGGGTAGAGTTTTAAACTTGAGTGTAAGTATGAATTTATGCTTCCAAATCATCATAAATGCTTCAACCGATTTGAATAAAAAAGTTATCCAGATTAATATGACCTAAAGCTAGCATGGCAGCGCGACATAGCAAGGTCCTTGCTTCTCTTTAATTAGCTCGTCACAGAGCGAAAGAAAAGACGCGAAAAAACATTGTAGCGCGCATTGTTATACTTAAATCTTAACATTATACGATTTAAAAACACTCTGTCAAAGCTTAGATTCGATTAGTACAGAAGGATTGCAAAAAGGGAAGGAAGCCTCTACCCTGCGCTGGACCTACATAAGCTGGTAATGTCTACAGAAGGATGACATAAACCAGAATTGTACTTTGTAGCTCAAGTACAAGTTTTTTGATAGTATAGAATACGACAAAACAATTGACTATTACTATTAACATTAATTAGTTCCATTTATGGATCCAACTGGACGGAACTAATGTGCGAGACTCTGTTATCGCATTGCATACAAAAACTAGTATCGCTGGCAACTATGTATCTAGACTAGTGATTGGTAGGACACCCGCTCATTCCATAAAATTGTCCCAAGCAATTGCAGTACGGTGTATTGTTAACGTGGTCGTGAATCCCGGGCCGTGAACACGCCTCTTTATGTTTTGTCTTTTGATTGGGTTTATCGGCGTCTAGTAGGAGTATTGGCTCGATACCTAGTCTGTTAGGTGCTTTATATTATTACATCGGTTTTAGACTAGTGCTTCTGAAGGATTCTATCTTTGTGGAAACTAAATTCGATGCCCCAAAAGATCTAGGTGGGGTAGATAGTAACGTATTTGGGATGTAAGTAAAATTCATAATTCTTTGTTTTGGATTGAATTCTTATTTAAATTATTTGTCCTTTTGTGCAAACAAAAACATATTCAAGTTTAGAGTTATCCTTTCAAGGCACATTAAATAAACAGTAACATCCACCAACATCACAAGTACCAGGGAATCATATCAACGTGGAGACTTCAAAGAAACTACAAACAAAGTGAAAGCAGGACTTGTTCGTTTGATTAGGCGCGTTCTTAACATGCCCTCAGCCGCGGGCCAGGCTTTGTAACTCCCACCTTTGTGCTACAAACGTAGACAATCAAAGCTTTGATATCGCTTAATATTCAACGTCTTGTCGATTCCTGTGCGCCTGGTAACTTTTCTTCTGATGTGACAGTTTTGATACATTTTGATTTGTGCCTTTTTATTTTTATCTTTTTTATGCGTAAGTAGGAAGACTAGGAAGGAAAACATCATCACCAGATGAGCCAATAGACATCCACAGCTGGATATAGAGGCCTCCCCAAAGGGTCGCCACAACGACCGGTCCTGCGCTACCCTCATCCAACGGGTTTCCACCGCCTTCACCAGGTTGTTGGTCCGACTTACTTGTTTGAAGGAATACATCATTATTTTTCAATGAATTCTTAACATACCTCAAGAAATATCTCAATGTCAAGCATGGAAATATTACAGAATTTGTTTAAACCAATTTAATAAAAACAAAAGTAAAAATTCATCCACACTCTAAACTAGAACATAAAAAAAACATTCCCAAAAATATCAATTGACACAAAAGAGCATTTTTCCATACAAATGTACATACTACAGTGCATTGCAAAAAAAGTGGTCGCACGCGGCGTGAATGTCAATAAAATTTGATGTTTACGCGTCGGGCGATATCTCGCGGTAAATAAAACCGAGCGACACACTTTCAACTGTTTTGTTCGTTACAAAAATATATTTTGTGCATTTTTCGTGACAAAATGAATTTTGTTTTGAGGATGCTTCTTTTCTAATTACTCGTTCCAATAATCAAATCAAATTAATCTTAACACTAGACTATACTAATATCGTTTATAGTTTCTTAATCTGTTTACACAAATTGACATAATGTAACACAATTTTAATTTAATTTAGTATATTCATTCATTTCACTCATTCCATTCATTTCCTTCTTCTTCGTTATGTTCGTTAATTTCGAACATTTCATTAACATCGATCACTTGGTTCATTCAATTCTTTTTGCGATCCTAAAATTCCTCTAAGAGAAAATTAACAATTTTAACTGTAAATGAATAAATATCTTGGATATCGTCACACAGATTACCCAGTCCCATCGAAAGAAGGTACTAGAATCTAGCCTGGACTTGTCTAATGATGACTAGACAACAAAATAGAATACACACGATAGATACAAACATGACTACAATTATTAATATTCATCATAAATATATTTTCCCCTTACGGGATCCGAACCGGTGACCTTCGGATCAGCAGGCAGATTCACTACCAACTGGACTATCGGCCTCATAACCCATCAGTTACACTTTCCTAATATCCGTTAAAACGCTTTTCCATTTTTATTTCAAATTTTCAATCAGCTAGTCCCCTCGGAAACAATGATTTCAAAACCGTCACACGCCCGTCACTTTTTCTTTTTTTCTCCGTTATCTCCTGATTTTACAACGAATAGTGTGATTTTAGTTAGCTTAACAGGATCAGCTTTAAGCTTTAAAACGTGGTTTTAGAGTTGTTTTTTGCTTGCTGCGTTGGTAGAGCGTTGAGATTGACAGCATTGTCGCCACGCTGTCTAGCCGCTTTTATTTTTGAGGTTAGACTAGACAGTGATTAGTCAGCATGTGTAATCTCGTCAGGAGCCTTTATAGCCGTCCATTCGCTTCAGTTCTAAAGCGAACTAGATTGACAAGGTTGTTTAAAAATGTACATTGGCTGTCTTCACGTCATTCATTTTTAGAAAAAACATTAGAATAAAGTCATAGATTACAAATCTTTGTATTTCGCAAGACAAGCAGATAGTTCCTATGTCAGACATAAAACAGTCAATTTTCTTTTTGTAGTGAATCGGTAAAATCGGTGACCGACATTTTTCTTGTTCAACTTTCAGCTATTATTGACAATTCTATTATTATCGGTCGTCTGTACTTAGAATTCCAACATCTTACTTGTTTGATCTTTCGTAATATTTTCAAAGTTTTCATCAAAATCGGTGATGCTCAACCAGTCGGAAAAAAATCTAAATCTCTGTCTGTCTGTGGTTTGCAGTTTAACAACTTCAATGTGCAATCACACTTTTGAGTTTTAAATTAGTGTAGAAGATCAATTCTGTTAAAATTTTAGTAGAATTGATAGATTTAGTTATATCTATAACAACAAAGACCTTAACAATCGAGAAATTACAAAAGGCGAGTCATAAGCAAAATGGCTCAAATTACAATATCAATTACCGAATGCATTAACAATTCATATCGAATAGACGTAGCAGAAACAGGAATCTCGTATACGTAATGTTATTATCGTGCGAGAGGGACGGAGGGAGGGAGGCGCTGGAGGGAGAAGGAGGTCGGAGTCGGAGAGCTGTCAAAATGTCAAATTTCTGAACGTAGCGCGGCGCAGCAACTTGAAACGTGCCCCTACTGTTGGCATGCAGTGTATGGTACAGTCAGCGGTAGAAGCTCGTGAATTAAGATTGATATTATTATTGTTTTTTAGTCAAGTTATTTCTTTTTGAGCCCTAAGGCTAGCCGCCTATCACCACTTTACTTTTTTCCGTCATGATCTCTAAAAGAAAAGAATTTGAAAAGTTGACCATAGTAGGTAGTGCGATAGGTAGCTTTTTAGTCTGAAAGGGTATGACGTCGTTGGCACATTACCTGCTTACTACTGTGGCTTAGGAATTGGCACGATCTTTTCCTATCCGTTCTATATCCAAGCCGGCGCATTCACTTGAATTCTACTAATGAAAATACTAATTTCGACTCCAGCTTCGGCCATATTTACAAATGCAGTCATTTAGGTTGGATATTTTTGAGTACACGAGTGTGTGCAAACACAGATGCACTATAAAACCTCCTGAGTCTGATGAAACGAGAAACCGCTAGGATCGGAGGTGGATCCTAAAGTGCAATGTACAAGGTCGAAATAACACCAGTCTGCAGGAGACTCGAAAAGCCACTGTACTCTAATAAAATGTGCTTGAACGGTACCCATACGGTATGGTCATCAGAGATGTTGACAAAGCCCGATGAGATTAGCCGCCTCTCTATCAATATCATAATCATCATATCAGCCGATAGACGTCCCCCAAAGATGGCCACAACGAACGGTCCTGCGCTGCTCTCATCCAACGGGTTCCCGCCGTCTTCACCAAATCAACGGTCCATCTTGTGGGGGCCTGCCCACGCTGCGCTTTCCGGTACGCTGTCGCCACTCGAGAACTCTTCCTATATTCTTGCATTAAATAATATTCGAAATATATTGCCCACATCAACTTATCGCGCCGACAGTACAGTCCGATAGCTCTAATATAGTTATGGCTCCAAGTGTTAATATTCATGCATTTCATCCCGTGTCTTGCAGTTCCCGCCATTTTCGTGAAAGCCTCACCAGTCACGGTTCTATGAATATGAATAGATTTTACTGTACGTTTCTTGGATTAAAGTTTTTGGGTTCGCTCTTGTGCGAATTGATTGTAATGTCCTTTGTCTTTGGATGTCCTTTTCTTTTTAATTTTATAAGTTAATTGTTTATGACTCGACGTTCTCAAACAATGCAGTGTATGTTTTATTTGGTTATGCATAGGGTTAATTTTAATATCTCTCTTAGAACACTCTACAGTTTACACTGGCGAAAAAATTGGTATAGGGTGGAAATAAGAGATGGGGTAGTAATACTTAGGAGACTGTCTCAGATATTTTTGAATTCATCATTCAGAGTGAATGTGTAGAATTATTTTCATTATAAGCATTCACTGATTAAAAAAATGGTACAGTTAGTAAGAAAAAGGAATATAAAATTATGCACCTGAGGTAATCACAGTTTTACCTCCATTACTTTTAATTTAATTTATAAAGTTATACTTTAGGCAAGCCGTGGTGGTCCAGTGGCGAGTAGCCTGGCCTTCCGTGTAGGAGGCGATGGTTCGATCCCCGTCCAGGCCGACTCGTACCAATGAGATTTTCGGAATTGATGTTCGATTTGTAACACCACTGGCTTTTCGGTGAAGGAAAACATCGTGAGGAAACCTGCATGCTTCAATTTCGAGGCATGTATTGTACCCACTGTCCATTACAAGTGGCGACGGGCTCACTCCTCGTCACACTGGACAGAGTTTCGGTACTACTGGTGAAACGTGGATGTTCTGTGGTTTCGTAATATCTCTGACTACTCCCTCGGGGAATAAAGTCGTGAGCATATTACGCTTATGCTTATACTTTAATTCTCTTAACAACTTAATTTTACTTTAACATACCTAAATGTTAAAATAGACTTTATACGTCTAAATACAATTAAGAGTGACATTTGATATGAAAATATATCTCCTCATCTCCAAATAGCAGAATTGAATAAGCAGCCACTGAAAAAAATGACCAGCTAAAAACGAAATTGAAAATTCCAATTTCGCGTCCATTTCCTGAAAAACAGGCGGTTTTCTATTTCATCTTTCAAATACCGTTCGTTGGCTACCGCTGTCTACCATGACGCATAGGATATTGGAAATCGCAATGAGAATCAAAAGAAACGAACATTTTTGACGTTTCAATATGCACTCATCTACGTCCGAAACCGTAGCTTTAATTAACATTACACCTCGAAGAAAAGTTTCGAAAAGTTACACAAACGTAAACCTTATATCTTTTGATTTGAAGACTAAACAGTTTACGAAACCGGTGACATCAAAAGCGTCTTAATAAAAACGTTGCGTACATTCCTGAACGTTATAACAAGCTCGCACTTGACTCGCGGTATTTATAAACGTCAATCAGAACTGTCAAAAGTGACAGTAGTCAAATCCCCGCCCAGTATTAACGGTAAAGGACGTTCCCAATTTGAAAAACACACGTTCGAAGTTGGCGCGCGTGCTCGATTTGCCGATTAGTGTTATTTTTGAAAATGGAATCAGGGATCGTGTCGCCTTCGGGTGGGACCGCCCACAAGATGGCCGCCTCTAATCACTCTACGTTCGCGGGAAAAGAGCCCAATGATATACAATTTTATTGAAGTGATATGTTATTACGGAGTTGAACCTATAATTACTTGGAGCTTTACGCGTGGGAAGGGATTAGAAAAAATATGTTTAGACTCGTTCTGAGGCGGCTCGTGCTTGTCTAATTGGGGTGCTGTGCGGCCATTCATGAGAGCTGGATTCTTGAATTAAGTGATTGTTTGTGATTCTAACCTTTGCAAATAATAGGGTTGTTGTAGTTTGCGAGCAATTTGGTCTGATTTCACATGCTGTATCGTTAATGTTTTTTCCCGGTGAACTTCTAAAGTATCTTGGACTCCAAATCATCATCAGAAAGATTGCAAAACTCTATTCGGAGGTATCGTAAGCCCTCGGTTGATATGAATGAACTTTTATCTAACTTTGAGTACCGAAAGGGCATCCTAAGTTTCCATGTAAAACGTTGAACTGGTCCAATGTTTTCTTAGTTAACATAGCCGATCACATACCTAAGCAGTTTTTGATCGTAGAAGTTGACGGCACGCCGCGATTCCACCGCGACATCACCGCGCTATATCTGAGATCAATCACTATACCGGTGGAATCACAGCGATATCGCAGCGATAACGTTCAGTAAAGATCGCTGCGATCTCAAAAATCGCTTGTGTGATCTCCTCACTCGCTCCTACAATTGACCGTCATTTTAAGTTCTGATTCGTGCAACAAAATTAAGTATTCGCGTTATAAAAATAAAGTCAAACCTTTTTTCTCCCAATGCATAACTATTAACTAAGTGGCCGTCGCGGGATGCCCGGCAGATGTGAAAGACCGAAATACCGCACTCTCCTGCTCGAATTTCGATCTTTGCTCTTCAGGAACGTCGAACCATGACGAGCTAATGACAGGTGTCAAACGTTTGGCGTGAGAGCATCATGCCATCATTTGTCGTCACGGCATACGAGTCAGTTTTACTGCCAAGGTGCGCCAATTGATGTTTTACATCAAAAGATATTTCTATCTCCTGCAGTCATCTTCTGCCTCTACTGCGGGATTGGATCACAAAATCTACAAAATATCCAAATTGCTCGTCTTGTCTTCCCTTCCCTCATTCTAACTAATCAGTACAGAGCCCCCAGCACGTCATTACTCACGGAGAGACACGACCGGACCAGGTCCGTCTGATTTATCGGGTGTCAATGCGCCGGATCTGACACGCCGGATCAAAGGTCGGATTGACAAGGTCTTACAAGGATCGCTGTGTTTGATTTGCTGGTTTGTGGACAAGGGATTTTGGGTCTTATGTAGTTTAGAGAAGATTTTTTGGAAGGCCTGTTGATGACGGGAAAAGTGAAAATTTTCATTTGGAGCAACCTTGTGATTTGGAAGGCATGTTAAGGCATTTGATCTCCGATGGCGCGCGATGGAGAAGTCAGTTCAGAGGAATATTAAGGTGACCTAAAAGATATTCAGCATATTGACCATTAACTTGCCTACACCAATAGGCACTGGGCCCGCGTTGTGGAACACAACAGGAGTGTGTTGTGCTCTCTTTCTGACTCTTATTTATGGGTGGAAGCTAAAGGATATTTAAAAAAAAGTGGTCGTCACGGGACGCCCGGCAAATGTGAAAAAACGAAATACCGCACTCTCCTGATATCACGCGCTTTTTTCGAAAATTTCGTACTTTGCGCTTTATGATCGACGAACTTAATCGCCGCTTTTAAATACCGCACTCTCCCGATTTCGCGCGTAATCGTTGAAAATTTCGAACTTTTGCAGCTGTCAAACGTGGCATGAGAGGATCATGCACTAATTTTTCGTCACGAGTCGGTTTTACTGCCAAGGCGCGTTGTTTCACATCAAAATTGCTGTTGAATAGCAGCATTAATATGCCAGTTACTTCTTCACAGTAATTATGGCCACTTCAGTTGGTATACAATGTCCATGGCAGAGCATGGCATGCCTCTATCGAGCCAAAATTCTTATTACAATATCATGTCAAATGCTTAATTCTAAAGCTAAAAGTCGATACTATCTAAAAACAGCACGTCATCTAAATCGGCGACTTTGGGCTCCGCCCCTGTCCTCAGGCTCTATCGCTACACAGTTCAGGCGGGGACGCGACATGTCCGGGGACGTCTGAGTTGTCGGAGGTGTCGGCAGACATATTGCGTTTATATTAGTGTCAGGTACTAGTTTGGTAGGACTTCAGTTAAAGTTGGATTGTAGGCCATTTTATAGTGTCAATAAAATAAAGATCTTGTGAGTGTTAATAGATCTGACTCTTAATTAACAATTCGATAATTTGGGTTTTACCGCACATGAATAAATGAAAAATGAAAATGAAAATTATTTATTTTCTCCTCAGAGTAGGTAGGTACATTCCCAGTAAAACTTAAAACTAAACTAGAATTAAACCACGAACTTAATATTACACATAATCAAATACAGTACAAATTAACTTTAACATTTTGGGTGGAATGTACATCGACTGTTACCAGGGGTCCTCAATACAGGCAAGGCTTGAAACTTGAGGAACCAATTACAATTTGTTTCTTTGACAATTTTTGGTTATCTTAGTAATCAAATGTGCACACACTAATAACTATATAATAATACATAATAAATAAATAATAATAATAAATTAAATATTTACGAGTAACTGCTGATTAATATGGTGATATTGGTAGGGAGTGCTATAAGAATCGTCAATAAAATACAAACATACAACCTTACTTTTTTGGAATCACAAACCTTGATGCAACAATGACTACCAAGTACATATTCCGTTGTACCTAGCAAGGATAATTTTTAGCATATTTAGGGCCTGTTTCACCACTTCTCAATAAGTTCAATTCAATTCAATTTTTGTTTAGTGGCATCCGATGTGTTATCGCAATTCAGCCAATGTCTCGTTATGTGGATAGTATATGAAGGAAAATGATTAGTAGTATTTATTAAGTCTAGAGTGGCAGTTTTGATAATGTAAGCAGGTTATAATCTCAAGTGATTGTTTTAAGGTTAAAACACAAAAAAGTTCACAAAATGGTGGAGCCACGTGCAATCCCAACGCGCCGATACGCACGCGTCCGTACTCTGCCAGAATTGCAGCGCGACTTTTTCTCAATAAGTTTCTAATTGCTTATCTGACAGTTCGTGTGACATATCTTTCATACAGAATATGTCTGTCTGTCAGATAAGCTATTAAGAACTTATCCAGACGTAGTGAAACAGGCCTTCAGAAAGTGTCAAGTGGTAAATTGCTAATATTTTTACCACAAAAACCTTTTCGGTTACCTTATTTAACAAACACAACGGGAATAAATTGAATCCAAACTTAATCTATCTCTTAGTAGCTTTGTTCAACACCTACAGGAAGAAGTGAAAACCAAACTAACTCTAAATTTATCCATAACCCATCAACCACGATCAAATATTCCCAACACAACCTATACATCCTTCACGCTCGTAAAATAAAGGCAAGTTCACACCTATAATTCACGCGGGCGACACAAAGGCGGGCGCAGACCGCGTTATGATTTACGCCGCATCGATATCTGTTAGATATGGAATTTGTCAAGCTCTGCCTGTTTATGCGAGCCGGTGTTCGTCGCACGTTGTCGTTGTAGTGTTGTGAATGTGTATCCAGCTTTTGTTTGCTTTGTTTTGATTGGTGTATTAGAAATTGAGAGAGTTTCTGTGTTGCTAGAGATGACTTAGCTTACTCCTTAAGATGCTGAATTTGAGTAGGTAACTAAATTGTTTAGTGAATGAACTCTGGTAACAAAAAGAGGTAATAAAATGTAGGGCGGGCAAAATATCTAATATTTAATTATTAAAAATCGTTTGTACAAGATATTGCTGTCTATCATGACAATAAACAATAAATCTCAGAAGACAGAAGAAGATAAACCTCAGAACCCTTTTATCATCTATTTATCATCATCATCATTGGCCTCTAAATCTACTATAATTGATAATATACATAGCATATGCTCACGACTATATTCCCCGAGGGGGTAGTCAGAGATATTCTGAAACCTCAGAACATCCACGTTTCACCAGTAGTACCGAAACTCTGTCCAGTGTGATGGGGGGTGAGCCCGTCGCCACTTGTAATGGACAGTGGGTACAATACATGCCTCGAAATTGAAGCATGCAGGTTTCCTCACGATGTTTTCAAGTAATCAGATAAATGATACTATTCAGCGTGAGCACGTCGTGGTCGAGAAAGATACAGAAAAAAGATGGCGAGATAACCTGGATGCCTTCCTTGAGAGTTGGCCAAATCTTGCATATAGTAGAGAGGATTGGAGAGTGAGGGGAGGCCTTTGCCCATCAGCTGGCTAAATAGATATATTTTTTTAAATAAAATAAAACCGGCCAGGTGCGAGTCGGGCTAGTCGCGCACCTAGGGTTCCGTGCCACACCTCCACACAACATAATAACTAAGAAAAATGTTTTTGTCCTGGACCTTTAACACGAGACCGACTCACACTTGGCCGGTTTTTATTATCTGTTGTTATACTGTAGAGTTTACTATATAATCACACAAAGTTTGACGCTTTTAGATATTACCGTTTTTAAGATAGAGCGAGAAGAAAAAACGTTGATAAAAACGTTGATAAAAACTGTTTTTTTGTATAAGAACCCCCCTTAAATTTTAACTTTTTGACATTTTTATTATTTGTTAACAAATCCGCCGTAATAACAAGGTAATAACGCATATTCAATGAAAATTTCAACTGTCTAGCTATTAAGGTTCAAACGTTACAGCCCTAAATAGGTATGACGGACAGACGGACTGACAACGTAGGCTTAGTAATAGCGTCCCGTTTTCACCCTTTGGGTACGGAACCCTAAACATTTTTACATGAAAAAGAAAACAAAAAATTAAATGTCACACCCATTCAAATTCGACGTTACTTAACTTCGATGATGCTTAGACGAGACACGTAATTTTACCTATATTTCTTTTATTAGTATAGATTTTGACTACCCCCTCGGGGAATATAGTCGTGAGCACATACATACATAGTTATATGATTTTCTAATAAAATACCAGGCTAACAGAAACAGAACGCAAGCAGCTTCAATAACAAATGTGAGCGAAATAGTAAATACGGATCTGGTACGACGTTGAATCCATGTAGATGCTATCTGGGGTACTGTGTATTGAAACGGTATGAAATATTGTTTAGTCATACCTTACTCTACCCGTTTTATAACATATAATAGAAATGTTTAAGTTTAGTTGCTTATATTCGCTAACTTAGCTAACATGATATTTTAAAATGATTTTTACACACATAAGTATTCTCACGCCTACCTTTTGAATCTTTCCGAAAACAACAAACAAAAAAGTCCTCTGTAAAAAAGCATATATTATAAACTGGATGATTATTTAAATGATCAAAATGCTTGGGTTTGAGTGTCACTAACTTATAGTTTACTGTATAGTATCATTTATTTAATTAAATAGACTATGTATTACTGTATACATAACCCTAGCTTAAGAATTTATATTGTAATAGTCATTAAGTCGTGTTATGTTGTAGAGTTTCTGGCCGCATCTTCTCTACAGCGACAACACGTTCTGACGCGTGACTAATAAGTGTGCTTCAAGCTCCTATATTGAATAATTTATTTTGACTTTGACTTTACCTGTCTCCCACTAGGCAGAGACAACAGAACGCCACTAGCTACGATCCTGACAAACCTCTCTAGTCTCCTCAACATTCATCAGTCTTTTCATGCATGCTCGTCGGTTCCGGGTACACCTAACATAGAGTGCGATTTTTGAAAATCACACGTTCAAATCAGCATTAGAAAATGTCAAAATTACTATAGACATTACGAATAGTTCAATCATGGATTTTAAAAATGATTCAAAAATAGCACTTCTGACCCTTTTTAAGCACGTCACCAATTTGATCAGTGTACGTACGTCTAGGCCATCCACTTTTGACATACCCTCTTACGCTTGCCTTCTAAATCTTACTCGTCAAACTGACCTCATCCATATGGCCATATGACCAACCACCTCAACATATATGCTATAACATAGTTGCTTTCTCTATCTTGGATAAATCCTCTTTCAAGCCCCAACTTTATTTAATTTAATCACACTATTTTTCACTTTGTCCATCAGAGCTATATACACTCTAGTTACACCGGAATCCCTAAAAATCATAGAACACATCCACATTTTCCTAGCAGTTCCCAAACAGGCAGCGTGCCCGTTACCACAATACATGCCTCGAGACTGAAGCATGTTGGTTTCCTCACGGTGTATCTACCTACTGAAAAGCCGGCTAAAGCTTGCCAAAATTTTGACATGTACCATGATCCCATTCAGCCAGCGATATGGGCAATAGAGTTATTTCTAGATGAAGACTATTGACTTGAGGTTAGGGCGAATAGAGGCAACAATTGAATTTTTCCTCCTCTCAAGACCAAGTGGGAGACAGAGGCCCACCGTACCCAGTCCTGCTTTATCGTACCACATCCACAGTTTAAGAAAGAGTATGGTATTTTACTTACTAAATAAAGTACGGACACTCCCTGTCTCCCAAAAAGTTTTACCTCACCATCTCTTGGGAGACGGGAGAAGACAGTAGGCAATGGTGTAATCCTCTATCTCTTTTTTTTTTATTCATAATGGGTTTGCGCTTGGCTTCGGCTCACTTGATGGAAAGTGTAGATGAAGCCGAGGATGTAGCGCGCTCATCCAGAAAAAGCCTACTCTTCTTTTAAAAATATATTGATTGTATTTTCTTGGAAAGACAGACGCAGGGACAGAGTTCCAAACGGTTCTCATTATAAAAGAGGATGCAAACCTTTTTGTACTTACCTCTTCTTATCAGTGCCAGTCCATTTGTATGAAGCGTTCAGGGCGTGGTCGTTGTTACTATAAAGCACCTGAAAACCTTTTTATAATTCCAACAACAAAATTGAATAATTATTAATGCACTAGATAGGTATAGATAGACTATTTTATCTCTTGCCCCGTCAACCGTGTAAACGCGATGACCGAGCATTTATTTTCGATTCGATTCTGCGATTCATTCGACTCTGAGCATCGATTATTATTTATTCGTTGCAGCTAATCATTGAGCGACAACCGTTTAATTTATGCGCCGGCTGTATTGGCCGATATCGTTTGCCGTTTTTAATTTTTGATTCGATTTTTTCGTGCGTCGAAATTAAAAAGTTTATTGTGAATCGATTTTTGAATTTTTTAGTTTTTTATGGACGTTGTGGTTAATTTGTGGACAGTTACTTAAAAACCACATAGCTTTTTTTTATCAACTTATCGTCATTAAAGTGAAATATGGATATAATATTCTGAATTCGGTATAATTTAGAATATCGCACACTATCCTTTCGGGGAATATAGTCATGAAAATTTGCTTATGATTATGTTAAATTTTTTTTTTTATATAAATGTTATTTTCGTAATTTTCAGCTTCGAATAATCGAAGCATTTTCCTTCTTTTTTCTATGATTTTTTTCAATTCAAACATATCGTTGCTTGCCATGTTGCCTTCATGTTAATTGTCAATCTTGCCAGTCGCCATACAATCTGAACCTTCGATCTTGGATGACAATGGCGAAACAAGGACGGTGCCTACCTCACTCTCATTTTGTATAGCCACTTGACTGTTTGTATGCAAAATTGTCCATTGACGTTCGATAGGGCTGTGTCTGTTATAGTTTTGAGAATTACTCCACATTATATATTTAACTATCTTTTGGCAGCATCTTCGTCCGTACTGTCGCCTGTCGTCGTAGCAAGATAAAACAAAATCGAATTTTAAGTCAAATCTGCCTTTAAACACAAAAAACATTCATCAAAATTGGTTCGGTAGTTTTGGCATGATGTTCGAACAATAAAAACCAACAAACAGATGGATAACAGAATCCAATAATCTGTGATTCGGAGTCAGGCGTGACACCTAAACAACATAATTATAAAAGTCGTAAAAATCTATTTAAAATCAAAATCTATCAGTCTGACAATGATGATAGTCTGTAGAGAGAGCCTGATAATGATTATTGTAGTAAAGTTGTTCTTTTAGTCCAGTGAAAACATACAAACTCATGTTTTCAAGGATATCCTACCATTAGATACTTGATGTGTCTTTCTATTCCGTAACTTTAAACAAAAAAATTGCTAGGTACAACAGAAATATACGCTTAAATAATTTGTCAGTAACTGTAGCAAAGCTTCTGACCTTCCATAATGAAAAATGTTCAGTTTTATGAGTAGAATACATGGTAAAGATATTTACACTGATATAAAATTTACCATGTATTTCTTAAAGCTGCCACCCCTGACTTTCATTCAGCATCCGCTCGCCCCTCATGAATATTGCTTCTTTTACATTTATTTTACATTATATTAGCAACTGTTTGATCTCGCCGCCTGCGCCCGCGCAAGCCTCACTATCCATTTTTACTTCCATAATGATACGGTGTCTTTTGATGTTCGATTGATTCATTGTACTATTTGAGAACATTTTTTGTAATCCTCGTTTTACTTAGGATTCTTTTAAGGGTTATGGAGTTGCACAAGTTACCCTTATACAGGGTGAAATTGATATCATTAGCATCCTTTTAAACTAATAGTCTACCCATCAAACAGGACAACTTTTACAATGAGAGCAAACCAATCAGAGCAAAAAAAAATCAACTGTTGTATACATTTGAGTCGAGTGGTGAAAATGCTTGGGTCAAAAATGCTTGGGTCTGAGGTCACTAGTTTATAGTTTATTTACTTTACTGTATAGTATCAATTATTTTATTAAATAGACTATGTATGATTGTATACATAAAAAAAATTTATATTGTAATAGGTATTTAGTCGTGTTATGTTGTAGAGTTTCTGGCCGCATCTTCTCTACAGCGACAACACGTTCCGACGTGGTGGTAGCTTTAAAAAAGATTTGACATTAGATAAGTTTGTTTCAAGCTCCTATATTGACTTTGACTTTGACTTTGAGTGGGCATTGCGGTTTAGAATTGAAAAGCTGATTATTTTATTGCTCCGATCGGTTTGCTCCCATACTAAAAGTTGCACCGCACTATTAGCACCGCTATATTAGAATGATAAATAGAGGTTAAAGTATGTATATGAGAGGAAGACCAGAATTATTTAGCAAGAGAAAGGAAAAGATTGGAGTCGAGTCGTACTTATCAAAAACGCAAGGCAATTGTATAAAGAGACACTAGGATTAGAGTATGCGCCATAGACAGAAATAGTGTATCTGCAAACCCAAGTGGACAATTCATTTGTCACAGTTAGAAATGCTAAACACAATAACCTTTAGACCCACAGTCGGTTAAACTGTCACACACACGTCACATTGTCCCAATTCAATCAAAACCGAACAATTGTCAGCAAGCAAGTACCAGGCGGGTATAAACGCGAGGAGTTGCGAACTATCTCATTTCCTAGCCCAGTTGCGGCTTCCGAAGAGCCGTCAGCACGGCCTCTTCCGGCTCCGCAGATTAGTATCGATACCATTTACCGACTCACTAGCTTTTGTTTCTATTGGACGCGAGAATAGCTATGACGTCATTGGTAAGCACGAAATTCAATTTAGCTAAATTTTCTAAAATCTCTTTCGGAGTGGTCTGAATTCAGAAACTGCTGTAGCAACACAAAACATTTTTTTCAGCTTTTTGATATAATAGAGTTATTGGTATATTATGGCTTACATGGCTAGGGAAAGCCTTTCTAGCACGAAAACACATTGCAAGAAAAGAAATGCTGGTGTTGTCTTACTCAAAACAACTAGATTCAATCACACTGCAATTGTTAGTAGTACCTTAGCTAGCACCAAAATAGTGAACGTTTTGTCTGCTAAGCCACGGTTTATACAGAAGAAACGTGTGGCGGTGGCAGATAATCTAAGTAACACAATATAAACCTTACAGTACGTAGCAAAGCGTCGTTTTTGTCTTAAAGGAAAATCGCGCCCGCGCCTCCAGGTGATGTCGCCTGGAAGCGCGGTAGTAATTCTCCAAACGACGCTATGCTACGTACTATAAGGTTTATAATTGTGTTACTTAGACTATCCGCCACCGCCACACGTCTCTTCTGTATAAACCGCGCCTTACAGTAGGTACTCATTCTGATGACAGTGACAACATCATATTTTAAAATCTATTTTAATAAGTATTTAAAAATATTTTCCACTACTTTGGTCCTTCGAGTCAGATCGAGATCAACATCCTTTAATCGCTTAATTAACCAAACGTTTCCAAACCCAATTCTTTATTTGCAATAAAAGCACCTGCCATAAAAGAGACGCGATGAAACAAATATAAAGGTCTAAAAACGGCGGTTTGTTTTCCAAAACTATTTTACGTTCGACTAAAATGCAGAGTCGCTCTGTCCATTACAGATCTGCATAATTTAAAAGCTATCCTGTCGCGGTAACTCCCGAATTGGGCCTTTGAATTCTTTATCCGCCATTGAATTATGCGCTCCTGGTAAAAATGTAGTGGCTCCGACAAAAATTGGCAGGTGTCGTTCAATTAGCCCTGGCGATAGGCACATTTTATAAAACAGAAAGAGACAAAAATGCTAGAAATAGGTAGGTACATAGGTTAGTAACATGAATAAAATACAAAAAAAGGCAACGACATAAATAGTGACTTTCTTGAGGAAAAAATAAAAGGTGTCGCTCCTGTTCACACATAAACAACGGATAAAAATAAATAAACAAGAAGCTAGGACCAGGGCACACTCACGAAGGGTTGTGATAGTGCCATCCATCAGCCGGTCACATCTCTTCGATAGGGTTAGGGCCACCTCCGCACCTTTATGGGTCCCTGGTGGGACATAAAGGCCCTATACTAGAGAACCCTAGTTTTTTGACATCTATTTGTGGTCGGCCTTTGCTCTAACAACCGCTGCTATCCAACTATAGGCAAAATAACAGTGTTCTATTTTTAAAATTTGTATTTTTTTTTTGTTAGAGTTCGGATACAAGCTATAGAATTACAATGTTCTATTTTAAATGTTTCCTTTGGATACAAATGATGTACGTGTTCTATTTTCAAAAATTGTTCAGCTTAACTTTTTTATTAGTGCTCGAATACACGCAGATGAAAAAAGCAACGAAATTTTCGTTTTGATACACGCCACAGGAACGGGGTAAAGCGGAGTGTGCATAATTTAGAGCTCAATCCGAATAGCGTCACGTCGCACAACCGAAAAATTTAATCCATCACATACTCTTACATTCTTTTGGCGCGAAACATTTCTCTTGGTTCGGAAACTAAGATTTTTCCTGTCCTTTACAGGGTGCGTTCATAAACTATTTTCTATTATAACCAATACTATACCTATTTTTACTTCAGTTTCGTCCATTCAATTTGTTTCATTTTCGTGATTAAAAAGAGCGTAATGGAGAAGAATGTACACACACACTACTGGCATAGCTATTCGTGATCATAGCTAGTCGTCATTATAAAAATTTATGCATTACATACCTAATAATTTGGTGCCCAAAATTATTACTCACAAAATTTTATGAGGAAGAATAAATGGCTAAACTGGCTCAAGACTGGGATGCATAGATGATAAAGGGTGTTTGTCCAGCATGCAGCAGTGGGAAAAAATAATCTAAGAAAAAAAAATTTTTTGTTGCATTCATGCAGTGACGAATATAGGCCCACCATTATCACTCATACTTACTTAAGAATAGGCGCGCCTCAAAAATGGGAACTTTACAGGCTGATGACGATATTAAACTCTTGCTTCGTCATCAAGTCCTAGTAAAAGCACTGTATTGCCTTCAACTCCATCCTGAAGTTACTTCATTCGTCCTTTATGTTCATTTATCACCTATACTACACACTACACAGTACATGTATGATCCCTTTTTTGAGATAACGCGTAACTCCTTCGAGACGCCCTCTATGATTTTTACGACACGTCCGGAAATCACCGGGGTCCCTGAATATATTATTATTGTTATGGCAACACCGAACGCTGGGAAAATTGTAAAATACTCCATACTGCTTTGTGAAATTATGTTTTAGGGAATATCTCGTGAGGGAATTTCGGTTTCGAAACACGATGGCGCCGATGAATTTTTCATCACGTTTTTTCGTAAGATACTTTGTTGATATATTTTGTGTATCTCAAGGTCTTGTTGTATAGAAACTTTAACACTTGATAATCTTGATATGTAATTCTATCCTTCAATATCGTTCAAGAAAACGTCTTCCATTTCGAGGTAATTAAAAAAGTTGTATTTCCGTTTTCGCCTTCCATATTGGTACGGTGCTTGTGCGTGTAACTAACTCTGGTGTAAAAACCACTAAAATAAATAATATCTGGACGTCTTCAGTGACAACAGGTATGGGTTCGTACAGCTCATAAAATGCTTCTTCTATCTATTACATCACACGAAAGAAGGCAGGATCGCTTGATTAAAGGTATCTCGCGTAATTTCCAATTGTCTAGTAGTATTATTCCGTATTCATTTCAATTCTGTTTCTACCATTTGTTATTATCACATTGTTTTGCCCCTCAAGAGGGCATATCTGACTGTCATATTAGCAACTGGTGTACCTCAAGGGAGATGCAAATATTCTTGGTACCTTGTAGCAACTGACTCCCATATTATAATCTAGTTTACGATAAATTTCGAATCGCCTACCGCGTGACGAAACCTGAGTTTTTCTGGCAGTTAGCGTCGATACGAACATTTTTGACTGGCTCATCTTTACCATGAGTTATGCTGGCACTAAAGAAGAAGCCTCAGGGTTTTAGAAGAATTATGTTCTTCTGAAGTCAGGTTGGTACTATTAATGGAAAATTAACCCCAAAATGAGCAGCCAAAAGTTTAATCGTCTCATAAGAAAAGCATTATTTCATTCTAGGTTGTTCACAAGTCGTTCATTCATTCATTCGGTCCCCGTCTCCGGTCCCGTCCCAGGCCGCGTATTTACATATTCTCATTCCAGCACCCCATAGATTTAGGTGCCAACAAATGGATTGTTTCTCCTCCACATAGCAAAACAAAATTTATAGTTCCAAAGGCGAATTTTTCGCTTCGGGCCTTTTCCGTGGGGGCTCGAGCTCGTGCGTTTTTTTCTCTCTCGATTTTCGATTTATTGCTAACTTATGCCCGGTATAATCGTGATTTTAATGCTTACGGGTGATTTATAACGGTCGAGCGAGTGGATGAGAGCGGAACGGGATTGCTTTTCGAAATTTGATATCTCAATACTGTTTATGACGCCCTGGTGCATGCGTGCGCGCGACAATGCTCAGATATCATTGCTTATCCACTTTTTTGCGTGTAAATTAAAAATAATTGGTAGTCTCCGTCAGCAAAAACGTCGCTCAGTATAAATTTGACAAATCCCGTTATCCGGCCAGAGGGCCCGGCGGAGTTTATCATTTTTCGGTTTTTGTGCACACCGTAATAGGCTTCATAAATTTTTGATATCGTTTTTGCTTTTTCCGACGCGGCGACTGTACGCCGACGTCGCAGAAAAACGTTCGATCACAAAAAAAATACAATTCGATTCGATAATCAAGCGATTGGACAATGTTTTTTGTGTTGCGAATGGGACAAGTTAGCATCTGGGTAGATTCACATTAGGGCGAGTTGTCAAAGAAATACAGTTAGGATTAAATGTGATTCTGGAGTCGGATAATAAAACAAAGAGTGAACGAGAGGTCGTTACCCAGCCATCAGAATTCAGCATTCATTCCCCGTGAGACAGAGTGAACTTGTTAAAAAAGTCATTCATCTAGATTTTAAATACTGTGCGTGAGACATCGCGCTCAAAGTCAAAAATAGGGCATACCTATCTGAAAATATGCAAGAATGTAGGTACATTCTAGGTCTTAGTGAATACTTTCCTTGAAAATTATAGCAAACACTGTAACGCAATCATTGCCGAAAACCAAACTATGTCAGTAAAGTTTACTAAACCCTGGACGTGTCCGACTCTTGGTCGTTTTTTTTATCGAATCGCCTGATCAGATATAAAGGAAACATAAACATAACATCCTGTGCTTATCAAGTACATTACGGATGCATTAGTGCAATTCAACAATAGCCAAATACGTGTAATTGTAATAACAAACAGCGCAGGAGTCGACCTACCGCGCGGTTATTCTCAGACCAACATCGGCGCGTGCGCTCGATGACGCATTGACAGCTAGTTTATTTTACAGATGCGTTTCTGCACTCTAAATACGTATTTTAAATAAATTATTTTGGGTTTTTTATACATTTGAAGATAAACAAGACAGTAGAAATCCTGAAAACGATTAAAACTTGGAAACTAAAGTACCTCGATTACAATATAAGAATTGAAAAATAAAAACTTCTCCAGAGTATTCGGAAGGCGAATACCTAGTAGAAGGACTTCCTGGTTTACCTCTCTGATTAGGGCTGCAGTCTCCAGGGTCCGAATAGCCCTAATGATAGACATCCTATAGGAGACGGGTGCCTTCTGCAGCAACAAGAAGGTAGATTCGAGATTTTACTTGAGGGAAAAACTTTTCATTTGTTATAAAAAGCATTATGAAATTGTGCTCACCTTTTACTTCCATATCAGCACAAAGTTTTCATAACCTTAAATTTTATATTATCAGAATTTTTATATTGTATACTTAAATTAAAAATATGGTTAAATATGTATAAGCGATACGTAGGAATTTTGAATTTTTCTGAAGTTTTCGTCATCTTGGCTATTGATACCTTGGCCGAAAAGATAATTAATTTGTTTATTTCAGAGAAATATCAAATAATGATCAGAAAAAAAAATGCTCCCCATTCAGCCATGAAATTAATTTCTCAGTTATATCAAAGAGCTCGAAAAATAATTTATATCAAAGGGAAAGCTTTGTCCAGCGGTGGGACAAAATAAGTTTATAAAAAGTGCAAAAAGGATTTTTGCTACTAAGTATCAGTAACATAAAAACCGTAGTATCTGCCTACCCCAGGGAAACAAGAATAAGTGCAAGGGATCCTGAATAATGTCCCCATACGTGTTTATTTTTATGACAAATTTTTACGAGAGTCAAAATGGCGGAGTCGGGTCTTGGATGGCTCATTTAGATTTACGGCCGCGAAAGGGTTATATGTAATCGAACAAATTGAAGTGTTTATAGATTGTTTCGTGTCATTTGTCGTCTTTTAGTTTTGTGAGGGGTTGAGAGTAAAATAGTAAACACATACTTACCTACTTAATAGACAACATTTCATTTTAGGAAAGGTAACACAATTCAAAAATAATTTGGAGATTATGGTATAAAAAAAAGCTTAAGTAAATTCAAAATTCACCGATTTTTCTATCCAATATTTCTTAGAGTTATTTGAAAAATACTAAATAAGTTTACGGTTGAATTTCCTTTGCCTGAATCTTGTAATAATTTTTTTTTTTTAATTTTCTTAATCATCTTTCCGGCCATAATAATAAAGTATAAATGACATAATGCCGGAAACTTAACTCAAAATTAAAAAATATTAAATATAAATTAAATGGAAACAATACAGTCACTTATTTTAACCATAGTTTTTATTTATTCTTTAAAAACGTTATTATTAAAAATAAAATTTTAATTTTAAAACTTCCAAACCAAACCTCGTTTTCGAATAATTCATTGTACTTGTAGAATAGAGTGAATCACCCCGTGGGTGTCGTTTAAGGCGAATAAGGGATAAGGTTTATTAAGAAGCATTTTAGTGATCAAATACCATCTCGTCGTAGTAAATCCCAACAAGTCACAACTCTCTAATCCGTACTATAATCCCATACCTGATTGCAATAAGGCCAATAAACAATCATTATATTAATACGCACTGATAGCTTTTTTTATTGCTGTACTTACTTTGCATGAGGTACAAGCTTCAAATTATATTATTTCATTCACTCATTCATTCATAATAAAAATGACACCAAGATAATTCCTATTTTAAAAGTGATGGAATTAAGGTTCACGGAGCGAATTACGTTGGTGCTCGTATTTAATGTAGCCGTGGCCATAAACAAATCTTTTGACTGCTACTTTTGAACTTACTGTCTATAAAACACGATACTAAACTCTTAACGTTTCCGTTTGATTCACTCATAAAACTGATTGTCTAAAAGCAAATTATTTGGCAGTTAAATTATTTTAGGACTACTTGAATGGGAATCAGTGTCTTCCATTTGTGTTTTGTTAAAATTAAAGGGTTTTTATACAAAACAACAAGGTTTCTAAAAAAAGAGTTTTATATGAAGACGTGAAGAACAATTTAAAAAACTAAAAACGCTTTTGAATACACAATCGTAATTTGTGAAAAATAAAATACTTTAACATTAAGTTTTATGTTTCTACTAGCTGTTGCCCACGATTTCGTCTGCGTGGACTTTTAGAACGTACCCTATAGGTTAATGCAGAATAATATATTCTATCAGTGTACCAAATTTTATCCAAATCCATTCAGCCGTTTGTGCGATTGAGTCACAAACATCCAAACATTCACATTGATAATACCAATATGAAGTAGGATTTACCGTCAATAAATTTGGAATACAGGTTCCTCCAGACATATAGACAGACAGAAAACCGAAATGGCCTTGTTTAACTTAGGGCCTTATAAAGCTCAGGCTGTCAAAAAACGCTTTGTAAACAAAATGGTTAAACTCCGTAATGTAAGCATGATACACGCTCCGTTCTTTACGCGCCAGCGTAATGGGTAACGTATCAATTTCGTTAGGACCGTGTGTAGACTTATCAGAGGCATCTTGAACGTTTTTCTTTTTTTTTTGTCTCGTGAGATATTTTCTTACTTGCAACTGGATATTGAGGATCAGGCTTGGTATCAAGATTAAAAGGATGACAGGTGATTTAATAGAGTTTTGTTTACAATAAATTGAGTCATACTGTTAGGTAAAGTTGCTTTAATTTTAGTTTCGTTCGTGACTTATCATGCAGAATTTCATATTGAGAAGATAAATACAACATACGATAAATGCGTTACACAGGGAGTGCTTCAGACCATCAGACTGAAAAATTTCACTATAGAGCCAACATCGAAACAAAAAAAAATCGTTTTTCAATATAAAAGAATGTCGATTTCAATGTTGGTCCCATAGTGAATGTTATTTCGTTTGATGTTATGACGTTATTTGATGATGATGATAAATTGTAAAAGAACATAGTCTTACAATTTGTCGTATGTAACCAACGTACTAAGGAGCCTCTTCGAATTTCGCTCACAAAACTACGTGTCTTGCCTATCCCTAATGCAAATACATTGAACATGAAAGTCCTAGTAGATAGCAGCACAGTTACCAGGGCCACAGCACCACGCAGCACGTACGTGCCTAATGTTATTGGTTTTTGCCGTGCGAGCCGGAGGGAACCGCTGGCCCCGGGAGACCTCCTCTATTTTATCCTGCCCTGGTACTTGCGCCACAGGTAACCGTACGTGAGCGTAAATTATTAACTCGCTTTAGTTCGATTCCCTGGTCGATACCGACTATTCAGGCACCGTAAAGTAATGGAGACGTGAACGTTCGTAGCTCTTAGTTGAAATAGACCGTGAGTAGTTTCCTTGTGGAATATTGTTGACGCTAAATATGCCACTTGTGTTATAAGGCCCCATATGGTTATACTGCCCGTTCGATTTAAGGCCTAAATGACTTTGTTATTTCTCCAATAAATTGATTAAACTTAGTGTAACCAATAGATGAGCAGTCATACAATGAATTGTTATATTAATCTATCGAATTACACTAGTCATTTCTACACAGTACATCTAAAAAAAGCCTAGCCGTTTCCCCCAATCTAAAGGACAAACGATTTAAAAGTTTACAAAACATTCCCTTCTCGTTCTCGTAACAAAATTTAATTAATGTCGATTTAGAATTGTACGAAATAGGATTTTCCTTAACAAATTGTATTTGTAATGTGTCTGATTGTGTTTTTCTGTTTATTTCAGCATCCGTACCCCTCCGAGGACCAGAAAAAGCAGTTAGCACAGGATACAGGGTTAACGATACTACAAGTTAATAATTGGTAAGTGATTTTGGTTTTTTAAAGTTTCTTTAGGCTAGACGGAAAAAGTTTTTAGAATTAGAATTCGCGTTTTAAGGATTTTAGTAGCAATTTTTCGTAAAAGCATTTGATCACGGAAATTTTTTTGTTCTTTTTACAAAATTTATACCTGGCATTTTTGTTAAGTGTAGATACTGCTCAATTTATTTGCAAGACTGCAATACTGCCCTGCTAAGAAAAAAATCCTTTTTATTTTCTTAGCAGGGCAGAAGAGACCTAGGCGTGTTTAAATGCATCTAATTTTAATATGGGAACCTATGGGATCTGCGCTCATATATATTTTTCAACAAAATAACTAAAGTCAAAATGCATAGGCCTTAATACAGCAAAATAAAATAGTAAAATTGGCAGTAGAACGTCTTATTAAAATCCCTCTGCCAACGCACTGCAAATCTATTTGAGAATCAAACAAATTATGCAGACCTTCACACACATACCTTTCAAACCAACCTATAGATCTAACATAACTGGTCGAGCAATAGCGTGATTATTTTAAGTATAATAGTATTAAATATCCCATTTTATTGCTTTCAATCTAGACTTGCATTAAATGTGTTTAATATTGTATCTTGGATCCTAATATAAACACCTGAATACTAGTTTATACAAGCGGCTTTCCTTGGCATTATCTGTGGAATTAAATTGACAGAATAAGCACTTCGGGCGATTAGGATAAAGTTATGAGAGTTTTTAGATATCTTCTAGAGCTTTAAATTTACTGAGAAATGCTGTCAACTTGATACTTTGTTTGCGGCAGTATATTTTAAAGATTGACATATTATTTCTTCTTTAGCTCAAGTATGCCTTTTCTAGCACTTAGGATGGCTTCCACCAGAACATAGGTATAGGATTAAATGTATTTTATGATGTCCTCCACGACGTATCCATCGAAGGTGACCCTCGTTCCTGGCGTGAATTAGGATGTGGCTGGAGAATCAGAGTTACACTCAGCACAATATAGTTCGTTATTCGAATTGTACGTAGATTTAGAACGAGTCTTGGCGTTTGGCGTCAAGGGCTTCCAACCTAGCAGTTTCGAAGTGCTCAGCTTTTCGCCATTCAAGTTTCATCTGCGTAAGTTCCTGCTATGTATTTATTAACCTTCTGTCTATCACACTGCTCGTAGCAAAGCTATAACAATGACAGCATCATATTTAACCATGTCAAAATGTCAGGTCAAAATTAAACCGCTAAAAATGTTAAGAAAATTATTGGTTCTATGTGGAGACGATTGACGCTGACTTACTGCTTTTTGTCACATTTTTGTTTATTTAAACTTTTTTCACAAGCTATTAACGCACCAAAAAAATCTTTATAAAGCACTCATAAAAGTATTGACAACCAGATGGCAAATTCAACTTTCCACTATAGGCGCATATTTACATATGTGGGTGTATCAGATGCGTACACGCATGTAAGTTGTAAGTATGTGGCAATAAAACGCGGGATAAATTGTTCATGTCGACTCGTTATGTCGCTGCGATCCCAAAATGGCGAATTTATTTTTTTCTTTCTTGTTTTTTTTTTCTTGTAATAAAGTATTTTTTATAAGTGAGAGCGTAATAAGCTTTTTGATAAATTGGTTTTGTGTGAGTTTTATTAATGGTGGAAACAAATAGTTTCAAATTAATCAATCAGGTTTTACAAAGAAAGGCTTTATAATAGGATATAATGTAAGCTATCCCCTTTACTGTCCATCCTTCAAGTTAAACTTATTGATTACTTAAAGACGTTGACCGTGTTTTTTTAAATTAAATATGACAAAAATAATGTGACTAAATTCACACTGCGCCCGTGATAGTGCAATATGGCCCATATCCTCTCACCTTTATTTGCTCGAGGAGGCCTTAGCCTTGCTGTGAAATCCTAATTTGAAGTTTATCCCATAAAAAGCCTGGCCAGGAAAATAAAAAAACCTGCTTTGAGGGCGCTAAAATCGAGTACCTATGTACCTACAACAATTTTTTTTTTATTATTTTCCGTAACATGACCAGGTATTTAATATTTCTGGTCGAGCTTTTATTTATTGTAACTACCGTAACACCTTTAATATTGTAGCCAATTTAATAAATGCTGAACGACTCAAACTAAACCGTGGGAAACGAAAAAAAATATTATAAAAACCAACAGACATAATTTAAGTACTATAAATCAGAAATTCAAGTATCTATCTATCACCATACATTATTTACAATAACAACTAAGCTTGATTAACCTTATAGAATATCTCTTCATATAAACGATGACTTGTTGAAATGAAGCCACTTACCGATTGAAAATAAGGCCACTTTAGTATTGAAAATAATCAAAGTCATTGACTCAAAGAGGCTTTATTTAAAATTATGGTTGTCTAGACTTTCATATTGGCTTCGCAATTCTTAATTACTGTTTTTATTAGGGTTCTGTACTTACACTTTCGTCCATTTTGTCTGTCTGTCTGTTTGCCCCGCCGCAATAACTCGCTCATTTTTGCATCTATTGAATCCAAATTTGGCATGAAGACAGATAACAGAAACCCAATAACAGAAATGTAGTAGTTATGAAGAAAACAATATTCGATGCTCCCATACATACAACGAAAGAGGAGTTGGAAAAAAATAGTTTTTTTTTTAATCGAGCGAGGTGTCGTTGGATAGGTCTTGTCCAATGGAACAAAACTCCCATAGTAACCAAATCGATATAATGCTTCTGTCTCGAGATATCTGCGCTCAAAGTCAAACATAGGGCGTATATATGAAATCACATCGTACAAAATAAATTCTGAAAACCCAAAAAATCATTGGTACGAGTCGGCCTGAACGGGGATCGAACCATCGCCTCCTGCACGGCAAGGTTACTCGCCATTGGACCGCCACGGCCTTTATGAGGCCCATTAGAGCAGTTTATTCCGAATGCGTAAATGCTGCATACAATCGAAGTCTAGTGATATTTTCAATACCAACCAATTAAAGACAATGAAATTTTAAGAAACAATCTAGAAACTAATCACTATGTTTTTTATGAAGTCAGATTTTCATTAAAATATACTTTTTTAGTGCTATTAGGATTAATTTAAAATTTGTATGGAAATCTTTGAGGCACTGTAACTTTATAACTATACATTTTAAGGAAAAACATAGAGATTAGTTTCTAGAATGTTTCTGAAAAATTTCATTGACTTTAATTGGTTAGTATTTAAAATATCACCAGACTTCGTTTTATATTCCCTTACGGGTATTACTGTTGGCGCGCTCCATATAAACGAAGTCTGGTGATATTTTCAATACTAACCAATTAAACTCAATGAAATTTTGCAGAAACAATCTAGAAACAAATCTCTATGCTTTTATCATGCCAGATTTTCCTCAAAATGTACAGTTTTAAAGTTACCGTGCCTCAAAGATTTCCATACAAATCTTAAATTAATCCTAGCATTGAAACTGTATATTTTAACGAAAATCGGACACGATACAAGCATAGAGATTTGTTTCTAGATTGTTTCTGCAAAATGTCACTGACTTTAATTGGTTAATATTGAAAATATCACCAGACTTCGTCTTTATGGAGCGCGCTCCGAATAACAAGACAATACCTTAAAATGCAAATAGCCCACTAGATACCAGGACAACACGAGTCGTCAGGCACTATCCTAATAAAATATTAACCCGTCGATTGCTCTCGGGAGGCCGTAATACACAAAGCAATCAACGGATCACCTGTTTACACAAAGGGTTATAACCCTTCCAAATGGTTTTACTGTACTTAAAAATGTTTAAGCAAGTATTTAGACTGTTTGACCGGAACAATGGTGGTATGAATTTTTGATTTAGGTGTTTAATTGGTTTACTGCTTTATTGTTTAGGGGGTTTTGATGGGTAATTTTGGGTGTTAAAGGGTGGATTAGATTTCAATTTAAAAAAAAAAACAATTTATACAGGGTCTAACTTAATATGCTGACAGTTTTTTAGGAGGATGATCAGACTATCAAACTGAACAACTTTCGCTAAATCGCGGAAAAAATCAGCTGTCCGAAACATTTGGCTCGAGTAGTTTTTTTTCGCAATTTCGATGTTGGTGCCATAGAGAAAGTTGTTCAGTTTGACGGTCTCATCATCCTCTTAAAAAAGTGTCTGCATATAAGGAAGGACCCTATATAAGTACGCCAAAATGTATGTTATAGCGTGTATTGATCCAACTGCAGAGCACGTATTTCAGTTTAAAACAGGAAAAATAGGACTGATGGCGACTGTACCTACCAATGTCGTTCGTCAAACATCATCATCATCATTCTCTTGCCCATTTCCCATTATTTAGGGTCGCCGCAATATCATCCTCTTCCATTCATCTCTCTTAGCCGTCATTTCAGCACTCACTCCTTTCTTACGCATATCAGACAATCCATCCATCTTTTCTTTGGCCTTCCTCTCCTACCGCAGCCATCCACATTCATACTTAACACTCGTCTCGTAATATATATGACACTCGTCTCTTGTCATTACATGACCATACCACGATAATCTATTACCCTGCAATTTTTCCGTCATAGGTGCTACTTACAAACTTCCTCTAATATACTCAATGGCGTTCGTCAAACATGTTACATAATTTTTAACTAATCGCCATAACACGACATTATCAGTCTAGAAAGAGGATCGTCATATTAAAAGCAAACATAGAACTTCCTCCTTTTTTTGACGTTGATTAAAAATATTGTTGAACCGACTTCAAAAAAAGAGGTTCCAATTCTAAATCAAGTATTTAATTTTGATTTCCAATTCCCTTCCATTAATATCCTCTTGAGTCGGCTAAAAAACTATAATTACATGCCTGATAATTGTGTAGCGGTACCAGGCGGTCAGGAACGTGTAGTGGTTTAGACAAAAGGGTCTCACTATGAACCTTTGACCCTGTCAGTCAATCAAGCCGTTTCTTCAGCTTTCATAGTACAGAATAGTTCCGAGGTGTGGCTATACAACTCTTATAATAGTCGAGATATGGCCATAAAAGATTCCAAAACTTAAAAAATTCACTAAAGAATGCATTATTTTATAATACAGGTTTATAATACAGGTTTTATAATAAGTAATCAAGATTAAACCAAAAAAAAACATTACATTACATTTAATGTTTTTTTTTTGTTTTTAGATTCGAAATCACAAATTTTTGGATTTTTTTGCCTGTTTGTTTGTTTGCGCATCACACGAAAACTACTGCACCGATTTCGATGTAACTTTTTTTGTTTGAAAGCTTGTGATTAGATTTAAAATCTGGTATATCATTTATCTTGCTACAACGGGATCTTGTGCGAACGAAGTCGCGGGTAAACGCTTGTAATCTTAACTATTATAAAACTGTAACAAAAGTGTGTCTGTCCATTGAAGATATTTAACATGAAAAAGATTACGATATGGTTTTTAGGTTTCCCGGACTCCAGATCAACCTTTTTTAGAATTTTTGTCAGTCTGTTTGTTTGTTTGTATGTTTGTAACAGCATCACGCAAAAACTACTGAATCGATTTTGATGAAACTTTTTTTGTTTGATAGCTTATGATCTGACTTAAAATCTGGTAAGTATATAATTTGTGCGGAAGAATATAAATATTTTTAAAAACACTTGACATACTAAAATAAAGATAATTTAGCCAAGATTCTAAGATGACCATTACATTACAAATTGTCTATACCTAAATGTTTAGTTATATTATATCTTTGACTATTTATATGTGGACTGGTTACGCGTGTAATTCTACTAACAAACATTTCTGCCACTTTTTGCGGGGGGCGAGGTAGCATGAAATCCGCAACTTAGGATTTTATTCCCCATAACTTTAGATTCTAATTTTAAATGTTAAAAATCATGAAACGTAGTCTCGTGTGAACCCCAAACGTTCTAAGTTCGAAGTTATTATTTCGCAATTATATACTGTCTCGTGTAGTGATAAGGTGTAAAAATGAATGTAAATGCACAATATTAATTGTGCTTATACCGTGGCAGAGGGGAAATGCTACCGCAAGGCTAGTCCTTATAATAATTAGTCAAAGTATTATATCTAAACTACTAACGGTACTTACGATTTCTAATCTCTTAAAATACAACATAAAAATGATTTCAGTGCCTTTTTGTGTAATTAAACAAACGAGCAGACCAGCTATTTTATTGCTATCGGTCGGTTTTCTGAAATATGCCTTACTATACTTAGAGAGTGATCGTAAATTAGTGCTGCTCGATATTCTATCGATAGTTCATTATTCTGAAACATCGCTTGTATCGATAGTGAAGTCGACTGTAGTTACTCATAATGGGGCGTTTTCCAAGATTAGTAAAAGAAAAGTCTATAGATGGCATTAAAATTAGAAAAAAATCTGTCACATTGACGCTAAAAAGTACTGTTTGTCTATGATTTTGTCATCTGATGACATATCGACGTTGGTGGTTGGACACTTTTCAATTATTGAGAGAAACCATAATATCGATATTAAGAGCATTGGGCTCTTGACACGGAAGTCGTGGGTTCGATTCTCACGGGGGACACCTAGTGATATGTCACTTTGTGCGTTTTTCCCCAGTTGGCTAGGACATTGGCAGGGCTGAATCACCTGATTGTCTGAAAAAAAAGATGATTCCGTGTTTCGGATGGCGGATTAAGCCGTTTGTCCCGGCAGCTATCTCTGGTGGTAGTAGTCGTCACATAAAAACCAAGTCAGAGGCCGTAAGGTGATCTGAAAAAACTCTGACACCAGGGCTTGCTGCCCACACGATAAGAACTGGTTGTTGCGAAACTATCGATATATTATCATCGATAGTTCGGGAACACTATGGTAAACTTTATGGGTCTCTTTACTGTGGGAAATGTTTGAGTTTGACGTCTTCGTTTGCCATGAAGACAGAGATATTATTGTAATAAATTTATATTAGACATTATTTATAAATAACTGTATAAGTGACGTATCATTGCTACGGAAATTTCCTTACACTTTGTTTTACTATTTTATTAAATGTAATAAAAACATAATTCGTTATGACAAGTTTGTTTTTGTCTTCATTTTATATTTTTCACGGATATAACACATCATTTAAAGAAGTTTATTTATTTTTTGTGCGAATCATCGATTTCATCGACTTAAATTAAATTTTAACTGTTATCTCTAAATGATAACAGAGGTTGCGAGAAAATCATTCGAACTTTAAATTTACCCATTGTATGGACCAACTGACGGCTATTTGAAATGGACAATTTTTATGTCGATAGTCTATAGGGTGAAATTGATATCATTAGCATCCTTTTAAACTAAGAATCTACCCATCAAACTGAACAACTATCAATATGGGAGAAAACCGATCGGAGCAAAAAAAAATCTGCTGTTTCATACTAAACTCAAATGTATGCAACAGCTGATTTTTTTTTTGCTCCGATCGGTTTTCTCTCTTTTCTCTTAATAGTTGTTCTGTTTGATGGGTAGATTCTTAGTTTAAAAGGATGCTAATGATATCAATTTCACCCTGTATATGAAACTCCGGAAGAAATAATATAAAGTTTTTTCTAATAGAAAATGTTAAACGAAAGGAAAAGCTAACACGGAAAATACGGCAGGGTGTCGAATTAACACACAAACAAAATTAATTCCAATCCAATATTGAAAGTAACGATTACTCAGCCACCAGGCGAACATAACATTGATGCAAATGTCCCATAATCACATTACTCTCGGCCAAGGTTCTATCCGAGTTTCTATCAAATTGAAACGCCCGAGCTCCGGGGACTCTGAATTAAAACGAGCCCCTAATTGCGATTGTATGGAGATGCAAATTCGGAGAAGGGCATGAGGAAATGTCTGTCGCTATCTCTTATTGTTGCGCTCCTAGTACTTGTAATTGATAAGGCGTACGAAAATGTTGGCCATTTGAATTGTAAATTTTTTCATTCATATCTCTGGGGAGGCGCTTTATCTTGTTTAACTTTTTCTTTTCTCTAGTTGTCACTTGAGGGGTTTATTTCGTAATGTTTTTGTTTTAATGTCGTTATTAGTTTTAGTTTCTGCGTTATCTATAGACTGTAAAGATACCAAACCGCAGACTATTAGAATCAGCTGCATATCTGAAGTCGAGTGAACGGGTGGACCCATGATTACTGTAAAGTGAAATAAACTCAATTTTTATGTGCGTATGGATTGAGGAGCCACATTTGCTATTGAAAAAAGGATTCTATGCTCATTTTGTAGGAAATTAGTATATTTTGTAGGCCCAATTCTGGAATTTGTAGCAAAAGTATAGAGAAGTTACATGAACAAAAAGTTGGCTATAAGAGGAGCTATCTGGATCTCGGCAAGTACGTGATGAATCTTTTTGAAAATTTTGTAGGATTTGAAAAAACATGCGAATACAGCTGGATGAAAAATGTGTCTCATGGTTTCACTCATTAGTGGACACCCTACTGAACCGCTTTATATGGAATTTTGAAAAAACGTGTAGCTCGGTAGGTATTTTATAGAAATTTCTACTAAATATTGGCATCATCGGTTTTCGATTCCATTACGTACATATTATTATGTAGTTACAGGCCAATTTCTCATCACTTTGGTGTTCTTCTTATCGTGTGGGCAGCAAGCCCTGGTCTCAGAGTATTTTCAGTTCGCCTTACGGCCTCTGACATGGTTTTTATGTAACCACTACTACTACCAGAGATAGTAGCCGGGACCAACGGCTTAACATGCCATCCGAAGTACGGAATCATCTTTCTTTTCAGGCAATCAGGTGAGTCAGCCTGCAATGTCCTAGTTAACTGGGGAAAAATGCACAAAGTGACGTATCACTAGGTTTCCCTCGTGGGAATTGAACCCACGACCTCCGTGTCAAGAGCCCAATGCTCTTAATCATTAGCCCAAGGGTTTTAGAACTCCGATACAGTATGATCAAGATTTGACATCTAGAGTTATTCTTTGTAGAAATGTCGCTCCTAAAAAATCCCCTAATCTTTCTTTTTTTTTTTTGTTTATCATTTCGTAAAATCTTTCTAAAACTGTCTAAAACCATTTCATATAAAACAGTAGACAAATGTCACAAGGTACCAGGAAGGCATCATATTCAAGAGTTGTTCCTATTCAGATATTCCATCCGGTGTGTGTTCATGTATTATTCCTTTGCGACAGATCTCCTGGCTCCTTTGATGCCCTGTTGAATTCCTTAACACTTTTCATACACTTTGTAAGCAAGTTGGCTTTTCTTTTCAGTTTTAATGAGTTGTGACTTTTGTGTATTTTATCTGCGACATAAATGTGAAAAAATAAATAAGTATGATGATGATTATATGAAATGGGGTGCTTCGTTCCATCAAACTGAACAACTTTCACTATGGGACTAACATTGAAATCGCTAAAAAGAAATAGTTAATTTTACACCTTTCATGTAATAGTTTAACAGTATAAGAAAGAGTATGGTGCTATGTACAGTATGGGCACTCCCTACCTACAAAGGTTTCAAAATTAAACACAAAATATTGTTTGTACCTAAACTGAAACTGAATAACAGATTGACTTTTAATATTAAATAGACCAGTTTTTTGGAATTCCGTTGTCAACAAGGAACCCTTATAGTTTCGCCATGTCCGTCTGTCTCTCCGTCTGTCCGTCTGTCCGCGGCTTAGCTCAGAGGCACTTAGTACTAGAAAGCTGTAATTTGACATGGGTATACATATTTATCACTCCGACAAAGTGGTAAAATAAAATCTTGATAAATATTTTTTTTCAGGTTACCCTACACGAAAAGTGGGGATGAATTTTTTTTTCTCGCCTGTCCCATGGTATGGGGTGTCGTTGGATAGGTCTTTTAAAAATATTGTGGGTGTGGGTAAACCATTTTTCGATTTAGGGATCCGTTAGCGAAATATTAAGCTTTAAAGTGAAAATTGTTGTTAGAGTCAAGTGTCTATGTATAGATGACAGATAGATTGATCAGTAATAATTTCCCCGCTTTCCAGTTTCGCAAATGCCTAACCAATTCAAAACTTGATACCTATCAACAAAAAGCTTAATTTGAGTGTTATCTAACCAATCTATCCATACCATGTACTTCTCCGAAATTGGATACCATCCTGATATCCTAGTACAATAGCCTGGCTTATAGACCTAGGCTATAGTCTAGATGCACTAGGTTGTCGCGACAGTCTAGATTAGTGAGCTTAGTTCGGGATTACAGTTGATTAGTGGTCAATAGAATCTATATGGGCATTGTTGTGTTAATTATTAATCTTGCTAATTTTGTGGTGACTTTGGATTGTTAGAATTTCGGACAGTCGCTACTGCTTAGTAATGAATTCATTCTACGGACGAGTGTATGAGGCTCTTGATTGGCACCCCTAACGTTACCCTTGAAGTGTGGGGAGAGGTGCGGGGAGAGGTGCGGGTATATCTAAAGTCAGAGGGCAAGACTGGTCAAAATGGGGATAAATGTGTGTACCTAAAATTCTAGAATGTCAGCTAAATAAAACTAAATAGTTAGGTAATAAACCTCAGCATTCACGCACCAAAGTCCACCAAAAATCTCTCCATACAAAAACACCAGAAATTCCTTCAGCACTAAGTGGACCCTACCCTCCCCTCCCCTCCATCCCCTTACCTCACCCCCGACATCTCGGCACGCAATAAACCGACGTTATTCCGGCAATTACACGTAACACTCACCTGTGACGCGAAATGAAAATACCAGGGCGTCAGCTCTCGTAGGAGGACTCGGGTAACTCCTGTTACGTTATGCGCGCCTGGTAGTTTTGGCAATCTCAGTCCCTGTAAATAACGTGTTGTAACTGAGACATTAAACCAATACAAAACCAAATTTTTCGTTACTAAATTGATTTATTTCCAAATTACAATACCCTCCTTTTCTCAGTTGGGAAATTGTTGATTTTGAGACACGTAAGATCGCAAAGAGGTGAAAATTTTTATGAAAATATATCAGGGTAACAGGTCTCATATGACGTGAGAAGCTCTTGTACGGTTATGCGGGCCTGGGACACTTGGTTTCTTGTACCAGGATACTAGGATGATGAAATTGTGAAAATATCAGGAAAGCAGGTATTTTAGGAGACTGCAAATAGCTTCTGTACTATTATGCACTCCTGGTAGTTAATATCAGGACAACATGGTCATGTGTGAGCCTGGTAGTTCGGTCATATTTACTAGGATTACACAGATAGTGATTGGCAGGCTACGAATATTAGGATATCAGTAATGCTAGGATGCCATTGTAGAATGAAAACAAAGTTTCAGATTTAATCAACGGATATTATACTTTATTACATAAAGACATAAATAAAAATATATCGTTCAAGATTCTCGAACATAATATTTATCAAAATACAAAAAAAAAAAATACAAAATTATTTATTGTGACACACAGGTAAAAATAAGATGTTACAGGAGTAAAATGTATCTCTGTGGCCTACCGAAAGGCATACAAAATAATATAGGTATTGTTATACCTTAACCTAATCAACTCATAACCTCATAAACTAATTGTACTCAATAACTTAACTATGTATATAAAATCAAAATTGTACCTAAAACCAAAGTAATAATCATAATAATTCAATAAATGTCATAATTTGTAACAATATCATAAAAATGATGAAATAAAATTTAAACATAATATAGGATAATAATAATGACTTGGAGAATCATGAATTAATGTGAATAAATTATGTCTCAAGAAATTCCCTAATTGAATAATAAGATTTTTCAGTCAGATGATTAAACAATAGACGTCTAAAAATTATGATGTCTTGGCATTCTCTTATTGGTTTTGGAATTTTGTTATAAATTTTGGGCGCCATAGCTAAGATGCTCTTATTAAACAAAGCAGTTTTTCCCGCTCTACTGCAGACTTGATCACTGCGGCGTGCTCTTAGGACTTTGGGGAACAACTGAGGATGACGTTTTACAAATAGTGCTACTTCGTATATGTATAGAGATGGAAATGTTAGTATCCTGAGCTCTTTAAAGTGAGGTTTACAGCTATCCATCCGTTTCAAGCCACGAATTGCCCGGATACATCGTTTTTGGGCTATGAGTACACGTTCGTTGTTGGTAGCATTTCCCCAAAAGATTATGCCGTACCTCATTCTTGACGCAACATAGCTGTGATAGGCGACTAGTACAGCTTGCTGGCTTACCTTTTTCGAAAGCAGATAAAGAGCATACGCGGATTGCGAGAGCTTGTTACAGACAAATTCTAGATGTGCTTGCCACTTCATGTTATTATCTATATGCAAGCCTAAAAATTTTGTTGTTTTTGTTTCTTCCAAAACATTGCCTTCATACACTATGTTAGTATGCATAACATTAGACGCTGATTGTCTGAAGTCCATAACTTTAGTTTTATTTAGGTTTATCTGTAGATTGTTGTTTTGTAGCCACTGTATTATAGACCTTAAACTATTATTTATATCTATTCTGTCATTATACAACACTGTACAGTCGTCGGCAAATAAAATCATTGGATTTGTGGTTGATTTGGGAATGTCATTGATGTATACCAAAAAGAGTAGAGGCCCAAGGACACTGCCTACCCCACCCCCCCTATTTATCCCCTCCCTTCTTGTTTTACGGTCAAAACAACAAGTTAGTAAAGACAGAGAATCCATTACTTGCAAACGTTTCAAACTCCCAACAAAAAGGCCCAAAACTGTAAAACAAATTCACGATGCTCAAGGATCTAAACCTGATATCGTCCCCCAAGGCTTTTACAACCCCTGAAAACTCTCAAATTGTCCATCAAGAATCACTGTCAGGCCGGCCCGCGGTTTACGATCCCTGCCGCGGCCCGTAAAACAACTTGCGAACGACACTTAGGTTTAATACCCCTGGATTTTTGTTAGCTCAAGACGTTTGTAAGATGCTTTTAGAGATACACTTTTTTTGACGTGGATTTAACAAATAATGCGTTGCTGTATGAATGAGATATACTTTATTTTACACCGAAACCCAAAAATACAGTAAAAATTAGATTACAAAGCTTACTGCTACAAATAAAGCGGTCTTATGAATTTCCTATTTCTTCCATGCAACTCTAGAACATTATTATCGCCCCTGCTAGGAATGGGAATAGGCCCTAGGAAGTTCTAGTTAATTCTGAAATGCTGACTAATTCTTGATGAAAATTCTATACTCCATTCAAAATAGCAACGAAATTTTAAGGCTATGTTGCATTACAAAAACAGAGATTTGAAACACTTCCACTCACTTCTTAAAACAGCTTTAGTAACGTCAAAGATATGTCGGATAGTATATTTGTATCCAATAAATTAATTACATTTGGTAATCAGAATTGGCCAGAAAGCTAAATAGGAATCGGAAAATCTCATCGTCCTTATTTGGAATTAAGTATATACCTCTTCCAATATTTAACATTGAGCCCTTAAATCAATTTAACATTATTTAACCCAGCATCCAGTCATTATAATCATCATCATGAATCCAAAAAGAAGGCCAGTGCAAGGAATGCGGAATGCATTCGATGACAGGGCACAGCAAGCCTCGAGAATGTCTGGAATAGGAAAGGGCCTTTGCATTGCAGTGGTATAGAACTAACGCCCCGAACAATATATTTAAGGCCTACTTCTATTCTATTGAACACAGCTTTACAATAAAAATAATCTTTACAACTTCCTACGAAAACCAAAGTAAAACGCTCAAAAAGGCGCTATCTAAAACACATAAGTGCCCATTCAAACCCCATTCCCCAAAATAGTATTCATCGAAACCCATTGGAATCCATTGCCATCGGAGCAGCAATCAAAGCATTCTTTTACCTCATATCACGCCCTGGTGGAAACAAAAATCTACATAGAGTAAGAACTATTCCGTATTCCCCATTTCACTTCGCGTTTACAGCACCTTTGGCGAACATTTTGTGTAGATGCCATGAGTGTAACGCTCCCCTTTCGAAAATGTATGCACGGTGTACGTATGGGATGATATTTCGAACGTGACCGAAGCACATATGCTAAGAATACTCTCTCCAACTACGCGTCAAAAAACTCAGAGCATATTCTTATGTCAAAGTGGAAAACACAGGCTTTTTTTGGTGGTTTTTCATTTAAAATAGCTCCGTATCCTTCTCTCGAGTCGATGGCATGTGGCATTTTTGTGGAGAGATTTTCCAATCAGCGGTAGAAAGCTCACTGATTACCCAAGAGTGCGTCGGACTATTCGGGGATTCAGTACATCTGACCGTAGTTATGATGTAGCTTTGTTATGGTGGTAGCTTTAAAAAAGATTTGACGTTTGATAAGTGTGCTGTAAGCTCCTATATTGAATAAAATTATATTGAATTGAATTGAATTGAATTGATGTTATGTTGCTTTTGAATATTATTGTGTTAATCTTTAACAAGCTACTACGAAATATTTTACGTATAAAACAGTTCCGTGACTGACTGACAAATCACAGCCTAAGCTACTGAAGATAGACACATGACATTTGGTATATATATTTTGCAGAAGATTTAGAGGTAAAAATCAACACTTTAACGATGCAACCGGATGTTGAAGCTATCCAAAATCCTTGCGGACGAAGGCGCCGACAAAAGTAGTCCTTAATAATCGAATACGCTCAACGTTCCAAAAATGAAGTCTCAACGTTCTCATACAAATTCCCAACCCGTATATAACCCTCACAGCGAGGTGCCGGGTGATAAAACAGCGATTTCCCTCTGTAATCGCGAGGCAGAGTTTTTACTCCGATCCGTATCGTGATGGGCCATCGAACGAGGCGTGTCGTCATCGTTACGTGTTCTTACTGCCATTCTGTATGGTTTGAAGAGGTTGTTTTATCTGTGACTTATTCGAAGATGCGGTGTGACTGTGGAAGGGTTCTGAAGTACCTTACTTGGCCTTTTTATGTTCTATTAATTTGGGGCCGAAGAGTTCTCGAGTGACGACCGAGTACCGGAAAGCATAACGTGGGTGGACCGACAACCTGGTGAAGGCAGCGGGAACTCGTTGGATGACGACAGTGCAGGTCGGTCGTTGTGGTAATCCTTGGGGAAGGCCTATATCCAGCAGTGGACGTCCAGCCGCTGAGATGATGATGATGAATTTGGGCCAGGCAAGAAATTTAAAATTCCGGTTGGCCAGGTCAATAGTAAGCCAGTGACAGTGAATCGTCACTCACGTTTGACAGCTGCGACAAGTACTTACGGCACTGTGTATCGCGCGCGATACATTGTGTCGCGCATTGACATAAGGCGCATTTTATTTCGTCGTTCCTGACGCGCAAAGTCAGATTCGAAAAATAGCGTGAAATCGGGAGAGTGCGGTATCTGTAAGAAAAGTAACTATCGATGAATCTGTGCCAATCTTCTGTTGTGATGAGGTGGTGGAGGACGCGGACGATATTGCATGTCAATGAGATTTTTCTAATTTATGTACGTAATAGCAACTGCTCTCAAACGGTGAAGGAAAACATCGTGAGGAAACCTGCATACGCTGAAGAGGAAGTCTGTCAATCCACATTGGACAGGCGTGGTGAACTGATGCCCATGCATCCACCCTGAGAGTAGGCCTGTGCCCTGCAGTGGGACGTATAAAGGGTCCTTCCTAATATACTGACACTTTTTTAAGGGGATGACCAGACCATCATACTGAACAACTTTCTCTATGGGACCAACATCGAAATCGGGGAAAAAACTCATACATGTGGTTCGAGAAGGTTTTGCAGTTTTGTATAGAATTGGTCTGATAGGCTATAAAGAGATCAGCACTAAAATTTAGAGAGAAGATACACTAAGCACAAAATAGGGCGATCTTATAGCTAAAAGATATATCTTCCAGAAAAGTGCGCTAAATACAACGTGTTAATGAATAAGCGCAAAACCTCATACACCCCAACTGATTTATAACTGAGTAATTATATTAAAACAATAATTTCATTATTTTGATAATTGAAATTTAAAGTTATTCGCATTTTAAGTTTTGAGGCAAAAATAATTTGTTATCATTTCAGCAATGAATGAAAGCGCCAGCGTGCTTATGTACCTATACATTTTAAGAATCTTGTTTTGGTAGTAAGTAGGGTGAGTGTGCCCATGCGGTGGGTTGAGATCAAGTACAGAAAATTTTAAATTTTACAAACAAATTATTTAATATTTTGGAAAAAAATCGTATGTTTATAACATGATAATTCGATTCCGCTTTCGATTCTAAACAAACCACTTTCTAGTTTTGCGTTAATTCATTAACACGTTGTATGTAGGTTATAATAGTTTTCCGTTAGGGACACTAAATTATTAACAGTCTTGTATTTGAACAGATTTAAACATTAACATCTCTAATACGCTATAGTAAATCCCCCACAGCATGTAAACTATAATTCTAACTTATCCAACCATTCTAACATGCAAATTGACGCCTTAATTTAACAGCCGACCCAAACGCCCAATAACAGGTTAGCCGAAAATAATTACAAGCCAAAACAAGCCTGAATTAAACACAAGAAAAACAATTACGCCTTATTGCCCCATAACAATTCACCTTTACGCCATAAAGGGGGGGATAAGCTTCAAAAAACCCCCTTACACTCGTCAAAATAATTCATTTTAATTTTCTTTACGGCTACTAAACCTTTATTTTACGGCGGTACTACCCCCAGATAACTCCGGGACTCCCTTAAAGGCTGTTATTCTTACTCCCTTTTACAACCTCATCCCTTTACCATGATACGTCATTTAGTAACAGTCGAGAGCTTCTGTCTTTGTCCCTTATTCTTGTTTGGATAGAGACGCAAATGTCTGCCGGTTGACGTTATCGTGAAATATTTAATCGTGGTACGAGGTATACAGATCTCAAAAATTCTTGTAGGCACGCGCCTCGGTCGCCTCTCGCAATTTTTTCTCGTCTTGTAAATATTAATTATAATTAAAACAGCTTTTTGTGTAAATAAATTATGATGAGTTTCTTCTTTGTAATGTTAATTAAATTTTTTCCACTCTTTGTTACAGGTAAGTGGCTTTCGCTGTTATTGTATGGTTTTGAATTAATAAGACGCTAGGGTAAGTCATTTTCCTTTAGCGTAATTTTTTTAATTTCGAATGTTTTTGTTTTCTTTTCTTGAAACTGTCCGGAAACTCTCTTACCACTTTTTTCTCTATCTTTTCCCCATAAAAATTGTATTCTTAACAAAGCTTAACTATACCAACATACCAGGGCCTAAGAAACAGTCAAGAGTTCTTGTGATCTGCCACTTAACGCCGTATTAAGCGACCTCTTCGCGGCCTTTACGACTCGGGTAATGTCGAACCCAACGCCCCATGAGGACTTACCCCTATAAAACGAAAAAA